>CM077911.1:56539200-57789200 GCA_039766575.1 Serrognathus titanus
TGTTGTAATTTTCTTTTATTATTTAATTAATTTTTCTATTATTTTATTTGAAATCTTCTTTTGTGATAATTTTTATTTATTATCGGTTTATCATTTGTTATTCATTATCTGTTTCGTATGATTTTATTTAATTCTTAGTTCTTAGTTTAATAACAAAACAAATTTTGTGAGAAAATGAGAAAAGTGCACTTTTAAGTTGAATTTAACGTTTCGCTGTCAGAATTAGAATTATTAAACGTGAATCATTGTTCCAAATGCATGCTTTTTTTCCAAATACATTTAAAATGAACAGGAAGGAGAAGGAGAAGAGAAGAAACTAAAGCCAAAAGTTTTTTACGATTATTTTTGGCAACTGTGACAATTCGTTGGTGGTGTTGCATCGCATTATTCACAGCGCCATCTCTTGACGAGTTATAGAAACAAACTGCATTTTGCAAACTCGATTTTGATCAAAAGAAGACGAATCGAGTAAGTCACACTATTCACAGTGCCATCTTTTAACGAGCAATGGAAACAAATTGCATTTCAAACTCAATTATTAAAAAAAAAAGTTTATTGGAATAATTCACGGCGCCATCTTTTGACAAGTCATAGAAACAAACTGCATTTCGAACTCAATTTCCGTCAAAAGAAGACGAATCGTATAAATGAGAGCGCCATCTTTTGGCGAGGAATGAAAAGGAACTGCTTTTTTCAAAATCGATTTTGATCAAAAGAAGACGAGTCGAATAATTCACAGCGCCATCTTTTGTCGAGTAATAGAAACAAGCTGTATTTCAAAGTCAATTCTTATAAAAAGAAAACGAATCGAATTCAGAGCGCCATCTTTTGACAAGTGTTAGAAACAAACTGCATTTCGAACTAAATTTCCGTCAAAAGAAGACTAATCGTATAAATATGAGCGCCATCTCTTGGCGAGGAATGAAAAGCAACCGCATTTCAAATTCGATTTTGATCAAAGGAAGACGAATCGAATATTTCACAACGCCATCTTTTGACGAGTGATAGAAACAAACTGCATTTCAAAGTCGATTTTTTTATCTAAAGCAGACGAATCGAACAATTCACAGCGCCATCTTTTGTCGAGTAATAGAAACAAGCTGCACTTCAAAGTCAATTCTTATAAAAAGGAAACGAATCGATGAATACGCAGCGCCATCTTTTGACTAGTAATGAAAGCGAAACACATTTCAAACGCGATCTTGCTCAAAAAAAAAGGGAATCGAATAATTCACAGCGTCATCTTTTGACGAGTGATAGAAACAAGATGCTCAAGCTCAATTTTCATCAAAAAAAGATGAAGCAAGTATATCACAGCGCCATCTTTTAACGAATATTAAAACAAACTGCGTTTCAAAATCGATTTTCACCTAAATATGATGAATCGTATAACTCACAGCGCCATCTCTTAACGAGTAATAGAAATAAGCTGCGCTTCAATCTCAATCCTTATCAAAACGATACGAAACGAGTATTCACAGCGCCATCTCTTGACGTGTGATGGAAACAAGCTGCATTTCAAAACTCAATTTTCATCAAAAAAAGATGAAGCAAGTACATCACAGCGCCATCTTTTAACGAGTATTAAAAACAAACTGCGTTCCAAAGTCGATTTTCATCTAAAGAAGACGAATCGAATAATTCAGAACGCCATCTTTTGAGGAGTAATAGAAATAAGCTGTATTTCAAAGTCAATTCTCACCAAAAAGAAACGAATCGAATAATTCACAGCGCCATCTTTTGGCGAGTAATGGTACCACATTTCAAACTCGATTTTGATCAAAAGAAGACGAATCTAATAATTTACGGCGCCATCTTTTGACGAATGATAGAAATAAGCTGCATTTCAAAGTCAATTCTCATAAAGAAGAAACGAATCGAGTATTCACAACGCCATCTCTTGACGAGTGATAGAAACAAGCTGCATTTCAGAAACTAAATTTTCATAAAAAAGAAGATGAAGCGAATGTTTAACAGCGCCATCCTTTAACGAATATTAGAAACGAACTACGTTTCAAAGTCGATTTTGATCTAAAGAAGATGAATCGAATGATTCCCAGCGCCATCTTTTAACGAGTCAGAAACAAACTGCGTCTCAAAGTCTACTTTCATTTAAAGAAGGCAAATCGAATAATACATAGCGCCATCTTTTGACGAGTAATAGAAATAAACTGCATTTCAAAGTCAATTCTTATCAAAAGGAAACGAATCGAATAATTCACAGCGCTATCTTTCGACGAGTGACAGAAACAAACTGCATATCGAACTAAATTTCCGTCAGAAGGACGCAAATCGAATGATTGAGAGCGCCATCTTTTGGTAAGAAATGAAAAGGAACTGCATTTCAAATTCGATTTTCATCGAAAGAAGATGAATCAATTGACAGCGGCATCTTTTGACGACTGTTAGAAACAGATTGTGTTTCAAACTCGATTTTCATCAAAAGAAGACAAATCGAATAATTCACAGCGCCATCTTTTGACGAGTGATAGAAACAAAGTGCATTCGAAGTAAATTTTCGTCGAAAGAAGGTGAATCGAATAATTGGCGGCGCCATCTTTTGCCGAGTAATGAAATTCGATTTTGATCCAAAAGAAGACGAATTTAATAATTCACACTAATCACGGCGCCATCTCTTGATGACTAGCAGAAACAAACTGCATTCCAAATTCGATTTTCATCGAAATAAGACACGGATCGAATAATTCACAGCGCCATCTTTTGGCGAGTATTAAAAACAAACTGCATTTCAAGCTCAATTCTTATGAAAAGGAGACGAATCGAATAGTTCGCACGATTCATAGCGCCATCCTTTGACGAGTAATAGAAAGAAACTCTTTTCGAACTCAATTTTTTTATCAAAAAGAGCGCCATCTTTTGATGAGTATTAGAAGCAAGATGCATTTCAAGCTCGACTTTTATCAAAAGGAGACGTATCGAATAATTCACAGCGCCACTTTTCGACTACTAACAGAAACAAACTGGACTGGATCCAATTTCCATTCAAAAGATGATGAATGGAATAACTCACAGCGCCATCTATTGACGAGCCATAGAAACAAGCCGCCGCACTTCAAAGTCACTCGATTTTCATCAATAGAAGGTGAATCGATTTGAAAACGTCCAAAGGTGTTGGAGCAGCATTTAAGGCAAATTCTCCACAAAATGCATTACCTGAGTTATGCGCCCTCTCTCGGCGGGAAGTAAAAAAAACTTACCCAAGACGAATCTAATCAAAATCCAAACTCAATTTTTGTCAGAGGAGAACGATTTGATTTGAAAACGTCGAAGTTCCTGCGCAACATTTTCCGGCGAATCAAAGTGCACTTGCAGCGCCATCTCTTAGCAAGTAACAGAAACAAATGGCACTTAGATGTCCAGAAGTGACTTCGATCAAAATCCAAGCCCAGTTTTAACCAGAGGAGGGACGACTCGATTTGAAAATATCTAAAGCTCTGAGTCATTTTCGAGTTTTTTGTGAAAGACTCGCCAAAAATGCATCGCTAATTGCATTGATGCACTTACAGCGCCATCTCTTGACGAGTAACAGAAACAAATGGCACTTAGATGTCCAGAAATGACTTCGATCAAAATCCAAGCCCAGTTTTAACCAGAGGAGGGACGAATCGATTTGAAAATATCTAAAGCTCCGAGTCTTTTTCGAGTTTCTTGCGAAAGACTCCCCAAAAATGCATCGCTGATTGCATCGATTGATAGATTTTAGCGCCATCTCTTGACGATTCAAAGAAACTAATGGCAATAGATTTCCAAGATCAAAATCCAAGCTAAATTTCAATCAGAAGAAGACGAATCGATTTGAAATAATAAAAAATATTTTCTTGGGCTTGACACAAGACGTATCGACTGTTTTACAGCGCCCTCTCTCGACGAGCAATAAAAAGCTCGCGCATTAAAGTTAATTTTCGACGATTTTGATATGTAGTTTTTATTACTGCACTTGTATTTTATTTCAGTATTATTTATTTTATTGTTTTATTTCAGTTTGAATTTGTTTTATTACTTTTTCCCAGTCGATTCTTTTTCCTTTTCTGTCAGGATATCTTCGATTCTCTCCGATGGAAATGTTTCTTTTCTTAATTGAATTTCATGTAGGTAATATAGAGGTCTTGTTTCCAGGGGGGGATTGGGGGGGAAGGGTGAAGAACGAAGCGACTGATTAGATTTAAAATTAGCATTAAGGCAGTGGACATGCACGTCACCTGCTCCGTCTTCGGAATTCATGTATGAATAAACTCGCGACTTTTCCTCAAAATGTCAATTACCGAAGAAATTAATTTTGATGTACGTCAAGCCGGACGAAAATAAATCAAACCGCCGCGCCGTCCGGGACGATTACTCGCGCGTAATTGGTAGTGCCCCGGCTTTTATTATTAATATATTATTATTATTGAGAAAACAACCGAACTTACAGCAAAATAAATAATAATTGGACGGGGGCACTCGTTTCATTTAATAAAATAAATTTCCTGCGCGGCTTACAACCGGCGGGCGACGTGCGCCGCTGACGGGAGCCGGTTTACTTGTTACATATTTTTAATTGCCAATTAAGGAAATTATTGCATTTTGTTTGAAATTTAATTACCCCGAATTAAAATACTTTCTACTAAGTACCGCTAGTAGCAAAAGTATGTAGTTAAATTTAAAAAAAATGGTGTATACGAGGTGTTAAAATAAAGTTTTGGGAAAGTCTGTCAACGTGATTAGGTGCAACTCTGATCTTCAAAAAAAAAAAGCTTTCTCTTAGTCATCTCCTTTGGGTTTTGTTGTTGTTTCTAGTCGAACGAGTACTTAAATGCGCTTACGTGGGAGTGAGTGAACCGTTTTACCGACAAACTAATTGAATTACACAATCATTACCGATATAATTACACCCGTAAACCGAATCGTAAACCTCTCATTGTCGGATAAATTATTGGGCGACGGAACAAAAAACGCAAAATCCAGAAGCCGTGTTGTGCTTCGCCCCAATTAAACGGGGCCTCCGCGTGAATTTTAATGGCGAGGTGTCGGCGGCGTCTTTGTTTTCGGTTTCGATAATAGCAAAAGTAATCGCCGGTAAACGTCGATGATGATGATGATGAATTAATCAATCGCCTCGCATTAAATAATTAATAGGTTATTCTGGCCGGACGTTCTGGCAAGTCATCGCATTGAAAAATTACGATTATCTACGCCCGACGACGTTTCTGCTTCTTCTCGTCCGTGCGTGCTGCATGCACTTCCTTCCGACAGCGAATTAATTTCACTTTCGGTTTCGAAACTCGATTCTTAAACTTAAAAAATTACTCAAAATAGGTTACACCCTTATTACAGGGGGCCCACAATAAGTAACGACGTATTTAAGTAAACTAACAAAATTGTACAAGATTCGAAAAGAATTCGACTCGTAACTTCGGATCAGCTTCACAATGCGTCGTGCCTTCATTACAGGGGGCATAATAATATGTAACGAATACAACAAGGAAAATTTAAGTAAACAGGATGCAAGCGGTTTATTATACGTCACAGACCTGATCGAAGCGAGGTCAAAACGTATATCAGAGTTGTTGCCCACACGGAAGGTTTTTTCAGTTATTTCAGCTACTTTATAACGTTCCTGCAAAATAGAATTAATTTGGTACATCCACGAGGTACAATCCAAACGAATTGCCCCTGAAAGTAAATTTGAGGTACAACACAAACTAATTGCCCCTTGAAGTAAATTTGAGGACCTCCACGGGTCTCTATTAACGATCCTCTTTCTCTTCCTTTTTTGATTAACGACAGTAACATTCTATTCAGCATCGAAAGACAAAAGTTGTAGTCTTTCGAATTATGTGTGTTTAAAAAAAAATCACCAACTTACGAACAAGAATAAGAAGAAGTTGCAACTTGACCCAAACGTGCCAATCTTGAAGATAGTTCAAAAACCATGAAAGATTTGTAATTAGTTCACATAATTAATTTAGATTCTGCAGGGCAGTGGTTCCCAAACTTTTTAATGCAATAATTTCGTTGGTGACCCCTCTCCCCCCGACCCACCGCCCTTGCAGTACTCAACGTTCATTAATGACTAATGACTAAATGACTAGGTCTAAGTATATCTGTTACTAAGCAGCTCAATTTGTTTCTTTGTTGTTGGCGCCATCTATAGCCAATTAACCCAATTTTTCCTTTGTTACTAGCGCCATCTATTGCCAGGTAGTGACGTTTGTATTTGCGCCATCTCCTACGCGTAGCGCAATTTCTTTCTTTCTTTCTTCGTGTTTACCAAACTTTCCAGCGTATTCGAGACAGTGCTAGAAGGCACGGGAGCGTTCTAGAAACTTCGTTTTAGAGTGGCAACTGCCGACAAACGATAGCAATTTTTTTTTCGAATAGATACGCACATATATCTTTTTTTTATATAGCTTGATACCCACAGATTTTTTTCTGAATTCATTTATATGCAGTAATACGTTGACTTTGGTCCGATATTTACCGAAACAAGTGAAGAAAAAGATTTAATAACAAGCTAAGGGTTGAAGCTTTACTTTTATTTGATATATTTTTTTACTCGGGGAAATAAATGTCTTATTAAGGCGACGCGAGTCACATTTTGGGAACCGCTGCTGCATTTCATTGTTTCGTAATGCATAAGAGAGAAGAGCAGGACGGGGCGTTCGCTTTAAAACAATTGAAACTCGTCATTAGCTTATACTTGAAATAAAACAGACGGTCCTTAGAGCACTTATACTTAATAGACATATAGTCATGCTGGCTTCATTATTTCTTCTATAGAACTAATGCTCTAAGGTACTCTATAGACATATAGTCATGTTGGCTTCATTATTTCTTCTATAGAACTAATGCTCTAAGGTACTCTATAGACATATAGTCATGTTGGCTTCATCATTTGTTCTATAGAATTAATGATCTAAGGTACGAGAACTATAAAGTGGAGGGCAGGCACTCGTTAACAATTAATTTAAATTCTTCAAATTGCTTTGTTTCGCAATGCATAAACTCAAAAAAAATAAATAAATTCATAGATGTTTCTTTTTGACTTCGCTTCAAATCCACCAGAAAAAAAAATATATCAGATTATTCAAAACAATCGCTTTGAAACAATTGAAATTCAACATCATACTCATCAGCTTATAACAGGTGTTTTTTTTTTAAATTTGGCGTCGAAGTTGGCCTTGACAAGTTGCGTATTGTGAACGCACCAAAATTTCGATTATTTGTCGTAAATCTAACTTTCTTATTGTCTATTTTCGTTTATTATAATTGATCACATTCTTGCGTTGTTCTATAGTACTGTTGAGTTCGAAACTTCGAGAACAAGGTTAGGTATGGCAAGTTCAAATGTCAAATTAACAGCTGTCATTTTGTGGACGGCTCGCAATTAAATTCTCGTGGCCATAATTAATTAAAATTTCGCAGCGTGTTTTTTTTAATTTCTTTTTAAATCCTCCAGAGAAAAATATATCAAATCGCCAAAAACAATTGCCTCGAAACAATTGAAAATCGACTGCATAGTGATTTCCTCCTAGTTGGCCGTGAATTGTTAGTTGTGAATCAGCCTCAAGCGACCTGACGTAGACAATAACATCGAACTGTTTTTTTTTTAACTTTATAACATTTCCTTCATTAAGAAAAGTGAGGTTATGGTGTACGTCAATTTATTAAGTTTCAAGTAAGACTGGTACACAACTAAAATTCACGGCCAACTAAGAGAAGATGTTTTAAAAAAGGCACGAGTGTTTCTCTTTTTAATTTAACATCATTGGCGGTGACAAGGTGTTTATTGTGAACGCACCGCAATTTTTAAAACATCTGCCATCTGTCAAGTCGACGTCTTCGTATTTTGAAATTAAAATCAGTTATTTTTCGAATAGAATGGCTTCTTCGGAATTGAAAATCGACATCAGCTTATAATGTGCGTTTTTCTAAAAAAATTTCCTCCTAGTTGGCCGTGAATTGGTAGTTGTGAACCCGCCTCAAGCGATTTGTCAAACTGTTTTTGTTAACTGTATTGACATTTTCTTCAATAAGAAAAGTGGGGTTATGATATACGTTAATTTATTCAATTTCAAGTAAGGCTGGTTCACAACTAACAATTCACGACCTACGAAGAGAAGGCACGAGTGTTTTTGTTTTAATTTGACATCGGAGTTGGCGCTGACAAGGTGTTTATTGTGAACGCACCGCAATTTTTAAGACATCTGCTATCTGTCCAGTCGACGTCTTTGTGTTTTGAAATTAAAATCAGTTCTTTCTCGAATGAAATGGTTTCTTCGCAATTGAAAATCGACATCAGCTTATAATCTTCGTTTCTCTAAGAACTTCTAGTTGGGATTGAAGTTGAATTGGTAGTTGTGAACCCGCCTCAAGCGACCTGACGTAGGCAATAGCATGACGTTTCCATCAATAAAGAAAGTGAGGTTATCGTACACGTCAATTTATTCAGTTTCGCGTAAGGCTGGTTCACAACTAACAATTCACGCGCAACTAATAAACGTCAATTTATTCAGTTTCAAGTAAGGCTGGTTCACAACTAACAATTCACGCGCAACTAAGAGGGCACGTAATTTAATAACGAGTTTTTGTTTCTTAATTTAGTGTCGGAATTGGCGGTGACAAGTTATTTATTGTGAACGCACCACAGTTTTAGAAACAACTGCTATCAGTCAAGTCAATTTCTTTGTGTTTTGAAATGAAAATCGGTTCTTTTTCGAATAAAATGTTTTCCTCGCAAGTTGGATGGTGAAATGGCAATATTCATTTCAAACTTGTTTCGAAGAATTTCGTCCGCAATGCAGCTTTGACAATTAACAACTGTCATTGTGATGATGGTTCACAATTAAATTTTGATGGCCATAATTAATTATTTTTAATCCATCAGAAAAAAGTGTACCAGGCCATTTAAAACAACTGCTTTGAAACAATTTAAAATCGACATCGTGCGAATTAGTTTATACAAAGCGATCGGGAATGACTCTAATATGTATGAAGTTGCAGCTTACCCAAAAATAAAATCCACTTTTACTTGCGAAAATTGTCAAAGTTCGTGTACAATTCAGGCAGTGAAAATGTTGATAGCGATTCTGATTCAGACTTAGAATTAGTTAGAGTTGGTAAAAAGAAAAATGTTATTGAATCATCTGACGATACAGACGCTGAAAGTGATAATATAAGTCCAAATCAAAAAAGTAAAGGAAAATCAGAAGTGATCAGCAAAATATTAACTGATGTCAACAAAGCAGAGAGAACTACAGTTCATATTCGTACTTCAGACAGCACAAAAGAAGCACTAAATAATAAAGAAGACAATTGTCAGCAAGATCTCTTCCAGACTAAAAAAATTGAAGAAAACAAAAAAGTTGATAAAAACGAAGAAGATAATTGTCTGCAAGATCTCTTCCAGACTACAACAATTGATGAAGAGAAAAAAGATGATAACAAAAACGAAGCACGCCAATTGACGTTTTGACAATTCTTGGAAGTAGTTATATTTTTGGGTAAAAGTTAACTGAGTTGCAACTTCACACGTGTCAGTAATTTTTGCTCGCGTTGTATGTATAAGACAGGCGCAGACCTTAAAGTCCTTATTTAATAGACACATAGTCATGTTGGCTTCATTACTTTTGTTCTATAAAATTAATGCTCTAAGGTACGAAGACCTTAGAGCTCTAAGGTACGAAGACCTTAGAGCATTAATTCCATAGAACATAACCATGTTGGCTTCCTTATTTTTGGTCATCGTAACTTAGAGCATTAATTCAATAGAACAAAAATAATGAACCCAACATGACTATGTATCTTTTATGTTCTATGGAATTAATGCTCTAAGATCTTCGTACCTTAGAGCATTAATTCTATAGAACAAAAATAGTGAAGCCAACATTACTAAGTGTCTATTAAATAAGTACTTTAACGTCTGCCTATCTTAAACATACAATGTGAACAAAAATTACTGACATGTGTGAAGTTGCAACTCAAGTACGAAGATCTTAGAGCATTAATTCAATAGAACAAAAGTAATGAAGCCAACATGACTATGTATCTTTTATGTTCTATGGAATTAATGCTCTAAGATCTTCGTACCTTAGAGCATTAATTCTATAGAACAGAAATAGTGAAGCCAACATGACTAAGTGTCTATTAAATAAGTACTTTAACGTCTACCTATCTTAAACGTACAATGTGAACAAAAATTACTGATATGTGTGAAGTTGCAACCCATGTACGAAGATCTTAGAGCATATATTTAACAATCTAGTTCCGAGGAAGACGCAATTCAAAATGGATACCCAGATGGGGGTATCATTAGCAAATATTTTAAAAAATTACCAGATTACAGGATCTACTTTTTAAATTTTTTAAGAACTACGTAATTGGCTTTTTAATCAATCTTCAGTGATCATGTACCAAAACATTTGATCATCCTTTAATAAGGACCAAAATTAATTCTGTTTCAGAACCGCATTTTTGTTTGAAAGAAAAAAAAATTGTCGACATCGTCCAAGAAAACGTTTGATTCTGTGTAGAACGACGTCCCTTTTAATCGATCGGGAATTACGCGATTAATTAATTATACATAAAACATACGTGTCTTTGCATGGATGTTGTATGTCACAGTCACATGTGTATTTCTCGAAATGTATATATATGTATGACCTACGGAAACAAAAGCTAGAATACCATCAAACAATAATTCCAAATGAATCATGTCATCATTTGTAAGACAATTGAATTAATTTTCAACATGGGTAAGCCTGAACCTCCGTTTAACAATTTTTTATAACCATCAAAGTCGGCCCCGTTCCGGCTGAAAAAGCACCGTATTTACGACCCAATTTGATAATTTATTTGGGTAAAACGAACTTATATGTTTTATTGAATACAAAATGGTTTCTCCAGTGTTTAATTTTATTGTTTTATAACAGTTGCGCTTAGTAGAGGGCCCCGGAGGAGGCGAGTGGCTGGATGGGAACGAGGTCCGGGGTTACGTAACTCCGTCGTGGGAGTTTCGGTGCCGCTTCGTTCGTAAACGGGCACGGATTAGCATTTGTAATGTGTGTGCTGCCATGTGTAAAACGGAAACAGAATGAAGCCTAAGGCGTAGTTGTACACTCGGCGAAAAAATTCATTACGTCGGGCGCTCTTTTTTTTTGCTTCAACATTTTTGTACCTAGATAAAAGCAGCGCACAGGTAGAAAACGGTGCAAGTTATTATTATTATTATTTTTTAATAAATCAAACGACGACGTCCGTCGGTGTTAGAAAAAGTTAGACACTTTGATCGGCGGACGGGGGGGAACAACAAACGCCTTTCGCAATAAACAACACAAAACAAAACCGCGATTGTGAAATGTAACAGAATTAATTCACTTTTACGGCGTTCAATAACGCTACGTGTTGTATAGCTGACATTTAATTTCGCGTTCTCGGTGGAACACTGACGTCGTTTCAATGTCGATTTTCAGTTCGCAATGAACACGGCCTGAAAACACTCATTAATTATGTTAATGTATGCCCGACTTCAAAGAATTTACTTCGCAGCGACGGACGCAAGGAAAAGTACCAACTTACTACATTTCATTTCAAAATCCATCGTGACTAATAATAATCATAAATTGTAACAAATAAACTAATTATTACTTTTTAACTCTTCCCAATCAGCGAGTTATTATTTCGCAATTAATCATATTTTTTTGAATGACTGAATGCAGCCGTAAATTATAAATAATTAACGTTTATTCCCATCAACTTGTCGCTGGTTTTTTTTTCTTCTGGCTCGAAAGGAACCATCGTAACTCATATTTGATGGTTTTATTTACTTATTCCATAAAGAACATGTTGAGGACCATAAAAAAATTTTATGCCCCCATACTTTTCTACATATTAAGTAACTATATAGGGCGTTCCACTCTTAATTGACAGAGCAGAGTCTATCTGTCACTTATTACCTTCCCCCGATTGTCCTGCAACGCTTTTAACTCACCCACGTTGCCAAATGTACGTTTCGCTTTCCAACATACTATATTGACAACGTTTCCGTCCCCCCTCCCTCTAGAGCTTCAATTTTTTTAAGTCCATCGAAAATAAACAAGTGACAGTTGCTAAATTATTTTTATTTTCTCCCCTGGGACAAAACTTGCGCTTGTGTTTCACTGTTGTTTGTTATAACGTTTCGTTAATGGATAAAATTAACAACTAATCGCGTTTTGTTTATAAAACAAAAGCTTCGCTTTTTACTTTCGTGAAAACAATCGAATAGAATAGCGTTTTGACTAATTAGGTACGTCCTTTACTTTTCGTATAAGAACAGTTGAAGAACTGTACTAAAACCAACTGTTGGTCGCTCGCGGCATTTGTTTTGTAAGAACCGTCAAAGATTCTAAAATGGACGACCCAGTTGCGATTTTCCTTTGTTTAACAACCTAAGATCTTGTGTTTTGTTTCTGAAACAATCGAATTCCTTGCTCAGGACAAACTAAATTGTAACGTAGCGTTGATTAACTAATGAACAAATGAATTTAAAAACATTCGAAGTAACATGGAGCTCAAAACTTGCTAACTATTGTTTATATTCGTTTGACAAGTAATACGAAACAAAAGAGAGTCAAGAAACTGTCAATTATTTTGTACAAACTGTCAACGTTTTCCTGAAGCGATTTTCTTTTGTTTAACAATCTAGAATCTTGTGTTTTGTTTCTGGAACAATCGATTTTGTTTTCAGGACAAACTAGATCGCAACGTAGCGCTGATTAACTAAAAAACAAGTGAATTTAAAAACATTCGAAGCTACAAAGAACTCAAAACTTGCTAACTGTTGTTTACATTCGTTTGACAAGTAATACGAAACAAAAAAGAGTCAAGAAACTGTCAATTATTTTGTACAAACTGTCAAAGTTTTCCTGAAGCGATTTTCTTTTGTTTAACAATCTAGAATCTTGTGTTTTGTTTCTGGAACAATCGATTTTTTTTTTCAGGACAAATTAGATCGCAAAGTAGCGCTGATTAACCAATAAACAAGTGAATTTAAAAACATTCGAAATGTCAAGCAATTCAAAACTTGCAAACTCTTGTTTATACTCGTTCGACGAGTAACATGAAACATAAGACAGTCGAGAAACTGTTAATTATTCGCAATTGTTTCGTAGAAACGGTCAAAGTTTTCTATAAGAGACGACCCGGTTGCGATTTTCTTTTGTTTAACAAACAAGATCGCAACGTAGCGCTGATTACGTAATAAACAAGTGAATTTAAAAACATTCGAAGTAACGAGGAACTCAAAACTTGCAAACTGTTGCTTATATTCGTTTGACAAGTAATATGAAACAAAAGAGAGTCAAGAAACTGTCAATTATTTTGTACAAACTGTCAAACTTTTCCTGACGGGACGATCCGGTTGCGATTTTCTTTTGTTTAACAAACAAGATCGCAACGTAGCGCTGATTACGTAATAAACAAGTGAATTTAAAAACATTCGAAGTAACGAGGAACTCAAAACTTGCAAACTGTTGCTTATATTCGTTTGACAAGTAATATGAAACAAAAGAGAGTCAAGAAACTGTCAATTATTTTGTACAAACTGTCAAACTTTTCCTGACGGGACGATCCGGTTGCGATTTTCTTTTGTTTAACAATCTAGAATCTTGCGTTTTGTTTCTAGATCAACAAGATTGCAACGTAGCGCTGTTTAACTAACTAATAAACAAGTGAATTTAAAAACATTCGAAATATCAACGAATTTGAAACTTGCAAACTCTTGTTCCTATTCGGTCGACGAATAACATGAAACAAAAGACAGTCTAGAAATTGTTAATTATTCGCAATTGTTTTGTACAAACTCTCAAAGTTACTAGAAAGAACGACCAACTTGCGATATTCTTTTGGTTAACAGCCTAGAATCTTGTGTTTTATTTCTGGAACAATCGAATTTCTTGCTCAGTAACATGAAATAAAAGATAGTCGAGAAAATGTTAATTATTCGCAATTGTTTTGTAGAAACTGTCAGAGGACCCATCCGGTTGCGATATTCTTTTGTTTAACAACCTAAAATCTTGTGTTTTGTTTCTGGAACAATCGATTTTGTTTTCAGGACAAATTAGATTGCAACGTAGCGCTGATTAACCAATAAACAAGTGAATTTAAAAACATTCGAAGTATCAAGCAATTCAAAACTTGCAAACTCTTGTTTATATTCATTCAGCGAGTAACACGAAACAAAAGACAGTCGAGAGACTGTGAATTATTCGCAATTGTTTTGTACAAACTGTCAAAGTTTTCTGGAATCGACGATCCAGTTGCGATTTGCTTTTGTTTCTAGAATCTAGGGTTGTGTTTCTGGAACAATCGAATTTTTTGTGCAAGACAAACTAGATCGCAACGTAGCGCTGATTAACTAATAAACAAGTGAATTTAAAAACATTTGAAATACCAACGAATTTAAAACTTGCAAACTCTTCTTTCTATTCGTTCGACGAGTAACATGAAACAAAAGATAGTTGAGAAATTGTTCGCAATTGTTTCGTAGAAATTGTCAAAGTTTTCTAGAAGGAACGATTCGGTTGCGATATTCTTTTGTTTAACAACCTAGAATATAGGGTTTTATTTCTGGAACAATCGAATTTAAAACATTTGAAACGTCAACGATCTTAAAACTTGCACACTCTTGTTTATAATCGTTTAACAAGTAACATGAAACAAAAGATAGTCGAGAGACAATTGTTTTGTATAAACTGTCAAAGTTTTCTAGAAGAGACGATCCGGTTGCGATTGTCTTTTGTTTTAACAACCTAGAATCTTGTATTTTGTTTCTGGAATAATCGAATTTCTTGCTCAGGACAAATTAGATTGCAACGTAGTAACTAATAAACAAATGAATTTAAAAACATTCGAAGTGTCAAGCAATTCAAAACTTACAAACTCCTGTTTGTATTCATTCGACGAGTAACATGAAACAAAAGATAGTCGAGAAATTGTTAATTATTCGAAATTGTTTTACAGAAACTGTCAAAGTTTTCTAGAAGGGACGATCCGGTTGCGATTCTCTTTTGTTTAACAACCTAGAATTTGGGGTTTTGTTGCTGGAACAATCGAATTTAAAAACATTCGAAATATCAACAAATTTAAAACTTGCAAACTATTGTTTATATTCGTTCAACGAGTAACATGAAACAAAAGATAGTCGACAAACAATTGTTTTGTACAAACTGTGAAAGTTGCGGTTGCGATTTTCTTTTGTTTAACACAACAACCCACAATCTTGTGTTTTGTTTCTGAAACAATCGAATTTGAAAACATTCGAAACATCAACGAATTTAAAACTTGCAAACTATTGTTTATATTCGTTCAACAAGTAACATGAAACAAAAGATCGTCGACAAACAATTGTTTCGTACAAACCGTCAAAGTTGCGGTTGCGATTTTCTTTTGTTTAACAACCTAGAATCTTGTGTTTTGTTTCTGAAACTATCGAATTTTTTTTTTCACTAGATCGCAACGTAGCGCCGATTAACTAATAAACAAGTGAATTTGAAAACGTTCGAAATATCAACGAATTTAAAACTCGCAAGCTCTTGTTCCTAATCGTTTAACGAATGATAACGTTTTGTTTATAAAACAAAAGATAGTCGAGAAAACGCGAATTTGGTCTGGACAAACTGTCACTTCCTAATAAAAAGACGGACGACTCGTTTGCGTTTTTCTTTTGTTTAACAATCCAGGGTCTTGCGTTTTGTTTCTGGAACTATCAATTTCTTCAATTGTTTCGTTCACGAAACTGTCATTTTTTTAACGGGACGCTGCTCTTTTGTTTGTAAAGGTGCCGTCCTATTTTTTTTTAAACGAGTCAAAGTGCCCCGCTTTTGTTTATGAAGGAATCGAACAGGTTTAGAATTGATTAATCAGTAATTTGTGAAACAAAAGATAGTTGCGCAACTATTACGCTTTTGTTTTTATAATATCTGCCGAAAAGCTACCGGGAAACAATTGATTGACTGAGTAACGTTGCTCGTGTTTTGTTCATGAAACTGTCAATTTTTTCGAATGGGGCGCTTCTTTTTTGTTTGTTTTTTTTTTAATTTTTTGATCCCGCTTTTGTTTATGAAGACCGTTTACTCGGTAATTTCTGCAGAAACAAAAGATAGTCGACGGACTGTTACTTACGATCGCATTTTACTTTTGTTTTGACAACACTAATCGCAAAACCGCTAGCAAATAAGTGGCTGATTAAGGCATGGTTTGCATTTTGTTCATAAAACTGTCAAATTCTTGAAATGAGACGCTTGTCTTTTGTTTATAAACGTGCTGCCATATATATTTTTTTTTAAACAAATCAGAGTATCCTGCTTTTGTTAACGAAGGCGAATAAATTAATTGATTAATCAGTAATTTATTGAACAAAAGATAGTCGGGAAACTGTTATTTACAATCGCGTTTCACTTTTGTTTTGATAATACCCTTCGAAGTAATGCTATACAGTAAACAACTGATTGGATAATTGACGTGTGCTTGTGTTTTGTTCATAAAACTGTCAAGTTTTCCGATGGGGCGCTTCTTTTTTGTTTGCTTCGTTTCTTTTTTGTTTCGAATAAATCAAAATGTCCTGCTCGTGTTTACGAAGGCTATTGGCATATTTCGTTAGTGCCTTAAAGAGATGCGCTTGCCTGAAGAAATATGTACAGACAATCCATCGAAGAATGTTTCAGGAATTTGTTTGCTTGCAGAAAAATATGAATGAAAGACAATTGCGATGAAAAGCACGAGGCAAACAAACGAACAACGAGGTAAACAAACTAAAGTGACGGCAAACGTAAGCGCTAAACAAATGCAAGGGAATTTGTTTACAAAAGAAAGTGACTAAACTGAAATCACGAAGAATGTGAGCACTGAATAAATGCACAAAGAGAAAAAAGCACGGGATATACCTGAAAACAAAAGACGATCAACAAATCACAGAAAGCTCCAACGCATTTATTTTTAATTGCGAAATTAAACCACAAATGCTGAAACGCTGAATTCATTTCGTATTTCGCTACGTAATTCCTATTTCTGCAGCATTTCATTTTAGCTTTTAAATTGACAAACTACAAAATAAATTTAGTAATAATTCCCACACACGAGTTGTTTATAAATTGTTTGTTCATGCGAGTTCAGTCGAAAGAGAACTCGTACATAATTCCGCGCGGAACATCCTGTATATACAAACGTACTGCGTCCGAAGTTTTTTATGAGGCCGTGCATCGCAGACCGTTCCCATGGAAAATAAAGAAATCCTTGAAGACCGTACACGCATAAGTCTATGCAAAGCGCTAAACGGCGCGGCGTTTAATTTATTTTTCTCGCGGAGATTTCAACGCCAGATCAGAACGCCGACAGCGGAAAAGGTCTCAAACGCAGGCGGAACTTATTCGAGTGGCACACGAGCGCCTTTTATTTTTAAATATTATTGCATGGCAAATAAATGTATGGCCACCACACACATGTTAATGAACTCGAACTCGAAATTCCGTTACGAGCGCCGGCTGAAGTACGAATAAGTGCGGCGGCGGTATATATGTAGGTATTATCGCCTGCGCGCACTTGGGGTATTTAACGAAAAACAAATTTCGAAGTGAATGCGAGGCAAATGAGTGTAAAGGGCGAGGCAACAATGAGGGGTTGATTGAACAGCGGATGGACGGCGAAGAGAGCGAGCGTTTTCTCTGGGCAGGCCACGCTGGGGGTAACGTACCACTTCTGAATAACATCTCGCTGGGATAATGGCGGTAATAATGTTCAATTCATGATGAGAGAGTGAGTGGCACGTGCCCTTCATAATCCGAGTTAATCACGTCTTCAATAAATTTATAAAGGGTTACTTATTGAAAACTTTTGCACAGAGAGAAATGACCACCAAGTGAGATTTTGCATGACATTGTGTGAAATGGATGTGAAGAAACAATATTGTTGAAAATTTTTACAAAATGGAATTCTACATTTTATGCAAAAATTTACTACAATAGTCTGAGAAGATTTTATTTTCACATTTTGTTGTAAAAAGTTCCACACATTGGAATCGCAACTATAATTTTGGAAAAAATTACCATTGGATAAGTTAACATCTTACACAAATTGTTGAATTTCGCTTTAATTATACAAATTATTGTATAACGAAGAAAAGAAAAATTAAACGTGACTGTGGCTAACGAAAGTTTTTTTTTTTTTTTAATAATGAAACTCGGTTTAGACTCATTTAACATTCCAATAGAAATTCGTTAATGACAAAAACTTTCTTCAACGGGAGAAACTTTTTCAATCAATTCGATGAAATGACTCGCATAGATAAACAGTAATTTAATAATCAATCGTGATTAACTTTCGTGTTTTGCCACTGTTAAATTATATGTGTATTCAAATTTTATTCTTTATTCTTTCAAACCTGCACGTACTACTACAAGCCAACGTAAATAAGAAAATGATTACGTGGCGGAATGAAAGCGGTCGAGTGGCATCTGTTGGGTCATTCGAAATTTTAATGACGCGAGGAAAAACTGCAATAACAACACGAAATATGGATCGCTGACAATAATCAATCCGGGCTTATTGGTTTTTAATTAATGGCCCCGAAATTCTTAATCGACTATAAATTGGTTTCGTTTTTTCCGCGCGGCGTCATTTTCAACAGGTCAACGTCTGCGTAATTAGTGTTTAATTGTGGACGGTACGGAGACGCGTCCACTTAATAAAAGAAGTAGAACGGACGAAACGATGACTGATGGTCGCTCTCTTGAAGAGTCGAGTGCCAAGACGTATTACGTGAGAAAAAAAAATATCATTTTTGCTCCCAACGTAACTTACTTAAGGAAAATTTAAAATGCCAAAAGGTTGATATTGAACCGACATCGAAACGTGGCTTTTCGATTTTAAAAAATTGCAAAGGAAGGAATTAAGTTAATGATGAGAAATTGCCCCCCTCCTCTCCCCCAGTTTAAATTTTACGGCCATCAAATTTCTTATTAAAATTTTTAACAGGTGCAAGTTTTGAGACACATTTCGAATTTCATCCGTCAAACATGCAATTACCCGCCGAGTAGGACCTGTTGCAATAATCAAGTAATTGCCCCCGACGTAGAAAAGCGAGGGGTGGGGGGGGGGCTTAATTACGTTTCTGTCGGTGGGTTTCTAATTTTATATTTATCTGATATATTCATGCATAATCGATGTCGTGAGTAATACTAGGTTAATAAGGCGAAGTTCATTAATAATTAAGATTTAAACGAACGAAATAAAGTCGGCGTTTGCTTCCCCCTCGACTCCTTCCCCCCCCCCCAAACGAGCGTGATTTATGCTGGAAGAAAATATTGGTGGCGCCAAATAGGCCCTCGTCTATAAATTTTCCCCGTCTTCCGACTCGCTTTGCGTAACAAGAGTATTTCGTTACGTTACCAAAAGAGTATTCAAATGAAGCTCGTAGGAAGAAATTATTAATTACTACGCCGATCTATTTGTAACGGCGCTTACGCCGCGTGCATTAACACGGTTACTTACACAATGACCCAGTGAGAGATAATTGCTTTATCGGACGCGCACTGGAAACCGAATTTAAATAATCGAATTAAGATACGTCGGTGGAGATAACGAAATTTCACGGAATTGCTTGCTTCGTCTTCAAAAAAGAAAAAGAGGAAAAAAAAACGTAGGAACCATTACCTCGTCTTCAAAAAAATATTAAAAAAAGAGAAAAAGAAACAGAAATAGAGCAAATAGGGAACTGCCCAAAACTTGACCAGATGTGAGAGACACAGGAACAAAAGAATAGGCGACCTTGAGCGGAATTTGGGGTGTAAGGGCAACCGTCAAATTAAACAGAAATGAAAAGACAACTTAGGAAAACCACCCTTAAATCAAACGCAAACTAAGATGGTTGAGGTCGAACTGTGACTGCCAAATCATAAGAGCAGGGAGAAATCGGATTGGAAGATCAAAAACAACGTGGAACCAAAGAAACATTAGCAGAAGAAGAGAAGGCAAAGAAATTAATGTAGGCAGGGCGCAATTTCATTGGAAAGCAAAAAAAAATAGAAGAAATACTTTGTTCTGATAATCCTTGAAGCTAACTTGGTGCCCTTTTTTCAGTTGCTGGTGCCTTCTAGCTTTCCGCACATTCAATTCCATCTTTGCATTTGTTTTGGTCATGATTCAATGGTGACCTTTGCCGGCTGAGCTACTGCTGGTAATAATCAGTTTACTGCATCTTCCTCGTTCTGGTCCCAATTCTGCAGCAAACATATCGCTTAAGAAGTCTATAGTCTAACAGTTGGACTGTTTTCATCATCAAGTTCATGGAGGGGTCGCTGACAACTTCACCAAACACCTCATGCTCAACGACATTCTAGTTTTCTTCTGTGAGATAACAACCCCTTTATTTACTCGGAAGAAGATGTGAAAGTTGAAAGCGAACGACGTAAATGAGGTGAATTCAAGGACAAACTAACTAGAGAGGAATAGCCAACAACAACGAGCAGTAACGCATACATTAAGGGAACAGTTCCTTTGAATGAAGGGTTCGAAATTGCCACGAAAAAAAAGCGTATGCGAAAATATGACGGCGATCAGCAGCGAAAGAAGGAGAAGGAAGGTATGGGACATTTGAAATCATAGAACGAGAAGGCAATCAACAAAAATGATAAAAAGAGTCGTCCAGCGACAAAGAAGTAGCACGAACCAGCGAAATGAAATCGAAGGGATTGGTGAACTGTCAGGACAAAAACAAAAAGCACGAAGCAGATGGGGTGAATTCAAGGACAAACAAACTAGAGTGGATTATACTTAAGGAAATAGCCAAAAAGTAACCTGAACAACAACGAGTGGTAACGCATGCCATTAAAGCGGCAGTTCATTTGAAGAGAGGGTTTGAATTTGCCACGGAAAAAAAGCGTATGCGAAAGTATGACGGCGATCAGCAGCGAAAGAAGGAGAAGGAAGGCATGGAAAATTTGAATCATAGAACGAGAAGGCAATCAACAAAAATGATAAAAAGAGTCGTCCAGCGACAAAGAAGTAGCACGAACCAGCGGAATGAAATCGAAGGGATTGCTGAACCGTAAGGACAAAAACAAAAAGCACGAAGCAGATGGGGTGAATTCAAAGACAAACAAACTAGAGTGAATTATACTTAAGGAAATAGCCAAAAAGTAACCTGAACAACAACGAGTAGTAACGCATGCCTTTAAAAGGACAGTTCATTTGAAGAGAGGGTTTGAATTTGCCACGGAAAAAAAGCGTATGCGAAAGTATGACGGCGATCAGCGAAAGAAGGAGAAGGAAGGTATGGGAAATTTGAAACTGTAGAACATATAACGAGAAGGCAATCGACAACAACAAAGAAGTAGCACGAACCAACGGAATGAAATCGAAGGGATTGGTGAACCGTAAGGACAAAAAAAAAAGCACGAAGCAGATGGGGTGAATTCAAGGACAAACAAACTAGAGTGGATTATACTTAAGGAAATAGCCAAAAAGTAACTTGAACCACAACGAGTAGTAACGCATGCCATTAAAGCGGCAGTTCATTTGAAGAGAGGGTTTGAATTTGCCACGGAAAAAAAGCGTATGCGAAAGTATGACGACGATCAGCGAAAGAAGGAGAAGGAAGGTATGGGAAATTTGAAATTGTAGAACATATAACGAGAAGGCAATCAACAACAACAAAGAAGTAGCACGAACCAACGGAATGAATTCGAATGGATTGCTGAACCGTAAGGACAAAAACGAAAAGCACGAAGCAGATGGGGTGAATTCAAGGGCAAACAAACTAGAGATGAATTAATTTACTTAAGGAAATAGCCAAAAAGTAACCTGAACAACAACGAGTAGTAACGCATGCCTTTAAAGGGACAGTTCATTTGAAGAGAGGGTTTGAATTTGCCACGGAAAAAAAGCGTATGCGAAAGTATGACGACGATCAGCGAAAGAAGGAGAAAGAAGGTATGGGAAATTTGAAACTGTAGAAATATAACGAGAAGGCAATCAACAACAACAAAGAAGTAGCACGAACCAACGGAATGAATTCGAATGGATTGCTGAACCGTAAGGACAAAAACGAAAAGCACGATGCAGATGGGGTGAATTCAAGGGCAAACAAACTAGAGATGAATTAATTTACTTAAGGAAATAGCCAAAAAGTAACCTGAACAACAACGAGTAGTAACGCATGCCATTAAAGAGACAGTTCATTTGAAGAGAAGGTTTGAATTTGCCACGGAAAAAAGCGTATGCGAAAGTATGACGACGATCAGCGAAAGAAGGAGAAGGAAGGTATGGGAAATTTGAAACTGTAGAAATATAACGAGAAGGCAATCAACAACAACAAAGAAGTAGCACGAACCAACGGAATGAAATCGAAGGGATTGGTGAACCGTAAGGACAAAAACAAAAGGCACGAAGCAGATGGGGTGAATTCAAGGACAAACAAACTAGAGTGGAATTTACTTAAGGAAATAGCCAAAAAGTAACCTGAACAACAACGAGTAGTAACGCATGCCATTAAGGAGACAGTTCATTTGAAGAGAGGGTTTGAATTTGCCACGGAAAAAAAGCGTGTGCGAAAGGATGATGGCGATCAGGACGTTTGAAATTCTAGAACATACAATGAGAAGGCAGTCAACAAAAATGTTGAAAAGCGTCATCCTGCAGCGAAGAAGAAGACGAGCGAGGATTCAAGCACGAACCAGCGAAATGAAATCGAAGGAGTTGGTGAACTGTAAGGACGAAAACAAAGGGCTAACAACGTATTATAAAGCCTGCAAACGAAATGAAGGGACTGATGGCCAGACTACCCATCTTGAGTCATTGATTGATTGGTAACCATTTTTAATGAAACGCTTTGATACATGTAGGCTACAGCCCATCTGAAAGAAGAAAGCATCTTCACAAAGCTTCCAAAACATTTTTTTAAAAACGTGAAGACCAAGAGGCTGCAGCAATTCCACATAGCTTCATCAAGCAGATGTTCTACGAGGATAAATCGGGAAGTTTCTAGAACGAACCAGAAGATGGCGCTACGTGCCCATCCTGCTCGCCGGTTTTGAAAGCGCCATTGCCAAATTTTCAGAGAGATCGTGCAAAAACTAAAGTCGTTACTGTCGACCAAAGTAAACAATTCATGCATTTCCTAAATCATGAATAAAAACGAGTTCCGTGCAGTGATGAAGAGCATTTCTTTTCGAAAGGCTCAAATGCTACAGAAAAAAAAGGGAATTAGACGATGCAACGATTGCAAACTGAGTTGCTGAATTTAAACGCGGCCAAATGGTCTTAGGGGATGCACCACACTCTGGCAGGCCAAAAACTGCTATCGATGAACAAGTGATTGGAAAAATCCAAGAAGTCCTGAGGAATGATCGGTGAGTAAAGTTGAGAGAGATAGCAGAGGCAGTAGGCATTTCATGCGACCGCGTATTTGGACATGAGGAAGCTTACTGCTAGAGAGCTGCTGAGTATGCTGGCGTTCGATCAAAAACGAGTTGGAAGGACCATTCCTCAGCAATGTCTAGACATGTTCAAACGTAATCCAAAAGATTGGCGACGTTTTATAATTGTCGATGAAACGTGGAGCACTACACTCCGGAGACCAAAAAGCAGTGGACAGCACGTGGTGAACCAACTCCAAAGAAGGCCAAGACGATTCCGTTTGCTGGAAAAGTCATGGGATTACCTGCAACTCGGGAGAACAATAACAGCCGAATACCATGCGTCGTTCTTAAGCAGATTGAACGAAGAAATCAAATCTAAAAGGCCTCATTTCGCAAAGAAAAAAGTTTTGTATCACCAGGATAATGCCCCGAGCCACAAGTCGGAAATTGCGATGGCGAAACTCCACCAATTACGGTTCCAGTTGATTGGTCATCCCATGGGGAAAACAAACCTGGCGAGTATGGGCTCGCCAGGTTTGACTTCGTCGGAATTCTTCCTGTTTCCAAATCTATAAGTAGTTGGTAGCCGAGTGGTTCAGTCTGCTGGCAACGGACTTGACGCTTTGCGGGTAATTATTTAGGCGTAGGTTCGAATCCTCTCTTTGTGCGTGTGAGTTCTATGTGGGAGAGAGAATTCTCATGGCTCGGACCGTGTTTGGATTCATGCCGGCTTCTTCGAACTGGGTTTTCTGCGTTTCCCCAGCTTGTAAGGCGAATGCCGAAGGAGAAATT
This sequence comes from Serrognathus titanus, assembly GCA_039766575.1. Taxonomy (NCBI): domain Eukaryota; kingdom Metazoa; phylum Arthropoda; class Insecta; order Coleoptera; family Lucanidae; genus Serrognathus; species Serrognathus titanus. The sequence continues at coordinate 56,563,383 of CM077911.1, forward strand.
ATAACATCAAGTCAGTCGCAGCCGCCAACCCCCCATCCGACAAGCTCTACGAACTTGGGGAATATGTGGAAAAAAAGAAATGGTTGGCTGGAAAGAAATTGTCATCGAATACTGAAATTATCGAAGCCGTAAATGGATATTTCGAAGGCTTAGATGGTTCCTATATTCTTTAAGGGTTGAAAGGTCTTGAAAAGCGTTGGACCAAATCTGTAGAGTTGAAAGGACTCTACGTAGAAAAATAAGTACGATTTTCCCCAAAAAGTTGCTTTCTTCCGTCTTGTTCCAAACACTTTCCTATCTATCCTCCTAATAATCATCTTTAAGTTCATGAACTATTTAGTCGAGGAGGAGATACAAGGGATTCAAGAATGTCGCGAGACAATCGGTTTCAAAACGTCGTTTAAACCACAACTGTCTTGAAATAGCAGTAGCAAAATTAGAACGATAGCGACAGCATCAAAAAGAACGATCCTGAAGTTCTGTAACGAAGCTAAAGTAAGGAAAAAAGAAAGATTTAATGACGCAGTTCAACTGGAAGCTTTGGAGGGGGGGGGGGCATCAGATTCAGAAGCCTTTAAGTTTGTCTAACGCCAGCCAGGTATTATGTTCTTCAGCTTAGAGTAAAGCTTGAATTAATCAACACGACGCTACCATGTCAAAAACAGAAATTTAGAAACTGGTTCTTAAGGAAATTTCTTTCTTCTTCCTTGTGCCATAATCGTAACAACGCGCATGGATTCTTGCAAAAAGCATCCGATAAATCAGGAAAGATCTGTTGACTTTGTTGCCTTTTTCGCCAATCGAAAAATGTGATTCTTATTTCGTAGCGAAAAAGGAAGCTATACGGACATGTTTATCTGCTCGTGGTGAATTCATAACTCCACAAAAAAAAAATAATTACACATAATAATAAATAAATAAAAGACAAAAACGAGCCCAGCTAATAATAAACAGTGACTTTTATTATGGCACGATCATAAAAGGCTGCCTGTATGTGGTCGGAGATTTCGGCGCGTAAGACCCGGGCGTCTTGCTAATTAGAGCCGCAGGTGGAAAAAAGACGTAGAAGTCGGCCTCTAGGTGGCGTTTCTCAAATTATATATAATTAATGTTTAACATATTATTATTGCCCAATAAATTTCAATGGCGGGAGACAAATTGCCTTGGCTAACATCAAACGCATCTGCTGCGGGTATACGTTAACTCGCGTGGAAATTTGAATTTGTAATTTGTGTCTTTTTTCGTGCATTTTTTTTTTTTTTTTGAGTAGGCAAGTCTGAATTTTACAATGATAAATTATATTCTCTAACAGTCTAACGTATACGTTCAAATTTGTATCTGTAGCACAAGAAAACAAATTGATTCGTTTTGTTTGGTTTATTTAACTTTTTGTATGTAGGTGGAGCTATTGTGTGGATTTTATTTGTAAGTTTATTATTTAAAGCGCAGTAATAAGTTACGCAAGTCCACCGAGAGACAAGTCGTATGCGTTATAAACGTTACTATCGTTTTACGTCGACCACTTGTGTGTATTGAATTTAGAAGTCTCATTGCCATGACTAATATTTATCGTGTTGCGTAACGTTGCATTCTATTAAAAAAGAAAAAAAAAAGAATACATTATGCACTTTTTCATATCTTTCATCTTTCAAGATGACCTTCGGCTCGCAGTAGCGCGCGAACCTTTTGTTGCGTTGTGAAACTTTTTGCACGGAACGAAGGAAAAAAAAAATACAAGAATACTTGAATCGAACATTACATACATAAATAAGTCAACGTTGTACGCGAAAGAGATAATATATTGCGCTGAATTATCAATTGCATGCGCAAGCCCGAAGGAATTTCGTCCTTTGACTTTCGATCTGCCTATCCACCCGAATATTTCTAGGAAAATTCATCGGTTAATTAAAAACTGTGTTGGGCAACACAAGTAAAGTCACGACACACGAATTAATATTTCACCTGGGCGAGATAGAAGGCTACGAAAAGCGTAATATGACGAATTGTTTCTTCTGAGGCCGATGATTTATTATGTGCCACGCGTAGATCGACTTTGTTTCTTCTATTACGTAGATCAACCTAGAATGGAAACCGCAAATCGATCACGTCATGCCTGCTAATATTCACGTGTCCTGACACATTTCAAATTAGTCCCTACAATGCGCCAATGCATACCGAAATCTAAAGAGAGATAAAAAAAAAGTGACGCAGAAATTGTACTGTGTTGAACATGCACGAGGAATTCCAGAAACTGGTGTTTGAAGATACAATTAGTAATTAGGACAAACAATTTTTAGTTTTAACATTTTTATAGCACAGCAACTTAATTGTGTTGTGTGTTTATGACACTGTAGCTTAATTGTGTTGTGTGCTCATGGCACTGTAACTTAATTGTGTTGTATTTATGACACTTAACTTAGTTATGTTATGTGTCTATGGCACTGTAGCTTAATTGTGTTGTATGTTTATGGCACTGTAACTTAATTGTGTTATGTGTTAACTTAATTGTGTTGTATTTATGGCACTGTAACTTAATTATGTTATGTGTCTATGACACTGTAACTTAATTGTGTTGTGTGCTCATGGCACTGTAACTTAATTGTGTTGTATTTATGGCACTTAACTTAATTATGTTATGTGTCTATGGCACTGTAGCTTAATTGTGTTGTATGTTTATGGCACTGTAACTTAATTGTGTTATGTGTTTATGGCACTGTAACTTAATTGTGTTGTATTTATGGCACTGTAACTTAATTGTGTTGTATTTATGGCACTTAACTTAATTATGTTATATGTCTATGGCACTGTAGCTTAATTGTGTTGTATGTTTATGGCACTGTAACTTAATTGTGTTATGTGTTTATGGCACTGTAACTTAATTGTGTTGTATTTATGGCACTGTGACTTAATTGTGTTGTATTTATGGCACTATAACTTAATTGCGTTGTATTTATGGCACTTAACTTAATTATGTTATGTGTTTATGGCACTGTATCTTAATTGTGTTGTGTGCTCATGGCACTGTAACTTAATTGTGTTGTATTTATGTAACTTAATTATCTTATGTGTTTATGGTACAATTAAGCTACTGTGCCGTAAACATTTTCTAGATAATTTTATTGTAAACTTAACTTACAGTCTGTTGTAGTTATTTAGAAACTGAAAACAAAAGAGTCTACTCTTTCATCTGGCAGAAAATGACTGAAAACAAAAGAGCAAAAATATGCTGTGAAGAAATAGAAGCAGAAAACAAAAGAACATCGACAATTTCAACTGGCAGAAAATCAAAAAAACCATCGGTAAGCAGGAAATGTAAAGGCAAAATCGACACTGAAAACAAAAGAAGATCTATTCTTTCATCTGGCACAAAATAACTAAAAGTAAAAGACCGTCGGTAAGTAAAAAAATACGGTGGAAAAATAAAAACAGAAACATAAGAACATCGACAATTTCAACGGGCAGAAAATGACCGAAAATCAAAAAACCATCGTTATTTAGAAACCGAAAACAAAAGGTCTACTCTTTCATCTGGCAGAAAATTAATAAAAACAAAAGACTGTCGGTAACCAAAAAAAAAAAAAACGCCGTGGAAAATGAAAAGAGAAAACAAAAGAAGTTCTACCACTTCATCTGATAGAAAATAACTAAAAATAGAAGACTGTCGGTAAGCAAAAAAATTGAAGGGCAAAATAAAAACAGAAAACAAAAGAAGATCTCCCATTTCATCTGGCACAGAATGACTAAAAACAAAAGACCGTCGGTAAGTAAAAAAGAAATGCAGTGGAAAAACAGAAACAGAAAACAAAAGAACATCGACAATTTCAGCTGGCAGAAAATGACTGAAAAACAAAAAAAAAACATCGGTAAGCAAGAAATGTAAATGCAAAATCGAGACTGAAAACAAAAGAAGGTCTACTCTTTCGTCTGGCAGAAAATTACTAAAAACAAGAGACTATCGGTAAGCAAAAAAAAGAAACGCTGTGGAAAATGAAAAGAGAAAACAAAAGAAGTTCATCTGATAGAAAATAACTAAAAATAGAAGACCGTCGGTAAGCAAAAAATTGAAAGGCAAAATAGAAACAGAAAACAAAACAAGATCAACGTTTTCATATGGCACCAAAATGACTAAAAATAAAAGACCGTCGGTAAGTAAAAAAAATGCAGTGGAAAAGCAGAAACAGAAAACAAAAGATCATCGACAATTTCAACTGGCAGAAAATGACTAAAAACAAAACACTGTCGGTAAACAAAAAAATGGAAAACAATAGTTTAGGATGCTCGAAGGATCCACTGCAATCAAAACAATTGTTTTTTAATGGAAAGGCAAAGTAGAAACAGAAAACAAAAGATAATCGTCTATGTCATTGGCAGAAAATGACTTAAAAACAAAACACTATCGGTAAACAAAAAATGGAAACGCAAAATAGAAACAGGAAACAAAAGAAGTCTACTCTTTCGTCTAAACGACTAAAAATAAAAGACAGTTGGTAAGCAAAAAGAAAAAAGTGCAGTGGAAAAATAGAAACAGAAAACAAAAGAAAAATTGGCAGAAAATGATCGAAAAACAAAAGACTTCCGGTAAACAAAAAACGGAATTGCAAAACAGAAACAGAAAACAAAACAAGGTCAAAATGACTAAAAATAAAAGACCGTCGGTAAGCAAAAAAAAAAAAAAAAAACGCTGCTGTAGAAAAATGAAAAGAGAAAACAAAAGGAGATCTACAATATACTTCATCTGATAGAAAATAATTAAAAATAAAAGGCCGTCGGCAAGAAAAAAATGAAAAGGCGAAATGGAAACAGAAAACAAAAGAACGTCGACTATTTCAACAGGCAGAAAACGACTAAAAACAAAACACTATCAGTAAAAGGCAAAATAGGAACAGGAAACAAAAGAAGTCTACTCTTTCGTCCGGCAGAAAATGACTAAAAACAAAAGACTATCGGTAGGCCAAAAAGAAATAACGCTGCTGTGGAAAAATTAAAAAAGAAAACAAAAGAAGTTCTACCGCTTCATCTGATAGAAAATAACTAGAAATAAAAGACTGTCGTTAAGCAAAAAATGGAAAGGCGAAATGGAAACAGATAACAAAAGAACGTCGACTATTTTCAACTGGCAGAAAACGACTAAAAACAAAACACTATCGCTAAACAAAAAATGGAAAGGCAAAATAGGAACAGGAAACAAGAGAAGGTCCACTTTTTCGTCTGGCAGAAAATGATTAAAAACAAAAGACCATCGGTAGGCAAAAAAGAACGCTGCTGTGGAAAAATTAAAAAAGAAAACAAAAGAAGTTCCACCACTTCATCTGACAGAAAATAACTAAAAATAAAAGACTGCCGGCAAGCAAAAAATGAGAAGGCATATTGAAAACAGAAAACAAAAGAACGTCGACTATTTCAAAAACGACGTGTACATTAAAAAAAATCTTGAATAACATTTTAAACAAACACTGTCATTGTAATTATGCAAATTTCAATTAAATCACTACAAGAAACTAACTCGAGCACGTAATAAAGCACCGACTTTAACTCACAACAAGAAAACAAATGAAGTCGGAAGTAAATAGTAAAGCTTCGTTCGAATTCTCTCAGTTGGAGTTGTGGGATGTTCTAGAAATAGAAATATCAGGAATATGTGCGAAGCAAGAAACAAGGAACGTGTTGGTCCTAAAACTAATTGCAAGTCCCCAAACGTGGAGAGAAACAATCTCATTTTCGCTTACAAACAAAAGAAACGGCGAGGCGAAACGTTTCTTTTCTTTAACTTACGTGCATTTTCTTAATTATAAAAAATCATCTATATGACAAGCAGGTGTCAAAAGTACACTTCCCAGCGACATTAGGGAGCTGCGTATTCCCTCCTCTTCTGTGTTCACCTTTATTATGATAAGACCCGCGAACTTGTTACTTGTAACGTTTATATTAGCAGCTCAAGATTTACGAGATTATCCTGGCACTCAAACTCTCTAAAACAACGACGTTTTTTTTCTTTTTTAACAAACAAACAGCATTTCGTATTAACAAAGAAAAATAAAAGATGCGCTATTTTTTTCCTTGATGCGGTTCAGCTTTAATCCTGCACCGCTATTTATCAGGATAAGAAAAGAATTCTATCTCGTCTTTCCCATTGTCATAATTACCATGATAGGTATCTCTAAGATTAAAATGTGCAAGGCACTTGGAATTAATAAATTAATTGCAAAATCATCGAAAATTTCTCTTTATTGCTTTTGAGGGTAACAAAAGAATTATTTCTCACATCTTCCATTGTTGCGGAATAATCCAGATTAAAATAATATTTACGTGCAATAATAATTAAGTTGACGTAGCCTCGTTAAATCGGACGTCTTCGAGTCGGACGTCGAATTTATTCGACCCGCACCTGAACACTGGGTGAGCTTTGCATACGGGCATGAAGGCCGGAAGAGCCTGCTGCCGCCTATATCCTGTTTAATAAGGCGGAAACGGCGACAGATTGCACAACTGTAAATGCATAGGTTTGTGTTTTTCAACATCAACGTCTATTCACGGTGCATAGAATTTTAGGTGCATCCTTTAACGTTGCACGCTCGTTCGGGAAAAATAAAAACGAAATGACGTTGGCAGGCGGTTACCTACCACTTCCAACCGTTATAGTTGACCGATTCCATACGGCAAATGCTTTAGAAAATAAATACAGAGTGAATGTTAAAAAAAAATCCGCACCGAAAAACTTCTACACTTAATTATAAGTACAAGTACATTTGCACTCGATTATCATTAAGTACAGTAAGTACAAGTACTTTATAAGTATAGTACACTATTATGTAGTACTACAAAAATAGAGAATTTTATTGTAAATTTGACTTACAGCCTGTTGTAGTTATTTAAAGCGACGCGTACATAAAAAAGACCTTCAATAACATATCAAACACACAAAGTCATTGTAATTATGCAAATTTCCATTAAGTCACTACAAGAAAGTAATAAAGCACTGACTTTGAATCACTACAAGAAAGTAAATGACGTCACAAGCTTCAAATTCTCTCAGTTGGAATTCTAGGATGTTCTAGAAATAGAAATATCAGGAATATGCACTATTTTGTAAAGCTTAAGCGTAAATAGTACTTATTTTACAAATAAAAGGCCTTAGAGTACTTAAATACAAGCACAAGTACTGCCGCCTGTTGGATGTAGTTAAATACAAATATAATTCCCAAAGAAAGTACTTAGTACTTGTACGCATGACTCTGACAGGGCCGCGCCAAGCACTATATGCTTGTAAATACAACAAGTACAATTACAACTGGAGAAAATTATACTTAAATTCAGTACAATCCATAAATCCAAATAAATACAAGTACAATTCTAACGAGAGTACTTGAATACAAATGTATTTTGCACTCAATTGTCATTAAGTACAGTAAGCAGAAGTACACCGACCCTAGGCCTTTGAGTATTTAATTTAATAGTACAAGTGCATGAATACAATACAATACAATATATACAAGTACATTTTGCACTCAATTGTCAATACAATACAATACATTTTCACTTACTTTTGTATTGCTTTGTAAAGGTTAACAGTAAAAAAATACTTATAAGTGTATGTACTTGTTTTATAACTGCAAGGACCTTAGGCTTTTGAGTACTTGAATACAAGTACAAGTCCTGTTGCCTGTTACATGTGTTTTTATACAAATATAAATACTAAAAAGGTTCTTAGTACTTGTACGTGTACTTATAGGCGTTAGTACAAGCACAGCTGTGCTAAGTACAGCCTACAAATACAACAAGTAAAAGTACAAACACCTTTCGTATAATTCAGATAAATACAAGTACAAGTCCAAGGAGGGTACTTGATTATAAGAACAAGTGCAATTATCACTAAGTATAGTAAGCAGAAGTACAACGGCCTTAGGCCTTTGAGTGCAAATACAAGTGCTGTCGCCTTTTGCACAAATTTACAGAGAGGTATAAGTCCTAAAAGAAGTACAATCTCATTGTCACTTACTTTTGTATTACTTTGTAAAAGTTAACAGTAAAATATTTGTACTTATTTTACAACTACAAGGACCTTAGGCTTTTGAGTACTTAAATACAAATACAAGTACTATTGCCTGTTATATGTGTTTGTATAGAAGTATGAATCCTAAAAAAACGTACTTAGTACTTGTACTTATAAGCGTTAAGCCAAGTACAGCCTACAAATACAACGAGCAGAAGTACAAAACCTTAAGGTCAACAGTAAATAGTACTTACACATGTACTTATTTTACAAATAATAAATATTTGCGCTTATGATCGTTAGTATACGCCAGAGCTGAGCCAAGTACTATTTATAAGTACAACATGTACAGTCGCAATCTTAATTCATGGCACAACCTTCACAGAAAAACTCATCGTGGACATTTTATTTGTGGTTTCCAAGCAAAAAATTGGATTCACTTTTAAGTAGTAAGATTTAGATGCATTCGACGTTCATAGTTTTGAAGGAGATGGCTACGATGTTCTGTAATCTTCCTACCAGCGTCATAAATTATGATTGCGACTGTACAAGTATAATAAAAAGAAATATACATAAGTACAAGTACATCTCATACTTATAACCATAAGTACACGTACAGCTACGACAGAGCTGCTTCAAGTACTACCTACAAATACAAAAAGTCAAAATACAAGTACAAGTACTTAATTGTAAGTACAAGTACATTTTGCACTCAATTGTCATTAAGTACAGTAAGTAGAAGTACAACGAACTTAGGTCTTTGAGTATTTAATTACAAGTACAAGTGCTATCGCTTTTTGCATGAATTTAAATATAGATATAAGTCCTAAAAGAAGTGCTTGGTGGTTGTATTTGTACTTACAACCATAAGTACACACTAGAGTAAATACAACAAGTACAAGTACAACAAGAGGAAATGTACTTAAGCACAAGTACGTTTCATATAATCCAGATAAGTACAAGTACAATTCCATGGATAGTACTTAAATACAAGTACATTTTGTACTCAATTATCATGAAGTATAGTAAGTAGGGTACAATGACCTTAGACCAGGAGTGCTCAAACTTGAACTGCTGGCGATCTACCCCAATATTGTTAGACTCCGATCGATCGACTCTGAGATGCTGCAAGGTGGGCTCTAATTAAAAAGCCAATGAAATGTTCCCGCCCAAAGTTTATAGAAAAATCGGCGGGAATCAAAAACGTCGCGCGTCGCGGCTTTTCTTTGGCAAGTACCCCTCGTTCCTTTGATAAAACCGCCTTTCGCCGCTAGCAGAGGATCAGTACGACAAAAGAAAGTGATGAGGGGGTTATTCTGACCTAATTGAGGATCAACTAAAACAAAATCTGTGAATAGATATATATCGGCAAATTTTTTTCGAGATCGACTCAAAAAGCACTCGCGATCGACCGTTTGAGCACCCCTGCCTTAGACCTTCGAGTATTTAATTACAAATACAAGTGCTGCCGCCTTTTGCATGAATTTAAATATAGATTTAAGTCCTAAGAGAAGTGCTTGGTGCTTGTATTTGTACTTACAACCATAAGTACACGCGAGAGTAAATACAACAAGTACACGTACTACAAGCACAAGTACCTCTCATATAATCCACATAAATACAAGTCCAATTCCATGGACAGTACTTAAATACAAGTACATTTTGTACTCAATTAAGTATAGTAAGTAGAAGTACAACAACCCTAGGCCTTCCCCAATGAGTCTGCCTCTGAATAATGGTGGCTTTAGATTTTGTATTTAATTTTTTTTTTCGCTAAATTCCTTTTATATTTGATTTTAGAGCAAAAGTACATATTTGCGATTATACTTTATTTGTAATATGATTTATCTAATCTTGCTTCTCTCATTTTTTTTTTAATAGAAATGCTTCTTAGATCTTTTGATGTGTTCACTGATGTTCAGGTTTAGTTTGGTTAGGAAGTTTTTTTTTTTAATATTTTTTATTTCCTGCGAACCAAGGAACCAAAAACGAAACGAAACAATTAACACTTAAATGCAGAAATAGACGAAGAAAAGCAAATCGACGATTCTTTTGTCGCAGAAAGCGATGGGAGATAAAAAAAAAACTATACGACAAATTAAACAAATGATGAATGACAGTATAACATTAAAACAAAAGATCGACGATTTCATTCTACGAAAACTGAACGCCTACTAAAAAAAACCAAAGAATAATTCGTTAAAAAAGAAAAACAAAAGAGAATTCAAGCAAACAACATCGTAGCACTAAACGAAGAACAAATGATTAACATAAGCGTGTCATCTTTTACTTTTCGTTAGTTTTTTTTAATGGTTTTGCTTGATTCTGTTTTATGCGTTTCTTTTTAATCGCGTTATTTATTAATCACGTTTAAACATTATTTGTTTCGTTTCTTTTTTGCTTTTTTTTCGTCGAATTTATTTCATCGACTCTGTTCATAGGTGTTTCTTTTGTTTTCTCGCCCGACCTTGTATTGTCTCTCGTGTTTTGTTTTTCGTTCGCCCTTGTCCAGAAACAAAGTATGAATGACAGACTTACTTTAAAACAAAAAATCGACGATTTTATTCAGCGGAAAACGAACGAAAATAGAGAAGAACTACATCGAAACACTAAACGCAAAACAAATGAATAAACAAATGCGTTGTGTTTTTTTTTTAATTTCCAAGCACTCCGCTGGAGAATCGTCGATCTTTTGTTTTCGCTTCATGTAATCCTGTCGTTTATTGTTTTTTCCATTTTTTTTAAATCACGTTTTAACGTTGTTTGTTTCGTCGAATTATTTTTCGTATTTCATCGACTCTTTTTATCCAGCCGTTTGTTTTGCTTTTTCGTCGACCTCGTATTGTCCGACGTGTTTTCGTTTTTGTTCGTCTTCGTCAAGAAACAAAATACGAATGACAGAATGACATTAAAACAAAAGATCGACGAAAATGAACGAAAATAAAAAAAAACTACAGCGTAACATTAAACGAAAAACAAATGAACAAGAAGCGTTTCGTTGTTTCACTTTCCGTGATTTGTTTTTTAAATTTCTTTGCACTCAATTTTTTTTTAAATTACGTTTGGTTCGTTCTTCGTTTTGTTTCTTTTTATCGAATTATTTTTCGTATTTCATCGACTCCGTTTTCAGCTATTTCATTCACTTTCTCACCGGCCTTGTATTGTCTGACGTGTTTTGTTTTGTTTGTCTTTGTCAAACAAAAACAAAATACGAATGATAGAATTACATTAAAACAAAAGATCGACGATTTCATTCGGCAGAAAATGAACGAAAATAAAAAAAAAACTACAGCGTCACGCTAAACGAAAAACAAATGAATAAGAAGCGTTTCGATATTTCACTTCCGTGATTTTTTTTTTTTTTTTAATTTCTTTGCACTCAGTTTTTTTTTTTTAATCACGTTATTCTTCACATTTGAACGTCGTTTGTTTCGTTCTTTGTTTTGTGTCTTTCGTCGAATTATTTTTCGTATTTCATCAACTCTGTTTTCAATTCTTTCTTTTGCTTTCTCGCCGGCCTTGTTTTGTCTGACGTGTTTTGTTTTGGTATTTAATTACAAGTACAAGTCCTGGCGGCTTTAAATTTAAATATAGGTTTAAGTCCTAAGAGAAGTGCTCGGTGCTTGTATTTGTACTTACAACCATAATTACACGCCAGAGTAAATACAACAAATACAAGTACTTAAGTACAAGCACCTTTTATATATTTTAGATAAATACAAGTACAAGTACTTCGTTTTAAATACAAGTACGTGTTGCACTCAATCGTCATTAAGTATAGTAAGTACAAGTACAGACGATTCTATTCTAGAAATAGAAATATCTGGAATATACGATCTATTACGTGAATACCTTGGTACTAGAACTAATTTCAAGTACCCACACATACAAAACAATCTCATTTTGCATTATTTTGTAAATAGTACTTAAGCAAGTACTTATTTTACTAGTACAAGTACTGTAGCCTCTTGCACGTACTTAAATATAAAGTCTTTACACCGCTCTAAGGATTCGAAGGAAAGCATTACATAAAAAAAGGATCCGGGGGGGTGAGGCAATTCGTTTTGAAGGTTTCTAAAGTATTACGTGAAAAAGACGTCACTTACAGCGAATTTCATGAATAAAAGAAAAAACACCGGGTTCTACAAAAACAAGCATTCGAACATGATAGCGTTTGACGTGCTCGCTCTCTTACGAAGTCCTTAATTTTAATGCGAATTCATCGTAGAAAATTCGTGCTCGGTACGTAGCCTGGCAATTCAACGGAACGCGTTACGTAACGTTTTCGCGGTAATTGCCGGCGAACATGACGCAGAAATATGTATTTTATTATGTTTTTATCGTTTTTCACACGAGTGACATCTGAAGATGGATGTACGTGGACTTCCGCTCCGCAGCCTTGGTCACACCACATGATTCCGAGCGTTAATTTTGAGCAAAGAGATCATTAAGGACGAACCTTGGGTTCGTTTTATGCACGTCAAGATGATGCAAAAGCACGTAGCCTCCAAACTCACGAAATGCCACCACTCACTTTTTACATTCAGTTGCATATGCATAACATTCATTCATGTAAAGTTCTTGATTTAAAGAGAATATCAATTAATACAAAAAAAAAAGAGCAGTTTTCTTGCTGTTCGCGTGTGTAAAGTGGTTTATAATTTTTTTTTTTTTATTTATTTAAAATTCAATTTAGAACAATAAAAAAGTTACAGTAGATTTCAATTAACTTGCGAGTAAAAACCGGACGGTTTTTGCCGGTTGATTTCAATCGACTTGAAAGACAGATGCATAACATGAATTAGAAAATAAATAGTTGCTGAAACACGACGAGCTGATCAAAAAACGAAAGCTTAATATGTAAGTTATACTTTGAGCTGAGTTGCACAAGCACTTAGTTTTATTGATTCGCCATAGAAAAAAAGTTTTTAACTTAAACGAACAATTAAATTAAAGAGGCGCACAAAAATCAACACAATCATCCTCGAATCAAATGGGCATTGTTAAGCAAAGGTTAACCTTAACCCATTTTGCTTTTTTTTTCAACCTTCACTAATCCAAACTTTTATAAAGTGATTAAAAGGTGACCCTGCATTGATCCTTAATGAAACTAGTTGAGTATGTGGAATAGAATTTTTGTTGTTGTAGCTTCTTCGATCTTGATTTCTTGGATTCTTTCAAGCAATGCTAAGTCTCATCTTCATGAGTTTCTTAAGCATCGCTTTGAGATCTTTGTTTGTGTACACTTATAGCGTGCAGGTAAACAACAGCTGGATTAATCGCGTTCTTTATTTAATGCGAGTCTTTAGCGCTGAGCAAGCGTCCAATAAATCAAAAAAGGCATAAATATGCCTAACATGGCAATTAATTTACCTAGCAAAACTGGTATTGACGACTGTTAGCGGCGTCCTTGCGTTCGGCCGAGCGAGATACTTAACGTGGCAATTACAAAATTGCATCAATGACTTTCTAGGAAACCCATTCCATGGGGTCGAAATTTGTACTTGTGTAAAGTAGAGCGATCGAAATACAAGTTTCGTACGAGCAAAGGAAAGCGATCAACAATCGTCGTCGTTATTAAGAGGTCGTAAACAAGAACGGATGTATACTCAAATGTAATTTATGTAGGTTAAAAGTAGCTTTATCGACGCTACCTTGATAAATGATATGATGCATGAAAGTGTATTACTTTCTTCATCGAGAGGTATTAGTCTTACTAATCAATAACACACGAGGTACGGTAATGCGTGTGTTTACTTACTTTCGACTACCGAACGCGACAGGCGAATAATAAAATATCTCGGAGCGCAGCAAAGTCCGTCAGGTGTGTTTAATTCAATCTTGTGTATGTGTGCTGTGCTAGTTTAATCGTTTAAATTAATTCGAGTGGCGGAAGAGGCAGTAAACATTACTAGAACTGACAGTTACTCTCGCCTTGAACCGACAACACGTGGTTTTACATAAATAGGTCTTCTCGTTTCTTCTATATTTTAGGCGATTTGCAATAGATATAATTAAAATGAACGACCGCAACCAATAAACAAGTAATAAACCGAAATTTATTGCCACGAGGTTTTATGCCTGCGTTTAACCACTTACTTGTTATTATTAATAATTAATACGGTAGGAAAATATTCACAGGAATGACGTTAGGACCTCTCCTTTTCTTGATGTCATCGTGAATGGTAACTTTGGAGTCGAACCTCCTAACTGCGGTCCAAAAGATATGGACTGCCCCGATTCTATCTCTGCAAGGATAGACTATCACGCACAGAATATAATTTAAGATTAAATGATGATGAAACAGTCATGGTCCTGAGGCAGACGCTTGCGGAACTCCTACACCTCTGATTCCATAGCATCATTGACTTCCATTCAAATGTTGTGGGTTTGTTGTTAGTGGTTTTTCTTCTTCACCTGAACTCGAGCGTCGTTCAAAAAGGAAAAGAGAAAATCGTTTTTAAACTCTCGTAGAAATTAATTTAATTCAAGTACCATTCACAAAATAATGCAAAAGAAAGTGAAAACGAGATTGTTTCGTATTGAAATTAGTTCTAGTACCAACACGTTCACGTAATTGATTTCTATTTCTAGGATATTCCAGAACTCAAATTGAGAGAGGTCGAACAAATCGTCTGCACTTGTACTTACTGTACTTAATGACAATTGAGTGCAAAGTGTGTTTGTACTCAAAATGAAGTACTTTTACCTAAAATATTCAAAAGGTACTTGTACTTAAATACATTTCCTTGTATTTGTTGTACTTGTAAAGCAAGTGTAAAGAAACAAAGGACGAACAAAGAAGTATGAGGTGGGATTACGATGTGTACTGGAATTTGACGAGTGGACGTGGAAGAAAGAAAACCCAAAAACTTGAGGATAAAACAAAAAAATCCGGTGGTCATTTGTTATGTAAAAAGTTCATTGATTGTTTATAAAAAAAAAAAAAAAGGAACACGTTGGATGCAAAAAAGTTGCACATTTTTCGTCAATTTGAAACGTAACTAAATTTCGACGCTAAAGAAACACGAACGAATTTAAACGAAATGAAGAAAGTAATTAGATAAACCGGATGAAAAAAAAAAGAGTAAAAGATAGTAAACCGCGAAGACTTTCTTTTTAATTTGAGAAAAAGTACAAAAATTTAGAAATTTCGATAAGGCGAGACAAGAAAACGCACCTAATTCCAGAGGGGCATTAAAAGAATTACTTTTAAAGTCAAATAATTTTTCGTTGCGATTGTCTGTTAAACGCAAATAAACAAAAATTGTGATATTTTCTCCAAATAGTTCAGAAATTACGTGAAAAACTGAAGAAAATTTTGGAACTTTTGAAAAAGAAAAAAAATCTGCGGGCATTTGTTTTTCGTTCTTGAAGAACTTGAATGATACGAGTACGACCTACTAGATTTCGCGGGACAGCGTGTCTTTATCCGGCTTGCGCAATTTGTTAGTTCAATTGAATAAAAAAAATTGAGAAGATAAGATAAAATAATATTAACTGAAGAAAATTTTGATATTTTTTGAAGAACGAACAAATGTTCTAGGATTTTCTCAACTACGCAGTATTTTCATTTTTTTCTTTATTATCTTCGATAATATTTCTTGCGTTCAAAGCCGATCGCCTTTTGTTTTTCAAACTGTTTGATCTCTTTAATCAATTTTTAAGAAAAACAAATGACGATCGTACTATTTATAACGACCATCTTTCAATTTTTATTTGTTTTATTTTCAATTTTAAATTTTGTTTGCCTTTTGTTTAATTTTTTGATTTTATTTTCTGTTTCTGTTTTCTATTTATTTTTTTGTTTTTGTTTTTCGTTTGGTTTTTATTTTCTCCATTTTTTAAATCAATTAAAAAAAAATTACAATCGTAACGTTTATAACGACAACTTTCAATTTTCATTTGTTTTATTTTCTATTTTAAATTTTGTTCGCTTCCCAATTTCATTTTTCGTTTTCGTTTTTCACTTGTTTTTTTTATCTAGTTTTTTAAAAATTTTTATGAAGAACAAATGACGATCGTAATGTTCACGACAACTTTCAATTTTCATTTGTTTTATTTTCTATTTTAAATTTTGTTCGCTTCCCTTTTCATTTTTCGTTTTCGTTTTTCACTTGTTTTTTTATCTAGTTTTTTTTTAAATTTTTATGAAGAACAAATGACGATCGTAATGTTCACGACAACTTTCAGTTTTCATTTGTTTCATTTTCTATTTTAAAATTTCGTTTGCCTCTTGTTGTTTTTCAATTTTTCAATTATATGTTTTGTTTTTGTTTTTCGTTTGTTTTTCCGTTCTCCATTTTTTTAAATCAATTTTTAAGAAAAACAAATTACGATCGTAAACGACAGCTTTCATTTTTCATTTGTTTTATTTTCTATTTTAAATTTTGTTTGCCTTTTGTTTTTCATATTTTGTTTTCGTTTTTCACTCGTTTTTTTATAATGTATTTTTTTAATAAAAAAAAAAAACAAATGACGATTGTAATGTTCATAACGATAACTTTCAGTTTTCTTTTCAGTTTCATTTTCTATTTAAAATTTTGCTTGCCTTTTTCATTTTATTTTTTGTTTTTGTTTTTCGTTTGGTTTTTCTCCATTTTTTTTTAAATCAATTAAAAAAAATTACAATCGTAACGTTTATAGCGACAACTTTCAAATTTCATTTGTTTTATTTTCTATTTTAAATTTTGTTCGCTTCCCTTTTCATTTTTCGTTTTCGTTTTTCACTTGTTTTTTTTTAAATCTAGTTTTTTAAAAATTTTTATGAAGAACAAATGACGATCGTAATGTTCACGACAACTTTCAGTTTTCATTTGTTTCATTTTCTATTTTAAATTTTGTTCGCTTCCCTTTTCATTTTTCGTTTTCGTTCTTCACTTGTTTTTTTTATCTAGTTTTTTTTTAAATTTTTATGAAGAACAAATGACGATCGTAATGTTGACGACAACTTTCAATTTTCATTTGTTTTATTTTCTATTTTAAATTTTGTTCGCTTCCCTTTTCATTTTTCGTTTTCGTTTTTCACTTGTTTTTTTTAATCTAGTTTTTTTAAAAATTGTTATGAAGAACAAATGACGATCGTTAATGTTCACGACAACTATCACTTTTCATTTGTTTCATTTTCCATTTTAAAATTTTGTGTGCCTCTTGCTTTTGTTTTTCATTTTTCAATTATACGTTTTGTTTTTGTTTTTCGTTTGTTTTTCGTTTGTTTTTCCTTTTTCCATTTTTTAAAGCAATTTTTAAGAAAAACAAATTACGATCGTAATCGACAGCTTTCATTTTTCATTTGTTTTATTTTTTATTTTAAATTTTGTTCGCTTCCCTTTTCATTTTTCGTTTTTCACTTGTTTTTTTTTATCTAGTTTTTTTAAAAAATTTTGTGAAGAACAAATGACGATCGTAATGTTCACGACAACTTTCAGTTTTCATTTGTTTCATTTTCTATTTTAAAATTTCGTTTGCCTCTTGTTTTTCATTTTTTCAATTATAGGTTTTGTTTTTGTTTTTCGTTTGTTTTTCCGTTCTCCATTTTTTTAAGTCAATTTTTAAGAAAAACAAATTACGATCGTAATCGACAGCTTTCATTTTTCATTTGTTTTATTTTCTATTTTAAATTTTGTTTGCCTTTTGTTTCTCATATTTTGTTTTCGTTTTTCACTCGTTTTTTTATGTTTTTTTTTTTAATAAAAAAAAACAAATGACGATTGTAATGTTCGTAACGATAATTTTCAGTTTTCTTTTCTTTCATTTTCTATTTTAAATTTTGCTTGCCTTTTGTTATTGCTTTTTTCATTTTATTTTTTGTTTTTGTTTTTCGTTTGGTTTTTTCTCCATTTTTTTAAATCATTTGAAAAAAAATTACAATCGTAACGTTTATAACGACGACTTTCAGTTTTCATTTGTTTTATTTTCTATTTTAAATTTTGTTCGGTTCCACTTGTATTTTTTATTTAGTTGTTTAAAAATTTTTAAGAAAAACAAATGACGATCGTAATGTTCAAACGACAACTTTCAAGTTTAATTTGTTTTATTTTCCATTTAAAATTTTCTTTGCCTTTTTTCGTTTCGTTTTTTGTTTTTCATTTGTTTCTTTGTTTCATTGATTCTTTTATTTTAATTTTTTCCTTGCGTTTCGCTTGTCTCGTTTCATTCTTTAGTCGCTCTTTTTCTTTGTTTTGTTTTCTTCGTTTCGTTTTCTGCTTTCGTTTTCCGTTTGTTTTCTCGTTGAAATTTTAATTTTTCCTTGACTTTAATTTTTTTTTCCCTTTGTTTCCCTTGTCTCGTTTCGTTTCTTATTTGCTTTTACTTTTGGTTTTCGATTTCTTTCGTTCAATTTTGTTTTTTTCCTTTCAATTTGCTTTCATTTTAATTTTTTATTTGCCTTTCGCTTTTCATTTCATGTTCGTTTTTTTGTTTTTCATTTATTTTTTTGGTTTTTCTAATTTCTGTGCGTATAGGAAATATAGAACAGCGAATTGTAAAAATACATAAACATTTATTAAAATGCCATTTTTAAAATTTTTAATTAATTAATTAATTAATTAAAAACAAAAGAAGATCTATTCTGGGCTTTGCTTATAACAAACCCTCCGATTTTGTTTATTTGTTTTATTACTATCAACGAAATCGGATGACCTGGAGTTTCTAAGCTGAATCTCGAGAAAGCTAATGGTTTTTTCCACCACCCAACGAAATACAAAAATGGCGAAGAAAGTTGTATTTACTCTGGCGTGTACTTATGGTTGTAAGTACACCAAGTACTTCTATTGAGACTTATACTTCTCCTTAAATCCATGCAAAAGGCGATAGCACTTGTGATTGTAATTAAATACTCAAAGATCTAAGGTCGTTGTACTTCTACATACTGTACTTAATGACAATTGAGTACAAAACGTACTTGTATTGGAACTGTACTTGGATTTATCTGGATTATATGAAAGGTACTTGTGCTTAAGTACATTTCCTCCTGTTGTACTCGTACTTGTACTTGTTGTATTTACTCCTGCGTGTACTTATAGTTGTAAGTACAGCAAGTGTACTTAATGTTATTTAATATGTGGGAAAAGCCCTGAATTATCCAGTGTTGCCAGATGGGAGAGATAAGACTATCATACTATGATGAAATAGTCATGGTCCTAAGGCGGACGCTTGCGGAACTCCCACACCTATGATTCCATAGCAGCAATGCCTTCCGTTCACCAATGATGTAAGTTTGTTGTAAATGGTGTAGGAAATGACATTTCGAACCGTTTTTCCTCTTCACCTGAACTCGGAGCGCCGTTCCAAAAGGAAAAGAGCAAAACGTTGCAGTTTTTTGAAACTCTCGCAGAAATTAATTTAATTTCAGTACGTAGTTTCCGCCATGTGAACTCCGCCGTGTGTAATTCACGCCGCAAAGTCTACTTACTGCACTTTTTTACGATTCGTACATCCTTCGCTACTGGTCATTATAAGCTAATTTAAATGTAACAGTATTAAGTGTAACAGCAAGTCAGATATTTCCTGCATGTTGTGTACGCGTCACAAAAATGTCAATTCACGCTACGAGGGCTTCTCCTTTTCGTTTTTCTTTACTACAAAGTTTCCGCTTCGATTGCCGCTCGCAAATTCGGAATCGATTGGATCGATTTGTTTGTTTATTTAATTTTTTTTTGTTGTTGTTCTTGTGTGTGTGCGCGCGAATGTCGTTCTTTTCGGTCGCCGTAAATTAGTCCTGCTCGCTCCAGGTAACTTGTAGTCTGCCTTGTTTGTTGATAACCGTTTGACAGCTCTCTCTTCCTTGCGCTAAGCACCTGTTGTTCTCTCACAACATTAACTTTTCAAAACCGTCCGAAGAATTAGGGACAGATGAACGCGGCGAAGTTAATGATGCACTTTATTTTACATATCCGTCGTACAAGATGTTTCCAAAATTGTTTTTTTTTACAGCGGAGGAACCGAGGTGAGGTGAGGTCCTTTTAAGGGGAGCAGGAAATATGAGCGCACGCCAAATTTTCGATGTGTGCAGAAGGTTCGGAAGACTAATTACGTCGGTTAAACGCAATGTGTATTCAAAATTAAAAGTTTCAGGTCCAACTTGAATTATTTTGTATCACCAAAGTAGAAGTGGCACGTCTATCAGCGTTTTATTTCTTCATTGGTCGCCTCGATGCATCAAATAATCATTATTTCTCCTCAAGATTGGTCAGCCTCGCTCTATATGACAACTTGCAGCCATTGCATGATGACTTATTTAATCAACACCAAATCGAATTGTGTGTACATTTTATATACTCACACAATAAGCGAATTGCTATCATCGTTTTAATTACGTTATGCGTTAACGAAAAGCCGATGATATACTCAGATATGAATATTCAAAGTGCACTTTGTGTGTGTGTGTATATAAATATTCCGCGTATTACTCATGCATAAAAAGCGCAGGCCATTAAATTATTTTTTTTATCAGCGTTATTATTAGGATAATTGCCGGCGGCAATTAAATATTGACTTTTCTGAATTTAATTGCAATTAAGTTAATTGCCGGTGTATCTTGCCGGCGCTTTTTTTCCTCTCTTTCTCAAAGTTTCCAGGATTTAAAGCACGCTACTTAATTAAGTCGCCTTTCAGCACCTTCATGTTCTTCGCACTGCTTAATTTCAAAACAGTAATAAACATTTTAATGGAATTGTAGAGTATAACTCTGAGTACTACTTATAAATACAACGAATACAAGTACAAAGCACAAATACAAGTACTTGCAAGTAATTGCAAGTACAAATTCAATACGAAAAAAGCTTTTGAGCTTCTGCACTCAATTGTCATTAAGCACAAGACAAGTACAACAAGAAGAGGTGCTTGAATACAAGTACGTCTCATATACTTCAGATAAATATAAGTACAAGTTCAAGTACATTTTACACTCAATTTTCATTAACTGTAAGTACAAGTACTTTATAAGTATTAGTGCTACAATAATGATGACGGGAAAGTATGTAGTACTACAAACATAACATTTTTTTGAGGATTTTTATTATAAATTTAACCTACAGTGTGTTGTAGTTATTCAAAACGACGTATACATTAAAAAAACTTTGAAAATCGGGACGACCTAGTCCTATCCGAGTGCATCGTTAGCTTCTTCTATTTGTTTCGGTTTGAAACTCAAAAAATCCCGAAATTCCGGGCACCACAAATTGTTTCTCTCCACTGAGTTTCTAAGTAGCACGATTTAGCTCTTCTAAGCAAGTACAACATTCAAAGGATCGCGTTATTCCTGTTTATTTCGGCTAGAGAATCGAAAAGTGGAAATAAATGAAAAAAATCCCGAAATTCCGGGCATCAGAAACTCGTTCCTCTATCCGAGTGCATCGTTTGCTAGATAGCTTCTTCTAAAAAAAAATTAATCCCGTGAGTTTGTTTCTCGGTACTTAAACTTTGAAAATCGGGACGACTTAGTTCACAACACTCTTTTCGGTTTCCAAACCAAAAGGCGAAAATAATCGGCCAAAAAAGAAAGAAGGAATCTCGAAAACCCGGGTATTTAAAACTATGAAAGTCGGGACGATTCAACTCTATCCAAGTGCATCGTTCGCTAGATAGCTTCTTCTATTTGTTTCGGTTTGAAAATCAAAAAATGAGAATTTTTTTAATCCCGAAATCTCGGGCACCACAAGTTGTTTCTCTCCACTAAGTTTCTGAGTCGCACGATTTAGCTCTTCTAAGCAAGTACAACATTCAAAGGATCACGTTATTTTTGTTTATTTCGGCTAGAGAATTGAAAAGTGGAAATAAATGAAAAAAATTCCGAAATTCCGGGCATCAGAAATTCGTGCCTCGATACCTAAACCGCAAAAATCAAGACTGCTTAGCTCATAACACTACTTTGCTTCAGTTTCCAAATCGAAAAGCGGATATAATTGACCAAAAAAATAAATAAACAAATCCCGAAAATCCGGGTACCGTGAATTTGTTGGTTCTCGGTGCTTAAACTTTGAAAATCGGGACAACTTAGTTCACAACACTCAAAATCTCGAAAACCCGGCTATTAAAAACTATGAAAGTCGGAACGACTTAGCTCTATCCGAGTGCATCGTTTGCTAGCGTTTGCTAGATAGCTTCTTCTAAAAAAAAATGAATCCCGAAAAGCCGAGTGCCGTGAATTTGTTTCTCGGTACTTAAACTTTGGAAATCGGGACGACTTAGTTCACAACACTCTTTTCGGTTTCCAAACCGAATAGCGGAAATAATTGACCCAAAAAATGGAAGAATCTCGAAAACCCGGCTATGAAAGTCGGAACGACTCAGCTCTGTCCGAGTGACTCGTTTGCCAGAGAGCTTCTTCTATTTGTTTCGGTTTGAAATTAAAAAAAGAGATTTTTTTTTTAATCCCGAAATCCTGGGCACCACAAATTGTCTCCACTAAGTTTCTAAGTAGCACGATTTAGTCTATCCAAGTACAACATTCAAAGGATAGCGTCTTTTCTGTTTATTTCGGCTAGAGAATCGAAAAGTGGAAATGAATGAAAAAAATCCCGAAATTCCGGGAATCAAAAATTCGCTTCTCGATACCTAAACTGTGAAAATCAAGACTACTTAGCTCATAACACTACTTTGTTTCAGTTTCCAAATCGAAAAGCGGAAATAATTGGCCAAAAAAAAAAGAAAGAATCTCTAAAACCCGGGTAATTAAAACTATGAAAGTCGGGACGATTCAACTCTATCCAAGTGCATCGTTCGCTAGATAGCTTCTACTATTTGTTTTGGTTTGAAAATCAAAATTCCGAAATCCCGGGCACCACAAATTGTTTCTCTGCACTAAGATTCTAAGTAGCACGATTGAGCTCTATCCAAGCACAACATTCAAAGGATAGCGTCTTTTCTGTTTATTTTGGCTAAAGAATCAAAAAATGGAAAAAAATCCCGAAATTCCGGGCATCAGAAATTCGTTTCTCGATACCTAAACTGTAAAAATAAAGACTACTTAGCTCATAACGCTATTTTGTTTTAGTTTCCAAATCGAAATTGACCAAAAAAATAAATAAAGAAATCCCGAAAATCCGGGTACCGCGAATTTGTTGTTTCTCGGTACTTAAACTTTGAAAATCGGGACGACTTAGTTCACAACACTCTTTTCGATCTCCACACCGAAAAGCGGAAATAGTTGGCCCAAAAAATGGAAGAATCTCGAAAACCCGGCGATTAAAAAGTATGAAAATCGGAACGACTTAGCTCTATCCGAGTGCATCGTTTGCTAGATAGCTTCTTCTAAAAAAAATGAATCCCGAAAAGCCGGGTACCGTGAATTTGTTTCTCGGTACTGAAACTTTGAAAATCGGGACGACTTAATTCACAACACTCCTTTCGGTTACCAAACCGAAAAGCGGAAATAATTGGCCAAAAAAAAAGAAGGAATCTTGAGAACCCGAGAATTTAAAACTATGAAAGTCGGGACGACTCAGCTCTGTCTGAGTGCATCGTTCGCTAGATAGCTCTTCTGTTTGTTTCGGTTTGAAAATAAAAAAATGAGAACTTTTTTAATCCCGAAATCCCGGGCACAACAAATTGTTTGTCTCTACTAAGTTTCTAAATAACAACGTTTAGCCCTATCCAAGCAGAAGATTCAAAGGATAGCGTCTTTTCTGTTTATTTCGGCTAGAAAATCGAAAAGTGGAAATTATTGAAAAAAATCCCGAAATTCCGGGCATCAGAAATTCGTTCCTCGATACCTAAACCGTAAAAATCAAGACTATTTAGCTCATAACACTACTTTGCTTCAGTTTCCAAATCGAAAAGCGGATATAATTCACAAAAAAAAATAAATAAACAAATCCCGAAAATCCGGGTACTGTGAATTTGTTGTTTCTCGGTATTTAAACTTTGAAAATCGGGACGATTTAGTTCACGACACTCTTTTCGATTTCCAAACCGAAAAGCGGAAATAGTTGGCCCAAAAAATGGAAGAATCTCGAAAACCCGGGTATTAAAAACTATGAAAGTCGGAACGACTTAGCTCTATCCGAGTGCATCGTTTGATAGATAGCTTCCTCTAAAAAAAAATGAATCCCGAAAAGCCGGGTACCGTGAATTTGTTTCTCGGTACTTAAACTTTGAAAATCAGGACGACTTAGTTCACGACACTCTTTTCGGTTGCCAAAAACGGAAATAATTGGCAAAAAAAAGAAGGAATCTCGAAAACCCGGGTATTTAAAACTATGAAAGTCGGGACGATTCAACTCTATCCAAGTGCATCGTTTGCTAGACAGCTTCTTCTGTTTGTTTCGGTTTGAAAATCAAAAAATGAGAACTTTTCTAATCCCGAAATGCCGGGCACAACAAATTGTTTGTCTCTACTAAGTTTCTAGGCAACAACGTTTAGCCCTATCCAAGCACAACATTCAAAGGATAGCGTCTTTTCTGTTTATTTCGGCTAGAGAATCGAAAAGTGGAAATAAATGAAAAAACCCGAAATTCAGGGCATCAGAATTTCGTTTTTCGGTACTTAAACTATAAAAATCAAGACTATTTAGCTCATAACACTACTTTGCTTCAGTTTCCAAATCGAAAAGAGGATATAATTGACCAAAAAATTAAATAAACGAACCCCGAAAATCCGGGGACTATGAATTTGTTGTTTCTCGGTATTTAAACTTTGAAAATCGGGACGATTTAGTTCACGACACTCTTTTCGATTTCCAAATCGAAAAACGGAAATAATTGGCCAAAAAAAAAGGAGGAATCGCGAAAACCCGGGTCTAGAAAGTCGGGACGACTTAGCTCTACCCGTGCGCTTGTTTCGGTTTGAAAATCAAAAAATGAAAAGCGATTTTTAATTCCGAAATGCCGGACACCACAAAATTTCGGCACGGCTTAGCTCTATCCAAGCGCCACGCTTCGCTCAGCGCCCTTTCATTTCGGCTTGAAAACCGAAAAACGAAAAGGGTCCCGAAAACTCGGGCACCGAAAATTTGGTTAGCTTTTAAAAATCAAGAGGATTTAATCCAACGATGCATTAAACAAACACTGCCATTGTAATTATACAATCGCTACAGGAAAGTAAATAGAGCACGCAATAGAGCATTGACTTTAACTCACAACAAGAAAGTAAATGAGGTGAGAAGTAAGTGGGAAAGCTTCGACAGACAAGTACAAATATGTTGCATGTACTAAAACACAAGTACAAGTACTTAGTACTTATACTTATAACCATAAGTGCGCGAACAGGTCTGAGAGAGCAGCGCAAAGTACAACTTACTTATAATAAATACAACAAATACAAGTGCAAGTACAACAAGAGAAAGCGTACTTAAGTACAGGTTAAAGTACTTTTGATATGCCTTAGATAAATACAAGTACAAGTACAGTACTTAATTACAAGTACAAGTACTTCATAATTCGAACAAACCATCTGCTTCGTTACGTACTTTATTTACTTTCTTGTAGTGATTTAATTGAAATTTGCATAATTATTGTATGTTGTTTTTAATAACTACAACACACTGTAAGTGAAATTTATAATAAAAACTCTGAAAAGTATGTTTTTATTTTTGTAGTACTACATAAAAATGTTCACATTGAACTTTTTCCATCACCATTGTTGTAGTACTTATACTTATAAAGCACTTGTACTTACTGTACTTAATGACAATTGAGTGCAAAATGTACTTCAACTTGTAATTAATGGAATTCTACTGATATTTATCTGAAGTATATGAGACGTACTTGTACTTATACTTAAGTATATTTCTTCTTGTTGTACTTATATTTGTGCTTAATGACAATTGAGTGCAGAAGTTCAAAAGCTTTTTTGGTGTGTAATGCTTTTACATTCACTCTTTTTGGATTTATTTTATTTGTCGTATTGAATTTGTACTATATTATTATTATTATTATTATTCGAACTATGTGCAAAGTACTTGTATTTGTACTTAAGCGTCTTTGTACTTGTACTTGTACTTGTTGTATTCATAAGTAGTACTTGACTCAGTTATACTCTATAATTTCATTAAAGTGTTTAATAATTTTTTTAATTAAGCAAAGCGAAAGGCGACTTAATTAAGTAGCATGCTTTAAATCCTGAAAATTTTGAAAAAGAGAGTAATGAAAAAGCGTCGCTTTGTATAACTACAACAGACTGTAGGAATATATAATAAAAATTCTCAAAAGTATGTTCTTAATTTGTAGTACTACATAAAAGTGGTCAGAATGAACTTTACACGTCACCTTTATTGAAGTACTTGTACTTACTGTACTTAATGATTATCGAGTGGAAAATGTACTTGTACTTATAAGTAAGCACTATCCATGTACTTGTACTTGTATTTATTTGTATTATATGAATGGTACTTGTACTTATTTTTTTAATTAAAGTATGACAGTTAAAAATGCGCAATGAGAGAGTTAGGGTATGCGCTTAGTGATCATTTTCTTTTTGTAGCAATGACGTTGTAGAGTATTTTACGGGCATGTGAGTTATTTAAGCATCAGAAGAAGAAGACACGGTACCATCGTATGCGGCGTGTGTGTACGAAACGGCGAAGTTTTTAATAATAGTTTCTGCGAAATGTGAATACAGAACATAGCGGAGGTTTTTATTGCGTGCGTAGTAATTTTGATGGGGCATTGTGTTAAATTTTTGCAGCTAAATTTTAAACGAGATCCCAAAACATCTTCAATTCCAGACTCGTAGGCCGGAGTTTGCCCAAAAGCAATTTCAAAACCTCAAAATATAAACGTAAACCGAAGCGGTGCGTGTATAACCGCGCTCATTCCAATCTAACCGCAACTTATAGAGATTTTAAAGTATATTTTTGCCTGTTATAAATCGATGTAAGGTATACATGTCCAATGGGCGTTACGGAATTATTCTTTTCTCTTCCAACTCGTGAGGTTATGCAAGCAATATGGGCGGTACGGTACATTCGAGGGGAAAATTTCACCGGTACACTCCTCGTCCTTCGCCTGTTGTATTCGTGGTGCCTTACTTGTCCGACGTCATATTTTATATTTGAATAAAGGAAAATCAATTCTCTCGACCGCGCCGCAGAATCTCCTCTTTTCCCCACCACACCCCATAAATGCACGTTCAATTAAAATCCTAAAAAAAAAAGACGCTATCGCAATTCTACATCGCAGCAATAATAATAATAATAATGTTAACGACAAATAGATTGCACTAAATTCGATACAATCTCGGTGTTTCTTTTCTATTTTTGCGTGTTGTTTGATCGTATCAATTTCGCCTGTTTCGTTTATTAAGTATCCATCTCGGGTAATTAACTCGCGTAAAATGAATTACAGAAAAGAAAAACTGCACCTTCCATGAATAATACCTGTACTAGTTCTTCGATTGCACAAGAAAGGAAATTACTCACAGCCGAGCAATTTCACCGGCAGAAAATTTAAAACAGGAAAACAAACATTACGCCGGCGTACACGCATTCAAACCAGAATTAACCTTTTAATTAAATAAACTGTTTATTCATCGCCTTCACACACACCGTACATAAATTAATATTTTCATCGAATCTTGATTTATGTCCTCGTGAGTCATAGATTTTTTTTTTTTGTTTTTGTTTTTGGATTTGGGAAAGTTGCATCGAGGAGTAGTTCCTCAGGATGCAACCGGGGACTTGGTGGCTTCATTAAAGAATGAACGAGCGCGGCGCACAGGCGGACGTTTCCCATGTTAAAAAATTCAGGCGATTATTATTTAATTTATGCGAAAGGCTCGATCAATTGCTGCACATTCTTTTTGTCGCTGCCATGCCGTATCGATTTAGTTCGATAAAGCGGACTGCCGAGTGCCTCCAATTACGTCTCACTTTAACAAATTACCGACGTAATTGTGTAATTACATCATCTGTTAACTATTTTTTCAGCGCGCGCGATTTTAAGGATCGATTCCGCTCGGACGAGAAGAACGGAACGCAAGGAGAAAGGACACACCTAATTTTTTTGTTTTGGGGTACTTCAATGTTTAAGAGAAATTATGGGGCAACTTGCAACTTCCATCAGTCCACAATGTTTAAGTACTCGTAGTTATGGAGGGCAACTTTTACTTTGACCTTTCGAATCACGAACGAAATCGCTGTAAATCTTAATGTTACACCGGCGAAATGGAGTAAAGTATTATAATTCATTGTCAGCAATGCCGATCGTGCAAAGACCCCATTACGTACAATTAAATTAGAATGCAATAAAAGAAAGTAATTTGCAGCGGCACAACGCGCGTTGCGTAACCGCCGCGCGCTCGATTAAAACCGGGGAAAACGTAAACGCGAATTTAATTTCATATTTTAATTATCAATTAACTGTAACGTTTATGAATTACATGAATATATCCTGATTAATCGCCGCCTCATGAATGATATCGCTCTCGGACACGTTTTCAGTCGTTACTTGCAGACACCGTGTCTTTTCCGTGCTCGTCGTCGTCGTCGTCCTCTGTTCGTAGACGATGGAAATTGTTGCGTTAAATACATTATAAGCGGCAAAAAATAATAAATAAATAATATGTGCAAATCCGCGGCAAAAAGTCGCCTTGAGACAAGGAAAATAAAAAAAAAAACTCGCCGCGGCTAGGTAATTATCATTTCGTAATTAAGAGCAATGATATTAAAAAAAAAGACGCTGAAAGAAGCGTGTTTCTACATGTAGCAAGCTGTTCTTTTCTAATACAGTGAAGTGATTAGAACAGAGTTTCATTTTTAAGGTCTCGACGAAATAAACAAGAAATATTGAAGATACCGAGTGTGAATGTGGCTATAATATACACATATATGCACAGCAATTAATTTATATTAACATCATAAAGCGTTGTAATGACGAAATAAATTCATTCAAGCAA
This sequence comes from Serrognathus titanus, assembly GCA_039766575.1. Taxonomy (NCBI): domain Eukaryota; kingdom Metazoa; phylum Arthropoda; class Insecta; order Coleoptera; family Lucanidae; genus Serrognathus; species Serrognathus titanus. The sequence goes on from CM077911.1 coordinate 56,592,206, forward strand.
CTTTACTGTGGCATTACAGGTGCATGAGCCTTTGTCCAACGAAAAAATGGACGAAAATTACTGTTCTTTTCTTGCTGCATGTCTAAATTAAAATAGAGAAGCTGAAGCAAACAAATTAAAGCCATCAATTTGATCTTAAATAAACATAACACTACATAGACAAGAAACAATGGTATTTGTTAATTGTAGAATTTATAAAGTGTTAGGAAAGAGTTTATACATGTATTTCGGCCTTATTGGGCCTCATCAGAACTCTGTACCTTACAAAAATTTGATTTTGTAGAATTTATAACTACAAATTGCTGCTAGAATAAATAGAAAATGTTTACTTTGATTGTAGGATAAGTTTGTAATTACACATTTTTAAGAAAATCGTTTAACGCAAATAATAATTAGAATTAGAATTAGATTTATTTGCAACAAAAGTTACAAGTTTGTCAATTCAGTACAATTAATATAGATGCAGTTCACATTTTACAGTTGAAAAATTCTTGAACGCTATAAAACGCATTTTCTATTAGAAAGTTTTTCATCCACTTTTGAAATTGTACAAAGTTCTTTTCTTTAATTTCTGCCTTAAGGTGATTGAACAATTTTACACACAAATACACACAAATTTTCCCAGTTGCGCGCGCTTAACTCGGTGATACGGAACACTATATTTATTTTGATGTCTTGTGTCGTAGTCGTGTAAGTCTTTGTTTAATGTGAACTTTTCTGGGGCATGGTAAATGTGATTTAGACAGGTAAGTATGAAAACAGACGGGATGGTAAGAATACGGTGACTTTTAAAAAATTCTTTGCAACTTGTTTGAGACGAGACACCACACAAAACTCTAATTGCTTCTTTCTGTTGCAGGAAGATTTTCTGTGCTTCTGCTGAGTTACCCCACATTAAGATGCCGTAGGTTGCACGTGAATGAAAATTAGCAAAATACGCCAGCCTCGTCGCTTGATAAGTAGCACTGTGTTTTAGTCTCCTCATTGTGTATATTGCTGTTGCTAACTGTTTCTGTAATTTGGAGATATGGAACTGCCACGTTAGCGTGCTATCAAAGTAGAGTCCTAAGAATTTTATGATTTTTTTTTCAGATGGATTTTGAAGAGTTAATACCAGTTTTTGAGTTTTCTTTTGATTTAATTGCAGTCCATTGCTATTGAACCATTCCATAGCTTTTAGCAGAGCATTTTCTGATTTTGTTTGTAATTCTGTTCTTAAATTAGCTTTGACTAAAATGGAAGTGTCATCCGCGAAAAGACAAATCTTCTCAGCAATTATATTATACGGCAAGTCATTTACATAGATGAGAAATAGCGTGGGTCCAAGTATGGATCCTTGTGGAACTCCCAAATTACTGGTCTGTGTAGCTGATGTTTGGCCATTCCACTGCACCGCTTGCTGCCTGTTTTCTAAATAACTTTGTAATATTTCTTGCATTTTTCCACGCACCCCGTAGAAATCTAATTTTCTCAGCAATATTTGATGATCAACACAGTCGAAGGCTTTAGTGAGATCGCAGCAAGATACTTCAATTTCCTCACCTTCGTCGAAAGCCGTCGCTATCAACTCTAAAACTTCAGTCATAGCTGTTACTGTTGACCTGCCTTTACGATAACCATGTTGCGACTCATTAAAAAGATTATTTCTTTCGAAGAAATTCATTAGTCTTTCCTTCAAGATTGTTTCAAAAACTTTTGACAGAGCTGGTAAGATTGAAATTGGTCTATAATTTTCCATATTATTTTGATCACCTTTCTTATGTATTGGTATGATTTTTACAACTTTTAATTCGTCAGGGAAGTACCCAGCAGAAAGACATTCATTAATTGCATGTGCCAAGGGTGTTGCAACATATTGTATGATTTGCTTAAGGACCTTTACTGACAGACCGTAAATATCCATATTTGTTTTATTTTTTAAGCCATGAACAATTTTTTTAATTTCCTCTTCATCCGTTGGTTGTACGAATAATGCATTTAAACTCCACTTTGGACACAATTTCAAGAACTGATCTGGCTTTGTAGCTGGATTTTGCAATTTCTTGCTTATATTCTTACCAACATTAATAAAATACTCGTTAAAAGCGGTTGCAGTGATATCGTCGTTTTTCGGAAGTTTTTGTTTGTTTGGTTTTGTGTCATTATGAATTACGGTCCACACAGCTTTATTTTTGTTTTCTGATTTTACAATATATTCAGTATAAAACTTTTTTTTATAGTCAAGTATTTTATCTCTATATTCTACTTTAAGAGTTTTATAGATTTGTTCACTCTCACTGCTTCTAGTTACCTCCATTACTACTGCCCATGCATCCAAAACATCCTTCATTTGCTTCAATTCAGTATCGTTCTGCCAATGTTTAACGTCCTTATTTCGTCGTGATTTTTTCCTTACTACTTCAGGTATTGTGGAATTGAAGATGTGTTGAAGATTATTATGGAATTTTGTGAACAACTGTTGACCATCCGTTACGTCCAGAATTTCATTCCAGTTTTCAGTACTTACTGCGCTTATGAAGAGGTTAGTGTTTTTTTCATTTATATGTCTTATTTTTTCTTTAGCCAATTTTTCATGTTGTAGAACTTTATCAATCCAGAGAAACAATTGTCCCATATGATCCGACATGTGTAGATTTATAGTCCGTATTTCGTAATCAAATAGAGAAATATTTGTAAAGATATTATCAATACATGTAGCTGATGAGCTTGTTACTCTGGATGGCTCATTAAAAGCTGGATATAATCCAAATGAACGAAAGGCATTTAGTAAATTCTTTGCTTCACTGGAGGAAGATAGAAAATCAACATTGTAGTCTCCTGCAACCATAATATCACATGTGCTGTATTCTGCTAATATCTTTGACAATACTTGTTGAATTTTGCTAAGGAAATTATTCAGATCTCCTGTTGGTGCTCTGTATAATGTAATAATAATTAAATTTTTACGTTTACAGTGAATTCCGACAATTTCAAAGTTTTTCTCCTCCGCAAATGTATTTATATCGGCTATTTCAGATACTGCTAAATTATTTCTGGATAGTATTAGTACTCCACCATGGGAATATTTCTCCCTGCAGAATGCTGCTGTTACACAGTAGTTGGATATATTTATACAGTGTGTAATACTATCTCGCAGCCAATGTTCTGTAATACATAAAATATCAATATTTGCCGAGGTAAGATAATAATTCAGGATGTCAATTTTATTTTGTAAAGATTGTATGTTAATATTTAATAAAGAAAAGTTGTTTTTCCTTATTATCGCATTTTTATTGCTTTCAGTAATCGAAATTATTGACTTCTTGATGCTTCTGTTTTTGTTTGTTAATTGCTATTTGTTATCATCTTGGTATTGAACTTTTAAACGTTCCATTTCTAATTTGCGTTTCAACACTGGGCAATTATAATCAAAGCTTGAATGATTAAAATCACAGGATTGAGATTTTTTATCTACTTCGATGCAGTTCGGACATATTTTATCAATATTTTCACAATTTTGTGCCTCATGTCCGTTTCTTCCACATTTTAAGCAGACTTGTTTTTTCTTACAAATCTGATAAATATTACACCATTGTCCATTATCTTCTTGAAGGTTTTCGCGTCGAATTCCACGATCGCTAAATATCTTGTTTTCATTTTCCTGATGGTTTTTATCTCTACAAATGCCTCGTTTTCTATACTTTTGTTCTGTTTAAATAAACATTCTCTTAATTGTTCTGCTGTTAATTCTTCTTCAATGCCAACTATCTTGATTTTTGGCTTTTTTGGTTGTGGTAATAACGTTTTGAATTTGTTGTTAAGTTTTTGTTGTGTTTTTTCTATGATCTGTTCCACTTCTTGTTTGTTTTCACAATACAAAGCTACTGCACCGTTATGCGTTTCACGTATTTTTGATATTGCCGCCCCTATTTCTACAGGATCTATGTTTTGTGTAACTTCTTTTTTCGTAAGTTTTTTCCCCGGTTCTTTCGATTTTATAATAATCATGTTGTTCGGATTACTGCTTTTTTTAGTTACTGTACTGTATAGTATCTTGTCTAAATGTTTACCTTCTAGAGCATTATTGGCAGGAAAAATATTCTCAGTATTCTGTTTAGTTCTTAAGTCACCAATTTCCTTTTTCAGAGCTTCATTTTCATTACTTAACTTTCTGACTTCTGCGTATAACCGATCACAAAATTTTTCAATTTTTATTAGTCTTCCTAAAATTGCTTCGTAAGTTGGCTTTTGTTGAATATTTGTATCTGAACTGGTTCCTTTGAGGGATTCTGCACGCTTCCGTTGAGGATTCATATCAGTGCGAATAACCACAGCTCCTTGTTCTTCTACGCTGTCTTTTTCCATTGTTTTGGGTTCACAAATAGTGCATTTCCATGTCGGCTTTTTCATATGAAACCCTCTTAATTCCGATATTCCACCGCATGTGTAATGGCATAATTTTTTGCATTTACTGCACCTTATAATACTTTTAATATCATCTTGTGCAAATATTTGGTTACAAAATATTTGGTTAGTAAATAGTAAATGTTGTTACCATTAATTGTGTAAATTAATTATTTTATCGCATATTCCTTACTTGATCCGTACCCTAAACAGACAAGTAAATAAACATGATTTAAAAAAAATGTTTTATTGATTTGATTTTACAATGGTCTTCACTTTGGAAGAAAATCTTTGATGGTTGAATCCTACTTTCGAAACGCCCAAAAAATCAATGGCGAATGGACCTATTCTATTCCTGATTGTGTTGCAGAATTTCAGGAGAAATTTCCAGAAACTGTATTTCTGTACCACAAATTTGTTAAACAACTTCAGTACTCTGTAGGACTATTCAGAGAAACTGGCAGTGTGGCTAGAAAACACGTATCAGGTAGGCCTAAAGTAAGAACTGATGAGATAGTTGAAAATGTGAGACAAATTATGACTGATGCTCCTCGCACTTCCATCCGTCACCTGTCACGACAAGTTGATCTTCCTGTCGGAACCTGCAGGACTATTCTAAGAAAGGACTTGCAAACGTTCCCTTATCGTTTGAATGCCGTGCATGAATTGCTTCCAGCAGATTTTGAACCAAGGCGAAGATACTGTCATTGTTTTTTAAGGACGATTTGTTGGACAAAACTTTCTTTTCCGATGAGGCCTGGTTCCATTGAACAGCATACATTGATTCCCAAAATATCTCTCTGTAATTCGTCGCGTATTAAAACGAGTCCGGGAAGAGGAGTATTTATTTCGTGGTCATAATCGACTCCAGATTTAATTTTTTTTTATTACTTATATAAGTCATTTAACATTCGAAGAAAGTTTATCGAAATGCTGGGTATTTCTTTAATTGAATCGTACTCAAGAAAAGCAGCGAAATTTCTTAATAAAAAGGCGAGAGCTTTTTGAAGTATTTGCTACCACAAAACTTTAATAAAGAACAACTCCTGCTTACGTACCCAGAACGGTAACAAATTTGCGCTGCTTTTCATCAGCTGTTGTCCCAGGTAGCTCTAAATGGAGAAGGGCGTTGTGTAATGACGTTAAAAAAGTAAGGCGCCAGGGTGAATGTAACGTCTCCTGTTGGCCGGTCCACGTGACCGCCATTCAAAGATTGAATAATCACCAAAAGTTATACTGGGTATTTTTTATACCAAAAAGGACAGGAAAAATGTGCTCTGAGTATGCAAGAGTAGCGTACACGTCAATAGAAGCCTGAATTAAAGGAAAAATGTGAAATTAGTTGCTGAGATGGCGTCAGCCTTTACCTACACATTCCAAGCTTGATAGGATAACAGAAATATCCAAATTCCTCTGGCGACAAAGTCGTAGATGAGTTCTTCTAATTTTCTAACAAATATCAATTTAAAGCTATCCTCAGAACGACATGGAATTAAAAATCGTGTTCTAGTTGGATTCAGATTTATTTTAAATAGAAAAGTCTCTGTCCTAGTCACTTCAATGCTCTCTCGAATAATCACATCATTCTCCAATCAATCGCTTCCATCAAATTTTGAGCTATTATGACAAGAGCTGATGGTCAAAACAGCATCTATCACCCTCCAACTCTCTCCCGACGTAGATTTTTTTGTATAACCCGAAATTTATGAAACAAGCGCAAGACTATATAGCTCAAATACTCTGTAGATTTGACACCTATGGGTGTATCTAAACAATCAAAGTGCATAGCTTCGCTCTCTAGATCTAGACACGGTGAAGCCTACATACTAAAGACAACGGTTCCTCATGACATGAAACTCACGAAGCAGACAAGCTTGATTAGCTCGGGGGTTAACTTCGTTGCGTGTAGTTTGAGCAATGCGCAACGCAACTTACTGTCTTCATCCATCATCGAGATATAGCTTTCGTGTTCGTTGTGAGTGGATTTTCCATTAGAGCTAACGAGTTAGAATAGCTTTGCGGTATAGATCTGAGTCTTACGGAGCTAACAACGAAGGGAGAAATTTACTACCAATCTCATATACAGAAAAATTTAGCGTCTAGCATCAAACCAGTACGAATAACTGGGGATATAGCTTGATTGTATAGATTTGAGCACCATGGAGCTTATAGTTTTCTAACCTCGCCCATTCTGACGATATAGCTTTGTTTGTAACATGATTTCCATGTGCACGTGGAGTTCGAAGAAGTAAGCAAATATAAATGGATGAGGAATAGCCTCATTCTATAGATTTGAGCACCACAGAGTTAACAGTGAGATATAGCTTTTTCTGTATGACGATATACGTGCGTCTGTGTTCATGCAGCTAATAGAAGTAAACAGGTTTGAAAAGTTGAAGATATAGCTTCATACTATAGATGTGATTACCGCAAAGCTAACAATGAAGATCGACCATGTAGCTTCGTTCAATAGGATTCAGGATTGCAGAGCTAGTAGTGAGCTCTCACTGAGTAAACGACATCTACCACCCTCCAACCCTCTCAAGATATAGATTAGACAACACGAAATTTATGTGCTTTCACTTTTGAAAATAAATTCAGAAAATCCACATATTTTCATTGAAGCCCCACCCAATCCACAAAAGATTGGTGTTTGGATAGGTTTAAGTCGGAGAAGATTGATAGGTCCAATATTTTTTAATGGCACACTAACAGCACTTAAAAATCGGGAAGAGATTTTGCATCCATTTATTAATCAACTGCATGATGACGAGTTGCAATTTGGATATTTCCAGCAGGATGGTGCTGCTGGAGATACTTTAAATTTTCTTCAAGAGTTTTTTAGAGATCGGATAATGAGCAGAAAGGTTTTAAGGAAGCTTGAGGTTGAAAACTGGCGGGAGTCCTTAAAAAAAATTGAAATCGCCGCAGCTAAGAGAGGCTTGGGATTGAAAAATGTCAAGAAAAGGCGAAAAGTCAAAAAAAATGAAGGGAAATCGTAACTAAGAGATTAAAAATCAGCAAATGCAAAAATACAGGCAAGAAACCATTAGAAGAACAGCTAAAGAGGACTGGTAGGGAAAGGATTCGACCAGGGAAGACTTACGGGTTGAAAACTAAAAAGGAAAAACGAGGATTAAAGAAAGTTGAGAGAAATCATGAGAGAAATTGGAGACGCCGTCGGAAAATTGGACTATTTGGGATGGAAAAATTGCAAGCAAGGAAAAAATGAAGGGACATCGTAACCAAGAAGTGTCAAAGAAAGGCCAACAGTAGAGAAAGTGAAGGAATATCGCAGCAAAGATTGAAACCGTTGGTTGGATTCAACTAAAGACGACATGGAATTGAAAACTAAGGACGAGTGAAAGCAAGTGTGCAGAAGCCCTCAAAAAAATTGAAATCACCTCAGCTAAGAAAGGCTTGGGGTTGAAAAATGTCAAGAAAAGACGAAGAGTCAAGAAAGAATGAAGAGAAATCGTAACTAAGAGATTAAATACCAGCAAAAGCAAAAAAAAACAGGAAAGAAACCATTAGAAGAGTTGAAGTCGCTGAAAAAAAAATAATTTGACGCAGCTAAAGAGAACTGGTAGGGAAATGTGAAGAGTAAAAGAAAAAAGTGAAGAATGCAAGTCGCCTAAGAAAATAAGACTTGTCAGTTGAAAACTGAAACGGAAAAGCGAAGAGAAAATGAAGCATCGAAGAAAAAAAATTATTGGATTCGACTAAGGAAGACCTATGAGTTGAAAACTGAAAAGGAAAAACGAAGAGTTAAAGAAAGTTGACAAAAATTGGAGAGGCCGTTGGAAAATTGGATGGTCGCAGGTTAGAACGATTTGGGGTGGAAAAATCACAAGCAAGGAAAAAGTGAAGGGAAAAGGTGACCAAGAAATGTCAAGGAAAGGCGAACAGTCCAGAAAGTGAAGAGAAATCGCTACAAGGATTGAAACCGGCGGTTAAACTCAACTGAGGAAGACTTTAAGGAAGCTTGGGCGACGAGTGAAAGCAAATGGGCAAAAGTCGTTAAAAAAATTTAAATCGAGGCAGCTAAGAAAGGCTTGGGATTGAAAAGCGTCAAGAAAAGACGAAGAGTCAAAAAAAAATGAACTAAGAACGCAACTAAGGGATTAAAAACCAGCAAAGGCAAGAAACAGGAAAGAAATTATCGCAGCTAAAAAGAACTGGTAGGGAAAGGTGAAAATTTAAAGAAAAAGGCGAAGAATTAAAGTCGCCGATGGAAAAAAGAAGTTGGATACAATCGTTCAGTTGAAAACCGAAAAGGAAAAGCGAAGAGCAAAAGAAGTACGGAAGAAAAAAATAATGAATGCGTCTAGAGAAGACTTATGCAAAACACAGGAAAAAAGAGTCGAAATCGCTGAGGAAAAATAAACAATTCGAAGCAGCTAAAGAGAACTGGTGGAGAAAGGTGAAGAGTAAAAGAAAAAGTCGCTGAAGAAAAAAAAATGTTGGATGCAACTGAAGACTTGTCAGTTGAAAACCGAAAAGGAAAAGCGAAAAGTAAATGAAGCATCGAAGAAAAAAATTATTGGATTCGACTAAGAAAGACCTATGAGTTGAAAACTGAAAAGGAAAAACGAAGAGTTAAAGAAAGTTGAGAGAAATTGGAGACGCTGTCGGAAAATTGGATGGACGCAGGAAAGAACGATTTGGGGGTGGAAAAATTGCAAGCAAGGAAAAAGTGAAGACAAATCGTAACCAAGAAGCCTCAAGGTAAGGCGAACACTCGAGAAAGTGAAGAAAAATCGTAGCAAGGATTAAAACCGTTGGTTGGATCCAACTGAGGACGACTTGGGATTGAAAAATGACGACGAGTGAAAGCAAGTGTGCAGAAGTCCTTAGAAAAATTGAAATCGCCGCAGCTAAGAAAGGCTTAGGGTTGAAAAGTATCAAGAAAAAAGCGTAGGATTGAAAACTGGCGACGAGTAGAGCAGAAGTCGTTCAAAAATTGATTTGGGGTGAAAAACTATCAAGTAGGGAAAAAGTGACAAGCAAGAAATGTCAAGGAAAGGCTAACGATCGAGAAAGTGAAGAGAAATCGCAACAAAGATTGAAATCGTCGGTTGGACTCAACTGAGGAAGGCTTTAAGAAAGCTTGAGGTTGAAAACTGGCAGAAGTCCTTAAAAAAAATTGAAATCGCCGCAGCTAAGAAAGGCTTGGGGTTGAAAAATGTCAGGAAGAGGCGAAGAGTCAAGAAAAATGAAGAGAAATCGAACTAAGAGATTAAAAACCAGCAAATGCAAAAAACAGGAAAGAAGAGTTGAAGTCGCTGAGGAAAAATAAACAATTCGAAGCAGCAATAATATACGTTGAAGCAGTGAAAGTCTTATTTGGTCTTCAACTTCAGCAATGGGCCTCGTATAGCACCGTTTATCGGTCGCGTTATGCTAACTAATAACTATTTGCAGGCAATCAGTGTAAATGTGTGTAAAATTGATTAATACTTCATGACAATATCGACTACTGGAAAATTGCATATTTTGCACATGAAAAATTATGAACAAATATAATAAAACATATTTTCAGCGTTTAATAATGATAATTATCGGAATTTATTATAATATTTTCATACGCAACGTATAATTTCATACTTGTGTGTATCAGATTTGAGGAACGCCCGCTCAGGTAGAAGAACAATGCACCACGTCCACCATTTCGCTGGACTACCGCGCCGGAGAGAGAGAGAGAGACGGACGAGAGAACGTTTTGTTTTAATTAAGAAAAAGACCAAAATGAGAAAAAAAAAAAAAAACGAGGCACAAATATTTTTTCTTTGAATTCGCCGGTTGTTGTAGTTGTTGTTGTTGTTGCGAACGGCTCGCAACGCGAAAAATGTTTCATCGTAAATTCCTGTAAATTCAGAGGAATATGCATCCTGTTTTAGTATTAGCGCACACGTAACTATTCGCCATAAATTTACAAAGAAGTGATTTGTAATTCGCTGTATTTATTTATTTAATGCGTTCACTTTTTGCGATCGAATCAAATAACGGAATTCATTTTTGCGTCGTTTTCTTTCGGTTCGTGTAATGTTTTGGCTTCGGATTAGAAAAACAGGAAAAACATTGCCCGAACGAATCTAATTGAATACACGCCAAGTACATTCCAATAAAACAAAAACATTAAAATGTAATTAAATCTCCATTAATGCGTATTCGAACAACTACAAATAAAGAGAATAGAAACTCCTGGTGGCTTCCTAGAACCTGAGCAAATCACATTTTTCCGACTTAAAAAAGCTATTCTGTACTTATATGCCGCGCGCAGGCTTTTGTGGAGCTTCGAGCCTCGACCAGATGCAATTTTTTTCCCTGTTTGAGGTTTTATTATTTAATTGATTCTAAAATTAGTATGTATCGGAACGCCTGCGAATTCGATCGCGCCGGTTTAATAAAGACATCCAGTTTCGATTATAAGTTATATTGACAAATGAGGTGTCATTGTTGGCACTACAAATGTCGAATACAAATGTTGCCGAGGGGTCATTTGCAATTCGTATTTACATTTATACCTGCTTAGACGGCGCCGATCTGGACTAGTTTTTTGCAGTTCGAATGCAGTCGTAAGTTTTCAGCGGGACCTGGGGGAGCGGGGGGGTTTCTTCGTAAAAATTCAGCGGCTACTGGAAGGCATCGAGCGCGCGGTTTTTTGCAAAAATAAATTGCGGACTTAATAAAGCAATAATTAATACGATTTTTTTCCGGGTGAGTTAATTATGATTTGGTCTCATCATACCTGTACATACACTTTCGCGGTAGGTACACCCTTTTTTTTTTTGTTTTCGTATTCGTATTCCTTTCTTTTTTCTTGCAAATCGTGGCGATCAAGTTTTTTAAGCAACAACAAACGGCACTGGGATTGTTCTTATACGAAACTAGAAGTGTTTTCGTCGAGGGGTTCGTTTATTTTTCGTAAAAGCAATTTAGGTCCGATCATGTTCACGAAATAATTAAAACCGCGCAGCAGCCCCCCTTGGCCTATGGCCTAGGAATATTTCAATCGATGGTGGTGGGAAAATTACCGAGTTGGTAACATGATTAACTGGAAGGCGGACAAACTCTTGTAATGGTTTTATATATGGTATCATTAATTTTAGTTAATTTGTTTTCCGATCGATCGTATACGTTTCCAACAAAATATGCGCCTTTTACGAACGCGACGCGCACGGCCGTAAACCCCACAGTAAAAAGTGACACAAAAAGCAGATCTATAAACCATTCCCTCGTCCACGGATAAATTAAAACAAAAAAAAAACGAAATTCAAACACCTGCTTGCTCAAATAATAAAAAAAACCATCGCCAGGATTCTTTATTTTTGATTTAATAATAAATTTGCAGGCTCAGAACGTACCTACAAGATAAGTTTCTTTTTTCGTTCTATTTTAATGATGTATGAACTATCCCGCTCACAACTATCAGCCTGAGACACCTACAATAAGTTTGTTTTTATAACGCACAATAAAAGCCTGAACTTTTACTCAGATTATGGATAAAATATTTGAAAGTTGTTTTATTATATCGTTAACTGCGATGTATAAGAAATAAATGGGATATAATATAGATAATGGGCTGCGCTTAATATCACTTACGTATCGCTTTATGGCCCAAAAGTATTTGTATATCTTTCGAATGAAATCATAACGTGCGACCAACTGTCTCTCACATATTCGTTCTGGGGGCCATTTTCTTTTGAGTGTACACTTGGAAATTAATTACCGCGTGCGACTTTTACGTAATCGATTTGATATCCGCCACACACACCAAAAAAAAAAAACGTTTCATTGAAATTATAATCGCCCAGTGAAATGAGGCGAAGCGTCACACGTCAAAATTGAATACCACAGAAGCTATAATTATGAGCAAATTACGATTCTTCTCTGCTCTAGGAGAAGTAGGACAGATGTGCCAAGAAAAAATTAATTTCGGGACCGAAACTCTCGACTTCCTGCACAATAAATCAAAAAAAGTCTTGGCACGCCGTCTTTCAAAGGTTTCCAAAAAAGGAAGCCCAAAACCTCTGTTGTAAGGAAAAAGGAGACGTCTCGTCTTCGTACCACTCACCTACCCATGATTTCGTGCCACCAACTTCATTTCCCACCCCGTTTATAAACTTAATCTTTCATTTGAAACTCTGACGGGTATTCGGGGGCGTTGCTTGCAACATTTCAGCCAATAATTAATTTAAAGTAAACTAGGATGCTTCTGCTCTAGGAGAAGTAGGACACATGTGCCAAAAAAAATTAATTTCGGGGCCGACTTCCTGTACTTTTATCTTACAATAAATAAAAGGAGTTTTGGCACGCAGTCTTGCAAAGGTTTCCAAAGAAGGAACCCCAAAACCTCTGTTGTAAGGAAAAAAGGGACGTCTCGTCTTCGTGCCACTCGCCTGCCCATGATTTCGTGCCACCAACTTCATTTTCCACCTCGTATATGTATACTTAATGTTTAATTTGAAACTCTGACGGATATTCGGGGGCGTAGCTTGCAACATTTCAGCCAATAAATAATTTAAAGCAAATTAGGATTCTCCCACTCTGACAGATGTGCCAAAAAAAATTAATTTCGGGATCGACTTCCTATACTTTTATCTTACAATAAATAAAAGGAGTTTTGGCACGCAGTCTTGCAAAGGTTTCCAAAAAAGAAACCCCAAAACCTCTGTTGTAAGGAAAAAGGAGACGTTTCGACTTCAAACCACTCACCTACCCATGATTTCGTGCCAACAACTTCATTTCCCATCCCGTTTATAAGCTTAATCTTTAATTTGAAACTCTGACGGGTATTCGGGGGCGTTGCTTGCAACATTTCAGCCAATAAATAATTTAAAGCAAATTAGGATTCTCCCACTCTGACAGATGTGCCAAAAAAAATTAATTTCGGGATCGACTTCCTATACTTTTATCTTACAATAAATAAAAGGAGTTTTGGCACGCAGTCTTGCAAAGGTTTCCAAAAAAGAAACCCCAAAACCTCTGTTGTAAGGAAAAAGGAGACGTTTCGACTTCAAACCACTCACCTACCCATGATTTCGTGCCAACAACTTCATTTCCCATCCCGTTTATAAGCTTAATCTTTAATTTGAAACTCTGACGGGTATTCGGGGGCGTTGCTTGCAACATTTCGTCCAATAACTAATTTAAAGCAAATAAGGATTCATCCTCTCTAGGAGAAGTAGGACAGATGTGGCAAAAAAAATTAATTTCGGGACCGACTTCCTGTACTTTTATCTTACAATAAATAAAAGGAGTTTTGGCACGCAGTCTTTCAAAGGTTTCCAAGAAAGGAACCCCAAAATCTCTGTTGTAAAGAAAAAGGAGACGTCTCGACTTCAAACCACTCACCTACCCATGATTTCATGCCACCAACTTCATTTCTCACCTCGTATGTATATATACTTAGGCCCAGTTGTACAATTCCAGTTTAACTTTAAACTAAAGCTTAAACCCTTAGCGACCATTGATGAAATCATAATTGCTAAGGGTTTAAGCTTTAGCTTAAAGTTAAGCTGGAATTGTACAACTCGGCCTTAATGTGTGATTTTAAACTCTAACGAGTATCGGAGGCGTTGTTTGCTACATTTCATCTAATAAATAAATTAAAGCAAATTAGGATTCTTCTGCTCTTGCAGAAGTAGGACAGATGTGCCAAAAAAGAAATTAATTTCGAGACCGAAACTCTCGACTTCCTGTACTTTTATCTTACAATAAAGAAAAGGAGTTTTGGCACGCAATCTTGCAAAGATTTCCAAGAAAGGAACCCCAAAACCTCTGGCCTAATGAAAAAAGGGACGTCTCCTCTTCATACCACTCACCTACCCAAGATTTCGTGCCAACAACTTCATTTCCCATCCCGTTCATAAACTTAATCTTTAACTTAAAACTCTGACGGGTATTCGGGGGCGTTGCTTACAACATTTCACCCAACAAATAATTTAAAGCAAATTAGGATTCTCCCACTCTAGGAGAAGTAGGACAGATGTGCCAAAAAAATTAATTTCGGGACCGACTTCCTGTACTTTTATCTTACAATAAATAAAAGGAGTTTTGGCACGCAGTTTTTCAAAGGTTTCCAAGAAAGGAACCCCAAAACCTCTGTTGTAAGGAAGAAAGCGACGTCTCGTCTTCGTACCACTCACCTGCCCATGATTTCGTGCCAACAACTTTATTTCTCACCCCGTTTATAAACTTAATCTTTAATTTGAAACTCTGACGGGTATTGGGGGGCGTCGCTTGCAACATTTCACCCAATAAATAATTTAAAGCAAGTTAGGATTCTTCTGCTCTAGGAGAAGTGGGACAGATGTGCCAAAAAAAATTCATTTCGGGACCGACTTTCTGTACATACGACAGCTTCAACTCTTCAGCTTTTGGCTGAAAAAAATATAAACTTAATAGAACATCCGCCGTATTCACCTGATTTAGCAAAGTGCGACTTTTGGCTATTTTTTTGGGCTTAAAAGGAATTTGCGGGGTAGAAGGATTACGGACGACCTTCTTTCTGTCAGCTTGGCGCCTTCCGGTAGCTATTTTGGATAACTAGACTTCAATTTGCTATCTCTCCTGTCAGAGCATATAAGGAAGACCCTTTCTCCGTCAGTTTAGAGCTGTTTTGGACTGCTGCAGTCTGTCTTCGTTCAAGTTATTCAAGGACGACCCTTTTTCTGGATAACTGACGTTTCCATTTTCCTCTCAGAATGTTTCCTTCTATTCCAACAGATTCCTCCATTTACAATCTCTGAGTTATCAATGTCATCCTACCAGACTCTTCAGAGATGTTTCTGCTTGCAGGTTTCCGTATACGAAAATATTTTGTTTTTTTCCATATCGGCCTCCTTGTCTCCTTCCAGAATTTTTAAGAATGACCTTTTACAATCTCTGATGCCCATAAAAAGGCTGGTATCTTCTTATTTCTCAACGAGTGTCTTCTTCCAGAATCTTTAAAAATCCTCCCCCTTTATCTTCCTTTCTTTGTCGATCTGTCTGCTTAGAGGCGTCCAGCCGCTATTTTGGGGCAGGTGTTTCTTTCATTTGCAGTCTCTTTGTTCGTTGGACCATCTGATCAAGTTCTTTTGTTTTTGCTTGGAGGTTTCCGATGGAAAAGGCAATTTAGTTAGCTGGCGGCTTCCACCTATAATCTGAAGCAATGTCTTTTTCTATCTATTGATGCCTCATCCCCCATCTTCTTTAAAGACGACCTTTACTTCCTCTGCTTTGAGGATTTGACTTAAAAGAAAACATTTTGGGCAATTGGTTCTTCTGTCTATCGATTTCACATCGGCTATCTCTTTTTTCCTTCCTGATTATTCAAAAATGGCCGTTTTTGTTTCTGCTGGGAGGTCTACGACTTTTTGGTGGTCAGCTGATGACTACTTCTTTTAAGGAGAATTTGATTTTAAAAAATTATTTTGGGCAGAAGAAGAGATTGATGCCGCAGTTCACGTTTATTTTGAAGGTATTCTGAAAGATGATTGGTTGGGAGCTTATGAACAGTGGAAAGAAAGAATGATCAAGAGAATTACTTCGAGCAAATTTCAAACAAAATCCTAGAAAATACTAACCGTATTTTTTATTCTCAATAAATTCAGCTTCACCCTCGTATAACTCTTGTTTTCATTTTACGTGGGGAAACACCTCTTTTCAAACAGGCGTTAATGATGTCAATTAGAGAAGCTGAGATCTAAATGTACTACAGTGACTAAATGTACTCCAAATTATGAAGAAAATCACATTAAAGAAGAGTTAAGTCTCTTCGTGTTAAGTATTAATACTCTCGATGAAGAAGAGACGAAACATCTTCCTCTTCTATTAAAAAAAAAAAAGGAGAAATAGAACACCAGAAAGGAAAGCAAAACAGAAGAAGAAGAAGGGGACAAATCATACCTGCTGGAGATAATAATAACTGAAGCACTGAAGATTTTTTTTAAATATATTTGTTAGGACAAGTTGGAAGTCAATTCAAAAATCGACATTTCGCCTTCAAGTTAAAACAGAAACGTCGACTCATGAATTGATTTCCCGATCAAATGTAATTTTAAAAAAACTCTAAAAAGAATTTAAGCACGAAAAGAAGAATGTTTGCATAATTAAATGAATAAACCAAGAAGTATAATAATCGAACAAAAAACAATAAGTTCAGAAATACTGCAAATAATTTTAAAAAATTTAAAAAAAAGAGAAAAGAAGAAGAAGTGACAAGCAAAACCCTTCAAGTTAAAGAGCACAAATGTGTTTAAAAAAACGTTAAAAACACTCTAGGTGAAGGAGAATGAAGAAATCTTTCTTTGGTGCAAGAGAAAGAAGATAAATCCTGTGAAAAGTAAGAAGCACGCCGAAAAAAGAAGAAACGGTAGAAAATTAATAAATTCAAAATAATTAGGGCACAAATGGAAGTAAATTAAAGCTCTTGATGAGGCAAAGAGAGAGTATGACGCTTAAGAGTTTCATGGGTTTTACATTCGTACCGTAGACGTCTGGGACTCGTTAAGGGTTAAGTCCATTTGTAAGAGTTTCTAATTCATTCTTTTTATAAGTGAAGTATAGTGAATTTGTGAGTGAAGCTCAGAGGTCCGAAGTTGCAGAAGATGATCCTTTCTATAAATAAAGAGTTTTGGCACGCAATCTTGCAAAGATTTCCAAGAAAGGAATCCCAAAATATCTGTTGTAAGGAACCTAACCTTGATTTTATGCCACGAACTTCATTTCCCACCCCGTTTATAAACTTAATCTTTAATTTGAAACTCTGACGGGTATTCGAGGGCGTTGCTTGCAACATTTCAGCCAATAATTAATATAAAGTAAACTAGGATTCTTCTGCTCTAGGAGAAGTAGGACACATGTGCCAAAAAAAATTAATTTCGGGGCCGACTTCCTGTACTTTTATCTTACAATAAATAAAAGGAGTTTTCGCATGCAGTCTTGCAAAGGTTTCCAAGAAAAGAACCCCAAAACCTCTGTTGTAAGGAAAAAAGGAACGTTTCGTCTTCGTACCACCAAAGATATGCCAAGAAAATTTAATTTCGGGACCGAAACTCTCAGCTTCCTGTACTCGGGACCGAAATACTCGATTTCCTGTATTTTTACCTTACAATAAACAAAAGTAGTTTTGGTAAGCAATCTTGCAAAGGTTTCCAAAAAAAAAGGAACCCCAAAACCTCTGTTGTAAGGAAAATAGGGACGTCTCCTTTTCGTACGACTCACCTTCCCATGATTTCATGCCACCAACTTCATTCCCCACCCTGTATATTTAATGTTTAATTTTACACTCTGATGAGTACCGGGGGCGTTGCTTGCAACATTTCAACCGATAAATAATTTAAAGCAAATTGTATTTTCTTTCGGCGCCTGCATGCGGACTTCCATAAATTGTAACAGCACTTGTAAGTCGTAATTAGTAATTAATTAATACACTGGAGACGCATGATATATTCGGGCCCCACCCTCTCCTCACGCATTTATTTCAATTTCGTATTTATTCGAAACGAAGTGTATACGCATCCGTCGTCCCCCCCTGCGCTTATAAATCATCGGCCAATCGATGTGAGACGTGAAAAATAAATTATGGAACGTGAAAAACGAAGCGACCGCGAAACGGACATTGTCTAATTCTAGTGGGCGAGCGGAAAAACGTGTGTAATTAGAAAAAGGGGGCGAGAGATTTTTCGGGGGGTTTAATTTACGTTCATATTTCGGGTTGAAATTTTTATGCCGGCGTGATTTCATCGGATGCATTGTTGTAAGGGGGGACGTGTAGTTAGCTGTTCGGGTAACAAAATGCCCGTCGATAGCTCATTAGTGGATCAGGTCGAATGTCAAAGGTTTTCAGTTCCCTATAATTAGTTGAGCGCGTTGCCACGAGCGCCGCCGCTGTCAAACTCAATTCTACGCCTAATACATACATCCCCCTGCTGTTTTATAATTTATGTTGCCATTTCACAGTTTCGGGACGTGTTCGAATCTATAATTCATGCGTGTGCAACCGAAATGTATAGTTAACTTATTTACAAATTAATAACACACGAGACAATGTATAGTAAGACCCAAAACTCATGGAACATCTTAGGACACCAATAAAAAAAAACTCTAATACTCCTGATAATACATAATAATGAACCTAATCTTGTCTCTTATCATGGAAACTAGTGTTTAGGTGATTAGACCTCATCAAAAGTCACATCATGATGGTGATTGGATACAATCGGTCAAAGTCTCTTAAATCGAGGCGCAAATTAATTACCGTTTCATATGTGGTGGCCTTTCAGTTTTCAGCCGGGATTATTTTCTATTAAGATAGTTTTATAATTGCTCCGGAGTTTCACAGTTATGTATCTCAGATGCATTGTGATGATACCCGGGGTATCTATCCAATTATCTTCGCTGTGCCGCAATAATCTGAATTCATCTATATCATCAAAGCGTAATTATCGGCCTGCCGTATTTTTGCGAATCTCTATCTTCTTGTTATGTAAGGCTGCGCGTAAAAGGGCTTTTTGCGTCGTAAACTCTCTGAGATCGCATTATTTATCTTCGACTTCTTTTTGCCTTTTTTCTTCTTCGTCCGAAGCCGAAGCCGCCTGGCTTACAGTTACGTCACTTTAAGAGCTTATTACACGCGAAAATTGGTATTCAGTATTTCTGCATTCGGCATTGGACCATATCAAATGTTTTTTTGGCCAACTGAATTGGAAATAACAAATTTTGAATTAATTCCAGATAGTTTTGAACAAACGTAACACCTTTAAGATGAACCTCCTGAAAAAAAATCTATAAGACGCTTGAATTGGTTGATTGAGATGCTTCTGGCACGTTACGAGAAGGCCCCAAAATACCCAGTGAGGAAAACTATGCTCGCCCGCCCTAAACAACAAAGAAAAACGGAGAAGACAACTTCTGGACAAAATCCCAACAAGATCAGAAGCATGAAGATGGCTTGTCAAGAATGCAATCATCAAACTCGGAAAACCAATCAGAATCCGAAACCTAACCCATAACAATTAGGGAAGAGCAAAGGCAACTGGATTTTGAAACCAAAATCTAAGGAGTGGTACCTCAGAGTGCTTGTGAAAAGAAGTTAATTAAACCTGATCGTCTGAGTCATATTGCGAAAAGATCATCTGACCCGTAAGACAAAGTAGGAAGAGGAAGTGGCTTCTTAAAATTCCAAGAAGACCCGTGGGCGATTGAAGCTGGCACAAAAGGGACCAGAAATAAATGTGGATGATAGTTACAGAAAATACTCGAACGAACACTCGTAGAATTACAAAAAAGAAGGAGTCTGGGAGACTAATTTAAAAAAAAAAGAACATTTCGCCCATTCGTGAAGCCAAATCCAACATGTAGATCCGAAAACCCTAGCTCCTAGCAAAGTAATCGCATCTCTATTCTGACCAAAATTTAAAGGGTACTGTTTGTGAAGGAATTTTAATCTTCACAATCAAAATCAATCGTCTGAGTCATGTTGTGAGAAGGTCCAAGGAACCACGAAGAATGTACTCACCTGAGAGCAAAGTAGAAAAGCACATGTTCTTCTCAAAATTCCAAGAAGACCTGCAGGTATAAAATCCACAACGAATAATCATCAAGAAAGCCAAGTTCCAAACACTTCTACAGTCACAAGCAAGAACACTCACAAAGCCACTCGTAACAGCTAACTCCTAATTCATATGAAAGAGTACCCAATGGCAACCATATAT
This sequence comes from Serrognathus titanus, assembly GCA_039766575.1. Taxonomy (NCBI): domain Eukaryota; kingdom Metazoa; phylum Arthropoda; class Insecta; order Coleoptera; family Lucanidae; genus Serrognathus; species Serrognathus titanus. The sequence goes on from CM077911.1 coordinate 56,612,293, forward strand.
TGACCATAAACTAAAGGGCGTCTGTGAAGCAATTCTGTGAAGCTGTCTCGAGCTTTCCGAAAACCCAAATTAACCGATTTAATTGAAGTTTGTAAGAAAATCCAAAGGACCAAGTGAAGAAGACCACGCCTAGCCTTGCCCTGGATGGTGAAGTAGAAAGAGGAAAAGTTCCAAAAAGATGATTGGTATTCGAATTGGTAAGTGAAGAGGATCGTGCCTAGCTTTCCTTTCCTTTCCTTCGTAAAGTTCCAAGAAGATGATTGGTATCGGCGGAAAAAACACAAGTCGGTTTGTGAGCTCCTTTCCATTGCACTCAAAAATCCTCGTAATCCAATCATAACAAATAACTCCGAAGCCTAACTCCTAACACATAGGATTGGCCCAATAGTAACCGAATATTGAAAGGAAGATTCCGACCATAAACTAAGGGAGAAATTCAGTGAAGCTGTCCCGAGCTTTCCGAAAAACCAAATTAACCGATTTAATTGAAATTAAGTTTGCAAGAAAATCCGAAGGACCAAGTAAAGAAGACCACGCCTAGCCTTGCCCTGAACGTGAAATAGAAAGAGGAAAACGCATTTCCTTACTAAAGTTCCAAAAAGATGATTGGTATTGGAATTGGTAAGTGAAGAGGATCGTGCCTAGCTTGACCTGAAGGGGAAAGCGCATTTCCTTCATAAAGTTCCAAGAAAATGATTGGTATTGGCGAAAAAGAAACAAGTCGTTGCTTGTTTCCACCTGGTTTGTGAGCCTCTATCCACCGCACTCTTTGCACCCCCGATTTTCACGCCCTTGGAGAATCTCAAGGGGCCTTTATACTCATTTTTCATAAAAACAAGCGATAACTGGAAAAGTTGACCCCCAAAGAGAGAATTGGGGTAGAGGTAGGAATTTGAAGCTGTCCTTATTGTGGAAGCTCTTCCTACATTTAATGTCCATAATAAACTTGCACCAGAGAGACTAAAATGACCTGGGGGAGTCGTCCTAGGGCGAGAGATACTGAAAAAGTAGGACCCCATAAAAAAAGAGTTCCTGGGAAGTAAAAAAAAATCAATTTTTACACCATTGGAGAAGCTCAACGCATTTTTTATGAAGGTGAGCGATAGATGAAAAAGTTGGCCCACAAAGAAAGAGTTGGGGGAGAGGTAGGAAGTTGAATCGTTCATCGAAAACGCCGTCCTTATTGTGAAAGCTCTTCCTACTTTTAATGTCCACAATAAACTTGCACCAGAGAGACCAAAATGACCTAGAGAGAGTTGACCTAGGGGTAGTCGTTCTAGGGGTCGGAATACTGAAAAAGTAGGCCCCAGAAAAAAAGGGTTCCTGGAAAGTAAGAGGTAAAAGTCGTTTTTTGCACCATTGGAGAATCTCAACGCATTTTTTAAGAAGACCCACAAAGAAAGAGTTTGGAAAAGAGGTAGGAAGTTGGACCGTTCATCGTAAAGGCCGTCCTTATTGTGGAACCTCTTGCTACTTTTAATGTCCACAATAAACTTGCACCAGAGAGACCAAAATGACCTAGAGAGAGTTGACCTAGGGGTAGTCGTTCTAGGGGTCGGAATACTGAGAAAGTAGGCCCCAGAAAAAAAAGGGTTCCTGGAAAGTAGGAGGTAAAAAAATCGATTTTTGCACCATTGGAGAATCTCAACGCATTTTTTAAGAAGACCCACAACTTGTTTATTTAATTTGACATTTTCACTCCTGAAGAAACTATCAAGCGATAGTGAAACGTCGAGCATTTGTGCTGTTTTCCAGTGTCCGTTTGAGATAATTTATCAAACACAAAGAAAGAGTTTGGAAAAGAGGTAGGAAGTTGAATCGTTCATCGAAAACGCCGTCCTTATTGTGGAAGCTCTTCCTACTTTTAATGTCCACAATAAACTTACACCAGAGAGACCAAAATGACCTAGGGGTAGTCGAGATAGGACGAAAGGTACTGAAAAGCAAGGACCCACAAAAAAGGAGTTCCTGGGAAAGTAGGAGACAAGAAAAAATCATTGCCTTGGTGAAACCTACAACTCTAATCCTTGACCCTTTTCAAAAGCGTCTAGAATTCAGAATCATCCGTACTCTTTTGTGCTGTTTTTTTTTTCTGTCCAAAAACTTTCCTTTTTTTTTAATTGTTCGTGAACCTTTCGTTTTTTCCTCTGCAGAAACTTTTTTTTTCTGTGCAGCAGGATTTCTGTTTTCCCTTTTTTTTTTTTGGCCAAAACGTTACTTTCTGGGGAAACATCTTTTTTTTCTTTTGGAGAAACATGTCGTTTATTTTTCTCAACTAACTAATTATTAATTGCAGTTATTTTTTGAAATAAATTTGATTTGAGCATCTCCAAGATGGCGCGATGAACTTTTGTGACAGTCTCAGGAGTTTTTGATTGATCCCCTTTTTGGGGGAGATTTTTTTTCTTCTGTGTAGAAACTTTTTTTTTAACTATTCACGGTTCACCGTTCACTACTTTCCAAACACAGGAACGTTACATTTTTTTCTGTGCAGACACTTCCTTTCGTTTTTCTTTTTTTTTTTTTGACAAGACGTTTCTTTCTGGGAAGAACTTTTTCCTATGCAGAAACCTTTCCTTTTTGTGTGCAGGAACTCTTCTCCAAGAAGGAGGATGAACTTTCGTAATAATTTTTGGAGAGTTTTTGATTGGCCTCCTTCCTAGAGGAAGAAACTTTTCTTTTTTCTTTACTGTTCACTGTTCACAATTTTCCAAACTCAGAAGCGTTTCATTCTTTTTGTTTTTTGCTTAGTAGAAACTTTTAACTTTTTTCTGTGCAGAAACCTTCTTTTTTTCCTTTTTTTTTGGCCAAGACGTTCTTTCCTTGGAAGATTTTTTTTCTCTTTGCTGAAACGTGTCCTTTTCTGTGCAAGAACTCCTTTTTTTTTTCTCATCTAACCAGTTTTTTTAAACGCTTTTTATTTTTTGAAATAAATTTGATTTGATTCGAGCACCTTCAAGATGGACGATGGAATTTTGTTTAGTTTCAAGACTCAACTGAGTTTTGGATTTTGGTTAAAATAATTCTCCCCTTTCCGAGGAGAATTTTCTTTTTTTTTAATGCAGAAACTTCTTTTTTTTTTTCTAAGAACTAATTTTCCAAACACTGCTGTTATTTTGTACAGTAATATTTTGAAATAAATTTGACTTGATTTACATTTATTTTCTTGTACAGTTTTCTTTATTTTTTTTCTGTATAAAAAGATTTCTTTTTTCTTTTGTGCGCAGAAAGATTTCGTTTTTCTTTTCTGTGCAGAAAAATTTCTTTTCTTTTTCTCTCTGTAAAGAAATTTTTGTTATTTTCTCAACTGTTCACAGCTCACTGTTAACAATTAATTGTTCACTAATAACAGTTTACTGTATACTGTTAACAGTTCACTATACTATTAACAGTTCACTATACTGTTAACAGTTCACTATACTGTTAACAGTTCACTATACACCGTTAACAGTTCACTGTTCACTGTATACAGCTAACAGTTCACAGTACACTTTTTTTGAGTTCAGAAACATTTGTTTTTTTTTCTGCAAAGACAATTTTCTTTTTTCTCAGCTGTTCACAGCTCATTGTTAACAATTAATTGTTCACTAGTAACAGTTCACTGTATACTGTTAACAGTTCACTATACACCGTTAACAGTTCACTGTTCACTCTACACAGCTAACAGTTCACAGTACACTTTTTTTTGAGTTCAGAAACATTTGTTTTTTTTCTTTCTGCAAAGACAATTTTCTTTTTTTTCAACTGTTCACAGCTCATTGTTAACAATTAATTGTTCACTAGTAACAGTTCACTGTATAGTGTTAACAGTTCACTATACACCGTTAACAGTTCACTGCTCACTGTACACAGCTAACAGTTCACAGTACACTTTTTTTTGAGTTCAGAAACATTTGTTTTTTTTCTTTCTGCAAAGACAATTTTCTTTTTTCTCAACTCTTCACAGCTCATTGTTAACAATTAATTGTTCACTAGTAACAGTTCACTGTATAGTGTTAACAGTTCGCTATACACCGTTAGCAGTTCACTGTTCACTGTACACAGCTAACAGTTCACAGTACACTTTTTTTTGGAGTTCAGAAACATTTGTTTTTTTTTTCTGCAAAAACAATTTTCTTTTTTCTCAACTGTTCACAGCTCATTGTTAACAATTAATTGTTCACTAGTAACAGTTCACTGTATACTGTTAACAGTTCACTATACACCGTTAACAGTTCACTGTTCACTGTACACAGCTAACAGTTCACAGTACACTTTTTTTTGGAGTTCAGAAACATTTGTTTTTTTTTCTTTCTGCAAAGACAATTTTCTTTTTTCTCAACTGTTCACAGCTCATTGTTAACATATAATTTTTCACTGTTAGCAGTCATATACACATTTTTTTCTATTGTGTGTAGGAACATTTCTTCTTTTTTTTTTCTTCTTTCTGTAAAGAAACTTTTCTTTTTTTCAACTGTTCACAGCTCATTGTTAACAATTAATTGTTCACTAGTAACAGTTCACTGTATACTGTTAACAGTTCACGATACACCGTTAACAGTTCACTGTTCACTGTACACAGCTAACAGTTCACAGTACACTTTTTCTTGAGTTCAGAAACATTTGTTTTTTTTTTCTTTCTGCAAAGACAATTTTTTTTTCTCAACTGTTCACAGCTCATTGTTAACATCTAATTTTTCACTGTTAGCAGTTCATATACACATTTTTTTCTATTGTGTGCAGGAACATTTCTTTTTTTTTTTCTTCTTTCTGTAAAGAAATTCTTTTTTTTTTCAACTGTTCACAGCTCACTGTTAACACTTAATTGCACACTGTTTAACAGTTCACTGTACAGTGTTAATAGTTCATGTACACTTTTTTTTTCTTCTTTCTGTAAAGAATCTTTTCAACTACTCACAACTCACTGTTAATGGTTAATTGTTCACTGTTAACACTTCACTGTACACTGTAAACAGTTCACTGTACACTGTTAATGGCTCACTGTTGACTGTTAACGGTTCACTGATCACTGTTAAGAATTATGTTTTAAAATAAACTTGATTTTGGTCAAATTTTTCCTTTTTTCCTTAAACAATAATATTTTATTATGAATTAGTTGAAACAAAGCCAAGGTAAGTCACAGCTCGGCCTAGTGCTATCGCACTTCATGGAGGAGACATCTTTTGATTACCTGACGGTACATACCCAAACAAACATGTTCTATTCATGTTTACATTGTTCGGTATATTAATACATTTAATTTAGTAAGTGTAACGTTCTGTGCTTACGCTCCCATTTCCTGGTCAAAAAAAAAATTTTGCGTGCGGTAAATTTTTCAACGTTTAGACGGTGATGCATCCCGCTCATTAATCACCTAACGTCCGTTCACTGACAACGTATTAACATATTATGATGTTCAGCATCGTGTTTTCGTCGGCGACTTCAATGGATTTCAAAATGCAAATGCAAATTAGCAACTGCAATTAGCATACGCGGACTTTCGCGCGCGAGGCGACCACGCAGAATTTTCGAGCGACAAAACAAAATTCAAAAGAAAAAAGGGGGCCTTACGCTTTTACGTTTTCGCTAACGCTGTTTGCGTAACGTCATTGTGTTTTTGTTATTATTTATACTTTTCTGTATTCGCGTTTTTTCCTCTCCGTGGGGAATTACGGGCGTATTAGCATATATGCTCTTTGGAACGTTCGTTAACAATAACGATGACGTGTGCGGTCGGCTGAAAGTACCATTTTCGAATATGAAAATATTTATTTTTAATTCGATTTAATAGCGTGAAGGTCAGTTGGTGAAGTGAATACGAGGCATAACACGCTTCTGTGACCTGGGAGGATGTTGTACAACACACAACATACAACGAACACACGTACTTTTTAATCATCGGAGTTGCATTAAAAAAATTAAGTTGCACACAAACTCAGATGCATTTCGTATCACGCGGTATATTTTTAAGCGGCGCATTGTTAATTAGACGAATCTGTTCAATTAGAATGCCCCGAGGCAATCTGAGTAATAAATACGCACACTTGCAGCTCGGATTGAAAATTTAAATCGCAATTTATTTTCGTGCCGACCGCATGGAACTGGTAAAACAACGAACACATGGATTGGTAATCGCCGGTTTCATTGGTGCAATTAATAAAAATTAGTTGGGGTCGTGCAGGTCGCGGAACAAGGAAAACCTAAATGGGCACAACATAGATCCAATTATGGGAAAAGGAGGCCGTTTCTAGAACTACTACTTCATGGTTTGCGTTTAGCCTTTTTTTTTTTTTAAATCCACGTAATTGAACCGAGAATGACGTACCGGGCTTACGTAAGAGCTAATTCGGTTGGAATTTTAAGGAATAACTAAAATGTTTAATACCAACTTGCAAAAAAGCGACTTATTTATTTTATTTATGGCGTGGGGTGGTGTACATAAAGAACCGCGATTAGCAAGATACTAATTGACTATTACACTAACTGGGACTTCATGGTTCATAAATCCTGGTCGTAATTATAGCAGGCGTCCAACGTATAGTCTCCTCGACGGATCTAGTTTCAATGCAAAAGAAAAAAAAGTCGCAATTACGCTAATTATACGAAAAATATTTTCCAATTCCATTTTTTTTTTGCACACACAGAGACAGAAAAATGCTTCTTAATTATAATAAACAACATATAATTTATGTTTCATACCAAAGAATTATGCGTGTAAGTACTTACATGAGGTTGCTAATCTTTGCAGGATGAAAAACGCATGTAAGAGAACAATTAAGCGAGTAATTATGAAAATTTCTTGTAAATTATTACATATTAAAAACACATAGAAATAAATTCACTTTAAAAACTGATTAGTATTCAAACGAGCTATCAAGACAATGAATCTCTTGAAAGGAGTTACGTTGGATCGAATTTATTCTCTTTTTTTTTTTTTTGGTGTAAAATTTCTCTTAAAACGGAAGAACGCCTTTCATTACAAAACATCGTCGAAGAAGAGAGAATGTAAATTCATAAGACAATTAGGCTTCGCAAGCAAAAAAAAAAAAACTACTAATCCACATCAAATGTAAGAGGTAATTAATTACAATAATGAATTCCTACAAATTAGTTTTAAGTGATGCTGTTGAATTAATTGCCCCGGCCGAGTCTCGTCAATCATTTTTACAGTCATTAAGACGACTTTCTTGCCGTTATTATTATTATTATCATCAAGATCATCGCGACGAGGGGACTTCCTTCGTTCGCTCAATAAATAATTGCGTAATGATATTCAGGGACTGCGCTCAGAACTGAAATGTTTAGTACCTCATCTGTGAAATGGCCGAGCGTTTAATATAAACTTTGCTGTGGGTAATTACATCGTCATTTTTACCGGTAGGTATACGCTGTTCCCATAAACGAACAACCTTGTTATTACACCTGCTACTTTCTTTTACTAAACCCGTTAGATATTACCTTCCTTCTTGCGTTGGAGCCGCAGAAACCCCTTTTTTCGACTTGCAAGTTCGTCCGAAATTTTGCAAAACCAAATCAACTTAGCACATTCACGCCCAATTAACTCATCAGCATCAGTTCGAAGGAATTCGTTTTACGTAAGAAGCTGATGCCTGCGAATAATTTTCATTTAAATTCTACGTGTGCGAGGAATGCACCGTAGTATTTCCGTTTCACCGGACATTAACGACTTTAATGAGGCATTAATTATTTTTTTTAACTTCGCGAATGCACATAAAAATCAAACGATTACGTTTGCTTTTTTTCTTTGGAGCACTTTGGAGCTGAAGAGCAATGGCTGGTTGGTGGAGTTGCGATTTGTACGAGTTTCGAACAGAGTCTGAATTGCAATCATTTCTATTTCTGAGGAATTTTTTATTTATGTTTGACAGCTTCTTATTTTGTGCTTTGCAAAATCAAATTGGTTTTCGTTCCAAAGGCTCAAAATATTTCGAGAAATGTAGGAACGAGAGGAAGAGTTTGAACAGTCGTAAGGACCTACTAAGAGAAAGGGAATGATTCCGTGAAAATCTTGAACGTTGGTGTCCCTCATTCAGTCACGTTTTACCATTTTCCTTTTAAGCCCAAATTCAGAAACCACACTTGAGTGGAGGGAGCACTCCACTCACACTCAAACTGTTATTTGAAATTGAAATTTGCTTTTATATTCACTTGTATAATCAAGTTTACGATCACTATAGGTACTTTGATCATCAGTGATTTACGATAGAAAGATAAAAAATCATTAAAATGAAAATTAAAGCTTTCCTGAATTTCAAATTGACATCGTGACAGGTGATGGCTTGAGTGAGAGTGGAGTGTGAGTGATGTTTCTGAATTTGAGCCTTAGTCTTTTCATTTCATGCTTCCATCGACTCCAAACTATTTCTTTCTTGGGCAATTTGGGCAATCCATCGATTCCTGGCTCAGTCAACTCCAAATTACCAGCCATGGGGCTTAAGATCCTCTCATGGCCCCTACAATTTGTTTTCCATTCGGCAAAAACGTTTTGAGAAACGTTTCGAGAGTTCTTTTGTATTTTCTGAGTTATCCCTTTCCCTTTCATGCTTCCATCGACTCCAAGCTATTTCTTTTTTGGGCAATTTGGGCAATCCATCGATCCCTGGCTCAGTCAATTCCAAATTACCATCCATGGGGCTTAAGATCCTCTCATGGCCCCTACAATTTGTTTTCTATTCGGCAGAAACGTTTTGAGAACCTTTTGAGAGTTCTTTTGTATTTTCTGAGTTATCCCTTTTATTGGCCATTTTGCTTAATCCTATCCGATCCGATCCGATCCCAGCGACATGGCGCATTATTATCATTTGGAAGACACTATTTTTTTGACATAAAGCAACTTCTCTCTCAATCATCCACGAACCTATCCAATGGTGACTTCCTCGTGTCGTCGTTCTGCACGTCAACAGATTAAATGCAACTGCTGAAGGACTGGCTGAATTGGAATCATTTCGACAGCGTTTCATTTAGACACGTTTTACTACTTTCCTCTTGGCCTCTCCCTTTCGATGTCTCACCAACTCCAAATAGTGCTTTCTTGTCCATTGTTCCTCAGCCTGTCTGACGACACCTGATCCACTCAATTCCGAATTAAAGTTACTTTTCTGATGGCTTCCGTTTTCGTTCTTTTCGTTTCGTCGTTCGTCGTTCTGTACGTCATCTTTGGGGCTTCTCCCTCTTACGGTTCCTTTTTTTGCAAATTTGTTGTTAACGTCATTGCTCCACGACTTAATTAGTTGTAACTAAAAGCATCTCCATCCCGAATTTCTTTTGTATTCTCTGATGACTGCTTTCCTACTTTCTTCACCATTTTGCTTCATCCTACCTAAGGACATCGACAATTATTTTAATTTCGAAGAAAATAAAATAACACCCCGTCTGACAACCCCTGGCCCAGTCAGTTCCAAATTAAAGTTACTTTCCTGATGGGCTTCCATTTTTGTTCATTCCGTTTCGTCGTTCTGTACGTCCTTGGGGCTTCTCCCTCTCATGGTTCCTTTTTTTGCAAAGTTGTCGTTAACGTCACTATTCCACGGGTTTAATTGCAACTGCTGAAGGACAATAGCTGACTGGTGTAGTCTCGATTTGTACAAATTGGAATTGGAATCATTCTCAGCAGTCTCTTGAACATTGGCCTTCCACCACATCCTTCATTTAGTCATGTTCTACTACTCTCCTCTTGGTCTCTCATTTCATACTCTAACCGATCCCAAAATACTGATTTCTTGCCTATTTCAACTAACCCCGTCTGACAACCTCTGGCCCAGTCAGTTCCAAATTAAAAATTACTTTCCCGATGGCTTCCATTTCTGTTTTTTTCATTTCGTCGTTCTGTACGTCATCTTTGGGGCTTCTCCCTCTTACGGTTCCTTTTTTTGCAAAGTTGTTGTTAACGTCATTGTTCCACGACTTAATCAGTTGTAACTAAAAGCATCTCCATCCCGAATTTCTTTTGTATTCTCTGATGACTGCTTTCCTACTTTCTTCACCATTTTGCTTCATCCTATCTAAAGACATGGACTATTATTTTTATTTCGAAGAAAATAAAATAACACCCTGTCTGATAACCCCTGGCCCAGTCAGTTCCAAATTAAAGTTACTTTCCTGATGGCTTTCATTTTTGTTCATTCCGTTTCGTCGTTCTGTACATCATCCTTGGGGCTTCTCCCTCTCACGATTCCTTTTTTTTGCAAAGTTGTCGTTAACGTCACTATTCCACGGGTTTAATTGCAACTGCTGAAGGACAATAGCTGGCTGGAGTAGTCTCGATTTGTACAAATTGGAATTGGAATCATTCTCAGCAGCCTCTTGAACATTGGCCTTCCACCACATCCTTCATTTAGTCACGTTTTACTACTTTCCCCTTGGTCTCTCATTTCATGCTCTAACCGATTCCAAAATACTGATTTCTTGCCCATTTCAACTAACCCCGTCTGACAACCTCTGGCCCAGTCAGTTCCAAATTAAAAGTCACTTTCCCGATGGCTTCCATTTTTGTTCTTTTCATTTCGTCGTTCTGTACGTCATCTTTGGGGCTTCTCCCTCTTACGGTTCCTTTTTTTGCAAAGTTTTCATTAACGTCACTGTTTCACGGGTTAATTAGTCTTTAATTAAAAGCACCTCAACGTCAATTATAATTTGCTTTTCCATTTAGCAAGAAAACTTAAAAAAAATGTGGAATTATCCCGAATTTCTTTTGTATTTTCTGAGGTAATACTTTCTTGACCATCTTGCTTCACCCTATCTAACGACATGGCCAATTATTTTGATTTCCTCCTCTCATTCAACCGCGAACCCATCCATGGTACCGTCGTTCTGCACGTCAACAGTTTAATTGCAACTGCTGAAGCACAATGGCTGACTGTTTGAATTGGAATCATTTCCAGCGGCCTGCTGAACATTGGCCTTTCACTACACCCTTCACATTTTACTACTTTCCTCTTGGTCTCTCCCTTTCATGCTCTAACCCACCCCAAAATACTGATTTCTTGCCGATTTCGCCTCAACCCGTCTGACAACCTTTGGCCAAGTCAGTTCCAAATTAAAGTTACTTTCCTGATGGGCTTCCATTTTTGTTCTTCTCGTTTCGTCGTTCTGTACGTTATTTTTGGGGCTTCTCCACATTTTTTTTGCAAAGTTGTCATTAATGTCACTGTTCCACGGGTTAATTAGTCTTTAATTAAAAGCACCTCAACGTCAATTATAATTTGCTTTTCCTTTTGGCAAAAAAAAAATATGTGGAACCATCCAGGATTTCTTTTGTATTTTCTGAATTATTACTTTCTTGACCATTTTGCTTTACCCTATCTAACGACGTGGCCAATTATTTTGATTTCCTCCTCTCATTCAACCGCGAACCCATCCATGGTACCGTCGTTCTGCACGTCAACAGTTTAATTGCAACTGCTGAAGCACAATGGCTGGATGGTGTAGTTTCCATTTGTACAAATTTTTCAAAGTATTTGAATTGAAATCATTTTCAGCGGCCTACTGAACATTGGCCTTTCACTACATCCTTCACGTTTTACTACTTTCCTCTTGGTCTCTCCCTTTCATGGTCTAACTGACCCCAAAATACTGATTTCTTACCCATTTCGCCTCACCCCGTCTCACAACCTCTAGCCCAGTCAGTTCCAAATTAAAGTTACCTTCCTGATGGCTTCCATTTTCGTCCTTTTAGTTTCATCGTTCTGTACGTCATCCTTGGGGCTTCTTCCTCTTACGGTTCCTTTTTTTGCAAAGTTTTTGTTACTGTTCCACGGGTTAATTAGTTGTAACTAAAAGCACTTCCATCCCGAATTTCTTCTGTATTCTTTAAATTACTACTTTCTTAACAATTTTGCTTCGTTCTATCTAGCGACATGGTCCACAATTTTGATTTTGAAGAAAATAAATATTTGTTTACCTAAAGAAATTACTCCTCTCATTCAACCCCGAACCCATCCATACTGACTTCTTCGTACCGCCGTTCTGCACGTCAACAGTGCAAATGCAACTGCTGAAGAACGATGACTGGCCGAATTGGAATCATTAGACGGCCTCCTGAACATTGGCCTTTCATTTAGTCACCTTTTATTACTTTCCTCTTGGTCTCTCCATTTCTTGCTCTCACCGACTCCAAAAGACTGCTTTCTTGTCAATTTTGCCTCACCCTATCTGACAACCCCTGGCCCAGTCAGTTCCAAATTAAAGCAATTTCCTGATGGCTTCCATTTTTGCTCTTTTCGTTTCGTCGTTCTGTACATCATCTTTGGGGCTTCTCTCTCTTACGGTTCCTTTTTTTGCAGAGTTGTTGTTAACGTCACTGTTCCACGGGTTAATTGGATGTAACTAAAAGCACCTCCATCCCGAATTTTTTTATATTCTCTGATGTACTACTTTCTTGACCATTTTGCTTCATCCTATCTAAAGACATGGCCCATTATTTTGATTCTGAAGAAAATAAATATTTTTTTACATAAAGAAATTTCTCCTCTCATTCAACTGCGAACCCATCAATGGTGACTTCTTCGTACCGTCGATCTAAACGTCAAGAATTTTAATTGCAACTGCCCAAGAACAATGGCTGGCTGGTGTAGTTTCGATTTGTACAAATTTCAAACTGTCTGAATTGGAATCATTTCCGGCAGCCTCCTGGACATTGTCCTTTCACTACATCCTTCATTTAGTCACGCTTTACTACTTTCCTCTTGGTCTCTCCCTTTTGTGGTGCTCTCGCCGACCCCAAAATACTGATTTCTTGTCCATTTCGCCTCACCCCGTCTGACAACCTCTGGCTCGGTCAGTTCCAAATTAAAGTTGCTTTCCCGACGGCTTCCATTTTTGTTCTTTTCATTTCGTCGTTCTGGGGCTTCTCCCTCTTACGGTTCCTTTTTTTCTGCAAAGTTGTCGTTAACGTCACTGTTCCACAGGTTAATTAGTTTTAATTATAAACACCTCAACGTCAATCATAATTAATTTTCCATTTGGCAAGGAAACTTTTTGAAGAAAAGATGTGGAGCCATCCCGGATTTCTTTTGTATTCTCTGAGTTACTACTTTTTAGACCAATTTGCTTCATCCTACCTAACGACATGGCCCATTATTTTGATTTTGAAGAAAATGAATATTTTTTACGTAAAGAAATTTCTGCTCTCGATCAGCTACGAACCTATAAGTGGTGACTTCCGGTTTCGTTCTTCTCGTATCGCCGTTCTTCGATGTTTAGTCTCAATAATGCCATTTCACAGTTTCTTATTTTGGTCCTTTGCAAACTCAAATCGATTTTCGTTCCAAAGGTTCAAAATATTTTGAGAAATAGAAGAGGATGTGTTTGAGTCGAGTCAAGTCGAGAACAGAGAATGGAAATACTTCCGTGAAAGTCCGGAAACATCTTTTGCTCTCCAAGTGGCAACAGTAACCTTGGCCTCCTGGTTTTCCCCATCTGTATGGTTTCGATGGTATCGACACCATAAAAACCAAACAGTTGGGAAAACCAAGACCATTGAAATGATTAGGAAAAATCAAGACAGCTTAAGTGGAGAGAAGAACTTGGAGTAATAACGTCAGTGAAGCAATAAGTGATTAACCCTTCGAGAAAAACCCAAAAATGCGAAAGAAATTCGAACTCGACTCCTTTCATGGCTGAATTTGTTTTCTCTTTCTCTGCCCTATTCCATTCCTATCCAGCGACGTGGCCCATTATTTTGATTTTGAAGAAAATACATGTTTTTTGCTGCTCTCGATCAGCTACGAACCCATAAATGGTGACTTTCGCTTTCGTTCTTCTCGTATCGTCGTTCTGCACGTAATCTTCGACGTTCAGCCTCAATAATGCCATTTCGCAGTTTCTTGTTTTGTGCTTTGCAAACTCAAATTGGTTTTCGTTCCAAAGGTTCAAAATATTTCGAGAAATGTAGGAACAAGAGGAAGAGTTCGAACAGTTGTGAGGACCTGCTAAGAGAATGGGAATAATTCCGTGAAAGTCCGGAATCATCTTTTGCTCTCCAGTTGGAGCTTCAAGCGAAACATTTTCTTTTTGTTTCAGAAAGAACAACGTGAACAAACGTTATCTGTCACTTACTAATTAAATATTAAAGTTCAGTTTGTACAAAGCCAGTTTAAAACCTTAAACCCAAGACAACGATTATTCCAACAATCGCCAAGGGTTTAAGCTTTGGCTTAAAATTAAGCGCTGAAATTGTGCAACTGTGCTTTGGTTGTTGTGTTTGATTCGTAGGATTAATTCCTTCAATATTTTGGGTTAACGATTCCTGCCTAACCGACTTCATCGGAGTTAATTGGATTTTGGGAGTGCAAAGCTGGAGGTTTTCGTTAACTAAAAATAATTCTTGTACATTCTGTGTCTTCTCCCGACTCTCTAAACTTTTTTTTTAATTGATACCATGGGCATACAAAAAGTCTAACCAAAAATACAATAGATTCCACCTGTTCATGGGTTTATAAAGGGCGTTTTAAATTAGGAAACGCTTGGGCTGCACAAGTTAAATTGTTTTAAAAAAAATTAAGCCAAATCGTGCACGTACAAGAAAAAGGCCTTAGAAACAAGTTCGTGTTGTAAACAAAATTAATTTCGTACACAAACACTTTCGCTAGTACATAATTATACAGGATGATCAACAGAGTATAATTGGTAGTAAATACCAACCAATTGTTTGGACGGTAGCAAACCATAATCGTCTCCATTATCACCACGAAGACTTAATGATCTTTATTGCCATCAATTATAAGTATTATTTAATATTGTTGCGCTTTGAATGTACTTAACGAGTTGGTGCGTAAAGAAATCCTGCACGTATGATTTATCATCAAATGTTAACGCACACGATCTAGACTTGTCAATTAAAATCGTTTTTGCCGGCGAATGTCAAATCTCCGATCTATTAGCGGACGTGCGCGTTTTCTCGTTTATTGTCGTAGAAAATAGACATTGCTAATAATACATTATGACATCTGTCTGACCACTTCTTTATTGCCTTATAGTGATTTCCATCAACACCGCGGGTATCGTCTTGATTTTACTATTACGTATCATCGCGTTCATGCACAATAAAGTAGAGCTTATTGCTATCGCCTCCACGTATGTGCGCGTGAATACATAAGTTTAGAACGTCGTAATTTTGAATATTCATGTCGGGGGCCCAAAAAAACGCCACACTTCCTTACATGATTAAATTAATGTATGCCGCCGAAGCATTAAGGATCTTTATTAGCATACATTAAATTTCGGTATCGCGTTATTTTACTTACGGTGAAAATTTCGTATAATTAATTTACATGTATCTACATACACTTGACTTTCAAATGTAGAGCTTTTTCAGCAGCAGTGTTATACGTGGGTGGTTCATCAATTATTATCGCTCTGATATAAGCGCAAAAAATCTGGTATTTTTTTAGAACGAACAGATTTGAGGTACCAACATCATGTAAATGAGCGTCGTAAATAAAGAAATAGATCTCGATGTCTTTGCGCAACTGAACAGTAGACTTAAAAATCTTTATCTACCTTAATTATATACCCGGTGATAATTTATGAGGAATTGTGCTCAGAGAAAGAGGATTAACATTGCCGAAAGATTTATGTGTAACATTGAAAGTTGAGGCAATCAATTTTTTTACCAAAATAACCGCAAGTATTGCATTAGGTTAATATTTGGGGCGCGCAATTATTTCACATCCTCTTGCCTAATTCTCGGTTGGTTAATTTTCCGCGTTCGGTGCTTTCTATGAAAAAAAGCTCAAGGGCTGGTGCTTTTCCGATATCGACTTATGTTGTACGTGTATACGCGCATGCAATATTCAGATCTATCGATTTGAAATGAATTAATTCAAGTATGAAACGAATGCTCTGCGTCCTCGTCGTCTGCTAACGTACGAAATAAAAACAAGTAATTATTTTATTGGCTTCGTTAAATATTAACGTGCTGGAAGCGGTACAGTCTTCGGCGTCGACGAGAATTTTATCGATTGATTCGACTGTGTGTGTACATACAACAGAGGAGGAGGAGGTTTGAGTGCTTTGCTGGTTAGTGTTTACCCCCTGACCTTCCGAGATGTTTGGCTTGAGAAATAAAATTGGAAAATTGCACGAAATCGAAAAAAGAATCCACATTTTTTAATAAAATAATTGATCAGGCCAAAATCAGTTCTAAAGTCATCAAGTCTCGCTGTTCCTTGAAACCTTATTCAAGATAAATAATAAATTAATTAAAGAAGCAAATGCTTCCAGTCATAGAATCTATGTTGTGTCTTTGAAATGTTGAAAGCGCCATCTTTTGATCCGCTGAGATTATTAAACGAAGTTTTCTTTACGAAACCGAATGCAAACATCCTTGCTTATCCCAAAAGGAAACGAATCATTCTCTTGCCAAAAAATGCAGTTCTGTGCGTCGCCCTCTCTTAGTCAATAACGGCAATTACTTGCTGAACTTTACTAATCTTAATTGAAACCAATCTAGCCAAGTTCTTAAGAAATTGGCTTAATTTAAAGCTTCGGCGATTAATCCAGAGCGCCATCTCTGGTTTAAAGGTGAAAGTTCTTGACTCTTTTGACAATTAAGATTTTGTTGTGATAATTAATGATCTACACTCATTTCTAATGGCCGGCGGCGAACGATGGAACACGCTGTATTGTTAGCCAAAACCCACCGGATCTTGTAGGGCTTACGGACTGGGGTTCCTCAAGTCATGAAAATCAAGGAAATTGGTTCTTCCATCTGTTTGGTTTCGATGGTACCGACACCAACAAAACCAAACAGTTGCGAAAACCGAGACAGCTTGTAGGAAGGAGAGGAGAGCAAGTCTTCTACTGGCGACGTTTCGTTGTCCATCTGCTGAGACAGAAGATCTTTCTGCAATGGAGGACGAAACCTCAACGTGAAGCGCTTCCAACCAGTAGCCAATTCAATCACGGACAACGGCCGCGGAAGCCTTCAACTTAAATTGAGAGGAGAGGAAGATGGGCAACAACTTGGAGTTGAAATGTCAATGTAAAGGTCAGAGGTCCTTAACAGATTTCACGAAATCTCCTGCATCCCTTTTGGTTCTCCCATCTCTTTGCCTTCGATCGTCCCGAAACCATCAAAACCAAACAGTTGAGAAATCCAAGGCAGCTGAAGTGATTATTGTAGGAAAGAGAGGAGAGAAAGATCGTATTAACGTCAATGAAGCAATAAGAGATGAATGAGGGTGTCCCTGAGAGATCATTAACCCTCCCCTCCTGGTTTTCCCCATCTGTTTGCTTTCGATGATATCGACATCATCAAAATCAAACTGTTGAGAAATTCAAGGCAGTTTAGGTGATTATTGTGGGAAGGAGAAGAGAGGAAGTCTTCTACTGCCGACGTTTCGTTCTCCATTGCAAGAAGTTCTTGTGCAATGGAGAACGAAACGTCGGCAGTAGAAGACTTCCTCTCTTCTCCTTCCCACAATAATCACCTAAACTATCTTGGATTTTCCAACGATAACGAAACCTTGAAGAGGTTCCAACCAGTAGCCAATTCAATCACGGACAGCGGCCACGAAAGGCTTCAACTTAAATTGAGAGAAAAAGAAGATCGGCAAGAACTTGGAGTTTAAACGTCAATGCAGAGGTCAGAGGTCCTTAACGGATTTCACGAAATCTCCTGCATCCCTTTTGGTTTTACTATCTCTTTGACTTCGATCGTACCGACGCCATCAAAACCAACCAGTTGGGAAATCCAAGACAGTTTAGGTGATTATTGTAGGAAGGAGAAGAGAGGAAGTCTTCTACTGCAGACGTTTCGTTCTCCATTGCAAGAAGTTCTTGTTCTTGTGTTTGCTTTCGATGATATCGACATCATCAAAATCAAACCGCTGGGAAATCCAAGACAGTTTAGATGATTATTGTAGGAAGGAGAAGTGAGGAAATCTTCTACTGCCGACGTTTCGTTCTCCATTGCACAAGAACTTCTTGCAATAGAGAACGAAACGTCAGCAGTAGAAGACTTCCTCTCTTCTCCTTCCCACAATAATCACCTAAACTATCTTGGACTTCCCAACGAGAACGAAACCTCAACGTGAAGAGGTTCCAACCAGTAGCCAATTCAGTCCCGGACAACGGCCACGAAGGACTTCAACTTAAATTGAGAAGATCGGCAAGAACTTGGAGTTTAAACGTCAATGTAGAGGTCAGAGGTCCTTAACAGATTTCACGAAATCTCCTGCATCTCTTTTGGTTTTCCCATCTTTTTGACTTCGATCGTAGCGACACCATCAAAACCAACCAGTTGAGAAATCCAAGGCAGCTGAAGTGGAGAGGAGAGAAAGATCGTATTGATGTCAATGAAGCAATAAGAGGTGAACGAAGGTGTCCCTAATAGACCCCACCCTCTTGGTTTACCCATCTGTTTGCTTTCTATTGCACCGACATCATCAAAATCAATCCGTTGGGAAATTCAAGCCAGTTTACATGATTATTGTAGGAAGGAGAGGAGACGTTTCATTCTCCATTACAGAAGAACTTCCTTCAATGGAGAACGAAATCTCATGGTTCCAATCAATAGCCCAATTCAATTACGGCCGCGAAAGCCTTCAACTTAAATTGAGAGGAGAAGAAGAAGATCGGCAAGAACTTGGAGTTTAGACATCAATGTAGCAATCACAGGTCAGAGGTCCTTAACAGATTTCACGAAATATCCTTCGGTTTTCCCATCTCTTTGGCTTCGATCGTACCGACACCATCAAAACCAACCACTTGGGAAATCCAAGGCAGCTGAAGTGTTTGTTGTAGTAAGGAGAGGAGAGAAAAATCGTATTAACGTCAATGAAGCAATAAGAGGTGAACGAAGGTGTCCCTAATAGACCCTCCCCTCTTGGTTTACCCATCTGTTTGCTTTCTATTGTACCGACATCAACAAAATCAATCCGTTGGGAAATCCAAGCCAGTTTACGTGATTATTGTAGCAAGGAGAAGAGAGGAAGTCTTCTACTGCCGACCATTGCAGAAGAGCTTCATTCATTGGAGAACGAAACCTCAACGTGAAGCGGTTCCAATCAGCCCAGCCCAATTCCACTACGAAAAACGACCCCAGAAGCCTTCAGCTTAAATTGAGAGAAGAAGAAGATCGGCAAGAACTTGGAGTTTAGACGTCAATGTAGCAATCACAGGTCAGAAGTCTTCAACAGATTTCACGAAATATCTTGCATCATTAACCCTCCCCTTTCTCTTTGGCTTCAATCACCATCAAGACCAAACAGTTGGAAAATCCAAGGCAGCTGAAGTGATTATTGTAGAAAGAAGAAGAGAGAAAGATCGTATTAGCGTCAATGAAGCAATAAGAGGTGAACGAAGGTGTCCCTACCCTCTTGGTTTACCCATCTGTTTGCTTTCTATTGTACCGACACCATCAAAATCAATCCGTTGGGAAATCCAAGACAGTTTACGTGATTATTGTAGCAAGGAGAGGACAGGAAGTCTTCTACTGCCGACGTTTCGTTCTACGTTGCAGAAGAACTTCATTCAATGAAGAACGAAACCTCAACGTGAAGCGGTTCCAATCAGCCCAGTCCAATTCTATTACGAAAAACGACCGTGGAAGCCTTCAACTTAAATTGAGAGGAGAAGAAGATCGGCAAGAACTTGGAGTTTAGACGTCAATGTAGCAATCACAGGTCAGAGGTCTTCAACAGATTTCACGAAATATCCTGCATCGTTAACGCTCCCCTTTCTCTTTGACTTCGATCACCATCAAGACCAAACGGTTGGAAAATCCAAGGCAGCTGAAGTGATTATTGTAGGAAGAAGAAGAGAGAAAGATCGTATTAACGTCAATGAAGCAATAAGAGGTGGACGAGGCTGTCCCTACCCTCTTGGTTTATCCATCTGTTTGCTTTCTATTGTACCGACACCATCAAAATCAATCCGTTGGGAAATCCACAGGTTTACGTGATTATTGTAGGAAGGAGAGGACAGGAAGTCTTCTACTGCCGACGTTGCAGAAGAACTTCCTTCAATGGAGTACGAAACCTCAACGTCAAGCGGTTCCAATCAGCCCAGCCCGATTCAATTACGGAAAACGACCGTGGAAGCCTTCAACTTAAATTGAGAGGAGAAGAAGATCGGCAAGAACTTGGAGTTTCGACGTCAATGACAGGTCAGAGGTCCTTAACAGATTTCACGCAATATCCTCCCTCCTCTTTTGGTTTTGCTATCTCTTTGGCTTCGATCACCATCAAAACCAAACAGTTGGGAAATCCGAGGCAACTGAAGTGATTATTGTAGGCAGAAGAGAAGAGAAAGATCGTATTAACGTCAACGAAGCAATAAGAGGTGAGGGGTCCTTAACAGGTCATTAACCCACCCCTCCTGGTTTTCCCATCGTTTGCTTTCGATGGTACCGACCCATCCAAATCAAACTATTGGGAAATCCAAGGCACTTTAGGTGATTAGGAAGTATCAACGTTAATGAAGCAATAAGAGATCAGAGGTCCTTGATAGATTTCAGGAGATATCAGGCATCAGTGACCCTCGCCTCCTGGTTTTCCCCATCTGTATGGTTTCGATGGTTTCGACAGCATAAAAACCAAACAGTTGGGAAAACCAAGATAGAATTAGGAAATGATTAGGAAAAACCAAGACAGCTTAAGTGGAGAGAAGAACTTGAACTGGTTTCGAAGGTATCGACACCATAAAAACCAAACAGTTTGGAAAACCAAGACCATTGAAATGATTAGGAAAAGCCAAGACAGTTTAAGTGGAGAGAAGAACTTGAACACCATAAAAACCAAACAGTTGGGAAAACCAAGAAAATTGAAATGATTAGGATAAACCAAGACAGCTTAAGTGGAGAGAAGAACTGGGAGTAGTAACATCAGTGAAGCAATAAAAGATCAGAGGTCATCAACCCCCCGAGGAAAATGATCTTCAACCCAAAGATGTGAAAGGAATTCGAAGCCGACTCTTCCATGGCTGAATTGGTTTTCCCCTTTCTCTGTCCTATTCCATTGGAGTCGCTCCTTTTGAAACCAAGAGCATCTCAATCTTTTACATACAATGCGATGTGTTGTTTTAAGCCTTAAACAAATCACCTTCGAGCCAAAGAGCGGGTTACTTTTCTTGTTTGGTTTTTTGGTGGTTCCTCACTCGGTTTTGCTTTTGTCATTTTTTCTTGTAGGAAAGGGTGAAAAAGGCCCTAGCATTTTCCCTCTTAATTTGGAACCAGAAGAGAGCAGAGCTTTTACGAGCGTCCTCGAGTTATTGCGTTGCGTTGTGTAATGGAACATCCTGTATCTTTCCTTACGTTTTTGAATTGAAAATCGAATTGTCTTAAATGTTATTGTTTAGGAGCCTCCTTTATGTTGATGTTTCGAACGACGTTTGCAAAGAAGCGATCGCACGAGCTTTATTATTAAATTGTGAACAAGACGAAGATGTTTTTTAATTTTTATGAATTACTACCAAGCGGGTACCTGCAGGCAGACGATTTTTGCGTTGTCTTACTTGTGAGGGTTTAGATATTAATTGATGAGTAAAATCTAAAGCGGACGAGCGCAGCCATTTTCCAAATTCGTCCTTCACTTTCTGTGTGGGGCTTTGACCGACCTGACTCGTCGAAGTAAATTTGACCAAAACTTGATAAAGACTGAGAATTGATTTGGGGTCATTTGGCCTTAGCTCTTTTGACGTTAATGGCGCGGATGTAGTTATTGAAAATAATTTATTGCATACCATGCGATGAAACAATAAAAAAAAGCATATCCATTAATTCAAAGGTTGCTGACACGTAAGTCCGCGAATATGTAAATAATTAAAATTTATTTATTGCACTCTGTTTATGGAGAAAAAAAGAACGACGTCGCCCAGCGAAATAACGAAATTTCCTTTGTTCCCTCCACGTTGCCTGCAGACTAATTTAAATTTTATGAAGAATCAAGCCGCAGATACATCGCTTATGAATTATTTCTAATACAATGCATATGCAAATGGCGAGCGTATGCATGCAAAAAAAAAAAAAAAAAAAACTCGCGCCTAATGTATTCATAAATGTATTTAGTTTAAAGCGTATCTGCAACTGTAAATTTCGCCCGGAAAAATTTATTATATCTTGGGGATTTCAGGAAGCCGCGAAATCCGTCGGAAGTTATAAAATTCTTCGGCCGTTAATATGCAGCCGACTATGTAAAATGCGAGAGTTATGATTGACACCCGCCCCGTTTTATTTTTATTTTCTACCAGCATTTCGCCCGTGCTCGCATGAACTTCCAGAGATGTATAATTAATATGAAGAAAGAAGTCGATCCTCGGACAGGATGTGAGGAGAACTTAAGCGGGCTCGCCAACGTTTTATTTCCTACGGTGTCGAAAGAAAAAAAATCCAATTACACCTAGAGCGGAATAAAACGAACTTATTTTATACATTTATTACAGCTTTCTCGAAGCCCCTGTGAAAAGCGTTGAAAATTGACTTAGAAATTAAGTTTTTGTTTGTAAGCAAAGTATCAAGCAGTCTGATTATTTTGACTACAACCTAGTTTCAGAATTAAAATAAACTTTTCCACTCAATTCTGTCAATTATAATTATCATTAACGTAATTCCGAATTCCGTTTCGTTTTAATCTTAAATCGTACTCGATGTTTTATTTCGAAACGAACAAAACGTCGACGAGCATTTTATGCAACGTGCGCAGCAGCAGCAGCTAAATTACAAAATAAATTAATAAACGCGATAAAAAATCGGAATATTTCCTCCCGGTGTAATTACAATTCACCGTTTAATTTTCACTTTCTAAACCCGACTTCGCAGGCCGACTTCGGATAACAAATGTAGTGCGCAATAATTAATCTGTCAAAGAAGTTAATAATCTTTTATACTAATATAATTGTGTCAGTTTTTCGTTGCCCGTTCTACAAGGTTTTTCTCTGCCTATCTCCTGGAACACAAGATCGGAATGATTGATAGTGAACGATGTAAATAGTGTGCCTCCGCCATTAGCATTTAATGAAAACGCCGCGTTAGGTTATTCGCCTAAGAAACTGTTACGAGCGGCTGGCAGAGTTTAAAAAAGAAATATTCGCTGCCCGCTTTTGCTGGGTTTAATATTTTCGGAACGTATTTCGTGTGGTTTCCTCCTTCCTGCGCGCGAAGACGTAATGATGCCCCAGCAAAAACTGTACGTTATAGATTTCTTCCGCATGCTGGTTGATGACCTGAATTTCTAATGGAATTATTTCTCTGCAATAATTTTCTGCTCTGTTATTGATTTATTTCGCATTCGCTTTAGATTGTGGGCACAAAGTATTCGACGAAAGAAAACATTCTCATTTGTCATCACAGTCATCTTCGTTTAGTAAAATCAAATGGTTTTGGGGAAAAAAGCAATTCTATTTCTTCCTCTTTAATTTAAGACTGAATAAAAAGAGCTAGGCAAATGATTACGACGAGAAAGAGAAAGAGAAAGAGAAAGAGAAAAAAGCTTCAGTGGATTTGAGAAAAACGAGTACCAATGGTAACAATAACAAAGCAAAACGTATGGAAATAAAGAGAGGTAACTAAAGGCCGGTCCTGTACGAAACGCCATTTTAAAAGTGTGATTTTGATGAACTGGGTCTTTTTGGGAATAATGACGTTTATAAGTATAAAGAGGACATGCAAATCAACATGGATGAAAGCTCCAGAAGAAGAAAAAGCAGTTAATTCATATGGAATTATTAAACTGGTGGATAGTAAATAAACAAATGGAAAACAAAATTTGGAATTTGGAAGGGATAGTTGCCAAAATTGGAGCGAAAAAGATAAGATGATTAGGAACTTTCGATCTATGAAAGAGTTTACAGAGATGAAGATGTTAAAAGGACCGAGGAGCCTCGCATCTAAGCAAGACTTACAGGAATTTGGGTTTAAAAATTGGCCACAAAGGCGAAAAGTAAATAGAAAGCAGCGGAGAGAAATCGTAAAAAATCATCGAAGGATGCAGCTAAGGAAGATTTGGGGTGGAAAAAGGTCAAGGAAAGGCGAAGAGTCGAAAAATTAAGACGAATTGCAACTAGGGTCGAAACCGTCGGTCGGACTCAACTGAGGAAGACTTTAAGGAAGCTTGGGATTGGAAACTGGCGACGAATAGAGCAGAAGTCGTTGAAAGAATTGATTTGGATGAAAAAATATCAAGTAGGGAAAAAGTGACAAGCAAGAAATGTCAAGGAAAGGCTAACGATCGAGAAAGTGAAGAGAAATTGCAACAAAGATTGAAACCGTCGGTTGAACTCAACTGAGGAAGACTTTAAGGAAACTTGGGATTGAAAACTGGCGACGAATAGAGCAGAAGTCGTTGAAAGAATTGATTTGGGGTGGAAAACTATCAAGTAAGGAAAAAGTGAAGAGAAATCGTAAGCAAGAAATGTCAAGGAAAGGCTAACAGTCGAGAAAGTGAAGAGAAATAGCAACAAGGATTGAAATCGTCGGTTGAACTCAACTGGGAAAGACTTTAAGGAAGCTTTGGATTGAAAACTGGAACGAATAGAGCGGAAGTCGTTGAAAGAATTGATTTGGGGTGGAAAATATCAAGTAGGGAAAAAGTGAAGAGAAATCGTAACCAAGGAAAGGCTAACAATCGAGAAAGTGAAGAGAAATCGTAACAAAGTTTAAAACCGTCGGTTGGACTCAACTGAGGAAGGCTTTAAGGAAGCTTGAGGTTGAAAACTGGCGGAAGTCCTTAAAAAAATTGAAATCGCCGCAGCTAAGAAAGGCTTGGTGTTGAAAAATGTCAAGAAAAGGCGAAGAGTCAAAAAAAATGAAGGGAAATCGTAACTAGGAGATTAAAAACCAGCAAATGCAAAAAACAGGAAAGAAGAGTTGAAGTCGCCGAGGAAAAATAAACAATTCGAAGCAGCTAAAGAGAACTGGTGGAGAAAGGTGAAGAGTAAAAGAAAAAGTCGCTGAAGAAAAAAAAATGTTGGATGCAACTGAAGAAGACTTGTCAATTGAAAACCGAAAAGGAAAAGCGAAGAGTAAATAAAGCATCGTAGAAAACAATTATTGGACTCGATTAAAGAAGAGCTATGGCTTGAAAACTGAAAAGAAAAAACGAAGAGTTAAAGCAAGTTGAGAGAAATCATTAGAGAAATTGGAGACGCCATCGGAAAATTGGATGGACGGAGGTAAGAACGATTTGGGGTGGAATAATCGCAAGCAAGGAAAAAGGGAAAGACAAATCGTAACCAAGAAGTCTCAAGGTAAGGCGAACACTCGAAAAAGTGAAGAGAAATCGCAGCAAAGATTGAAACCGTTGGTTGGATTCAACTGAGGAAGAACTGGGATTGAATACTGGCGACGAGTGAAAGCAGCAAGTGTGCAGAAGACCTTAGAAAAATTGAAATCGCCGCAGCTAAGAAAGGCTTGGGGTTGAAAAATGTTAAGAAAAGGCGAAGAGTCAAAAAAAAATAACAGAAATCGTAACTAAGAGATTAAATACCAGCAAAAGCAAAAAAAAAAACAGGAAAAATACCATTAGGAGAGTTGAAGTCGCTGAAAAAAAAACAATTGGACGCAGCTAAAGAGAACTGGTACGGAAAGGTGAAGAGTAAAAGAAAAAGGTGAAGAATGCAAGTCGCCTAAGAAAAGAAGAAGACTTGTCAGTTGAAAACCGAAACGGAAAAGCGAAAAGTAAACGAAGCATTGAAGAAAAGAAAATTATTGGATTCGACTAGGGAAGACTTATGGGTTGAAAACTGAAAAGGAAAACGAAGAGTTAAAGAAAGAAATTAAAAGACGCCGTCGGGAAATTGGATGGAGTAAGGTAAGAAAGATTTGGGGTGGAAAAATTGCAAGCAAGGAAAAAATGAAGAAAAATCCTAACCAAGAAGCGTCAAGGAAAGGCGAACAGCAGAGAAAGTGAAGAGAAATCGCAGCAAGAATTGAAACCGGCGGTTGGACTCAACTGAAGAAGACTTTAAGGAAGCTTGGGGTTGAAAACTGGCGACGAGTGAGAGGAAAGTCGTTAAAAAAAATTAAATCGACGCGGCTAAGAAAGGCTTGGGTTTGAAAATCGTCAAGAAAAGGCGAAGAGTCAAAAAAATAAAGAGAAATCGCAACAAAGAGATTAAAAACCAGCAAAGGCAAAAACGGGAAAGAAACTATAAGAAGAGTTGAACACAGCTAACGAGAAGTAGTAGGAAAAGGTGAAGAGTAAAAGAAAAAGGAGAAGAATCCAATTGGATGTAATTGAAAAAGACTTGTCAGTTGAAATCCGAAAAGGAAAAGCGAAGAGTAAATGAAGCATCGTAGAAAACAATTATTGGAATCGACTAGGGAAGAGCTATGGGTTGAAAACTGAGAAGGAAAAACGAATAGTTGAAGAAAGTTGAGAGAAATCATAAGATCATAATTGGAAGCGCCGTCGGAAAATTGGATGGACGCAGGTAAGGACGATTTGGGGTGGAAAAAATGCAAGCAAGGAATTAGTGAAGGAAAATCGTAACCAAGAAGTGTCAAGGAAAGGCGAGAAAGTGAAGAGAAAGCGCAACAAGGATTGAAACCATTGGTTGGACTCAACTGAGGAAGACTTTAAGCAAGCTTAGGATTGAAAACTGGCAACGAGTGAAAGCAAATGGGCAAAAGTTGTTAAAAAAAATTAAATCGAGGCAGCTAAGAAAAGCTTGGAGTTCAAAATCGTAGAATAGGCGAAGATTCAAAAAAGAAATGAAGAGAAATCGTAACTAAGATCGCAATCAAGAGATTAAAAGCCAGCAAAGGCAAAAAACAGGAAAGAAATTATCGCAGCTAAAAAGAACTGGTAGGGAAAGGTGAAGATTTAAAGAAAAAGGCGAAGAATTGAAGTCGCCGATGAAAAAAAAAAGTTAGATACAATCGTTCAGTTGAAAACCGAAAAGGAAAAGCGAAGAGTAAAAGAAGCATGGAAGAAAAAAATAATGAATGCTTCTAGAGAAGACTTTTCTGAAAAGGAAAACGAAGAGTTAGAGCAAGTTGAGAGAAATTGAAAACGCCGGCGGGAAATTGGTTGGACGCAGGTAGAAACAATTTGGGGCGGAAAAAGAAGTCGTAACCAAAAAGATCAAGGAAAGGCGAACTTACTGTTCGTCAGAAGAGTTGAAGTCTCAGGAGTGGAAGCAGCTAAGGAATTGACAATTGGTAGGGAAAGACGAATAAATAAAAGGAAAAGGTAAAAATCCATAAGAAGAATTGAAGTCGCCGAAGGAAACAAATGTTGGATGCAACTGAAAGAGCCTCGTCAATTGAAAACTGAAAAGGAAAAGCGAAGTGGTGGGAAATCGTAATAGGAATCGAAGCTGCCGAGGAAGAAAAGTTGTGCCCATCTAAGAGAGACTTAAGGAATTACTTCTGTAACGATGAACGAAACATCGGCGGCAGAAGAATACGTGGTTCCACCGAAAATCGCGAAGGAAATTCAGGGTTGAAAAGTGGTAAGGAAAAGCCAAGTGTAAAAGGTCGAAAGCGACTCGTTCGTAAGCTAACAATAAGTCCAACCCTCGACAAAGCTGCTTTGGGCCCTGAAACAAGAAGAGTCTTATCCTTCACCTATCTCCCCATTTGAGAAATTTCAAACCTTTCCCTGCAGTGAATCCTAGTAGTGTTATTGTAGACAACAGTAATATTTAATTATCTCGGCCAACAATTGTATACTTGGCCTCAAAATAGAAATTTGGGCAATTCATAATTTGATTGATTCGGTTTGCATTTGCAAGGACTGAAATACATTAGATGCCAGAGGCGTACTTTCTTTAAAAAACAACGTCCTGGATGGCGGTTGTAAAACGCAGCCAACAGAAAATTGATACGTACTACATAATTTCGCAATCTCACTTTATTACTTTCCGCGAGCAACCGATGTCCAATTAAGTCCATGTAAACAAAGTCTCCCCAAAAAACTCCTGCGGTCACTTTTACCCGGTTTCTCGCCCCCTTCTTCAAACGCTAACGCACCGATCGATTTTTGAAAGGCACACTGTGGGAAGTCGTTTTTTTCTCTTCTTCTTCTCTTTCATATTCGGTAAGAAGGACAAAAGGCAATATTATGTATCGAATTAATAATTGCGGGCATGAAATTCGAAATTGCGTTTCGTCCAGTTGACCAGGCCGTTACTTCATGAAGCGTCGGCGGCGTGCTAATGGATTTACACCAGAATTAATGATCTCAAGAACAGTAGCTAAGATAATCAGGGAACGTAAAGACAGGATGAATGGAATCTTGGAAGCTCGTTTGTTTCTTTTTTGTAGTATTCAGTCACATGAAAAGATGTCCATCTTGAAGTGAATAATTTCGCAATACAGTCAGAATTGAAGAAGCGTGGCCTAATCTATAATTATCCTAAACGGACCTCTCTTCTCTTAACACCCAATCGATTCGTTTTTGATTTGGTGTTTCGTTTGATCTGTTACGTGGTTTTCTTCTCGAATTGATTAGTTTTTGTGCGTCGGTAAATTACATTGAATTATGCATATGAAGTGACAGGCAAGTGTAGTCGAGGCCTGGCCTGTGATGTGGGCAAATTTATTTATTTTTTTGCTGCAAGCCGTTGCCTGTAAGTTAAGCGTCGTTGTGCTTAAATCGGAAATAATAGAAAAGTGAAAACGTAGGCGGAGTTCTGTGTATGGTTATTTATGGATAACTCGCTCTGTTCTTTCACTCAATCTATAGCGTACTACGAGAACTTTCATAAAGAAAGCCAGGCATACCGGCCGACGTTAGCAGAGAAAGAAAAAATGCTCCTTGAATTAATTTCGCCGAGGAATTTCATTTAATGAGAATCCAATCGGTCAAAGCCGACGTTTGTTTTTAATTTCAAATTAAATAGTGTACACTGCCTTCCAAAAGTGTTCGGCCCCGAACTGTATTTGAAATTTAATCCAATTTGAAGAGGGTTTTTTTTTGTGAGACGAACTTTTCTATACCTACACAAAATCCGCTTGTATCACTCAGTATGACTGGAACATTATAAATAACAGCAACACGCAATCAGTGGCGCACGATTAGAATTGTATTTTGAGCTGATTAATGAATCATAAAATATTCTTTCCGGGAAAAGAAAACTCTCAACTACGAAGTGACAACAGCTTGAATCCCTCAACGTTAAATCGGCGGTTGAGGAACCATTTACTAAGACCTGTCCGCAGATCATCTTAAGCATACACAACGTGGAGAGACTCGTTTGACCTACAGTACGCCAACTGCCATTCATTTTCGAGTTACATAACGCTTTTTTTTTCCACGCAGCAGAACCTTGAGGTTTTCTTTTAAAATAACAAAAATGATTAATGATTTATATGCTCGCAACAATCAATATTATTTCATAACGCCGCCGCCGCCGCCTCAGCGAAGGCAACGACGCACATTCTCGCTTTTCACGTTAAGTATTATAATCGGCGGTTTGTTTGCTCAAATGGGACTCACCTGCGTCTGCGTAAGACCTAAGCTCGCAGCCAGCTCGGCTCTTTCAGGAAGGGCCAGGTACTGCGTCCTCTGAAACCTTCTGTTGAGTTGCTGAAGCTGAAGGCTGGAGTAGATGGTGCGTGGTTTCCTCATTTTCTTCCCTTTACTACCCGGCGTTGGCCTTTCTAATGATAAGCACTTATCTGGAACAGAATTTTGCGACGTTTAAACAAACAGCCAGAAAGTCGCTTTACGATTTTAAATCCTGATGATAGCCTTGTGGTTTGCATATCGAAACTAAATTACAATTAGCTTCGAAGTTGTTTCAAGCGGACAGACAAAACAGACTCAAGAAGGATTAAAATTTTGTATCTCGCTGTACATGCTCTTTACACACACACACATACATACGAACACACAGAGAAAGAGACATAAAATTATAAATAAGTAGTTACTAAAGCGTTTAAATCCCGTTTTGAAAAGAACGTACAAAGTGAGCACAAAACGCGATGACTATTATAAAAATCTAAGCCCATTTTTAGACACAGTTGCGCTAACGGAGAAGAAACCGTTATCAACACTATGTAAACGTGCGAGTTTACTTATCCACACGAAAAAAGGGAGGAGAGAAGAAGGCATAAATAATCTCGTTTCATTTATTATAAGCTCGCGCTCTAATGACTTATGGACAGATGTTACGTTAGAATATGTTTAAAATTATTACTGTACGTGTACATACAGGCAGATGCCAGGATATTCTCATACTCCGGAAAAAATGGGCAAAATTGAATTCGTGCGGGGGGTTACGTAACCCCCTGCAACATTTAGGTAAGCCAGGCCACACGATGTGGTATGATAATCGTTACGAGTGTTAGTTAAATGAACGTTCACACTTTCTCCGGAGCGATCTCGGGTTACATGGGAGATATGTTTCTTTGATTGGTAAATAATTAGCTTCTCTGCGGCGCAGAGCAAGTCACGTTAGCTTTGATTAATCTGTTTGTACTACGTATGTTGTACGTGTGTGCGAGATGTTAATTGTAATGGGAATTTAATAACTGGGCTACTTTATAATCGCGCGTTTTTATTATTAAAGCTGTTTAAACGCTTCGTGCCTAAATCACCTAACCGATGCGTTCCAATATGTTGATAGCAAAAAAAAAAGAATTAAAATCGAATTATTGGAAGTCGCGCAACTTTGGAGCGTTTTCGTGGTTACGCAATACGAAAAGTCCCCATCTATCGCGTAGCCATGGCAACGCTGCGAAAAATCCGAAGTCTGGTTATAAGACGAAAAAAAAAGCAAACGCACAAGATTTCAAAAAATCGTTCGAAATACCAAGAGTTTAAAGAAGTTAGAAACAAATTTGACAGCGCAATTCATTAGATTAATAGCAAATTTCAAAAATATTCGAATTAAAAACCAATCAAAGCGATCAAAACAAAAGGCAGTCGATTTTTCAATACGATTAGATTACCAAGTTTTTCAAGCAAATACAATTAAAATGAACGTCACAATAAAATGCAATGAAAACAAAAGACGATCGATATTACGACGCAATTTAATGTTTTAATATTTTAATGGAAATAACAATAAAAACAAATGATAATCGCTTATACACTGGCGGTCAAAAAAAAAAACGCTCCACCATGAAATATTTTAAAAAGTCGAATCTGAAGGCATATTTCGACGTCGAATCGATCGTCTTTTGTTCTTTCTCTTTGGTGACGAGATTTTTTGTGAAATCGATCGTCTTTTGTTTGTTGTTCTTTTTAGTCCGCCGTTCTTCTTGTGATCTACTTGCTTTCGTTCACTTTAAAAGAAGAAAAAAGTTTTTTAATCGCTTTGGTGACGAAATGCATTCTGCAATCGACCGTCTTTTGTTCATTTTTCTCTTGTTCAATTGGTGACGCGATTCTTCGCGAAATCGATCGTCTTTTTGTTTGTTTTTCTTTTTAGCGCGCCTTTCTTGTTTCGATTCACTTGCTCTTTTCGATTACGTGTAGAAAAAAAGTTCATTCACCACAATTGGTCGCTCGCATTGCCAATTTCATTTTGTTTTGCGAAAAACGACTTCTAAGCTTGAAAGAAAAAAATAATTTCGACAGTTCTTAAATTGCATTTAAATACAAAATATATTCCGCATTCGATCATCTTTTGTTTTATCATCTTCTTTTTTCTTTTGGATCGTTGAAGAATGTTTTTTTATGCGATTCAGAGCAGTGTTACGAAAACAATTTTCTTGTTACGAAACCTTCGTCATCATATCACAAAATGCATTCTGGATCGTCTTTTGTTTTGTTTTTCCTTTTTCTTTTGTACCATCGAAGAAGGCTTTTATGCAAAAATGTTTGTTTTTCGCATTTTTCAAGCGAAAGATGTCCGTTGTTTTCTGTTTGTTTGTTTTTTTTTTCAGGAAATCGGTAAAAAAAATGTTTTGTTGTATAACTCATTTAGAAATAAATATACAGTATTACCTAGATTGGTTTTAATTAATCTCAAAATGAAGTTAATGGTTGGCTCAAAACCTTACAAGGTTTAGGCTGGGTTGCCGAAAAGGTTTAAGCCAGAATGGAACCGGCCTAAGCCAGGTTTTTTTTTTTATTTGACCACGAGTCGATTTGATGACCTGAAGATAACCAACGAACCTTTTTATCAGTTTAGATCGACTTCAGTAACAAGAGTAGCCAACCTGTAGACTTTCTTTCTACAACTCTTCATTGTAACACAATATTTCTAAACTTTCAAACAAAAAAAAATCTTTAAACTTCAGAAGGAACCACAATTTGTAAGTATGTTTTCAATTCTCCAAGGCCTAAGTGGACCTGAGAGGTCCAGGTCCAGGTCCAGGTGGCTTTCGAACGGATTCTATTTCATTAAATTTTTTTTGTATTTTTTTTCGTTTCGAACTAAAATATTAGGTATAATAATTACCAAGTTTTTTAAACGAATACAATTAAAATGAACGTTACAATAAAATGCAATGAAAACAAAAGACGATCGATATTACGACGCAATTTAATGTTTTAATATTTTAATGAAAGTAACAATAAAAACAAATGACAATCGTTTATACACTGACGATCAAAAAAAACGGGCCACCATAAAATATTTTAAAAAGTCGAATCTGAAGGCATATTTCGAGTCGACTTGGAAAGTTAATTTGATTAAATTTCATAATCCGCACTTTAAGATGTTCGATTTATTCGCACACCTTTATTTTTAAAGGATAAAATCCGTTATTGACGAGATTAAGAAATATTTGTTGTTTATGCATCAGCAGTTCATGTATTTCATGATTTATTTGCCTAAAATCAATAATAATAATAATAAGACAGGTCAACATAGCAAAAACAAAAAAACATTGCACATAGAAATCAAAACAAAATTCAGCTCAAAAGGTCTCGCACTGAGCAGTGACCACCTTCAATTAAAAAACTCGTTAGGCGCAATTCAAACACATTGCGAGTTGGGGAATTTTTTTTTACGTGACACGATAAAGCACCAATTCTCAGTAGATTCACAACTTGAAACAAACGATAACAAAAAAACTTTCGGCATGTTTCAACAGATGGCGCTGTTGAACGTCTTACAACAACGCAAGTCATTTCTTGTGACCGTCCAGAAATGACTTGTTAGCAGAAACCCAATGCGCAATGGATGGATGGACCCATCAATAATGTAATTAAAATTAATTAAAAATCGTACATAACCTCATTTTTTTTTATTCTATCGCTTTTGCGAATTACAAAGTGGGTTTCCTTATAGTAGTACTTATTTTTATGAAATAAGCTGAAATAAAACTTGTGACCGTCCAAAAGGGAATTGTTAACAGAAACCCAATGCGCAACGGATGGATGGACAGTGGTGCAACATAACCCATCAATAACGTAATTAAAAATCAAAAGTCAATTGTTTCTATTTGCCAGTTGTTTCAATTTCCCAATTTCTGTACTACTTCAGTATTAAATCCTGATTTCTCTTTCTTTATTCTTCTCTGCTCGGACGATTCGACGATTGTCAATTGTTTCTTTTTCTTTGTGAACTTTTTTGTTTTAGCCGCTTGTATTTTCTGCGGTCGATTGTCAATTGTTTTTGTTTGCTGATCAATTTTCTTCCGTTCGCCTTCAATATTAAACAAATCCCGATTTATCGTTCTTTGTTCTTCTCTCCTCGGACGATTGCCATTTGTTTCTTTTCTTTGCAAACTATTTTGTTTTTGTTTTAGTTGATCGTGAGCTGCTTAACTTCCCACAGTCGACTGTCAATTGTTTCTATTTGCCAAAATTGTTTCAATTTCCCAACTTCTGTACTCCTTCGGTATGTATTAAATCCTGATTTCTCTTTCAGTATTCTTCTCTGCTCCGACAATTCGACGATTGCCAATTGTTTCTTTTCTTTCTAAACTCTTTTGTTTTTAGCTAATTAATTTTCTGCAGTCGATTGTCAATTGTTTCTATTTCTATTACAAGAGACACATCGAAGCACAATTCAAGGTCATTCATGAATTAAAACAAACGAATCAAATTAAAAAAAAAAGGCAGAAACAAAAGATAATCAAGACAATTTAATAGATTAACAATTAAAAAAAAATTAAATAAAAAGAACGATGAGCAAGCAAAGAAAATGAAATACAGAATAGAATTTTTTAAAAATACCAAATATGTAATAGAATTAAAAAAAAAAAACAATTAAAAAAACAAAAGAAAATCGATGTAAAACTGCACGAGTAGTAGATTAATAGATTAAAAAGAAAGAAACTAAGAAGTAAGGTGACAAAGAAAAGTAAACACATAATCCTCGAAAACGCGAAAATACACCAAACAATCGACCGTCTTTTGTTTCTTTCGCTTTTCATTTTTGTCTTGACGAAGAAAAAAAATTTAGTTTCATTGCAAAATTCAATTCTGTTTTATTTTCCTCGGTTTTCTTCTTTTATTGGCGAAGTGAAGATGCGATTTTATTTCAAAATCGATCGTCTTTTGTTTCAAATTCGTCGTAGTCGATTTGATCACCAATTTTTTTTTTTTTTTTTTGTAAAATTGAGCGTCTTTTGTTTCTTTTTCACGTCGCTTCTTTTTCGACGAAGAGAAAAAATGCGATTTTGTTACCGAATTGATTGTCTTTTGTTTCAGATTTGTCGTAAATCTCGAAAACGCGAAAATTAATGGCCAATTAATATCACAAAATCGATCGTCTTTTGTTTCTTGCGATTTTATTACCGAATCGATCGTCTTTTGTTTCAAATTTGTCGTAATCCTCGAAAGCACGAAAATACATAAAAAAATCGATCATCTTTTGTTAGTTTCGCTTTTAATTTTTTCTCTTTCGCCAAATTTTTTTACAAAAGCCGTTCTGTTTCATTTCTTTTGCGCTCCTTGTTTCGTCGACGAATTAAAAATGCGATTTCATTTCCAAGTCGATCGCCTTTTGTTTCTTTTGCTTTTCATTTTTTTCTTGGCGAAGAAAAAAAAATTATTTTATTACAAAATCCATTCTGTTTCATTTTTTCTTGCTTTTCTTCTCTCGTTGGCGAAGTGAAAACGTGATTTCATTTCAAGGTCGATCGTCTTTTGTTTCAAATTCTTCGTAGTCGATTTGATTGCCTTTCAATTTTTTCTTTTTTTTTGTAAAATCGAGTGTTTTTAGTTTGTCTTGCATCTCGTTTCTTTTTCGACGAAGAGAAAAAACGCGATTTTATTACCGAATCGATTGTCTTCTTTTTTCTTTGTAAAATCGAGTGTGTTTAGTTTCTCTTCCGTCTCGTTCCTTGTTCGACGAAGAGAGAATACGCGATTTTATTACCGAATCGATCGTCTTTTGTTTCGAATTTGTCGTAATCCTCGAAAACGCGAAAATTTATATGGCAATTAATATCACAAAATCGATCGTCTTTTGTTTCTCTTGTTTTTAGGTTTTTCTCTTTCGACGAAGAAAGCCTTTAAATTCGTTGCAAAATCGATTTTGTTTCATTTCTTTTGCGTTCCTCGTCTCGTCGACGAATTAAAAACGCGATTTCATTTCAAAATCGATCGTCTCTTGTTTCAAGTTCGTCGTAATCGAGTTGGAGGACGACCTTCACCAAAGTGAAGCTCGAAAATTTATCTTGAAAAGGGATTTATCCCTTAAGTTGGCAAACTGTGATTAGATCAGAATTTGACATTTAATGATTTAAGGTTATAGTACCCCATGTCCAGAGCAGCTTTCGAATAATGAATAACTTTCTGTTCCACATTAAACGTTCTTCACAACTATAATAAAATTCAATGTCAGTTGCAACGGCAAGCTGTATTTTTTTTTAAGACGTAACCTCAATTCAAAACGTCAAGTCGGCAAAACAGAAAAAGATAATCGATAATTGCCCTACCAACATTTGTATTTTAAAGTCTAGACAGCTTTTCGATCGTATTGTATTTATTGTGGAAAGTATAAAACGCATTTGGTCACAATCAGATATCTACTGTATGAATTTGGCAACCCTGACCACTTACTCTATTGGATCAAAATTTAACGATTTAACATTTAACGATTTGAGGTTATGTTTAATACATTTCCCCATTTCGAAAGTGGCTTTATGTCTCATATGAAACTTCCCAGCAACCAGAATAAAAATTCATTGCCATTTCCAGCGACAGGCTGGAAGTTATTGCTTTAAAAACAAAACACTTAACCTCAACTCAAAACGTCACGTCGGTAAAACAGAAAACTATAGTCGATAATTACGCTGCCAATTTTAATTTTAAACAGAAACCAGACATGACCGCCTACCCCCTGTATTTGTTAATATTTCGATTAAAAAGTCTTGACCTGTATATGGCTCGCATTGTAGGATTGCGTGTAAATTTATTTATTTTTTTGTAAATTCGTCTTAAATTTAAGAAATTTAATAGCATAGAAATAAATACGGGGGTCGTTAAATAAATATTGATTTTATTTGTGAAATAACCCGATGATGAGTTGAAATCGAAAGAATTTTTAAATTCAAACGACAATCGAGGAGGAATGTGACGTTGAATAAATCGACTTTTAATAATAGGCCGAAAACCTGAACGCCTGTAAATCGCTCAGAAAAATTTCGTAACAAAATCAATCACCGGCGAGATATCCCGAATCCCGTTTCAATACGTAACAACTCGTCAGAAGTATTTCTTAACGAGGCCTGATATAATTAAACAACTCAAACCAGTTCTTTTGCAAATCATTAAAAACCTCTTTGCGCTGTCATGTCGGGAAAAAATCGCCCGCATTTTTTTCGAAATATTTCAAACGACACCAAAATTCGCGGGGCCCCCATTAAATTAAATTAATTCCTTCGGGGAGTTGTTGTTGTTAATAAGCAGCGGTTGCAAGCTTTTCGTATTTAAGAGAGAAGAAGAAAATGAAAACGCCGCCACCGGAGGAGGAAAGTCCAGGAAGTGTTGTGGAGCACAAATTAACGAAGTACACGTCGAAGTAATGCGTTGGAATTTCTGAGCAATTTCGCTCCACTTCCTCGTACACAAATTCCGCTCAAATGCACACTGAATAATTAATTAATGCGGCCCCAGAAGAAAAGCGCCAAACGCTAATTAATATGAAATTCTGCAAAATATTAGCTATTAGCTCGCAGCTACTGTCTTTCGCGGTAATAATTAATACTCTGAATTCTGTTCGTATTCATTACCGCAAGTCGACGGTTTTAAATTGTGAAATGCCTCATTCGTTTTTACTGGGGGGGTTTACGTAAGCGATTTTTGCAGAAATTTCGCGAGAGAACAAATTCAAGGCAGAACAAACACCTGCAAAGCAATTCTTTGTTGCTTTCAAAAGCGCTCGCGTGGCTTGAATTATTTATAAGGTTTTATTTTATATGTCGTCTACGACTTACTAATTTACAGGACGCAAACCTATTATCCTGTCTCTATTACATGTATCTTAGACGTCCGAACGCAATTAAATCGCATGAAGATGTGTCCCCTTTCGATCATTACCGATTGAGTACTCACCTGTAAATGCAAAAGTAATTAATTTATTCCGAGCACTATTTGTTTATTAATTACAATATGAAATTGCAACAGTAAATAATAAATTATGTGCACGGCGTTTTGCATGTTCACCGCTGTTAATTGTGGCAGCAATTTTTCTGCGACATTTTCTCGGGGCGCTCGTAATTGCTGGGCTTAATAAATAAACGACGTCGCATTTTACAGGAAGCTGAAATTAACCGCCCCCCCCCTCGGTGTGAACCGATTGATTAAATTAGTAGCCCAACCGAAAATATCAAATTTTATTTATTAAATCGAGATAAGGCATTGTTTTAAGGGCGATAGCCATCTAGCGAACGGTATCCGAATTAACCGGCGCAATGACGCGTGGCGTTATTATTTTCTTTATAAAAGGGACAGAGTTTGTAAATTGAATAACTAAAGGCCGTAATTTTATAGAAAATAAATTGAACCTGAAAAAATAGGAGCCAAAAATCAAAGCTTGTGCGTACAACAAAAAATGGGGAGAGGAGCTTGTCCATCTCTCGTGAGGAGTTAAATAAATTATTTATTGGCATTCCAGCGCAGACGAGGAATTCTTGTGAATTTATGGGCGAGTTCGTTTCAAAATTATGGGTAGTAAAACACATACGTCGAGAACTTTTGATTTCTAAAAGTAAACGACCGGAATACTTATGTTCTTGTTGTTCGATGAAGTTGCATTTAATATAAGCGCTCCTTTTGTACATTTTAATCAAGTCGCCACACTTTCATATTAATTTTTAATCGTTCGTGTTCAAACTTATTCGTATTCGACTTATTTATTTATTTATTTACTGCGGCCGTTATTTACTTCTTGAACTTTCGCGGTTAATACCACGATGAATTAGTTATTTGGGATCAATTGAATTGTTAACGTGCAACCCTATCCTGGTGTACTCGTTTTTTTTTTTTTTTTTGGCTGCACAAAACTGTCCGCCATTGTACGCGGCACGAAAAATGCAGAGTTTCACGCGGATTCCGTTACGAGAGCGTGTACGGTTATCATAATTACCGAAAACCGTGCGCGAAGATTACCATCGTGGGGCAAACACCGCAAACCGCAGAATCACGTCGGCGAAATAACTCTCGTTCCATCGGTGCAACTTTTTCTACATTTCGGCAGGACCGCATAATTGCGTTGCCCAAAAACAAAAAAAAAAAAAAGCCCACCTCATAACTGAAATAAGTGGAGTTCAGAAATGCCGTACTACGACTACCACATTTACCATCCACAACGGCAATAAATAATTTAGACGAAAAAAAATTATAGCTTCCGGCAACTTTCTACGGGGGCCATCATCAAAATAAGAAATCAATCAGCTGAAAATGTAACAGGGAAATGTTCATGCACCAACGAGTAATATAACACCTTCTAGTGACCTAAACGAAGTCGTTCGTTCCATCTCTAAACTCTCCGAGCCAATTTGTCCAATGATCAGTTAGCTCAAACGGACGAATTAATCTTCATCAGTCCGCATTTGCGTCGCCGGTCCCTCCAATTTAAAAACGTGCAAGTGAGACTTCCAAATTGATCTATAAGTTCATAATAAAAGGCGGGGTCCGTTTGAATGGAACTCTCCCGAAACCTGTCGGCTGTCGTTCGGCCGGGCCAAGGGACGTTGAAACGCAGGAATTCCGACCCGAATGAAAAAACGGGCAAAAACGAACAATCAGAATCGCGCATTTCATTCGGCTGCGTTTTCCCTTATCCGCGCGTAAGTTATTCGAGGATTTTTAAATTTTGGACACGCGCGACTCTCAAACCCTTGAAATTTATTTGCGCCCGTTTGCCAGTAATTAGGCCAACAGGATATTGTTAATAAATCAGAATCGAAACTCAAAGAATGAGCTAATTTTTGGGAAAAGGGTCTACGTTCCAATCTCCTTCCTGGAAGAAGCACATCAAAATCCACCCGTAAAAATGACAATGACTCAAAGGATTGGACGTTTTCAATATCAAAAAAGTGATAAATCAAATGTGAAATGGTACAAAGCTTAGGACCATTTTATTTGGCATTAATTGGAAGGTGTTTCTATTCATAAACAAACGCATATTTCAAGGAATAGTTTGACGATATTAATGTCTAAAAGCTTGCTTACTATTAAACAAACCATTAGTTTTAACTATACATAATGTAAGCACATATTCAAGGAATTTATTATCAATTAAAGCTATTGTTACTAATAACGCATCCTTTCATAGTGTGAAAAGCTATGTTAGCCATAAGGATAAGTTTTGATATTACCAAATAGGTATTTCCTTTAAAATAAAAATCTCTTTCACTTCAAGTAATTACTCCTACTATCAATGGTTATGTGTTACATGTAGAGTTTTGTTTTTTAAAAACATACGTGATCATTGCTTATGCGGACGATGTAGCTCTCATAGCCAGAAGCGAAAAAGAATTACAAGAAGTGGCAAAAAGAATGATAGAGGCAGCAGAGGGAATTGGACTACAAGTTAATCAACGAAAAAGTAAATGCATGAAAATTGGACCATCGGGAGCAACAAACAATCTAAGACTAGAAATACGCGGGGAGAAAATAGAATTTGAAGAGGTGAACGAATTTCTGTATCTGGGAGTCCTACTAACAAAACAGTGTCAGGAAGATAAAGAAATTGATGCAAGGCTGATGAAGGGAAATAGAAGCGCAGGAGCAATGAACAAGTTGTTAAGATCAAAGCTGGTGTCAAGAAGTTTGAAGTTGAGACTATATAAAACAGTAACTCGACCGACCGCTTTATACGCTTGCGAAACATGGGTCATAAGCAAAACGAGATTACTACGATGGGAAAGGAGGATTTTGAGGAGAATATTTGGAGGGAAAAAGACCGAAAGTGGATATGAAAGACGATCTAATAAAGAGGTTTATGAAATATTCAATGAGACAAGGATTACGGATGCGATTCGAATGAAACGATTACAGTGGTTTGGTCATTTGCAGAGAATGAGTGAAGATAGAATAGTCTAGAAAATAGTAGGGAAACATCCAGGTGGTAAGAGAAAGAAGGGAAGACCAAGGAAAAGATGGACGGAGATGGTGATGGCGGACTTGCAAGAGAAAAGAATAAGGAATTGGGAAGAAAAAACCAAAAATAGACAGCAGTGGGAAAAAGTGATAAAGCTATGGGCCTAAATGGCCTGCTAACAGCGCTATATATACGTGTACTACTTGCCTCTTTGCCATTTTTCTCAGTGTGCTTCAAGCAAAATAGAAAAGTTTTAAAAATATTTCTTTCTTGAACGGAATTAAAAAAATGTCTGCCCTTTGGGCACAACACGCAAGCGAAAGTCAGAAATCTGCAGTTGTCAAAGTCAAAGGTGAAAGAGATAACTCCTACACGTTCTTGAAAAAAAGAAAAAACCTCGACTTTGTTTCTACAAAAAAAAAGTAAAACCTTCTAGGTCTTTTAAACGACATAAGATCAGCGCCGGCTCTAAAGGTTTTGGCGCCCCGATGCAAGGAATGTTTCAGCGCCCCCAGAGAACGTTTAATTTAATTTTTTTCCGAGTCACTGAATTGTTTTATTATTGCAAAAAGATAGTTGCGGGATCGCTTAAATTGAAATTAGTCACATTACTAATAATATCGGGCAATTCGGATGCTTCTGACGTAGACGGCTGTTCTTGTTCTTGTAAAATCAAGAGATAATCTCCCGAAGAAGGTTCTTGCGAATTCGGGGGACTTGCTGTAGATTGTGCCAAATTTTCTGTCGATGCAGAATGACTGATTTGAGCTTGCGGTTCATGCTCGATATTTTCTTCTTCGTCTTTTTTGTCATCGGACTTCTTAAGAAATTTATTTAATTGTCCTCAAAGTTTCTCCCTTTCTAACTCCTTAGTTGCCTTTTTTTTTCAATTTTCGGCTCCAGATAACTTTTTCTTCGATTCCATTGCAATACTTATTTAGAATAAGTTTCGTATCCGTACGGAAGAGATCACAATGATTTAGAACTGTGTAGGAACAAAGGGGGTTTGTTCCCACAAAGTTCTAAATCAGTTTGGAACTGTACTGCTCATGCGCTCTTGCTAAATACACAGCATTTTTATTATTAGTAGGAGCGCATGAGCTGCAGCTTACATTACAGACTTTCATTAAGGAATCAAATTGCATATTTAAATTGCTCCTTAAGGAAGTAGGGCCTCCTAAAGTTGGAACACTCAAATCTTTAAAATTTAAATAACTCAAAAATTAAATGTTTTAACATTTTTTTTAATAAAAATTTTTATTAGCTTTTATTACAGGCGATCACTAAGGAATATAAATCGCTTGAAGAGGTGCGGCCTCCTAAAGTTGTATCACTCAAATTTTTGAAACGTTAATGTTTCCCAAAAATTGAATATTTTGACATTTTTTATAATAATTTTTTAGCTTGTATTATATTACAGACCTTCATTATAGAATATAAATTGCACATTTCAAATTCCCACTTAAGAAGGTAGGTGTTCTAACTCAAACTTTAAAACTCAAATTACCCAAAAATTGAATGTTTTGACTATTTTTTTATTAGCTTACATTGCAGGCTAGTGAACGCTTGTAATATAAATATAAATTGCTTACTCGAAACTCCCCTCCCTCTCTTAAAAGGGAGGCCCTTCTAAAGTCGTATCACTCAATTTTTTTTTTTCAGTTTTAACACTTCAAAAATTGAGTATTTTGATATATTTTTTTTAGTTTACATTACCGCTGTTGGCTATAAATGGGAATACATTATTTAAATAATAACACAACTGGTTCAAAAAATTGAGTGTTTTGACCATTTTTATAGCATCTTTTATTAGCTTACATTATAGAAATTCAACTATGAAAAACAATTATCTACTCGAAATTCTTACCCCCGCCCTCCCTTAGAGAGGTAAGGCCTCAAAGTCGTCACTCAAATGTTTAAAATTTGAATATTTCAAAAATTGAGTATTTGGTTGAAATTGTTTTTTATATTTTCTCGTTGGCTTACATCAGGGACTTATTCGAAATCCCCCCTTGAAGAGGCACGGCCTCCTAAATCATATCACTCAAAATTTAACATTTTTAATATTTTCAAAAATTGAGTATTTTAAATTTTTTTATACTAATTTTTTAGCTTATATTACAGACTTTCAACATGAAAAACAAATTTCACATTGGAAATCCCCTCTTAAAAAAGTCCTACCTTCCAAAGGTATTCCACTCAATCTTTAAAATTCAAATAACTCAAAAATTGAATGTTTTAACTACTTTTTATCAACTTACATTACAGGCTAGTGGACGCCGGTAATGTAAATATAAATTGCTTACTCCAATTTTCCAACCCCCTCCCCCTAAAAAGGCAAGAGCTTCTAAAAGTCGTAAAACTCAACTTTTTAAAAATTTTATTACTTTAAAAATTGAGTACTTTCACCTTTTTTTAATTTATATTGCAGCCTTTCGTTATGAAAAATAAATTACATATTTCAAATCCCCCCTTAAAGAGGTAGGACCTTCTAAAGTTGGAACACTCAAAAGTCTTTAAAATTTAAACAATTCAAAAAACTAAGTATTTTGACAATTTCACACGCTATATGGAAAATAAATTGCCTACTACTCGAAGTTCCCGCCCCTCCTCCCTTAAAGGGGCCTCATAAAGTCGTCACTCAAATTTTTAAAACTTGAATATTTCAAGAATTGAGTGTTTTGTTAGCTTTTTTTTATTTTTTCATTAGCTTACATTACAACCTTACTAGAAATTATGAAGCTGTTCCACTCAACCTTGAAAATTAAAAATTTTAGCCTTTCTTTATGGAAAATCAAATCCCCCCTCCCCCAAAGAGATAGGGCCTTCTCAAAAATTGAGTATTTAGAAATTTTTTTTCAATAATAAAGTTTTAGTTTACATCACAGGCGTTCACTATGGAATATAAACTGAATGCTGGAATGTCAATTCTGTTCAACGAGGCCTTCTGCCAGGAACTTACTAAGTTCATTTTTTTTCCTCGCCGTTAAAACGACTTCGACAATTTATCTTATCGATATCATGTCCGACGTCTCCTGAAAAATCAAGCTCAAATAGCGAAGGATAACTCAAATTAAAAACAACACGAATATTTCAAGTTAAAGTCAGTCACAGTCACACATGAGGACAGTGCGAATTTTGCTCGTCCTCGTTTAGTATGATCTGAGTGGCACTAGAAACCTAGGATTTTAGAAGAATCTACTGGCGAATTGTTACAAAAAAAAATAATACAGCCAGACATACTAAAAACTTGTCGTTAAAGATGTCAGGAACTTGAAAAATATCTTCAAATCGAAAGAACAAAGCTGAATTATAATTACAATAACGCAAGAGTGCAAATAGCTTCTGGAATCCTCTGGGTATCAATCAACTCATGGCGAATGACTGAAAACTATGCAACAGATTTTTTTGGGCAAGGTATTAAATCCTAATGCCAAATTTACCCACGTAGAGGCTATCTTAGACTATCCTATTTCTTGTTCGATTTCAATTTCCACAACAAATATTTGGAAACAAGAAATTTCTGGGCTGCAGCTATGGTTTGGTTCAAAAACTATCTGGAAAAATATAATAGAACGTGTTCTATTTTTCCAGATAGTTTTTGATTCCATTCAATTAAGGAACCATTGTGTTCGTTCTAGCAGGATAGCAGTCAAAGGAGGGGGTTTTCCAAGCATTCGGAAAACATTTATTTCCTTCCTCGGGGCTGCTATAATGATTGAAAAGTGTTACTTAGTTACACAATTCAAAATTTATTAAATCACAATGGTTCAATTAATTTTCGATGGAAATACAAAAAACTGGAGCAAATTCTGAAGGAAGCCAAAAAATACTATTATAATCGTCATTAAGTGTAATGGCCAAAGCAAGTTACTGAGTATGGACATTGGAATCGTTTAGACAATTCTGTTCTGTACTCAAGTGAGTAAGGAATATAGAAATCTATTTGCTTAAGCGAATCACTCGCGCCCACTTAATTTTTACGATTCGTCGCTCTTCACCTCCACCGGAATTTAGTTGAAGTATTTAGTAAAACCTATCAAGAGTGTGATTGTTAAACCAAAAGAAACGTCGAATACTTCGACGAATATTT
This sequence comes from Serrognathus titanus, assembly GCA_039766575.1. Lineage (NCBI taxonomy): Eukaryota > Metazoa > Arthropoda > Insecta > Coleoptera > Lucanidae > Serrognathus > Serrognathus titanus. Next base: position 56,656,721 of record CM077911.1, read on the forward strand.
ATTTCAAGAAATAGGCCCGAGAAGAAGCTTGCAAGGAAATTTCTGAAATTACACATTTTTTATAATAATAATAATAATATTTTTTAATTGCCCAACAGAAAAAAATTCCATTTACAAGGCAAACATAAAAGCAATGAAACGTGATTAAAAAAATCAAATTAAAAGTAAGCAGCATATAACAGAAAAATTAAAATAACTAATAAGCAAACAACAACAAAATAAAAATTAACATTATTTATATCATTTATGATATCATCTGATACTTCTTCTTCTTCATATAAATGTAATATACATTTTTGTAATGCACCTTTTTATAATGAGGCTCCATTTTTTGATTACTACTAAAATTATGTGCAGATTCACACTAAACAACAAACCAATTTAGTCAGTTTAGTAACTTGCTGAACTATAGTACGAAGTCGATCAAAATACAACGACTAAAATTTGCTGAAAAAGTAAATTCCATTTAGGAAACATCCGACATGCTCCTCGTGATTTCATTTTCATCTTCTTCTTGTAGCACGTCTTATTATCATCATATTTACAATAAAATTTCGCGATTAGGTTGCTTTTTTTAAGCGGCAGAGATTAAACCTAATTAAAATTTGCTTTGAGCTTCTTTCGTCCGGTTTTTATTTTTCGAACGGTCACTAACTGGTTTTCTGTTTGATTCCAATTGTCACGAATGTTTCTGCGAGATAATTTCGACGAAATTAAAATGAGATGTGTAAATGACTTACAAATAAAAGTCTGCACAAACTTAATCGGTAGCTATTCTTGTTCTCGTTTTCATCTTGGCTATCAACTTCTGAAAGTTCGTTTTCTTTTTAATTAAAATTAAAAAATTGCCATTGGATATGTTGACGTCTTACACAAATTGTTGAATAGTATTGAAGTGGGGCGGAATCCCACAATCGTGATTGTATTACTGCCAACCCTAAGAAAAAATTGACTTGCTACGGTTTAGTTAAACTGAACTAAAAGTTCAATTGAAAAACACACAAATTTAAACTGCAGATTAAACTTCAGTTTTTAAACTCTAGTTTAAACTAATATTGAAAAACTGGGCCTAAGAGACAAAATTCGTTATCAGCGGCCCCGAGCACTCGGTTGTGATCTTCTTCCTTAGAGATGTGTGCAGAACTACAACATTAACTGCAAAATGAAGCCAGTAACACAGTCTAAATGTTTCTTAACAAAAAGTGCGTAATTCGCATACACAATATCAATAATAATATACTACAATTGGATAAAAATTTACTCTCCTTTGCTGGATTAGTTTCCAAACACTGTACGAAACAGCACTACATGTTTGTCAATTTTTACTAAATGAACGGAAAAGTCTTCTATATGAAAAAGTATTTAATTCAACAATTTATATAACATGTTTACATTTTGTCTATAAAATTAATTTATGGTAACACAATTCTTAAAAATGTGTAATATTTTATTACAAACGTTATTCTACAATCAAATGTAAACATTTTCTATTTATTGTAGGTCTCTTCGCTTTAATAACAATATTCTACAATTGTGTTACCAAATACCATTGTTTCTTCTCTGTGTAGAAAAATATCTGCTGTTTATAAGTAGCTTAATAAAGGTTCAAGCTTTGTGCAGATGTTTAGTTATGGAATATTCAAATAATGTAGAGTAATCAAAAACTGGTCCTAATCACGCAAAGAGGAAAACGTGAACGCGTAAGATTTTCCTCGAACAGAAAACGAATGAATTTACTAGTAACAGTGGCTACTATTTACATTTAAAGTTACGAAAATTAAAAACGAACTTCGAATTGCCGACATTTTTATACAAGTCATTTCAGAAGGAAGAAGAAACGCTTGGGTCAAAAATAAATTCATAAATAAAACAAATAAATATTAAGATCTAAGAGAAAACAATTAAAAAATTTCAATTCTTATACTTATGCGGATTTTTAATTGAAATTCCATCTAAGTTCCACTATTTTTAAAATTCGAGACAAACAACACAAATTGCGCAAATAATAAACGAACGAATAAGCAAATGATTTAGAATCAAGTTTTCTTGCCAGATGAAAATTATGAAAATTAACTAAAATTGTGTAACTGGCAATATAGAAAGTGTTAAGAAAGAGTTTATACTTGTATTTCGGCCTTAATGGGCCTCATCGGAACTCTGTACCTTAAAAAAGTTTAATTTAAGGAAAAATTCAGAAAAACTAAACTTTTTTAAGGTACAGAGTCCTGATGAGGCCCACTAAGGGCGAAACACATGTCTAAACTTTTTCTTAACACTTTCTATATTGCCAGTTACAAAATTTTAGTTAATTTTCAAATAGTTTAGATTAAAAAAAGATTCATAATTGTCAATCACTTTTTTAATTGAATGGATCAGTAATTGCAGCGATTTTTAACTTCGGAAAATGAGCTTTTAGGAAAGCAAATATCGAAATCAAACAGAGCTTTCATATGTTAGAAGACGAACATCAATTTAGTTACTTAAACAGTCAGCTACGTTATAACTTCATTATTGCGTATTAAGCAAAAAAAAACTTTTACCATTGGGACATCCTAAATCTAAGCGTAATTCCCCAAATTCATCTTGGTTTCTAAAATAGTTTAAAGAAATCATTTGTGGCGATTGCTTTAGTTGCGAGGGTCAAGCTGAATTTATTGAGAACAAGAAACACGGTTAATATTTTCTAGGATTTTATTTTAAATGTGCTCGAAGTAATTCCCTTCAGAGCAATGATACACTTGACCATTCTTTCTTTCCACAGTTCAAAAGCTCCCAACCAATCATCGTTCAGAATACCTTCAAAATAAACGTGAACTGCGGCATCAATCTCTTCTTCTGCCCAAAATAATTTTTTAAAATCAAATTATCCTTAAAAGAAGTAGTCACCAGCTGACCACCAAAAAGTCGTAGACCTCCCAGCAGAAACAAAAATGGCCATTTTTGAATAATCAGGAAGGAAAAAAGAGATAGGCGATGTGAAATCGATAGACAGAAGAACCAATTGCCCAAAATGTTTTCTTTTAAGTCAAATTCTCAAAGAAGAAAGCAAAGGTCGTCTTTATAGAAGATGGGGGATGAGGCATCAATAGATAGAAAGAGACATTGCTTCAGATTATAGGTGGAAGGCGCCAGCTAACTAAATTGCCTTTTCCATCGGAAACCTCCAAGCAAAAACAAAAGAACTTGATCAGATGGTCCAACGAACAAAAAGACTGCAAATGAAAGAAACACCTGCCCCAAAATAGCGGCTGGACGCCTTTAAGCAAATAGATCGATAAAGAAAGGAAGATAAAGGGGGAGGATTTTTAAAGATTCTGGAAGAAGACACTCGTTGAGAAATGAGAAGATACCAGCCTTTTTATGGGCATCAGAGATTGTAAAAAGTCATTCTTAAAAATTCTGGAAGGAGACAAGGAGGCTGATATGGAAAAAAACAAAATATTTTCGTATACGGGAACCTGCAAGCAGAAACATCTTTGAAGATTCTGGAAGGATGAAACTGATAACTCAGAGATTGTAAATGGAGGAATCTGTTGGAATAGAAGGAAACATTCTGAGAGGAAAATGGAAACGTCAGTTATCCAGAAAAAAGGTCGTCCTTGAATACCTTGAACGAAGACAGACTGCAGCAGTCCAAAACAGCTCTAAACTGACGGAGAAAGGGTCTTCCTTATATGCTCTGACAGGAGAGATAGCAAATTGAAGTCTAGTTATCCAAAATAGCTACCGGAAGGCGCCAAGCTGACAGAAAGAAGGTCATCCTTAATCCTTCTACCCCGCAAATTCCTTCTAAGCCCAAAAAATAGCCAAAAGTCGCACATTGCTAAATCAGGTGAATACGGCGGATGTTCTGTTAAGTTTATATTTTTTTCAGCCAAAAACTGGAGAGTTGAAGCTGTCGTATGGGACGATGCCTTATCATGGCGCAGCTTAACTCTCTTGTCTGGAACTCTACTGAGCACTTCAGGCAAACATTTTTCAGTGTACCATTTGGCTGTGACAGTCTTTTGTCCATCTAGCTTAATTGCCTTTACTAGGCCCGTACTTCAGAAGAATACCGCGTACATAACTTTCTTCAAAGCTCGCTGCTTCTTGGTCATTGTTGGAGTTTCCTCATCTTCGTGAATCCATACACGATCCTCTTGGGGGGTAGGTACGTCGAAAAAGGGAATGAAAGTATCGTCACCTGTCACTATTTTGGGAAAAAAATGGTGTCCGCTATTATTTAAGAAATTTAAAGTTTTTTGGCAAATTCTTACACGCTCTGCTTTTTGAAAGTCAGAAAGGCGATGCGGCACGAAACGACTAACCACTTCTTTTAAAAGCAGGTGATCGTGTATGATTGTTCTAACAGCTGAGGATCCAATCTTGAGTTGATGCTCTATTACTGCATAAGTGGCTCTATAGTCTTCTTCAATTAATTTTTTAACAGCAGCAATGTTTTTGATGGTAACAACCATAGGAGGACGCCCCTGCTCTTTTTGATGCTTAACAGAATTCCTTTACGCGTTCAAATTCCTTACACCACCGGTAAATTGTAGCCAAGAGGAAGGTGCTTGTTCACTAAAAGCCGAATTTAAACTCTTTTCGCACTCATAAGCGCTTAAACCTTTTTTAAAATCATAATAAATCATGCCCTGTGGTTAATTCCATTTTTTTACTTGTAATATCGCCTTAAAAAATTAGCAACTTGGGTTCGAACGAACGTAACTTCAACAACTAAACTTCAAATGACAATTCTCGATAAATTCAGCTTTACCCTCGTATTCAGTAATTATTTGAAATAAATGAAAGAGAACTTAAAGGATGGGGATTCCATCTTCTTCCCGGATTACATCAAACTAGAACTATCCTCGTCCAATGACAAAAAAGTGATGAAATTCAAAATAAAAGTCAAAGAAAGAAAAATTTATTAACTAAACTAACTATGTATAGGGTGATTAGGTATTAGTTTCGACTTTTATTACAAAAACCCAATCCCCTACTTAAACCACGTACCTCTCTAATAAACCCACATCTTAAGGCTCATCATTTTTCCATTTACAAACTAAATACCCAGGTACTTACACGCCACGAAACCACAAATATTTGCCCTCGCATTTGCCATCGTTACGTTTTTAATCTAACGTTAAATAAACAGTAAACATTCCTCCGATTCGATTATCCGCCTCCGAAACACGGACGGGCAGGGATCAACGGGGTCTAATTAGCGGGATGTTAAACGGTGCCGAAGTTAACGTTTTCTTGTTATTATCATCTCTTTCTCTCGCCGCCGCCTCTGCACAGCGATTTGTACGGCGTTTATGGACTGTAAACAAAGTGTTTTGGCTTCGCTTTGTTAAGCGTTTCGGTTAGAGGAAGAAAAAAGCATTAATACGACGAGTTTTATTGCGTGTACTCACTTAAAAATGTGTTTGTATTAAGAAACGAACAGAATACGTTTTTGGTACTCTAATGGCGTTCGAAAATAATAAAGTAACTAAAAAGGCAAAACTAACGGCGTTTTCGATTCGCCATCCTGGAGTGCTCTCAGAGTATTTTCGTCTTGTTTTAACTTCACGTAATGATACTCGTCAGTTTCCTTTTTTTTATTTCAGAGTAAAATTTGAAAACACCTTTGCACGTACATAAACAATAGGCGCACTTTTTAACAACGATGGAAAAGCAAAAAAGGGCAAATCAAACACGAACGACTTACATCTTCTTGTATTTTTCTTGAAAAGAGAAACGATTCTGCTCTTGGCAAACATAAAAAAGGCATTGAAGTGTTTAAAGTTAAGTCAGATGAAAACTTCGCCAAAAGCAAAATACTAAGAAGAAAATGACGTAAAACAAAAGAGGTTCTGTTAAGTGCAGACAAAAGAAAACTGCGTGTCCATTCTCTTTTTAGAACTGAAATGAAATGAATCTACCACCTAGAGTGTATAGGTCAGCGAAAATGCAACGAATATAAACACTTTTTAAACAAGAAAACGAGAAGAAAATGAAGAAAAACAAAAGGCAATCGACTGAATATTAAACAACGAAACAAAGCAATAATGAAGAGCGAAGAATCTACGCGGGCAAAACTGACATGAGCGGAAAATAGCGCAGATTGTAACCGAATATTCACGTTTTTTAAACGAAACCACGAGAAAGAAAATGAAGAAAAACAAAAGAGAGTCGACCAAATACTAAACGGAAAGGATCGACAACTGAGGACTTCAAAAGAATCTGCGCAAACACTCACTTCACACTCATATTCACCTTTTTTTAAGCAAAAATATTCACTTTTTGAAGCGAGAATATTCACTTTTTTAAGCAAAAATATTCATTGTTTTTCAAACGCGAGCGCGAGAAAATAAATGAAGAAAAACAAAAGACAGTCGACGAAACATTAAATGGAAACAACCAATCACTGGGGGCTCAACAAAAGAATCTTAGGCACAAGCGGAAAGTGTTACGGATTGTGCCTCTCGAGTATTCGCTTTTAAACAAGAATGTGAGATTGAAAATGAAGAAAAACAAAAGGCAATCGAAACGAAACACCAAACAAATGACGAACGAGTAGAAAAGAATCTACGTGAACACACTATAGACATAACCGGAAAGATAACACGGACTGTACTTTTCGAATATTATTTTTTTTTAAGCGGAAATGCGAAAAAGAAAATGAAGAAAAACAAAAGACAGTCGACTGAATATTGCTTGCAAAAGTATTTGCGCAAGTGCTACCAACTTGAGAGAAAAAATGACACAGATTGTACCTACCGGATATTCACTTTTTTAAACAAAAATACGAGGAAAGAGATGAAGAAAAGCGAAAGAAACAAGAATGCGAGGAAAGAGATAAAGAAAAACAAAAGACAATCGAGTGAATATTAAGCGGTAACAATTAATAACTCGGTATACTTACAAAAGAATCTGCGGAAACGCTACTGCCCTGAACAAAAAAAAAATAACATGGATTGCACCTTTCGAATATTCACTTCTTTAAACGAGAATACGAAGAGAAAGATGAAGGAAAACAAAAGACAATCGACTGCAACTAATAACTGAATACATACAAAAGAATCTGCACGCTCTGACACGAGCGAAACACCGAATATTTACTTTTTTGAGCAAGAATACAAGGAAACGGATGAAGAAAAACAAGAGAAACAAGAATTCGAGGAAAGAGATGAAGAAAAACAAAAGACAATCGACTAAATAATAAATGGTAACGATTAATAACTGAGTACTTACAAAAGAATCTGCGGAAACACAGCTGCCATGAACAAAAAAAAATAATAATAACATGGATTGTACCATTTTCGAGTATTCACCTTTTTAAACAAGAATACGAAGAAAAAGTTGAAGAAAAACAAAAGATAATCGACTGAATATTAAACAGAAATAACTAATAACTGAATGCTTATAAAAGAATCTGCGCACTCTGACGAAATACCGAGCGAAATACCGAATATTCGCTTTTTTAAACAAGAATACGAGGAAAGAGACGAAGAAAAACAAAAGAAACAAGAATACGAGAAAAGAGATGAAGAAGAACAAAAGACAATCGACTACATAATAAATGGTCACAACTAATAACTGATTACTTAGAAAAGAATCTGCGGAAACGCTACTGGCACGAACAAAAAAAAATAACATTCGAATATTCACTTTTTTAAACGTGAATACGAAGAAAAAGTTGAAGAAAAACAAATGACAATCGACTGAATATTAAACAGAAACGACTAATAACTGAATACGTACAAAAGAATCTGCGCGCTTATGACATGAGCGAAAAAATAACATGAATCGTACCTCTTAAATATTCACTTGCTTTTTTAAACAAGAATGTTCACTATTTTAAACGAGAATACGAGGAAAAAGATGAAGAATAACAAAAGACGGTTAGGTGAATATTGAACGGAAACAACTGACGATTGAGTGCTCACAGAAAATGTGCGGGAACGCTACCGTCACGAACAAGAAAAAGAATAACATGGATTGTACCTTTCGAATGTTCACTTTTCTAAACAGGAATACAAGAAAGAAAACGAAGAAAAACAAAAGACAATCGGCTGAATATTAAACGCAAACGGCAGGAACTTGGCGCAAGACTACCAACATGAGTTGAACAATAACATCGATCGTACCTTTCGAATGTTCACTCTTTCAAACAGGAATATTCACTTTTTTAACCGCGAATGCGGGAAAGAAAACGAAGAAAAACAAAAGACTATCGACTGAATGTTAAACGGAAACGGCAGGAATTTGCGCAACATGAGTTGAACAATAACTTCGATCGTACCTTTCGGACGTTCACTTTTTTAAACGGGAATAGTCACTTTTTTAACCGCGAATGCGAGAAAGAAGAAAACAAAAGAAAAACAAAAGACAATCGACTGAATACTAAACGAACACAACCACTAACTAAGTAGGTACTTACAGAAAATGTGCGGGAACGCTACTGTGGCACGAACAAGAAAAAAAAAATAACATTCGAATATTCACACTTTTTTAAACGGGAATACGAGAAAGAAAATGAAGAATAACAAAAGACAATCGACCGAATATTAAACAGAAACAAAGAATAACTGAACACATGCAAAAGAATCTGCGCAGTCGGACATGAGCGAAAAAATAACACGAATTGCACCTTTCAAATATTCACGTTTTTAAGCAACAATATTCACTATTTTAAACGGGAATGCAAGAAAGAATATGAAGAAAAACAAAAGACAATCGACTGAATATTAAACGGAAACGACGAATAAACGAATATTTACAAAAGAATCTGGACAAGCACTACCAACGTGAGCGAAAAAATAACATAGATTGTGTCCACCAATTTATTATTCACTTTTCAATAATATCATGAAAATTAAGAGAAACAAAAGACAATCGCCCGGATATTAAACGGAAACAGCCAATAACTGAATATTTACAAAAAAAATTGCGCAGGCACTACCAACAGGAGCAGAAAAATAACATCGATCGTACCTTTCGAATGTTCACTTTTTTAAATAGGAATGGCCACTTTTTTAACCGCGAACACGAGAAAGAAGAAAACAAAAGAAAAACAAAAGACAATCGACCGAATATTAAACGGAAACGACGAATAAACGAATACTTACAAACGAAACTGCACAAGCACTGCCAACCTGAGCGAAAAACTAACATAGATTGTATCTGTCAATTTATTATTCAGTTTTTCAATAAGAACATAAAAATGAGAATGAAAATGAAGAAAAACAAAAGACAATCGCCCGAATATTAAACGGAAACAGCCTGTAACTAAATATTTACAAAAGAATTTGCCCAAACATGAGTACAAAAATAACGTGGAACGTACCTTTCGAATATTCACTTTTTTAAACAGAAATATTCGCTCTTTTAACCGGAATACGAGAAAGAAATTGAAGAAAAACAAAAGACTGAATACTGAACAGAAACAACCAATGACTGTGTACTTACTTACAAAAGAATCCGCACAAGCACTACTACCAACATGATCGAAAAGATAACATAGATTGTACCTTTCGAGTATTCATTTTTTTTTTTAATCAGAATGCGACGAAGAAAAACAAAAGACAATCGACTGAATAACGTGAAACGTACCTTTCAAATATTCACTTTTTTTAAACAATTTCAAACGATTAAGAACAGAGCAAGAAAGACAAAAGACATCGGCAAAACGAATCGGCAAGTGAATACAAAAAAAAAAAAGGTGACACTGATTGTACGTTTTTTTAAAGAAGAATACGAAAAGGAAAATGAAGAAAAACAAAAGACAATCGACTGAATATTAAACGGAAACGACGAATAACCGAATACTTACACAAGTACTGGTAAACATGAGCGAAGAAATAACATAAATTGTACCTATCAATTTTTTATTCACTTTTTCAATAAGAACATAAAAATGAGAGTGAAAATGAAGAAAAACAAAAGACAATCGCCCGAGTATTAAACGAAAAAAGCCTATAACTGAATATTCACAGAAGAATTTGCGCAAACACTACCAACATGAATGGAAAAATAACGTGGAACGTACCTTTCGAATATTCACTTTCTTAAACGGGAATACGAGAAAGAGAATGAAGAAAAACAAAAGACAATCGCCCGAATATTAAACGGAAACAGCCAATAACTGAATATTTACAAAAAAAAAATTGCGCAAACGCTACCAACAGGATTCGAAAAATAACATGGATCATACCTTTCGAATATTCGCTTTTTTGAACAAGAATATTCGCTTTTTTAACCGGGAATACGAGAAAGAAATTGAAGAAAAACAAAAGACTGAATACTGAACAGAAACAACCAATGACTGAGTGCTTAAAAAAGAATCTGCATGATCGAAAAGATAACGTAGATTGTGCCTTTCAAGTATTCACTTTTTTGAAATCAGAATGCGAAGAAAGAGATGAAGAAAAACAAAAGACAATCGACTGAAATGTACCTTTCAAATAATGACTTTTATAAACAATTTTAAACGATTAAGAATAGAGCAAGAACATGAAAAAAAAAACAAAAGGCATCGGCAAAACGAATCAGCAAAAAAAAAGTGACACGGATTGTACCTTTCGAGTTTACACTTTTTTGAAGAAGAATACGAGAAAGAAAATCAAGAAAAACAAAAGTCAGTCGGCCGACCGAGTACAGAAGGAAAGAGCCAAAATAATAACGTTGCTTGTACACCTTTTAAACGTTCACTTGTTTAAACGAAAATACCAGAAAGTGAATGAAGAACAACGAAAGACAATCGAAACAAGTCGAGTACCTACAAAAGAATCTATACGCGAGCGAGTCTGACGAAAAGAAGACTTAATGAATCAAAACAAAAACCGAACGTTGCCGTTTGATTAAAAACAAACGGAAAACGCAATTAACCGACAGTCTTTTGTTTAGCTGGCGTACCTAGGCTGAAAAAGAGCACTTTGCGCAACAAATTAACATTCAAATAGAAACGCAACGAAAACGATGGCGTCACATTATCTAACAGTTGGGCCTCATTTAGAATTAAAAAATAATATTGATAAAGAAATGATTGTGCAAACGTAATGGACAAAAACCATTTTTGATCTTGTAGGTACACCTCTGTGCAATAAAATTCATCACGCCGAACCTATTACAGTTTAAAACGAGCGTGATGAACAAAGCTAACTTTGTCAGAGTAGAGTGCGAGGTAGAGTCGAATGGAAACCCACAAAAAACTGTACCTTGCCTTACAAGTTAAAACTATAATTACTGTGCCCAATTTTATTGCACAGAATAGTACTTAAAGCCACGAAGTTATTCGAAATGAGAGAAACAAGAAATCGTGGAAAATTTCAGGACAATGCCAAGGACGCAAGGATTATATTTTCGAAGATTCGATGTAATTAGGGCAACAAATCAGTGTTGATACCATCAGCTTTAGTTGAGCAAACACGAATTTATCTCAGCAAAGAGTGTCATCAGATAAACCATCAGTACTCCCCCCAACAGTCAATGTCTGCTCTGATTGTCTCCTTTTCGAAAGCCCGACATTTTTGGTGATCACCCACCGTGATACGACGACATACCTACGTACAGTTTGAACGCTCGTTACAACGTTCTAACAATTTGACACGTGCGTGAGGCAACTGAAGCGATTGATAATCGGAAATTCGGTGGAAACATTCTGATAAATCAACCAACTGCCGGAACTAAAGTTTCAAATCGCTGGGAAATTTGCTATTTACAGTAATCCAATTATGAACGAGTTCTAAAGGGAGACGAGCCGCCATTGGTTTGAGGAGGGAGGGCAGAGTGAGTTTGTTGGGTTGGCCTGATTTTGCCGAAATTTCAAATAATTTTAAAAAAAAATAGAATTACTTTGAAATTTAAAGTCCAAACCGAAAGAAATTTTGACTAAACGAAGCAGAAACATGACCAACTATTTCAAGCCAGAAAAACGAAGGGTTTTAGGCAATGTACAGTAGCGGACATGTCATTTTTTTAATAATAATAATAAGTTCGTTATTTTGTTAATTATTAATTGTTTATTAAATTCAAATCCTTCCTACGATAAAATCAACACAACACAAACCAAATTTGTCTAAATGTGGATGATACGTCAAATTCTTGCCCGGATTTTATTGTCCGCACTGTATATTCAAAAATAAACACGTTCCAGAATTTTTTTGTTAATTTTGAATGGGACGACTTTCTAGCCACGGTCTTTAAGGTCCTGTTGGGCTGTCTCCCAAGGAAAGGCTTCAACTGAAAGGAAGTGCTTGAGGAAAGAAATTCGAAACAAACCCCAATCTACCCCCGAAGGGTAAAGAACTTGAAACGACGATACTCCTGGACTTTCTAAAAGCGGAACTTTCGCCCTTTTGGGTGCAAACCTAAAGAACATCATCGTATTTTGGTAACAACTAAAAAAATAACCATATTTTGGTGAGGCAAGACCGATTTCTTTTTTGATTCGTTATAGTAGCCCTTTCTACCTTTTGGGCGCAAGGGTGGTTCGATTTTTATTCTATTCAAAACGCCATGCGTTCCTTTTTAGACCTGACTATGGAATTTCTTGTTGATTTTCATGAAATTGAAACCAATCCCTAATAGTTGATTAAAACTTAGCTTACCATCATCTTTCGGGGAAGGTGGACAGTTTGATGCATAAGATCCTAAGTGGTAGCTGGTGTAAGAGTTCTGGTGCATAGGCGGGAACGGATAAGCACCGAGGGCCCCCCTAGGACTCGGAAAGCCCGCATCGTGAGCCCCCGTCGGTCCCGAATGCGCATTTCCCGCCGGCGAATTAAAGTGGTGTTGATATGAAGTCCTTAAGGGTCCGTACCCATGCTGCTGCAGTTCGATGAAAGCACTCTTTGAGACGGAGGTCGAATTGTTGCTTTCATGGGGCGTCGGAGGACCTATGTGTCCTTCCGCGGACATCGCCGGTGTTCCGGGTGGATCCTCGTTGGGGCCCCCGAACGGGGAACCCAAGTCCGTAAAATTCAGCGTCGTGAAAGGTTTGTTATCCACTTTGATGGAGTTCGGAGGCGTTTTGAGAACTTCGTCTTGAATTCACTCGCACGGCCCAACCAAATCGAAATTCTCGCCGAATCAACCACCCAATGGCCAAGCTCAAAACGAACAATGTTTTCTAAGCGTTTTTTCTTCTTGTTCTTTCTTTGGCAGGACGTTCTCTTCGGGATTCCTCGTTTTCATTGTCGCTCGCCAGAACAACCGAAAGCACACAACACCGACCGAAAAAATTTAATCAGAAAATTCATCCGAAATTGTTAATGCCCCCAAAATTAAGAAAGACACACCGCCGCCGCGCACATAATTCAAGTTAGGGGTTGCACTATCGAAAAAACTCAGTCATCTCACAACTCCCCGCGGTCGGAGTGAAAAAAAAATCCCGAAATTCACCGACGAACGAAAATCGAAAAACCCGCCGTCGAAAAATAATTAAATTCCGACGAACAGTTAATAACGTTAATCAAAGCGCCGACGTAATTTGCCGCATTCAACTTCGATAATATGTGTAATTCACACTATAATTGCGTAAAAAGCATTCAGAGATTAACCCGAAAACAAATTACACGAAATTGAGTACATATGTCGTTTTTTTTACGTCGAAAATTGCTCTCAAACTCAACCATCTACTTCCTACGAGTGTAGGGACTATAATGAAGAATAATCATATAATAGTCGGCTTGGGATTTAGTTGCTCCTTTCAACCGACAGGTTTCGCTACTATTCAGCGTTCGGCGACCCAAACCACGCCCCCGCGCGCCCGCATTGGCCCAAGCCGCGGGATGGGCGGGGCGCGAGCCAGTTTCCCAAAGATTTTCAACCGAAAGAGGTGGAGTGTCCAGCTCGATTCTCGGTACTTACACGCCTCTGTAGACATTCAGGCGCTTCATTTTTAGGTTATGTTAAGGTGCTGCTCTGATATAGTGTTTTATTGAATTAATGTAATGTTCATATTGCATCTAGATAGTGGTGTGCTTTAATATAAAGTGACGTTTCGTACTTTAACGTAACGCGCAGGATACACGACGCCACCGCCAATGAAACTTGCACGATTTAAAACAGCACATGAAAAAAATTAATAAACGCCAATATCGGTCCAATCAAATCGACCGTTCCGATCAAACTATAAAATGCGACGAAACGAGTCGGTTTCTTCTGAAATTCTGTGATCTAATTGGTTTCCTCAAAACGATTTGCCGACAATGTGAGGAGGAATTTCTTCATGTGCGAAAGAAATGGTTAGTCGGTGAACTTGAGCTGATAATGGCGATGTTGAGTTCCGCTTAAGAGTGTGTGTGATTTAAGTATTTTTCCTTGGAATCTGAGGCGTGCTAATATAAGAGAAATTCTATCGTCGGAAAATTCGAACTGTGCGATTTCCCGTCCGGCAAATTGGATGTAAATTCCGTTTATACAAATGTTGTAAAAACCTCAATTTGTGTGTAGGTAATTACTGGACGCCTGGTTTTAATGAACCGATCGCTGATAATGGTCATGCTGGTGCAATTGCTTTAATCTAAGTTTCCAAAATTTGAATTTCATTTCCGCTAGGACTACGCAAGGGACGAAGTTGAGTTCGCTTTCAACTTAAAGCTGAGGTTTAAAGTCGTATGTAGTTGAGAGCAAAAAATAAAGCGCCGACTTTGTTTTAAAATTGTATAAGTAGCTTTTGTTTTTTTATTCGAAAAGTTGAAAAAACTTGCGCAAAAAATTACAGGAATTTGAAGAGTAAGGGTTGAGTTGAGTTGATTTTAAATATTTCGCTCATAATCGCGCTTAAAAGTGGAAGAAAGGCGGTCTTGTTTTTTTTTTTTAATCTATATTTGTTTCTGTTAGAAAGCCGACGGTACACAGCGGTTTCTTTTAATTTTCCGCGACTTTAAATTAATTTTTTTTTTCAAAATACTTTTAATAAAATCCTTTTACATCCACGGCAAGGAACGTCTTCCAAAATGTAATACTTTTTCCAAAACTATTGGTGGCTTTGGCCTTAAGAATTGGAAGACCACTCAGGAGTATTTTATCGAATTAAATTAAATAAAGCTTCGATAGTTCCGTAGACTCAAAAATTTTCGTTTGTTCAAAGAAAGCGACTGGCGAAAAAAACGAAAACAAAAAATAAAGAAATGCGTAGCTTTAAAGCTTCCAGAAATTCCTCAAAATAATCGTTTTTAATTAAAGAAATCCCTTTGCTCTTTTTGCGTTCAAGAAACCTCCAAAAAGGAATAAATCCCTCAAGTTAGCAACTCCAGTAAGTGACAGTGCTGCCAACTTGTCAGACTTTGAGTTCTTCCGTTTTAAGCGAGAAATTCCCTGTTTTTAAATTGAAAATTGAAAAAAATCTTAACGTAAAGCTGTCGAAATTAATGAATAAATTAAATTGTCTTTCATACAAATCATACAATCCACGCACACGTATAGGAAGGCGGTTGTATAAATCGTGCAAACTTGAAAACTTTAAGGAAACTTCTTTCATTTTACTTTTCCTGAAGTAGTCCTGAAAATTATTCATTTCGCTTCGTAAAAAAATTAAACCCCGTCAAAAATTAAATTAAATCCTGGGGGGTTTGGGGCTTGGTAGGTATTTTTATTTATTCTTAAAAGATATCGATTCAATTAAAAGCTGACGCATCTACTAATGTTAATTTCAATTAAAAGACGAAGTACGTTAAGAAAATTAACAAGAAAAGTGATAGGCAAGTTCTTGAAAACTTTGTTAAATGTATCTGGAAGACAACAGACACTACTATGATAATAATAACAATAATAATAATGGTTTATTGCTCAACGTGAAACGCAGTTTTAATTGGTGAAGATAATTTTTAAGTAGCGAACGAGCAATCACAAGGCGAAGTTCAAATTTGGGTTGGGCCCATCTGCTTTTCGGCTTAGCCTTGAATGAAAAGGAAGATATAACCAAGAGGCAAACAGAACTAAACGTTAACCTGCACTCTTTAGGTAATTAGGAACTCTTTAGGTCTGAATTGATTGGACAATGAACAGACTTTTAGGATTTTTTTTTAAGTAGACTGCCTTCTGTATTTTTATCTGAAATGTAGATTATTGTATTTAACATAGAGGGCAGTTTTATAATAAAATTCGTTTCAATAATCATGAACGATCGCGTGTTATTTTAATGATGCTTCAATAAGATCAAATTTCGTACTGTTTTATTGTCGGACGAATACATTTGGAGGACAGTGCACAAGTGCGTAATAATTTTTTTTTTTATAATAGAATTACGTATCGCGTTTGCAATTAATTCTATTTTAAATATCTCTATTTTTCGGCGATCCACGGTTTGTTAAAGAATCGTGTTTTGGTGGTGGAAGTGGAAGGGTGCGTGCGACTTTGCACAAAGGAAAAACAATGGTATTTGTTAACACGATTGTTGAATTGTTATTAAAATGAAGATACCTGCAACAAATAGAAAATGTTTACATTTAATTGTAGAATAAAGTTTCTAGTGAAATACTACACTTTTTAAAGAAAATCGTGTAACAAATAATAGTAAACGTGTCACCATAAATTGTGTAAATTAATTTCAAAGACCAAAATGTAAACTTGTTATACAAATTGCTGAATTAAACAACAAACGTAAGTTTGATTTTTTTTTAATTTTCAACAATTGCGTTAATAATTCCTCCACCTCCTTTTTACACAGAAATCTGTGCGCCCATAGACTATGCTTACCGTGGATGGCACCAATTATTTGACGTGTGCACGTTGCATTAATTTCAACGTCATTTATCGAATTTAGGGTAGAATAATCGATTACCTCCACAATAAAAATTTCTTTTTTGCATTCGTACAGTTTCTTGAGTCAAATTTCTTTCTTCTTTGAATGAGAGACCTTAAACCCAGCAGCAATTTTGAGTTAAATGTAAACGAACCCACGAATGCCTCACGAATTTACATTTATTTCTTCGCACCTGCAGATATAGAAGGTTGGTGTAAATATTTCTACAAAACTTTCCCTATTCATCGATTTAATTCATTTATAATATAAATGGCGTTTAAAAGAAGAATTATTGATAAACGTGAGGGGACAAGTTTAAAATTGAAACCCGACTAGCGAATTGGAATTGCTGCTATATAAAGCGTGTCCCAACAAGACCGGCGGATTTAAATTTGCCGCCATTTTGTTAATACGAGTTGTACGGTGATTTCTTTTTGACAGTTGTGCAGACCACGCGATTTAAGAATATGGAAAAGTATTCAAACGAACAACGTTTAATTATTGTGAAAACACATTACAAAAATGGTGAAAGTTTTTTGCGAAGACAGTTCGTCAATTACGTCAAGTTTTCGGTCCCAATAATGCTTAGTTCTTCATCCATTTAACGTTGCTTATTTTCCTGTTCCTCTCTTTTCCTCATTTATCTAATCTCTCTTTACCGACACAGTCATTTGTTCTACTCTCTTTTCCCTCCTTCGAATCTATTTCTTGTCTTCTAATTTTTCCTGCCTTTAACGTCCTTCTTAGTAAATCTCTCTTACTTGATTGTCAGCGTCACACTTTTAAATGAGCGTAATTTTTTCCAATTTTCTTTTAAGATTGGTTAAATGACCAAGAGGCGACGTGAATACGTCGCCCCTTTTTAATAGCGCTTTAGTTTCTCTTTGCAAGTACTTCACAATCTTACAGAAAATAAATTAAAGGTGTTAGAACCATGAGGATCCACATAAGTGCAATTTTTTTGCGAATTGACATAAGTGCTAAAAGCGGAGATGAATTTCGAATTAATTTGAAACGATAGACCTAAGTAGGAAGAGTCTAATTGAGTCTAGACTAAAATTTTTATTTTTTAACATTTTTTCTTTAAATTCTTCAGTGTTTTTTTTTTTAAAAGATTTTTTCCAAACACAGTAGAATTTCCTTCTGTTTCTTTTATTTGTAGTTTTTCAAAAAAATGACAAACCCAAAAACAAATACATAAAACAGGCAATTGTTTTGAGTAAGTCTGAGAGTTTTCTAACAATAGTTTTTCATTTGTCATGGAAAGCAAGAGTTGATTATCATTTTTGTATGAGTTGTTTATTTGTTTTCTTTTGAGTTGATTGTTATTTGTTTTTTTTGTGAGTTCATTGTAATTTGTTTTTTTATGAGTTGATTATCATTTTTTTATGAGTTGTTTATTTGTTTTTTTTTTGAGTTGATTGTTATTTGTTTTTTTTTGTGAGTTGATTGTCATTTGTTTTTCTTTGCGAATTGATTGTCATTTGTTTTTTTTTTTTAATTGATCATTTATCATTTTTTTTAATTCGTCAATGTTTATTGAATTATTTATTTAGTTTTTCATTAGTCTCATTACACGACTGACGTCTTTTTTTTTATTAGTCGACTGCGTTTTGTTTTTGTGTCAATTGATTGACGGTTCTTCTTATTAGTTTATTGTCTTTTGTTTTTTTTTATGAGTTAATTATCATTTGTTCTTTTTTGTGAGTTGATTGCCATTTGTTTTTCTTTGCGAATTGATAATCATGTAGTTTTTTTTTTGTGAGTTGATTGTCATTTGTTTTTTTATGAGTTGATTATCATTTGTTTTTTTTTTTATGAGTTAATTATCATTTGTTTTTTTTTTTTTGAGTTGATTGTCATTTGTTTTTTTTTGTGAGTTGATTGTCATTTGTTTTTCTTTGCGAATTGATTGTCATTTGTTTTTTTTTTTTAATTGATCATTTATCATTTTTTTTTAATTCGTCAATGTTTATTGAATTATTTATTTATTTTTTCATTAGTCTCATTACACGACTGACGTCTTTTTTTTATTAGTCGACTGCGTTTTGTTTTTGTGTCAATTGATTGACGGTTCTTCTTATTAGTTTACTGTCTTTTGTTTTTTTTTATGAGTTAATTATCATTTGTTCTTTTTTGTGAGTTGATTGTCATTTGTTGTTTTTATGAATTGATTATCATTTGGTTTTTTTTTGTGAGTTGATTGTCATTTGTTTTTTTATGAGTTGATTATCATTTGTTTTTTTTTATGAGTTAATTATCATTTGTTCTTTTTTGTGAGTTGATTGTCATTTGTTGTTTTTATGAATTGATTATCATTTGGTTTTTTTTTGTGAGTTGATTGTCATTTGTTTTTTTATGAGTTGATTATCATTTGTTTTTTTGTTTTTTTTTTAGTTGATTGGCATTTGTTTTTTTTGTGAGTTGATTGTAATTTTTTTTGCGAGATGATGATTGTCATTGGTTTTCTTTTTGTCAGTTGATTGTTGTTTGTTTTTAATTTTTAATTTAAACTGAACAACATGGAAAGCGTACACACGTTAAGAGCTACTGTAGAAAATGCTGCCAACTAAACAACATGAAATTATTATTAATATTACACAAAGCAAAACTGCCATTTTTTGACCATGTTTTAGAAGTTGGTGGGGTAAGCTAAGTTTTAAAAGTTGGTAGGGTAAGCTAATTGCTTATTTTTATATATATAAAATTAAATGGTACATAAGTGCAAGTGTTTCATTTGTCGTTCACAAGAAAAATGTTGATAAAATTAAGAAACAATTGAATGAGCATAATTTTCTCCAATTTTCATTTAAGATTGGTCATTTATTGGTAATTTTTAAACAGCGTTTTCTTTTTATGTCCGTTTTGCACATTCTTCCAGAAAATGATGAACCCAAAAACAAATGCACAAAGTAGGAAATTGTTTTAAATAAGTCTCCGTACTCTGGGTTTTCTAACAACAGTTCAACAACAGATTAGGTTTTCTAACAATAGTTTTCTAACAACAGTCGTGGAAAGCAATGTCAAAATCGTTCACAACGAAAATGTTCAGAAAATTAAGAAACAATTGAACGAGCATAATTTTCTCCAATTTGCATTTAAGATTGGTCATTTACTGGTAATTTTTAACAGCGTTCTCTTCCGTCCCCTTTCACGTCAGTTTTTCACAAATTTCCAGAAAATGGTGAAGCCAAACCAAATTTGCGCTGATGGATCAGAAGACCATTGTTCGTCGTCGTCCTCGTCGGTCTCTCGAAAATTTAGCCACAGTAAGGGAATCTGTGGCCGGTTCCTATCCAGCATCGTGGTCAAGAATAAATATTTCCAGAAGCACTACGCAACGAATTTTGGTAAAAGATCTGCATTTGCACGCGTACAAGGTTCAATTGGTGCAGGAAATCAAGCCAAGGGACCGTGAGCAGCGCCGTGGATTTGCTGACTGGGTGTTGGGACATCATCAAATTAATGCGGATTTTTCGAAGAAAATCATTTTTTCAGATGAGGCACATTTTCAACGTAAATAAGCAAAACTGTCGGATTTGGGGTGCTGAAAATCCTCGTGTGATACTCGAAAAACCAACGCATCCACCGCGAGTAACTGTTTGTTGCGCATTTTGGGCTGGCGGAGTGATTGGGCCGTATTTCTTAACGGAGTTTTTGTGGCCCGAATTGGATGTAATTGATGTGGAGGACATGTTTTTCCAACAAGACGGTGCCACCTGCACGTGAAACAATGGTGTTCCTGCAGACCAAGTTTCCAGGCCGAGTCATTTCTCGATTTGGCGATCAACACTGGCCACCAAGATCGTGCGATCTAACGCCGATGGACTTTTTTCTTTGGGGCTATGTGAAGGAAAAGGTGTATGCGAATAAGCCTGAAACAGTTGAACATCTTAAAGAGGAAATACGGCGCGTTGATGGTGAAATACAGCCACATTTATATGAAAACGTCATTCAAAATTTCAACCCTGTGCCAGAGGTTTCGTGGTGGCCATTTGGCTGATGTTATATGTCACGTTTAATCGGGACTATTTTTCTTTATGTTGAAATAAAAATGTTTGCTTAATTAAAAAAATAAATGTGTTTTTCTTTAAAATTAAATCCGGCGCTCTTGTTGGGACACCTTTTAGTTCGAGCAAATATGGAAATAATCGGGTGTAGGTTTCGTCAATCTCGAAATTAAATAAAGGAGATTCAGGGATTAGAATTTATTTTAGAAATAAAAGTTCTGTTACATTCTATTTCTAGAATCTAGATCAGAATTTTCATGAACGAATTAAATTTGATAAAATTGAGATAAGAGAATGTTGGATTACAAGAATAATGAAGCAGCATTTAATAAATCAAATCTGTTTGTAGTAAGTATTTGATTTAATGAAGGAATATTCCTTAATCCTCAGTATGAATAAGGTACCTACGTACTAATCCCTATTTAGCGGTTCAAGGCTCTTCCCCATCCTTTCGTACGAACGTCTTACCGCCATGGTCCAACTCATGTTGTTGTTGCAGCTACATACCTTACATTTCCTTTTGATTTGGAATTGCAGGCCGCATTTGTCTTAAATCCTCCAATCCTATCCGAGTACTCTACATGTATACAAAAGTAAGCAAACGAGCGCTTTTGTTTTACGTGATTTATTTTTATTGAGATACGCTATCACATCATGATGACCGAAGGCGACTTCAGCTGCGCCAAATTGAGACTACACTGCTGCCAAATCCTCGCGATATTTCATATTTTCAATTCCCCCAGTAAAATCTGTTTCAGTTTCACTTAGTTTTCAGATCGGGATTACCACTTCATGACATGACGTAACCGGATAAGATTTTCCTTAATATCAGAATACTATTTCTTTTTTTAATAAATGCTAAGGATATGCTTAGTTTTAGTTTATGTTTAATATGCATATTAGATTGCCTCACGAAAAATTCTGTCAAATGAGTCGATAAGCCCCATCTATTGATGCCGTTTTCAATTTTTATGATGTAGACTTTTCTGACCTAGCTCCGCATTTTTTCAAGTTTCAGTGAAACAGTCGGTATAATGTAAGATATGCTAGTGTCTCGGCAGTAATTTTATTTCGAAAATGGCCGAATTGTTCACGAAATTTTGGACATTTACACAATTCTAACCACTTTCGTTTTTAATGAATTTAAGAGAAGTGCACAATTTGAAGCCCCATTTATGAGTTTACGTGTTAATTAGAGCCAAGAAGGAAACTTATTTTATTAAGTGTGATTCACGGCCTACTAGATTTTCTTATTCTCAATAAATTCAGCTTTACCCTCGTATTAAGCCTGATACTATGTGACACAAATCGATTTCCAAGTTATATACGAGATTTTTTGGCATTATTTTATATAAGACGAAACACGATTTTATTCGCAAATAAAATTACATAATTGTATTTGCTACAACTTAAACGTGCAGTAGTCACA
The DNA here is from genome assembly GCA_039766575.1 of Serrognathus titanus. Lineage (NCBI taxonomy): Eukaryota > Metazoa > Arthropoda > Insecta > Coleoptera > Lucanidae > Serrognathus > Serrognathus titanus. The sequence continues at coordinate 56,678,880 of CM077911.1, forward strand.
ATATTATGATATTACGTTACGTTATTATTGTAAATACAAAACGACAAAATACTCCAATTACTTACTTAGCTGTGTGCTAAGCGTGTGTGTGTGTGTGTGTATGTAAGCGTTTAATAGTAAATAGTACCCTACTATTTAACACACATTCTTGCGCATACATAAATTAATTGCCAGATCAAAATGATTTGCGCTGTGAAAAGTTCACATCGTTAACTCACATAATCCCGCCGCAGTTTAATTCAAAATATTTATTTACATGTTACGCAAGCGAAGGAACAAAACGAGCTGCCCGCTCGTTATTAACTTGGTTTTCATTTTCGAAGTTACACGTATGTTACATCTTATGCAACCCACGCAAAGCGTAATTAATAAATTAAATAAATAAATAAAAAACCACCATAGTAACTTTGTATTGTTAGCATTGAACATCAGGTAATATGGGGGTATGTTGTTTAGTGGTCGCTTGATGTCTAATTTGTGGTTGGTTTTAATCATCATTTTGTTGCTTTAGATATGGAGCAGGTAAATAAATATTACATTATGCAATTCTTTAATAAACGTTTTTAAAAATGATGGCTATTTTAACAATAATCTTGAGGCCCATGAACTGAACCACGCACCTAAGTTCTCGAAATTTTGTGAACCAAGAGGAAACAGAAATCAAATAAATTCGGATTAGACATTTAAATAAATTAAATCCAAAATGAATTAAGCATCCAAAAATTGATACTTTAATAAAATACTAATATTAGTTGAGCATGAAACAATTACTTATACAGTGCGTTATAAAAGTCCGGAGTAATTCAGTATTTTTGTAAGTAAATATCCTCGAAGAGGTTTGCTTCAATTTATTTCTTGTCCGTATCTTTATACGAAAATTCCATAGATGGTGTTGGTGAAGTAACGAATGTGACGTCATCTATGTACTTCTTGATTAACTCTCTTTCTGATTGTGGCAGTGTGGCCCTATTTTACTTTGAAAATAAACGTTACTTGCACAAGAAAGTTGAATTTATTCCAGACATAATGTCATGCGCAAAAATTATAGCGAAACGTTCAGCGATTTTTAAATTTTTAGGCCCGGTTTTTCAATCACAATTACCTTCAGTTTATTGCCATAGTAACAATTGTTTTTATAATTGTTACTATGGCAATAAGCTGAAGGTAAAAGTTAACTTGCGATTGAAAAACCGGGCCTTAAAGTGCAAAAAGCTGCGATCAAAGTACCCCGAAGTTCAAAGCAACCCCATCTGTTGGCACCTAATGGAATTGAAATTTTTATATCTGCATGAATCACTAATGCGAAGCCGATTTTGTTTTTCAAATACTCGTGCTGGTCGAATTCGAAGCAGTCGTAGTCACGTAGATCATTTGTTGAAATCTCTCTGACCTGCACAATTTTTGTTTATTTTACTAACAAATGTCAATTATATAGAAATAAAACAAAATGAACGTCAAACGGTACATTAAAAAAAAATATATTCCAGGATAATCAAATCGCAGAAAAAAGTCTTCAAAAGATTAATAGCTTTTTGGGAGTTTAGCGCTTTGCTACAGTTGGTAACGCAATATTGCAACAAAAACAAAAGACGGTTGCCAGATTTCTCCGTGAAAAAAAAAAGATTCAGTACGGGAAAATATTATTTCATTTGAAGATTATTAAATAAGGAGGAAAGCAATAAAAACAAAAGTTCAAAAATTCAATTAAAAAAAACAAAAAACAACGGACAAAAGTGCTATTAAAAACAAAAGAGGAACGATTTCAAATAAAACAAAAACAAAACGCGATCGCCAGATTTCGAATTAAAAAGAGAGTTTCGGAAAAAAAGGAATAAGTTCGAAAAAACACAAAACAAAAGACAATCAAGATTTTGGCAGCGATTGCCAGTTTAAAAGAAAACAAAAAGCGATCAAGTTTTCAACAACGACTGGCAATTACAAAAACAAAAGGCGATCGCGTTTTAATTTCACGTAAAAAAAGTGTCAGGGTTTTAAAAACCAAATGCCAATCAAAATTTCTGATACTTAAAAGAAACAAAAGACAATCAAGAGAGTTTAAAAAAAACAAGAAACAATCGAGTTTTCAACAACGAATGGCAATTATAAAAAAAAAAAACAAAAGACGATCGCGTTTTAACTTTGGAGAACAAATGGAGAAATTTTTTAATCAAAATTTCTGATATTTAAAAAAAATAAAAGACAATCAAGATTTTGGCAGCGACTGACAGTTTAAAAGAAAACAAAAACCAATCACGTTTTCAACAACAAGTGGCGATTACAGAAAAAAACAAAAACAAAATTTCTGATACTAAAAAAAAAACAAAAGACAATCAAGATTTTGGCAGCGATTGACGAATGGCAATTATAAAAAAAAAAAAAAAACAGAAGACGATCGCGTTTTAATTTTCGAGAAAAAAATGGAGAAATTTTTAATGAAAATTCCTGATATTAAAAAAAAAACAAAAGACAATTCAAGATCTGGCAACGACTGACAGTTTAAAAGAAAACAAAAAGCAATCAAGTTTTCAGCGACGAGTGGCAACTACAGAAAAAAAACAAAAACAAAAGACGATCGCGTTTTAATTTTGGGGGGGAAAAAAAGGGAGAAATTGTTAATCAAATTTTCGACAGCGACTGATACTTAAAAAAGAAAACGAAAGACGTTCAAACAAAACAAATGAAAATAGTAAAGAGTGAATAGAAAAGAAAAACGAAAAAAAAAACGTTGGGAGTTTTCAAATCCTTTTTAGGATTTCCAGGGGAGGTTTTGAAGTGACTTTTAGGGATCACACGTGATAATTGAGGTTTTTCCACGAAATCTTTTATTCCAAAATTCAACATACACAACCATTTTGCCACACAAAGAACTTTCCAGGGCCTTCGTCGCTACCATTGCTGCTTATTGATGATCTAGGAATTTTAGATCAATTACCCTAATTTCAATTCTGCTTCAGTTTTAGATTTGGAAAGGTAAAGGTAACACAGCCTATGGTGTTACGAAATCATTGTTGTCTCTCTCAATCACCTAAGGTTACCTGTATTTACTTGATACAGAATTGACATTGACTGAAGAATACACGTACGATCTGTTGAATTAAAAATAATGAATGAAAGTGGTGAATGCATCTTTTTTTTTTCTTAAACAAATTCCTTCCGTCTTTCCTTTTCATCCTCGTTCAAGACTGAAATGGCGAGGTCAATTTAGAAACCAAATTTACATATTATAAAATACCAGGCACCCACGTAACACCATAAATTCCGTTTGAAGGAGACACAGTTTCAATTTGATCGATAAATTAGCCGAGAGCAAAGGCACCCGAGCACAGTCGGGCCGATGTAATTCAAAAGGAGGAAAATTGCTGAACACACAGCAAGGACAAGACTCCCCGCCGAGTGAACGGCACAATGCTAATCGTAAACTAGTGTAAACATAACCGCAAGATACCGATTTCTTTTTTCTTAAACCCTAGTTTATACGTCATGATAATAATTAATCAATCGCGAAATGTACGCAAGAAATACTTAGTACTTAGTATGGTGTAGACAGAAAGAGTAATAAGGAGACGCATCAAGAGTCTGTTTGTTGTAGAGAGATAATTAATAAATTAGTTCTTTTGACGGCGCCAGTCGGCGTTTCTAAAAGAAAAAATAATACATTTTTAACAGGATATCTTTTAAGGCATCAACGCCTTTCTGGGTGTACAGTCGTCACAAAAATTTCCGGGGCCCGACCGCGCCGCTACTTCGTTCCCTCATAAACGAAATTAAACTGATTAGGATCTAATCTAAGTTACTATACGTCTAATAGACGCTGCTAATGAAATTAATTCAGGTTTCTATCTCATTCTCTTACGCTAACGCATCTACACTTACATATTATAGAATAAGCACATTGCGCGGAATTATTGTAATAACGTAATAACAGTGATCATCCTCATGATCATAAATAATAAATTTGCAACAATTTATTCTGCAAACGAATCGATAATGAATGATATAGGTTCTAATGAATTATCATTTAAGTTTTCTCTTGCTTTAAAGAAAAAGGTATAAAATGGAACAAAATTTTTGACAATTATAATATGTACAGAGAGAGAAATGATAAAGTGATCGCTTTCGTCCACCTTCCAGTAAATTAAATATTGCATACGACTCGCCAAATTACAAAGGCCTTGAACTCTTCAACTGCACAAGCACAATAAATTTTGCTCAAAAATGCACTGTAATCTATAGAATGAATATGTGGACTTATGCAACAATCATAATTCATCAATCTAACAGAATTAGTCATAAGCAGGACGACCGATAACAGAACTCCAGTATTTACTGCAAGAGTTAGGGAAATCCTGGTAAAACCTAACGAGAATATGTAGTGTAATTGTTGTAACTAAAATTAGAATTCAGTTCAATTCGTGATAAGTTAAGTTACCATCTAAAGAGAGAACAATAATAGAAAGAGAATCCAAAGGGTTAACAAAAAGCAATGAGAGGCAAAGGCGATATTAACAACAAACAACAACGAAACGTAGAGTTACATAATCAAAAAAAAAAGATTCTCATTTGGCGGAAGTGATACTTACCACCAACAGAAAACAAAAGAAGAAATTAGTTTCAAAAGCAAAAAGTTAAAATAATGAAGTAAATAGAAAGAAACAAAAGCTTCATTTGATTTTCGAAGGCTTCGCGCCAGAAGCAGTCGGTTATTCATTTGTTCTCTTTTGTTCCCAAAAAGGATCAATAAATATACAAAGAAACAATTGAAAGTTTGATTTGTTAGATTTTCGACAATTTTTCTTTGCTTATGAAAATAAAGCAATACAAGAAAAAACAAAGGAAAGCTTGATTTGATTTTCAACGACAAATCTATTTACAAGAAGATCAAGACGAAAAAAAACATAGTTTCACAAAAAATAACCAAAAACAAAAGAAGGTCGACGGTTTCCGGAGCGAAACGTAAGAAAACAGAAACAGAAAACAAAAAAGAAATTGCCTGAAGTGTCAATGCGACGAAAAGAAAACAAAAAAGAAAATTAATGAAACAGAAAGAAACGAACGCTTTAATTTCGTCTTTTCAAAAGCTTCGCGCCCGAAATAAACGACTTTTTATTTGTTCTTTTCTTGTTCACAAAGAGGAACAATAAATATGTACTGAAATGCAAGTAAACAATTGAAAGTTTGATTTTCCCCGGAAAAGCGGCGATTTTTCTTTGCTTACGAAAATAAACAAGAAAAAAAACACTGTAATACAAAAAAAAAAAAACAAAAACGAATGAAAACTTGATTTGATTTTCAGAAGCTTACAAAAAGAAACAAAAAAAAATGACGGCTAAGAAACAAATGAGTCTGATTGGCTTTTCGAACATTTCTCGCCGGAATCTTCGATTTCTTTTTTGCCTACAAGAGAAACAAGTGAACGTAAAACAAACGAATGATAAGGAGAACAAAAAAAAACACAAACAAAAGAAAATCGAAAACAAAAAAAGAAGAGAAAATGTAACAAGTATCAAGTGCAAGGATAAACAAGCGAAGATCGATGATTTTTGGGGCGGATTTCTTGAACTTCTCAATAATAATCGTAATAATTCAACAAATGAACACGAAACAAACGAAGCAGAACAAAAAAAAAACAAAAGAAAATCAAAAACAAACAAAAGAAAATCGAAAACAAAAAAGAAGAAAAAATGTAATAAGTGCCAACTGCAAGAGTGAGTAGAACAAAAAAAAACAAACAAAAGAAAATCGAAAACAAACAAAAGAAGAGAAAATGTAACAAGTACCAACTGCAAGGATAAACAAAAGAAGATCGATGATTATTGGGGCGGGTTTCTCGAAATTCTCAAAGAAAAGAAGAGATCGTAATAATTCGACAAAAATGAACACGAAACAAACGAAGCAGAACAAAGAAAAAACAAAAGAACAAAAATAAACAAAAGAACAAAAATAAACAAAAGAAAATCGAAAACAAAAAAGAAGAGAAAATGTAATAAGTTCCAACTGCAAGGATAAACAAAAGAAGATCGATGATTAATGGGGCGGGTTTCTCGAAATTCTCAAAGAAAAGAAGAGATCGTAATAATTCGACAAAAATGAACACGAAACAAACGAAGCAGAACAAAAAAAAAAAAAACGAAAGAAAATCAAAATCAAACAAAAAAATCGAAAACAAAAAAGAAGAGAAAATGTAATAAGTGCCAACTGCAAGGGTAAACAGAACAAAAAAAAACAAACAAAAGAAAATCGAAAACAAACAAAAGAAGAAAAAATGTAACAAGTGTCAATTGCAAACAAACGAAGATCGATGATTATTTAGGCGGATTTTTGAAACTCTCAAGACAAAAGAAGGAACCGCAATAATTCAACAAAAATTAACACAAAACAAACCAAAGGTAAGGAAAGCAACGGAATAAACAAAAGAAGATCGACGCTTTTACGTCGAAGTGTAAGAAAATAAAATAAAATATTGAAATGAATAAACAAAGGAAGATCGACGAGTTTTTCGAATATTTCAGGACAAAAGAAGAAACCATAATAACTCGACAAAAAAAGAACACGAAACAAACGAAGGATAGGGAGAACAAAACAAAAGAAATCGACGTTTCTACGGCGAAGTGGAAAAAAATAAAATCACAGACGGAAAACAAAAACAAAAAAAAAAGAAAACGTATGAAATGCCGACTGCAACGATAAACAAAAGAAGATCGGCGATTAATTAGTGGCGGGTTACTCGAAATTTTCAAGACAAAAGAAGAAACCTTAATAACTCGACAAAAAAAGAACACGAAACAAACGAAGGATAGGGAGAACAAAACAAAAGAAATCGACGATTATACGGCGAAGTGGAAGAAAATAAAATCACAGACGGAAAAGAAAAAAAAAAGAAAACGTATGAAATGCCGACTGCAATGATAAACAAAAGAAGATCGGCGATTAATCAAGAGGCGGGTTTTTCGAAAATTTCAAGACAAAAGAAGAAACCATAATAACTCGACAAAAAAAGAACACGAAACAAACGAAGGATAAGGAGAACTAAACAAAAGAAATCGACGTTTCTACGGCGAAGCGTAAGAAAAATTAAAATCGCAGATGTAAACAAAAATAAAACTGCAACAATAAACAAAAGAAGATCGGTGATTATCAGACGGCTCTTTTGAAATTCTCAATCCAAAAGATTTTATGTAAATGAACTAAGTACGAAACGTTATTGAATAAAAGAGAAATGTAACGAAATAACATGGAAATATTAAGAACAAAACAAGCAACGAACAGGAGAATACCTGAACTGGAACAAAAAACTAAATAAACTCGTTAAATGCAGTACGATAATCGGAAACGTAATTGTTTATATTTACGAACAATTAATTTACGTTTAGTTTATTTTTTTGTTATGTTTTTATAATGTTTATTGTTAGGATTGTTGTAATTATTTAAATTATATTTACAATAATTACACTACATACTCTAGTTAGTTAGGTTTTGCCGGGGCTTCCCTAACTCTTGCAGTAAATACTGGAGTTCTGTTAAGACGGGCCTGATCGCATTGGTAATTATATCCTTTTTATTGGGTTTGACGAACTGTATTATTACTGATATAATTTTTTTAACATTCTCTTCACAAAGACTTAAAAAAATTAGTAAAAATTACACTAGGTTTTACCAGGATTTCCCTAACTCTTGCAGTGAACACCCAAACTCTTGCAGTAAATACCCTAACTCTTGCAGTAAACACTGGAGTTCAATTAAGACAGGCCTGGCAGCACTAGTAATTATATTCTTGTTATTTGATTTGACAAGCTATATTATAACTAATAAGTATTGCTTTTAACATTCTCTTCACAAGGACTTAAAAAATTAGTAAAAATTACACTAGGTTTTACCAGGATTTCCCTAACTCTTGCAGTAAACACCCAAACTCTTGCAGTAAATACCCTAACTCTTGCAGTAAACACTGGAGTTCTATTGAGACAGGCCTGACAGCACTAGTAAATTATTATGTTATTCGCTTTGAAAAAGCAAACAAGCTGTTTGCGAAACGTCTACATACTATTTACTCGATAATCTGTTTTTTTTTTTCATATAATAATAATTATTATTATTATTATTAGCAATAAATACAAGTACAAGAGGCGAACTGATATGTTTAGGATTTACAACAAACGTCACAGAGCCATCGATCAAATCAATTAATTAAAATTATGTTCTTGTATCGTATCCAAGCTAGACATTTCTATTCGTTAAAAAAAAATAAAAACCTGTTGCATCGATAGTGGAACAGACACTTTTAGGCGTTGCACCCCCCCAGACTAAATCGGCTTCACGTGCAAAAACCTCCCCGACTTTTGTCGGCTGCTCAGCAGATAGAAATTAGATGCGTTTTAAATTTTATTCGTTTTCGTTGACTTTTATGCATTCGCCCGTACCACTATCGCATTTCAGCGGGCCCCCAACTGCCCGCTCCTCGGGCCCACTGCATTCAGAATCTGTTACGCGCAGGTAGATAGGCGTTAACGACATGTTGTCCTACATAAATAATTCTGTCGACTCTTTCGGTTGGCCCAGGTTAATTTTCTGTGCAAACATTTGAAAAAGTTAATTCATCAAAGCGCCTCGTATCACTTCGAAAAAGCTACCGGTGTTTTTTTAATCTGATTCATCGCGGGCGACTGAATTCGCGAAGCCCAGAAATTATCGACATGTCGCCATGTTTGGGGACAACACGCAACCGACGAAAGCGGCGCTGTAATTGGACTTCACACGACACACCGTAAAAGAACATAGAAGTTTGGACCTACCAAAAATTTCGTTACGTGTCGCACCTGTCACGAGACCGACAATGACATCGAACTACTCTCTCTCCCCCCCTTCCTCCCGCCCTCTTCTCACAATCATTACTTCCATGTTTTGGTCTTCATTTTATCTTCGGATTTAATTGTCGGGATGTTTCATGCATGAATGTTCGGATTCCGGTTAAAGTCGGTGAGAGGCGTGCCCGGAGGATGCATCTCCGGTCAGTGATTTGGAAATTCCTGAGGAGCAAGTTCATCGAAGGTGATTTGTGGATATATACTCGGAAATCAGCCGTAGATGAAAGCATTCGGGGAAGTACCGAGAAACGTGACTGTTTCACAGTCACTCAGAATCAACCAAATAAATATAAGCTTAAGTAATTATATAGAGAAAGTTGTGTGTTTAAGTGCAACTTGAACTTAAATTAGCGAAGCTCATAAGCACTTTTTGAATAGCTAGGGAAATGTAAGTCAAGTCCCTAATCAAAACTTACATAGTTCTGTTTTCCTTATCCTTATTTCTTATCAGCTGCAAAACAATAGGAAATCGATTTCAAAATAAAACAAAGTCGACTGATTCAATAAGGAACGAGTTTCTAACATTCACGAACAAAAGATACGCGATTGTTAAACAAAAGTGAATCGCTTACCTACGTTAAAACAAACCATATTCAAAGTCGATAAAATTTTAATTCAAAGTAATGCCTTTTAATTGAAAAACGGAAATAGAAGTCAGAAAGTCAGTCAAGAAACAGAAATAATAAGGGCGATCGATTTCAAAACAAACGCCAGTTGGTGGTATGGAACAAGAAACAACTGATATCGATACAAATTCAAGCAGACGATCTCAACTTCTAACATACAATTAGTCACAATTCTTAAAACAAACAAAAAAATAATCGATTTTGAAACAAAACATGCCAATCGATTTAAAACAAGTGCCAATTGATTTTAAAAAAATGCCAATCGGTATAAAACAAATGCCAATCCATTTAAAACAAATGTCAATCGGTATAAAACAAATGCCAATCGATTTAAAACAATGCCAATCGATTTAAAAGAAATGCCAATCGATTTAAAATAAATGCCAATCGGTATAAAACAAATGCCAATCGAGTTAATACAATGCCAATCGATTTAAAAGAAATGCCAATCGATTTAAAACAAAAGCAAATGGATGTACAACAACAATAAACCGCTGACGGAGTTAGGGCTTCAATGCAAAGTGGATAAAATTTCAATTCAAAGCAATGCCTTTTAATTGAGTAACGGAAATAGTTACAAACAAAAACCAGTCGATTTAAAACAAAAACCAATCAGTTCGTAAAACAAAAGACAAAAATAAAAAGGGTAATAATCGATTTCAAAACAAACGCCAGTCGATGGTTTGGAACAAGGAGCAACTGATATCGACACAAATTCACGCAGACAATGACTTTTAACTCGATTTTTAAAACAAACAAAAGATTTTGAAACAAAAGATAATCGACTTCGAAATAAAAACAAAAAGCTTTACAACAACAACAAACTGATGATGGAGTTCGCGCTTCTGTGCAAAGTCGATAAAGTTTCACTTCAAAGTAAAGCTTTTTATTAATCGAGTGACGAGAATAGTTCGAAACAAAAGCCAATCGCCGTCTTGAAATTAAAGCCAATCGATGCGAAAAACAAAAGACAAAATTAAAAGCGAAATCGATTTCAAAACAAACGCCAGTTGGTGGTTTAGAACCAGAAACAACTGACATTCACGCAGACAATAATTTTTAACTCGGTGACGATTTTTAAAACAAACAAAAGACAATCGATTTTGAAACAAAAGGCAAGCGACCTCGAAATAAAAAAACAAAAGGCTTTACAGCAACAACAACAAACCGCTGATGGAGTTCGCGCTTCTTTGCAAAGTCGCTAAAGTGTTAATTCAAAGTAAAGCTTTTTAATTGAGTGACGAGAATAGTTCGAAACAAAAGCCAATCGCCGCTGTAAAGTTAAAACCAATCGATTCGAAAAACAAAAGACAAAATTAAAAGCAAAATCGATTTCAAAACAAACGCCAGTTGGTGGTTCAGAACCAGAAACAATTGACATTTACGCAGACAATAACTTTTAACTAGATGGCGATTTTTAAAACAAACAAAAGCCAATCGATTTTGAAACAAAAGCTCGTCGATTCAAAGAACTAAAATATCGATTTCAAACAGTCGATCCAAAATCAATAATATTTTTCGAAGGCAAAGACGTTTAAAGAAGGCCCGACACTTTTTAACTCGCGAAAACAATTTTCAATGCAAAGACTGACAGACAACGGCTTTTAAATGAGCAAGAATTTTAAAGACAATTAATAACTAGAATCAAAAGAATCGATTTTAAAACAAAAGCCGATCAGGTCTAAAACAAATACCAATGAATTTCAAACCAATGCCAATCCAATGGCGGATTTGAGGCAACTGAGAATAAGCAACTGAATCCTGATTGATTTCGGACTGTACAACTTTGATGTGAAAGTTTTATTTTTATTTTTCACGAAATTTTGACGTTTTGAAAACAAAAGACAATCGATTCCAAAATTCAATCCAATCGTCCTTTAAAACTGACCACGCAACCTATTTCAACGCAAAGTCTCGCAGACAACGCGACTTTTAAATAAAAGCGACAGTTTCGAAGACAAAAACAAAAGACGATCGACTTTAAAACATAAGCAGATGGGGTCTGAAACAAAAGCCTAACGATTCACAAACGAAGAAATCAATTTTAAACCGCGTACGTTCCTGACGCGATAATTTCAATTAATTTTAAAAATAAGTGCCAATCGATTTAAAACACATGCAAAACGATTTAAAACAAATGCCAATTGATTTTAAAAAAATGCTATTCGGTATAAAACAAATGCCAATCGATTGAAAACAAATGCCAATAGATTTAAAGAAATGCCAATCAATTTAAAACGTATGCCAATCGATTTAAAACAAATGCCAATCATTTATGAAACAAGAGCCAATGGATTTGAAACAAAAGTATAAAATTTTGACCTTTTAAAAACAAATGCCAATCGATTCAAGACAAATATCAATCAATTTTAAAACGAACGCCAATGGATTTATCTTAAAGACTTTAAAATCCAGATACAAAAGTTAATCGATTCTAAAAACAAATGCCGATCGATTTAAAACATATACCAATTGATTTAAAACAAATTCCAATCGATTTAAAACAAATGCCAATCGATTTAAAATAAATCTGAATCGATTTAAAACAAATGTCAATCGATTTAAAACAAATGCCAATCGGTTTAAAGAAATGCCAATCAATTTCAAACATATCCTAATCGATTTAAAACAAATGCTGATCGATTTAAAACAAATGCCAATCATTTATGAAACAAGAGCCAGTGGATTTGAAACAAAAGAATAAAATTTTGACCTTTTGAAAACAAATGCCAATCGATCCAAGACGAATACCAAACAATTTTAAAGCGAACGCCAATAAATTTAGCTTAAAGACTTTAAAATCCAAATACAAAAGCTAATCGATTTTAAAAACAAACGCCGAACGATTTAAAACATATACCAACAAATTCCAATCGATTTAAAACAAATCTCAATCGATTTAAAATAAATCTGAATCGATCTAAAACAAATGCCAATCGATTTAAAACAAATGCCAATCGATTTAAAACAAATATGAATCGATTTAAAATAAATCTGAATCGATTTAAAACAAATGACAGTCGATTATGAAATAAGAGTCGATGAATTTGAAACAAAAGACTTTTCACAAAATTTTAACCTTTTAAAAACAAATGCCAATCGATTTCAGATCAATGAAAATCGATGGATTTGAGACAAAATCCAATAAACAACTTTGATGCAAACAAAAGAAAGTGGATTTTAAAACCAAATTCAATTGTTTTTTGAAACTAGTCATGCAATCCGACAGATACAAAAGCTGATCGATTTTAAAAACAAATGCCAATCAATTCTAAAACAAACGCCAATAGATTTGAGACAAAAAACAGTAAGCAATTAAGCTCTAATTTATTGATTTCAGATCGCAAACCGCAACTTTCGTGATGTAATTTAATTTTTCGCAAAATTTTGACATTTTCAAAACAAATGACAATCGATGTGAAACGACTGTTCGTTTTACATTGATTGATTGATTGGCATGTACAGGTGTCCTTGGAAAATCCAAATGCAGTCACACTTTTAAAATTCAGAAAATTGTACGTTTGAATAATTGAAGTACTTTCAAAATAATTTCTGCAAAGTGATGGTATGAGGCGCCATCTTTTGATCATTTATGATAGTTTTTTGGCACTTAATAAGGGAGAAAAATTGCGTCCACTTATTTCAAGGCGTATTTAAAAGAAGAATTCACAAAAATATCTAAAAGGTGATCCCTTTTGAAGGACGAGCGTCCTTGACTCCGGGCTAAATACGTCTAGGAGTTGTGTGGTCTCATGCCGTCTCCGTCGTGCCCATCGGAACGCCTCGCCTTCTACGCACAAAGTCCGTCCCTTCATTAGCAACTATTAAACGGAGAATAGTCAACTGATTGACACCTGCCAGGAACGCAAAAGTTGTAAAAACATCTTCCGACTCTTTCATTAGGGCAGGGGCCGAATTCGCGCACAGCTTTCGGCCCTTCCCCCCCGTCGGAAAAATAAATTATCGGAATTTACGGGGGCCCCGTGAAACATTTACGACGCTTAATTTAAAAGTATGCGCGCGGGCGTTTCATTACAGACAGCCCTGTATACACGTGACACTTTATTATACGCCTAATCATCAAGTCGAATTATTTATCAAAGGAACGAATTTCAAAGAAAGGCCCCTCCTCTGATCTATGCGTTTCATATTTATTAATTACCGACCTTGCTGAGAAAAATGGCTTTGGTTGCAGGTGGTTGTTTGCATATTAAATCTGAGGGATGAGAATTTTGAATTGTTATAAATGAAGTCGCATCATTGTCTTATTAAAAGTACGTATACAGAGAGAAACGGAAGAGTGAGATTTTACACAATGTTGTGTGAAATGGAGGTGGAAGGTCTATTAACACAATTGTTGATTTTTTTTTTACAAATTCGACCAGTTTAATTCGACAAAGAGAAAAAAAGAACCGCAAGAAGAATCAATGAAAAACGAAAAAATAATTTGACATAAAGAAACAAAAGGAAAACGAAGAAAACCAAATCGAAGAATGAAAAATCAACTGAACGAAAAACAAACAAAGATCGGCGGAATTCCGAAACAAGAATCTCTAAGAGTCAATGAAAAACGACAAGAGACAAGCAGAAAATCAAGTTGAAAACATAAAGTATAAATTGAACGAGAAATAAAAGAAGATCGGCAATTAAAATGTAAAAAATTAAGATTGAAGTATGCAAAATCAATTGAACGAGAAACAAAAAAAGATCGTTAATCCGTCGGATTTCAACAAGAAAAAAACTCAGAAGGAAGAATCTACAAAAAGAGTCATTAAGAAACGATAAGAGAAAAGCGAAGCAAACAAGATGAAAGTATGAAAAGTAACATGAGGAAAAAACAAAAGAAGATCGGCAATTCTCCATCGGAATGGAGAAAATTAAAAATCACAACAGAAGGTAATGGAAGAGTTTCCAAGAAGCGCCAATGTTACTTTAAAAAAATAATCATTTAAGAAAGAATAAGAGAAAAGAAAATCAAAAATGAAACCACGTGAAGAATCAATGAAAGACGAAAGAATTATTGTACTAAAAGAAACAAAAGACGAGCGAATCGGCAAGATATGAAAAGAAAATATTAAAAAGGGATCAATAAGAAGCATCAATAAAAAAATAATTTGACGAAAAAAAGAAGAAGAACCTATAAAAGTGGTCAATGAAAAATGACAAAAGAAAAGCGAAATATGATGAAAATACGAAAAATTAATTAAACAAGAAACAAAAGAAGAGCGGTTGTTATTTAAAAAATCGTTAATCCGGCGGAATTCGACAAAAAGAAGCAAAAAAATAATTCGACAAAGTGAAATAAAATAAAATTCATAAAAAGGAACTGTAAGAAGAATCAATGAGAAACGACAAAATAATTTGCCATAAAGAAACAAAAGAGAAACGAAGAAAAACTGAACGAAAAACAAAAGAAAATCGACGGAATTCGTCAAAAGGAAACAAAATAAAGCATTCCGGAACAAGAATCTCTAAGGGTCAATGAGAAACGAAAAATGAGAAGCAGAAAAATCAAGATGAAAATATAAAACATAAATCGAACGAGAAATAAAAGAAGATTGGTGACTAAAATGTAAAAAATTATGAAACCAGAAAGTAAATGAAGAATTTCCAGAAAGGATGTTATTTAAAAAAAAAAAATTCGACGAAGATAATTTGACAAAAGAGGAATGGACAAAACAAGATTGAAGTATGAAAAGTCAATTGAACAAAAAACGAAAAAATATCGTTAATCCTCCGGAATTCAAAAAAAAAGAAAACAGAAAAAACTCAGGAACAAGAATCTACAAAAAGAGTCATTAAGAAACCATAAGAGAAAAGCGAAACAAACTAGATGAAAATATGAAAAGTAATATGAGGGAAAAACAAAAGACGATCAGTAATTCTCCAGCAAAAAGGAAAAAAATTAAAAATCAACAGAAAGTAAAAGAAGAATTTCTAGGAAGCGCCAATGTAGCTTTAAGAAAATAAAAATTCAACAAAGAAAAAGAAAATCCAAAAATGGAATTACGTGAAGAATCAATGAAAGAAAGAAACAAAAAAACTATAAAAATGGTCAATGAAAATTTTTTTATAGATTCTCCTTCTTTTTTTCGTCAGATTATTTTTTTATTGATGCTTCTTATTGATCCCTTTTTAATATTTTCTTTTCATATCTTGCCGATTCGCTCGTCTTTTGTTTCTTTTAGTACAATAATTTTTTCGTCTTTCATTGATTCTTCACGTAGTTTCATTTTTGATTTTCTTTTCTCTTATTCTGTCTTAAATTATTATTTTTTTAAAGTAACGTTGGCGCTTCTTGGAAACTCTTCCTTTACCTTCTGTTGTGATTTTTAATTTTTTCCATTCCGATGGAGAATTGCCGATCTTCTTTTGTTTCTTCCTCATGTTACTTTTCATACTTTCATCTCGTTTGCTTCGCTTTTCTCCTATCGTTTCTTAATGACTCTTTTTGTAGATTCTTTCTTCTGAGTTTTTTTCTGTTTTTTTTGTTGAAATCCGACGGATTAACGATCTTTTTTTGTTTCTCGTTCAATTGACTTTTCACACTTCAATCTTGTCTGTTCTTCGTTTGTCAAATTATCTTTTTTTAAATAACATCCTTTCTGCTGGAAATTCTGGTTTTTTAATTTTTTACATTTTAATTGCCGATCTTCTTTTATTTCTCGTTCGATTTATACTTTATGTTTTCATCTTGATTCTCTGCTTCTCTTTTGTCGCTTTTCGTTGACTCTTAGAGATTCTTGTTTCGGAATTCCGCCGATCTTCGTTTGTTTTTCGTTCAGTTGATTTTTCATTCTTCGATTTGGTTTTCTTCGTTTTCCTTTTGTTTCTTTATGTCAAAGAAAAGCGAAATAAGATGGAAATACGAAAAATTAATTAAACAAGAAACAAAAGAAGAGCGGTAACTCACCGGTGAAATGTAAAAAAAAATGCAAGACCAGCAGAAGCGAAACAAACAAAATTATAAAACGAAAAAATAAAAGTTTTCAACTTGTCCAAGATGGTAGGTACCCTTTCTATAGCTGGCAATGCCCGTTTTTGGACTAGAAAAACAGACGTCATCCCTGCAGAGTGTCCCCCCCCCATAGGAGAATTCCATACGATGCAGTTGATTGAAAGAAAGTAATGCACTCTGTTCTTACTGCACTTGTGTTGGTAATTTGCTTAATACGTCTGATTACATAGACTTCTTCAAAAGCTGGATTATAGAGACATTACAGTTTAGCTGGAACCCCAGAAGCTTTGAATTCTCTTTCAGATTTTTCACTCTGCCAGTAGACTGTAGTAATTTTGCTTTTACTTGCGGCAAACAGGTTTCTGTCTCAGTTCTAGCTTGATTAAATTGTTCATTCGAGAGATTTTCATTTCTGGCTGCAGTGATAAGAGTTGTGAATAGTAGGAAGAGTAAAGGTTCCAACAGAGAGCCCTGTGGTATTCCGCGTTTAATATTTACAGGATCCCTGTGTTCATCTTTATGATGGATTATTTCTTTAGGATCAGTTAAATAAGGCCTCTGACTCGTAAAACTAGTTCGTGACTCATGTAATCGATTTTCGAAAGATTTGTAGACGTAGGAGATTATGGAGATGCCAGCGTCTGTGGTATTTCTGTTTTTCTGGAAGCCATATTGCTCCTCATCGATTAGGGCTTTTTTCTCGGGGAAACTCGTCATTTGTTTCAAAGTTACGAATTCCATAACTTTCGAGAAGATAAGTGGTACCAAATTCGTTCGTTTGTTTACAGAAATACAAAAGCACGCAGGTGGTTGATTTTACGCAAGAAAATCGCAAGTAATTTATTCTCAGTTCGAGTAAACGGCGTACAACATACCACATGTGCGCAATTAAGGCCTTCGTTACATTCGAGCGATTCACGTGAACTAAATAATGCCCGGGCGAAAAAAAGCTCCGGGGGAAAAAATCGCAGGTTGCATTACCATGAGGCAAGAGTCTTCTCGCCGGTACTTTTCCTACCGTTCACCGTTAACCATTACATCCTTCACCTGATTTCAAATACCGCAGAGTAAACAAAGGCGCGCATTTCTGCGGAATGCTCCCGTAAACTTGAGGAGATCGCCGAGGAGATCGGGACACGCACGCGGGCTTAATCGCGCCGCAGCAACCGCAGATTTCATCTTCTTTCAATTTTTCGACAGTTTAATTAACGTCCTCCCTCAGTTAAGAAAGAAATTTCGATTTAAATTGCTTCAACGCACGGGGTGTCGTCTCTCGTTTCTATTTTGGTCCTTTTTTCAAAAAAAAAAAAACAAAAACAAAAGACGATCGCGTTTTAATTTCACGTAAAAAATTGACAGAATTTCAAAAACCAAAAAAATTAAGAAATTTTTAATTACAATTTCTGACACTTTAAGAAAAACAAACGACAATCAAGATTTTGGTGGCGACTGACAGTTTAAAAATGTGTGGCAGATGCGCAGAAAAAAATAAAAACAAAAGACGATCGCGTTTTAATTTTGAAGAAAAAATAGAGAAATTTTTAACGAAAATTTCTGATACTCAAAAAAAAGCAAAAGAAAATCAAGATTTTGGCAACGACTGACAGTTTAAAAAAAAAACAAAAAGCAATCAAGTTTTCGATAACGAGTGGCAATTACAAAAAAAAAAGAACAAAAACAAAAGACGATCGCGTTTTAATGTTGGAGGAAAAATGCAGAAATTTTTAATGAAAATTTCTGATACTTAAAAGAAACAAAAGACAATCAAGATTTTGGCAGCGATTGCCAGTTTAAAAGAAAACAAAAAGCGATCAAGTTTTCAACAACGACTGGCAATTACAAAAACAAAAGACGATCGCGCGTTTTAATTTCACGTAAAAAAGTGTCAGGGTTTTAAAAACCAAACACCAATCAAAATTTCTGATACTTAAAAGAAACAAAAGACAATCAAGAGAGTTTAAAAAAAAACAAAAAACAATCAAGTTTTCAACAACGAATGGCAATTACAAAAAAAAAAAACAAAAGACGATCGCGTTTTAATTTTCGAGAAAAAAATGGAGACATTTTTAATGAAAATTCCTGATATTTAAAAAAAAACAAAAGACAATTCAAGATTTGGCGACGACAGACAGTTTAAAAGAAAACAAAAAGCAATCAAGTTTTCAGCAACGAGTGGCAACTACAGAAAAAAACAAAAACAAAAGACGATCGCGTTTTAATTTCACGCAAAAAATTGACAGAATTTCAAAAACCAAAAAAAATTGAGAAATTTTTAATTACAATTTCTGATACTTTAAGAAAAACAAACGACAATCAAGATTTTGGTGGCGACTGACAGTTTAAAAATGTGTGGCAGATGCGCAGCAAAAATAAAAACAAAAGACGATCGCGTTTTAATTTTGAAGAAAAAATAGAGAAATTTTTAACGAAAATTTCTGATACTCAAAAAAAAAACCAAAAGAAAATCAAGATTTTGGCAACGACTGACAGTTTAAAAAAAAAACAAAAAGCGATCAAGTTTTCGATAACGAGTGGCAATTACGAAAAAAAAAGAACAAAAACAAAAGACGATCGCGTTTTAATTTCACGTAAAAAAGCGTCAGGGTTTTAAAAACCAAACGCCAATCAACATTTCTGATACTTAAAAGAAACAAAAGACAATCAAGAGAGTTTAAAAAAAAACAAAAAACAATCAAGTTTTCAACAACGAATGGCAATTACAAAAAAAAAAAAAAACAAAAGACGATCGCGTTTTAATTTTGGAGAACAAATGGAGAAATTTTTAATCAAAATTTCCGATACTTAAAAAAAAAAAAGCAAAAGGCAATCAAGATTTTGGCTGCGACTGACAGTTTATAAGAGAACAAAAACAAAAGACGATCGCTTTCTAATATCTAAAAAAAAAGCAAAAGGCAATCAAGATTTTGGCAGCGACTGACAGTTTAAAAGAGAACAAAAACAAAAGACGATCGCTTTCTAATTTTGGAGAAAAAAATGGAGAAATTTTTTAATCAAAATTTCTGATATTTAAAAAAAATAAAAGGCAATCAAGATTTTGGCAGGGACTGACAGTTTAAAAGAAAACAAAAACCAATCAAGTTTTCAACAACAAGTGGCGATTACAGAAAAAAACAAAAACAAAATTTCTGATACTAAAAAAAAAACAAAAGACAATCAAGATTTTGGCAGCGATTGACAGTTTTCGACAACGAATGGCAATTATAAAAAAAAAAAAAAAAAACAGAAGACGATCGCGTTTTAATTTTCGAGAAAAAAATGGAGAAATTTTTAATGAAAATTCCTGATATTTAAAAAAAAAAACAAAAGACAATTCAAGATTTGGCAACGACTGACAGTTTAGAAGAAAACAAAAAGCAATCAAGTTTTCAGCAACGAGTGGCAACTACAGAAAAAAACAAAAACAAAAGACGATCGCGTTTTAATTTCACGTAAAAAATTGACAGAATTTCAAAAACCAAAAAAATTGAGAAATTTTTAATTACAATTTTTGATACTTTAAGAAAAACAAACGACAATCAAGATTTTGGTGGCGACTGACAGTTTAAAAATGTGTGGCAGATGCGCAGAAAAAAATAAAAACAAAAGACGATCGCGTTTTAATTTTGAAGAAAAAATAGAGAAATTTTTAACGAAAATTTCTGATACTCAAAAAAAAGCAAAAGAAAATCAAGATTTTGGCAGCGATTGCCAGTTTAAAAGAAAACAAAAACCAATCAAGTTTTCAACAACAAGTGGCAATTACAAAAACAAAAGACGATCGCACGTTTTAATTTCACGTAAAAAAGTGTCAGGGTTTTAAAAACCAAACGCCAATCAAAATTTCTGATACTTAAAAGAAACAAAAGACAATCAACAGAGTTTAAAAAAAAAACAAAAAGCAATCTAGTTTTCAACAACGAATGGCAATTACAAAAAAAAAAAACAAAAGACGATCGCGTTTTAACATTGGAGAGCAAGTGGAGAAATTTTTAATCAAAATTTCCGATACTTAAAAAAAAAAGCAAAAGGCAATCAAGATTTTGGCAGCGACTGACAGTTTAAAAGAGAACAAAAACAAAAGACGATCGCTTTCTAATTTTGGAGAAAAAAATGGAGAAATTTTTTAATCAAAATTTCTGATATTTAAAAAAATAAAAGACAATCAAAATTTTGGCAGCGACTGACAGTTTAAAAGAAAACAAAAACCAATCAAGTTTTCAACAACAAGTGGCAATTACAGAAAAAAACAAAAACAAAATTTCTGATACTTAAAAGAAACAAAAGACAATCAAGATTTTGGCAGCGATTGCCAGTTTAAAAGAAAACAAAAAGCGATCAAGTTTTCAACAACGAATGGCAATTACAAAAAAAAAAAACAAATGACGATCGCGTTTTAATTTTGGAGAAAAAATGCAGAAATTTTTAATGAAAATTTCTGATACTTAAAAGAAACAAAAGACAATCAAGATTTTGGCAGCGATTGCCAGTTTAAAAGAAAACAAAAAGCGATCAAGTTTTCAACAACGAATGGCAATTACAAAAAAAAAAAACAAAAGACGATCGCGTTTTAATTTTGGAGAAAAAAATGCAGAAATTTTTAATGAAAATTTCTGATACTTAAAAGAAACAAAAGACAATCAAGATTTTGGCAGCGATTGCCAGTTTAAAAGAAAACGAAAAGCGATCAAGTTTTCAACAACGACTGGCAATTACAAAAACAAAAGACGATCGCGCGTTTTAATTTCACGTAAAAAAGCGTCAGGGTTTTAAAAACCAAACGCCAATCAAAATTTCTGATACTTAAAAGAAACAAAAGACAATCAAGAGAGTTTAAAAAAAAACAAAAAGCAATCTAGTTTTCAACAACGAATGGCAATTACAAAAAAAAAAACAAAAGACGATCGCGTTTTAACATTGGAGAGCAAGTGGAGAAATTTTTAATCAAAATTTCCGATACTTAAAAAAAAAAGCAAAAGGCAATCAAGATTTTGGCAGCGACTGACAGTTTAAAAGAGAACAAAAACAAAAGACGATCGCTTTCTAATTTTGGAGAAAAAATGGAGAAATTTTTAATGAAAATTCCTGATATTTAAAAAAAAAACAAAAAACAATTCAAGATTTGGCAGCGACTGACAGTTTAAAAGAAAACAAAAAGCAATCAAGTTTTCAGCGACGAGTGGCAACTACAGAAAAAAACAAAAACAAAAGACGATCGCGTTTTAATTTTGGGGGGAAAAAAGGGAGAAATTGTTAATCAAATTTTCGACAACGACTGATACTTAAAAAAGAAAACGAAAGACGTTCAAACAAAACAAATGAAAGTAAAGAGTGAATAGAAAAGAAAAACGAAAAAAAAACGTTGGGAGTTTTCAAATCCTTTTCAGGATTTCCAGGGGAGGTTTTGAAGTAACTTTTATTAGGGATCACACGTCCTTCGATGAGTGTAGAAAAAAAGAATCGATTCTATTTTTAATGCCGTGCAAATTCGTTTGTGTTTCGGAACCAGATTTATATTTAGGCGTAAGTTTCGTGTCGATAAGGAAAATTTGCGGTCTTGTAAAGAATAAATCACCGCAGGAAAGTGTTGTAATTTCACTACTACACGATTTATTAAATGTGCGCCCCCTTCTTTCTTCTTCTTCTTGTTGTTGTTGTTGTTGCTGTTGAATACCTGAAATTCAGATCGATCCTATCTGTACTCTTCTACTTACACATGCTAAAACGATACCGATAAGTAGCTTACAAAATCGCCGCGAGCTTAAGTAGGTACTAAAAAGCGTCCGTCTTTGTCTGGTCGCTTGAAGAGGCTGAGGCCGTCTCTGTTCACCTGAGACCGGCACGGCGCCACTTAAACACACCTTTGCCTTTGCAATACCGGCACATCAAGTCGCCCGCGCCGGCCGTCAGCTTTTTCTTTTGAGGTTCCTCCCCGTCGTGTCCTGTCCTGTCCTGTCCAAAAGATGTTAGGCATATCCTGTCGGGATTATCATTTGCTTGCGGAAGATAAAAAATTCTTCTTCAAATCGATATATTTCTGTTCTGTGCAGGTAACATGTCGGGGTGGGTATAAATTACTCCTGCATGCACTCGCCGCTTCGCACGTTGTAATTATGCATTTCTTAAGTGAGAAATTTGCAGGTAGGGCATTTCAGCCGGTGGACGTTCGTGTTTAATTTCGTCGCACCTTTCCGAGGCGCTCGACTTGTAATTCTTAGCGGTGGTGCTCCACGGATAGCCCAGTAATTAGGAGATATAATTACGCATGGTAATTGCATCCGGTGAGGACTACCCCAAACCTGCACAATGAGAGGTGCGCGTTTGTCTGTAACCGCAGGCCGGTCGGCGCCACGGGCGTGCGCCAGACCCGTCACGCGACCTCCACATAGCCCGCTGCCCCTACGACTTAACCCCCAAGAGCCAGAGGCCGACCACGAAGAGGAACAACAACATCCACCATTTCGAACTCGAATTGGACTTGCGCAAGTTATTTTTCCAGAAAGAATCACCCTTGATGTGAATTTATGTATGTAGGAACGCAAATCGAATCGAGAAAGAGAAGCTACCAGGAAGGACGAAAGTCCTTTAAGCACTCATCAAAAAAAAAAAAGGAAGATTGCTAGCAATTATTGAAAGACTCTAGAAACTAATTTTTAACGTTCGTCCAGCAGAGTTCACAAGGCAATTTATGCTCAAACGCAAGATGTAAATGGAAGAAAGTACAATATGAAGTGCCACAAGGCAGTATTCTATGGCCATTACTCTTTCCCAAGCATTCGAACGACAGAATTCGCGTAAAAAAAAGAACTTACGCGGTTGTTGTTGAGACAATCGTTGGAGTTGTGCGTGAAACAAATTCCATTTGAATAATATCATGCGTTCAAGAACTCCAACGTTTGGAGTTGGCCATGACTTGAGTATTAAAACGTCAAGTCTGTTGATTATGGTTACTGAACCGACATACGTTTACGAAACCAACGCCACCTCCAAATGGCGTGGGTGATATTAAACCGTATGAAAACTTTTCTTCCTAAATCTTTCAAAGCACTTCCCTATAAGTGTTCGTCACGTAATTTTTGATAATCAATCAAGAATTCCGGCACTTGGTCCCATCGAAGACGTATTCTTCGGCCGTCTTCCAAATATATCAGCCTTTTCTTGTTCTGGGGCGGCTTCCTCCCGTCCATTGGATAATGTAATGCTGTTAGTGGCCCCCGGAATGAGCCAAATCTCTGCTGCATTGTTGCTATAAAATCCCAGTGCATCGAAGACGTATTCTTCGGCCGTCTTCCAAATATATCAGCCTTTTCTTGTTCTGGGGTGGCTTCCTCTCGTCCATTGGATAATGTAATGCTGTTAGTGGCCCCCGGAATGAGCCAAATCTCTGCTGCATTGTTGCTATAAAATCCCAGCGCATCGAAGACGTATTCTTCGGCCGTCTTCCAAATATATCAGCCTTTTCTTGTTCTGGGGCGGCTACCTCCCGTCCATTGGATAATGTAATGCTGTTAGTGGCCCCCGGAATGAGCCAAATCTCTGCTGCATTGTTGCTATAAAATCCCAGTGCATCGAAGACGTATTCTTCGGCCGTCTTCCAAATATATCAGCCTTTTCTTGTTCTGGGGTGGCTTCCTCTCGTCCATTGGATAATGTAATGCTGTTAGTGGCCCCCGGAATGAGCCAAATCTCTGCTGCATTGTTGCTATAAAATCCCAGTGCATCGAAGACGTATTCTTCGGCCGTCTTCCAAATATATCAGCCTTTTCTTGTTCTGGGGCGGCTTCCTCCCGTCCATTGGATAATGTAATGCTGTTAGTGGCCCCCGGAATGAGCCAAATCTCTGCTGCATTGTTGCTATAAAATCCCAGTGCATCGAAGACGTATTCTTCGGCCGTCTTCCAAATATATCAGCCTTTTCTTGTTCTGGGGTGGCTTCCTCTCGTCCATTGGATAATGTAATGCTGTTAGTGGCCCCCGGAATGAGCCAAATCTCTGCTGCATTGTTGCTATAAAATCCCAGCGCATCGAAGACGTATTCTTCGGCCGTCTTCCAAATATATCAGCCTTTTCTTGTTCTGGGGCGGCTACCTCCCGTCCATTGGATAATGTAATGCTGTTAGTGGCCCCCGGAATGAGCCAAATCTCTGCTGCATTGTTGCTATAAAATCCCAGTGCATCGAAGACGTATTCTTCGGCCGTCTTCCAAATATATCAGCCTTTTCTTGTTCTGGGGTGGCTTCCTCTCGTCCATTGGATAATGTAATGCTGTTAGTGGCCCCCGGAATGAGCCAAATCTCTGCTGCATTGTTGCTATAAAATCCCAGTGCATCGAAGACGTATTCTTCGGCCGTCTTCCAAATATATCAGCCTTTTCTTGTTCTGGGGCGGCTTCCTCCCGTCCATTGGATAATGTAATGCTGTTAGTGGCCCCCGGAATGAGCCAAATCTCTGCTGCATTGTTGCTATAAAATCCCAGTGCATCGAAGACGTATTCTTCGGCCGTCTTCCAAATATATCAGCCTTTTCTTGTTCTGGGGCGGCTTCCTCCCGTCCATTGGATAATATAATGCTGTTAGTGGCCCCCGGAATGAGCCAAATCTCTGCTGCATTGTTGCTATAAAATCCCAGTGCTTGATCGCCCACTCAAATTGGTCTACCACCTTGGAGCTCTCCTCTGCGATGCTAATTTGATTCGTCGAGCTGCAATTATGCTTTCTATAACTGCCGCGTTTACATTTGTAAGTGTCCCTTTTCGTTATGTTTTTGTCATACAGTCTGTTTGCTTTAGATGCATGTCGTTCTGTCGAAACGTCTCGTCACTCTTGCGTCTACCTCGTCAAGTTGTTTCGAAAGTTGTTGTCGAACGTCTGCTGGACCGTGGCACTGTTGTATATGTTTTTAACTCTTCTCATGTAATGTACTTGTTTAATTAATTTTTTTCAAAAAGGAATTAACGCGTTGCTTGAAAGACGCACAAAATGACCAAATAATTACCAAATTAACAGATGTGTTCTCACCTTTGTTTTCGGTTTCTAGTTCAATATTCAGGTAATGTTTTAATCAATATATATAAAGACCACTTTATAAAGACCACTTCTGCATTTATTCGAAATAAGTGGTTGACTAAATTAAACAAAAGTTTTGTGCAAATTTAGACAAATACACTGCGGTACACAAAAATCCATTCTTTGGAAGACGATGGAATCTTGAAAGGGATTGAAAAACCTTAGGGGTCATTTAAGGATCAATGATCGTTTTGATATCATTAAATTTGATCTAGGTATGTTGTATTATTATATTTAATATTGCTTAGCTAAATTCATTCACTTTAAACGTTTGTAATTACTAGTTAGAAATTTAATTGATGATGTAATTATTATGTAGGCTACCTACATGATCATTACACTGGGTGTAAGTTTACATTAAAAGTAATAGAATGAAGCAGTTTTTGTATAACAATTGATTAATAAATATTAGAGATAACACATGTTTTTGGCGAGCGATGAAACAGTTCGATAGTGTCCGGTTTATTTTTATGACGTAATTACGTACTCTGAGAAATTTGCTGATGTCAGCATCGGCTGTTTAAGAAGGTCAGTTGTCTGCTGTACTTTGTCACGTTGAAAACATGGCCGAATTTTGAATCACACTTTTGAAAACAAGGCTGTACGCTTTTGCCTTAGAACACCATATCAACCTATAGGGCTCCTCCTATTACGAAAATGGCGTATTTTATTTATTATCTTTAATAGCTGCTCTAATCTAATTTTAATGAAGGAGGAGAATTACGTATAAAATCATTGACTCACGTAGATCAGCGTTTAAACTAACGTATGGTCTTTGTATACAGGTTGAAGACTTAGACTTTGGCCAATCGTGGTCTCATGAATAGTAGACACGTGCAATGGAGATTACGTGTTACAGCAAACGCTGCAGATGTGCGAGTAGTAGTTAGAGGATTCCATCAAAGAATAAAAAATGATCAGCACTCACTAGAAAAATATTTCATTTCGAGTAGGCACAGACTAAATCCCCTTATGATGTTTTCTCTTGTTATTTAAGTTCAACGGCATTTATAAAAGTGTTTTTTTTTATGTTTCTTTTAATACTTAACAAATTTTCCTTTTAAATCATTGCTTCTTATTTTCTAAATGCTATCGACAGACTTGTTTTTGTTTTCCCACTTTTTTGTTCCACTATCGACAGCTCCTTAACTGCCAGTTTCATTAATTTTCTTTGTAAATATCTCAAAATGAAAATGAAAAATAATTTAAAAAGAAAACAACAAATGTCAGTTGCTGCATTAAAAAGTTCTTGTTCGAGGTAGACCAGGGCCTGGCCCCCATTAGGAAAAAAATTGATCGAAAATGACATCGAAAAATTAAATAAACAGATAAAAGAAGAACAGAAAAAGAAACGAAATGCAAACTGCAAAACTGGAAGGTGTTCGGTGCAAGAGGAAACCAAAGGAAATTAATAAAATTAATTTCGTACATTTTTTTTTTTTAAGAATTTGAATCACAGTATAAGAAGAATAAGAATGAAAACAAAAGAAGATTGACTACCGTTCGAAAACGAACAAAAATATCTAAAAATTAAATAATAAAACAAATTAAATCTAATAAAAATTCACAGAAACGTAAAAATGACAGATACGTCAAGAAACCGACGTCGAGAAATGTCAAAATGACAGACGTCAAAATTACAGACGTAAGAAACGTCAGAATGACAGACGGCGAGAAATGTGAGGACTCACACGTTGCTCGATGACCAACAAATCATGTCACGATGACAATAACAGCAAACGTCAAGGTGATAGATGTCAACGAACGTCAAATTAACAGACTCAAGAAACGTCAGAATGAGAAACGTCAAAATAAAGAACTTGTCAAGAGAAAGCAATATGTAGTTAAAAAAAAAAAACAAAAGACGATTGATTTTAGATAAAATTCCAGTGAGCAAAAGACCTCGATTTAAACAAAAAACAATTACGAAACTACTCTACAGAGAAATCGTTTTTAAATGAATGAACAAAAATCTCCAAATCGGTGAAACCTAACTTCAGCGCAAAAGGCGTGAAAGCGAAACAAAAGCGACCACTTTTAAATAAAGTTCAAAGCAAAAAGAAAAAGTCTTTTGTTTTGAATTTTACTTTGCTTTTAAGCGGCGTCATCCAAAATTTCGAAACAAAACACTGGCAGTTTTTAAGGAAAAGTAAAAGTAACTAGCAAAAACAAAACAAGAACTTTTGAATAAAAGTCGAAACAAAAGACCGTCGAAAATTAATTAGGAACCTGAAGAAATCAAAATCGTTTGTAAACGAACGAACAAACATCTCCATAAGCAAAACAAATAATTATTAATTAAAGGTAATGAAAATAAATGCATTTTTATCAAATTATTGTCTTTCTTGTGTTTATAGTTCGTTTTGTTTGCTGTTAGTTTTGGATTTTTAACATTTTCCGCCTTTTCGATCTGTTTCTGTTTCTCGTTCTTTTTATTCTTCATAGAGCTATTATCGTAATTAAAATAAACACCTACGAAAAATACATAATAAAACGAACGAAAAGCTAATAAAACGAACGAAAAGCAAATAAAAAGTCGCAAAAGTTTTTGCCAAACAAAAAGGAATCGCAAGAAAAGCAGAAGAAATTTAAAAAAATTGGTTCGATAAAAACGAACAGAAACAAAAGAAGATTTTGATACTGTTTCGAAAGAGCACTTGAATATAACGCAACTAAAAAGGAAAATTGTAATGATAATTTCTTTTTAGCTGAAAAACAAAAGAAAATTTTCGAAAATCCAAAAACTGACGGAAAACAAGACGAGCAATAAATACAAAAGACAAATTCTTCGAAGTTTAAAACATTAACACAAAACAAAATAAAACTCCAAGGATCATCAGTGTAATAAAAAAGTTTAGTCGATAAGAATAAAAAGCAAAAGAAAAAAACAAGAACTACAAATACAAAATTAACGAAAGAATGCGAATTAATTAGATGTCACAAATCAATTCGATAAGAATAAAAAGCAAAAGAAAAAACAAGAACTACAAACACGTTTACTTTTTTGTTCCTTTTAAAAGAACAAAACACTAAAATGTCGATCGTCTTTTGTTTTCCGATGGCATAAAAAAAATCGTTTCAGCATCGAATTTTTCCAAAAAAGAAGAAATCTTCGCCTATCGTCGATCGTTTTTTTGTTTTTGTTATTTGCTTTTCACGCACCCACACTCAAATATTGATCGTCTTTTGTTTTACGTTTTTTTGTAAGTTCTTTTTAAGTACGTAAACGTCGATCATCATTTGTTTTTCGATTGGATAAAATAAACTTTTCAGTTTTCATTTGTTTTTGAAAAGAAAACCAACGCAAAAAACTTCGTTCAAATATAAAACGTCTTTTGTTTTCCGATCGGTTAGGAAATTTTTGTTTCAGTTTTCATTCCCCCCCCCCCCCAAAAGAAATTCTTGAACGACGACGGCCTTTTGTTTTCTGGCCGATGAAGAAAACTTTTCGCCTTTACTTTTTCTTTTTTAAATAACTAAACACTAAAATGTCGATCGTCTTTTGTTTTCGGATGTATTTAAAAAAAAATGTTTGGATTCCAATTTTTCCAAAAAGAAAAAAAGGAGACCACTTAAAAGTCGATCGTTTTTTGTTTTTGTTGTTTACTTCTCATGCACATACATTTAAATATTGATCGTCTTTTATTTTCCTGTTTAGTTAGAAAAAATCAGTTTGTTTTGTTTAAGTAAATATCGATCGTCTTTTGTTTTTCGGTTGGTTGAAATAAATTTTTCAGTTTCACTTGTTTTTGTCTTTCGTCTTCCAATCGGTTAGGCAATTTTTTTCTTCAGTTTTCATTTTCCCCAAACAAAACCTTTCGAACGACGATAGTCTTTCGTTTTCCGATCGGTAACGAATATACTCTTTTTTTCCTTTCTCTCTTTCTTCAAAAACGATTGAATGTCGACGACGTTTGTTTTCCGATGCAACAGAGAACAAGTAGAACAAAAACGAAAGAATTTCGACGAGTCTTTCGGGGAGCGTTAAAGAATCGAAATCGCTGTTTTCTCCTCTTCTTGTTTCTGACGTTTTTTCAAGTATTACTTTGCTTTCTGCCTGTCAACAGGACGACAAGATATAATATAAATAAATATGGAGAAAACTATTGGAATATAAATAAAACAAATACGAGAAATCAATTGGTTACGAAAACAAAGGAGCGCCGTAAAACGAAGAAGAAACAGAACTAAAACAAAAGAAAGAGATTCCATGAGCATTCTGATGTTAGACAAGCTTCAGTGTCGTTCGAAGAACTTTCACCTTTCCTTGTCGTAGCAGGACCTAGTAAGCCGAATCCACACAAGCAGCATGCAGAACTTAGCACATCGTTGGAAGTGTGGCAAAGAATTAGGATTCTTAGGCCCGACGATTCTCGGACCTCAGACGACTTTCAAAATTTAATAAAAAAAAAAATTTTAATTCTTGCTCGAGGTAGACCAGGCCCTGGCCCCCAATAGAAACGAAATTGATCGAAAATGACATCGAAAAATTAAATAAACAGATAAAAGAAGAACAGAAAAAGAAATGAAATGCAAACTGCAAAACTGGAAGGTGTTCGGTGCAAGAGGAAACCAAAGGAAATTAATAAAATTAATTTTTTTTTTAAGAATTTGAATCAAATATATGAAGAATAAGAAAAAGAAGATTGACTGCCGTTCGAAAACGAACAAAAATATCTAAAAATAAAATAATAAAACAGATTAAATCTAATAAAAATTCACAGAAACGTAAAAATGACAGACACGTCAAGAAACGTCGGAATGGCCGACATCGAGAAACGTCAAAATGACAGACGTAAAAAAACGTCAGAATGACAGACGACGAGAAATGTGAGGACTCACACGTTGCTCGATGACCAACAAATCATGTCACGATGACAATAACAATAAACGTCAAGGCGATAGATGTCAAGAAACGTCAAAATGACAGACGTCAAGAAACGTCAAAATGACAGGCTCAAGAAACGTCAGAATGAGAAACGTTAAAATAAAGAACTTGTCAAGAGAAAGCAATATATAGTAAAAAAAAAAAAACAAAAGACGGTTTATTTTAAATAAAATTCCAGGGCAAAAGACCTCGATATAAACAAAAAACATTTACGAAACTACTCTACAGAGAAATCGAAGGACGATTTTAAATGAATGAACAAAAATCTCCAAATCAGCGAAACCTAACTTTAGCAAGAGTCGTGAGAGCGAAACAAAAGCGACCACTTTTAAATAAAGTTCAAAGCAAAAAGAAAAAGTCTTTTGTTTTGATTTTACTTTGCTTTTAAGCGGCGTCATCCCAAATTTCGAAACAAAACACTGGCAGTTTTTAAGGAAAAGTAAAAGTAACCAGCAAAAACAAAACAAGAACGACTGCTTTTAAATAAAAGTCGAAACAAAAGACCGTCGAAAATTAATTAGGAACCTGAAGAAATCAAAATCGATTGTAAACGAACGAACAAACATCTCCGTAAGCAAAACAAATAATTATTAATTAAAGGTAATGAAAATAAATGCATTTTTAACAAATTATTGTCTTTCTTGTGTTTACAGTTCGTTTTGTTTGCTGTTATTTTTGGATTTTTAACATTTTCCGCCTTTTCGATCTGTTTCTGTTTCTCGCTCTTTTCATTCTTCATAGAACTATTATCGTAATTAAAATAAACACCGACGAAATAAAATAAATAAAATAATAAAACGAACGAAAAGCAAATAAAAAGTCGCAAAAGTTTTTGCCCAAACAAAAAGAAATCGCAAGAAAAGCAGAAGAAATTAAAAAAATTGGTTCGATAAAAACGAACAGAAACAAAAGAAGATTTTGATACTGTTTCGAAGGAGCACTTGAATATAACGCAACTAAAAAGGAAAATTGTAATGATAATTTCTTTTTAGCTGAAAAACAAAAGAAAATTTTCGAAAATCCAAAAACTGACGGAAAACAAAACGAACAATAAATACAAAAAAAAATTGTTCCAAGTTTAAAACATTAACACAAAACAAAATAAAACTCCAAGGATCATCAGTGTAATAAAAAAGTTTATTCGTTAAGAATAAAAAGCAAAAGAAAAAAACAAGAACTACAAATAGAAAATTAACGAAAGAATGCGAATTAATTAGATGTCACAAATCAATTCGATAGAAAAAAAAAAACAAAAGAGAATTGAAACAAACAACAACGTTTACTTTTTTGTTCCTTTTAAAACAACAAAACGCTAAAATGTCAATCGTCTTTTGTTTTCCGATGGCATAAAAAGAATCGTTTCAGCATCGAATTTTTCCAAAAAAAGAAGAAATCTTCACCTATCGCACCTACACTCAAATATTGATCGTCTTTTGTTTTCCGTTTTTTTTTTTAAAGTTCTTTTTGAGTACGTAAACGTCGATCATCATTTGTTTTCCGATTGGATAAAATAAACTTTTCAGTTTTCATTTGTTTTTGAAAAGAAAACCAACACAAAAAACTTCGTTCAAATATAAAACGTCTTTTGTTTTCCGATCGGTTAGGAAATTTTTGTTTCAGTTTTCTTCCCCCCCCCCCCCCGCCCAAAAAAAAAACTCTTGAACGACGACGGCCTTTTGTTTTCTGGCCGATAAAGGAAATTTTTCGCCTTTACTTTTTCTTTTTTAAATAACTAAACACTAAATTGTCGATCGTCTTTTGTTTTCGGATGCATTTAAAAAAAAAGTTTGGATTCCAATTTTTCCAAAAAAAAAAAAGGAGACTTCACTTAAAAGTCCATCGTTTTTTTGTTTTTGTTGTTTACTTTTCATGCACATACATTTAAATATTGATCGTCTTTTATTTTCCTGTTTAATTAGAAAAAATCAGTTTGTTTTGTTTAAGTAAATATCGATTGTCTTTTGTTTTTCGCTTGGTTGAAATAAATTTTTCAGTTTCACTTGTTTTTGTCTTTCGTCTTCCAATCGGTTAGGCAATTTTTTTCTTCAGTTTTCATTTTCCCCAAACAAAACCTTTCGAACGACGATAGTCTTTTGTTTTCCGATTGGTAACGAATATACCTTTTTTTTCCTTTCTCTCTTTCTTTAAAAACAATTGAATGTCGACGACGTTTGTTTTCCGATACAACAGAGAACAAGTAGAACAAAAACGAAAGAATTTCGACGAGTCTTTCGAGGAGCGTTAAAGAATCAAAATCGCGACAGCTACGCTGTTTTCTCCTCTATTTTGATTCTTCTTGTTTCTGACGCTTTTTCAAGTATTCCTTTGCTTTCTGCCTGTCAACAGGACAGCAAGATATAATATAAATAAATATGAAGAAAACTATTGGAATATAAATAAAACAAATACGAGAAATCAATTGGTTACGAAAACAAAAGAGCACCGAAAAACGAAGAAGGAACAGAACTAAAACAAAAGAAAGAGATTCCGTGAACATTCTGATGTTGAAGAAGCTTCAGTGTCGTTCGAAGAACTTTCACCTTTCCCTGTCGTACCAGAACCTGGTAAGCCGAATCCACGCAAGCAGCATGCAGAACTTAGCACATCATTGGAAGTGTGGCTAAGAATTGGGATTCTTAGGCCCGACGATTCTCGGACCTAAGACGACTTTTCACGGTTAAATTTTTCCTTCCCCTTGCCCCTTGCAGTTAGATTTTGTGCAGTGATTTAAACGATTTTTTTTATTTAGTGGCGCCCCTAACCGAAGGGGTAAACATATGTGTTGGGGAACACTGTCGTGTCATCTGCACATACGTAACCTAGAGAGTGGTATGACAATTTAAAAATTATTGTTAATAGAGTGCTTTCTATTATTATTATTGATTTCAATAACCGAAGTAAAATAATAAAAAAACTTTTAACAAGTATAAAACTTAAAAAAATGTATTGCAATTTCATTGTAACCTCCTTATAATATGGTCTAAGTATTATTTTTTTTTTCACGCGCATGAGCTTATTATATTAGCTTACAAGACGATTTCACCTCGGTATCTCCGGCGAGCATCTCTAAAATAAAAGACGACTACTGGCAACAAGAAGAATGAAACCCGTCCGACACACATAAGATCCCAGCATTTCACGAGTTTTTCATCCGCTTTGTTCGAGCGCTGGCGTCATGTCTATTAAATAGATAAGTAAAGTAGCTACCGGGCTTGAACTGCTCCGTCATCTCGGGATAGTAAATCATTAAACAGCATGACTTTGGATCCCGGTCTTGTCACCTTCACTACCTGTCCACACCTTTGGACTACTACAACTTTATTCGCTCGGTGGTCCTTTTGTTGAGTATTTTAGCACAAATGTCCGCCGCATGATTAATAGAGATATTAAAAGACCATCGAGTTCCTTTGGGCCCCATGCGCGAAGCGCCAAAGAAATACTCGAAATAAAATTTAAAAAAAAGTACTTACGGCTTCAGTGACTACAGTTAACAAAAAGAAGGCAAGAGTTGGTCGGCATAATTGAACAAGTTCCTGAGCAATTAATTCCGACATAATTCAACAAAATCGACGGCATTTTTCAATTCTGCAAAGCCGGAACGTTCGCAAGCTGTAACAAAATAGTAATAATCCCTCGCCATTACTTCGTTTTAATCGAAATCATCATGCCATATTATTTAGACATGCAAATAGATATGA
Organism: Serrognathus titanus; assembly: GCA_039766575.1. Classification (NCBI taxonomy): domain Eukaryota; kingdom Metazoa; phylum Arthropoda; class Insecta; order Coleoptera; family Lucanidae; genus Serrognathus; species Serrognathus titanus. The sequence continues at coordinate 56,712,973 of CM077911.1, forward strand.
CATTGCTTTGATCTCTCCTCGCCGAGGTTACATAAATTTATTCGTTTTTTTAATCCGGATTAAAAAGCTAAGTCCATTTAGGTAAGGCCGAGCGCGCACGCACGAATTCAAACTCGCAGAGATTTATTTAAAAAGAGAAAATTCATCGGGTCGTAAACGCGTGATAGATTAATATTTAACTAGGACTAATTGCTGTATAATAGTTTGTTTATTGTGTAAGCAAGCGATACCGAGTGCCGTGCACGAACCCCAAAAAGCTGTTAAGTCATACCGCGATCATTTATCACCGGTAAACGAACAATGTTCGATTTGTCAAAGAACACATTTAAGAGTGCACGCGCTCACCTCTAATGATCTCTAATGCAATGCGGAGGTGCTTTTTTTTTGCTCTTAGCTTTTAGTGTTTGAGTTTCGATTAGGAGCTAAACAATTTAATTACGTATGTATGTTACCTCATTTGTAGGTGTCTTACTCAACGTACATTGAAACAAACTACAAAGTATTCGTTATTCATTGATAAACAGTATCGATCTCTTTTTATTATCAATCCTTTTGCAATTCCAATTGCGCTCCTCTACGTTTTTCTTTGAGGTATTCCCTTATCCTCAACGACATCAAAGTTTATTGTGCGCCATAAATGATGTTGATGCCAAGTTGATGTGAAATCTGAAGAAAACCTCGAGAAAAGTGAACGCAGGAATAGAAGAAGACAGAACATGAGAAATTATAGTAGAAAGCTGGAATAGAAGAAGAAATTAAAATAGAAAAGTTAGGAAATCAAAGAAGATAATCGAAGGAAGAACTTAATTGAAACATTAAAGTATTAGGAGAAGAACAGGAAAGCGTCAGTCAATTCTTAATTTGTTGCTTCAATGGGTCATAAAAATGTCTGTGTTATAATAAGAGAAGTAAGACATCATTATTAAACCCACAAACAATTATAAAAGGGTATTGGAAGATGTAAAAAAAAAAAATTAAGACAGGCAAACAAATAAAAAGTTTTCCACTCACTCGATGCTGAAATTTCAAGGACACCTGTATTGTTGACTTACAAAAGATATACAACATAAAATGTGGAAGGTATGGAAAAGAGAAAACGCCAAGAACTCGAAGCAACATCTCACCAAATTGGTGCGCCTCAGATCTACTTTCGTTAACTATCGAGTATCAACTCCTGCTGTGACAGAGCTATGTGTTGCCTGACGGCGCATTGTTCAATTGTTTGAACAATTGTATGTATTGTTTACATCAAACAGTCAAAATATTTTGTAGTCGAAGGAAAGCGAAGAGAAGCATTAGGTTCAGGAGAAGATAATCACCAGAAGGTTGCAGCCAAGAAAGGAAGTGAATTGAGTTTACAAAACAGATTCCTTTTTGAAGAAAAGCTGCATTAGAGCTTGATTTGCCCAAATCAATGGTAAGTCAAGTCCAAATTAATAAATTGGAAATATGGGCAAGGGTTAATTTAAGTGCACCAACATATAAAGCGATCAGGAAAAGGAACGTATCCTGTGAGGATCATCACTGCCATAATCCAAACTGAAAATTTCCATAGAAACATTTGATTTCGTAAGCAATAGATGTAAATGGCAGTGTTTTCATTAAGGGCTCGATTTAATTTGACGCCTTCTATTATTAAATATCACAACTTAGTTTTATTTTGGACTTACGAGGTCTGACCAATAAGTCCTTAAAATACGTATATTTAAAAATTAAGGTACATTGATGTGATCCCCTTCAAAGTACTCCCCTCCCACAACTACACACTGGTTCCAACGTTTCTTCCAGCTTTCGTAACATTTCTGGAAGGCTTCGACTGGAATGTCCTGGAGTACCCTCGTCATGGCGATCTGGATGTCGGTTATGGACTGCCAATTTTGTTTGGGGGAACAAGAAGAAGTACATTGATGTGATCCCCTTCAAAGTACTCCCCTCCCACAACTACACACTGGTTCGAACGTTTGTTCCAGCTTTCGTAACATTTCTGGAAGGCTTCGACTGGAATGTCCTGGAGTACCCTCGTCATGGCGATCTGGATGTCAGTTATGGACTGCCAATTTTGTTTGGGGGAACAAGAAGAAGTCACAGGGCGAATAGGGCGCTTGCGGCAACACTGCGATCTTTTTAGAGGTCAAAAACTGCGACACACTGAAGGCACGTTGGCATGGAGCATTGTCAAGATGAAGGATCCACGTTTTAGCAGTCTCTGGACGGACTCTAATGACTCGTTTTCGCAGCCGATCGAGTACTTTCAGGTAGAAATGTTGGTACAGGTGGTACAAACTCTATGTGCATGATTCCTTTGCTGTTCAATATTACGTCGTTCCATATTCATGACACGCCTTACTAACACGTTGTCGAAAACACAACACAGCTGGAGAACTAACGAACGTACGAAAGTTGCGAGCACATGTATCAGTCTTATTACTTATTGGTCAGACCTCGTATATGGCCCAAGAGACAGATTCCCTAAAGTCTCAGAATGATGAATCTATTGCTTCCAACGTAAGTACCCCCTCAAGCGGGGGTCTTTCCTTAAGGCACAATAAATATCTCGAAAGTTTCCACCCAAAAAGATGGACCGAAGTAATCAAAAGTGGAAAATGCTGATGGCTAGAGGTTATAAACAAGTTGAAAAGACAATGGACTTGGACTCCTTGGAGAGCCCCTTCTATTCATCATGGTGATGTATGAGGTTCCAAAGGCAATGAAATCCAACACGAGACCCAAATGAACAGACATTTATGACATACAATCATCAAAGACTTACTATATGCTGAAAGTGCCCCGTTAAGTAATGCCATGGGAAAAGGAAATGATTGGTTACAACTCGGGGCACGTACGAAATGTTTGATAATTCCTAGATTGTGTTGAAATCCAATAGAATCCGGAAGAACAAAATGAGTAACGAAGCCTTCAAAGAACAAAATTGACGATTTGGTGAAAAATATGGGCAAGTAGCACGAGAGAGTGAATTCGAAGCTGTAGCAGCTCGGAAAGACCATTTGGACTGAAATGTCCACACTGAGGGTACTGTGGACGAAGGATATTAAATGGAATGAGCAAATTTGAAAAGACCTATTTTGAAAAAGAGGACTAAAGAAAAGAGAAGAAGAAATAAGATCTAAATCAAACGTCGTCCTCCAGGAGACTAGTGTAAATGTGACTTATAAGTTTCTTTTGAAAAACAAATCGGGTAAAAGCAATTTTTGATTTACGAAACACTTGCGAAACGAACTAAAAGTTCTTTATTAAATGCAACAACACGAAAGTACTGTTGTACTCCAAGAAGCTCCAAGAGGATTTCGAATCCCATCAGCCTTTCTAGCCCTGAGGATTAAGAACCTTGATTAAGTCAGAGTGTGTGTTTTGGATGGTGGAACCTCTCCTCGCTCATATTTTCGTATTTGGCATGCACAGGGCCTTTCGGTTATTCCCCGATCCGAAGAAGTTCGACCCGAAGACCTTCACAAAAGGAAACCAGCAGAAATGTTGCTTGGCACTGCCTTTCGTAGATCTCTCCAAACTTCCTCGAATGATTTTCAAAAAATTCCACGTTATAGTTTTTGAAAAAATACAAGGGGAGTCATTCATCATTTAAATATATTCGTTAGAAAGCTTAATCTTCTATTTTTGTCGGAAAACCAGTGGTTCTCAAGTAAAAAATTGAAATTACCGACTAAAAAACATCGTGGAAATCGGAATTAGAAAAAAAATTGAAGAAAAACATTTTTCCCAATTCGTAAAATTTCCCCATTTTGGGAAAAAACTGGCAGTCAGGTAACGGTGACCTAGAAATGACGATCGATGGATATTTGTTTTTCTGAAAAGAGAGAAAAAAACAAACGACGATCGTTGGATATTTTTTCTTCAATATACATAAATGGAAGCGGAAATTAATCAACGTCAATTTTTCGTCTCTAAAACAGATCGTCGTTTGTCGTTTGTTTTTTTTAGTTAGTTTCTTTTTAATTTCCTTAGGTCTCTGAAAAGAGAAGAAAAACAAACGACGATCGATGAATCGATTTATTATAAAATTTTAATCAAAATCAATTTTTCGTTTGCAAAACAGATCGTCGTTTGACTTTTATTTTTTAGTTTTATTTTTAACTTTCTTGAATCTCCGAAAAGAAAAGAAAAACGAACGACGATCGATGGATATTTATTTTTCTGAAAAGAGAGAAAAAGAAAAACAAACGACGATCGACGAATGTCTTTTCTTCAACGCACCTAAATGTAAGTGGAAATGAAAAACAAATAATTCAATTTATCGTTTGCAAAACTGATCGTCGTTTGTCTTTCATTTCTTAGTTTTTTCTTTTTAATTTGCTCGAATTTCTGAAAAGGAAAAAAAAAACAAACGACGATCCATATATCCAATATACGTACATAAATGGAAATGAATCAAAATAGAGGAATGGAAATGAATCGTCGTTTGTCTTTTGTTTTTTAGTTTTTCTTTTTAATTTGTTTAGATTTCTGTAAAGAAAAAAAAACAAATGACGATCGATGAATCGATTTATCATAAAAATTTTAATCAAAATCAATTTTTCGTTTGCAAAACAGATCGTCGTTTGACTTTTGTTTTTTTTAGTTAGTTTCTTTTTAATCTTCTTAGATTTCTGAAAAGAAAAGAAAAACAAACGACGATCGATGGATATTTCTTTTTCTGAAAAGAGAGAAAAAGAAAAACAAACGACGATCGACGAATGTCTTTTCTTCAACACACCTAAATGTAAGTGGAAATGAAAAACAAATAATTTAATTTATCGTTTGCAAAACTGATCGTCGTTTGTCTTTCATTTCTTAGTTTTTTCTTTTTAATTTTCTCGAATTTCTGAAAAGAAAAAAAACAAACGACGATCCATATACCCAATCTACGTACATAAATGGAAATGAATCGAAATAGAGGAATGGAAATGAATCGTCGTTTGTCTTTTGTTTTTTAGTTTTTCTTTTTAATTTGTTTAGGTTTCTGTAAAGAAAAAAAAACAAATGACGATCGATGAATCGATTTATTATAAAAATTTAAATCAAAATCAATTTTTCGTTTGCAAAACAGATCGTCGTTTGACTTTTGTTTTTTTAGTTAGTTTCTTTTTAATCTTCTTAGATTTCTGAAAAGAAAAGAAAAACAAACGACGATCGACGAATCGATTTATCATAAAAATTTTAATCGAAATCAATTTTTCGTTTGTAAAACAGATCGTCGTTTGTATTTTATTTTTTAGTTTTACTTTTTAACTTTCTTGAATCTCCGAAAAGAAAAAGAAACAAACGACGATCGATGGATATTTCTTTTTCTGAAAAGAGAGAAAAAGAAAAACAAATGACGATCGATGAATGTCTTTTCTTCAACGTACCTAAACGTAAGTGGAAGTGAAAAAAAATTAATTTAATTTATCGTTTGCAAAACTGATCGTCGTTTGTCTTTCATTTCTTAGTTTTTTCTTTTTAATTTTGTTAAATTTCTGAAAAAAAACAAACGACGATCCATATACCCAAAGTACGTACATAAATGGAAATGAATCGAAATAGAGGAGTGGAAATGAATCGCCGTTTATCTTTTGTTTTTTAGTTTTTCTTTTTAATTATTTTAGATTTCTGAAAAGAAAAAAACACAAATGACGATCGATGAATCGATTTATTATAAAAATTTTAAACAAAATCAATTTTCGTTTGTAAAACTGATCGTCATTTATCTTTTATTTTTTAGTTTTACTTTTTAACTTACTTGAATCTCCGAAAAGAAAAAGAAACAAACGACGATCGATGGATATTTCTTTTTCTGAAAAGAGAGAAAAAGAAAAACAAACGACGATCGATGAATGTTTTTTAGTTTTTCTTCTTAATTTTTTTAGATTTCTGAGAAGAAAAGAAAAACAAGCGACGATCGATGAATCGATTTATTAAAAAAATTTAAATCAAAATCAATTTTTAATTTGCAAAAGAGATCGTCGTTTGTCTTTTGTTTTTTAGTTTTCTTTTTAATTTTCTTAGGTTTCTGAAAAGAAAGAAAAAACAAACGACGACCGATGAATCAATTTATTAAAAAAATTTAAATTAAAATTAATTTTTCGTTTGCAAAACAGATCGTCGTTTGTCTTTTGTTTTTTAGTTAGTTTCTTTTTAATTTTCTTAGGTTTCTGAAAGGAAAAAAAAACAAACGACGATCGATGAATCGATTTATTAAAAAAATTTAAATCGAAATCAATTTTTCCTTTGCAAAACAGATCGTCGTTTGTCTTTTGTTTTTAGTTTTTCTTTTTAATTTTCTTAGGTTTCTGAAAAGAAAGAAAAAACAAACGACGACCGATGAATCGATTTATTAAAAAAATTTAAATCGAAATCAACTTTTCGTTTGCAAAACAGATCGTCGTTTGTCTTTTGTTCTTTTAGTTAGTTTCTTTTTAATTTTCTTAGGTTTCTGAAAAGAAAAGAAAAACAAACGACGATAGATGAATCGATTTATTATAAGAATTTAAATTTTTATAATAACTCGTTTTTTTTTTAATTTCTAATCTGTCATGTATCTAGAAATAATTCTATAAATTTCTATAATTAAAAAAAAATATTTCTCGCCTGAAATTGAGCGCTAAATTCAAATTTTTATAACAAAGCGATTTTTTAATCATTTTCCTAATCTGCCGTCTATCTAAAAATTATATATTATATAACCAGCGATCAATATAAAAATGAATTAGGGTAGGCATTGGAATTTAAATGCATGTCTTGGATAACATCATATTAGTCAATCAATTGTGACATAAATAACACGCCGGAAATGATGTTTAACGCAGTTATTCATAGAGTTAAAAAGTGTCTTGATGCAGCAGGCAATGGTCATTTTGATGCATCAGCTTTGATTGTTTAAAAAGAAAACACAGACGTTTTTAGTTGCATCGCCAACTCTAATTCATTTTTTATTTGATCACTTTTTACTATACATCCTTATGGGTAGACCACCAACAAAGCAGAGAGCCACCACACATTTCAATAAACGACGCGCGTATTCTCGTAGATTCTTCGAATATTTCCGAACAAACGGGTCCCTCTATAAAAACAAAAGCGATTGCGAAATTTAATAAATCAATTCAGAAACGAACAAACTATTTGTACACGAATTCATGGAATGAATGAATGAAACAGTGAAATATTTGAAGAGTTAAAGAAAACGTTTGTTTTAAATTGATTTATTTTAATTTAATTTTTAATAACTCACCCCTACATAAATTCTAAACGACATTTTTTAAGGGAATTAGTTTTAATTAACAGTAAATTAGGAAAAATCGAGTGTCATGCCGCTCTCTGTGTGCCGAAAGCTGAACTACAACCAACTCGCACGCTCTCAAGCTTCTGTGAAAACCTCCTTCCATGTAGACAACTGGAATTCACCGTGAGTTTTCAGGCTGTGCTTTCAGTGCGCACGCCTGAAAATATCGCATATTAATTAATCGTGTGCGTCTCGCTTCCTCCCGCCATTACCGTTGTCATGGTTACTATTATTAATGATAGGTTTCTCATTGGTGCATTGTTTATGCAGCCATATTTTTACGTTTTAATATGGCACGGCTGACAATATGAATCGGCTTTCTTATTCCGGGCGAGAAAAACACTCGGTGTTAAGTGTGAACGCAAACAATAATTGAAAATAACAATTCGTGCGCCTTAACTAATTTTAATGGAACATTAATTGATGAATAAAAAATGTATTCGACACCCAAACTTGGAGTTGTTTTCTTTACCTAAATAAAATTAAATAACAAAGATGTCTGTTAAGTGAGTTTAAAAAATTAATTTCGGGTTCTGTTTCGTGTGTGCGGTAGAATTTTGATTTTACTTCGACTGAAATTTTCTAATTTTCTATTTCGAATTTGGTCCTAATCAATAAAATCAATTAATTTAACTTTTAAATCTTTCCTGTACGTATTATTCGTTAAAAATAAATACATACCAATTTCTACTCGAGTAAAAACAAAGAGAGATGTTGAATTCATTAACTTTCTTGTTTTGTTTTCGTTGATTAATCCAAAGTCTGATCAACTTCTTTGTTTTCGTCGTTTTTTTTTTTTTTTTAATTGATTTTTATTCTCTTCTTTTTCCATCAACTTAACGAATCGATCGTCTCTTGTTTTCCTTGATTTTATCGTGTTAAAGAAATCGATCGTCTTTTGTTTTCCATAGACTTATTCTCTTGTTTCCGTCGATTACTTCAAGTGCTTCAAAATCTGTGGAATAATTTTGTTTTTATCGTTTTGATGATTTTTATTCGTCTCCTTTTTACATCAAATTAAAACAACCGATCGTCTCTTGTTTTCCTTTATCTCATCGAGTTAAAATATCGATCGTCTTTTGTTTTCCTATCGATTAATTCCTTTGTTCGCGTCGACTACTTTAAAGCCTGTTGTACAACATCTTTGCTGATATTTTCAATAATGGACGATTTTTGTTCTCCTTTTCTTCCATCAAATTAAAAAATCGTTCGTCTCTTGTTTTACTTGATCGTATCGAGTTAAGGAAATCGATCGTCTTTTGTTTTCCATTGGTTTGTTCTTTTGTTTCCGTTGATTACTTCAAAATACTTCAAACGTCTGCGGAATAACTTTGGTTTTTATCGATTTTTTTCATTTGACGTTTCTATTCATCTCCTTTTACCATCGAATTAAAAAGGAAACCGATTGTCTGCCTCTTCTTTACATTTATCTTTATCTTATCGATCGTCTTTTGTTTTCCTGTCGCTCTATTCTTTTATTTGCATCGATTACTTTAAAGTCTGTTAAACATCTCTGCTTTTATTTTCAGTAATCGACGATTTTTTTGTTCTTCTTTCCTTCAATCAAGTTCGATCGTCTTTTGTTTTCCTTCGTCTTAACGAATTACAAGATCGATCGTCTTTTGTTTTCCATCGGTTTATTCTTTTGTTTCCGTTAATTACTCGAAGTGTGTAGAACGTCCTTATTTTTTGTCGATTTTTTTTTATTTGATGATTTCTATTCTCCTTTTTGCACCAAATTAGAAAAATCGATCGTCCATTGTTTTCATTTATCATATCGAGTTAAAATAACGATCGTCTTTTGTTTTCCTATCGGTTTATTCTTTTGTTTGGATCGATTACTTTGCAGTCTATTGAAGATCTTTGCTTTTATAGTTTCAATAATCGACGATTTTTGTTCTTCTTTTCTTCCACCAAGTTAAAAAATCGATCGTCTCTTGTTTTGCTTGATCTTATCGAGTTAAAGAAATCGATCGTCTTTTGTTTTCCATCGACTTATTCTTTTGTTTGCGTTGATTACTTCAAGTACTTCATAATCTGTGGAATAACTTTATTTTTTATTGATTTGATGATTTCTATTCGTCTCATTTTTCCATCAAATTAAAATAATCGATCGTCTCTTGTTTTCCTTTATCTTATCGAGTTAAAGTATCGATCGTCTTTCGTTTCCTATCGGTTTATTCTTTTGTTTGCATCGATTACTTTACAGCCGATTGAACATCTTTGCTTTTATAGTTTCAATAATCGACGATTTTTGTTCTTCTTTTCTTCCACCAAGTTAAAAAATCGATCGTCTCTTGTTTTGCTTGATCGTATCAAGTTAAAGAAATCGATCGTCTTTTGTTTTCCATTGTTTTGTTTCAGTTGATTACGTCAAAATACTTCATGTCTGTCGAATAACTTTGGTTTTTGTCGATTTTTTCTTTTGACGATTTCTATTCTTCTCCTTTTACCATCGATTTAAAAAAGAAAGCGATTGTCTGTCTCTTCTTTACCTTCATCTTATCGATCGTCTTTTATTTTCCTGTCTGTCGACTCTTTTGTTTGCGTCGATTACTTTAAATCTACATCTTTGCTTATTTTTTCAATAATCGACTATTTTTGTTCTTTTTTTTGTTCTGTTTTTCTTCCATGATATTAAAAAATCAACCGTCTTTTATTTTGCATGATCTTATCGAATTAAAGAAATCGATCGTCTTTTGTTTTCCATCGGCTTCTTCCTTCGTTTCCGTTAATCACTTGAAAGTGTGTCGAATAACTTTGTTTTTTTATCGATTTTGTCATTTGACGTTTGTATTTTTCTCCTTTTACCATCAAATTAAAAAAAAGAATCTATTCTCTGCCTCTTCTTTACCTTTATCTTATCGATCGTCTTTTGTTTTCCTGTCGCTCTATTCTTTTGTTTGCATCGATTACTTTAAAGTCTGTTGAACATCTCTGCTTTTATTTTCAGTAATCGACGATTTTTTTGTTCTTCTTTTCTTCAATCAAGTTCCTTCGTCTTAACGAATTACAAGATCGATCGTCTTTTATTTTCCTATCGGTTTATTCTTTTGTTTGCGTTGACTACTTTGAAGTCCGTTGAACATCTTTGCCTTTATTTTCAATAAACGACGACTTTTGTTCTTCTTTTTTCCATGATGTTTAAAAATCGATCGTCTTTTGTTTTTCGCCGTTTTTTTTTCCTTTTGTTTCCGTTATTTGCTTCAAAGTCTGTGGAACATTTTTGTTTTCGGTAGATTTTTTCAACTGACGATTTTTACTCTCTTCTTTTTCCATCAAGTTAAAGTATCGATCGTCTCTTGTTTTCCTTCACCTTATCGAATTACGAGAACGATCGTCTTTTGTTCTCCATCGGTTTATTCTTTCGTCTCCGTTTATTACTTCGAAGTCTGTAGAAGATCTTTGTTTTTTTGTCGATTTTTTTTTTCGTTCGACGATTTCTATTCTTCTCCTTTTTGCATCAAATTAAAAAAAAATCGATTTTCTCTTGTTTTCCTTTTTCTTATCGTGTTAAATCGATCGCCTTTTGTTTTGCTATCGGTTTATTCTTTTGTTTGCGTTTAAAGTCTGTTGAACATCTCTGTTTTAATTTTCGATGATCGACGATTTTCGTTCTTCTTTTCTTCCATCAAGTTTAAAAGATTGATCGCCTTTTGTTTTTCATCGGTGCATTCTTTCGCTTCAGCCGATCGCTTCAAAGGTCTGTGTAACATCTTTGGGTTTTTTTTGGAGATTTCTTCAACTGGCGATTCTTGTTCTTCTTCTTTTTTTCGTCAAATTAAAAAAAAAATCGATTTTATCTTGTTTTTCTTTAATTTACCGAATTAAAAATCGATCTTCTTTTGTTTTCCTGTCAGTTTATTCTTTCGTCTCCGTCTTTTGTGAATTTTTTGAAAATTTACGATTTTTGTTCTTCTTCTTTTCCCGTTAAGCTAAGAAATCGATTGTTTTTCCTTCGACAAATCGAGCTAAGAAATCGATCAAACAACTCAGTTTAGGTTCTTCCACGTTTAAAGCCAAAAAGTCGATGCGGAACATTCTTGAAGATTTGCTTCCTTTCTCTCTCCATCAATATGAAAAATCGATCGTCTCTTGTTTTCCTACATTGTATCGAGTTGAAAAGTCGATCGTCCTTTGTTTTCTCCGTCGATTTATTCTTTGTTTAGTTCGTCGATTGTCATTTGTTTCTAATCCCCGTCTTTTACGTTTTGTTTCTCCGGTATCTTTTGTAGTTTTTTTTTTCATTTTCCCGCGGTCATTAAAAGAAAGATACTGGGTTTAGCTGCTGTTCTTCAATTTTTAAGTCAAAAATCGATTAACTTTCTCGCCCTGTTTCCGTTGATCGATCGTCCTTTGTTTTCCTTAATTTGTCGATTATAATTTGTTTTGCTTTTCGTTTATTACCTTCTTGTTTCTTCGATATCTTCTGTAACTTTTTTTTCTTTCCTTTTCCTTCATTTTTACTTTTTTATTTCTTTGATGTCTTTTGCAGTTTGTTTTCATTTACTCGGTCATAAAAAGAGATAACTACGTTTTGTCGTTTTTCTTCCATTTTTAAGTCAGAAGATCGTTTTAATTTTTTTCTTTTGTTTTGTTCCCGTCGATTACTTGAAAGTCCGTGGAGGCATTGGTTTCGTCGATTTTTCTTTTTTTTTTCTTGAATTGACGATTTTTACGCTTCTTCATTTTTCGTCAAGTTAAAAATCGATCGTCTTTTGTCTTCCTTCGTTTTATCGAGTTACGAATTCGATCGTCTTTTGTCTTCCTTCGTCTTATGAAATTACAAAATCGATCGTTTTTTGTTTCCCATCGGCTTATTCTTTAGTTTCTCGGTTCTTTTTCTGCTTTTCCTCGGTCTTTAAAGAAGAACAACTAAGTTTAGCTGTTGGAGCCCAAATTCGATTAACTTTTCGTTTTGTTTCCGTTGATTATTTAAAAGTCTGTGGAATATCTTTGGTTTTGTCGATTTTTTCTTTTTTTTTGAATTGACGTTTTTTACGCTCCTTCTTTTTTCGTCGAGTTAAAAAATCGATTGCCTTTTGTCTTCTTTCATCTTGTCAAGTTAAAAAATCGATCCTTCATCTCATCGAGTGTTACAAAATCGATCGTCTTCTGTTTTCCATCGGTTTATTCTTTAGTTAAACTGTGGAATTTGTTTGTTTTTGTCGATTTTTCTTTTGAATCGACGATTTTTGTCTTCCTTCATGTTATCATGTTACAAAATCGATCGTCTTTTGTCTTCTTTCATCTTATCAAGTTAAAAAATCGATCCTTCATCTCATCGAGTTACAAAATCGATCGTCTTCTGTTTTCCATCTGTTTATTCTTTAGTTAATCTGTGGAATACGTTTGTTTTTGTCGATTTTTTTTTGAATCAACGACTTTTGTCTTCGTTCATGTTATCATGTTACAAAATCGATCATCTTTTGTCTTCTTATCAAGTTAGAAAATCGATCTTCATCTTATCGAATTACAAAATCGATCGTCTTTTGTTTTCCATCGGTTTATTCTTTAGTTAATCAGTGGAATACGTTTGTTTTTGTCGATTTTTTTGTCTTTCTTCACCTTATCAAGTTATCAAATCGATCGTCTTTTGTCTTCCTTCGTTTTATCAAGTTACAAAATTGATCGTCTTTTGTTTTCCATTGGTTTGTTCTTTAGTTAAACCGTGGAATACGTTTGTTTTTGTCGATTTTTTTTTTGAATCGACGATTTTTGTCTTCCTTCATCTTATCAAGTTATAAAATCGATCGTCTTTTGTCTTCCTTCGTCTTATCAAATTACAAAATCGATCGTCTTTTGTTTCCCATCGGTTTATTCTTTAGTTAATCTGTGGAATACGTTTGTTTTTGTCGATTTTTTTGTCTTTCTTCACCTTATCAAGTTATCAAATCGATCGTCTTTTGTCTTCCTTCGTTTTATCAAGTTACAAAATTGATCGTCTTTTGTTTTCCATTGGTTTATTCTTTAGTTAAACCGTGGAATACGTTTGTTTTTGTCGATTTTTTTTTGAATCGACGTTTTTTTGTCTTCCTTCACCTTATTAAGTTATAAAATCGATCGTCTTTTGTCTTCCTTCGTCTTATAAAGTTACAAAATCGATCGTCTTTTGTTTCCCATCGGTTTATTCTTTAGTTAATCTGTGGAATACGTTTGTTTTTGTCGATTTTTTTTTGAAACGACGATTTTTTGTCTTCCTTCATCTTATCAAGTTATAATATCGATCGTCTTTTGTCTTCCTTCGTCTTATCATGTTACAAAGTCGATCGTCTTTTGTCTTCCATCGTCTTATCAAGATACAAAATCGATCGTCTTTTGTTTCCCATCGGCTTATTCTTTAGTTAATCTGTAGAATACGGTTGTTTTTGTCGATCTTTTTTTTGAATCGACGTTTTTTTGTCTTCCTTCACCTTATTAAGTTATAAAATCGATCGTCTTTTGTCTTCCTTCGTCTTATAAAGTTACAAAATCGATCGTCTTTTGTCTTCCATCGGTTTATTCTTCAGTTTATCGGTTTTTTTCTCTGCTTTTTCTCGGTCTTTAAAGAAAACCAACTAAGTTTAGCTGTTGAAGCCCAAATTCGATGAACTTTTCGTTTTGTTTCCGTCGATAACTTAAAAGCCTGCGGAATAGCTTCGTTTTTGTCGATTCTTTTTTTTTAACTGACGACTTCCAGTCAAGATAAAAATATCGAACGTCTATTCTTTTCCGCCATCTTGCCAAGTCGAAAGAGTCGATCGTCTCTTGTTTTCCATTGGTTTATTCTTTAATTTGTCGGTTATCGTTTGTTTTTCTTTTCGTTTTTGTTTGCCTTTCGGTCGCTTTGGAAGTTTTCTTGTCTTTTTATCGGTCTTAAAAAGAAACAACCGGATTTACTTGTCGTTCTTCCATTTTTAAGCCAAAACTTTCCGTTTCCGTTGATTACTTCGAAGTCTGCGGACATTTCTTGTTTCTCAACCAAAGCGAGCGCTTTTTAAACAAAAAAGAAAAGTTGCAACTGTTCACCCACTAACCCATTTTGAATTAATATTGTTGGGCATTACAATTTTTAATCTGACAAATCGTTTAACTACTAACTAACTAACTATTTGGTATTTTTTTTTCCAAGAGAAGGAACTACAAACAACATGATTCCATCACGCAAATATTTATTTATTTATTTGTTTATTCATTTATAAATAAACTGCCATTACATTTTAATCTACGTTCCCATGGATATTAACTTCAAGCGGCTGTCACCTACTCACGCTGAGAATAAGCGAAAGCATCAGGATAGTGATCATAATTTTCAGGAATCTCTGCGTACACAGGATCTGCAACAAGGTTACTTATGTATAAAACTAAGGACTTGGCATTAGTAAGGATTAATTACATTTTATGTTGTAACCACTGAATTTTCCATCGTCGTTATCCTGCAACAAATAAAATTAGGAGCGCTTTAACCTCATGTAACCGAACGAGATGAAGATACTCTGGGTGAGCCCAATCGAAGGTGCTTACCAACGAACCCCTTCGACCTATCCGTGGCACTGACTTCGAGAACTTGAGCAGGAACTTCTCTAATTTTTCCTCGTCGCTACCCTTGATCGTCCTGCCTATCCTGGGGATGTTTTTGGCCGCCTTCAGGAAGTAATACCCATCTTCGCAATCCGCTTGTTCCAAAAAATAGAATTGGAACACCAGCACCCCCAAACACAAGTGGGCGAAGTACATTTTGCTTGCGAATACACTTGTAGAGAGTCTTTCGGCAAGTGATGGCCCGCTTTGGTTTCGGATGGGTTTTTATACAGGGGGTTCCGTTTTCATTTGGTATTCAAAGCCGTTAATTACAACAATCCAGGCGAACTTGAGTGGCCTTAGAGCGTGAATTTGGACGTGGAGTTTAGCTGGTGTGTTGTTAGGACGGTTCATGCGGGATGCACTTTTTCAGCTGCCCTTTGTGTTCTGTATTCTCCACGCGTTTTCTTTTTGCGCATGACATTTATTTTTACGTGAAAATTAATTAATCAAATCACTATTCATAATAATCCATCAAAACGTTGCATTCGAGAAAAGTCAAAGGGAAATAAATAAGTGATGTACAATCGCAAGCAAAGGCAATGTCGCAGGGGAGAGGAGACTGCATCACTATCGTCCTAGTTTCTTTCTTTGTCCTACAAATACCTGGTGCTTCCTTTACAAAAATGTCGTATTAGAAACTATTGTATTCATGTATGGCGAGTAAAAAACTTTCTTTAATTTAATTTTAAAGGAAATGAGTAATTTTTTTTAAACGAGTTTAATTGCGCAGCGTTAACAAATATTAGCACAATGTGGGTACACCAGGTGCAGTTAATTTAATTAGGACCAGCAGTGAATCTTAATTAACCACAAAGCTGCTTTATAAACCGATCACCAACGAAAAACAACCAACAAACGCCATAATGTCTCCAATTCCATTACGTTCGTCCTTCGGCGTTTTAGTGTTTTGCCTGGTCGTGTTCGCCGACGTGAATTGCGAGTACAAGCCCGGAAAGGGGCCCAAAGCCAAAATCTTCAGCAGCTTCGACGAATTCCTCCTGAAAGCCTCAAAGTCAGTGCCGCGAATTGGACGCAGGAATCTCATCCCCCTCACGGTGGTAAGACCAAGACGACGCACACTTTTTTTTTCTTTAATCTCCCGTTGCAATTGTAGGAAAAGGACGAAAACGTGAACTCCCCCCAATACATTTCCAAATGTAAGAGTGATCCTTGCACGTAACGTTCTCTGATTTTTGCAACTTTCGTAGATCCCGTCTGGTCCGAATTACCGGATTGGTTTGAGTATGACCCGGAGTTGTTCGCCTATCCAAATCGCCTTTGGGAGTTGGAGCAGCTCGTAGGGGATGACCCTTCCGTGTATGATTTCGATAAGGTGCGCCTGAAGCGTACGAATTTTGGCCAAAACAAGGAGATCGTGGAGTATCGTTCTCAAGCTGATAAATACATGTGAAAGCCGCAGGCGTCAATTCAAAAAAGTTTGTCTTATTTGTGTCTCCACCAAAAGTGTATCTTAAATAACAATAAATAAATATTTCTCCTTTTAGTTACAATTATTCAAAAAATAAAATAAAATCCTGATCCTGAAGCGACGACATTACAATAAATGTGTCATATACAGGGACATCAGGAATGATTCGAGCCCACGTGACCCCGACGTAAATCCAACACATTTAATTGACTGCAAAATCTGAAGTTTCAAATGTCACTGCCAACAACAGAGTCTATGGGTTTCAGGTCTACCAATTTCATGTAAGACATTTTACTAGTGCCAAGTAAACAAGTTGCTATTGATCAGTGTTGCCAATCTAGTGATTTTATCAATAGATTTCAACTGAAATTTCAGACGAAGTCCTAAAATTTATTCTTAGTGGATTTTAGGTCTACCAATCTCATGTAAGACATTTTACTAGTGCCAAGTAAACAAGTTGCTATTGATCAGTGTTGCCAAACTAGTGATTTTATCACAATTGAAATTTCAGACGAAGTCCTAGAACTTAATTGTCATTGATTTCGTTTTCGATTCACTGCCAAATTTAGTGACTTTATTTGGAAATTATGAATTTGTTTAATTTTGTAATTTTGTTTTGGGATAACGAGGCATAAAAATCGAGTTCTTCTTTACCAGCAGCGTTGATATCTTACAGACTTTCGATTTACTTTCGGTGATCAAATATGAGCGAAATAAACCATAAATATTTCGACAGAACAAATCAATTTTAATTTTAAAAAATGGCGGGAAATGAACTGTGATTAAATGGTTCCCCTACTCTACTACAGATGGCGCTGCTTTCTCTTATCTCCGACTAGGCAAATTTTAAAATAAATTCTCGAGTAAATGAAACGAATTTCGTTGGTGACGCTCTTTTCGATTGAAAAGATTGGACTCAAATTTGAAAAAAAATTAACAAAGAAATTTTATCGGTCGGAAAAGTCAAAGCTAAAAAGTACGTCGAGATTCGAAATGGACAAGAAATTAAAAAAAAATCAATTATTTCGATGGTGAATTCAACTGTAAGCACTTAAAGTCGAACGTAAGAAATCGATTTCAAATTCAAAATGTCCCAATTTTGGGATTCTTTTGTTGATGCACTTCCTCCGTCTTTCAATAGATGGCGCTGCTAATTCATTCTCTACTGCAATCGATAGCTCTGTGAAGGAAAATGCTTTGACTTTTCGATTCACGAGTAGGGAGATGCCTGTGGTGAAAAAAAAAACACAGGAAATAACCGTCATTACGCACGTAAATTGTTTCCAAACTGTGCGATAGATGGCGCTGTTAATAATTTATCGCAACTAAATAGAATTCTGAACACTTTTCAGACGTATTGTTAATTTAAAAAAAAAACGTAAAGAATCGATTTGAATTTCGAAATTAACCTGAAATTTATTTTGATAACGTGCTTCGTCCGTCCGTCATCAGATGGCGCTGCCCATTCACTCTTTACTGCAATTTGAATGCCTTTTCCTAGAGGAAAATGCATTCGCTTTTCAGTTCAAGGATTAGAGGATCCCTTTGAAGAAATAAAAAAAAATTTTAAAAGTCATTACCTTGGTAAATTGTTTCCAAACTGCACAATGGATGACGCTGTTAATTAATCTTTTTCTTATTGGGGCGATTAACTTTGTTAATTTTACATTTTTGCTTAATTTATGAGTAAATATTGTTTTACGATTTTCAACTGTTTTATTTTAAAGATCTTGTGAAATTCAGGGACATCTACAGAAATTTTTCACAACTTCTTCTTCTTTTATACTTGGTGGGTTGGCAGTACTGGAGGGAATCCACAGGTGGTCGATTTATCACCAGATCTAGTGATTTTCGTTGTTGGTTTATTACCTGGTAATTATTTTAATAAACAATTGGGATTTTCTAGTGCTTTTTCGCAAAATGTAAATAAAAAAAAAATTATAACTTCGTACAATTGTTCTCTCTTTTTAATTCATTGAATTGTGTTTTAAAATTGTCTTTTATTTTATTATTTTTTTTTTATTTGATTGTTTTCCTGTTATTATTATTTTGTTTTTTGTTTTTTTTTTCTTGTTTTGTCACCATTCTTTTCAAATGATTTTTTTTTATTAAGCTATTAAATTGTGTTATAAAATCGTTGTCTTTTGTTTTTATTTTTTTTTTATTTGATTATTTTATTTTTGTTTTTTGTTTTGTCACCATTCTTTTCAAATACATTTTTTTAAATTTATTAATCTATTAAATTGTATTATAAAATCGATTGTCTTTTATTTATTTTTTTTTTTATTTTATTATTTTTCAATTTTATTTTCCTTTATCGCCATTTCTTTTTTCAAATTATTTCTTTCTTTATTAATTTATTAAAGTTTTATTTTATTATTAATTTTATTATATTTGTTTTGTCACCATTACATATTTTCAATATTTTTTATTTATTCTATTAAATTATTTTAAAAAATCGAATGTCTTTTGTTTTTTTTTTCTTTATTTTCTTAATTTGATTATTTTTCATTTATTATTATTTTGTTTTTTTGTTTGTTTTGTCTCCATTGTTTCCAAATAGTTTTTTTTTTTATTTATTAATTTAATCAATCGTGTTATAAAATCGCTGTCTTTTGTTCTTATTTATTTATTTTTTGTCAATTTTATTATTTTTCAATTTTTATTATTTTATTTTCCTTGTTTCATCCCCACTCTTTTCAAATTGTTTTTTTTTTTAATTCACAAAATTATTAAACTTTTATTTTTATTATTGTTTTGTCACCACTACATATTTTCCGTTTTTTTTTTAATTTATTCTATTAAATTATGTTATAAAATCGATTGTTATTTGTTTTTAATTTATTATTTTTTTAATTTAATTATTTTTCAATTATAATAATTTTGTTTTTCTTTTGTTTTGTCACCATTCCTTCCAAATAGTTTTTTTTTTATTATTTATTGATCTATTAAATCAAAATCGTTGTCTTTTGTTTTTCTTTTTTTTTAAATTTTCTTGTTTTTGAATTTTTATTATTTTTTGCTTTTATTATTTTTTTATTTCTTTTGTGAACAATTTAAATTTTTTTTTATTTATTCTGTTAAACTGCGTTATAAAATCGATTGTCTTTTGTTTTTATTTATCATTATTTTGTTTTCCTTTTCGTTTCGTCAGCATTCTCTTATAATCGTCCCTGTTTGATTTATTAATCGTTAAATTATGTCGTAAAATCGATTGTCTTTTGTTTTTGACGTATTTTTTAATTTGATTATTTTTCAGTTATTTTGTTTCTCTCTTTAGTCACAATTGCTTTAATATTGTTTTATCATTTATTATTTAATCTGCCGAAGCTTCAACAATAACGTCAAAAATTAAAACTGGCGCTTCGAATTTAAATTGTTCCTCCACTTTACAATAGATGGCGCTGCCTATTGTCCTTGATTTACATTTCAGTGAATTTTTATTTTATTATTGTCATTAGTGAGTGACTTTTTACTGATTTGCTGATACATAGATTTCTAAAAAGAACGGCCGAAGCCTTCCAATTTTAAACGTGATTGTGGAAAAGATTCTATTCATTCTTTTTGGTTTCCCCACTTTCTAGTCACGTTCATTTCTAGACGTTGGCGACACTGGCCCATCGCGCCATCCCAGTTTGACGTCGCTAGTTTCATCAATCATTACTACTGCATCTGTTTCTATACTCACCGATCAGGTAATGGCTATATTTGCTTGTTTGCTAAATTATCGATGAGATCACCTCGGTGGATTTAACGAAACTTAAAACTAACCTCAATTTTATTTATTTCTTTACGTAAACGTCGTTTTATATTCATATTCACTGTTGTGATGAGCTAATCGAAGACAAGCTCTTAGATCATCAAAGAATATTATTAATACAATGACATCAGGATCCGGTGATGGCATCGATTACCTCATCATTAGCAAACCACCTCTCGAGGGGGGCTTTGGGGTGCACACAGCGAAGCCTCAATTTAACAACTAATAATGACTGTTTCAATTGCAGAAGCGTGTAGGTACCAGGAATGGGGACACCAGGTAAGTATTCCATCGACTTCTTCACATCTTCACATAAACTATTCACGAACTGTTGCAGTGGAAGAAATCAAAATACAATGTTCGAAAGACGTTTACGAGCAGATATTAAAAGATGAGTCGATGAGTTTGCCGGCCGAATTCAAGTGGACCAACGCGACCATTAAACTACTCCTGCAGATACGCTTAGGTATGGAAGACGAGTTCAACAAGCCCGCCTGTAAGAAAAGGAAACTGTGGGAGGGCATCGCCCAACAAATCAACGAAGTCACCAGTTTGAACCTCACCAGCGACGTCTGCGATTCCAAGTACAGGAACTTGCTGGGAACGTACAGGGTGAATAAGCGAAAAGAAAGGAAGTTTGGGAAGCACGCCATAAAATGGGAGTTCTTCGAGCAAATCGACCACGCCCTCGAGCAGAAAGCAGCGAACAGTCCGCTCAGGAGTACTCTGGGGAGTACCATCGATGATACGGATATTTTATTTGAAGTAACCGTCGATTCGGATCCGGAGGATGAGGCTTATGCAGAGAACACGGTGGTCAAAAGGGAGCACAAGGAGAAGGCGAAGAGAGTTAAGGAAATATCTCTGGAGAGGTATTTGTACTTGAAATTGGAAGGAGATAAAAAGAGGGAGCTGGTGAAGCTGTTCAGGGAAGAGGAACGGTGGAACGAGAAGAAGGAGCTGAAGTTGAAGGAAATCGATGCCATAAATAATTTAGCTGACGCCATCAGGGGGAATTACAGCAAGAAGTAATCAGGTGTAGTACAAGAATATGAAATTTTTTTTTTAATCGAACGTCCTATTTATCTAAGTCCTGCAACGTCAAGGTCGTTACAGAAATGTGAATAGCAAAGCAAACTTTATTCTATAGTTTGTGAACCTAATTTTAAGAACTTAGTCTTCTAATAAATTTAATTTTTAAAGAAAGGAAGTAGTTTTCATTAAAAGATAGTAAAGTGCTAATTTTATCGCATTTTTTAAACTTCCCGCCAAAAAAAAGGCAGGTTTACTCAATTTTATTAAATCCGTAATTTAAAAACAAATTCACTTTTGTAATGAGTAACTAAGTTGTGATTTTCTTGTTCTTATGTTGCTTTACAAAAGGCCAATTTAAACACAAGAACTGATCCGTCAAAGTTAGTCAGTGTTGCCAAATGAAAGGCAAAAGAACGATAATAAAGGAAACTGTAAGTTCAGAAAAATAATAATTCTACAGAAACAATGAAAGAGACCTGGAATAAACCAGAAATAACTTGCGAATCAAAAGAAATGTTAAGAAACATCGGCGTAACACAAAAATTAATTATTTCATTCTAGAACAGTGTTGCCAACTCATGAGGATAACTCCCTTGTTAAGAGCTTTTTAAGAATCCTTATTGATTAAGGGATTTCTTTCTAAAAAAATCGATTTTCTTGTGTATGTTGGGTTATTGTAAGGCATTCAACAGCGCCATCTGTTGAAACACATCTGAAATGTTATTTATACGTTGGTGGTTCACTCGTGATGTGAATGAACAATCAGAAAATTGTCAGTAAAAAAAAAAATGAATTGTATTTGCAGTAATTCTCTGTTTTGTCACTGTTTGTCTCCAATTGTTTTATTATTTTATTTTCCTTGTTTTATCCCCGTTCTTTTCCAATTGTTTTTTTTTTTATTAAACTCTTGTTTTTGTTTTTATTTTATTTCATTTGTTAGGTCACCGTTTCATATTTTTATTTATTTTTTTTTGCTTATTCAATAGAATAGATTAATAAAATAAAAACAAAAGACGATCGACTTTGTACGACAATTTAATGAAATTGTGATAACACATTTTTTTTTTTTGATTTTATAAAAAATCAAAAAAAAAAAACAAATTAATAACGACTGAAAAATAATCAAATTAGAAAAAAAAGAATAAAAACAAAAGACGATCGATTTTACAACACAATTCAATAGATTAATTAAAAAAAAAAACAAATTAATAACAACTGAAAAATAATCAAATTAGAAAAAAATAATAATAAAAACAAAAGACGATCGATTTTATAACACAATTTTATTAATTTTTATTTTATAACTAAATCGATCGTCTTTTGTTTTTGTTATTTTTTTTTCTAATTTGACAATCTTATTAAATTGTGTTATAAAATCGATCGTCTTTTGTTTTTTTCTAATTTGGTTATTTTTCGGTTGTTATTAATTTGTTTTTTTTTATTAATCTATTGAATTGTGTTGTGAAATCGTCGTCTTTTGTTTTTATTTATTTTTTACTTTTTCAATTTTATTATTTTTCAATTTTTCTTTATTTTATTTTCCTTACTTCATCGCCATTCTTTTTAAATTATTTTTTTTAAATATTTATTCATTTATTAAGCTTTTGTTTTTATTATTATTTTATTTTATTTGCTCTGTCGCCATATACTTTCAACAAAATCCATCGTCTTTTGTTTTTATTTATTTATTTATTTTTCTCAATTATTTTGTTTTTGTTCTTTTTTTGTTTTTAAATTGTGTTGTAAAATCGATCGTCTTTTTGTTTTGTTTTTTTTTTTAATAGATATTTTTATTACATAATTATTAATATGTTGTTCATTTGTTTTCTTTGTTTTGCCAGCTTCGCTCTCAACCATTTTTTTTTTTTTTTAATTTATTATTAATCTACTGAATTGTGCTGTGAAATCGATTGTCTTTTGTATTTACAAGACGCTGTAGAATCGAACGTCTTTTGTTTCTGTTTTTTTTTTGTTTGACTCAGTGTATTTTTAACGTTTCTTTTTACGTTCCTTTCTTTTCAAATTTGTTTTTAAATCCTGCTAACAAATTGTAAATGGATTCTTTTAGGTAAGTTTGTTTTTTACACGTTGGTAACATTGCTCGAGGAAATAACAATGTAAGAAGCGGATTGGTACGACTGGACGTGAGTTGGCAGACCTGAGGAAACATTCGATTGGCGACACTGAGGACGGGGAAGGACGTGACGGCAGTGATGGCGAGGGGATTCCTTGTTCAACTGGCGTTATGTTTACAGTGTGACGTTGGCGTTTTGATATTTCATTAAAAACTTAATATAACAATAAACTCTTCTCCTTGAATTTCTTTTTTTCTCTTTTTTTGTTTAGTCTTGTATGGTCTGACGTATTTTGTTTTTCATGCTCATCTCTCTATCGCATTTCGTTATTTTTTCTTAATTTTGGAAAATGAAATAGTGCTGCCATCTAGAGGCTCATTGCGTAACCTAGAATTAAACGGAAATTACAGGTTCCTGTAACCGACTTTGCTACAGCTGCTCGCAAGTCACAATTCGTCTACAGATGACGAAAGCGTGTGACGTCAAATGATGCGTTCAATCAACGTCAGCGATTGCTTCAACGCTTCGCTATTAACTCGGACAACTAAGATTAATCGCTCACTTATTAACGTCCGCTTTACTTAGCAAAATATAACGCGTGCATCCCCGCTGAGCTGTAGCAATTATGTAACAGCTATAAATGACAACGATTAAAGCCAGTAATGCCGCCTTTTGAAATCGCTTGCAATTTCTCATTTCTTAAGATAGAGATTTGGTTATATTCGCCAATTCTCGTGCCCATTCAGAATTTCTAATCAATAAAACAACTGCGTTGCTGTTTTATCGAAATGATTACAACCATTTAATTAATTTTTTTCTCGGAAACGGTTCGAGATAGAGACTTGCGGCTTGCACCGTTGGATTCGTCTCTTGGCCCTCTATAAGTGCGACTTTTCTCGCGGCGATCGATTTCCCGTCGATATCCTCAAATTTTCATGGGCTATAGCCTTGCTACTTTTTCGCCCCAAAAAATTTTTTTCCTTCAAAAATAGCGAAAAAATTCACAGACGTAGAGTCCGATGAGGCGCATTCAAAACTGCATCCCATTCCTCTCTAGCCCGCGCCGTTCCCGAAATACCGACCCTTAACCATTGTCACCGAAAACAAATATTTTCGTAGGGAAAATAACACCATAAGTAACGAGTTTATTTCCAGTTGTTCGCGTATGTTGTCTGTGTAATATTAGAAAGAGGAAAGCGTAAATTTCAGGTCATAATTAACTAAAAATGCGGAAGTTGAGTAAATGTCCCGCGCAAATTAATTATTTTTTCGGCAGGAAAAGAGAAATGAAAAGAAAGTGTTTAGGCCAATCAACTGGTCGTTATTTATTAAGGCAAATTTCATTGAGTTTACTATTAAATTAATAAAAATATTAAATCAATTTTTAATAACAAATTAGTGCTGCCATCTATGAATTCATAGCGTAACCTACTTGTTACCAGCTATTACAGATTCCTGTAATCCGTTTTCACCAGGAGCCGATGGACCGCGGATTTGTATAATGGACTACAGATGGCGATCAAAAAATGCGTTCAATTGATGTCAACGATCGCTGTAGCGTTTCGATTTCTACTCGACCTCCAAAATTGTCGCAGTGTTAACGACACGGTTCTTTTTAGGGCCACAAAAATATTCAAGCAAGGATTTAAGCGTCTGTAGACAAACAAAAACTTAAAAAGCACAGCAAATTTAAAATAAAAGAGCAAGAAACAAGCATAATAGAAATTAGGAAAGCTACTATAAAGCAAAAAGAAAAGACATCGCAAGCAAAGAAAATAATAAAACAAATACAAATAAAGAAAACAGAGAGCAAAGAATAGTAAGTTAGCAAGCGCCGAAAGTAAGTTAGCTATTGCGCAGCCCTTTCGAGTATTTTGTCCTTTAAAAAAAGTATGATGGTTCTAAAGGGTATGAACGCATTCCTTAGGGTTTACCGAACATCCCTACGCAAGTACATCGAAATCGAACATTAAATATGGGAGTTATTAATAACTTTCAAGTTGATGACGTCATTTTTGACTTCAAAATGCGTTAGAAAACACGATTTTTCTGCGAATCTCGAAAAAATCAACTTCTTTATTTGAGCCCTTAGGGCCTATTTGAAGGTACCATTAGAAAGAAGAATTTTTTTATCCGACATGCTTTACCATCTGTCGAAAATCAACTGCGCAGCCCTACGACCCTCCGTTACCTACTGCGCAGCCCTTTTGTGTATTTCGGCCGTTTAAAAAGTTTGAGGGTTTTAAAGGGTGGGAACGCATCCCTTAGTACTCTCCGAACATCCCTACGCAAGCACATCGAAATCGAACGGTAAATAAGGGAGTAATTAGCAACTTTTAATTTGATGACGTCATTGTAGTTTGTGACGTCACGAGGCGCTTTTGCCTTCAAAATGCGTTGGAAAGCACGATTTTTCCGCGAGTCCCGAAAAAATCAACTTCTTTATTTGAGCCCTTAGGGCCGATTTGAGGGTACCATTGGAAAGAAGAATTTTTTTATCCGACATGCTTAACCATCTGTCGAAAATCAACTGCGCAGCCCTACGACCTTCCGTTACCTACTGCGCAGCCCTTTTGTGTATTTCGGCCTTTTCAAAAGTTTGATGGTTTTAAAGGGTGGGAACGCATCCCTTAGTACTCTCCGAACATCCCTACGCAAGCACATCGAAATCGAACGGTAAATAAGGGAGTAATTAGCAACTTTTAATTTGATGACGTCATTGTAGTTTGTGACGTCACGAGGCGCTTTTGCCTTCAAAATGCGTTGGAAAGCACGATTTTTCCGCGAGTCCCGAAAAAATCAACTTCTTTATTTGAGCCCTTAGGGCCTATTTGAAGGTACCATTAGAAAGAAGAATTTTTTTATCCGACATGCTTTACCATCTGTCGAAAATCAACTGCGCAGCCCTACGACCCTCCGTTACCTACTGCGCAGCCCTTTTGTGTATTTCGGCCGTTTAAAAAGTTTGAGGGTTTTAAAGGGTGGGAACGCATCCCTTAGTACTCTCCGAACATCCCTACGCAAGCACATCGAAATCGAACGGTAAATAAGGGAGTAATTAGCAACTTTTAATTTGATGACGTCATTATAGTTTGTGACGTCACGAGGCGCTTTTGCCTTCAAAATGCGTTGGAAAGCACGATTTTTCCGCGAGTCCTGAAAAAAGCAACTTCTTTATTTGAGCCCTTAGGGCCGATTTGAGGGTACCATTGGAAAGAAGAATTTTTTTATCCGGCATGCTTTACCATCTGTCGAAAATCAACTGCGCAGCCCTACGACCCTCCGTTACCTACTGCGCAGCCCTTTTGTGTATTTCGGCCGTTTAAAAAGTTTGAGGATTTTAAAGGGTGCGAACGCATCCCTTAGGGTTCCCTGAACACCCCTACACAAGCACATCGAAATCAGACAATAAATAAGGGAGTTATTAACATTTTTTTATTTGATGACGTCACATTCGCTCCTAAAATGAGCCTCTCGATTTCTTTCTCGTAAACGGGTGGCTTGCACCCTTGGATTCGTTTCATCGTGTACTATGAAAGCCATTTTATGGTGACAACAAATTTCCTGTGGGAATTCTCATAGACTTAGTACGCAATAATATTTCCTCGAGAAGGGTTCGAGATAGTGACTTGCGACTTGCACCCTTGGATTCGTCACGTCGAGCTCTAAGAGGGTGATTTTTTTCGCGGCAATCCTCGTCCAGTGAAAATCCCTAAATTTTCACCGAATTGGTACACACGCAAAAATTTTTTTTTGAAAAACCCTTGAAGATAGAGACTTGCGACTTGCACCGTTGGATTCGCCTCCTCGAGCTCTACAAAGGTGATTTTTTTCGCCACAATCGATTTCCCGTCGAAATCCTCAAATTTTCATGGACTATAGCCTTGCTACTTTTTCGCCCCAAAAAGTTTTTTTCCTCCAAAAGTAGCGAAAAAATTCACAGCTGCAGAGCCCGACGAGGCGCATTCAAAACCGCAGCCCGTTCCTCTCTAGCCCACGCCGTTCCCGAAATATCGACCCTTAACCCACTGTCACGGAAAGTAATTATTTTTGTAGAAAAAATAACACGATAACTAGCGACCTTATTTCCAGTCAGTCTGTGAAAAATTAGGCGGGGAAAGCAAAACTTCCAGGCCCTAATTAATCAAAAAGGCCGAAATTAAGGGGACCTCATAAGCAAAGGAATTATTTTATCAGCGGAAGAAGGAAAAGGAAAAGAAACAATAACTCCAATCAATTGGTCTTTATTTATCAATAGGCGTAAGCTAATTTTCTTTAAATTTACTATTAAATGAATAACTATAACAAATTAATTTTTAAGAACAAATTAGTGCTGCCATCTATGAGCAAGTAGCGTGACGTACTAGTTACCGGTAATTACAGGTTCCTGTAATCCGCTAGCTGCAAATTCGTCTGTTTGCCAACAGATGGCGATCATGAGGTGCGTTCAATTAATGTCAGCGATCACTCTAGCGCTTCGCTTTCATCTCAGCCACCAAAAATTAGAGGCTCGTGAAACAAATTCTTTCTCGTCAACGGTTGAAGATGAAGACTTGTGACTTGTACCGTTGAATTCGTCTCACCGTTCTCTATAAAAGCTTTTTTATCGTGACAATTGATTTTCATGGGCTTAGCACGCAATAATATTTTTTTTGAGAATGGTTCTAGACAAAGACTTGCGACTTCCACCCTTGGATTCGCCATGTCGGGCTCTAAGACAACGAAATTTTTCACGGCAATCTTTTTCCAGAGGAAATCCCTAAATTTTCACTGACTCGGTACATAGAAAATAATTTTTTTCTCGAAAACCATTGAAGATAGTGACTTGCGTCTTACACTGTTGGATTCGCCTGCTCAAGCTCTATAAGGGTGATTTTTTTCGCGGCAATCGATTTCCCGTCGAAATCCTCAAATTCTCATGGACTATAGGACTTTTTCGCCTTAAAAATTCTTTTTCCTCCAAAAGTAACGAAAAAATATATATACAAAGGAATTATTTTATCAGAGGAAGAAGGAAAAGGAAAAGAAACAATAACTTCATTCGATTTATCTTTATTTATCAATAGGCGTAAGCCAATTTTTATTAAATTTACTATTAAATTAATAAATGCAACAAATTAATTTTTAAAAACAAATTAGTGCTGCCATCTATGAGTAGGTAGCGTGACGTACTAGTTACCGGTAATTGCAGGTTCCTGTAATTCGCCAGCTGCAGATTCGTATGTTTGCCAACAGATGGCGATCATTAGGTGCGTTCAATTGACGTCAGCGATTGCTCTAGCGCTTCGGTTTCTTTTCAGCCACCAGAAATTAGCCGCTCATTAAACATTTCTTTCTCGTCAACGGTTGAAGATGAAAACTTGTGACTTATACCGTAGGATTCGTGTTCTATAAAAGCTTTCTTATCGTGACAATCGATTTCCCGTGGAAATACTAAAATTTTCATGGACTTAGCACGCAATAATATTTTTCTCGAGAATGGTTCGCGACTTGCACCATTGGATTAGCCATGCAGAGCTTTAAGCTTTATTTCCAGTTGTTTGCGTATGTTA
Organism: Serrognathus titanus; assembly: GCA_039766575.1. Lineage (NCBI taxonomy): Eukaryota > Metazoa > Arthropoda > Insecta > Coleoptera > Lucanidae > Serrognathus > Serrognathus titanus. The sequence goes on from CM077911.1 coordinate 56,741,660, forward strand.
TCTGTGCAATATTAGAGAGGGGAAAGCATAAGTTTCAAGTCCTAATTAATTAAAAAGACGGAAATTAAGTGGACGTCCTGTGCAAATTAATTATTTTATCGGCGGGAAAAGAGAAATGAAGAGAAACGTTCGCGGCACTCGACTGATCGTTATTTATCAAAGGCGCAAGCCAAGTTTCATTAAATTTACTATTAAATTAATGAGAATACGAAATTAATTTTCAATAACAAATTGGTGCTGCCATCTTTGGACGCGTAGCGTGACCTGCTTGTTACCGGCTATTACAGGTTCCTGTAATCCGTCTTCGATGGCGATAGTGGAATGCGTTCAATACGATCGAACTAGCGCTTCGTTTTCTTCTCAGCCGCGAAAAATTGCAACAATTTCTTTCTCATAAACAATTCGAGATAAAGACTTGTGGCTTGTGACACCGTTGGTTTCGTTGCATCGTGTTCTTTAAAAGCGATTTTATTGTAACAATCGATTTCCCGTGGTAATATTCAAATTTTCACAGATTTAGTACGCAACCATTTTTTTTTTTGAAGATGGTTCGAAATAGAAACTTATGACTTGCACCACTGGATTCGTCTCGTCGAACTTAATAAGAGTAGTTTTTTTTTCCGACAATCGAAGTCCCGTGGGTATCCCCAAATATTTGTAAATTTAAGTTTCGCAATATTCTTTTTTTTTTTTTCTCGAGAACGGTTGGAGATAGAGACTTGCGACTTGCGCCGTTGGATTCGTCACGTCAAGCTCTATAAGGGTGATTTTTTTCGCGGCATTCGATTTCCCGTCCAAATCCTCAAATTTTCATGGACTATAGCCTTGCTACTTTTTCGCCCTAAAAATTTTTTCTGCTCCAAAAATAGGGAAAAAAATCACAGGTGTAGGGTCCTATAAGGCGCATTCAGAACTGCAGCCCGTTCCTCCCTAGCCCGCGCCGTTCCCGAGATATCGACCCTTAAGTCACTGCCACGGAAAATAATTATTTTCGCACAAAAGTCGCCAGAGTTTATTTCCAGTCGTTCGCGTACGTCGCCCGTGTAATATCAGAAGGGGGAAGCAGTAGTTTGCGGCCGTAATTAATTAAAAGGACCGAATTTAAAGGCGAGACCTGTGCGAAGAATTAATTTCATCGGTGGAAGTCGCGAGAGCAAAAGAAACGTCTGCGCCAATCGATCGATGGTCGTTCATCAAGAGGCACACGCCTATTTTCATTAAATTTACAATTAAATTAATGAATTAAAAGAATTAATTTTGAAAATAAATTTGTGCTGCCATCTCTGGGCATGTAACATGATCTAAATATTATCAAAATTAATTAAAATTGTGTAACTGGCAATGTAGAAAGTGTTAGGAAAGAGTTTATACATATATTTCGGCCTTATTGGGCCTCAGCAGAACTCTGTACCTTAAATTAATTAATTTTTATAATTTTTTTAAATATTATCGGCAATTACAGGTTTCTGTAATGCAATTTTGTCATTTTAAGATTGTAGCGGCAGATGGCGGACGTAAGATGCGTTGAATTGATGTCAGCGCGGTCGCTCTTTGCTCAGCGACCTAAAATTACCCGCTCATTTTACTACTTAAAATCAAAGTGTGATTGCTTAAAATCGCCGTGCCGAGGTCTTCACGACCAAATAAGAAAGTGTGATTGTCGACTGTGACATGACAATATTCAAATGATGAAGTTCTAACCTCACTTTCTGGACTTCATTAGAATGTAAAATGTGAGTAATTTAAGTGTTTTAAAAGCCAAACTCAACTGCGACTACTCTAACGTTGAGTCGCTTGCTTACAGATTGGATCGCAGTAGCTTTAAAGTAGCATTAGCACAGAAATATGAAGAAGCGAATATTCTAACCTCACTTTTTATATTTCGTTAAAACCTAAAGTGCGAGTAGCCCTTCCCTACTGCTTTCAATACTATAAAACTGCTTTAGGATCTGAAGGAGTCGCTACTTTGAATTGAACAGTTTGGTTATTGTTTGGGATCCGCACGGTTTGGTTATTGTTTGGGGTCCGCACAGCAGCTCCTTCAATTCTCTTTAACAGGTCGGTATCTAGCAGAGTATTTTGCTTGAAGTTACAGCTCATTCGACTGTAGATTGTGTGCCGAAATCATGAAGCCCACGCAAGAGCCGTCCAATTTCAACTTGCACGTCTTCTCTGCCGAGATATCGGACAAGCGAGTCTTGTACCAAGTGCTCAAAATGAAGGACTCGGTTATGATCTTTATAAACTACAAGAACGACTTGAAGTTGCTTGATTTATCGCTCGCGATGCGAAGCAGATATGACAAGCAACCGATAAGCACGCGATTGTTGGGGGACTTCCAGGACGAAACGTCTTCGACTCTGGCGAGTAAAGCCTCCAGGTGTTTGAATAAGACTGTGTACGTTAGTTGTAATACGGACAGGGATAGATTTATTCTGCCCTTCGTCGAAAGACAGTTGTTTCAAGAGATCAGAAATTATCCGGATAAGTTTTGAATTTTTTTGTGATTGTACCTCTCAGCTTCAAGATCCAAGAAAACTCATGATTGCCTTCTATTACTCACATTTATTGAATCTAATAAAAAAAATTATCAATGTACTGTATAATAAATATCTTTTTAATAATAATATATATTACCTGGTCAAAGACGTAACTTTACTGGTACTAATTTACAAAGTGAAATCCATCGAGGACACCGTCAATCGCTAAGTGCGTTTGCATGCCGATTAATTAATACCATTAAAGTGGAGGAAAACGTAAGGAAACTGATCAACAAATAACTTAACGCACGTGGTAGTAAATAAATCAATAAATATGTACAACAATATTTACAAATAATGGCAGTAATAAGCTATTTTCGCTAGAAAAATATGTCACTACCTGCAACCACGAACAAAACACGAGACACATCCGAACTCTGCCCCACAAGATCACAAGAATACTTGATACTGTTATTTAAGACATACAACAAAATAGTTTCAAATACATTAACAATTTATGATTACTATTATTATTATTATTATTAGTGTGCTTAATGTTATTGTTAGGTTTTTTCCTATTATAATTTGTGGTACCTAGTTACTTCCTTGGTGAATACTTTGGATTGGCAGGCATATGTGTAAAACTACGTAGTTCATAGGACATGTCTATTCCGTGCGCTGTAGCCGTGTCGAGATCCGATTTCCTAAATATTATCATTCTTATGTCACTGTGCAGATAAATACGACCAGATTTCGAACTCATAAATCTGAAACAAACCCACGATAAGCCGGACCGTTCTCGATTAATCTAAATTCAACCACCTCAAATGTATTAAATATCTCAGCCACTTTGGACCCCATTCCAAATTTGTATCCCGACAGTTCGTAGGCATGTACAGAGTGCGCTGTCGAATGAACGTCTGCGAATTCGGTGGCATATCACTGAGATCGTACATGATCACGAACATCTTCACAACGGTCCCGAGCGGATTGAACAAAGTCACCTGCACGGTGCCCGACTTTGGCACGTTGTAGCCCTTCCGGCCCAAATTTATATGGCCCTGAAAGCAACACGTACACAATTTACTCTGTTCGCAATTAACAGTCGTCAATAGTACATACCAGATATGGGGAGGAGACCTTGTCGTTGTCGCCAAGCGTATAGAAAAACACAGTCACGGGCACAATGAGGTGCCTAGGAACAAACGAGCCGCTTGCTCCTAGCTCTGCGGTGAAACCGTGCACCGTGGATACGGGCTCGAGCCTTCCGTTCAGAACCGACTCCTCGAAAGTACCTGTCGAATAAAAACCAACAAATCAAACTCGACGGTCAATCGATTGCGTTTCAAATAAGTGTTGCTGATTTGTCTCGATTAATTTTATGCTAAGCTCGATTGAAAACGGGGCAAAATTAATATAACCAGAGGAAAGTGCTTTGAAAGAATGAAATCATTTTTTTTTTGTATATACAGAACGTGCGTTATCAACATTAAGATTTCTACTGACATTCACCGTGTAATTTGGAACGATTCACTGTTTTATTCACTGAGTTTTTTTTTTCTTTTTAAGAAGATGAAGAAGAAGAAGGAAACTGTACCTCGAATGAAAGCAGTTTGTTTCAGTTTATGAACGTGAACGAGGCCAATTCGTCAGTAGTTTAATAATTAAAGTTACTATCGGATTAAAAAGTTTCGACGCCACTGCTACAATCAGAAGGAGGGAGGGGGGGGGGGGGCGAGGTCGTGTATGATAGATCATTCAGCCCTTCAACACATCATGAAATATTTCACTGATGACTTAAGTTAAGCTACAATTGCTCTCTAAGTAGTTACACGTTTTTTTTTTTTTTTGTTTAGGATTCTAATGTATTCAGTAACTGTTATACAGGTTGTTCTAAAGTAAGTTGGCACCATTACTAACTTTCCTTTTTCTCCATTGATTACAAATATGGAAGTAAAAAAGAAAACAATAGTGTGACGTTTTTAAAAAAAACTAAAAAATAGTAAACGTTTTCGAGATATCTTTTACTACAAGCTTTCCTCAAACGGAACACCCTGTATTTTATCATCGTAAATGAAAGAAACAAAATTGCATTCTTATAGTATGTAGGTCTCTGTGTTCACCATATTCGAGAAATACCAAATTATTGAGATGTGTGGACAGTGTTGCCAATTCGTGTCTTAAAATTCCAAAAAGGGACATTTTTGAAAAATAAAAGAGTTTCTGAAGACAAAATTACTTAAATTTGAAGGCAATGTTCACAAAAATGCATAACACTAGCTTCAAATTCCAAGTTGACGGAGAAAACAAGCATAAAAAAGGATTTTTTTGTCCCAACTATTTTCAAACAGTTGGCAACACTGTATGTGAACTTTACTTTAACAAACAGTCTCTCTCTTATCCAATAATAAAAAAAAAGGTTTTGATTCGTTGGCCACCTCCAGTGTTGGTACTTTAAATTATTGTATACAGCCCTGGCATGCAGAGTTGCCAACTTGAATACAAAAATCTACACAGTAGCGACACTCGCCTGTCACACTTGCCATTTTGTTTGATACCTACTGATTTGAATTTTACAGCTTCGTTCCAACACAGATCTGAACTAGTTGCTTTAAAATATGAAACTCTGACGGATACTTCTGACAGTTTCAGACCAGTCAGAGGCTGCTGTAGGGACAGCCCTTACGTGTATGCACGATCTTTTTATACTCTAAAGGGCCCACGTTTTTTTTTCTTCGTTAAGTTACGTGCATGTGTTTTGATAGAACTCAAAACATGACTGTAACTAAAATTTTGACACGTTTACGTCAGTCCCATTGACTTTATTGTTACATATAGTCTCCGATGGCATGAAGAAAGTAAAACAATAACGAAAAGTTTAGATCGCGACCTCCTGCGATCGCTTTCTGACCTAATATTGCATTAGGATCGACAAATTGCAGCCAGTTTGCTACTTAATAATAGCGTTTTCGACTGACTGCTCCAGAGCACCCAGAGAGTGTGTCTCTATCCTATGTTATTACATGAGGTTAGAACAAGATGGAAATAATTTGAGATTGCTCTAGAGCAATCGGTCGAAAATGCTATTGAAACGCGTTAAAGCAATCGCTGACGTCAATTGAACGCATCTCATGACGTCACACGCTCCCGCTAGGTGCAGGCGAACTGCCACTTCCCAGCTGCTGGGGATTTTTGTAGCAGTCGGTTACAGGAAACTGTAATTTTCGCTTAATTCTAGGTTACGCGACGAGCCCTCAGATGGCAGCACTGTTTCATTTTTCAAAATCAGGAAAAAATAACGAAATACGCTAGAGAGATGAGCACGAAAAAAACAAAATACGTCAGAGCACTCTGAGAGTATCTCTATCCTATGATATTACATGAGGTGAAAACAAGATGGAAATAATTCGAGATTGCTCTAGAGCAGGGGTGAGCAACCTTTTTAATCAACGGGCCAATTTAAATTTTAAATTTTTTTGGCGGGCCGCACATAAAGTAACACTTATTAATAATTTACAAAACTTTATTTATAATAAACATTAGAATAAAAATATATAAAATTTAAAAAATTTTAGAAGTGCTTGGCGGGCCGCATAAACATTTTTAACGGGCTGCGTGTTGCTCATCCCTGCCCTAGAGCTATCGGTCGAAAACGGCTATTAATTGCCCGAGTTAGTAGCGAAGCGTTGAAGCAATCGCTGACGTCAATTGAACGCATCTCATGACGTCACACGCACCAGTTAGCTCTAGTTAGCTGCAGGCGAACTGCCACTTGCCAGCTGCTGGGGATTTTTGTAGCAGTCGGTTACAGGAAACTGTAATTTCCGTTTAATTCTAGGTTACGCGATTAGCCCTCAGATGGCAGCACTGTTTCATTTTTAAAAATCAGGAAAAAATAATGAAATACGCTAGAGAAATGAGCACGGAAAAAACAAAATACGTCAGACCCCAAGGCGGACAAGAAAGCAAAAGAATGTCTACGAGAGAGTATCTCTATCCTATGTTATTACATGAGATTAAAACAAGATGGAAATAATTCGAGATTGCTCTAGAGCTATCGGTCGAAAACGCTATTAGTTGCTCGAGTTAATAGCGGAGCGTTGAAGCAATCGCTGACGTCAATTGAACGCATCTCATGACGTCACACGCTTCCGCTAGCTGTAGGCAAACTGCCACTTGCCAGCTGCTGGGAATTTTCGTAGCGGTCGGTTACAGGAACCTGTAATTTCTGTTTAATTCTAGGTTACACGATGAACCCTCAGATGGCACCACTAAATCATTTTTGAAAATCGAGAAAATATAACGAAATACGCTAGATAGATGAGCACGGAAAAAAAAACAAAATACAACAGACCATGCAAAGCGGACAAGAAAGCAAAAGAATGTCAACGAAAGAGTACTTTGAGAGTATCTCCATCCTATATTATTACATGAGGTTAAATCTAGATGGAAATAATTTGAGATTGCTCTAGAGCAGTTAGTCGAAAACACTATAAGTCATCCCATACAAGGCGGCTATGCATGCTATTGTGCGCCGTCTTTATTACCGACTGTGTTTTGTGCAAGTTGTAATTCGTTTGACAGTTGACAGCCAGTGTTACCAACGCGTAAGAAGCAAAAATCCCATAATTTGTTGCTAGATTCGGGAATTGGAAAAAAAAAAACGTAAAAAATACGTAAGGTTAAAGAAAACGGAAACAAAAGACGATCGATTTTTAAGAATAAATTTCAAAACAAAACAATCCGAAACGATGGCGACGAAACAAAAGAAAACAAAGAAGTAAATTTTCAGAAATAATCGAATTAAAAGAAAATAATCAAACAAAAGACGATCGACTTTACACAATATAATAAATTAATAAATTTAAAAATAAATAAATAAATAAATAAATAAAAAGAACGATGTGAAAGCAAAGAAAATTACGAAATAATAAATTTAAAAAATAATAAACCAGTAGAATAATAAATAAAAATAAAGCTTAAATTGGCTTCCGGTTGGAACCGCGTCACGTTTCGTTCTCCAATGCAGAAGAACTTCCTCGGGGCTGCTGCTGGCGATGTTGCTGCTGCTGCTACTTTTCGTTAGTCAATGAGACAGTCTCATCAACTAACTAGCAGGGAATAGCCGGCAGCAGCCCCGAGGAAGTTCTTCTGCAATGGAGAACGAAACGTGACGCGGTTCCAACCGGAAGCCAATTCAATTATGGACAACGGTCGCGAAGCCTCCTGTTTGGAAGGAAAGACGACAAAACACAGAAAACAAACGCACAAAATTAAAAACAAACAAATAAATAAAATTCACTTCTTCTTTTACTGATGACAAGTGATTGACCTTCCGTATCGTGGGGAATAGCTAGTGAATCACCTACGTAAAAACGAACGAGAGAAGCACTTTCGGCATGTCTTAACAGATGGCGTTGTCGAGTGTCTCGCAACGCAAAAGTCATTCTTTTAAAAATTTTATTGCAAACTTCTGCTGACGAGGCACCAAATAGGGCCGAATCAGCTGTACAGAGGATGCTCGAAGAATCCACTGCAATCAAAACAAATAATTACTTGTTACTTTTTAATATTAAGTTAAAATGCTAAAAACTATCAATGTTTCTCGGCGTCAGTTTTCAAAAATATGAACTTCAAATTAAAATGAGACACATTCACTTGGAGGTGCAAACGAAAATGTCACCCTAACCTGGCCTACTATGAGTCTGAAAAGATCGTGAATAGCTGATGGGTATCAAACAATATGGGGGTCGAATTTGATACCGACATTTAAGTGTCGCTACTGGGTTGTTACTTATAGTATGGATTTATCCCTTTTTGGAATTTTTATTTGTATAATACCAGAATTTTAAAAAATTTCTGTTCTAAATTTAAGCATAAAGCAGGCTTGCAACAGAAACTCTAAGATTTTGACAGACAGGTATCATAGAAAAAAAAAAACAAACGAACAATACTCAAAAGGGACTAAGGGAATTTTTTTATCAAAAACGATTATATTGAGCAATTTTTGGAGGCTTTGGGGCCTTATTCTTCTTTTTTGTACTACCAATACGACAACCATCAGCTCTGTCTTTGTTATTTCACTTTGCAGAGCCTTCGACTCGTTGTTCTGGTTACGGAAACTGTTTTGCCGATAAATTTTCGTTTTATCTTCTCTAATTGCTTTCTTGATTCACTGCTCTGAAGCACTTTCCATTTCTTATTGTTACATGAGAATAACACAAGAGAATAGTCTGGGTGCTCTAGAGTAGCGAATCAAGAAAGTCGGTAAAACAGTTTCCATTACCAGCGTTGGGACGATTTTACATCCTTTCACAAGCGTGCACACTTTTAGGACTACTTTATCATTAAATAATAAAATACTACCGATAATAGGTAGTGTCATAGCAATTGTGAGGAAAAAAAACGCTTAATATTTCAAATGATATGTATAATCAGTGTTGCCAACTCGCTCGCCTACGTTAGAATGAGATTGGAATAGAGGCAATCGACGGTCTACGCAATGCGTCAGCATCAACGTAGGGAGGTGTAGCGGAATTTTTACAATTCGGTTGGCAACACTGTGTATAAATAATGAAACATAAAATTAATTCGTTTTTTTTTCGTTTTATTTTATAATTTAGTGTTTGTTTCAATCTGTGATTATTTTTGACTGCATTTTTCAATGAAGAAAGCGATTTCTCGTCCCAACAAAAGGGATTTTTCAATTTTACAGGTTGGCAACACTGCCTGCACGTGTTTTATTCTAACCTAACTTTATTAGCCAACACTAGTAAATAACTTTTTTTTATGTTTTGGTGCTTTGGCGATTACGTTATGAAATCCATTCGGGTTTCACAAAGTACCTCATCAAAGCAACCGAAATTTTACTTTGTTAGGTTGGCAGTTAAATCTGTTCACATCTGAAATGGCTTCCAAAATGACACATATTTGAAATCACTGTTATCTGTTGGCATTTCAAATTATAAACATATTTTTTTTCGGTTGAAAATTATCACAAAAAACTTATGTAATTATCTATAAACCTAACCAGCAATTCCACATTTGCCTGAAGTACTTTTTAAGCGCGAATCAGTGTCACCAACTCACCACATAACAAAACCAAATTTCCCTACGTTTAAATTAGAAAATGACTTGGATTTTTAAACTTTTTTTTACACCTAACAACCAAAACGGAAAAAATAATGTTTCTTAAGACATTTTAGCTAAGATTTTGGTGATTTTATCAACTCTGTAGCTCCAACAATAAAAAAAATAGCAATGGCGCTGGCTTACTTAGAAACAACCTGTATGTTTTATTTTCTATTACTCAAAATAAATTAATTCGTGATTAATCCCTGAGGGGGGGGACTAAATTCTCTGTCATACAGCTTGTTTTTCTTTTAACTTAAAGTTTCCTTTTTAACTTTTTAATTCCGATAATAAAATGGTACATACCAGGCAAGAAGCAAGGCACTTTCTTCATTTAAGGTTTTTTTTTTCATAATTACAAAATAATAAGCTACGTACTTAATGCGGGATCCTGACATCTGATAATTCACTTTACATATGGTGATCCTGATACCCTAAGCCCTGAATTATTACAAACCTAACAAGTTTGCAGCATGTCCCTTTCTGCAGTACTTGGCCGGAAGTGGTTCCCTTTGAGGGAGTATGTAGGTATCAGGGCTGCAAGGAGACACGATGCTTCCATCACTCTCACTATCGTCATCGGTCGATAGGTTTCCCGAAAATAATGCACTGAAATTTGTTTTTTTTTTTTTAATGAACTCACGAGAACGTCGCAACTTACCTCTTAATTGCAGAGACGGAGTTAATACTGGAATCGAAATCGAAGCACTTTCCTCTTCTGACAGGGGCGGGACTACTGGTAAGGGGTAAACCTGTACGGGAATGGAAAACCATCGATGCAGCATTGTCGAGTGACTTTCTGAATTTAGCTTGCTCGAGGGGCGACGGAACTTCTGCGTTTATATTACTGCTGACTTTATCACTCTTAAGTAGTTTCTCATCGGGGAAATCCTCGAAGGTAATCCTCTGTCTGGCCTTGCCCTTGTAGGCGTTGGGTAAATTCGAAACGTCTCTCATCTTCTTGAACTTGTTGCTGCTGTGTTTTGGAACGGGACTATCACAATTACTGTCTACGTAAATATTAATTTTCTCCTTACAATTAGAAATATCACCTCTTTCACACGTTTTATCACATGTACTATTATCACACTCACTCTCTAATACTTTCGTCCAACCATTAAGCAACCTCGGTGGGCCGCCGAGTTTTTGAACACATGTATCATCACATTTCGCCGCGTTTCTTTCGTTTACACCTCTAATGTTTGTACTCTTCTGTTTGTCATTCTGCGGCCCATCGTCGTCGTTCTGTATGCGACGGCCGTTTCGCAGAATGGCGCTCAGCAAAACCTCGTCTTTATTTTGCTGTTTATTGAGATCATACTTGCTTCTCAACACGCTCATCTCTCTCTGGCTTAAATCTAAGTCTAATTTCGGCGTTTTCACGCCGCCCTTCTCCAAATTCGGGCTCTTCTTCTTCTTCTCGCGATGCAGCTCCGCTTTGGCAATGTCTAACTGCAATTTTGGCTTGTGGCTAGAAGTAGACGGTTCAGGTTGGCCGCCCCGAAAATTATTATTGCTTTTGTGGCACACGCGTTTCGACTTGGCAACTTTGCACTCCTTCTTCGTGTTCGAATCGAAATCATCCAAGTCCTCGCACCTGTGCTTCCCCTTCAAGGTGCAGTTCGTGTGCATGCGGTCGTCGAACAGCAAACTCAGCTCGGCGTTCTCCTGCTGCTGTGATGGTTTGGAATTCTCGCATTTCGGGCATTTGATTTTGGGGATGTCGGACATTCGGTTCAGGCTTAGCAGGGTGATGTTGAGGGTGAGGCCGTTTCCGAGGTCGGTGTTGGGGAAGGTGTGCTTGGAAATGGCGGTGGTGAAGTTCGAGCACTCGTAGGTTTCTCCGGGGATGGCCAGGCGGTATTTGAAGTTTCTCGTTGATAATTTGGCGGCGGAGGATTCTTCCTGGGAGGATAGCCATGCGGATATTTGAGAGAAATATAGCTGGGAACGAATTGCGCTGATTAGCTGGTGGAAGTTGAACGGGGTAGTTGCTTCTATTGTCCTGGAAGAAAGAAAACGAAACAATATGTAACGATTTTTCTACGAATAGTAAGACCCATATTCTCATCATGATTAATTTAATGACGCGTTTATTTGCCATGGCAACGCTCGTCCGTCGCTCTCTTACACGTTACATCAACATAAAGCGTTTCTTGTTTATTTTAAACACGACTTTAATCATAAGATGAGAATACGGCCCAATGGAAATCAACCAAGAGGAAAATTTTTCCGTGGATAAAGGTTGAACGGATAAAAAACAAAAGAATAATCTGTTTGTAATATGAAAAATTGATTGGATTTTGAGAAACCAAAGGCGATTCGAATAATGAACGACAAGATACGAAGGAACAGAATAAATAAGAAGCCGATTTATTCGAAAATCAAGAAGACGAAAGAAAAAACCACAATGGTTCGAAAAAAAAGGACACGAAGATCGACGTTTCTGGAGCGAAACGTAAGAAATTCAAATGAAGAGGAAATCAATGCAAAAACAAAAGAAGATACTCAATCGCCAGCAGAAAACGAAAGAAGATACTCACCACCAACAGAAAACAAAGGAAGATACTCACCACCAACAGAAAACAAAAGAAGGTAGTTACCACCAACAGAAAACAAAGGAAGATACTCACCACCAACAGAAAACAAAAGAAGATACTCACCACCAACAGAAAACAAAAGAAGAAATTAGTTGCAAAACAAAAAGTTAAAATAATGAAATAATAATAGAAAGAAACAAAAGCTTGATTTGATTTTCGAAGGCTTCGCGACAGAAGTAGGTAATCGATTTTTCATTTGTTCTCTTTTGTTCCCAAAAAAGAATGGCAAGTATACAAAGAAACAATTGAAAGTTTGGTTTGTTTGACTTTCGGAGGCTTCCCCTGGAAAAGCGACAATTTTTCTTTGCTTATGAAAATAAAGCAATACAAGAAAAAAACAAAGGAAAGCTTGAATTGATTTTCAGAAGCTTATCGTCGAAAATTGTCGATTTTCTTGCTTGCAAAAAGAAAAATTAAGTAACGAATACAAACAAATGAAAGCCTGATTGGATTTTCAACGAAAAACCGATTTATAAGAAGATCAAGACGAAAAAAATATAGTTTCACAAAAAATAACCAAAATAAACAAAAGAAGGTCGACGGTTTCTGGAGAGAAACGTAAGAAAACGGAAAACAAAAAAGAAATTGCCTGAAGTGTTAATGCGATGAAAAGAAGCAAAAAAGAAAAATAATGAAACAAAGAGGAACGGCAAATATGTACTGAGCTACAAGGAAACAATTGAAAGTTCGATTTTCAAGGGCTTTCCCCGAAAAAGCGGCAATTTTTCTTTGCTTACGAAAAAAAACAAGAAAAAACACTACAATGCAAAACAAAAACAAATGAAAACTTGATTTGATTTTCAGAAGCTTACAAAAAGAAAAAAAATGACTAAGAAAAAAATGAAAGTCTGATTTGCTTTTCAAAAATTTCTCGCCGGAATGGTCGATTTCTTTTTTGCTTACAAGAGAAACAAATGAAACGCAAAACAAATGAAGGATAAGGAGAACAAAAAAAAACTACAAACAAAAGAAAATCAAAAACAAAAAAGAAGAGAAAATGTAAACGAGTGCCAAGTGCAAGGATAAACAAGCGAAGATCCATGAATATTTAGGCGGATTTTTGAAACTCTCAAGACAAAAGAAGAAACCATAATAATTCAACGAAAATTAACTCAAAACAAACTAAAGATAAGGAAAACAAATTAATAAATAAAAGAAGATCGACGCTTCTACGCCGAAGTGTAAGAAAATAAAATCACAGACGAAAAAGAAAAAAAAAGAAAACGTATGAAGCGCCGACAGCAGCGATAAACAAAAGAAGATCGACGATTAATTAATAGGCGGGTTTTTCGAAAATTTCAAGACAAAAACCATAATTATTCGACAAAATGAACGCAAAACAAACGAAGGATAAGGACAACAAAAAAAAAAAAACAAACGAAAGAAGATCGACGTTTCTACGACCAATTATAAAAAATAAAATTGCCGACAGAAAACAAAAGAACAGAAAAAAAAAAGAAAATGGAACAAATGCCAATTGCAAAAATAAACAAAAGAAGATCGATGATTATTTGGTGCGGATTTCTTGGAGTTCTCAAATAAAAGAAGAGACCATAAAAATTCGACAAAAATGAATACGAAACAAACGAAGGATAAGCAGAACAAAAAAAAAACAAACAAAAAAGTCGAATACAAAAGAAAATCGAAAACAAAAAAAGAGAAAATGTAACAAATGCCAACTGCAAAGATAAATAAAAGAAGATCGATGACTTTTGGGGCTAATTTCTTGAAGTTCTCAAACAAAAGAAGAGATCGTAATAATTCGACAAAAATGAACACGAAATAAACGAAGCAGAACAAAAAAAAAACAAAAGAAAATCGAAAACAAAAAACAAGAGAAAATGTAACAAGTGTTAATTGCAAGGACAAACAAAAGAAGATCGATGATCATTGGGGCGGATTTCTTGAAGTTCTCAAACAAAAGAAGAGACCTCTTAATGATTCGATAAAAGTGAATACGAAACAAACGAAGGATAAATAGAACAAAAAAACAAATAAAAGAAAATCGAAAACAAATAAAAGAAAATCGAAAACAAATAAAAGAAAATCGAAAACAAATAAAAGAAAATCGAAAACAAACAAAAGAAAATCGAAAACAAACAAAACAATCGAAAATAAACAAAAGAAAATCGTAAACAAACAAAAGAAAATCGAAAACAAACAAAAGAAAAGCGAAAAGAAACAAAAGAACATCGAAATCAAACAAAAGAAGAGAAAATGTAACAAGTGCCAATTGCAAACAAAGGAAGATCGATGATTATTTAGGCGGATTTTTGAAACTCTCAAGACAAAAGAAGAAACCATAATAATTCAACAAAAATTAACACAAAACAAACCAAAGGCAAGGAAAACAAAAGAATAAACAAAAGAAGATCGACGCTTCTACGCCGAAGTGTAAGAAAATAAAATCAAAAAATGAAGTGACGACTGCAACGATAAACAAAAGAAGATCGACGGGTTTTTCGAAAATTTCAAGATAAAAGAAGAAACCATCATAACTGGACAAAAAAGAACACGAAACAAACGAAGGATAAGGAGAAGAAAATAAAAGAAATCGACGTTTCTACGGCGAAGTGGAAGAAAATAAAATCACAGACTGAAAAGAAAAAAAAAAGAAAACTTATGAAGCGCCGAATGCAACGATAAACAAAAGAAGATCGACGATTAATTAATAGGCGGGTTTTTCGAAAATTTAAAGACAAAAAAAGAAACCTTAATAACTCGACTAAAAAAGAACACGAAACAAACGAAGGATAGGGGGAATAAAACAAAAGAAATCGACGTTTCTACGGCGACGCGTAAGAAAAATTAAAATCGCAGGCGTAAAACAAAAAGAAAAAATAAAACCGCAACAATAAACAAAAGAAGATCGATGATTATCGGGCGGCTTTTTTGAAATTCTCAAGACAAAAGATTTTTTTTTTGGTTTACAAGAAGAAACAAAAAATATTGGAACTCAAAGAAACAAACGAAAGTTTAACTATGCATTTGAAAATGAAACAAAAAAACAAATAAACAGAAAAAAAAAAACAAATGAAGGCTTGATTTGATTTTCGAAAGCTTACAGCCGGAAATCGTCGACTTCTTTTTGCTTACCAAAAGAAACAAAAGAATAACGAAACATAAAGAAACAAATGAAAGCATGACTTATTTGATTTTCAATGGCTTCAAGAGATCACGCACGCAAAAAAAAAATAAGGAAGTTCAAAGAAACAAAAGAAAGTTTAATTTAATTTTTAAATTCAAAAAGAAACAAAAGAAAGCTTGGTTTATTTCGTTTTCCAAAAGGCTTCCCGTCGGAAACCATCGACTTTTCCTGTTTTACAAAACGAAACAAAACAAAACAGAAATAAAGAATGAAATGACAAAGGTCTTGAATATGATTTTTTTTTTTTGATGGAAAGAAAGTGGGGCCTCTAGTTTATTTGATCAAGAAAATGAATCTGAAGCTGATTAATTAATTAATTAATTAATTAATTACCTGTGATGTGTGATGGTGAAGTACCAACGTTCGAGAAGGAGGTCGTCCTCGATCGAATCCAATCGTGATCCCTGAGAGAATTCGTTCTTTTCACAGGAACAAGCTGCCGTCAGGAACACTTCCACGCAAACAGGGATATTCTTGCGCCAGAGGTTCAACACTTGAGAACGAATCTTTTCATAGTCTTTGCACTGAAAAGATCGAAAAACAAAAATATGTAAATCCACCCCTAACGAGCGCGCAATTTGTTTGGCATTTCAAGAATTCTCATTGCGAAATCTAATTTCAGGTTTTGCGCAGTTTTTTTTTTTTTAACTTCAAGCCAAGCAAGTTCTTTCACTGAACGCAGGAAACTTTCACTGCTTATTATTCTGTTAACTAACTCACTTTGGACAGTAGGTACATAAAAATCAAGTACTTTAGCTTAGCTCTAAACTTATTTCACTTTTTTTTTGTAGGTGTGTAATTGTAAATCTTTAAATGTAAGTAAGTAAGTAAGTGAGTGAATTGAAACTGATCCAAAACAGAAAGGGGATTAAGGTTAATCGATTGAGGACCCTACTTTCTACCGCTAACGCACACCTCGCGCTTTTTTAACACGTTCAAATTTTAATTAATTAATCGTTTATTTAATTAAGTAAATTCACATCCGCCTCAGCAAGCCATTCACGAGTGGTGGCCGGGGTTGAACCCGAAGAAGTCTTCATCGCGGAATACTGTTGGCTCTTACTTAACGGCGAAGCTATTTTGTAATCGACGACTAAAAAGAGTAAGTCTGACATGGTTTAGTTACGAACTCGTGACCCACTAAAGCGAAACGCTCGTTGGTGGTGTGTCAAGTCAATTTCCGCGCGCGCGGCAACTTTCGCTTCGAACGAATCTTCTTACCACGTTATCGGTCGGATTGCAGCTGTGATTTGAAGGTGAGAAGTTTTTCGCCGAAGGACAGTGGGGGCCCTCGAAGAACCCCCTGGATTTGTTGATTTTGCCGGGAATTCGGCCCTCCGTCACGAGGGCCGCGATCGCCACCAGGACCTCGCCTCCATCGCCCCTGAGAGAATCCCTCTCCGTTTCGAAAGTGGAACTGTGCATCTGAAAATAAATAACGAATTCATTCGATTAGAAATTGTTAGATTAAATAGCAAGGATTAGTTTCCTGTGGTAAATCAACATCCTGTGTGGTTGAGGTAGACGGTTAAGTGTAATGGTAATACGTTCAAGTATATCCGACCAATAGTAAACCGCAAATCGGAAAATGTATAAAATAACAAGGGGGGGGGGCCTTGAACTTAATATTAAGTAAGTGAGGAGTGCATTTAATAAATTAAATGGCGTCGTGCAACACTCAAACATTCATTTACGAGAGAACCGATGGTGTACGGCACTAAAGTATTTGCAATATTTATTTAATAACAATAATAAATACCAACGTTTGATTTGATTTGTTTATTTGCTTTTAGATTCAAAAGGTTGCCGCACATGGCCCCTTAAAATTAAGTGAAACAGGCAACACATTCTACTTCCGTGCATTATGAAAACACGACGTTCCTTCTGATTTGTTTGATGGGTTGCCTATACGAAAATCTCCAGGGGTTATATAATTTATAATTTTCATTTACTATCTTTGGCTAAAAAATTAAATTTTCCGTGGCCGATTGATTAGGCAATAAAAATTATACCCCGCCCCCAAAATCAGTCAATTTCTAAACAGATTCTTCAGTGGCTTAAAATTATTTATGTGCAAAAAATAATTTCTCCACGGCTGATTTGGCAAAAAAAAATTCACTCTTAATGGTTATTTGTATACCAAGGCCGCGAAATCATTCTTTAACGTACCCAGAGAAAAATTGTCACCGAGGCTGCTTGAGGCCGAGGCAGGACGTTAAAGGATTTCACGAGCAAGGCGTGCACGAGATTTTCTGTTTCGTGTAAAACAAAACACAAATGAAAGACGATACTCTTGTGTTTTTCCGATTTCTTCGACGAAATTAAAGAAAACAAAAACAAAAGCGATCGACTGCACATACAACAAATTTCAAATATTTCTTCAGCAAAAACAACAAAAAAAAACAATGGATTACGTAAAGAACGACATGAAAAACAAAAGAATATCGTCCACGTTAAATGAACTGTCAGTTTTTTATTAAATTACCAAGAGAAACAAAATACGAAAGACTTCTTTCTTTACTGAAACAAGAACAAATGAAAGTCGACATTTCGTGCATATCTGATAACTTAGAAAAATATGAAATTAAACTGTCGATACTTCGTGCGAAACCAAAAAAAAAAAAAAAACAAAAGAAAGTCGATGCTATGCGTTAAACAAATGACGCTTTGTGCATTTCTATTTTCTTCGACGAAATTCGAAAAAAAAAAAAAAACAAATGAAAGTAGATACTTTGTGTATTTCCGATTTCTTCGTCAAAATTAGAAAGAAAAAAAAAAGAAATGAAAGTCGATTACTTAGCGTATTTCTGATTTTCTTGTCGAAATTAAAAAAAAAAAAAAACAATAACGAATGAAAGTCGATACTTTTTCTGATTTCTTCATCGAAATATCGAAAAAAAAAAAACAAATGAAAGTCGACACTTTGTGTATTTCTATTTTCTTCGACGAAATTAGAAAGAAAAAAACAAATGAAAGTAGACACTTCGTGTATTTCTGATTTCTTCGCCGAAATTAAAGAAGAAAAAAAAACAAATGAAAGTCGATTACTTAGCGTATTTCTAATTTTTATGCCGAAATTAAAAAAAAAAAAAAAGAAAAATGAAAGTCTATACTTTCTGTAAAACAAAAAACAAATGAAAATCAATAATTTGTATATTTGTGTTGTATGTATTTTATACAGTCCTTTTCACTGATTTCTTCCACGAAATTAAAAAACAAAAACAAAAGCGATCAATTGCATGTGCAACAAATTTAAATATTTCTTCAACAAAAACAAAAGAAAACGTAAAGAAAGACATGAAAAACAAAAGAGTATCGTCCATGTTGAAAGAACTGTCAGTTGAATTTGTTTCTTTTACTATTGTTTTTTTATTAAAAAAAAATTACCAAGAAAAACAAAATACGATAGATAGAAACAAAAACAAATGAAAGTCGATACTTTCTCTGATTTCTTCGTCGAAATTATAATTAAAAAGATAAAAACAAATGAAAGTCGACGCTTTGTGCATTTCTGATTTCTTCGTCGAATTAAAAAAAAATATGAAATTAAAGCCGAGACTTCGTGTAAAACGAAAAACAAAAGAAAGTCGATGCTTTGTGTAAAACAAAATACAAATGAAAGACCATACTCTTGTGTTTTTCCGATTTCTTCGACGAAATTAAAGAAAACAAAAACGAAAGCGATCGACTGCACATACAATAAATTTCAAATTTTTCTTCAACAAAAACAACAAAAAAAAAACTAAATACACCAAATACGAACACCTGACGTCCTTCTTGCAATTGTTTTTTTTTTTTGCATTTTGAATTGTATTCTGCACCTACTACACGAAAGAAGAAACAAAACACAATCGATCAATTTCTTTTCTTAAGTTTCAGAACAAGCGAATGTGATTGTTACCAGACTTCGGACATTTCGGAGCGTTGTCAATATTACACGAAAGAAGAAACAAAACACAATCTCGAGGACGTTAAAGGATTTCACGAGCAAGGCGTGCACGAGATTTTCTGTTTCGTGTAAAACAACAAAACACAAATGAAAGACGATACTCTTGTGTTTTCCGATTTCTTCGACGAAATTAAAGAAAACAAAAACAAAATCGATCGACTGCACATACAACAAATTTCAAATATTTCTTTAACAAAAACAACAACAAAAACACACCAAATACGAACACCTGACGTCCTTCTTGCAATTGTTTTTTTTTTTTGCATTTTGAATTGTATTCTGTACCTATTACACGAAAGAAGAAACAAAACACAATCGGATCAATTTCTTTTCTTAATTTTCAAAACGAACGAATGTAATTATTACCAGACTTCGGAGATTTCGGCTATTACGCGAAAGAAGAAACAAAACACATTCGATCAATTTCTTTTCTTCAGTTTCAGAACGGGCGAATGTGATTATTACCAGACTTCGGACATTTCGGGGCGTTGCCATGGCTATTAAACGAAAGAAGAAACAAAACACAATCGATCAATTTCTTTTCTTAAGTTTCAGAACGATCGAATGTGATTATTACCAGACTTCGGACATTTCGGAGCGTTGCCATGGCTACGTAACGAAAGGGCACTTTTCTTTGGTCCTCGCGTTGCCGTGTAACCATGGCAACGCTCCGAAATGTGCGAAGTCTAATTACCACCGCTATTATTAAGTGTAACAAATGAACGCGTGACCGCTTTCAGGCAGTTCTTTTTTTGTTATTCTATACCCACGGCGGCGCAAAGCAAAAAAAAAACAAGAGAATCATGAGAAACCAAAAGAAACTCGAATAATGAACGACAAAGCACGAAGAAGCAGATCAAACGAGAAACCCGATTGGTTCCAACATCAAGGCAGACAAGAAGACGAAAGAAGAAATCGTAATGGTTCGAGACAAAATTAAAAAGAAAAAGAAAAAATACGAAGAGCAAAAACAAAAGAAGATCGACGTTTCTGGTGCGCGACGCAAGGAATTCGAATCACCGACGAGAGAAAACAAAAGAAGAAACTGCGAAAAGAAACAAGAAAAAATAATGTAATACAAAAAAAATAAATGAAATGCTCATCGTCGATTGTTTTCCTTACAAAAACAAAACACGAAAAAAAAAAAGAAAAAAAAAACAAAAGGCGATCGATCAGTCAGAAGCAAAGAAGTGCAAGAAATGAAAACCCAGACGTCATTCTGTACCTACAGCGCGAAAGAAAAAACAAAACAAAAGGCGATCGAACAGTTCAAAGCGGAAACACAAACTTCAGAAATAAAGTAACAAAAGCGAAAACATGGCGTCCTTGTTGCCACTGTTTTTTTTTTCCTTTTTGAATCCTGCTCTGCACCTATTGCACGAAAGAAAAACAAAAGGCAATCGATCAATTTTTTTCTTCACTTTCAGAATGATCGACTCGCGAAATCCTTTGTTTTTCATTCTGCGTCGATAACACAAAAGAAAATCAAAACAGAAGGCGAACGATCGAACGAGAAAAGAAGAAAAACAAATGAACACGTGACCTCATTCAAACATTCTGTACATAACGTGCAAAGAAAAAACAAAAGGCAATCGAACAGTATGCTTCAAAATGACTCTCAACTCCAAAACGGAAACATAAACTTCAGAAATGAAATAACAAAAGCGAAAACGTGACGTCCTTGTTGCCATTGTTTTTTTTTTCCTTTTTGAATCCTGTTCTGCACCTATTGCACGAAAGACGAAACAAAAGGCAATCAATCAATTTCTTTCCTCACTTTCAGAATGATCGAATCGCGAAATCCTTCGTTGCAATTGTTTTTCATTCTGCGTCGATAACACAAAAGAAAACCAAAAGAGAAGGCGAGCGATCAACGAGAAAAGAAGCGAAACAAATGAACACGTGACTTCAATCATGTTTTTTTGGTCATTCTGTACATAATGCGCAAAGAAAAAACAAAAGGCGATCGAATAGTTTGCTTCAAAATGTCTCCACATCCCAAACGAAAACAAAAAAAAAAACTTGAGAAACGCCAAACAAACAAACAAATACGAAAACATGGCAATTGTTTTCTTTTTACAAAACAAAAAACAAATGGCGATCGATCAATCAGAAGGAAAGAAGAGAAACAAATGAACACGTGACTTCATTCATGTTTTTTTGGTCATTCTGTACATAATGCGCAAAGAAAAAACAAAAGGCGATCGAATAGTTTGCTTCAAAATGTCTCCACATCCCAAACGAAAACAAAAAAAAAAAACTTGAGAAACGCCTAACAAACAAGCAAACAAATACGAAAATACGGCAATTGTTTTCTTTTTACAAAACAAAAAACAAATGGCGATCGATCAATCAGAAGGAAAGAAGAGAAACAAATGAACACGTGACTTCATTCATGTTTTTTTGGTAATTCTGTACATAATGCGCAAAGAAAAAAACAAAAGGCGATCGAATAGTTTGCTTCAAAATGTCTCCACATCCCAAACGAAAACAAAAAAAAAAACTTGAGAAACGCCAAACAGACAAACAAATACGAAAACGTGGCAATTGTTTTCTTTTTACAAAACAAAAAACAAATGGCGATCGATCAATCAGAAGGAAAGAAGAGAAACAAATGAACACGTGACTTCATTCATGTTTTTTTGGTCAATCTGTACATAATGCGCAAAGAAAAAACAAAAGGCGATCGAATAGTTTGCTTCAAAATGTCTCCACATCCCAAACGAAAACAAAAAAAAAACTTGAGAAACGTCAAACAAACAAACAAATACGAAAACACGGCAATTGTTTTCTTTTTACAAAACAAAAGACAAATGGCGATCGATTAATCAAAAGGAAAGAAGAGAAACAAATGTTCTTTTATGTTATTCTGTAGACAACGCGCAAAGAAAAAAACAAAAGGCGATCGAAAAGTTTGCTTCGAAATGACTCCAACTCCAAGACGGGGAAAAAAAAACTTGAGAAACGTCAAACAAACAATTACGAAAACATGACGTCCTTCTTGCACTTGTTTTTCTTTTGTTTGCTTTTTGGAAATCAATTTTTTATCTATTACACGAAAGAAAAAACAAAAGACGTCGAGTAGTTTACTTCAAAATGACTCCATCTCCAAAAAGAAAAAAAAAAAAAAAACTTGAGGAACGCAAAACAAACAAATACGAAAACATGACGTCCTTCTTGCATATGTTTTTTTTTGTGTGCTTTTTGGAAATCTATTCTTGTATCTATTACGCGAAAGAAAAAACAAAGGACGATCGATCATCGGTTTGCCTTTCTCATCTAGAAAACCTGCGATGAAGCTGCGTTCTAGCTTTACAAGACCTAACCAATTACACGGCCTGTCTTGATTTTATCGAGCAAGTTTCTAATTTTGTAAAAAAAACCGGCCATAAAGCGTACCTCTGATTGGTTCTTACTGTTACAAGACCTAATCAACAGTCTTCGCACATTTCGGAGCGTTGCCATGGTTACGCAATGAATGGACACTTTTCATTGGTCCTCGTATTGTGAAACTATGGCAACGCTGCCAAATATCCGAAGTCTGCTAATTGGTTCTTACCAATCATGACATCCTTCTTGCAATTGTTCCTTTTTTTCGTATTCTGTATCTATCACACTTAAGAAAAAACAGAAGACGATCGATTATCAATTTTTCTTTGTTATTTACAAAACCTCCCACCACGAAGCGGCGTACGTCTGATTGGTTGTTACTTTAGAAGACCTAACCAATCACGACATCCTTCTCGCAATTGTTCCTTTTACCTTTTACATCTATCACACGAAAGAAAAAACGGAAGACGATCGACTATCAGTTTTTCTTTCTTATTTAGAAAACCTGCGTACATCTGATTGGCTGTTATTATACAAGACCTAACCAAACATGACATCCTTCTCGCAATTGTTCCTTTTTTTCGTATTCTGTATCTATCACGCTTAAGAAAAAACAGAAGACGATCGATTATCAGTTTTTCTTTTTTATTTACAAAACCTCCCACCACGAAGCGACGTACGTCTGATTGATTGTTACTTTAAAAGACCTAACCAATCACGACATCCTTCCCGCAATTGTTCCTTTTACCTTTTACATCTATCACACGAAAGAAAAAACAGAAGACCATCGACTATCAGTTTTTCTTTCTTATTTAGAAAACCTGCGTACATCTGATTGGCTGTTATTGTACAACACCTAACCAATCATGACATCCTTCTCGCAATTGTTCCTTTTTTTCGTATTCTGTATCTATCACACTTAAGAAGAAACAGAAGACGATCGATTATCAGTTTTTCTTTCTTATTTAGAAAACTTCCCACCACGAAGCGGTGTACGTCTGATTGGTTGTTCCTTTACAAGACCTAACCAATCACGACATCCTTCTCGCAATTGTTCCTTTTATCTTTTACATCTATCACACGAAAGAAAAAACAGAAGACAATCGACTGTCAGTTTTTCTTTTCTTATTTAGAAAACCTCCACCACGAAGCGGCGTATGTCGGATTGGTTGTTCCTTTACAAGATCTAACCAATCACGACATCCTTCTTGCAATTGTTCCTCTTTTTTTTACTTATTCTGTATCTAGCACACGAAAGAAAAAACAAAAGACGATCGACTATCAGTTTTCTTTCAGGAATTTTTTGCAATTTCTTTTTAAAACTGTAACCAGTTGATTCTTCTGTTGCTTTTTAACAGCTTTCGTTTAAACGAGTAAAGTAAACCATTTTTTTTTTTTTTTCGTTTTTCTCTAAACATCATTAACTCTGCGCCAACAAAAGTCGAAAATTCTATTGCAAAACCGCTTTCAGGAGATGGCAGCGATGAAAGCTCGCCAAAAAAAAAAAAAACTTCTCCGAGGGACAATCAAATTCAACGCCCGGGCAAAAATCCAGTGCGCGTTACTAATTGCGTTTTACTTCCTCGTTTAAATATACGTGTGTACGTACAGAAGCCGCGTTCACGTGAAGGAGGTGGCACAGTTACACGAATAAGTTTTCAGGACGACACCGTTAACGCCGGCCATAGACAGAAAGAGGAAGAAGGTGCATGCACGCGCGAATCCAGGACACCGAGAGACCAGAACTGGGTCAATCTATTTCAGGCGATTTATCTATATTACGACATAACGCGTTAATAAATATAACTATAACGCAGGATTCGTCGAGTTTCAGGAAGCAGAGTTTCAGAGTTTCGGGAAAAGGATTCTTTTCGAATTCCCACGCTTGCAGATTGCAGTCACTATCGAAAAGAAACTCCACAACAAAGATGTTTTCAGAAAATAAAGGAGGACAATCGATGATTTTCAAGTTGCTGAAAAATCTTCGAAGGTTAAAGATCGTTTTGGACCTCTTCTTTCCACCCACCATGTCGGAAAATCGTTAATGTTTGTGTTTGTAGCCAGCTCGTAATCTCTGCTTTTGAGAAGACATATGTTGAACTCTGTTTTGTACATATTTGATTAGCTCTATTTACATTTTTAAATTCAGCAAACAACGACTCGAGATATAAACATCACATGTGCAATCTCTAAATAAGAGAATGAGGAGGCACGTCTCATCCGCATAGAAACAAGCAGGAATGCAACTTATTTATTTTTAATTAAAACTTAACGTAATCCAACTCTGATGTTTGTAGGTGGTGATGAGCAGAGAGCGGCCGGCTTTAGGTTCTTGATATTCATCAACCTTGAAGTCATTCACAAGATGCTGTAAGAAAAATAATTTGGATCCGCTCTCTAGTTATAAATGATCCGGCGGCATGTCTATATGAATTTATTTATTTTTTCTACGGCTGAAGTCGGCGAAAATCTCAAAAATAGATCCTTCGGACGTTCAAATATTTGCACGAAGTTAAAAGCAGAACTTCCTGCAATAATTTCCGAACGCCAGAATACACGAAGCTTTTAAAACTTTGCTTCGGAAAGCATTTCGTTTTTTTTTTTTAAATAAGCTCCATTCCACCGCGTCAGAGACAGGCTTGCCAATAATAACAAATAATTATTTATTTGTTGGATGGCCCCCTCGAGAGTACAGCTTTTATAACAACTAGAACAAGAATGGTAAGTTAGGACCTGGAAGGCGAACAAAAGATTCAATATCTGGAGCCTGAATGGAAGAGACAAGATGTTCAAATTTAATCCTTAATATATTCGAGGTCGTTTCACTTTTAAATTCGCCGACTTTGGCGCAAGCCATCTTCAAAGAAGTCCGAAAATAACTTTTGCCCGACCGGACTGCTAAAAAGTATAACGATTCTTGGAAACGTCTCAACTCGACATAAAGACTCGCAAAGCCTAATATTTTGAACCATTCGACCTTTCAAGCCGAGCAGCAATTCAAACGAGCCCACTCGACGGCATACACGAGCAACATTCCACGAGTTTCCCACTCGGGACTTATCAATTTTGAGTTGTTAATAAACACGACGAATTGAACGAAAAATCAGTCAAGGCTGCCACGCGGAAAATATTCGGAAAAAAATTTCGAACAATAAATCAGAGTTCCCAAACTTGATCGCTCGCACAAGGTCAGGCCCGGCCTTAGCGACCGCGCCGCGCCGGCCGGTTGGTTGAAATTTCGCGGCGAGAGTTTTTTCCTCCCGTTAATCGCGATCGTTATGAAGATAACGGTTTTTCTTGATCGAGAAAAAACGCGATTGCTCCGCGTACACACACAATGTGGTCGTTGATTGCATGCTAATTAAATGGTGGTGAGTGTACGCTCGTGTTAGAACAAGTTAACGGCAATTTTCTTCGACGAGACGTTCGAGGATTAGCGTTCCGTTTCTTTCTGTTTGAACGGCGAGTGAAATTCGCCACTGGACTTTCGCCTGTTGGAAAATTTGAATGTATTTACATATACATTGATAATAATTAAATATGCAAACATCAACGGTCCTCCTTCTGAGCACAAGAACAAATATTGTTAACGCAAGTATTTACTTACATAGTAAATATAATCTATTACGCATGAGATTGGACAAGAGAAAACGATTTTTTTTATATACGAGGTTGATCTCATAAGTAATGCACCAAATATAATGTGGAAGCTCTTAATTACATTGACTTTTTTTATAATAAAGTTGGTTACACGCAATACAAGAGTGACAGGGCAGTTGTCTTTATCTATCGATGTCATAAACGCACAATTAAAAAAAAAACACTTAATAAATTCACTTCAAAGCAACGGCTAAAGCTTAGAGCTTCAGCTTGGATGCACAAACGTACCCTGCGCTTCGTGTTTTCAAACGCGCTTGTCGAGCAGAGTTGCCAGATTCTTTATAAAAAAAATGAAAACCAAAATTAAAAATTAAAAGCGAAAGGCCAATAAAAATGAAAACGAGGTGACTAAAGATGAAAGCAAATTGAAAAGAGAAACAAAATTGAAAACAAAAGAAATCAAAAACCAACACAGAAAACAAATAAACTTCAAAACAAAACAACATCAAAAAGCAAAGAATAAAACGAACAAAAGAATATCGACCATCGAAAATCACCATCGAAAAGATACCTAAAACAAAACAATGTCGAAAATAGATGTGAGAAATTAATTCGAATGAACCGAAAACCGAAAACAAAAGAAGAATGACGATTTCGTACGGCGGAGAACGATCGAAAATAAAAAGAAAAGAAAAACTGTAAGCAAATCAAATGCGAAAAGATAATTCGACAGAAGAGGAGAAGAGAACAAGAAACAAATAGCATCGAAATACGAGTGAAATTAACAAAGAACAACAAAAAGAAAGAAAAAAAAAAAGAATGTCGACTATCGAAAATCTCCATCGCTAAGAAAAGGAGAAGCTGTGCACGAAACCGACTTGAGAAATTGATACGATAGAAAAAAACGAGAGAGAAAAGAAACGAACGAAAAACGCAAAACAAAAGAAGGTCGACGATTTCATCCGGCAGAGGAAGACAAGGAAAATCAAAAGACTATCAATAAGTAAAAAAAGAAATAGATAATTAAATAAGAAAAAAGAATTCGACAGAAAAATAAAACGCCAAAAAAAAATGAAACAAACAACATTAAAAAGCACGAACGAAAAACAAAAGAACGTCGACTATCGAAAATCACCATCAAAAAGATACCTAAAACAAAACGATGTCGATTATCGAAAATTACCTAATCAGTAACAAAAAGAAAAGCTGTGCATGAAGCAGACGTCGTGAGAAATTAATTGGAATGGACCAGAAACCGAAAACAAAAGAAGAACGACGATTTCGTACGGCGGAGAACGATCGAAAATATAAAGAAAAAAAAAACTGTTGAACAAATTAAATGGAAAAGATAATTCGACAGAAGAGAAGAAGAACTCGAGAGAACAGAAACGACTAGCATCGAAATGCGAGTGAAATTAACAAAGAACAAAAGAATGTCGACTATCGAAAATCACCAACGTTAAGAAAAAGAGAAGCTGTGCACGGAACAGATGTGAGAAATTGATGCGATAGAAAAAAGAGAGAGAAAAGAAACGAAACGAAAGAACGAAAAACACAAAACAAAAGAAGATCGACGATTTCATCCTGCAGAGAATGATAAGGAAAATCATTAAGTAAAAACATAAATAAATAATTAAAAAGAAAAAAATAATTCGACTGAAAAATAAAGAGCAAATAAAAAATTGAAATGAAATAACTGAATAATAATAATAATAAGATGAAAGTAAATTGAAAGGAAAACAAAATTGAGAAAAAAAAAGGAATCAAAAACCAGCACAGAAAGCAAATAAAGAATGGAACGAGACAAGTGAAAAACAAGGAAAAAATTAAAATGAAAAAATAAAATAAATGGAAAACCAAAAGCAAATGTTAAATGAAAAGAGAGACGAAAGAAAAACGAAAAAATCAAATGAAAGAACAAAAGACAAATGAAATGGTGGAAATGGAAAGGAAAAACTTGAAACGAAAAAAACAAAAGGCAGATAAAATTTAAAGTAGAAAATAAAACAAATAAAAAACGAAAAAAAAAAAAGTGAATAGAAAAACGATAGACAATTGAAAAACGATAGTCAATAGAAATAGAAATAAAGAGAAAGCAAATGAAAAATGAAAAGAGAAAAAAACAAGTGACTGTCAATTTCTAACTCTGATTATGTCATTATTTTTATCGGAACAATAAAAAGTAAAAAAAAAAACGAAAGTGAAACTAAAAAAATTAAAATAAAAAACAATAAAAAAATTGACAAACACATGACGATCACCTCCTTCTTGAAAGAAAATCAAGGAAATTAACTTCTGCCCATTTCGTTTGAAACGACAAATAACAATTGAATAACGTGAGAACGATGGATTGGCTACATAGAAAAAAACTGAAAGCGAAATTAAAAAGCTAAAAAGAATTTAAAAAAAATTAACAAAAGACAAATTATTTTTTTTAATGAGAAACAGAAATGGATTGCTAAATAGAAAAAAAAAAAGATTAAATAAAAAGAAATAAACAAAAACAAATAAAAAAGTGAATAGACAAGGACAAATGAACGTTAAAAAATATGGAGGCGATGGAATGAAGAAAATCAAACGAAAAAATATTAATATTAAACTGAAAAACAAAAAAAAAATTAAACAAATGACGATCACCTCCTTTTTAAATATTAACGAAATCAAATCAAATGAAAAACCAAGGGCAAAAGAAAAACTAAACGGAAAGGAAATTTTTGAAGAAAAAACAAAAGGCGAACAAAATTTAAAACAGAAAATAAAACAAGTGAAAAACGAAAGTAAATAATGAGTAGAAAAGGAAAACGATAAACAATTGAAAAAGAAACAAAGAGGAAGCCAATAAAAACTGAAAAGAAGAAGTGACTTTCAATTTCTAACTCTGATGTATGTCATTGTTTTTATTGAAGATAAATATTATTACAAAAATAAATATTAAAAAGTATGAACAATAAAAAGTAAAAAAAAAAAACAAAAACTGAAAATGACACGGAAAAATTAAAACAAAAAACAATTAAAATTAAAACTCTACAAACATATGACAATCGCCTCCTCTTTTAAAGAAATTAATTTCTCCCCATTGCGTTTCAAAAGACAAATAACAATTGAATAACGTGATGACGATGGTTCCATGGAAAAAAAATTGAAAGTGAAATTTAAAAAAAAGAAGCCAAAAAGAATAAAACAAAAAAATTAACAAAAATAAATGACAAATTAATTTTTCTGATACATTAATAAAAAACAATTGAAAAACAAGAAATGGATTGCTAGATAGAAAAAAAAATTAAACTAAAAACAAATAAAAAAGTGAATAGAAATTAATTTGTTTAAAAGGACAAATGATCGTTAAAAAATGTGGACGTGATGGAACTATGAAAATAAAAAAAAAATAATATTAAACTGAAAAACGAAAACAAAAGAAACAATAAAAAAATTTAAACAAATGACGATCACCTCATTTTTAAATATCAACGAAAACAAATCAAATTAAAGACCACGGGCAAACGAAAAACTGAATGAACGAAAAGAAAAATTTTGAAGAGAAAAAAGGCAAACAAAGTTTAAAATAGAAACTAAAACAAATGAAAAAAGAAAGTAAATAATAGGTAGAAAAGGAAAACGATAAACAATTGAAATAGAAACAAAAGAAGAAACAAATAAAAAATAAAAAGAAAAAAACAATAAAAAAAAATTGACAAACATATGACGATCACCTCCTTTTTTAGAGAAAAATCAACGAAATTAATTGTTCCCCCTCCGTTTGAAAGAACAAATAACAATTGAATAACGTGAGGACGATGAATTGGTTACATGGAAAAAAATTGAAAGCCAAATTTAAAGAAAAAAGGTAAAAAGAATAAAACAAAAAAATTAACAAAAATAAAAGACCAATAAATTTTTTTTTTAATGAGAAACAAAAAATGGATTGCTAAATAGAAAAAAAGATTAAACTTAAACAAAAAGAAATAAACAAAAACAAATAAAAAAAAGTGAGTAGAAATTAATTTAAGAGGACAAATGAACATTAAAAAAATATGAAGGCGATGGAATGATAAAAATCAAAGAAAAAAAATTAAACAAATATGAAAACAAAAAACAATAAAAAAGTTAAACAAATGACGATCATCTCCTTTTTAAATATCAACCAAATCAAATCAAATGAAAAACGACGGGCAAATGAAAAACTGAACGGAAAAGAATTTTTTGAAGAAAAACAAAAGGCAAACAAAATTTAAAATAGAAACTAAAACAAATGAAAAACGAAAGTAAATAATGGGTAGAAAAGGAAAACCATTGAAATAGAAACAAAAGAAGAAGCAAATAAAAAATGGAAAGAGTGACTTTCAACTTCCAACAAAAAAATACTAAAAAAAAAACATGACGATCATCTCTTTTTCAAAATATCAACGAAATTAAATTTTTTCCATTCCGTTTGAAAAAACAAATAATTGAGTAATGTAAAGACGATGGATCGGTATATGGAACAAAACTGAAAGTGAAATTAAAAAAAAAACAAGCTAAAAAAAGGATAAAACAAAAAATATGACAAAAACAAACGACAAAATAAATTTTTTATTCCGTTTTAAAAAAAAGCAAATGAAAAACAAAAACCAAAAATTTAATCAAAAAAAAAAGAAAAGCGAAAGGCTAAGAAAAAATGAAAATGAGGCAACCGAAGATGAAAGCAAATTGAAAGGAAAAATAAAATTGAAAAAGAGAAATTAAAAATCAACACAGAAAGCAAATAAATTGAAAAATAAGGAAAAAATTTAAATGAAAAACAAAAAAAAATAAATGAAAAGAGAGACGAATGAAAAACGAGAAAATTAAAATGAAAACATCGAATGAAAGAGCAAATCAAATGAAAAACTGAATGGAAAGGGGAAATTTGAAAAGAAAGAACAAAAAGCAAACAAAATTTAAAATAGAAAATAAAACAAATGAAAAATGAAAATAAATAATGAGTTTGAAAGGAAAACGATATCATTTGAAATGGAAACAAAGAGGAAGCAAACAAAAAATGAAGAGAGAAGAAAACAAGTGACTTTCAATTTCTAACTTTGACGTGTCATTGTTTTTCTTGAAAATAAATATTATTACATTTTAAATATCAACGAAATCAAATCAAATGAAAAGGAAAGAGTTGAAGAAAACAAAAGAAAAACAAAGACCAAAACTGAAATGAAAAATGAAAAGCAAAAGGCAAACAAAAACAAAAATAAAACAAATGAAAGTAAACAACGAGTAGAAAAGGAAAACGAAAAGCAATTGAAAAACAAACAAAGAGTTTATGTTGTATTTCAATTTGAAACAATAAATAATTAATAATTTTACTGCGAATCGGTTTTGAGTGCAGTGCATCTTCTGTACAGCTGTTTCGGCCCTATTTGGGGCCTCGTCAGCAGAAGCGTAGCACGAGACTTCCACTGCAAACCAAACCGATCTATTCAAGGTTATTCGCAAATGCGATGTGCTAGTAATGAATAGCTTGAATCGCGACATTTTGCGATCACTTTTTGACCCAACGTTGAATCAAAAAGTGATCGCAGGATGTCGCGATTCAAATGTTTGATTCCACAGCCGCCCAGGACTACAATAATTGTTGGACACATGTTATTATTATAACAAGGCGAAAATCAGAATGAAAACAAAGGCAAAACAAAAAGAAAAACTAAAAGGAAAACCATTGGGAAAAACAAAAATCTAAAATTGCGTTTCGTTTCACCCGCACTTTGCCCAGACAGCTATCAGTGCTGCAAACCTTCAAGAGAGAAAAAAGCTTTGAAATCATGGCCTACTTTAATTAGGAATTTAATTGAACGCACGCTACAATATCATAGTCAGTTGTGAAGTGAAATTTGAGAACAATTACCCGAGGTTTCTTATTTAAAAAGAGTAATAGCAGTGTTGCCAACCAACTCGATTAAAAATTCCTTTTTAGACAGGCAATTCGTGTTATTTTTTAATGAATTTCGCCAGTCTATTCACGAATCACACTCTGTAATTTCTTTTTAAAATATTAATGAATAATATCACTATAAACAGGCATTGTTACCTTAATCTCTGATTGACTGCCGGTTCATTAATAAAATCGATACCGACTCTACACGTTTCGAAATTAAAAAATATATATATATCTCTATATCGCGATATTAAATTTCTCTCTGGCAAAATTGCCATCTCCAAAAAGAGAAACGATCCCAGTGCAAATACAGATTTTCATATCCAGGACTTTAATATCCTCGAACTTTCCATATAATGCAGACAACGAATCGAAATCAATATCAACGCACGTCAAGTGCCCACGTCATTTCGAAAAGAACTGAACGCCAGGCGTCGAGTTTCAATCTCATCTAAACAAGAGCAATAATTGAGGGGAACTTACCTTGAGGTAATGGAGAAATTCTTTCTACATCGGGCCTCAGTCAAAACCTGCAACGGAGAAGAATAGCTTAAAGTGCGCGGATACTTTCGCGTGCATCGCTTATTGAAATTATTTTTAGTAAAGTTCGGGATGAGGTCGGAACGAGGTCATGTTATTATCACTGAAACTATCGCGTATAAATAAACATTGATAGATTGCCGTTTTTAATACGCAATGAAACCGAAAGTGCTCGCAGACACAACCAGAGACGACGCAGCGTCAACATGAACGCGAATTATTAATTTGTTATTGTATTAATCACGTACTGAACTCGTGCGATTTATAAATTGCAAATTCATAGACGTGTCCTCAGTTGATAAGACTGTTTGAGTAATATAACGCCAATTATCAAAATAAGTAGATAAAGAACCGAGTACTTTATTGTGATTTGCAAACCATCAGAGCATTTCGAATTCGATTCGTATAAGTGAAACCATTGCATTCGAAGGTAACCAATCAGAGGGGGTATTTCTTAAGATGAAAGCGAGCTAAGCCCAATTCTCCTCCCACAAATGAACACAGAACCAATGACAAGGCCTGATACTGGGGGATGAACACTGCCCATTTTCCATTCGACCAATCAGAGGGCTCGCGCGTGACGCAATGACTTAGTAACGCCCATTTTCATTTATGTAAACTTGAAACTAACCAATAAGAGAATGACTGACCTCTTGCAATTCCAGACTACCCAAGAAAGAATTTTTTTTTTCAATCAAAACCTGAAAAGCCACAAACGATTATTCTGAAACGAAACACCTACACGCTTGCAACGATTTCCCCACGAACTATTCACGTGCACGTGAAACAAAATCTACATTAAAAACCCCACCCCGTTAAGGGTTCAGTACTTAATGCAGTTTTTTTTTTTAATTTAAATTTAATTGATTGGTTGATACTGGGAAAAATCGTAAATAGCTTTGCATGTGAAACGAAATGTTTCACCCCTTTAAGGGCGAGCTGCCTCGGTCCCTGCATAGTAACAGCTGATCGTTACTTCCCTGCTGCGTGACGTGCACAGCAGCGAGGCTTCCCATTGGCCCTCGCCCGAAACACACGAATAAAGCTGCCAAACACACACAGCTGATCGCGAGGCCAGCTGACCGAACCGAAGATCCAAGGTTGTTGGATTTCGTTGTTGTTTGAGTTAGAACAACGCAATCGCAAACCGTGAGTTTTGCATGATCTTCAAAGACCCCACTGTCCGAAACAAAAAAAAAAAAAAAGAACGTTCGCGTCCGAAAATCGGTGCCAAGCCTTAATCGAGAATTAATTTTGAAATTGCGTTGCTGTTGCGTAGCTGTGACACACGTGGAATAACATATGTTTGGCCGACCCTGAAGTTTTGTTAATCGGATTGCCACGCGGATAAATATTTAACTTTGATCCTAGTTGGCTCTGGCTGGCTAAAGTTAGATTCGACGATCACGAAGAAGATTCGAAATTCGAGTTTCCTTTGCTCTTTGAAATTCATTCCCCGCCTGTTTTTTGATTTAAAAGCAATTTTGGTGTTTAGAGTTTTACAACAACAAAAAATGGGGGGAGCCAACATCGAATGACGCGTGATTTTTCTTCGAAGCCCCCAAAACGATGACGTTTATCAATTTTGAGGAGTGAGCTTAAAGAAAAACTGATGAAATAAAAAAAATGTTCGTTTTCTGTTGGTTTGGTTGACCTTGGGGCTGAAGCTTAAGGTCACCCGCTCTCTGATCATTATTTATATGAAGACTTCTTTTATGTGCTCTCAGATGTTTGCACAGCATACAAATACGCCAAGAAAAAGTAACCATAGTTACTGCGTCCAGCTCATATTAAGAAGTAACTCGGCAATTAGTCATTCCACGATGCTCTAGGTCACGGCCAACTGTTTGCAAACAATGCATTCGATTTTTATTCTTTTCCGTTAAGAGAGTATTTATTCAAGAACGCGGTTCGATGAATACAA
Source organism: Serrognathus titanus (assembly GCA_039766575.1). Taxonomy (NCBI): domain Eukaryota; kingdom Metazoa; phylum Arthropoda; class Insecta; order Coleoptera; family Lucanidae; genus Serrognathus; species Serrognathus titanus. The sequence goes on from CM077911.1 coordinate 56,776,261, forward strand.
TACGCATAAAATTCTGATGACGTAATCAAACGAACAAAGCGAATAAAATGTTGAGGCTTTCATCGAAACCAAAACTCGAAATGAGAACGCGACTCAAAAAATACGCGCGTAAAACAAAAGACAATCGTTTATTTGACTCACGACCAAAGAAACGAAACGGAATAGATTGCAGAAAACCAAAAGGTGACCTAAGGATTCAATGGAGAAGATATGAAGAAGCTCATGAAACTCGGTAAGTTCGTTTCCATCACCTTTTGAACGAAAAAAAAAATTAGAAAGCAACTAAAACGAAATTGTGTATAACAAAAGACAATCACTTACTTGACTCACAAAAGACAACTGCTTATTTAACTCACGATCAAAGAAACAAGTCACAAGGTGACCTCAGGATTTAATGAAGAGGATATACGAAGATGTTGATTAAATTCGTACCGTTTTTTCTTTTTTCTTTTAATACGCGTATTAACAAAAGACAATCACTTATTTGACTCAAAATCAAAAAAAAAAAGGAAAACGAAACACAAGAGATTAAAGAAAACCAAAAGGCGACCTTAGGATTAATTGGAGAAGATATGAAGAAGCTCGTGAAACGCGGCAAGTTCTTTTGCACCATCTTTTGAACGAAAAGAAAAAATTAGAAAGCAACTAAAACGAAATTATATATAACAAAAGACAATCACTTACTTGACTCACAAAAGACAACTGCTTATTTAACTCACGATCAAATAAACAAGTCACAAGGTGACCTCAGGATTTAATGAAGAAGATATACGAAGAAGTTCATTAAATCGTAACGTTTTTTCTTTTTTCTTTTAATACGTGTATAATAAAAGACAATCACTTATTTGACTCAAACAAAATCAAAGGAACAAAACAGAATAGTTTAAAGAAAAACAAAAGCTGACCTAAGGATTCAATGAAGAAGCTCGTTGAACTCGTACGTCCTCTTGTGAGCTTTTTGGACAAAAACAAATGTACGAATAACAAAAAACAATCGCTAATTTGACTCTAAATTTAAAAAAAAAACAAAATACAAGAGATTACAGAAAACCAAAAGGTGACCTTAGGATTTAATGAAGAAGATGAATGAAGAAGTTCATTAAACTCGCAATGTCTTTTCTTTTTTCTTTTAGTACGCGTATAACAAAAGACAATCACTTATTTGATTCGCAATCAAAGAAACAAAACAGAAGAGTTCAAAGAAAAACAAAAGATGGCCTAAGGATTCAATGAAGAAGTTCGTTGAACTCGTACGTTCTCTTGTACACTTTTTGGACATAAAATAGCTGTACAAATAACAAAAGACAATCGCTTATTTGACCCAAAATCAAAAGAAAAACAAAAAAAAATACAACAGATTACAGAAAACCAAAAGACGACCTTAGGATTAATTGAAGAAGATATGAAGAAGCTCGATGAACTCGTGCGTCCTCTTGTGCATTTTTTTGGACGAAAACAGATGTACGAATAACAAAAGACAATCGCTAATTTGACTCAAAATAAAAAAACAAAAACAAAATACAAGAGATTACAGAAAACCAAAAGGCGACCTTAGGATTAAATGGAGAAGAGATGAAGAAGCTCGTGAAACCCAGTAAGTTCTTTTGCACCACCTTTTGAACAAACAAGAAAATTTCGAAGCCATTGTGTATAGCAAAAGACAGTCACTTACTTGACTTATAAAAAACAATTGCTACGATCGAAGAAACAAGTCGCAATAGATTACAGCAAAACAAAAGGTGACCTCAGGATTTAATGAAGAAGATATACGAAGAAATTTATTAAACTCGTAACGTTTTTTTTTCTTTTAATACGTGTATAACAAAAGACAATCACTTATTTCACTCACAATCAAAGAAACAAGTCACAATAGATTACAGAAAAACAAAAGAAGATCTCAGGATTTAATGAAGAAGATATACGAAGATGTTGATTAAACTCGTAACGTTTTTTGTTTTTTCTTTTAATACGTGTGTAACAAAAGACAATCACTTATTTGACTCAAAATCAAAGAAACAAAACAGAATAGTTTAAAGAAAAACAAAAGGTGGCCTAAGGATTCAATGAAGAAGTTCGTTAAACTCGTACGTTCTCTTGTACACTTTTTGTACATAAAACAGACGTACGAATAACAAAAGACAATCGCTAATTTGACTCTAAATTGAAAAAAAAAAACAAAATATAAGAGATTACAGAAAATCAAAAGGTGACCTTGGGCTTTAATGAAGAAGATGTATGAAGAAGTTCATCAAACTCGTAATATCTTTTCTTTTTTCTTTTAATAAACAAAAGACGATCGCTTATTTGACTCAAATTCAAAAAAAAAAAAGGATTACATTTAACTTCATAAATTTTCTTTTATTTGTCGATCGTCTTTTGTTTCATTTTGCGTCAAAAATTGCGCAATTGTCGAATGTCTAAAAATATAGAAAATCGATCAATTTTTTTTTATTTAACGAGAATTGTTAAATTTTTTGTTTGACTTCATAAATTTTCTTTTACTTCTCGATCGTCTTTTGTTTTATTTTACGTCAAAATATTCTACATTTTTCAATCGTTTTTTGTTTTATTTTACGTCAAAAATTGCTCAATTACATTTAACTTCAAAAATTTTGCTTCTATTTCTCTTTTTATTTCTCGTCTTTTGTTTCATTTTACGTAAAAAATTGCACAATTGCATTTAACTTAATAAATTTTCTTTTGTTTCTCGATCGTCTTTTGTTAAATTTTGCGTCAAAAATTGCGCAACTGTCGAATATCATAAAATATATCTAAATTATAAAAAGTTGAACCATTTTTTTATTTAACGAGATTTTTTTTTTTTTAATTTTTATTTAAGTTCATAAATTTCCTATATTTTTCGATCGTCTTTTGTTTGATTTTACGTCAAAAATTGCACAGTCGCATTTAACTTCATAAATTTTCTTTAATTTCTCGATCGTCTTTTGTTTAATTTTGCGTCAAAAATTGCGCAGTTGTCGAATGTCTAAAAATATAGAAAATCGATCGATTTTTTTTTATTTAACGAGAATTGTTAAATTTTTTGTTTAACTTCATAAATTTTCTATATTTTGCGATTGTCTTTTGTTTTATTTTACGTGAAAAATTGCGCAATTGCATTAAATTATGTATATTTGAATTATAGAAAGTAGAACCAATTTTTTTCTTATTCGATGAGAATTTTTTTTTAATTTTCGTGTAATTTCACAAATTTTCTATATTTCTCGATCATCTCTTGTTTTACTTTCCGTCAAAAATTGTGCAATTGTCGAACGTCTAAAAATATTTCTAAATAAATTATAGAAAGTTAAACCAATTTTTTTATTTGATGAGATTTTTTTAATTTTTATTTAATTTCTCACAAATTTTCTTTATTTCTCGATCGTTACGTACGAGTACAACAAAAAAAAAAACAATTGCATTTTTTGGCTCGTGATAAAAAAAAACAATAGATTACAAAAAAAAAAAAAAAAAGGCAAGCAACAAAGGACGTCACAAGTATGCGATCATTTCATGATTGACGCTCGTCTGTTTTTAATTCGCCTTTTGGATAAAAACATAAACAAAATAGAACGAATCGATCTATAACAAAGGATGATCATTTCGATTCACTCGCAATCAAATACAATAGAAAACAAAGGACGACTAGAATATGATGGAAAGAAGAGATAAGAAATTCGTTTCTATGAGTATTTACTTTTTTATATCGCAGATTTTCCAGTTTGATAGATAAGTTAAAAAATAAAAAAATAAAGAAATGAAGGTCGAGATCTGCTAAAAGATAAAAACAAAACCCCACAAACAAATGAAGCAGTTTACGTTTTATTTATTGTTTTATTGTCATCTACCTTTCTCGGTGATTCGAGCAGTTTCAACGTGAGCTCCGGATTGTACCGAAAGGTTCTCCCCTTATAAAAGCCGAACCAGGCGTGCGATTTAAACCTGTTTTATTATACAGGATGGAGAAGTGCGCTTCGTAGAACGAAGTGTTAAGCGACTGTAAGGCAATTCAACTATTTTACAATTTAATGGACAGTTCTTTTCTTTAAACCTCGAATTGGTAACAATACAAGTCTTCGTTACAAAAAAAAAGAAAAACAAAACACGTACGTTTTATTCAAAAGACGCCATCACGATTGTTTTAAGTTTCAGTTCAGAAATCGTAATCGTCAAAGGTGACTTTCTCATTTTGCGCAGGTTTTACCTTTTCTTTTTAATCTGTGAACAAAAGAACAAAATTTGTGAACAAAAGAAAACTTGTTTCTGCTACAGGTCTAAAAGAGAAAGCCATCGATTAAAGGCTTATAAGCATACACGTGCGAATTCGAAGGTCAATTGTTGGTAAGAACTTCCAACTAACGTAATTATCATTAAAATCGAATAGTACAAGGGAGCAAGTTTTCTTTCTTCTAATTTTGAACAAAAGAAATCTACAAACCTTCGGGGCCTGCTAAGTAAAAGCCTGACTTGACCACAAACAAAGTTTTCGGGACTTGCTTTCTGTCAACCGCTTATTTCGATAACCAACGAGAAACTAAATGGTTTTCGATTTTGGCAGGCATTTGCCTTCGCCCAAGATGCAGACATGCGCATGACAGGCGCCAATATAGTGCGCAGGTTTTCACTTTTCTACTACAATCGTAGATTAGTTACAATTAATTAAAAATGACTCTAAACGGATTAGTTACAAATACTTATTATAGATAGTGATTTTTTAAAAGATAAAGCAAAGATGGTTCGGTGTGTACTCGGCCTTATTTACGTATTAGAGAGGCAGCGTTGCCAAATTTGAGGGATAATCGTGCAATTCGGAGATTTGTTGTTTTTTTTTTTTTTTTTTGAAAACGTCGCTCTGGATTTCTGTTCGTTCATTGTAAAACATGGAGGCTTTGTGAATTCAAACACGTAAATCGGATAAAGGAAGCATAAACAATTTACAATCCATTCGTTACGTCCCGCAAGTACGAGCGGCTAATTAATCAATGAACAAATGAGCGCCGAGCTTTCACATCAAATGGATATGTAGATCCCACCCTTGGTGTCAGGGGTTAGTCCTTTAATTGTAAAAAAAAAAAAATCAGGGACAATGAGGGTTAGTCGGGGGCATCCACTGTCTAGACAGCCACCCATAGGTTAATGCCGTTAGAGACTTTGACGGAATTAAATGGAAAAGCAGGCGTATACCTCTGAAATTTCGTCTGGTCTGGTCGTTACCCTTTGCGCCTACGAAACGCTACAAGGGAGCTTGAACCCGTCTGGTAGGTAACCTGGGTCAAAACACTCGCCGGGCGTTCACAGTTAGGCGTACTCATTTTTTGTTTGCCGATCCATTTTGATATTGGATTTGTTGGCGAAGGGGGGCGAGGGAGGGGGGATTTACGTCCTCCTCGGGCAAGATGAAAAACCCTTGATAAGGCAGATACTACGCACAAATTTAATCTGACATCCGCCGATCCGCCTGTTGAGTGTTTGAACGACTTTTTCTTTGCAAAGGAATAATCAAAGTGGAGCGATAAGGATATCCACCAGACAGATTAATTACTATTCCAATCGATAACAAGAAAGAGGATGGATTTGCAAATTTAGGGAAAAATAGAAATCCCAAGAAAATTACATATTCAAAATCATAAAATTGAGTTACTTCGACGACGAGTTTGAAGCTGGAAGAATACTTTACTCTCTGTCTCTCTTCCTTACGACCTGGCGATTTTTTTCAAGCTTACGTGCTTGAATCAAAGAAGAGAAAAAAACTCGTTTCGCAAACGCGCTGCCCTAATTGATTATGCACGTGTAACTTCATAATCGCAAGGTTATTGGACTGAAACTATCCGAGTTTCGGCCAAGCTTTGTTTAAAGCTGCCCGCTAACATTGAAACTCGCGTTTGGCAACGGTCCCTTTTGTGTTTTTTCGCGCACGTAACACGTGTTTAAAAATAATACGGCCGTATAAGGCAGGGCGAGCCTCGATTTGGCACGTGACTGTCTTGGATTCGCTTGGAATGTAATTTGAGGTTAATGAAGTTTTTTGGCACGGGACGGTCCCTTTTTGAAACTTGCGACGTTCGTTGATTGGTGTCAGAAAAGACGTCCCAAATTTCGGTTTTCTGCGTTTTAACTTCGTAGTTACAAAGTAATAAATCACAATGTAAACGTAAAACTGCTCATACGTGTAATTGTGAAGATAACGATATCAGCGGAAGTTCAAAATCATCCTTTAATCGAAGGTCGCAATTATTTCCAGGCAAGTCCTTAAAGATTTTTGCAAAAGATGTTTTGGAGGGAAGTTTGCCTGACATGAAATTTTGTGTATTAAAAAAAAAAAACCTATCAGCTCTGAGGAGGTAAAAAAGAAATAGGAACAACAGGCTTTTATTACGTCAGCAATGCTTTTCATGAGCAATGAGATAATTAATAATAATAAGCGCTGTCAAAAGTAATCTTGACTTTATCTCACACGCAAAAGCGATAATTTATTTTTTACGCGTGCGATTCACTGAAAATGCAACGAACTGACGTGATCATCTGGAATACGAACTCCAATTTATTTACTTGATAAATCCGTGCAAACAACTTGAAGTAAATTATTCCGTACGTACAAATTGCATGACGCAAGGACAACAAAACCTGCTTTGACAGGTAAACAAATAAATCACTACAACACGAAAACAATGGATTTCTCCGTATTAAGAGTACCTAGTATTTTTTTCTTTAATTTTGATTGTAGTGTTTTTTTTTTTTTAATCTGGCGTCGAAGTTGGCCATGAAAATTTCATTGTGAACCTCACGAAACGCGACAGGTGTTAATTTGACGTTTGAACTTGCCATGCCTAACCTTGCTTTGGAGGTTTGGAACTTGACAGTGCGATTAGAATGTGATCTACTGTGTAATAGACGAAAAAGAACAATAAGTAACAAAAGATAAGAAAATAAGGCTTATAACAAGTAATCAAAATTGTGGCGCGTTCACTTTGACAACTTCGACGCCAAATTTAAAAAAAAAAAAAAAAAAACACCCTTTTTTAAATCAAGTCTTTTCCTACTAGCAACGTGTCCGCCATAAACGCTTCGGCATCTTATTATGGCCCAATGTGACGCGTTACCTTTCCCTTGTTTATGAAAGCGGAGCTGGACTTGCATCTAAAGATGGACGCAAAAACAAAAACCTTCTCCTTGAAGTCTACTTTTTTTTAAGTTTTTTAGTTTTTCCTCTGTTTTGTCTTTTTTTTGTTTCCTTGTAATATTTCAGAAGATGAATTTTGTTTTCTGTTTGCAAATTAATTTCTTCAAAAATGTGCCATTTACTTTCTTTCCAGTTTACTAATAACAATTGAATAACGTTTTTACATAAATAAAATAAACAGTTAAACGTTTGTTTTAAAAGTTTCACAAAAATAGAGTGAATTTGTTTTCTTTGTCGAAACGAAAACGATTGTCTATTAAATTCTAAAAAAGGGAAAACAAAACACGGTCGATCACATAAGGGCATTGCTGTGTTTGTCGAAATAAAAACAAATGACAGTCGATTACTTTTTCTGATTTCTTCGTCGAAATAATAATAATAAAAAAAAGAGAAAGTCGATACTTTTTCTCGATTTCTTCATCGAAATTTAAAAAAAAAAACAAATGAAAGTCTATACTTTGTATTTTTGTATTGTGTGTATTCTATTCACGTCACAGTTACAATCATTTACACTAATTTCTAATTTCTTCGACGAAATTAAAAAAAAAAAAACAAAAACAAAAGCGATCAATTGTATGTGCAACAAATTTCAAATATTTCTTCGGCAAAAACAACAAAAAAAAAACAATGGATTACGTAAAGAACGACATGAAAAACAAAAGACTATCGTCCACGTTAAATGAACTGTCAGTTTTTTATTTAAAAAAAATTACCAAGAAAAACAAAATACGAAAGACTTCTTTCTTTACTGAAACAAGAACAAATTAAAGTCGACACTTCGTGTATATCTGATAACTTAGAAAAATATGAAATTAAACTGTCGATACTTCGTGCAAAACAAAAAAAAAAAAAACAAAAGAAAGTCGATGCTATGTGTTAAACAAATGACGCTTTGTGCATTTCTATTTTCTTCGACGAAATTCGAAAAAACAAAAAACAAATGAAAGTAGATACTTTGTGTATTTCCGATTTCTTCGTCAAAATTAGAAAGGAAAAAAAAAACAAATGAAAGTCGATTACTTAGCGTATTTCTGATTTTCTTGTCGAAATTAAAAAAAAAAAAAAAAAAACAATAACGAATGAAAGTCGATACTTTTTCTGATTTCTTCATCGAAATATCGAAAAAAAAAAACAAATGAAAGTCGACACTTGGTGTATTTCTATTTTTTTCGCCGAAATTAAAGAAAGAAAAAACAAATGAAAGTCGATTACTTAGCGTATTTCTGATTTTTATGCCGAAATTAAAAAAAAAAAAAGAAAAATGAGTCTGCACTTTCTGCAATACAAATAACAAATGAAAATCAATAATTTGTATATGTGTGTTGTATGTATTTTATACAGTCCTTTTCACTGATTTCTTCCTTAATTAATTAAAAAACAAAAAAAAGCGATCAATTGTATGTGCAACAAATTTAAATATTTCTTCAGCAAAAACAAAAGAAAACGTAATGAAAAACAGGAAAAACAAAAAAGTATCGTCCACGTTGAAAGAACTGTCAGTTGAATTTGTTCCTTTTACTATTGTTTTTTTATTAAAAAAAATTACCAAGAAAAACAAAATACGATAGACTTCTTTCTTGACTGAAACAAAAACAAATGAAAGTCGATATTTTTTCTGATTTCTTCGTCGAAATTATAATTAGAAAGATAAAAACAAATGAAAGTCGAAACTTTCTCTGATTTCTTCGTCGAAATTATAATTAGAAAGATAAAAACAAATGAAAGTCGACGCTTTGTGCATTTCTGATTTCTTCGTCGAATTAAAAAAAAAATATGAAATTAAAGCCGAGACTTCGTGTGAAACGAAAAACAAAAGAAAGTCGATGCTTTGTGTAAAACAAAATACAAATGAAAGACGATACTCTTGTGTTTTTCCGATTTCTTCGACGAAATTAAAGAAAACAAAAACAAAAGCGATCGACTGTATATACAACAAATTTCAAACATTTCTTCAACAAAAACAAAAAAAAAGCGATGGACTTCGTAAAGAGAGACATGAAAAACAAAAGACTGTCGTCCACTTTGGAAAAACTGTCAGCTGACATTTTGTTCAAAGTAAATCAGTTATTTACGAACAAAAGAAAATCGTTTCTTTTACGGTTGTTTTGTATTTAGAAAAAAAAAAAATAGCAAGAAAAGCAAAACACGATAGTCTTCTTTCTTCTTACTGAAACAAAAACAAATGAAAGTCGATAATTTTTCTGATTTCCACGTTGAAATAATAATTAGAAAGAAAATAACAAATACTCTATTTTCTCCATATTGTATTTCTATTTTCTTCGAAAAATTAGAAAAGTAAACAAATGAAAGTAGATACTTTGTGTATTTCTGATTTCTCCGTCGAAATTAGAAAGAAAAAACAAATGAAAGTCGATTACTTAACGTATTTCTGATTTTTTGTCGAAATTCAAAAAAAAAAAAGAAAAACAAATGAAAGTCAACACCTTTTTTGATTTCTTCGTCGAAATAATAATAATTAAAAAAAAACAAATGAAAGACGATACTTCTTCTGATTTCTTCATCGAAATAATAATTAGAAAAGTAAACAAATGAAAGTCGACACTTTGTGTATTTCTATTTTTTTCGAGGAAATTAGAAAGAAAAAAACAAATGAAAGTCGATCACTTAGCGTATTTCTGATTTTTTGTCAAAATTCAAAAAAAAAACAAACAAATGAAAGTCGATACTTTTTTGATTTCTTCATCGAAATAATAATTAAAAAAAAAATGAACGTCGATACTTTTTTTGATTTCTTCATCGAAATAATAATTAAAAAAAAAAACAAATGAAAGTCGATATTTTTTCTGATTTCTTCATCGAAATAATTATTTAAAAAAAAAAACAAATGAAAATCAACACTTTGTATATTTCTAATTTCTTCGTCGAAATTAGAAAGCAAAAAAAAAAACAAAAACAAAAAAAATTACGTAAAGACATGAAAAACAAAAGTCTATCGTCCACGTTGAAAGTTTCTTTACTGAAACAAAAACAAATGAAAGTCGATAGTTTTTCTGATTTCTTCGTCGAAATTATAATTAGAAAGATAAAAACAAATGAAAGTCGACGCTTTGTGTGTTTCTGATTTCTTGTTCGTCGAAATTAAAAAATAAGAAATTATAAAGACGATACTTCGAGAAAAACAAAAAACAAACAAAAGAAAGTCGATGCTTTGTGTAAAACAAACAAAAGAAAGTCGATGCTTTGTGTAAAACAAAATACACATGAAAGTCAATAGTTTTGTGTATTTCTGATTCCTTCGACGAAATTTAAAGAAAACAAAAACAAAAGCGATCGGACTGTATATACAACAAATTTCAAATATTTCTTGAACTAAAACGAAAGACACTGGATTACGTAAAGGAAGACACGAAAAATAGAAAACAAAAGACTGTCGTCAATTGTTTAAAGTAAACAAAAGTAGATCGTTCTTTTTACTATTGTTTTTCTTTTATGCAAAAAAATGGAAGTGGTTTTTTTTTCTTCGTCAAAAAATAAGAGGTAAAAAACAAAACACGATCGACTTCTTTCTTTATCGAAACAAAAACAAATGCAAGCCGAAATTTCTTGATTTCTTCGTCGAAAATTAAAAAAAAAGGACAACAAGAACGATCGACTCTACAACAATACAATAAACTTTAAATATTTCTTCAACAAATACAAAAAGAAGATGAATCATGAAGGATGGTCTACGTTGAAAGTAAGACGTGCGTTCGGTGTGTTATTTTTTAAAGCCACGGAACTACCTCTCTTAAATCATCGTTCGGTTCGATGTACACTTCTGTACACCTTTTGAAGTTGTAAATTGATTTTAATTAATCTCATACACTTAGTTGTCAGGCGCATTCACCATCAGCTGTGCAACTGTGTGTTAGTAGTTCACGATTCTACGATTCTCTGCGTATACTTCAGGCAGTTGAAAGAAGAAAACGTCAACAAATTTTTAGAACAGTTTGCTTAGAAAATCATGTTAAATTGCTACGAAGTTGCAGTTTTATTTACCGATGGACCTTGCCGGGTCAATTTATGCCTAATTCATTCGGCAGATTGTCGTTATGAATTCCTACGCGTTTCACTTAATTTCCCCATCAACTTCGATTAAAAGCTAATTTATTCAATGCTTTCGAAACTGCTCAAGGAAAAGCATAAAATAAATTTAATTAATTCATTAATCGCGCTTTTCGAACGAGTCATTGGGAAACATTCGTTCGCTCGTCCGACTGAATGAAACCGAGTTTCGCGTTCAAAATCTGAACGGGTACAGAAATAGCCCGCCTGTAAATTTCTTTACGCCGTTAATTCTGACACCGAACAGTTAGCAGTCCTTTTATTGTTACATCTGTGAGGAGGTTAAATGCTTCCAGTAATGAGTTCATCTGCGCGCCTTAATAAACATTTACACGTACTTGCAATGACTGGAGCTTTCCGTTGTTGTAAAACAGATTAAAAAAAAATGTTTCTAAATCTGGGAACGTTCGTGTGATACGTTTCACAAAGAACGGAGAAGATCTGGCAGTATATCAGGTCCCCAAAATTCTGGCTGGTCATGAAAACTTTAAATTGATGACAGAGAAATTAAAACATTTTGCAAATTATGATTCATACTTGTGAAAAAGAAAGAAAATGATTCACCATTTATTGGTACGCCTTACTACATTATGTAGTCATTCGATAACCATCAAACCTTCTTCCACTTGTAGGTTCAAGTAAAGGAACACGTGTGTGTTTGTGATTAATCAGCGATTACGAAACGTCGCCGATCGATTGTTTGAAAAAGTTGCGTTGCGTAAACTGTTGTAATAATAAATTTTTCTAAACGAAATTCACCTTGGCATTATTGCAGAAAGTTACTCATTAAAACACGCACGCTTGCACTCAACCTAAACATTGATTTTGAAAACGAAGCCAACAAAAAAGAAAAGTGTCGTTGGTCGACATTGAACCCTCTGCAATGGATTCGTTGTTTCTTTTTTTTTCCCAAAGTTACATTCTTACTTGAAATAGTTCAAAGCCTGAGGTGGAATTCGGAAATTGTCAAATTCAGGATTCAGACCCCCTATGATGGGATCTCGATTGGTATAGATCACAATTTAGACTCCCTATGATGGGATCTAGGATGACATACCTAAATCAGAATCGTTACTTTCTGTAATAAACTGTCACAGTTGGTAATCGAAAATGTCCAAGAGGGCCTTCACCATTTGGACCACAGATCCTTAAAAACTGACTCAATTCTACACCGCCCCAAAACGGATATGACAAAGTCCAAATCAACTTCCTTTCCTTCCTTAAGAAGGAAAGCAAATACTGAGTGAATCGCTTTATTTAGAAATTGAGTTTCCAGTTTGGGAACCTTGATGCAAAGATGATATGATTGGTGATGAGGTGATGACTCAAGAAGCAATTGAAATCATGAATGCGAATATCATCCAAACAGTCCTACAATAGCACTGTAAAAAAGAAGAAGACATTCATTTAAATCGTAACATTTTAGGAACCATAAATTTTTTTCTAATTTCATCGAAGAAAATAGAAATACACAGTGTTGACTTTCATTTGTTTTCTTTTTTAATTATTATTTCGATGAAGAAATCAGAAGAAGTATCGATTTTCATTTGTTTTTTTTTATTATTATTATTTCGACGAAGAAATCAAAAGAGGCATTGACTTTCATTTGTTTCTTTTTGTTGAATTTCGACAAAAAGTCAGAAATACGTTAAATAATCGACTTTCATTTGTTTTTTCTTTCTAATTTCGACGGAGAAACCAGAAATACACAAAGTATCTACTTTCATTTGTTTTCTTTTCTAATTTCGTTGAAGAAAATAGACTCTTATTTGTCTTTTTTATTATTTCAATGAAGAAATCGGAAAAACTATCGACTTTCATTTGTTTTTAAGTGTTAACTTTCATTTGTTTTTTTTTATTTATGAATGTTGAAGAAGTCACAAAAAGTGTCGTTTTTGTTTTTTTTTTTTTTTGTATTTCGACAAAAAATCAGAAAACGCTAAGTAATCGACTTTCATTTGTTTTTTTCTTTCTAATTTCGACGGAGAAATCAGAAATACACAAAATGTCGACTTTCATTTGTTTTTTTTTTTAATTTCGTCGAAGAAAATAGAAATACTCAGTGTCGACTTTCATGCGTGTTTTTTTTGCTTTCTAATTTCGACGAAGAAATTAGAAATACACAAAGTGTTTATTTTCATTTGTTTTTTTTTTAAATAATTATTTCGATGAAGAATTCAGAAAAAATATCGACTTTCATTTGTTTTTTTTTTTTTTAATTATTATTTCGATGAAGAAATCAAAAAAAGTATCGACTTTCATTTTTTTTTTAATTATTATTTCTATGAAGAAATCAAAAAAGTATCGACTTTCATTTGTTTTTTTTTTTTTGAATTTCGACAAATCAGAAATACGCTAAGTGATCGACTTTTGCTTGTTTTTTTTCTTTCTAATTTCGTCGAAGAAATCAGAAATACACAAAATGTAGACTTTCATTTGTTTTTTTTTCTTTCTTTCTAATTTCGTCGAAGAAATCAGAAATACTCAAAATGTCGACTTTCATTTTTTTTTTTTAAATTTCGTCGAAGAAAATAGAAATACTCAAAGTGTCGAATTTCATTCGTTTTTTTTTTTTGCTTTCTAATTTCGACGAAGAAATTAGAAATACACATTCATTTGTTTTTTTTTTAATAATTATTTCGATGAAGAAATCAGAAAAAATATCGACTTTCATTTGTTTGTTTTTTTTTTTTGAATTTCGACAAAAAATTAGAAATACGCTAAGTGATCGACTTTCGTTTGTTTTTTTTTCTTTCTAATTTCGTCGGAGAAATCAGAATACACAAAATGTAGACTTTCATTTGTTTTTTTTTCTTTCTTTCTAATTTCGTCGAAGAAATCAGAAATACTCAAAATGTCGACTTTCATTTTTTTTTTTTAAATTTCGTCGAAGAAAATAGAAATACTCAAAGTGTCGAATTTCATTCGTTTTTTTTTTTTGCTTTCTAATTTCGACGAAGAAATTAGAAATACACATTCATTTGTTTTTTTTTTAATAATTATTTCGATGAAGAAATCAGAAAAAATATCGACTTTCATTTGTTTGTTTTTTTTTTTTGAATTTCGACAAAAAATTAGAAATACGCTAAGTGATCGACTTTCGTTTGTTTTTTTTTCTTTCTAATTTCGTCGGAGAAATCAGAATACACAAAATGTAGACTTTCATTTGTTTTTTTTTCTTTCTTTCTAATTTCGTCGAAGAAATCAGAAATACTCAAAATGTCGACTTTCATTTGTTTTTATCTTTTCATACCAGTCTTCGCGTAATCCGTCGCTTTTTTTGTTTGTTTTTGTTGAAGAAATATTTGAAATTTGTTGCACAACTGATCGCTTTTGTTTTTTTTTTAATTTCGTCGAAGAAAATAGAAATACTCAGTGTCGACTTTCTGCGTTTTTTTTTTGCTTTCTAATTTCGACGAAGAAATTAAAAATACACAAAGTGTTGATTTTCATTTGTTTTTTTTTAAATAATTATTTCGATGAAGAAATCAGAAAAAATATCGACTTTCATTTGTTTTTTTTTTTAATTATTATTTCGATGAAGAAATCAAAAAAAAGTATCGACGTTCATTTTTTTTTAAATTATTATTTCGATGAAGAAATCAAAAAAAGTATCGACTTTCATTTGTTTGTTTTTTTTTTGAATTTCGACAAAAAATCAGAAATACGCTAAGTGATCCACTTTCATTTGTTTTTTTCTTTCTAATTTCGTCGAAAAAAAATAGAAATACGCAAAGTGTCGACTTTCATTGGTTTTTTTTTTTTTGCTTTCTAATTTCGACGAAGAAATTAGAAATACACATTCATTTGTTTTTTTTTAATAATTATTTCGATGAAGAAATCAGAAAAAATATCGACTTTCATTTGTTTTTTTTTTTTAATTATTATTTCGATGAAGAAATCAAAAAAAGTATCGACGTTCATTTTTTTTTAAATTATTATTTCGATGAAGAAATCAAAAAAAAAGTATCGACTTTCATTTGTTTGTTTTTTTTTGAATTTCGACAAAAAATCAAAAATTGTTTTTTTCTTTCTAATTTCGTCGAAAAAAAATAGAAATACGCAAAGTGTCGACTTTCATTTGTTTTGGTACCACGGAATTGGGTTACTTCGAAAGTCAGGGGCTACTTTGATTGCAGCTTTTCGCACATTAAAAATTTTTAATTTGTCGAATGTTTCATCTTAATTTTTACGTATGACGTCATGCGTCGACGAAGAAATCAGAAATACAGACTTTAATTTGTTTTTGTTTCGATGGAAAAGAACGGAGTCGACCGTGTTTTCTTTTTTCTCTTACTTAACGAAGGAAAACACTTGAATTTTTTTTTTGTATTTGAAAATAAAAAGGCAGCAGTGAAAAGAACGATCTACTTTTGTTCGTAAATCGTTTTCACAATGAACTAAAACAAATTAAAAAAAAAAACATAAAGATAAAGACGTGTATACATAAGATAATTTGCTGAATTTAACAAGCGTAAAGTGGTGACCCCAGAGAAAAAGTTCAGGCGATAATTAAAGGCGAAATGTGAGGCCGGACTTAAAAACGACGTCTTTAACTCAATTCGACTTAAATATGCGTTCCTCGCCAGGAGCAATCGGAGTGGAAAAGCAATTTTGCAATCGCAGATATTTTCTTATCGCGTTATTGCACAACCGTGCGTTCACTTTACGTTATGGTTACTACGAGTATTACCTCAAATTGCAGAGCGCTTGAAAATTTTACCAAAGTTTTTATTAGTATCTACGATATATATAATTTGGAGACGATAGAATTCAGCTCGGAAATTTTTCCCAATTTCAAATGGACGTGTTGTGCAAGTATCGATTTCGACTCAAGAGGCAATGACCTCCTCTACTTCTCTCACAATTTGCTATTTTATTTAGAACTTCGTAAAATGAAAAGCTGGGATGGGCTTAGAGATTCGATAACCGAATTACGTAAAGCAGAAAGCGTCATGAAATATGAAAAGTGAAAAATAGAGTTTGCTCGTACAAGTTCAGCCTAACTTTAAGTCAAACCAGAATTTGATCAAATCACTGATTTGACAAGAAACGGACGAAGAAATTCGAAAATCAGTAGTAAGCTCAATGGAAAGAGTTACATTTCGTAGAAAGTACGGCATTTAAAACAAGAGGAAGAGTATGATGAGGAAGACGAAGACGAAGGTTTAAAAAATTAATAGAAGAGCTTTTTTCGAAATATGTTTCACACAGAAAGTTATTGGTGGTTTCTCTAATTGCATGGAATTTTCTGGTCTATTTCACTTTCACGTTCCTCAATGTTTTGTGCGTAATCCACCAATACTTACTATTTCTCATCACAGAACTTTATATGGCAAGAACTGCCTTAAAGATACCAATACACGATGAGAATTTTGTTTCACGATTACAAAATCTCAGGAAAACTTAAATTTTGTGTGTCTCGCGACTGTTTCCACTTAAATTTTAAATGGAAACACGCCCAAAATTTAAGTTTTGCTGAGATTTTGTAATCGTGAAACAAAATTCTCATGTAAATATCTCATCGTATATGAAAAAAAAGTCCACACCTTGTGTATTTCTATTTTTTTCGACGAAATTAGAAAGAAAAAAAACAAATGAAAGTAGACACTTTGTGTACTTCTGATTTCTTCGTCGAAATTAGAAGAAAAAGAAAACAAATGAAAGTCAACATTTTGTCGAAATTAGAAAGCAAAGACAAAACAAATGAAAGTCGACACTTTGTGTATTTCTATTTTCTTAGTCGAAATTAAAAGAAAAGAAAACAAAAGCGATCAATTGTGTAACAAATTTCAAATATTTCCTCGGCAAAAACAAACAAAAAAAAGCGACGGATTACGCGAAGAAAGATACGAAAAATAGAAAACAAGAGATTGTCGCCCATCTGCGCCGAAAGCATTGTCAATCAATCAACGATTTACGAACAAAAGTAGATCGTACTTTTCACTGCTGCCTTTTTATTTACAAATACAAAAAAAAATTGAAATGTTTTGTTAAGCAAGAGAAAAAATAAAACACGGTCGCCTCCGTTGTTTTCCATTGAAACAAAAACAAATGAAAGTCAATAGTTTTTCCGATTTCTTCATCGAAATAATAATAAAAAAAAACAAATGAAAGTCGACACATTGTGTATTTCTATTTTCTTCGACGAAATTAGAAAATAAAACAAATGAAAGTAGATACTTTGTGTATTTCTGATTTCTCCGTCGAAATTAGAAAGAAAAAACAAATGAAAGTCGATTACTTAACGATTTTTTGTCGAAATTCAAAAAAAAAAAGAAAAACAAATGAAAGTTAATACCTTTTTTGATTTCTTCGTTGAAATAATAATAATTAAAAAAAATGAAAGTCGATACTTCTTCTGATTTCTTCATTGAAATAATAATTAGAAAAGTAAACAAATGAAAGCCGACACTTTGTGTACTTCTATTTTTTTCGATGAAATTAGAAAGAAAAAAAACAAATAAAAGTACATACTTTGTGTATTTCTGATTTCTTCGTCGAAATTAGAAAAAAAAAACAAAACAAACGAAAGTCGATCACTTAGCGTATTTCTGATTTTTTTGTCGAAATTCAAAAAAAAATGCAAACAAATGAAAGTCGATACTTTTTTTGATTTCTTCATCGAAATAATAATTTAAAAAAAAAAACAAATGAAAGTAGATATCCTTTTTGATTTCTTCATCGAAATAATAATTTAAAAAAAAAAAACAAATGAAAGTCGATATTTTTTCTGATTTCTTCATCGAAATAATTATTAAAAAAAACAAATGAAAGTCAACACTTTGTGTATTTCTAATTTCTTCATTGAAATTAGAAAGCAAAAAAAAAAAACAAATGAAAGTCGACATTTTGAGTATTTCTGATTTCTTCGGCGAAATTAGAAAGAAAAAAAAACAAATGAAAGTCTACATTTTGTGTATTTCTGATTTCTTCGACGAAATTAGAAAGAAAAAAAAACAAACGAAAGTCGAACACTTAGCGTATTTCTGATTTTTTGTCGAAATTAAAAAAAAAACAAACAAATGAAAGTCGATACTTTTTTTGATTTCTTCATCGAAATAATAATAAAAAAAAACAAATGAAAGTCGATACTTTTTTTGATTTCTTCATCGAAATAATAATTAAAAAAAAAACAAAACAAATGAAAGTCGATATTTTTTCTGATTTCTTCATCGAAATAATTATTAAAAAAAACAAATGAAATTCGACACTTTGAGTATTTCTGTTTTCTTCGACGAAATTAAAAAAAAAACAAATGAAAGTCGACATTTTGTGTATTTCTGATTTCTTCCACGAAATTAGAAAGAAAAAAAACAAATGAAAGTCTACATTTTATGTATTTCTGATTTCTCCGTCGAAATTAGAAAGAAAAAACAAATGAAAGTCGATTACTTAGCGTTTTCTGATTTTTTGTCGGAATATAAAAAAAAAAAACAAAAACGACACTTTTTGTGACTTCTTCAACATTCATAAAAAAAAAAACAAATGAAAGTTATCACTTAAAAACAAATGAAAGTCGATAGTTTTTCCGATTTCTTCATTGAAATAATAAAAAAGACAAATAAAAGTCTATTTTCTTCAACGAAATTAGAAAAGAAAACAAATGAAAGTAGATACTTTGTGTGTTTCTGGTTTCTCCGTCGAAATTAGAAAGAAAAAACAAATGAAAGTCGATTATTTAACGTATTTCTGATTTTTTGTCGAAATTCAAAAAAAAAGAAACAAATGAAAGTCAATGCCTTTTTTGATTTCTTCGTCGAAATAATAATAAAAAAAAAAACAAATGAAAATCGATACTTCTTCTGATTTCTTCATCGAAATAATAATTAAAAAAGAAAACAAATGAAAGTCAACACTGTGTATTTCTATTTTCTTCGATGAAATTAGAAAAAAAAAAAAAAATGAAAGTCGACACTTTGTATATTTCTGATTTCTTCGTCAAAATTAGAAGAAAAAAAACAAATGAAAGTCGAACATTGTGTATTTCCATTTTCTTCCACGTAATTAAAGAAAAAGAAACAAATGAAAGTCAACACTTTGTGTATTTCTAATTTCATCGTCGAAATTAGAAAGAAAAAAAAATGAAAGTCGATACTTTGTGTATTTCTATTTTCTTAGACGAAATTAAAAGAAAAAACAAAAGCGATCCGTTGTGCAACAAATTTCAAACATTTCTTCAACAAAAACAAACAAAAAAAAGCGACGGATTACGCGAAGAGAGATATGAAAAACAGAAAACAAAAAGAAACCGCCGAAAGAATTGTCAATCAACCAACGACTTACGAACAAAAGTAGATCGTTCTTTTCACTGCTGCCTTTTTATTTTCAAACACAAAAAGAAATTGAAGCGTTTTCCTTCGTCGAGTAAAAGGGAAAAAGAAAACACGGCCGACTCCGTTCTTTTCCATCGAAACAAAAACAAATTAAAGTCTGTATTTCTGATTTCTTCGTCGAAAGAAAAAAAAGAACAAACTTTAGATATTTCTTCAAGAAAAACAGAAAAAGATGGATCATGTGACATATGTGAAAGACATTAAAAAAATAGGAAACAAAAACGAAACATCCGTCTACGTTGAAAGTAGTCTGTAACTAAATTCAATACGTGCGTTCGGTGTGTTATTTATTATTATTTCTTTTTTTTGTTTTTGAAAGCACTTGTTTATAATCAAGTAATAAGTTTTGTGCCAAATTCTACAAGCGTACGGATAACACCATTTTAATTTTATTATCAAATTCGTTATAATCAAACTACTTCTGATATCAAAAACCTAAAACCGGCCACCCTCTCGTTATAACAATAATAAAAAGCAAAGAACAATTGTACAAATGATGCACAGTTGTAGTAACCACCATTTTTGTGGACAACAGAAAATGATCTTTTCATATTTAGTTTTCCCCCAAAATAACGATTATTCAAGAACTTTCGATGCGCGCTCTAGAAGGTGCACGAATTGTGCCCGAGCGTTTTCGATAAAGGAAACCTCTTTAAAAACAGAACCTGGCACAAAGTTTAATCAGTTTTCTACTACTACTATTGCTCGTTCGTTGAATATTGTGTTATGTGAAACGATTTTTCTTCAAACCCCGAAGCGTACAAACCGAAACAAACATAACACAACTGATCTTTCGAACGGTTTGTATTTATGTTACTAAAATAGGGAGGCCAAGTCTCCTAGTGTAAACGTCACTGCGTTTTAATTCGTTTATTACTTACACGTCCAGAGCGAGTCAGATGCCATTCGTTTTTTAATTGATGAAGTAGAAGCCATGAGCAATGGGGCACTAACCAAATTGTCTTCTTCTAATGTGTTCGATTGTACATTTGCCACTATTCCTGTTTTTTGTTTCTTTTTGTATATTACTTGAAGCAGTGGTTTTTCATACGTTCCACAAGCCTTTGCATATTTTACAAGTAGCTTTACTTCCTCAATTTTTCAATGGGCAAAGGATAGGGGGGAATGGGGAAGCCTATCTTCTCCAGGAACAAATGCGAGGAATATATTTATTTTTCGGTTCAAGAAACTCTCTCAATTAAAACATCATCGAGCCGAATCGAATTTTGAAAGTGAGAAGAACTTCGAACCCCACGCGAGGTCACCACAATCGCCCAACCTTACGAAAATTGGCGCAGATGATTAACTAGTTTTGAATAGCTAAAACCGTGGATTATTATGATAGTGCGTGAAAGAAGTGATGAAACTTGTTGGCCGAGTTTCTTGCGAGTTTAGCAACGAGTCCGCTCTTGCAAGGCGCGTTGTTTCACCTAATTAAGTCTTTCGCCGTTCGATGGACGGGCGGTGTTTGAAACGTTCGTTTTGTGGCGATTGCAAAGCAAAACCTGTGGATTCTTGCCACACCACTCGTAGAAAGTTAAAGTCGTAACGTATAATGTCATTAATAACATTCACGAATAAAACAAATTCAAGTGAGAGTAGTTAATTGGGGTTTACATAAAACTGCTCTCGCTCTGTATACATACACACGCGTTTTCCTTCGTTAATTAATTTAATTAAATAAGATTTGAGCAAAACGATTTGCAAAATGAAAACGGTTTCAAGGTTGCAAAGGCGATTTGTAAATGTGGAAGGACTGAGTAAAAGATATTGTTACGTAATTGTTAGTGGCTTCCTTAAATGGAAATGGAAAGTTGTAGGAATGAATGTGGCTTTGTATTTATTAAAAAAGAATGCATGTGATATTCCAAATATGCAAATAGTAAAATTGGCCTTTAAACTAAAGTATGTCACCGCGTAACTTCATTCAGGACGAATCGTTGTTTATAACATAAGCAGTTCCTTTTTAAATCGTTCACGAGTATCTGGTTTCGTTTTTTTTTTTGCGTTTAATGTTAACGTCTTCCTCTTTTAATATTGAATCAAGTGTCAAACAAAAAGAATATAAATAAACATGACCCATTCCAAGGAAATTGCGAGGAGGAAAACGAATTCAAACTTGCTGTAACCAGAAACGTGTGTGACACACACAATTTTAATCAGCCTTCTTGTAACCCAACCCACGTCCCAAGTCTTTCCCAATGGATTAATTGGATTATACGTCCTCGTTTTCCGCGAAAATTATTCAACGCAATTTGCCAAACTGCAGCGAGGCTTTACGGTTCAAATCCAACAACGCCATTCCCCTTCTTATCACCAACGACTGTAAAACTCGTCTTATCACGACAAGAATGTAATGTCAGGCCATACACGTTCGTTTTCACCACATCAACAGACCACGGTGGTAATTTTTATGCACCGTCGAGCATGCTTCGCACAGATTAGAACATAATACGAAAAGGAAATCTCCGGAAAAATACGCGTTTTATTGTTGCTGCGAACGTCATATGTTCGTTTTTAACGGCGACACAGTAGTCACATACATGTTCCAGGCGTGTATTTAGGCCAATGCCAACCATTCTCTAAAATTAAGCGATTCATTCGTTACGTAACCCGTGGAAGAGCGATCCATCAAAGCCAGCGGAATTCTAAATTTCATGGTTTAACTGCAAATTCGTATGCAAATAAAAAGCACTGCAATTATTCCTGTAGGAGCGACGTGTGTTGTACGTACTTACGTACGTACACGTGTGCTCCTAGATAAGGAAATGCTTCGAAAATAATTCACGAGTTAACAGCTTTTGCCTGCAACGTGCCACGGTAGTTATTTCTGACTCGCTCTGGACGTGTAAGTAATAAGATTGATTAAAACGAATTAAAACGCAGTGACGTTTACACTGGGAGACTTGGGCTCCCTATTTTTAGCAACATAAATACAAACCGTTCGAAATATCAGTTGTGTTATGTTTGTTTCGGTTTGTACGCTTCGGGGTTTGAAGAAAAATCGTTTCACATAACACAATATTCAACGAACGAGCAATAGTAATAGTAGAAAACTGATTAAACTTTGTGCCAGGTTCTGTTTTTAAAGAGGTTCCCTCTACCGAAAACGCTGACGCACAATTCGTGCACCTTCTAGAGCGCGCATCGAAAGTTCTTGAATAATCGTTATTTTTGGGGAAAACTAAATATGAAAAGATCATTTTCTGTTGTCCACAAAAACGGTGGTTACTACAACTGTGCATCACTTGTACAATTGTTCTTTGCTTTTTATTATCGTTATAACGAGAGGGTGGCCAGTTTTAGGTTTTTGATATCAGAAGTAGTTTGATTCTAACGAATTTGATAATAAAATTAAAATGGTGTTATCCGTACCTTTGTAGAATTTGGGACAAAACTTATTACTTGATTATAAACAAGTGCTTTCAAAAAAACAACAAAGAAATAATAATAAATAACACACCGAACGCACGTATTGAATTTAGTTACAGACTACTTTCAACGTAGACGGATGTTTCGTTTTTGTTTTCTATTTTTTTTTTATGTCTTTCACATATGTCACATGATCCATCTTTTTTTTGTTTTTCTTGAAGAAATATCTAAAGTTTGCCCTCTTTTTTCTTTCGACGAAGAAATCAAAAATGCAGACTTTAATTTGTTTTTGTTTCGATAGAAAAGAATGGAGTCGATCGTGTTTTCTTTTTCCCTTTTACTCGACGAAGGAAAACGCTTCAATTTTTTTTTTGTATTTGAAAATAAAAAGGCAGCAGTGAAAAGAACGACCTACTTTTGTTCGTAAGTCGTTGGCTGATTGTCAATTCTTTCGGTGGTTTTTTTTTGTTTTCTATTTTTCATATCTCTCTTCGCATAATCCGTCGCTTTTTTTGTTTGTTTTTGTTGAAGAAATATTTGAAATTTGTTGCACAATTGATCGCTTTTGTTTTTCCTTTTCATTTCATCTAAAAAAATAGAAATACACAGAGTGTCGGCTTTTATTTGTTTTTTTTTTTTTGCTTTCTAATTTCGACGAAGAAATTAGAAATACACAAAGTGTTGACTTTCATTTGTTTCTTTTTAATTTCGTCGATGAAAATTGAAATACTCAAAGTGTCGACTTTCATTTGTTTTTCTTTTCTCTAATTTCGTTGAAGAAAATAGAAATACATAGTGTTGCCTTTCATTTATTTTTTTATTATTATTATTATTTCGATGAAGAAATCAGAAAAAGATCGACTTTCATTTGTTTTTTTTTTTCTAGTTTCCGCGGAGAAATCAAAAATACACAAAGTATCTACTTTCACTTGTTTTTTTTTTTTTTACTATTATTTCGATGAAGAAATCAGAAAAAGTATCGACTTTCTTTTGTTTTTGTATTGAATTTCGAGAAAGAAATCAGAAATACGCTAAGTGTAATCGACTTTCATTTATTTTTCTTTCCAATTTCGACGAAGAAATCAGAAATACCCAGTGTCGACTTTAATTTGTTTTTTTTTCTTTCTAATTTCGTCGAAAAAAAGAGAAATACACAAAGTGTCGACTTTCATTTGTTTTTTTAATTATTATTTCGATGAAGAAATCAGAAAAAGTATAGACTTTCATTTGTTTTTGTTTTGTTTTTTGATTTTCGACAAAAAATCACAAATACGCAGGCATTCAATTTTCATTTGTTTTTTTTTCTTTCTAATTTCGTCGAAGAAATGAGAAATACAGAAAATGCCGACTTTCATTTTATTTTTTTATTTCGTCGAAAAAAATATAAATACCTACGCAAAGTGTCGACTTTCATTAGTTTTTTTAATTATGGACATTCATATTTTTGTTTTGTTTTTTGAATTTCGACAAAAAATCAGAAATACGCTAGGCATTCGATTTTCATTTGTTTTTTTCTTCTTTCTAATTTCATCGAAGAATCAGAAATACACAAAATGTCGACTTTAATTTTTTTTTAATTAAAAAAAAAAAAAGAGAAATATACAAAGTGTCGACTTTCATCTGTTTTTTTAATTATTATTTCGATGAAGAAATCAGAAAAAGTATAGACTTTCATTTTTTTTTGTTTTGTTTTTTGAATTTCGACAAGAAATCAGAAATACGCTAGGCATTCGATTTTCATTTGTTTTTTTTTTTCTTTTCTAATTTCGTCGAAGAAATCAGAAATACACAAAATGCCGACTTTCATTTTATTTTTTTATTTCGTCGAAAAAAATATAAATACCTACACAAAGTGTCGACTTTCATTTGTTTTTTTAATTATGGACATTCATGTTTTTGTTTTGTTTTTTGAATTTCGACAAAAAATCAGATATTCGTTAAGTAATCGACTTTCATTTGTTTTTTTTTTCGTTTTAATCTCGACAAAGAAATCAAAAATATACAAAGTATCTACTTTCATTTGTTTTTTTGTTTTTCTAATTTCCTTGAAAGAAATAGAAATACACAAAGTGTCGACTTTCATTTGTGTTTTTTTTTTCTAATTTCGTTGAAGAAAATAGAAAAAATATCGACTTTCATTTGTTTTTTTTTTTTAATTATTATTTCGTCGAAGAAAATGGAAATACACAAAGTCTCGACTTTCATTTGTTTTTTTTTTTTATTATTATTTCGATGAAGAAATCAGAAAAAATATCGACTTTCTTTTGTTTTTGTTTTGTTTTTTTTTTTTGAATTTCGACAAAAAATCAAAAATACACTAAGTAATCGACTTTAATTGGTTTTTGTTTCAACAAAGAAAGAAGTCGATCGTATTTTGTTTTACGTTTTTTTATGGCTTCTCCATGTTTTTTGTTTCCATGGACAATTGTCAATTGTTTCTCGACTCATCCATTCTTTTTGTAATGATCGGTAGATTTTTTCAGTTTTATTTAAATATTTGCTGCTTCGTTATTTCACTACGTTTTCTGCTCTGTACGTTTCTTATAACATAATTATGCATTAATTAATTATAGAAAATGAAAGTATTTTTGAAGCAAATCGCTCAACGAAATACAGGGGGAGCGGGGGGCTCTTTCAACCACAACAAACGTAAATCGCATTTGCTTTACAATATACATAAAAATTGATACTTTTGATTAATTAGAGATTATACCACGCGATCGAAAATAAAACGATTCAGAGTAGGCCGTGATCCAGTTCGTCGCCGTATAACTTCCAACGACGATCGTTTCGTGTACCAACACGAACATTCGAACAAACAATTGAAATGTCACTGTTAAGTACAACTGTTAATTAAATTCGAGACACGCAGAGTAAGTATTACCACATTTCTTTTCGACGTTCACGGCCCACTCTGATTCATAATATTTTTTCGATCGCCCGGTACATACGAAGCAAATGAATTTAATTAATTTAGAAGAAAAAAATGCTGTAATTAGGCCTGCGAAGATTTCTCGTAATAAATCAAATTAATCGTAGTTTCTTCTTTTTTTTTTTAATAATAATTCAATTATGTAACGAAAATTAATTAAGTAACTTCACACTTTCTCTGGAATTATTATTAACTTTTACTTATTTACTTTTTAATTGCAGTCGGGGCTCTAGTGGGTGGGGGGAGGGGGGTCCTTACGATATCAAAGTGCAACAAATTTGAAAAAAAAAAGTTTTGCACTACGGTGATTGGTCCAAAAAAAAAAAAAAACAACCGAGCATCAATCAGTTCAGGATTTTTGAGATCTTATTTTTTTGAGATATTTATTTACTTTTGAATTGCATTCGGGGCTAAGGGGGGTCCGAAAACGCAACAAATTTGAATAGTAGAAAAAAAAGTTGAAGTTGAATTTGATTTGCACTTCGGTGATTGGCCAAAAAAAAAAAACAATCGAGCATCAATCAGTTCGGGATTTTTGAGATCACCTGGCGGCAGGGGGCATTAAACTGTGACTAATTTTATTTATAACAGACAAAATGGCACCCAAGTGTACAGCATCGACGTGAAAGCAAAGGAAAATATCGTCGGACTTACCTTTTGTTCGTCCGCGGATTCTTCACCGATTGACCGTCTGCTATATAACCGCACTGGACAGCGAGTTTCTTGTACTTTTGTTGCACATCATGAACGAAAAATATGGCTTTCCTTCAGACAATGCAGGTCCAAAGCCCACCGTGAGACCCAACAACTTGACAGATCAAAGGTTCAGTGGAAACTAGTCAGCTGTTTTCGAGAGGTTAGCCTTGGAATCAAGCTCTGAAAACGCGGAGCGAGAGGGGGGGGGGACGTCGAGGTGAGCGCGCAAACAGCGCAAAATTCAAACTGGATATCGATCCTTTAAAGGAGCATCAAATTAAAGCATGTCAACTTATTAATGACAAATTTTATTTAATTCAATCGTCAGTTGTTTCCATCTTCTTCTTCTCCTTGCAATTATTATTAACTCTAATAATTTATCGTTAATAATTTATCGTTACTTTCTTTTTAATTATAGTAAGTTACAACGCTTGTATTATTTCAATTTTAAAATTACCCGCTGTAAACATAACCAATGTTACTGTAGGGAAATTTTTCTGCAGGCAGAATTGTTTTGGCAACACTGAGTGGTTTTTGACGTTTTTGCATTATGGTGTTAATTTGCGTTGTTAGTTGATACGCTTGATACACACGTTAGTGGCACGTGCAGGGAATTGCTTGTGAAATCGTCGTTTCAAGTGAGTACCTGCGATAAATCACGCTGAAGTCGCTTGCCGCGGTGTTTGCGATAAGTGAGGTTATGTTAGAGTTGCTTGCAGAATGTCCGGTCGCGACGGTGGCAAGAAGAAACCGCTGAAGGCCCCCAAGAAGGAACAGAAAGAAATGGACGAACAAGAGGCCGCACATAAGCAAAAGCAGAAAGAAGATGCGAAAGCCATGGCCGCTGCGAAGGCCAAGGCCGGCCAGAAGGGGCCCATGGTGACCGGTGGCATTAAGAAATCAGGGAAGAAATGACGAATCTTATCTATTTTGTACTTCTAATAATAACGTTGCATGTATGCATTATAAAAATTTGATGAATAAAAGTCAGGTATAATTATAGGTTAGCTTGGAGTGTGTTGGCACCGAAGCTTTTCCAACAAACAAACAAAATACCCATACGTGCTAATATTCACCAAAATGTTTATTGATCTTTGATTTGAATTATGCAACAATGATTTGTTTACCAAAACACTTACAGCCTTGAAAATATTATCCGTTTATTGTTGCATAACGTCGTTTTGTATTTAAACAGAGATTTTAACAATCCATTATAGAGAGGAAATAAAAACTGCCTTCTCTACAACCGCATATCTCAAAATGTTTGGTTCTTTTAGTGCTTGAGTCATTGATTGCAGATCTGCGTTTATTTTAACTTCTGATTCACATGTAAATTAATCACGGAAACAAAACCCTTCCTTCATTCTTCATTCTTATTTCGGTTAAGTCTTAAAAAACATCGTTAAGTTGAGTATACTACCTGTGCACTGAAAAAAAAAAAAAAAATACAAAACATAACACGCGTGTGATTGCAGACTTAGACAATTCCCGCAATGACACGCTTCAAATTGCGTCGGCTAAAGTTTATGGGTTTCGGAGACGTTGTTAATTACACTAATCGGTTTTCTACACACGAAAAACACACTGTCGTATTCGTACTGCAGCATGGCCTTCGGATTTTGACAGTATCTGGTTTTAAGTCCCGTCTGGCACTTCTCCATGTCGAAGCCGACCTTCTTGATGACCTCGCAGAGCACTTCGAAGCTCGGCTCGATGCTCCTCTCGTTCTTCATGTTCGAGTAGTGGTAGAGGAGGGGGCCCAGGTTGATCCAAACACCTCCCGGCTTCAGGATGTGAAAAATCGTTTCTATAAACTCGACCACGTTCGACGCGCAGTCGATGAAAAAACACGTAGCCACGCAATGCCATTCGCTGTCGACCGTGTAGACTTCCAGGAAGTCACCGGCGGTCATGGAGAATTTACTGTCGGGTGTTGGTAGAGGCCTAACGTCAGGAAACCTATTGTTAAGACAAAAAAAATTGACTCCCAACAGTATAAGCGAAAAAAAAGGATGAGTGAAATCAAATGTATCATTGCATCATAACAAACAAATGACAATCAATCATAACAATTGAAGCAATTGACTAATACCAACCTGACACTTAGCATTTGAGTTTCCGCCGACAAATTATTACAATATTGATGAATCCACGGAAACACCTCGAACTCATCGACAGTCTTACAGTGATTTAAAACGTGAAACGAAACGATAAGCATAAATAAGTTGAATTCGTTGCCCTGGCAAGCGAATCCCCGCGAGGCGATTTCGAAAGCCAATCTCCCCAACCCGGCGCCCGGTACCAACACGAATATGTTGCTGCGATCGACTTTCCCCTTCGGGAACTGCACTTCGATCTCGTCGATGATCGGATCGTAACACTGGCGTCGCTCTTCCGCCCCCAGGGAACTCCAGTCTCGCATGAGCTGCTTGAAAACCGACTGCACCTTGTCGAGGCCCTCCGACAAGGTCCCCACCTCGTTCTCCGAATGCGTAGTGCTTTCGTTGCTGTAGACGTTCTCGAATATGTTGTTCGCATGCTCCATTATGATCGGGATGAATTCCGCATTGATATCGATGCACTTCTTGAAGCTCTCCAGGTCCTTTTTGTACTTCGCCAGCCACTTCCTGTGATGGTGGGGCAACGTCGACAGGCACTTCTCTTTGTAGTCGATGCGCAGTAGAGACTGCTGCCTGCAAGTTAGTTAAAGTCAGTGGTAAAGCAAATTGCGAGCGCGATTGGGTTTTGCGTTACTTGTAACTTTGAAAGGTTTGAAGCACCGACAGGAAGTACTTTCGTTCTTCGGATATCATCTTCTTGTCTGCGTTCATTTTGATGAAATCTGGGGCTTCGTTGCAAGCTCTTAGCTTAATAGGAATACGGAATATCACATAGTCTAAAATCACAAGTTTTTAACTGCTACATAACCTAAGCAAGACTCAACTTGCGATTTGACGTACGTTGCCGTTACAGATGCCTGTAATACCGGCATCAACAATGACGCTTCTTTTTTCAGATAAGTTAATTTTATTTATTTATTTATAATTAGTGATTGGGTTCAATTAAGCGTAACATAAGCAATTAATCTTCGCTGAATAACGCAAATGATTGTAATAGCGTGGTTGTAAATAACGTTAGCGTCGCCACCTAGTGGTACTCGAGGTAACTAACTAATTATCGAATTAATTAATTAATTGCGTTTTCTTTTTTGATTAATTGTTGATTGCATCGTGTGAATTCTTATCGGAACGTTGAGAGCTTGTAATGTGTTATTCGATTTTTTGGCGTTTCATTAAAAAAGTGGAGAAAACTTGGGGGTTAATTGAATTTTATGAATAGGCTTAATAACGCCTCCTAATTGGTTGGTGGGCGTGGGGCGGGTCGCTGCGCTATTGTTTCCAGGAATTTAAACAAATTTCCTGGAATTACGCGTCCTTCATAGTAAGGAATTCCCGCACGTAGTAAAATAGAGTTTTTTAATTGATTTCGTACTCCTACCTTAAAATAAACGTTTTCTTAAATAAACAAATTGAAATATAAGATAAATAAAATTATATGGGTATTAAAGATTATTCTAAAATACTTTTTATAAATGATATAGCAACATGTTTTGTAGATGTCTCTGCTCTAGAGGTTGGTTCGAAGCAAAAATTTTGGTTCGGTCTTTAACTATCTCAGGCTATGCCAGGCAAATAATTATTGTAGCCGCAAGGTCACATCACATCAGTTTAATGACGTCGGTCGGCGTGTATAGGTGATACGTTTTGTGACCGCTCGCTTACGGTAAAAAAAAAGAAACACACACACAAACACAGAAATGAAACTGTCGGCGAGGAATCTGCAGAGCCTGACGAAGATGTTGGACTTCTATTCCCAGTTCAACCCGTCTCCATTGTCCATAAAAAAATTTATCGATTTCGGTGAGTTATAGTCGAGGTGCACTTTTCATTTTACTCTCCTATTTTAAAACCCTATAATAGTCGGGCGACGCAATCGTTGACCTATTAATAAATACATTGTGCGCCTTGATCGAATTGGGCAGCGAGTTGAGGCGGAGTTGCCCAAATATGTTTAGCGATTTTCACTTCATAATTTCATTCATTTCAAGAAGAAAAACAATTTTCTTAATCGTTATGCGCCGAGAAAACAACTCTAGAAGGTTAAAAAAATTAAATATGCATCGTCTTGTTTGTAAACACGAAAGCGTATGTGCTGTGCAAACAAGTCTTTGGGTTTATACTAGGAAATGCGACAAACACATTATTTGTTGCACAATTTTTTTTATGTTAATCTAGTTTACTCGTTGAGCAAACCTGTTTTTGATTATCCAAAGCATAAATAACCAAAATAAAAATGTGTATGGTAGACTTTTTTTGTTTGTTAATTATACAGGGTGCGTCCTTCTTCAATTGCCCCTCAGAAACCTTACGCATTATTGATGGAAATACCTTAATTAAGTTCCTTCTCGTAAAAATGGGGGCTGCCCCCCTGGTTTCCAAAATTATTAACTTATCTAATTACCGAAGAAAGACGTAGTTACAAACGAAACACCCTGTAGATGTATTATTTGGTTTGATTAGAAAAGTTTCTTGCTTTATTACGATTAAAATAAAGAGTGTCGTCGAAGTTGGCCATGAAAATTTCATCATGACAGTTGTCAATTTGACATTTGAACTTGCCATTCCTAACCTTCAATGTTGCCAACTTAGGGGATTTCCCCCTAAATTTAGGGGATTTTAAGTGTCGAAGGGGAAATTTAGGGGATAACGTTTTTTACGGGATTTTTCAGGGTTTTTTTAACACTAACACTAACATCCAGTGTTGCCAACTTAGGGAATTTCCCCCTACATTTAGGGGATTTTAAGTGTCAAAGGGGAAATTTAGGGGATAACGTTTTTTAGGGGATTTTTCAGGTTTTTTTTTTAACACTAACATCCCGCATTATTACGTTAAATTAAAATTAAAATAAGACGCAAATACTTTGAGTGCAATCAGTGCAAGTGAAACGAAAACGCCTGGATATTTGGAACTAATTTTTTAGTCACATTAAAGTAATCGAAAGCAAAAATGTTTTAAAAAAGAAATAGAAATATACACCTTCAGATTTGTAAATAAAAACAAATTTTAGGGGATTATGTCTTTCATTTGGGGGATTTTTAAACCTTAGATGGGGGAAACCCTTGTCAATGGGTTGGCAACACTGCTAACCTTGCTTTTGAGGTTTCCTACGATAAGGCGACACCCGCAATAAACGAAAAGAGATCTATTGTAGCAAACGAAAAAAGATGATAAGAAAACAAGATTCACAACAAATCAAAATTGTGGTGCGTCCACAGCAAGCAACTTGTCACGGCCAACTTCGACGCTAAATTTAAAAGAACACCCGATATTAGAAAGTGATTTTTTGCTTTCATTTGTTTTGTTTTGTTAAAGAAAGAAGTAATCCTTTCGCTTTAGCAAACGAAAGTGTTCTTGCTGGATGGAATTTGTGTTGGCGGTAAAAGTGAAGTTACTGTAAAAACAATTTAAAAAACAGTAAAAACAGTAAAAAAGCAATTGAAAAGAAAAGTAGGATAGGCAGTTGAAGAAGAAAAAAGAAATTTTGGCCAAGATTTCCAAATTGCTTTCCTCCACCTGAGAATAAAACGTATTTGACTTCTTGAAGGACTCTTTAGTTAGGTTAGGTTTGAAAAATTAAAACAAAGTTGGTAGTTTTCTTCATTTTTTACTTTTATTTTAAGTAAAAAAAAAACAATTGAAAAGTAGGAAAGACAGAAAAGAAATTTTGGCCAAGATTGCTTTCGTTCTCCTGAGAAGAAAACGTATTTGACTTCTTGAAGAACGCCTTAGTTAGGTTAGGTTTGAAAAATTAAAACAAAGTTGGTAGTTTTCTTCTTTTTTTACTTTTATTTTAAGTAAAAAAAAAAACAATTGAAAAGAAAAGTAGGAAAGACAATTGAAGAGGAAAAAAGAAATTTTGGCCAAGATTGCTTTCGTCCACCCGAGAAGAAAACGGATTTGACTTCTTGAAGGACCGTTTAGTTAGGTTAGGTTGAAAAATTAAAACAAAGTTGGCAGTTTTCTTCTTTTTTTACTTTTATTTTAAGTAAAAAAAAAACAATTGAAAAGTAGGAAAGGCAATTGAAGAGGAAAAAAGAAATTTTTGCCAAGATTGCTTTCGTTCTCCTGAGAAGAAAACGTATTTGACTTCTTGAAGAACGCCTTAGTTAGGTTAGGTTTGAAAAATTAAAACAAAGTTGGTAGTTTTCTTCTTTTTTTTTACTTTTATTTTAAGTGACTGACGTTTCGCTGTCTCAGTCGACAGCTTTTTCTAGTTCTTAATTAAACCCAGCACGCCCATTAACGAGCGCTTTTGAAGGCCACCAGCTTTTCCAAAATTAAATTAACCTTGAAGAAGCTGTCAACCGCTACGACGACGTCTTCAAGACCAATTTATTTTTGAAAAAACTTTAATCTTAAGCTGTCAGTTGATGACAGATTAAATTAATCTGATGCAGGAAACTGTAGCCACCGTTGAAACGTCATTATGTGTCAACTTAAGTGTGCTATATTTTTTTAAAACTTTTATTGAAGTTTCTGGTCGTATTAAATTTGATTGTTATGTCGTTAAAACCCACACTCATAACTGCCCATTAAAGCTGGATACTATCTAGGAAGAAACAGTGTCCCGTTTTCTATGGTCGTCACTGTACATCACTTGACTTTTTTTTATTAATGTAAGCGTAATTGGATGTTGAGATTATTGAAAGGCACTTCGAAATCATTCCAAAAGAAAAAAATATTTTAATTTGTATTTGTTGGCACGTAAGAGACAACCGGAACACATTCCAATTTTTTAATGGAAAACGGTTTTAGACCACTTTAATGGCGTTACCTCAAACTTATAATTAAAAACAACTCTAAAAATAGTTGGCCAAATTCCAATCAGCTGTAGATATGGGAAATTGTTTCTGTTATTACCGCCGAATGTCACCCAATTTGGGGAAGTAGAGTTTTTCCCATTGGATCCGAGGAGTATCGGCAAAAACTCGTACTGCAAGGACAAAGAAATTGGTCGGGTGGTAAAAGGACCTCTCCATGTCTTTTTGAAAATTGCACTTGAGACAAAGTCACTTGCGTATAGGACACGAGAATCTGCGTGGAATTTTTTGCCCCCAACTGTTGAGCAATAAATGATGAGCTTGGAAAGAAGGTTGCTTCTTTCTTTCTTGTTTCTGAGCTTGGAAAGAAGGTTGCTGCAACCTTCTTTCCAAGCTCATCAAAGTAGGTTGCTGTAACCTTTCCAAGCTCATCAAAGAAGGTTACTGTAACCTTCTTTCCAAGCTCCTCATTAGATAGGAGAAACCGTGGAACTTCTTTCTGAGCTTGGAAAGAAGGTTGTTGAAACCTTCTTTCCAAGAGCTCATCAAAGAAGGTTGCTGCAACCTTCTTTCCAAGCTCATCAAAGAAGGCCGCTGTAACCTTCTTTCCAAGCTCATCACTGGATAGGAGAAACCGTGGAACTTATTCCATGTTTTCTTGGAACCGATTAGATAATAACTAAGGTTTGTGACTTGGGATCAGCTCAGAAGGAATTTTAAAAATGGACCTCAATTTTCGTGTGCTTCACTCAAACGAGCAGCAAACTGGAAACGTTCTAAATTTACGCAGCCATATTTCCACGCAATTAATTCCGGTTTCGATCAACAACACGCATATTATTTATTTTCAAGGACGGCTCTGTGCTTTATCGATTTTCAGTCTCCAAGTTATTCTCGATTACGTAAGTGTCCACTTATGAATTTTTAAGTGGTTTCGATTGATGAAGTGGTCTGCGGTCAAGTGACTTCTTAATACGTTCTAGTTCTTTAAGGCGAAATTAGAAAAGAAAAAATCTTGGAATTACTAAACAATACCCGGGAATTTTAGTAGAACTTTGCGTTTCTGCCCACATCCACAAGTAAACCTGGCCTTGGCTGGTGTGTGCCTGCATAAAATTTAAATTTATTTTGAGAACGTGTTTGTTCGAAATCGCTGTTATATGTCGAAGTTATTCTTATGAAGTGAAGTTTTCCTCCACAGTTGCAATGATCATGAATAGGACGAGGGCTTTGGCTGGATGGACTAACGAAGCTTATCGAAAGGTCAAATTCATTTTGCATGGCGTTCCAATAAGACCAAAACGGAACAAGGTGGAGAAAGTCCTTTTCTTTTTAAATTCGGTTTGAGTTAGCCAAAAACTGAAACTTTTAACGGCGTGGAAGACGCCCTCGATTACCGAAAGCCAAATTTTGGACTCAATTGAAGAGGTAAAAAAAATCGACAGTGATTTCCTGATAGTTATGATCAAAAACTTTCTATTAGTCGTTGACGTAAAATCGCAAGTATATCGGGAGCAAGCAAAAAGTGCCTTGCCAACTGGCGATATACGTATGCACGCCTCGAAAACCAACCAATCACCTTCCAGCCAGACAAGGAGAGCGTTCACACTCGGCTGTAAACACAATCATACATATAATTATGTGTGTCATGTCGACTCGCCGCACTTTGGACCGTTACGTAAGCGAGCATACTGCTTATAAACTCACATGACTTGCTTTGTTTGCGAAGCTTGTAACCTTCGGAGGCTCTTTGCATTTATTTATTTATAAATAATGCGGATCGAGACTAAATTGCAATGATGTATAATACACAGGATTACCATAATCGTCGTTATCGTCAGCCATCTGCTGTTTATCCAGCTAGTGGTTAACCATCGCGGTTATCGCATCACGTAAGCCGTAATTTCATTTTGGTGGGATGCTTACGGAAAGTATATTTTTGGAATTTAATGAACATGAAATCCTAAAAGGTTTCGTTTTGCAAATTGGAAAATGGTGAGAACAAGAACGAAGAAGAGGCGAGAGGAAAGTTGACTGTCTTAGCTAAAGAACAGCAGCCAAAAACGAAAGAGATTATCGAGTCAGTTATAATCTGAACGGATTAAGAGCAGCTGACGTTTTGGACATCTTAAGCTTGAACTAGATCATTAAGATTAGGATTCTTCTAATTTTAAAATAGTTCAATTGGGTATCTAGATCACTTTGATTATGTTACCTGGAATTTATACATAAAGAAAACTCTATAAAAATAGTTGGCAAAGCTCCATTTTTTTTTAAAACACATGGTCGCTTGTATTTTGGTCAGCTACGTGGGAAATTCTTTTCGTCAGCATCGGCCGGGAAAATCTTTGCTATATTTATGTTAACCGTTTGGGGAAGTAGGATTTTAAAAATAATTTTTATCACCACGTTTCGAATTCGAGGGTATCGACTGAACCTCGTTACAATAATTAAAAGACCTTCTCTTACGCAAGGGATATTAAATTTGTTTATCGGCGATACAACCTTTATTCAAGGAAAATAATAAGTGTTTATTTATCTCTACGTTTTTTTAAATTTGTTTATTTACCTGAATGTCATGAGGATCTTCTAGAAATATACCTAAACTCTGTTCCCATCGGCCAAAAATCATTTCCCTCTTCATTTCAACCATCCAACATTTTTAACACTCAAAACAATTTAACAGTAATGTTTATTCTTGTATGTACGATAAAATTGTAAATATAAACTTATTTTTTGTTCGGTGAATTAAATTTCCCACACGCAATTAATTTTTGCCTTCTCGCAACGTGTTGAGCTTTAAACGGGAATAAAATTCGAATCTTTTTGATTTGAACAGAAGAATACAATAGAAAATTGGTTATTGGTATTGGTTTTAGCGGCATGGGGAGGATTTTAAGTTGTTTCTAGCGGAGAAAAAATCAAAAAACGGGGACAGAAAGATGCTAATCGTTCGAACGGACGGCTGACTTTTAATTTAACTCGAGCAGTTTTTCCTCTGAGTGCTTGCAGATGGCTTTATATCTTTCTCATAATTGTATTTAAATCACATTCTTTCGGGACGTTAAAAATATAGTGGATTCGGAGAAGGGGAATCAAATAAATAAACGCGAATCGCGCCGCGATCTACGACGCGAATGGATTATATAAAAACAAGTGCGTGAGTGTGTGCGCGCATCGCGGGCCGCGGATAGGTAGAATTGCATGAATTTATATTTCTTTTCACATACTTGGTGATATAAATTTGTTTAAAAATTATTTAATTGGCTCATCAATCTGTGACTCGATAAATCTGTAAAGTTCAATCTTTGCATTGCTTAGGCAATTTTTTTGTTTATTTTTGGTATTTGCGTTTGCTTTTGAACCGCAGTTAAAATTAATTAAATTCAATAGCTGGCGCGCTCTGTGATTTAATCAAGACACGCTAGCGGAGTTATTTCGATTTGTTCAGGGAAATCTGTAGCTCATTTGCTTTTCTGTCAAGATGATCACTTCTTCGCATGTTCTCAAATGAATGCCTTCTCGACAATGCCCAAAATATAAGACATATCTTCCTCTCCACCTTTCAGAATCATCTTAGAAGTTAGCAACGCCTCCCTGGCATTATGAGCTACCAAATGGTCCTCCAAAGCTGCATTTAATTCCCGTCGCATACCTCTATGCCCTTTCGTTAGATAAAACTTCATCAAGCACGATATTGGAGGAAAGTAATGGCGTTTTCCATCATCAATCGAATTATTCAATCGCCTCTTGTTTTCCCGTTTCTTTTTATTTATAAGATGCATTAAATGTTGTAAGTCGATTGTCTTTTGTTTCTCCGTTTTTCGTTATCTCTCTCTCGAATTACTCCATTTTTTTTTTAAATAAGTTATGGTACTTATTGTTGGTCGACTGTCTTTTGTTTTTCTCTTTCGTAATAGATCTACTTGTGAAGGACAGTTAAAAAGTTATCACAAACAAAATCTTAAATTAAATTAATTAAATTAAAAACCTTTCATGTATCATCCAAATTTCTGTTTTCCAAAACACACAAAGAAGACCAAAGCGATCGGAGAAATGTGTTTTATCATTTCTCCGATCGCTTTGGTCTTCTCCTTCCTTTCTCCAAGGCCTTTCACTGGACCTAACCTCGTCTTCGCAGGTCTTTTGTCTACTTCAGCGATTTCGTTTGGCCTTCTACTTCTTTCCTCTAAGGCCTATCACTATGTCCAACCTCATCTTCATAGGGTTTCCTCTCCTTTTACCATTCCATTTAACTCCCCAATCTCTTTTGGTTTTCTTCCTCTTTCCTTTTAGACTTTTCTCTGCATCTAAAACGTCATCATAGATCTTCTCTCTCTTTCCACCATTCTATTTATTGCCTGCCACTGTCTCTTGAGCTTTGCAAATTCCACATTCAGAATCATTATTCTTAGGTATGTAAATCTTCTTATTTGGTCTCCTTACTATTCTGTCAAGCTGATCAATTCTATGCATGTTTCTCACTTGAATACTATCTGCGCCTTCAAGTTTGAGGTTGGCAATGCCTCCCTGGCGTTATGAGCTACCAAATGGCCCCCCTCGAACAGTATTTAATCCCCATCGTATATGCCCTTTCGTGAAATATAAGATAAAAGTTCATCAAGAGGAGGAAAAGTGAGGAAAGTGAGGACGTTTTCCATCATCTGGTCGAATTAGTCGACCGTCTCTCGTTTTTCTGTTTATGTTTTTTTTTCAATAAGATGCACTATTTGTCGTAAGTGAATTGTCTTTTGTTTCTCCGCTTTTCGTTTTTCTGCCGTTTTTCATCTCGAATTACTCGATTTTTTTTTTAATAAGTTACGCAATTTATTGTTGGTCGACCCTCTTCTGTTTTTCTGTTACGCGAGTCTAACTCAAAAGAAGGTAAACAGAAATGAAACCATCGAAAGAAAACGACAATTCAAGAATTTAGAAAAAATACGTAGTTGAGCGTTTTTTTTTGTTTTAAGCTTTCACATAAAAAACGACATAAAGAATTGACGTTTCTTTTACGTTTTCTAAATTTGTTTCTCCTTTTTTAAGCGCGTCATTTCCATCGATCATCCGCATCCAGTTGAATTAATCGATTATCTTTCTGTTTTCTATTTTTTACATTGTTAAGTTGCATTACTTAGTCGACTCTCTTTTGTTTTTTTTTATTCCGCGAGTGTAATTTAAAATATGACGAAAATTCAAGAGACATTTTTCCAAAAAATTTACATATAGGAAGTAATAATTTATCGTCTTTTATTTTAAGCTTTCACATATTTTTTTTTATTAAGAACGATTTAAAAAGAAACTAACAGTTCTTTTTGTTTTATAAATTCGTACGAATTCGTTTTTTGTTCTACTCTTTTTTAAATGGAATACATCATTTTGTTGACAGCTTTTTGTTTCTTTTTGTTTGTTTGTTTGATTGATTGATTGATAAAGACAAAAATAAATAAATAAATGAAACCATTAA
Organism: Serrognathus titanus; assembly: GCA_039766575.1. NCBI lineage: Eukaryota > Metazoa > Arthropoda > Insecta > Coleoptera > Lucanidae > Serrognathus > Serrognathus titanus. Next base: position 56,815,187 of record CM077911.1, read on the forward strand.
ACAAAAAACTTCTTTCTAAATATTTCTTTTGTTTTAAGGTTTACCACAAAAAAAAAATAAAATAACATTTTCTTTGTGTTTCTCAAAATTTGTACCTACGAATTAGTGTTTCGTTTCTCTCTTTTTTGTTTTGTTTTTCTGCCGTTTTCCATCTTCCGGTCGATTAATCGAGCGTCTTTTGTCCTGTATTTCATTTTTTTATTACTTAGTCGACTGATTCTTTTGTTTTTCTCTTTATGTCGCGAATGTGATTCAAAAGAAATATTTTCCGAAAAAATGCCAAAAAAAGGCGTACATTGTACCACCCTCTGGACCCTGGAGAACGTAGTTAACTCGATCCTACTCACAGGAGTCTAATTAATTAGGTTAATGAGCTAGAGATAGGGTTACTCCAGCACCTCAGTTTCTGTTAATTGTCGTGCAAATTGATCGCCGCGGCGGCCTTTTGTGTCGCATACTTCGCCGAACATTTGATTAATCAATTAATAATTCCCATTAATAAAGTACACTGTAGACACACTGTCACACTGTGCGCTGGTTGATTACTCATAACGTCTTCGAGTACTATCTGAGGTGGCAAACACGAGTACCAGTCAACAGTCAGAGGGATCTGAAAAAAGGCGTACATTGTACCACCCTTTGGACCCTGGAGAACGTAGTTGACGCGATCCTACTCACAGGAGTCTAATTAATTAGGTTAATGAGCTAGTGATTAATTCCCATTAATAAAGTACACTGTAGACACACTGTCATACTGTGCGCTGGTTGATTACTCATAACGTCTTCGAGTACTATCTGAGGTGGGCAAACACGAGTACCAGTCAATAGTCAGAGGGATCTGAAAAAAGGCGTGCATTGTACCACCCTTTGGACCCTGGAGAACGTAGTTGACACGATCCTACTCACAGAAGTCTAATTAATTAGGTTAATGAGCTAGTGATTAATAATTCCTATTAATAAAGTACACTGTAGACAACTGTCACGCTGTGCGTTGGTTGATTACTCATAGCGTCTTCGAGTACTATCTGAGGTGGCAAACACGAGTACCAAAACAAAGATAGCTTTGTTTTTGAAGAAAAACTAATTGTTGATCTCATTTAAGTCACAACCATTAATTGCGTGGGCACCAAGCCACCAACTGGGTGAATTGAAGTAAATTAGATCGCTACGACATTCGACGCGAAATACGCTTAGCGAATTTTATTATACTTCTTGATAATTTGTGATTGATTTTGATATTGTTTTCAAACGAGGTTTTACGCTCAATCTCCCAGGTCCCTCAGTGGCTGGTAGAAGGAGTTTTTACCTTTTTTTTTTTGACAATAAATAATTAAAATTAAAGTCTCGCATTTTTATTTATACGTATTTAGTTCCTTTAATCTCTCAAATTTATTCACCGTCTCACCAGAATTAGAATCCAGTTACGACAACGCTGGGTCAAGTTTAATTAGACGATCACGAGCAATACGCATTAGAAGGTTTTTGTTTTATTGGTGGGGATTCCAAAAGGGTCGAACGGTAGTATTTGTCGTAGAGGATTGTTCTTAGCGCCAGTTGTAGTAGGTAGCCGGTAGCTAGGGTTTAGGAATTGCACGTTGTTAACTGTTAGCACTGTCGACCTTTTTTTTTTTTTTTGAATCCCTCCGAACTGAACCTTTGGAGTACTTACGCGCAGTTATATAGAAGGTTTGTCAGAGAATTCGTACCCTATTCAATTTTGAGTAGCTTACATGCACACACATGTGGTTTCTCTTTTATTTGTTTGTTTGCCTTTCAGCTCGACGACAATGTTGAGAGTATCATAACAATTACTATTTTCTAATCAAACGGAAACAGATTGAGCTAACGAGGTCATGTTTTCATGATTCACACCACATCATCGCTTTACCGCGCAATGTTTGATTAGACCGTACAAACAAAGTATGTTGACGTACGCAAGTCGAGAACAAACATAATTATCTAATTATTTCGAAAAGCAATTAGCAGCATGTCCAAAGAGCCATTTTTTTTTGTTATCGAAACGCTCGTCGTAAACCCGAGATTAAACTTTGATGTTATAGTAGTAGACACACCTCCAAGTTTGAAGTGATGTTTTGCTGATCGAGGTGACGAACAGAGAACACGTTTTGATTTATTCAAGCCCAAAATCTGAAATCAAGAGCCTAAAACTGATGAGACCTCAGCCTAAGAACTTGAATTCGACGCAAAGGATTTGCTTTGCTCTACAAAATGACGTGGGCCTTTTGTTCAAAGGAGGACTTTAAATTCAATTAATTTACGACCAAGTCTTATCACATCACCGTAATTAAATTTGTCATACGTGGCTTTATAATTTATCTGCACGTTTTTGTCAGATTGCCAGACTTGGGCCTCTTATCGCCGGGGGACTTTGAGATTTTCGGCTTCGCGTTATCTCAAAAAGAGTTTTAAATTCGGAACTCATCTGGCGGAATTCCACGCTTTGTTTTTTTTTGTCGGCCGCCTAAAACTCTCGCGCAAAGTCCACCTGGCTCGAGCCAGAATGTAATTGAACGTTCTGATGTAATGAGCCTGCGGACTTTGCATTGTTTATTTTTTACCGACTGTATTATCGTTTTTTTTTTGTAGCTCTAAAGGCATTTGCGTAGTTGTTTAGTGAAAAGGAATTCGTTCTATTTTGGGGGCGTGGAAATTGGAAACCTCAAAATTTAATAACAATTAACTTGGAGAGAAGAATTATGCAAGCTGTGGGGATAAGCGACGTGCGAGCTTCATACCCCCAAACACCGGTCGTTAACACTTGCTTTTGTGTCTTGCTCATTTCGAATTGCTACGTTAATAAATCGGTTGGGAGGTTATGCGTGATGAAAAAGGAAAAAGTAAGAAAACGAAAGTATTACTAATTTTGGCGTCAGCGTCATTAGACTTCCGAGAGTAACTCGAGAGCCCCAATTGCTACTTTTACTCTCCATTGGCGCAAGACCGACCGATAAATAAGAAAGCACTGACGTGTGAACTTTATGTCGCGAATGTGATTCAAAAGAAATATTTTCCGAAAAAATGCCAAAAAAAAGGCGTACATTGTACCACCCTCTGGACCCTGGAGAACGTAGTTGACACGATCCTACTCACAGGAGTCTAATTAATTAGGTTAATGAGCTAGAGATAGGGTTACTCCAGCACCTCAGTTTCTGTTAATTATCGTGCAAATTGATCGCCGGGGCGACCTTTTGTGTCAGATACTTCGCCGAATATTTGATTAATCATTTAATAATTCCCATTAATAAAGTACACTGTAGACACACTGTCACACTGTGCGCTGGTTGATTACTCATAACGTCTTCGAGTACTATCTGAGGTGGCAAACACGAGTACCAGTCAACAGTCAGAGGGATCTGAAAAAAGGCGTACATTGTACCATCCTTTGGACCCTGGAGAACGTAGTTGACACGATCCTACTCACAGAAGTCTAATTAATTAGGTTAATGAGCTAGTGATTAATAATTCCTATTAATAAAGTACACTGTAGACAACTGTCACGCTGTGCGTTGGTTGCATTGTTTATTTTTTACCGACTGTATTATCGTTTTTTTTTTGTAGCTCTAAAGGCATTTGCGTAGTTGTTTAGTGAAAAGGAATTCGTTCTATTTTGAGGGGTGGAAATTGGAAACCTCAAAATTTAATAACAATTAACTTGGAGAGAAGAATAATGCAAGCTGTGGGGATATGCGACGTGCGAGCTTCATACCCCCCACACCTGTGTTAACACTTGCTTTTGTGTCTTGCTCATTTCGAATTGCTACGTTAATAAATCGGTTGGGAGGTTGTATGTGATGAAAAAGGAAAAAGAAAGAAAACGAAAGTATTACTAATTTTGGCGTCAGCGTCATTAGACTTCCGAGAGTAACTCGAGAGCCCCAATTGCTACTTTTACTCTCCATTGGCGCAAGACCGACCGATAAATAGAAAGCACTGACGTGTGAACTTTATGTCGCGAATGTGATTCAAAAGAAATATTTTCCGAAAAAATGTCAAAAAAAGGCGTACATTGTACCACCCTCTGGACCCTGGAAAACGTAGTTGACACGATCCTACTCACAGGAGTCTAATTAATTAGGTTAATGAGCTAGTGATTAATAATTCCCATTACACTGTAGACAACTGTCACGCTGTGCGTTGGTTGCATTGTTTATTTTTTACCGACTGTATTATCGTTTTTTTTTTTGTAGCTCTAAAGGCATTTGCGTAGTTATTTAGTGAAAAGGAATTCGTTTTATTTTGGAGGGGTGGAAATTGGAAACCTCGAAATTTAATAACAATTAACTTGGAGAGAAGAATTATGCAAGCTGTGGGGATATGCGACGTGCGAGCTTCATACCCCCCCACAACTGTCGTTAACACTTGCTTTTGTGTCATGCTCATTTCGAATTGCTACGTTAATAAATCGGTTGGGAGGTTGTGCGTGATGAAAAAGGAAAAAGTAAGAAAACGAAAGTATTACTAATTTTGGCGTCAGCGTCATTAGACTTCCGAGAGTAACTCGAGAGCCCCAATTGCTACTTTTACTCTCCATTGGCGCAAGACCGACCGATAAATAGAAAGCACTGACGCGTGTGAACTCTGGCTTACTCATGAGGAGGAGGTCCAAGGGTCTGTTTAAAAACGTTGTGCCAAGATTTAAAAAAATCTGCTAACATCATTCGCGATTGGGTGACGCAAGAATTCCCGTCGCCGAAATCATTATGTAATAAGTAAAAAAGAAATAACAAACCCTTGATAAAGTGATCCGTGTTTTTGGATCCTAACTCCAGTTTTGCAGATCTTGCGTAGAACGTAGCCAGACGAGCTTCATAAAAATCTCAAGCTAGTTTGTTGTGTGCAATCCACGACCTTGTTATTATTTGCCAAGTAAATACATGACGTGCTGGAGTCTGCACTTTTCCACGATTCTCGTCGCAATTGCTTCGTCAACACATCACCTCGAAGGAAATTAGCGAGAGTTCTCCGCTAATAAAAAATTATCGCGCTCACGTCCCATTGCCAAAAAGATAAGTAAATTTTGGCCCATAACTTGCACAATTAATTAAATTATCAAAACTGGTTATAATGAGTTTGCAATGAGCGAAGAATAGCATAGAGAGATCAGTATCAATAGGGCTTTTTTAGATTAACAAAAAAAAATTGTAAATGATGAAGATTGATTTGATTAGGTTGAGAATTTTATCGCTTTTGCGTCAGTTAAATTTTTCCACATAAACGTATTTGTTGTAAACCGGATTTAACTGGACGTGTTTTCTTTTTGAAATCAGTAGTAGGTGAATTGATCACTCTATTTGCCCATGGATCGCGTCGGCGTTAGCAAAGAGTGTCATCAAACTTTACATTGCAAAAGTTCAAAATATTTACTAAGTTGCCAACACACTGCTGGAATTTTTCTATAAAAAATTTCCCGGGAAATTTCGCAATAAATTTGCTTTGAAAACATGAAACGTACCTACTCTGATGGATCTGAAACTCTTACTTTGATTACCTCAAGCGAGCAACAGCTGCTCCTCCACCTCAATCGCAATCGACTTTCGTTGATTACAAACCAGGAAACGTCTACGCACAACTAATTTACAATTTACGTTCTCCCGATCTTATCAACTAATGAAAACCATTTCTTTTCCTTAGGTTTAAACGCTTCGGAACAAAAGTCGTTCGTTTTCCTCCGCAAGGAGCTGCCCGTCCGGCTGGCCAACATCATGAAGGAGATCGCCCTCTTGCCCGAACACCTGCTGCAGATGCCGTCGGTGATGGCGGTCAACGACTGGTACATCCGCAGCTTCCAGGAGGTGATCGAGTTCGAAAAGTCCGAGCCGAACACGAGGACCCTGGAGCACTTCTGCAACAGCCTGGTGAAGGTCAGGAACCGCCACACGAACGTCGTGGAGACCATGGCTCAGGGCGTCCTCGAGCTCAAGGACTCGCACGACATCGACCACCAGACCGAGCACAGCATCCAGTACTTCCTGGATCGGTTTTACATGTCGCGGATTTCGATTAGGATGTTGATCAATCAGCACAGTGAGTATAAGTCTTCAACAACTTCCTCAAAGACATTGGCAGACGATCAATTCAAATTTGGCAAATGTGTATTATACAGGGTGTTTTTCAAAAAAGCCTAATATTTTAGGAGTTGGTAGTCTGGATCATTTTGGGTAAAAAAGTTCATACAAACACGTCCCTAATTCTCAGTGGTTACGGAGATAACAGCTGTTTGAAGTCGTAAATTGTTTAAAAGCATTACATGTGACGTGTGACAGTCGTAACGTGGCGCTCATAAAGCAACGCCAAGACGATCTTAAAAGAGCTACCTACAGGTGGTATTGTCAATGGGCTTTTGGAATTTTTAACGCCAATTTTGAATTATTATTTATGACAGTTAGAAAATCAATAAATTTTGTTCGTTTTTTTTGGTAACACACACAAACAGCGCCGCCTTCTTCCTCTGATTGTATTGTTTAGTTGTATCGTTAATTTTTAATTCTTCTAAGATGTCCTTCCTTCCTTGTTTTCCGCTCAGTATTCTTCTCAGAATTTCTTAGCTTGGCTTTTATTCTTTCTTATTTAGGACACTTGTTTCGCATCCTTAAAGTTCCGTCGGTATCAGCATTCCCATATACAGATTGAAGACGTTGACTTTGACCAATAGTCGTTGGAATGCTTTTTAGAGTTTTTTTTAAAGTGAGACTGCCTTGAATTGTAATTGTAATTTAAAATTAAGGAAAGGTTATTACTTTTAATCACGCGATCAATCAAAACATGCATAGATTTGCCTGATTACAATTAACTGATTGCAATAACCGATTGTATGAAAATGCACACAACCGACGTTGAATCGAAATAATTGATCATTTCGTTGATTATTCGATGATTCTAACCGCTAAAGACTTTCGTTAATTACAAAAAGAAATTCCAGTTTAGTTACAGGACAATGAAAAACGTAATTGCGAAGTTTTTAATTCACTCTCTTAATTACTTAATTCGCGTTTATCGCCGCGTTAAATTTAGCCGATGTGTAAATCCGACTTTTTATCGGTTTCACAATGATGATGACCACATGACTGATTAAGTCAGACGACAAAAATACAAAGTTCATCGCATATTTAGGAAACTGTGCGATATTTTATCTCCACTTGCTTGATTACTGTAATCTGCAGTAATTAAAGAGATACGTCGGAACGCCCATTTTGGACGAGATAATTCGTTTTTTCTGTTTGTATACAAGGTTTGTAAACAAAGTTTTTTTTTCTGGCACCAGTTAACTTTAACCGCCAGTTAGTACATATACTATGGTGGTCCGGGCTCACTTTCTTATGGAGACTTTACATTACGTACGAAATAGTCGCCTGTCGTCATCCTGATAGGTCCCCGGCTCAGGCGGCAACAGTTTTATTAAACAGGGGCAGTTTCTAACTAATTAGTTGTATTTGGCTCTATCCAATTTAAACCCGCCCAGTTAATTTTAACCGCCAGTTAGTACATATAGTATGGTAGTCCGGGCTCACTTTCTTATGGAGACTTTACATTACGTACGAAATAGTTGCCTATTGTCACTCTGGTAGGCCCCCCGGTGCAGGCGGCAACAGTTTTATTAAACAGGAGCAGTTCTTATTAAACAGAACGGTCAGGTCTACTAAACAAGGGCAGTTTTTATTGAAAAATTAGTTAGAAACTGCCCCTGCTTAATAAAACTATTGCCGAAACCGCCTAGCAGAGCGTCGATAGGCAACCATACATACACATTTGGCACACAATGTTAATTCTCCATAAGAAAGTGAGTCCCAACCCCCATATTGTATCTACTTCCGGTTTATCGTCACAACAACACAAAGGGAAATTAAAGAAAAAGAAATTCTTATGGCGATCGGAGCTTGGGAAAGTTGATCTGAAATGAATCACCTTCTGAAATTGTTTTTTTTGTGCTTGGGGAATTTTTAAAAATAATTACAACAATTCTGCATTGACACTTATTTTTTTTTTTTTAATTATGGCGACGTTTTGAAAATTCGATTTCTGACAATGGCCAAAAGACATTCTCAGGTGACACTCCATCCTTCTTTCTTGCCTTTTGTTCTTCAGAAGAAACGTCATTCTTGTTTCGTTTTTTGTTTTTTTTTAAATTCACTTCTTTTTGTAGTTCGCGCTTCTTGCAGTCTTTTGTTTTTCGAACGATTCTCAGGGGACATGTCATTGTTCTTTTGTTTTTTTTTGCTTCTTTTAAATTCACTGTCTTTGTAGCTCGCGCTTCTTGTAGTCTTTTGTTTTGTAAATAATTCTCAGGGGACACGTCTTTCTTCTTCTTCTTCTCTTTTGTTTTTCAAACGATTATTAGAAGAAATGCCATTTTTCTTTTTGTTTCTTTTAAATTCACTTTTTTGTAGTTCGCGCTTGTTGCAGACTTTTGTTTTTCAAATGATTCTCAGGAGAAATATCTTTTTTCTTTTGTTAATTTTTTTGCTTCTTTTAAATTCACTTTCTTTGTAATTCGCACTTCTTGGAGTCTTTTGTTTTCAAACGATTCTCAGAAAAAACGTTATTCTTCTTTTCTTTTTTGGTTTTTTTTTTTTTAATTCACTTTCCTAGTAGTTCGCGCTTCTTGTAGTCTTTTGTTTTTCTTCTTGTATTTTATTTCTCAGAAGAAACGTTATTCTTCTTTTGTCTTTTTGTTTTTTTTATTCACTTTGTAGTTCACGGTTCTTGCAGTCTTTTGTTTTTCAATCGATTCTCAGGGAACACATCATTCTTTTCTTATGTTTTTCAAACGATTATCGGACGAAATGTCATTTTTCTTTTGTTTTTTTGCTTCTTTTAAAAACTTTTTTAATAGATTGCTCTTGTTGCAGTCTTTTGTTTTTCAAACGATTCTCAGGAGGAACGTTATTCTTCTTTTGTTTTTTTTTTTGCTTCTTTTAAATTGACTTTCTTTGTAATTAGCGCTTCTTGAAGTCTTTCGTTTTTCAGAAAAGACGTTATTCTTCTTTTGTTTTTTTTTTAATTCACTTTTCTAGTAGGTCACGGTGTTGCAGTCTTTTGTTTTTCAAACAATTCTCAGGAGAAACGTCATCTTCTTTCTTGTATTTTGTTTCTCAGAAGAAACGTTATTCTTCTTTTGTTTTTTTGCTTTTTTTAATTCACTTTGTAGTTCGCGCTTCTTGCAGTCTTTCGTTTTGCAAACGATTCTCAGAAAAGACGTTATTCTTCTTTTGTTTTTTTTTAATTCACTTTTCTAGTAGGTCACGGTGTTGCAGTCTTTTGTTTTTCAAACAATTCTCAGGAGAAACGTCATCTTCTTTCTTGTATTTTGTTTCTCAGAAGAAACGTTATTCTTCTTTTGTTTTTTTGCTTTTTTTGATTCACTTTGTAGTTCGCGCTTCTTGCAGTCTTTTGTTTTTCAAACGATTCTCAGGGGACACATCATTCTTCTCCTTCTCTTTTGTTTTCCAAACGATTCTCAGGAGAAATGTCATTTTTCTTTTGTTTTTTTTTTGCTACTTTTAAATTCACTTTTTTTGTAGTTCGCGCTTGTTGCAGTCTTTTGTTATTCAAACGATTCTCAGGAGGAACGTTATTCTTCTTTTGTCTTTTTTTTTGCTTCTTTTAAATTCACTATCTTTGTAGTCTTTTGTTTTTCAAACGATTCTCAGAAAAGACGTTATTCTTCTTTTGTTTTTTTAAAAATTCATTTTTCTAATAGTTGGCGCTTCTTGCAGTCTTTTGTTTTTCAAACGATTCTCAGGAGACACGTCGTTCTTCTTTCTTGTCTTTTGTTTCTCAGAAGACACGTCATTCTTTTGTTTTTTGCTCTTTTTAAATTCACATTAGTTCGCGCTTGTTGCAATCTTTTGTTTTTCAAACGATTATCAAAAAAATAACATTTTTCTTTTGTTTTCTTCTTTCAAATTGTAGTTCGCGTTTCTTGCAGTCTTCAATCAAACGATTCTCAGGAGAAACGTCATTCTTCTTTTGTTTGTTTTTTTTGCTTCTTTTAAATTCACCGTCTTTGTAGTTCGCGCATCTTGTAGTCTTTTGTTTTTCAAACGATTCTCAGAGGACACATCATTCTTCTTCTTCTCTTTTGTTCTTCAAACGATTATCAGAAAAAATGTCATTTTTCTCTCGTTTTTTTGCTTCTTGTAAATTCTTTTTTTTGTCGTACGCGCTTGTTGCAGTCGTTTTTCAAACGAATCTCATGACGAACGTCATTCTTCTTTTGTTTTTTGCTTTTTTTTTAATTCACTTCCTTTGTAGTTCGCGGTTTTTGCAGTTTTTTGTTTTTGGAACGTTATCAGAAAAAAGTCATTCTTCTTTTGTTTTTTTTTTACTTCTTTTAAATTCACCGTCTTTGTAGTCCGCGCTTCTTGTGGTCTTTTGTTTCTCAAACGATTCTCTCTCTTCTTTCTTGTCTTTTGTTTCTCAGAAGACACGTCATTCTTCTTTTGTTTTTTGTTTTTTTTAAATTCACTCTTTCTTTGTAGTTCGCGTTTCTTGCAGTCTTTTGTTTTCGAAGCGATTATCAGATTTTTCTTTTGTTTTTTTGCTTCTTTTAAATTCACTTTCTTTGTAGTTCGCGCTTCTTGTAGTCTTTTGTTTTTCAAACGATTCTCGGGGGACACGTCGTTCTTTTTCTTGTCCTTTGTTTCCCAGAAGAAACGTCATTTTTCTTTTTTTTGTTTTTTGCCTTTTTTTAATTCACTTTCTTTGTAGTGCGCGCCCTTGCAGTCTTTTGTTTTTTTAAACGATTATCAGAAAAAACGCCACGTTCGAAAGCACCATATTTTAGGATCTGCGTTGATTGCTGCTCGTCTTGGTTTAGTTTACTTTAAATTTTCTGAATTTGAGAACGAAATACGAAGAAGAAGAAGAAGACGTTTTACTAATTAAGACACTACATTTTGTGAACGAATTAACGTCGCGCAAAGCGTGTCCAAAAAGAAACTGTCATCAAAAGTAAGCCCCCACCTTCTGTCCATTAGTCCATATCTGTGTGATTTGAGACCTCGACCTTGAGATTCCACAAAAATCTATTTTTTTACATACGAGTAGCAACCAGAGGGATTTCTTGGGTGCGATAATTTTTGAAAAGCGCGATTTATCTGGCAACTCTGTTCAATTGGCACGAACAAGTGTATAATTAGAGATGAATTTGAAAATTTCTTCTGCCAATGTAGATACGTGGTTAGTATCACGTCCCAGGTCGTGCCAAAACTAAATTTAAGTTTACGAGATAACTAACTTTGTTCTGTGTACTTACACTCCCTTTTTTTTTTCTTTTCAAATAAAGAGAATTCCACTTTTGAAACTGGAATTTAATCAAGCACAAACAGAAACATAATTCATGATTATCAAATAATAACAATAAATATTTTGGGCTTGTAGATAAGGCCCCCATAAATTTCAACCGCTGTCATCCATTTGTTATTTATCAGCGGAAAATTTTCAGCTCTTCTATTTGGGGGACAATTGGAGAGCGCACCCGGACCTAACAGAAGCAAATACATCGGCTGCATAGACCCCAACTGTGACATTGTGAGCGTGATAAAAGACGCGTACGAAAATGCGAGGTTCCTCTGCGACCAGTACTACCTGGCCAGTCCGGACCTGATAATCAAAGAATCCTTACATAATGGTAAGTGGCAGAGGAGGTACTGCGACGTTTACTAATTTAATGTACGCGTAGATGTCGAACAAGAAAGGGGGGTGAGGATAGTCTACGTCCCTTCTCATTTGTACCACATGCTTTTTGAACTGTTCAAAAACGCGATGAGGGCAGTGATGGAATACCACAGCTCCACCGACGTGTATCCACCTATAACCGTGGTCCTTGCCAAAGGAAAAGAAGACATATGCCTGAAGGTCAGTGAAGAATTTTTTTTTTCATTAAAAACCCGGTGTAACTTCTTCCATTTTTTTTAAATTTTAGATGTCGGATAGGGGAGGTGGAATCCCTCGTTCTACCACAGACCACATCTTTAAATACATGTACTCAACAGCTCCTCAACCAAGCAAATCAGATGCTCACACAGTTCCTTTAGCCGGATACGGATATGGCCTGCCCATATCACGACTTTACGCTCGATATTTCCACGGCGACCTGATCCTCTTATCGTGCGAGGGTTACGGAACGGACGCGGTAATTTACTTGAAGGTATAAAGCGTGATCCATAAGTAACACCACGTGATGGCAAATAACGTATTTTTGCAGGCGTTGTCCAATGAGGCGAACGAACTCCTGCCCATCTTCAACAAGACCACGTCGAAATTCTACCGGACGGTGATACCGACGGGTGATTGGTCGAACCAGGCCACCAACATCGGAAGCAGGCAGATTTGCACGAACCTGAGGAAGCACCAAGTACCGCACCAGTCGGTTCAGGAGACGATGACCGGGACGGGGGCCATATAGCTAGAGGATTAATAATTAATTTATTAGCGAATTAATTTCTATTTTTCTAATGCGTAGAACTTCTCTTGTACATATTGTTGTATATTTCTTATGTTGTTATATTTATTAGAAGTATTTTTGTGAACCGAGTTCACGCGCCGTTGAGCTTATTCAAATTCAAAACGAAAACTCGCCCAGTTAGGGGAAAAACCGTAAACCTAATTGTAGGTAAATAAATACGGACTGTGAAGATTTCAGATAAAAAAGAATTTTAAAACATTAGGATGACGCAGTTAAGCATGTATGTATGTTGTGGATTATTGTATATAATAAGTATATAAAAAAATATACAGGTGAGCACAGAGTAATATTATCGATGACTGATTTTTTTTTTGTTTTAAATGCATCAATAACCCGGCGAGATTCGTGGCTGTATGATTTTTTTTGTTTTCTTTTGGTTGTTAATTAAAGGAGGCTCCCGTTTTTTCTGTTTATGACAAAAGCATGCGCACGTTTTGTTACCGAATCCAGAAATAAAAATATTTTTCTGAAATAAAAACGTCCTTTATTTAAAACTTACGTGTTTACCTTACAACTCGGAAAATGTAGTTCAAATTAGGTGTAGACTTAAGCGCCATCTACCGGCGAAGATTTAAAACAAAGCATATCATTCATGGGAAGAATTATGACTTGCTTCTTTATCGGCTTTTCTAAAATAAAAAAGAGAGCTTCACGTATACTATTTGAGAGTACTAAGTATTGAATAATTTTGAAAGTGGTCCATAGGTAATACTACCGAGTGACTTTTTAATTTTTTTATCAACTCTTGCCATGAATTCTGGACGGCATGTCTTAGCTTAAGTGAAAAGCACTCGTTGATGCTGTTTTCCAGTAAAGCTAAGACATGCCGTCCAAGTTCCATGGCAAGAGTTGATAAAAAATTTTAAAAATCACTTGGTAGAAGCAAATTGTTCGAATTTAATGCCAAATTGTACTAGAATTTTCCGAGAATGTTCTAGATGAAATATTTTGGAAATATTTCTGATGCAAACCTTCAATCATTGTTGATCACTGTGTATTCTAAACGTATTAAGTGACAGCAGACAATTGAAAGAATTTCTAATTGAATAAACGAATAGTTGTTTTTTATTTTTATTATTTTCCTTTGATTTAATTATTTTTGAATCTTTATTATTTTGTTTTCTTTGTTTTGTCACATTCTTGCAAATTGTCATTTTCAAAAAATGTTTAATCTGTTTAATTGTGTTTTAAAATCGATTGTTTTTTGTTTTTATTTTGTTTTAAAATCGATTGATTGTCTTTTGTTTTAAAATCGATCGATTGTCTTTTGTTTTTATTTTGTTTTAAAATCGATCGTCTTCCGTTTTTATTTTGTTTTAAAATCGAATGACTGTCTTTTGTTTTTATTTTGTTTTAAAATCGACTGTCTTTTATTTTTATTTTGTTTTAGTTTTAAAATCGATTGTCTTGTGTTTATTTTGTTTTAAAATCGATTGTTTGTCTTTTGTTTTTATTTTGTTTTAAAGTCGATTGATTGTCTTTTGTATTAAAATCCATTGACTTTTTTCTTTTGAAATCGATTGTATTTTGTTTTAAAATCGATTGTCTTTTGTATTTATTTTGTTTTAAAATCGATTGCTTTTTGTTTTTATTTTGTTTTAAAATCGATTGATTGTCTTTTGTTTCAAAATCGACTGTCTTTTGTTTTTATTTTGTTTTAAAATCGATTATCTATTGTTTTTATTTTGTTTTAAAATTGATCGATTGTCTTTTGTTTTAAAATCGATTGATAGTACTTTGTTTTTATTTTGTTTTATAATCGATTGTCTTTCGTTTTAGTCTTAAAATCGATTAACTTTTGTTTTTATTTTATTTTACTTTTAAAATCGATCGTCTTTTGTTTTTATTTTGTTTTAGTTTTAAAATCGATTACCTTGTTTTTATTTTGTTTTAAAATCGATTGATTGTCTTTTGATTTTATTTTATTTTAAAATCGATTGTCTTTTATTTTTATTTTATTCTAGTTTTAAAATCGATTACCTTGTTTTTATTTTGTTTTAAAATCGATTGTTTGTCTTCTGTTTTTATTTTGTTTTAAAATCGACTGACTTTTGTTTTTATTTTGTTTTAAAGTCGATTGATTGTCTTTTGTTTTAAAATCGATTGTCTTTTTTTTCTTTTAAAATCGATTGTATTTGTTTTTATTTTGTTTTAAAATCGATTGTCTTTTGTTTTTATTGTTTTAAAATAGATTGATTGTCTTTTGCTTTAAAATCCATTGTTTTTTTTTCTTTTAAAATCGACTGTCTTTTGTTTTTATTTTGTTTTAAAATCGATTATCTTTTGTTATTATTACGTTTTAAAATCGATCGATTGTCTTTTGTTTTAAAATCGATTGATTGTCTTTTGTTTTATAATCGATTAACTTTCGTTTTAGTTTCAAAATCGATTATCTTTTGTTTTTATTTTATTTTAGTTTTAAAATCGATCGTCTATTGTTTTTATTTTGCTTTAAAATCGATTGTCTTTTGTTTTCATTTCGCTTTTCAATTTTTATTATTTCGTTTTCGTTCTTATCAAATTGTTTTCTTTTTTGTTTTTATCGTTAATCTACTGAACTGCACTGTGAATATTTAAATTCGTACCTAAACATAATTTTTAAAGTTTTAAATACTAACGAAAATCAAGTAAAATTGTGTAATTGCCAGTTACTCAATTTTGCTTAATTTTCATCTGGCAAGAAAACTTGATTTTTTAAATAATAACGTCCAAAATTAAAATAAATTTCAATAAACACTAAAAATTAAACTAAGTACTTTTCGGTTGATAACTGGTAACTTCTTGTTATCAAATCTGGTGATTTATGTTTTGAACGTCTGGCAACACTGGTTGCTTGCACGTGTTTACGGGTGATGTCCGCCGCGTTCTAACCACCAAATTAATTTTAAGGTTAGAAATTTTTTATTCCTCTATTGCACGCATAAAAAACCCGGTGAAATGGTGGAACAACAAAGACAGAGGGTCGAGCAGGAGATGACCAAAATGGTCAACGAAATAGACAGGAAGTACCTCCGCAAAATGCAGGTGAGTCAAATTTGAGGTTAGGTTTGTCCGGCAATGTTTGTTTTAAATTTTAGGGCGACATGCACCGCTGCGCCGCGAAATGCTGCGAGGACACCGACATATCGTTAGAGAGCGTCCAGCGCTGCGTGGAGTCGTGCTCCGAGCCCCTAAATAAAGCCCAGAATTACGTCCAGAAAGAACTGGAACACTTACAAAGTCGACTGCAGCGCTGCGTTATGGAATGCAACGATAAAATCAAAGACCAAATGGGGCCTAGCCCATCGGACGCTGATGTAAATACTTTTTCCCCAATTAAAGAATACCCGTTGAAATAATCGGGGGGTTTTTAGGTCAACAAGTACACGCTGATGTTTGAAAACTGCGCTGTGAAATGCGTCGACAAGCACTTGGAGCTCATTCCGACCGTAATGAAAGCCATGAAGACGGTGTTGTCGAAGCAGGACAAGCAGAGCGTTTTGTGAGAGAGAGACTGGAACGTAGATAATAAATTAGTCTTTGCAAAGTACTGTAAATAGCAAATTAATTAATTAATTGATGGGTTTACACATAATTCTAGTTAAATTTATTAAAAGAATTGTTCACAAATATAGAATGCTTTTAGAGAGAATTTTAAAATTCATAAGACGATCACCATAATGAAAGTCAAAGTCCAGGTCTCATGAAACAGGTGCCTTGGAAGCCCTTTGCTACAGGACTTGTACAAACAGATACCAAATTTTCATTGCTCTCAAACTATAATTACTTTATTATGCACATCAAGTCTCTAACAAATCTTTGTCTAACATAATTTTCCCGAGATCACCGCTTCTAAACATTTGAAGAATTAACTTCGCAGCCGAGTTCAAATCAGGTTTGTGCACATAGTTCCCACTAGCAACATCCCTAAACTTCAACGTTTTATTTTTTGTTAACGACACCCACGCTAAAAGTTCCAGAACTTCGTCAGTCGGCTGCGGCATGTTAAACACATCAACGTAATCGAACATCTTCTGTTTATTCATCCAATAGAGCAGGTAATCTACGATGACCGTTTCCCCAACCAAGTGGTCTTGCAAAGTGTTGCATAGAGCCAGCTTCAAGCCGGTTTCGGTGTTTGGTATACTCGGAGTTAGAATTCCAGGCGTGTCCAACATGTAAAACAGCGGCTTCTCACTCATTTTGATTTTGTTTAAAACGCTCTTGGTGATACCCGGGACGGCACCGACTGGCGTAGCGTTGGCTTTACGCAGGAATCGGTTCCTCAAGGCGTTAATCAAAGACGACTTCCCCACGTTTGGAATGCCGATTATCATCAAGCAATAATCAGGCGCCTTCGCCCGATTGTACCTGTCCGATTTGTTAATTAGTTCCTGCGCTAGAGGAAATAACTTCTTCACTCCCCTGCAACGATCGATCTTGCAGTTGGTGAAAACGACGTGCTCCACATCGCTGAGTTGCTTCATGATTTGTGGCAAACACTCCTTGCCGATTAGGTCCACCTTGTTCAGGACTAGTATGTGTGGCTTGATTCCGCTGATTGTGTGCTTGAAGTCGGCGTTCCTGCCCGAAAGGGGGATCCTCGCGTCGTGCACCTCGATGATGCAGTCGACGCTCTTCAGTTTCTGCTGCATCTGCTTCAGGCCCCTTTCCATGTGACCTGGGAACCAGTTCAGTGTTTCCTTGCTGACCACCTTGAAGACGCTGCGGAACGTCTCGGACGCTAATCTTTGAGACATTTCAGGTGGGGCGTATAAAATTTACTTCAGTAGTTCAACGATCACCATTTTGAGGTTATGACAAACATAACCTTCAAAACGTCACGCGTCAGCGAGTTGGTGAATCAATCTTATTTAAATCAACGTATTCTTATTAGTTGCTGTTGCATCGTTTTTACTGTGCGTTAAATTCATTAACGTTTAGCAATTAATTAATCAAGCTCTGCCGCCTGACAACAAACAGCGCCATCTGTTGACGTCGCTCAATTTATATATGAATATGTATGTAGTTGAATTCTTGGCTTCCGGTTGGAACCGCGTGTCTCGGATTTCTCTACTGCCGACGTTTCGTTCTTCGTTGCAGAAGAACTTCCTCAGGGCTGCTGCTGGTGGTGATGCTGCTGCTGTTGTTCTTGTTGCTGCTTCGCGTTAGTCGTTGAGTCTCAACGACTAACGCGAAGCTGCAACAAGAACAACAGCAGCAGCATCACCACCAGCAGCAGCCCTGAGGAAGTTCTTCTGCAACGAAAAACGAAACGTCGGCAGTAGAGAAATCCGAGACACGCGGTTCCAACCGGAAGCCAAGAATTCAACAATGGACGACGGCCGCGGAAGCCTTCAAGTTAAATTAATATGTATGTATATTAAGCGCGATTTATGAAAATTCGTTGAAATTTAAACGAAATTAAAATTGTTTTCGTTAGAAATAAATATTTAGGGCCAATTTCATAACTAAATTTAAAGGAGACTTTAAAATTAAGGTCACATTCAGATGTGTAAACAAGTGTGTTTTCATATTTGTTTTAACATCTGAAAGTGGCTTTAAATTTTAAGTCTCCTTTAAATTCAAATATGAAACCGTCCCTTAATATTATTAATAATAAATTTAAATAAGTATTTATTATTAGTTTGCATTTAAATATTACTTGTGTAACTTTTTGTTATAAGCCGAAATAGCTCAGTTGGGAGAGCGTTAGACTGAAGATCTAAAGGTCCCCGGTTCAATCCCGGGTTTCGGCACACGCCTCTTTTTTTTTTTTTTTCTTTATAACATACCGAATTGAATTCTTTTTAATCCGAGGAAGTTACAAACGAAACTTTCATTTAAATCATTGCAATTTGCTTTGAAAAAGATGTAAAACGCCTTCGACGTTAAGAAAAATACGATTTTAAAGACTTTCTTTTATAAAAACAAAATAACATACATTAAGATCTTAACGTATATAAATTAGTCTTTTGTTATTGTTATCATCATCATCATCGGCGAGCTGGTGTCGTAGGTGCTAGCCAATCAACTTCGGTGCAGTCCTTCCAGATGTACTTCCCCTTCAAACCATGAGCCTCTAAGGATGCGTACAGCGTAGACTGGGCCCCCTCTTCGATGGTTAAAACCCCCTGGTGATTAGTCATGTCCGTATTGACGAAACCAGGGTGGACGGAATTCACCGAGACATTCCTCTGAGGCACCTCGGCGTCCAAATCTCTTTGCTGGACCCTCGTGAGCGCACACACACCCACTTTAGACACGACATAAGCCGAGTCGGACCACCCTCGTTCAACAACCCTATCCTCTAGAGTGTCTCTAAAATACCATCAATAAATTAACAACATTTTTAAGGCACAGCTTAACTTTAAGCCAAAACTTAAACGTTAGGCTGCGTTGTATAAAAGGTTTAAACCAGGATTAAATGTAAGCCTAAGTTAGAATGTGATACTGTCCATCATAACGTTTGTTATATTCTAATTTAGGATTAAATTTAAAACTTTTATACAATGCAGCCTTAGGCCCAGTTTAACTTTAAGCCAAAGCTAATCATTGAAATAATTGTTAAGCTTCGGCTTAAATTTAACCTAGCAAGTGGGGCGACTACAAACATACATACTTGACGTATTCATTCATTAGATCATTGAGTTTGGCAACCGTAAGCTGTGGATCGCTAAACTTGCTTCGCGTTTCAGCTCCCGGGATTCTCGCCAAATGTCCCGCAGAGCTCGAGACGTTGACGACCCTCGCGTTCTCTCGCAGCAAGGGAAAGAAAGCCTCGCAAACACGCAGGAGTCCGAAGTAGTTCGTTCTGATGGTGTCTTCGACTTGTTGCGTGGTTATTTCTTTGCGGTCTTGCTGAAGCCAAGCGAGTTGAATTTTCCCCCATCCCGAGACTTAAAACCGAAGGAACTTACGTTGTACGCAACGGCTGCGTTGTTAATCAGGAGGTCGACGCCTCCATGGGTCGCCTTGACGTAATCCCTGAATTTGTCGACGCTTGCTTGGTCGTCGACGTCCAGCTGATGGAACTGGGGGTTGTAGCCTAGTTTCTTTATGTCTTCGACTGCTTTTTCGCCTCTGCTAACGTCGCGTGAGGTTAAGTAGACTGAGCCCCCGTATCGTTCGCAGAGCCCCTTGACGACGGCGAAGCCTATGCCCTTATTTGCTCCGGTAACCTAAAAAAATGCGACTGGTATTGTGTTCAAGATTATTTTATACTTACAATTGCAATTTTTTTAATATCAGCCATGGTTTGCGTTTGATTTGTTGATCAGAATAATTGAGGTTAGTCAACTGTCAGTCGAATGCTCGGGCGCAGTGTTACCAACCCATCGTATTGTATTTCAAGCACTTTCCAGGCAGTGTTGCCAAATTGGGCGATTTTGAGTGAAAATTTACGCTGAACTCGCAAATTGCAATTTGGGCAACTTTTGAGAATGAAATTACGCTTTATTTTAATGTAAGCTTTGGGCTGGGTGGAATCCCGACGTATTCGTGGATGTTTGTTTCGTTTAATTTCGTGACCCAGCTCCTAAATACCTAAGTCCTAAGTAACCTGACTGGAGAGTCGAAGAGCCAAATAATGAAACTTAAAGAAAAAACTGTAAGTTTCGTTCAAAACATTGAATTTCAATCGTTGCGCCTTCGGGCGTTTTATCGTTTACGAGTTTGCGTCACGTAATTTGGAAATCTGGCAACATTGCTTCCAGGTTAGAGCCGAAGTAGCATTAAGCTGCTCTGGAGTAACTTAGAACTACTCTGGAGTAACTTAGAGCTACTCTGGAATAACTTAGAGCTACTCTGAAGTAATTTTGAACTATTCGCGAGTACTTAGAGCTATTCTGGAATAACTTAGAGCTACTCTGGGGTAACTTAGAGCTACCCCGGAAAGCGCCTTTTGTAATGAAACATGACGGACATTCGAAACGATTTGACGTTTAATGATAATAATAAATAAAAATGAATTTGTTTACGGACTGTTTTTAAGTTCGAAATTCTCGCTCTTGTCTTTTTCATTTTTTTTTTGGCGTTCGTCTTTTGTTTTCGAGTTTGAAAATCGTCCTCAAATATTGCTGTCATTTTCTAAAATGTTCTCTTTTGTTGTTCGAGGACAGGCGCGCTCATCATCACTTCCTTCCGAATCACATAATAATATTGTCGGTTTTGATTGCAGTGGATTCCTCGAGCATTCTCTCTCTGTGCAGCTGTCTCGGCCCTATTTGAGGCCTCGTCAGCAGAAGCATAGCAAACTGGCTGCAATTTGTCAATCCTAATGCAACGTTAGGTCAGAAAGCGAAAGCGATCGCATTTGCGAATAATTAGGACAGGTCGGTTTGGTTTGCAGTGAAATTCTCAAGCTATGTTTCTGCTGACGAGGTCCCAAATAGGGCCGAAACAGCTGTACAGAGGATGCTCGAGGAATCCACTGCAATCAAAACCGACTAGCAACGATTAGTTTAAAAACAAATACATTTTTTTCATGTGTATTGTTACGATTGCATTTGTCTACAATTTTTTTGACCATAAATCAACGTAAATCCTAAAATCGCCCCCCCCGCCACCCTCCTATAAACCACTTCTAGGACCGCGGCTGTTTCTTTACTTCTCTTTCTTTTGTAAATATTATAATACGATCGTCGTTTGTTTTTCTTTTTCTTTTCTTCGTTTCCTTTCGACGTTATCTCAAGAGTCAAGAGTGTTTTGTTTTTATCTACGTTTTCTATGTTTCTTTTTTTTTTGAAATTAAATGACCTTCTTTTTAAGATCGTCATTTGTTTTTCTTCTTTTTTTTATTTCAATTTTCATTGATCTTTTCGAGCCTTCTGAGCCGTTCTTCATTTTTCGTTTGTTTTTGTTTACGTTTTGTGCGTTTCTCGAAATTAGATCCTCGTCGCCTTCACGATCGTCGTTTGTTCTATTTTTTAATTGTAAATTTAAAATTTACAATTCGTCGTTTGTTTTTTGTTTTTTTTTTTTTTCGGACGTTTTCGTTTTTTCTATTTCGATCGAGTTTGTCGGTCGTCAAGAGCGTTTTCTTGAACATCGCGATTGTCATTTGTTTTTCTTCTTTCCTTTTATTTCAATTTTCATTTCGATTGGGCTTCTCGAGCCTTCTAAGTCGTCCTTCATTTTTCGTTTGTTTTTGTTTACGTTTTGTGCGTTTCTCGAAATTAGATCCTCGTCGCCTTCACGATCGTCGTTTGTTCTATTTTTTAATTGTAAATTTAAAATTTACAATTCGTCGTTTGTTTTTTGTTTTTTTTTTCGGACGTTTTCGTTTTTTCTATTTCGATCGAGTTTGTCGGTCGTCAAGAGCGTTTCCTTAAACATCGCGATTGTCATTTGTTTTTCTTCTTTCCTTTTATTTCAATTTTCATTTCGATTGGGATTTTCGAGCCTTCAAAAACCGTGCTTCATTTTTCGTTTGTTTTTGTTTACGTTTTGTGCGTTTCTCGAAATTAGATCCTCGTCGCCTTCACGATCGTCGTTTGTTCTATTTTTTAACTGTAAATTTAAAATTTACAATTCGTCGTTTGTTTTTCTTGCTTTCTTCGGACGTTTTCGTTTTTTCCATTTCGATCGGGTTTCTCGGTTGTCAAGAGCATTTCCTTAAACATCGCGATTGTCATTTGTTTTTGTCTTTCTTCGTTGTTTATGAGTTTCATTTTGAATATTTACTATTAATCTTTTTTGAGAGATTTTAAATCTCCTACTATTTCATACCAGAAACGCAAACAACTGCAAAAGCAAGAGTTTTTAGATTTTGAAAATGAAATCGTTTCACGTACCAACTGTAAAAGCAATCGTACAAATGCTTTTATCATCGTTTTGGTAGTTGGCAGCATTAGTCGGGATTTTACAGGTTTCTGTAAGGAGGTAAGGAAGCTGCGTTAAGTAAACAGAGAGTCCGACCGTTGGGCGCGGGCCTGACGTTCAACATTGCCGCCATTTTTAAAACAACGCTTTACGTAAAATGCTTTTATTTATATTGTTCGCACAGTTTCGTGGAAATTAAAACTAAATAGCCCTTGGCACCGGGCTTCCCAGCCAATCAACGACGGTGCTGTCATACCAAACATATTGTCCCTTCAAAGTATGAGGATCCAAAGCTAAGAACAGAGGGGCCCGCGCTCCTTCTTCCACGCTTAAAATTCCTCTGTGCTCGGTCATGTCCGTGCTGACATACCCTGGATGCACGGAGTTGACGGAGATGTTCAAGTCCGGGTGGTCCTGATCGAAGTTCCTTTGTTGGATCCTAGTTAGGGCACTCACGCCGACCTTAGACACCGAATAGGATCGTTTTCCCCAACCATCATCCGTGAGGCTACCATCCTTGGCACTTCTATAAAAAAAAATAGAGCGTCTTCGAAAATGATCGCATCCCACGTGATCTCAAAACTGATACATTTTAGCCAATTGTCAGTTACGTTATTGGTCACGTGGGATTCAATATTATTACTTGACGAAGTCGTTCATGAGGTCGTTCAGCTTGGAGATCGTCAGCTCAGGATCGCTCAGTTTCTTCCGGATTTCCTCTGACGGAATCCTCGACAGGTGGCCCGCCGAGCTCGAAACGTTGACGACCCGCGCGTTTTTCCTCAGCAAAGGGAAGAAAGCCTCGCATACCCTGAGCACCCCGTAATAGTTGGTCTTTATAGTTTCTTCCGCCTGCTTGGAAAGCGCCGCGGTGTCCTGAACGCAAAAAAAAGAAAAATGCGCATTTTTTCTTTTGTTCAAGTCGGACTTACGTCGTAGTAAATCCCCGCGTTGTTCACAAGGACGTCGAGTCCTCCGTGGGTGTCCTTCACGTAATCCCTGAAGTCGTCGACGCTTTTTTGGTCGTTCACGTTTAATTGGTGGAACAGGGGGTTGAAGCCGAGTTGCTTTAGTTTCTCCACCGCGGCCTTGCCTTTTGCCTCATCGCGCGCTGTTAAATACACGGAGCCGTTGAATTTTTCGCAGAGGCCCTTCACGATGGCGTAGCCGATGCCCTTGTTGGCCCCGGTTACCTAGAAGTTTCTTTTTGGTGCGAAATTTCGTCTGCGCTGGCCGACTTACCACCGCTATTTTCACAGGCGATTCGGTCATTTTTACAGATTAATCTGAGGCACCCCATTTTTCAGGAACGTTTTTATAGGTTGTACCTAAACTGAAAGCCACAGCCTCAACCTCGGACTTGTTGTTGTGGTGGTTTTCAGTAGTAAACATATTGTTGTTTTGAAATTTGTAGCAATCGGAAGATCTTTGCGTGTTTTTATTGTTTACGTTCAACGTTTGCTATTATTTTCAGTTAATAACCATAAACAAAAGACGATCGATCGTTTAACAAATGCAAAAAAACAAAGATTCGGCCTAATAAAAAAAAACAAAACAAAGACGATCGAATTCCAATCGAATTTCAACCTTTTCCTTCATTGAACAGACAACAAAACAAAAGACGATCGATAGTTTAACAATTGCAAGACAAAGAAAGGGTTGACGATTTGGATATTAAAAAAAAATCCAATCGAATTTCAATTTTTTTCTTAATAAAAAAAAATAAAACAAGAGACGATCGAATTCCAATCGAAGTTTTACCTTCCTTCGTTAAAAAATAACAAAACGAAAGACGGTCGGTCGTTTAACAATTGCAGGAAAAAGAAATGGTCGACGATTTAGATTAAAAAAAAAAAAATAGAATTTCAACTTTTTTCTTAATAAAAAGTAAAACAAGAGACGATCGAATTTTGACCTTCCTTCGTTAAAAAATGACAAAACAAAAGACGATCGATAGTTGAACGATTGCAAGAAAATGAAATGGTCGACGATTTGGACATTAAGAAAAAATTCAATCGAATTTCGACTCTTTTTTTTTAAACCAAAAGCAAAACAAAAGGCCATCGAATTCCAAACGATTTTTTTTTAATAAAAGTAAAAGTAAAACAAAGGAAAACAAAACAAAAGACGATCGATCGTTTAACAAACGCAAGAAACAAAAGATTCGGTCGACGATTTTGATGTACAAAAAATAACTTTCGCTTTTAGTTTTGAGTCGGAAAAGAAATTAAGAGCGATGACAAGAGGCGTTCGAATTTCGACTTTTTTCATTCGTAAAAACAATTAAACAAAAAACGATCGACAGTGAGAAATAAAAAACGACGATTTGGATATTTAAAAAAAAAAAATCGAATTTCAACTTTTTCTAAATAAAAAAAATAACAAAACAAAAGACGATCGATTTTCAATCGAATTTCAACTTTCTTTTTCATTAAAAAGATAGCAAAACAAAAGACGATCGATAGTTTAAAAATTACAAGAGAAAGAAATGGTCGACGATTTACAATATTAAAAAAAAAAAACAATCGAATTTCGACTATTTATAAAAATAAAAGTAAAATAAAAGACGATCGAATTTTAACCTTTCTTCATTTAAAAGATGACAAAACAAAAGACGATCGAATGTTTAACAATTGCAAGAGAAAGAAATGGTCGACGACTTGGACGTTAAAAAGAACTTTCAATCGAATTTCGACTCTTTCTTTTTATGAAACTAAAAGTAAAACAAAAGACGACCGAATTCCAAACGAATTTTGGCCTTCCTTCGCTAAAAAAATGACAAAACAAAAGACAATCGATAGTTTAACAACTGTAAGAAAAAGAAAGAGGAAATTGGCGATAACTACCTTGTTTTCTTTCTAATTTCGACGCGTCTTCTTAGGGGCGTTAAGGAAAGCCTAAGGGATGTATCTGGATACTTAAAACTGTCATAAAATTTGCGAAAAGGCAAAATTCATAAAAGGGCTGCGCAGTAGGAAATGGGAGGTCGTAGGGCTGCGCAGTCGATTTTCGACAGATGGTAAAGCATGTCGGATAAAAAAATTCTTCTTTCCATTGGCACCCTCAAATCGGCCCTAAGGGCTCAAATAAAGAAGTTGATTTTTTCGGGACTCGCAGAAAAATCGTGTTTTCCAACGCATTTTGAGGACAAAAGTGCTTCGTGACTTCACAACTACTATGACGTCATCAAATTAAAAGTTGTTAATAACTCCCTTATTGATGGTTCGATTTCGATGTGCTTGAGTAGGGATGTTCGGAGAGCCCTAAGGGATGCGTTCGCACCCTTCAAAACCATCAAAGTTTTTAAAAAGCCGAAATACACAAAAGGGCTGCGCAGTAGGTAACGGAGGGTCGCAGGGCTGCGCAGTTGATTTTCGACAGATGGTAATGCATGTCGGATAAAAAAATTCATCTTTCCGATGGTACCCTTAAATCGGCCCTAAGGGCTCAAATAAAGAAGTTGATTTTTTCAGGACTCGCAGAAATATCGTGTTTTCCTTCGCGTTTTGAAGGCAAAGATGCTTCGTGACGTCATAATCTACTGTGACGTCATCAAATTAAAAGTTGTCAATAACTCCATATTCGTGCTGCCATCTTTGGGTTCATAGTGTGACGTTAAGTTCCCGTAATATGATGATACCACAGGTATCTGCAGCAGCCGGTAATCCGCAATTTCGCATATTCGCCTACGAATGGTGACGTCATAAGATGCGTTCAATTCAAGTCAACGTCGCTCCAGTCGAAACTCACAGATTCACACAATGGGCGTGTTCGTTTATATTTAAAATGTCAAAGTTACTGAGTGTCGTTGAGTAATCCTGAATTTTGAAGTAAATCGAAAACACCCAACACGAATCAGTGTCGCCAACCTATATTTCGTTGGCGGTCACATAAATTTGCTATTCTACAATTTTTAGGGCTAGAAGACTAGTTGGCAACAGTGACGTAGGATTTTTCCGTTCCGTGGAAATTTTTATGTCTTAAAATTGTAAAAAAAGGAACTCTTGAAGACAAAATTACTTCAATCTCAAAGCGAATCTGGATAAAACGCGTACAAACTACTCTTTGAGAGAAAGAACGAGCATAAAAGGGAATCCTTGTCCCAATGTTAGGGGAAAACGAGAGTCGATGGTTGGCAACACTGTACGATTGTCAAAATGTTAGCATGTGATTTAACCTCAAATTCTCAATCAAAAAAGCATTAATAATGCCGAACTATGACCAAGAGCAACACAATCCCTGCTTGAAAGAACAAAACTTGACATACAAGTGCCTAAGCGACAACGGCTACGACAAGGACCGTTGCCAATTAGAAACCGAAAATTACAAGATTTGCAAAGGATTTTGGGTGAGGCCCCCTTATACTTTTCCTAACAGTTTATCAGTGGAGCGTTTCAGATGTCCGTCCGAAGTGATCAGAGGAGGAAAGGCATCAGACCGTACTTACCCCCGGTCGAAGAAAGGGAGCAAATTAAGAAGGAATATTTCGCAAGCTTGAATAAATCATGAGAGGGCTCGTTGATAACGTACTAGTCGGTTCTTTAAAGAGCCAGTTTTTCACTGTTTGTTTTAAATCTTCGTTTGGTTTAAAATAAGTAATGGAAAAGAGGCCTTAACTATCCTTTAAAAAATGATGTAGGTAATAATAGTATTATTGTGCAAAAGCAAGGATTCAATTTCTCAAGGATTAGCGAAACATTTTATTGATACAGTTTTTAAAATATAATTTGAATGACTTTTAATTAAATAACTTTATTGCTTGATTGCTCCCTTACATAATCAATCTAATTATTATTATTAAGGAGATTTTGAAGACTCTTCCAATATGATTCCTCAAAATATAAGTATTATTGGCATTTAAATGTCCTTCCCCATTGCCTGGGCACAGCAACAAGTAGCAAGTTTAAAAGTAAACTGCATTATGCTGAAAACTGTAAAGAAAAGAGACCTATCATTATAATTACAAGACTTTGCTCTAAAAAGGGGGTTTTCTCTTTTCACACTTGCATCTTCCTGCATTAATTTTAATTATAATTTTGGGATGGAAGTGAATAAAAATAATTATAAAGGTAATTCGAATTAAAAGAGATTTCAACAAGTAACAGAAAATGCCTAGGTTTGTCTCAAATACCATTCAATCAAATTTAATCAAACTATAGTCTGTTTTTAAACTAGGAGGAGTAATTTGAATTTTGCCCGCCAAAAACTGACAAAGTTATTGGGTGTTTGACAGCCGGTTTTACACAAGCCTTCAATTTAAACGAAAAAATTAACATTTTTCATAATTCTTGTGACAATTTCAGTTAGTTTTAAACTTGTCAACAAATCTATTGATAAAATTGGTTATTTGAAGAATTTGTAAACCTCTTAACCAAGCCAAATTAATTTCTGATGTAGTATTACAGTGTGAATCTACCTACGACAGGCCGACAACTGTTACTCCTCCTAGTTTAAAAAGTAGACTATAGCTGCATTTCAAAGACATTTATTTTTATACAAAGACAGGTAGTTGCATAGCTTTCTGAACACAGAGCTATTCAGGAGAAAGAAAGAAAAAAATACTCTATCAGTTTCGTTAATGAGAAATATACAGGTTGCTATTGGGAAAAAATATGGATGACGTCACAGTTTGAGATTGTGACGTCACAAAAAAACGAAAAACTCCAGTTTGTGGCAAAAAATTTGCCACTTAACTTTTATTTAAATCTTTTTTTCTGTAAAACTTATAATAACATCGATGTTCCTTACTTTTTATTCTCACTGTATATAAAAATCGTCAAAAAACAACCTACAGATTAGCGCAGATCACACCCACACATTTTACGTTAAGAGCACTATCTCTGAGAATCCTCTCCTCATCACATATCCAATGCAATTGCGTTTAACTGTCTTTAACACCTCCTTATATATAAATTAAGGTAGCGACATCTTGCGGTGATTTTTGACCTAACAGAAACTACATCTTGCGGTCGACTTTTGACTTAAAAAAATAATATTATTTTTAAGTCAAAAATCGGCCGCAAGATGTCGTTTTTTGTTAGGTCAAAAATCAGCCGCAAAATGTGGCTACTTAACTGACTTTTGACCTAACAGAAACGACATCTTCCGGTCGATTTATGACTTAAAAAAATAATAATCGTAATTCTACGAATTATATATAAATTAGGTCGCCACATCTTGCGGCTGTTTTTTGATCTAACAGAATCTTGAGGCCGATTTTTGATTAAAAAAAAAAATAATTCGTAATTCTACTAGTAATAATAATTCGTAATTCAACTAATTCTACGAATTATTATTTTTTTTTAAGTCAAAAATCGGCCACAAGATGTCGTTTTTGTTAGGCCGCGACATCTTGCGGCTGATTTTTGATACATACATTTTGACTTAAAAAAGTAATAATTAAGGTAGCGACATCTTGCGGTGATTTTTGACCTAATAGAAACTACACCTTGCGGCCGACTTTTGACTTAAAAAAATAATATCATTATTTTAAGTCAAAAATCGGCCGCAAGATGTCGTTTTTTGTTAGGTCAAAAATCAGCCGCAAGATGTGGCTACTTAACTGACTTTTGACCTAACAGAAACGACATCTGCCGGCCGATTCATGACTTAAAAAATAATAATCGTAATTCTACGAATTATATAAAATTTAGGTTGCTACATCTTGCGGCTCTTTTTTAATCTAACAGAATCTTGCGGGCGATTTTTGATTAAAAAAAAAATAATTCGTAATTCTACTAGTAATAATAATTCGTAATTCAACTAATAATAATAATAATTCGTAATTCTACGAATTATTATTTTTTTAAGTCAAAAATCGGCCGCGAGATGTCGTTTTTGTTAGGTCGCGACATCTTGCGGCTGATTTTTGATACATACATTTTGACTTAAGCAAGTAATAATTTAGGTCGCGACATCTTGCGGTTGATTTTTGATCTAACAGAAATGATATTTTGTGCCCGATTTTTGGATTAAAAAAAAATTCGTAATTCTGCTAATAATAAAAATTCGCAATCCTAGGAATTATTATTATTATTATTTTTCTAAGTCCAAAATCGGCAGCAATACATCGTTTTTTGTTAGGTCAAAAATCAGCCGCAAGATGTCGCTACCTAATTGATTTTTGACCTAACAGATACGACATCTTGTGGCCGATTTTTGACTTAAAAAAATAATTTGTAATTCTACTAATAATAATAATTCGTAATTCTATGAATTATTTGTTTTTAAGTCAAAAATCGGCCGCAAGATGTCGTTTCTGTTAAGTCAAAAAACAGGTAGGTCGCGACATCTTGCGGCTGATATTTCGTACGACATCTTTTGACTTAAAAAAGTAATAATTCGTAATAATTTAGGTCGCGACATCTTGCGATTGATTTTTGACCTAACAGAAACGACATCTTGCGGCCGACTTTTGACTTAAAAAAAATTAATTCGTAATTCTACTAATAATAAAAATTCGCAATCCTAGGAATTATTATTTTTTTTTAAAGTCAAAAATCGGGAGCAATATATCGTTTTTTGTAAGGTTAAAAATCATCCGCAAGATGTCGCTACCTAACTGATTTTTGTCCTAACAGAAGCGACACCTTGCGGCTGATTTTTGACTTAAAAAAAAATAATTTGTAATTCTACTAATAATAATAATTCGCAATTCTATGAATTATTTTCTTTAAGTCAAAAATCGGCCGCAAGACGTCGTTTCTGTGATGTCAAAAAACAGTTAGGTCGCGACATCTTGCGGTTGATTTTTCATACGACATCTTTTGATTTAAAAAAGTAATAATTCGTAATAATTTAGGTCGCGACATCTTGCGGTTGATTTTTGACCTAACAGAAACGACATCTTGCGGCCGACTTTTGACTTAAAAAAAATAATTCGTAATTCTACTAATAATAAAAATTCGCAATCCTTGGAATTATTATTTTTTTTTAAGTCAAAAATCGGCAGCAATTTACGTTTTTTGTTAGGTTAAAAATCATCCGCAAGATGTCGCTACCTAACTGATTCTTGTCCTAACAGAAACGACATCTTGCGGCTGATTTTTGACTTAAAAAAATAATTCGTAATCCTACGAATTATATACAATTGAGATCGCGACACCTTGCGGCTAATTTTTGACCTAACAGAAGCGACATCCTGCGGCCCATTTTTGACTTAAAAAAAATAACAATAGTAATTCGTAATTCTACTAATAATAAAAATTGAAATTCTATGAATTATTATTTTTTTTTTAAGTTAAAAATCGATTTTATTGTTAGCCGCAAGATGTCGCTACCTAGCTGATTTTTGACCTAACAGAAGCGACATCTTGCAACCTATTTTTGACTTCGAAAATAATAATAATAATTCGTAATTCTACGAATTATTATTTTTTTAAGTAAAAAAGCGATTACAAGATGTCGTTTTTTTGTTAGATCAAAAATTAGCCGTAAGATGTCGCGACCTAACAGAAACGACATCTTGAGGTCGATTTTTGACTTAAAAAAATAATAATTCGTAATTCTACTAACAAAAATGCGTAATTCTACGAAAATCGGCTGCAACATGTCGCTTCTTTTAGGTCAAAAATCAGCCGCAAGATGTCGTGACCTAAATTATACTTATATGTTAACGTGTGGTGAGTGGGTGTGATCTGCTCTAACCTGTAGTTTGTTTTTTGACAATATATATACATAATTAATTGATTTTTAACCGAATTTATATCTTTGAGAACTAAAAACTTATTAACGTTGAACGGTTCAAATTTAACACCCTGTATACCTGCACCAGCTGAACTTCTTACTTCTTTCAGTTCAGAAATAATGCAGATCTGCATTATGATAGAAATTCGGTTAAAAATCAAAATGAAAAGAAATTTATTAATTATCTCTTAAACCACAGTCTCATTTAATATTTTTTAGTTCAAATATTAAAAATAATTTAACAAATACAGTCCAGCAATTATTGTTTATTAATTTAATTGTAAAAACCCAAAATAAATTTTTTAACCTCTAGCCTAACATCGCGAATTGTAATGATTCCACTGTGCCAAATTAATTGAGGTTTCAAAAATGTAGCGCCCGTGTCTTTAGAAAAGATTCGAGAATCCAATAGGATTGTGAAAAAATGCGAAAATTTTTCTTTAATAAAAAAAAATCACGTCGACTTTGCACACATCATTTTAGCTTCGACTTTTCCATTCAAAACGTAACACAAACGTTAAAAAAAGACATTCCCTAATTTGTTATCTTAAAAAAAGGAACTTCGAGCGACAGAATTCTTTAACGATCTCGTCTTATTTATAGGGCGATTCCTTTGAGGGAAAGAGATAAATCCGCCTTCCATTTAAAGACACAAAGAGACAAACCTTTTTATTTTTAAAGAGCATCATCGCATAAAAAGATATTTTCAATAACAGACAACAACATTCTAAAAATAGTCTTCTTTATTATTACCATCTTTCTTATATATACAGTATCTTCTAAATTTCAGATTCGGGAGGAATGCTACGCGGTTTGGATTTAGAAGGCGAGCTTCTTCATGAGCAGGTACATGTGTTGATCGATTTCGAACCCGTGGAGATTGTTGGCGTCTCCCTGGAGTCGCATCAGTAATCCCCCGAACGAAACGTACGCCGCTCTGGAAAATTAAAAAGGAATTATTCCACGTTCCATCCTTTTGTTAAAGAAATAATGAGGAAAGAGGATGGAGTATACATACATTATATTAGTGAAAACGAATCGAAAGGAATATACAGGGTGATTCCTAAATTTAACAAAAAAGAACGTGACACGATCACGATCCGTTGATGCAAACGATGTTCGCTTTGGGCGTATGGATAGTGGTCGTGGCTTCTAATTTACACAACCAGCTAACCACACTGCCAGAGCGTAGATCGTGTAATCACAAAGCCATGGTAATCCAAGCGATATTTCCCAAACCGAACGTTCACACGTGCGCGCCAATCGATAAGGCCGTCATTTTTCCAGCGCGCCGTGTAATTCGAGATGTGGACGCCTGCCTTTAATCGGATTCTGTTAATTAGCAGTTAGCAGCGTCGATAAGCGCAGTAAATTGTGGTGCAGAGCCATGATCTAATTAAAACGGACATGCTGCTGCGCCGCTCATCAATAGTTCGAACAATGCAGACGGACGCAAGAAGAAAATAATAATAAATTGGGAGCTTTTGTATTTGTTACATTAAAAAAGATTCAATTTTAAAGCGTGACCCCTTAAAATTAGAAACTAGGCAACACATTCTACTTCCGTGTTTATGAATAGACGAAGTTATTTCTGATTTGATTGATGGGTTGCCTGTTCTAAAATCGTCAGGGGTCACCCTCTATGCAGAGACTAACCTAAAAAAAAATAGCTTTATTGAGTTCTACTCACTTTACTACACAGTGTTAGTCAAAGCAACCACGTCACGTGTTCGATTTTGACGAAATTAAATATAAGGGGATGGTCCAAACACTATGAACTATTTTAAACGCCGCAGCAAACATACTCTGGATACTTATTTATTTATTTGTTTTAACAGTGTGGCGTCATTTAGGGCTTCCCTTTTCCCTAGGAACTTTTTATTTGCTTCGTTGTGTTCTTGTCGACGATTTCCATGACGTTGTTGAAATAACCAGAGATTTCTAGGTCAAAATTCGAACTTACTCTTAACTAACTTCAATTTATACTTGTAATTATAATATTATACAACTTGTAATGTTGTACCATGAATGGTAACGATCGAGCTAATATGTTCGTCACTCAAAACTTGAACCCAAAACCATAGAACGCCACTGGCGGTTGTTACGTTGAATGAAAACTCTTGCATGCCACGACTGCATCTGATCAAGCTTCATTGTTTTACGTCTCAGATTACGACGACCTTCACATTGGTGCGGAAGCTTTTACGATCAGCTGCAATTTCGTATTGTTACGCGTTTATAACGTCCAGATGAAGTGGCCAGATTTTTAAGACAAGAAAAAAGAGAGCGCACTAAGTAGACTGCTCGACAGTCCCCCCATCTGTTGTCGCCTCACATACACCTATGAAGTAGCAGTGTGAATAAAAGATTAGGTTTGACATTTGGAACTTTTATTTGTTTATATTTAAAAGTCTATTCCACATTAAACTATTCGGGATGACTTTGTTAATCTTCAATTGAATTGTCTATTAATTACAGTTCCCAAAAAAAGCAACCCCAATTAAATTCTGACTTAATTCATTTAGGATTGATTTGGATTAGTCTCATTCATGGTGAGCAACAAGGGTGGACGATTCTTTTTAAATCGATTTAAATCAGTGATGGCCACCCTTGGATTGCTGACCCCTCCCTTGTTGACCTACAGTGGAAACAACGGCGGATATCGTCCCCACCCTCACTTATATCGTCGTGTCTATCGAATTGTAACGATTTACTTGGCCGCGAGTGTACCTTTGTGTTTGAAAAGCATGACGTTAATACCAGTCAAGAAACGGCGCCAAATTTAAACTGTGGAGATCCGGATAGTAGAGCAACGCGAATCAAAAAGTTAACTGCTCAGTTTAACGTGCGGATTTAGAGAAAAAAATGAGTATAAAAGAGAAAAAAGAAAGATGAGAGTGAAAGGAGAAGATATGTTCATTTTAAAAAAGAGAAACCTGGCCAGCCTAGGAAGTGTAATCGTTACGCCACGCGGCGATTTAAACACCCCCAGTCTCTAATATAATTGGAAGTTTATCTCAACTCCCAAATAATTCAAATTAGTAGGATTTGATACGTAAAATTTAAGTTCACTAATAAAATAACAGGAACAAAATGATTAATCACACTTAAAGCGATGCTACTACTTTCAAATGGCACTTCAGAGAATCCTATTACTTTAAAATGGCACTTAAGGTGATCCTACTAGTCTAAAGTGACACTTAAGGTGATCCTACTAGTCTAAAGTGACACTTAAGGTGATCCTACTAGTCTAAAGTGACACTTAAGGCGATGCTACTACTTTCAAATGGCACTTAAGGCGATCCTACTATTTTCAAGTGGCACTTAAAGAGATCCTGCTACTTTAAAATGGCACTTAAGGTGATCCTACTATTTTAAAATGGCACTTAAGGTGGTCCTACTACTTTAAAACGGCACTTACGGTGATGCTACTAGTCTAAAGTGACACTTAAGGCGATGCTACTACTTTCAAATGGCACTTAAGGCGATCCTACTATTTTCAAGTGGCACTTAAGGCGCTCCTGCAACTTTCAAATGGCACTTAAATCGATCGTACTGCTTTAAAATGCCATTTAAAGCGATCCTATTACTTTAAAATGGCACTTAAGGTCATCCTACTACTTTAAAACAGCACTTAAGGTGATCTTACTAGTCTAAAGTGGCACTTAAGGCGATGCTACTACTTTCAAATGGCACTTCAGACAATCCTACTACTTTAAAATGGCACTTAAGCTGATCCTACTAGTCTAAAGTGACACTTAAGGCGATGCTAATACTTTCAAATGGCATTTAAGGGGATGCTACTACTTTCAAGTGGCACTTAAGGCGATCCTACTACTTTCAAATGACACTTAAAGAGATCCTGCTACTTTAAAATGGCACTTAAGGTGATCCTACTATTTTAAAATGGCACTTAAGGTGGTCCTACTACTTTAAAACGGCACTTACGGTGATGCTACTAGTCTAAAGTGACACTTAAGGCGATGCTACTACTTTCAAATGGCACTTAAGGCGATCCTACTATTTTCAAGTGGCACTTAAGGCGCTCCTGCAACTTTCAAATGGCACTTAAATCGATCGTACTGCTTTAAAATGCCATTTAAAGCGATCCTATTACTTTAAAATGGCACTTAAGGTCATCCTACTACTTTAAAACAGCACTTAAGGTGATCTTACTAGTCTAAAGTGGCACTTAAGGCGATGCTACTACTTTCAAAAGGCACTTAAGGCGATCCTACTACTTTCAAATGACACTTAAAGAGATCCTGCTACTTTAAAATGGCACTTAAGGCAATCCTACTATTTTAAAATGGCACTTAAGGTGATCCTACTAGTCTAAAGTGACACTTAAGGCGATGCTAATACTTTCAAATGCCATTTAAGGCGATGCTACTACTTTCAAAAGGCACTTAAGGCGATCCTACTACTTTCAAGTGACACTTAAAGAGATCCTGCTACTTTAAAATGGCACTTAAGGCAATCCTACTATTTTAAAATGGCACTTAAGGTGATCCTACTAGTCTAAAGTGACACTTAAGGCGATGCTAATACTTTCAAATGCCATTTAAGGCGATGCTACTACTTTCAAAAGGCACTTAAGGCGATCCTACTACTTTCAAATGACACTTAAAGAGATCCTGCTACTTTAAAATGGCACTTAAGGCAATCCTACTATTTTAAAATGGCACTTAAGGTGGTCCTACTACTCTAAAACGGCACTTAAGGTGATGCTACTAATCTAATGTGACACTTAAGGCGATCCTACTACTTTAAAATGGCACTTAAGGCGATCCTACTACTTTAAAAGGCAATTAAGGCGATCCTACTACTTTAAAATGGCACTTAAGGCGATCGTATTACTTTCAAATGGCACTTAAGGCTATCCTATTACTTGAAAATGGGAATTAAGACGATCCTACTACTTTAAAATGACACTTAAGGTGATCCTACTAGTTTAAAATGGCACTTAAGGCGATGCTAGTACTTTCAAATGGCATTTAAGGCGATGCTACTACTTTCAAATGGCACTTCAGGCGATCCTACTACTTTAAAATGGCACTTAAGGCGAACCTACTACTTTCAAATGGCACTTAAGGCGATCCTATTACTTTAAAACGCAATTAAGGCGATCCTACTACTTTCAAATGACACTTAAAGAGATCCTGCTACTTTAAAATGGCACTTAAGGTGATCCTACTATTTTAAAATGGCACTTAAGGTGGTCCTACTACTTTAAAACGGCACTTACTGTGATGCTACTAGTCTAAAATGACACTTAAAGCGATGCTACTACTTTCAAATGGCACTTAACGCGATCCTACTACTTTCAAATGACACTTAAAGAGATCCTGCTACTTTAAAGTGGCACTTAAGGCGATGCTACTACTTTCAAATGGCGGTTAAGGCGATGCTACTACTTTTAAATGGCACTTAAGGTGATCCTACTAGTGTAAAGTGGCACTTAAGGCGATCCTACTACTCTAAAATGGCACTTAAGGCGATGCTACTACTTTCAAATGGTACTTCAGGCCTTCCTACTACTTCAAAATGGCACTTAAGGCGAACCTACTTCTTTAAATAATTTATGTGGTCTTATTTTGGCGAGTAGTTTTACAGTCACCCTGTATGCTACGCCCTAACGTCATTTTCATTTATCTAATAAGTGCATATTTTGAGTTGAAAAAAGCAAACAAGTTTTTTTTTGTTGTATACATTATTATTAATTGTAACAATCCTAAAGAGTTTGATCACACTCCCCCACGTCAGAGCGACGTTATGCAACCATACATACACATTTGGTACGTAATGTTATTCCTCCATAAGAATTCAATTGCCATCTTCTCTCGATTTTTTAAAAATTCCTGTTTGGTCTCTTTCAACCTTTCCTCGGATTAAGACATTTTATCTCATTACAAATTAGAGCAGTAAAGTGAAATTTGCTGTCGTCGTGTTCTCACAGACGAAGAAGAATTCAACTGGCACGCGTCCAAACGGGGTAAATTGAGATATTCCCCGTCACGAACGTAGAGAAACGGGTCAAGTAACTCCGGTGAACGTCGCGGAACGACAAGTAAAAAAAAATTAACAACAATTAATATCACCCGCAAACGAACGATTACAGGAAACGTGAATAGCCAGCTTTCGGGAACGCGCGATTTTGAAAATGTTCCAAGAATATGCGCGAAATTTTCGAGAGCACGTCGCCGACGAGATTTAATATGGCAGCGATATTTGTGAAATCGCTTTAATAATAGAATTAAAAAAAGCCCCGGCGTATATATAATATGTTAAACGCGTCCGCGACGATTTATAAATATTTAAAACGCTCTAATTCAGGTCAATTTATTTAAATAAAGAACAACACCAACTAAAAGCTTTAATCAATACAGAGAAAGATCAGTTATTACAACATAACAAAAGTTCGAGTCAATGTGTTTTCGAATTAAAAACAAGTCGAAGACAATACATTGTAACGTTACACAATTATATTTTAATAGTTTCGGAGAGACGTGGTCTTATTCACAAAGGTACATACCGAATGTTTCGCTGAAACTTGAAACGTGAAAAACCCCAGAATTAGGACAGGCTGTATTATAAAAGAAAAGATAAAAAAAAACGAGACGTTCGCTTGATAAATATGCAACATCTACTTCGCTGTGTATTCGAGACAAAAAGTTAAAAAAATCTAAGGGTTTAAGGTGAGGGCGCGCAAAGTACCTGCCCATGGTTTCAAGTTGAAATGAAACATACGGTATGTCGTCGAGTGATTCCATTTCGAAAGGAATCCAACCGATCCATCATGATTATGCGAGTTTGTAACGTTTCGAAAAAATAAGTGAAATAAAACAGTCATCTGCAGGGGGGGGAGGGGCGTTGATTTTTTTTCTTTCATTCTCGTTTGGTCTTCATTTTGCTGGTGGCAATCGTCCTGCTGATATTTCGGGCTTGTCAGTCGTTGATTGAACATTTGACTTGATTTTACTGATCATTCATCTACAGTGTGGTTTAAAACTGCTCTTCTTCTTCTTCTTTTTAGTTTCTTGCGGTTATGTATACAACAAAACACGCAATCAAAAACTAACAATTGCTACAATTTTCTTTGGAAGTCTGGAAACCCCCACGTAGATGTTGAAATAAAAACTCGCCAGGACG
Source organism: Serrognathus titanus (assembly GCA_039766575.1). Lineage (NCBI taxonomy): Eukaryota > Metazoa > Arthropoda > Insecta > Coleoptera > Lucanidae > Serrognathus > Serrognathus titanus. The sequence goes on from CM077911.1 coordinate 56,853,312, forward strand.
TATTCTTCGTTCACAAACAGTGGCGTAACAATAGGGGGGTTACATTGAACCAGAACGTATAAGTGGTCTTAATAAAAAAAAGTGTAAACTCGACTTTTAAAATGATTATCCATCACTATGTCGTCATCAATCAATTTAGTGAATGAGTCAGTGTAAAAAAAAAGCAAAAAAAAGTGTGATCCACGTGTTCTTTTAAAGAAGAATAAAAAAAAAGAGAAGCAAACAGAAATAAGGAAGATGATACATATTCTGGAGTGTCGTACCAGATAGTGCATTTACAGATTCACATAGATAACTGCAGTGTAAACGCGCATCTGGCACGCATCCCAGAACTTCACATTCCGGAAGTCCGCGAAGGAACGGAACCAACAATCAGAGAGGCCACAGGCAACAGCTACACATCCCACCGAAAGCACCTACAAAGTTGATTCGAATCAACATTTTTATTCTCATTAACGCACGTGCGACAAAGCAGAGCTTACTCTTACGACTTGGATTCCTGATCACCCGGTATGAGTTGCGTTCAAGTTTCAAGGTCTCATTTTTTTTTTTGTTTCAGAAATTTGGAAGACCCCAAGAAGAAGAGGAGACCCCATCAGTCTAGCCAAGAAAATGGTTCTTCAAGCACCTAATTGACTTGGCCTTGAATTCGAAGAGCAGTTGGAGCGGTTGTTTCTTTTCCAATCGTTCCAGCGAACTGGTTAGGCCTCCTCAGTATAGTAGGTATCCATTTTTTTAAGAAATAAATTAAGAAACCTTGCAACTAACTAGAATGCAGCAATTCTATAATTTAGACCCATATAACTGGGCCTTAAAGTAGTTCCTGCTTTAAAGCTGTACTGTAACAATAAGCACTCGTTTTCGGGAACCAACTCTCGTAAAAATAAACTCTGCAATTGCTTCATTGTTGGGTGAGGTTGAGAGAGAAAAAAAAATAATCATGCAAACAAACACCATGCGTTCGTTAACGGCAAACCTAAACAATCAAGCGCGCGTTAAGTGATGGCCGACCGGCGAAAATAAACTTTCGTTGGCAATTTCTTTTGGCGAGTTTTGCGTCAGGCGTCGAGTTTTTCGCGCGGCGAGAGGGCGAAAAGGAAATCTTTTCGGGCAAGTAAAACAAACGAGGGCGTGTAAGCGCGATGAATCACAATGGTTACAAAATGCATGTGTATCTCTCTTGGCAATCTTTCAGGTGATGTCATGCAAACGCTTAATAGGGTTCAAATAAATGAGGCACGTTCGGAGGAAGCGAATTGTAAACGTCACCGAGTCGGCCATTTTATACGAAATGTAAAGCTGGTCGATTTAGAAGTCGCAAAGGGAAAATATCAAAAATGAAAAGTACAGTCAAAGAATGGGCACAAGAAATTCGTTGAGAATTTGGAATACCCACAATGGACTCTGTAGAGACTCGAGAATCACAAACGTGTTAACAATTTTGGCACAGAAAACAGTAACCAACTACTTAACTGGAGGGTAAGATACGTTCTAAAGGATTTCAGTTTATAATTAATTTATTTGCAATAAACTGGGGGGTTTAAATACGTTGCCAGTTTGGATAGGAAATTCCAAACCCAGATGGGTTTCATGGAGATTTGAAGATCACTAACGTACTAACAATTTTGGCACAGAAAATATTAATTAACAACTTAACTGGACGTTAAGATACTTTCTAAGGGATTTCAGTTTTTAATTAATTTAAAATTCGCAATAAATCCGAGGGGTTTAAATACCTTGTCAGTTTGGATAGGAAATTCTAAGCCCAGATGTCTTTTATGGAGACTTGAGAATCACAACGTGGCACAGAAAACATTAACTACCAACTTAACTGGACGGTAAGCAACTTTCTAAGGGATTTCGGTTTTAATTAACTTAAAATGAGCAATAAATCCGGGGGTTTAAATACGTTGTCAGTTTGGATAGGAAATTCTAAGCCCAGGTGTCTTTTATGGACACTTGAGAATCACAACGTGGCACAGAAAACATTAACTACCAACTTAACTTGACGGTAAGCAACTTTCTAAGGGATTTCAGTTTTTAATTAACTTTAAATGACCAATAAATCCGGGGGGTTTAAATGCGTTGTCAGTTTGGATAGGAAACTCTAAGCCCAGATGTCTTTTATAGAGACTTGAGAATCACAACGTGACACAGAAAACATTAACTACCAACTTAACTGAACGGTAAGCTACTTTCTAAGGGATTTCGGTTTTTAATTAATTTAAAATTAGCAATAAATCCGGGGGGTTTAAATACGTTGTCAGTTTGGATAGGAAACTCTAAGCCCAGATGACTTATATGGAGCCTTAAGAATCACAACGTGGCACAGAAAACATTAACTACCAACTTAACTGAACGGTAAGCTACTTTCTAAGGGATTTCGGTTTTTAATTAATTTAAAATTAGCAATAAATCGGGGGGTTTAAATGCGTTGTCAGTTTGGATAGAAAAGTCTAAGCCCAGATGACTTCTATGGAGCCTTAAGAATCACAACGTGGCACAGAAAACATTAACTACCAACTTAACTGGACGGTAAGCTACTTTCTAAGGGATTTCAGTTTTTAATTAATTTAAAATTAGCAATAAATCCAGGGGCTTTAAATACGTTGTCAGTTTGGATAAGAAATTCTAAGCCCAGATGTTTTTTATGGAGACTTGAGAATCACAACGTGGCACAGAAAACATTAACTACCAACTTAACTGAACGGTAAGCTACTTTCTAAGGGATTTCGGTTTTTAATTAATTTAAAATTAGCAATAAACTGGGGGGTTTCAATCCGTTGTCAGTTTGGATAGGAAGTTCTAAACCCAGATGAATTTTATGGAGACTTGAGAATCACAAACTTATTAACAATTTTGGCACAGAAAACATCAACTAACTGCACAATTGGAAAGCAAGATATTTTCTGAAGGATTTCAGTTTTTAATTGGATTGGATAGGAAATTGTAAACCCAGACGAATTCTGTAGAGATTTGAGAGTCACAAACAACAAATTTTGGCACAGAAAACATTAACTAACTACTTAACTGGACGGTAAGATACATTCTAAGGGATTTCAGTTTTTAATTAATTTAAAATTCGCAATAAACTGGGGGAGGTTAAATACGTTGTCAGTTTGGATAGAAAATTCCAAACCCAGATGACTTTTATGGAGACTTTATGGAGAATTACAAACGTGCTAACAATTTTGGCACAGAAAACATTAACTGAGTACACAACTGGAAGGCAAGATACTTTCTGAAAGATTTCAGTTCTTAATTAATTTAAAATTAGCAATGAAGAGAAAGTCTCAAAGTTTACACGAAGAAAAAAGTGGGAGGAGGTTTAAACACCTTGTCAATTGGATAGGAAATTGTAAACCCAGGTTAATTCTGTAGAAAGTTGAGAGTCACAAATGTGTTAACAATTTTGGCACAGAAAACAATAACTAACTACTTAATTGAGAGACAAGATAATTTCAAAAGGACTTAATTTTGTAATTTTGCGAGGGGGGGTTTAAGTACATCATCAGTTTGGTTAGGAAATTCTAACAAAAGATGGGAGGGAGTTTAAATACTTTGTCAAATGGATACAAGACTCTAAACCCACATGAACTCTATAGAGATTTGAGAGTCACAAACGTGTTCAAAATTCTGGCACAGAAAACATTTTTTTTAAACAGTTTTTAATTAATTTAAAATTCGCAATAAACTGGGGGGGGGGGAGGTTAAATACGTTGCCAGTTTGGATAGGAAATTCTAAACTCAGATGAATTGTAATACAAACGTGTTAACAATTTTGGCACAGAAAACATAAAGTAATTACATAGTTGGAAGGCAAGATACTTTCTGGATTTCAGTTTTTAATTAATTTAGAATTAGCAATGAAGAGAAAATTTCAGAGTTTACAGGAAATAAAAGATGGGAGGGGGTTTAAACACTTTGCCAATTGGAAATTGTAAACCCAGATGAATTCTGTAGACATTTGAGGTCACAAACGTGTTAATAATTTTGGCACAGAAAACAATAACTAACTACTTAACTGAGAGACAAGATAATTTCAAGAGCACTTAAGTTTGTAATTAATTTAAAATTTGTGGGGGGTTTTAAATACATCGTCAGTTTGGATAGGAAATTCTAAACCCAGATGAACTCTATGGAGATTTGAGTGTCACAAACGTCTTATTAATTTTGGCACAGAAAACTTTAGTTAACGAAGAAGATATTTTAAAACTGGTGTAAATCAGAACGACTTTAAAATTAAAGCAAACCAGTATGGCTACCATTTAATTAATTGTTGCAAATAACATCACACAGAGAAAGAGAAAACAGGAGTAACCTAATCGAACTTACTTATTCTTGTAAGGAGACCAGAAGAGATCAGAAGATGAGTTGCAAATCTCCAAAACGTTATGCCAAGGATGGTAGGTACAGTGTTCCTTTAAATTGAAGAGGAGAAGGCAACGTTTTCCTTACGAAAGTAAGAAAATGGAAAATCATCGTATCTGAAAGCGATCGATTAATTTCCTTCGACGAAACCTCCAATTTTCAAGGTTCAAATCAATTATTAACATAAATTTTAAGCATTTTAATTATGGGAAGCGATCAAAATCCCGAAAGCGATGGCGCTTTTTAAATGGAAATCCTTCGTCGTGGAAGAAAATCGCAAAATAATTTTGTTGTTCGCCTCTGGACGAGTTATTTTTGCGCACTCGCGTTGCCAACAAAAATTTATGCGTACACAGAACGAAAACGTGGCTCTCGACATTAAAAACTGCGAAAAACCTGACACGCTAATGAAAATAAAATGCCACTCTGAAAGCGTATTACGTCTGAAAGCTGAAAATTCGAGTTTCGGTGCACACACTGAAGCCATGCTATCAAAAGAGAAACAAAATACTCGGAGACGATAATTAGTTCTGGAATAATTGTTTGTAATAATTACGAATTATGAATCGCATTAAGCACTACTTCGTTTTTAAATTAATGTCGTCTTTTATAAAATAAACGATTTGAAAATGAATAACAAATAGAAACATCGAAAGGAACTCGTTTGCTTAGGTTACATAAACATGTAATTATCACTAATTTTGAACTGTACATTGTAGCACGTTGAAACTATGACTCGCAGAAAGCTTTTTGTTGGTTTCAGTTTACTTACGTCTTGCAATTTTTTTCTAGGCCCCCATTAGTTGGAATTACAATAAATTAAGTTGCTTGCACTAAATTCCAGGGGGAAATTAATTTAATTTAGAAGACGAAAGCAACGAAAGTTTCCATAGCCTCGTGCTGATTACTAATGAAGTGACGAAACAGAAATAGTGCCTTACCGTTGCTTTTTCCTTTTTGGTTTAATTAAAACCATATTCCACCTGAACACCGCAAACACATATTCCAGAACGTTTATCCCAATCCCAATCCCTTGCAAAACTAAATTAATGAATCATGATTAGTTGGATGTGATTAGCAAAGGATGATGATGATTATTATTAGTGTTAGTAATAAATACCAATTAAAAATTAATGTGTTTAAACCATAAACCAGAACTTAAACCACAAATTATATACGGTCACAAACGCGCCTCTTAACTATAATTACAACAAACGTGGAGAAAAAAAAAAACTTGAATGCGTTCCAACGTTTTCGAAAGCGATCCACACGCGAAATAAACGCTGACAAGAAATCAACTAATGCAAATTACACGCACTGTATACATATATAACCACTGGGTTGATATCCAGCAGACGGTAAGCGAGTAAGTAATAAACCAGGAAAGATAAAAGCGAAACAGCTGAGCATCGACTCATAATAATAATACACTGGATCCGGGCTGGACATCCAAAATAACACACCTTACTCCGAGTGTGTGCATTATGCAAGACGTCCGAAACGTCCAAAATGCACTCTAATGCCAGCTGCTAATTCTAAGCCGAAGATCATGCCAACGTGGCCGCAAAATTCAAAATGCAAGGACGCGGGCACTCTTCGATGCAATTAAATTTAGATCACTATTCGGTTGGGTGGATAAAGTGGGACACATCAATAGGCGAAAGATTTCATTTGCGTTATGCAAATGAATGCTCTTACTTAATCAGGGAACGTGTTCGTAATTTGGCAATACAATAATTTATTTCTGATTACTTAAGGACGTTCATAAATCAACATGTATTTTAGTTTTCCAGAAATAATTAATGAAAACTCAGCCCCGAAACGACGATTCGCCCCCCAATTAAGAAAGAGCAGCAAAATAAATACAGACAATAAAAGTGTTTTATGGTTTTATGATTGTTACGGCGCTGCATCGGGCGTGAACTTGACCTTTAAACGGAATTTACTTGACAAGTGCATGTAAATTATTTCGTGTACAAATAGTATAAAATCAAGCCCCACTATGAACACCTTTGACAGGTAAACAAATAAGTCGCAAAACAATTCAAATCTAAGTGTTAAGAATTTGTTGGTGTTAAAAAAATGACAAATCAATTTAATTTTAATTTTGTAGACGGATTAAATGCAGATATTACTATTACGGTAGAGTAAGAAGCAGTAGATAAGCTGTGCATACCGACTGTTTCATTGAAATTTGAAAAAAGGCGGAGTCAGAAGACTGCCACGCCTACTTCGCTCTTGTCTTCTGGTCAAAGAACCGTCGAAGAAAGTGTACTCAAAAAATTCGCGTACGTTTCGAACTTTAAATGAAACATGTGGCGCATTTGTAAAAAAAAATCGATTCAAATTTTTAAAAACAAATGAGCATCTTCCGTTCATTTCACGAACCGAACTGAATTTTCTTTTGTTCTCATCGTTTTGTGTTCTTCTATTGGAGATTGATCGTCTTTTGTTTATTTGTTTTTTTTTTCTCCTTTTAGTGTCTTGCTCGTTTTGATCTATTTGCTTTTTTTCGATCAAGATTCGTTCACAATCGGTCGCTCATTGCTAATTTTGCGAAAAACGATTTCCAACCTTAAAAAAAGAAACGAATGAATTCGACATTTTTTTAAAATTGTTTTGGTGACGAAGAAATGCATCCTGGACTCGATCGTCTTTTGTTTCTTTTTCTCTTCCTCAAATGGTGACGGGATTCGATTGTTTTCTGTTTGTTTGCTGATTTTATTTCATTTTGCGAAAAACAATTTCTAATCTCAAAAGAAGAAAGAAATAATTTCAACATCTTTTTAATTTTTTTGGTGATAAAATAACACTGTGCATTCGATTGTCTTTTGTTTTTTCTCGTCTTCTTCAAATGGCGACGGGATTCTTTGTGAAAACGATCGTCTTTTGTTTGTTTATCTTTTTAGCGCCTTCGTTGTTTTGATTTATTTGCTTTTTTCGATCATGTAGACAAAAGATTCGTTCACAATCGCGGTCGCTCATTGCTAATTTTTTTTTATTTTGCGAAAAACGATTCTCTAACCTTAAAAAGAAGAAAGAAATAATTACGACATCTTTTCAGTTATTTTGGTGGCGAAATGCACCGTGCACTCGATCGTCTTTTCTTTTCTTTTTCTTCTCTTCTTCAAATGGTGACGGATTCTTTGTGAAACCGATCGTCTCTCGTTTGTTTTATTTTCCTTTTTTTTCGATCATGTAGAAAACAGTTTCATTCATAAATGATGAAATGAATGAATGAATGAATGAATGAAATGATTTTTGACTTTAAAAGAAAAAAAGAAAAAAATATGACAGTTTTTAAATTGTTTTGGTGGCGAAATGCACCGTGCACTCGATCGTCTTTTGTTTTCTTTTTCTTCTCTTCTTCAAATGGTGACGGGATTCTTTGTGAAACCAATCGTCTTTCGTTTGTTTTCTTTTTATCATAAGTCATTATGATTTGCGTACTTGTTTTTTTTTTTCGATCATGTAGAAAACAGTTTCATTTATAATTGATCGCTTATTGCCAATTTCGTTTTATTTTGGGAAAAAAGATTTGCAACTTTAAAAGAAAAAGCAAGACAAAAAATATGACGGTTTTTAAATCGTTTTGGTGACGACATGCTTCTGCAATCGATCGTCTTTTGTGTTTTTTTTTTCTTCTTCAATTGGTTACGAGATTTTTCGTGGTAATCGATCGTCTTTTGTTTGTTTTCCTTTTTAGTGCTTTTCTTGTTTTGATTTATTTGTTTTTTCCGATCACGTAGAAGAAAAGATTCGTTCACAATCGGTCGCTCATCGCGAATTTTATTTTATTTTGCGAAAAACGATTCCCTAACCTTAAAAGAAGAAAGAAATAATTGCGACATCTTTTTAATTATTTTGGCGACGAAATGCACCGTGCACTCGATCGTCTTTTGCTTTTTTCTCTTCTCTTCTTCAAATGGTGACGGGATTCTTTGTGAAACCGATCGTCTTTCGTTTGTTTCATTCATAATTGATCGCTTATTGCTAATTTCATTTTATTTTGGGAGAAATGATTTTTAAACTTAAAAGAAAAAAGAAAAAAATTTGACAGTTTTTAAATTGTTTTGGTGACGAAATGCATTCTGCAATCGATCGACGTTCTTGGTGAAATCGATCGTCTTTTGTTTGTTTATTTTTAGACCGCCATTCTTGCTATGATTTTCTTCCGATCATCTAGAAAAAAGTTTCATTCACTTTAAAAGAAAAAAGTTTCATTCACTTTAAAAGAAAAAAGTTTTTTTTTATCGTTTTGATGAGGAAATGCATTCTGCAATCGATCGTTTTTTGTTTTTGTCTCTTTTTCAATTGATTGCGAGATTTTTCTTTTTCTTTTTAGCGCCTTGCTTGTTTTGATTCATTTGCTTTTTTCGGTCATTCGGTCATAATCGCGGTCACTCATTGCCAATCTTATTTTATTTTGCGAAAAACGATTTCTAACCTTAAACCTTAATTTCGACATCTTTTTAATCGTTTTGGTGACGAAATGCATTCTGCAATCGATCGTCTTTTGTTTTTGTCTCTTCTTCAAATGATTGCGAGATTTTTCGCGAAATTGATCGTCTTTTGTTTGTTTGTTTTTCTTTTGAACGCCTTTCTTGTTGTGATTTATTTATTTATTTTTCGATCATGCAGAAAAAAGATTCGTTCACAATCGGTTGCTCATTGCCAATTTTATTTTATTTTGCGAAAAACGATTCTCTAAACTTAAAAGAAGAGAGAAATAATTTAAACATCGTTCTTGGTGACGAAATGCACCGTGCACTCGATCGTCTTTTGTTTGTTTTCTTTTTACCGCCTCTCTCAGTATGTGTTTTTTTCGATCATATAGAAAACTGTTTCATTCACAATTGATCGCTTATTGCTGATTTCGTTTTATTTTGGGGGAAACGATTTTTAACCTCAAAAGAAAGAAGAATAAAATTTGACATTTTTTTAATTGTTTTGGTGACGAAATGCATTTTGCAATCAATCGTCTTTTGTTTGTTTTTTCTCTTCTTCAATTGGTGTCGAGATTCATTATGAAATCGATCGTCTTTTATTTGGCTTTTCTTTTCAAGGCCTCTCTTGTTTAATTGGTGACGAGATTTTTTGCTAAATCGATCGTCTTTTGTTTGTTTTCTTTTTAGCTCGTCATTCTTGTTATCATTTACTTGCTTTTTTCGATCGTGTAGAAAAGTTTCATTCACTTTAAAAGAAGAAAAAAGTTTTTTAATCGCTTTGGTGACGAAATGCATTCTGCAATCGATCGTCTTTTGTTTGTTTTCCTTTTAGCCCGCCGTTCTTGTCATGATTTACTTGCTTTTTTCGATCACGTGGAAAAAAGTTCATTGACTTTAAACGAAAAAGAAAATTTAATCGTTTTGCTGATGAAATGCATCGTGCAATCGATGGTCTCTTGTTTTTTTTTAATCTTCTTCATTTTGTGACGAGATTTTTTGTTAAATCGATCGTCTTTTGTTTGTTTTCTTTTTGGCCCGCCGTTCTTGTTATGACTTGCTTGCTTTTCTCGATCACGTAGAAGAGTTTCGCTCGCTTTAAGAGAAGAAAAGAAATTTTAATCGATTTGGCGATGAAATGCATTCTGCGATCGATCGTCTTTTGTTTTTTTTTCTCTTGTTAAATTGGTGACGCGATCGATCCTTCGTGAAATCGATTCGTCTCTTGTTTGTCTTTCTTTTTAGCCCGCCGTTCTTGTTATGATTTACTTTGCTTTTTTCGATCGTGCAGAAAAAAGTTTCGTTCACTTGAAAAGAAAAATTTTTTTTTATCGTTTTGTTGATGAAATGCATTCTGTAATCGATCGTTTTTTGTTTTTGTTTTTCTTGTTCAATTGGTGACGCGATTCTTCGCGAAATCGATCGTCTTTTGTTTATTTTTCTCTTGTTCAATTGGCGACGCGATTCTTCGCGAAATCGATTCGTCGTCTTTTGTTTGTTTTTCTTTTTAGCGCGCCTTTCTTGTTTCGATTCGCTTGCTCTTTTCGATTACGCGTGGAAAAAAGGTTCTTTAGCACAATTGGTCACAATTGCATTGCCAATTTCATTTTGTTTTGCGAAAAGCGACTTCTAAGCTTGAAAGAAAAAAAATAATTTCGGCAGTATTTAAATTGCGTTTAAATACAAAATATATTCCGCACTCGATCATCTTTTGCTTTATCATCTTCTTTTTTCTTTTGGATCGCTGAAGAATGTTTTTTTTATGCAAGAAAAGGAATATCGACTGATGCGATTCAGAGCAGCGTTACGAAAACAAATTTTTTGTTACGAAACCTTCGTAATATGTCATCATATCACGAAATGCATTCTGGATCGTCTTTTGTTTTGTTTTTCCTCTTTCTTTTGTTTCCATTGAAGAAGGCTTTTATGCAAAAAAAAATTTCTTTTCGCGATTTTTCAAGCGAAAGATGTCCATTGTTTTCTGTTTGTTTCTTTTTCTTTTTCAGGAAATGGGTAATTTTTTTTTTGTACTGTTGCCTTTGTATAATTCATTTAGAAATAAATATACAGTATTACCTAGACTGGTTTTAATTAATCTCAAAATGAAGTTAATGGTTGGCTCAAAACCTTACAAGGTTTAGGCTGGGTTGCCGAAAAGGTTTAAGCCAGAATGGAACCAGCCTAAGCCAGGTTTTTTTTTTATTTGACCACGAGTCGATTTGATGGCCTGAAGATAACCAACGAACCTTTTCATCAGTTTAGATCGACTTCAGTAACAAGAGTAGCCAACCTGTAGACTTTCTTTCTACAACTCTTCATTGTAACATAATATTTCTAAACTTTCAAACAAAAAAAAAATCTTCAAACTTCAGAAGGAACCACAATTTGTAAGCATGTTTTCAATTTTCCAAGGCCTAAGTGGACCTGAGAGGTCCAGGTCCAGTGACTTTCGAACGGATTCTATTTCATTAAATTTTTTTTTTGTATTTTTTGTCGTTTCGAACTAAATTATTAGGTATGCCATCCAGGTGATTTTCGAATGGATTCTTTTTCGTTTTGAACAAAATTATAGGAGATGAAATCTAGGCGACTTTTGAACGGATTCTTTTTTGTTTCGAACTAAATTATGAGGTATAAGGTCCAGGTGATCGTCGAACGGATTCCTTCTTGTTTCTAACTAAATTACAATCCAGCTGGTTTTGGAACGGATTTCTTTTTTCGTTTCGAACTAAATTATAAGGGCTAAAGTCCAGGTGACTTGCAAACGGATTCTTTTTCGTTTCGCACTACGTAAGTTACAAGCGTTGAAGTCCAGGTGACTTTCGAACGGATTCTTTTTCGTTTCTTCAAAAAAAAAAAAGATATTTTAAGCGCGTTTAGTCCGAAGATCTCTCTCTCTCCGAGGCACGCAACCCACACGTTTCAAAACAAAATAATACGCCATATATTTTTAAACTGGATGCCCGCCGGCACTAAAATAAGTTCCCCGTATTATGCAATTTTCGGCCTAAATCTAAACATAGCGTAGAGATGATACAGGTGCGAACGAATTCGCAAGTCTCAACAATTCTGCGCGTATATTTAGGTGCACGTGCTGAAATGATTCATTGTCGAGCAGCACACTGTCCCCGTTGTTAATAAATAATGCTGCAGCATGTGCTGGTTGCACACACGCGCGTGTGAGTGTCAGGCTTGACCGTGAAATATGTTGCAATTAAAAATCGATTGTCCGGAATTTATGTTGCGAATACTTACACCGCAGCTGTTGGTACAACAATCAACGTGAGCAAGTCGCTTAATGATCAAGAAAGACGAAGACATTTTTATGAAATTCTTACTTGGAAATATACGATTGTAATAATTGCTTGTAAATCGCTCTTTCGTAATACAGAAAATAAAATCAATGACGAACGAGTTTCCGCGCAACTTTTCAATTTCCACTCGCCTCTTACTTTCGGACGAATTAATTTTCGCAAATCGGATTACGCAATACCGGGCTACCCAAAATATCTCGGGGCTTGAGAGCATCTGGCGGAGCTTCTCTGAATTAGAACACAGTTCCTGCCTCCACCGCAGAGGTCTCCGGCGTGTTGTTTTTCACAATATTATCTTATCATCCATTATCCCGATCAATGGGCATTAATTTTATGTATAATTAAGAAGCTGGAACTTAAAAGAAAACAATTTCACATTCGAACAAGCGCAATAAACAGAGAATGAAAGGCCCAATTTATTTTCTTAAGCGGTAATTAAAATTTTACTCCCAACGCAAATAAATCCGGGCGAAAAAATTCACATTAGCGTCGGAGGAAAACGCAGCAGCGGAGAGAAGAAGGCAATTAAGCTCTAAAATAAATATTTATCGCGACGTGAGTTTAATTAAAGACTCCTTCTGGTTACAAGCGATCAAAAGTAACGTCCTCTGATGATCTCTCTTTATCTCAACGTCCTGCAGATAAATTAGGGAACAATCAAAACTACGTCTCCACAATTCTGATGAGACATTACTTTTAAATCTGATTGTACATCACATTAAAGCCTTCTTCTGGTTACAAAGCGATCAAAAGTAACGTCCTCTGATGATCTCTCTTTATTCCAACGTCCTACAGAGAAATTAGAGAACAATGAAAACTACGTCTCCACAATTCTGATGAGACATTACTTTTAAATCTGATTGTACATCACATTAAAGGCTCGCTCTGGTTACAAAGCGATCAAAAGTAACGTCCTCTGATGATCTCTCTCTTTATCTCAACGTCCTGCAGATAAATTAGAGAACAATCAAAGCTACGTCTCCACAATTCTGATGAGGCATTACTTTTAAATCTGATTGTACATCACATTAAAGGCTCGCTCTGGTTACAAAGCGATCAAAAGTAACGTCCTCTTATGATCTCTCTCTTTATCTCAACGTCCTGCGGATAAATTAGAGAACAATCAAAACTACGTCTCCACAATTCTGATGAGACATTACTTTTAAATCTGATTGTACATCACATTAAAGGCTCGTTCTGGTTACAAAGCGATCAAAAGTAACGTCCTCTGATGATCTCTCTTTGTTCTAACGTCCTACAGAGAAATTAGAGAACAATGAAAACTACGTCTCCACAATTCTGATGAGACATTACTTTTAAATCTCATTGTACATCACATTAAAGGCTCGTTCTGGTTACAAAGCGATCAAAAGTAACGTCCTTTGATGATCTCTCTTTATCTCAACGTCCTGCAGATAAATTAGAGAACAATCGAAACTACGTCTCCACAATTCTGATGAGATATTACTTTTAAATCTGATTGTACATCACATTAAAGGCTCGTTCTGGTTACAAAGCGATCAAAAGTAACGTCCTTTGATGATCTCTCTTTATCTCAACGTCCTGCGGATAAATTAGAGAACAATGAAAACTACGTCTCCACAATTCTGATGAGACATTACTTTTAAATCTGATTGTACATCACATTAAAGGCTCGTTCTGGTTACAAAGCGATCAAAAGTAACGTCCTCTGATGATCTCTCTTTATCTCAACGTCCTGCGGATAAATTAGAGAACAATCAAAGCTACGTCTCCACAATTCTGATGAGACATTACTTTTAAATCTGATTGTACATCACATTAAAGGCTCGTTCTGGTTACAAAGCGATCAAAAGTAACGTCCTCTGATGATCTCTCTTTATTCCAACATCCTGCAGATAAATTAGAGAACAATGAAAACTACGTCTCCACAATTCTGATGAGACATTACTTTTAAATCTGATTGTACATCACATTAAAGGCTCGTTCTGGTTACAAAGCGATCAAAAGTAACGTCCTCTTATGATCTCTCTTTATCTCAACGTCCTGCGGATAAATTAGAGAACAATCGAAACTACGTCTCCACAATTCTGATGAGACATTACTTTTAAATCTGATTGTACATCACATTAAAGGCTCGCTCTGGTTACAAAGCGATCAAAAGTAACGTCCTCTTATGATCTCTCTTTATTCCAACGTCCTGCAGATAAATTAGAGAACAATGAAAACTACGTCTCCACAATTCTGATGAGACATTACTTTTAAATCTGATTGTACATCACATTAAAGGCTCGTTCTGGTTACAAAGCGATCAAAAGTAACGTCCTCTTATGATCTCTCTTTATTCCAACGTCCTGCAGATAAATTAGAGAACAATGAAAACTACGTCTCCACAATTCTGATGAGACATTACTTTTAAATCTGATTGTACATCACATTAAAGGCTCGTTCTGGTTACAAAGCGATCAAAAGTAACGTCCTCTGATGATCTCTCTTTATTCTAACGTCCTACAGAGAAATTAGAGAACAATCAAAACTACGTCTCCACAATTCTGATGAGACATTACTTTTAAATCTGATTGTACATTACATTAAAGGCTCGTTCTGGTTACAAAGCGATCAAAAGTAACGTCCTCTTATCAACTCTTTATTCCAACGTCCTGCAGATAAATTAGAGAACAATGAAAACTACGTCTCCACAATTCTGATGAGACATTACTTTTAAATCTGATTGTACATCACATTAAAGGCTCGTTCTGGTTACAAAGCGATCAAAAGTAACGTCCTCTGATGATCTCTCTTTGTTCTAACGTCCTACAGAGAAATTAGAGAACAATCAAAACTACGTCTCCACAATTCTGATGAGACATTACTTTTAAATCTGATTGTACATCACACTAAAGGCTCGTTCTGGTTACAAAGCGATCAAAAGTAACGTCCTCTGATGATCTCTTTTTATTCTTATTATTTATCCTGCAGATAAATTAGAGAACAATCAAAACTACGTCTCCACAATTCTGATGAGACATTACTTTTAAATCCAGGAGCTTTTGTAGTCCTGCGGGGTTTAAATTAAATTAAAGCGAACGTCTCACATAATAAACTTGACAAGTTCTTTAACAACCAGGAGGAGACCTAATAACGATCATTATGTTATCACACCTGTACGCCAAGGCAAATAGCGCAGCGGCAAAGTTCGTTCCTGCAATTACACGTCACTTCGGAGGAATTATTTATTAGCAAGCCGCAGAGTAGTGTGTGATTAGGGCGACACAGGATGGCATAAATCAACGACGGCTGGTTCTTCGTTGCAGCGCGAGCCGGAGGACCTTGGAACTTCCAGTTATCATCATCAATGTTGCTGCGACGAAGAGCTACTGAGATACCACCAGCTGTGTTCACTGCACTAAATTCAGTCAACACAGGGTGGATCCCGGTATCTCAACGTCGTGATACTTTTATACTGGAGATTCACTAAATTCACTACAACTAACCGTAACAGCTTGAGTGGCTGACGTATACAGGGGGGAATTACTTTTGGGAAGTGTTTTAAACTACTCAAAATTGAATAGGGATATTGCTTGTACTTCAGGTTACACGTAGCAATTCCACCGACAACTCAAAACTGCAAACAACCAATGGATGCAAACACTACCCACTGTTCTCCTCGCCATCAGAAGTGCATGGAAGGACGACCTCCAGGCATCAGCAGCCGAGTTAACATTAGGCGAACCAATTAGGACAATTTCTGACAAAAAACAGAAAAAACAAACACCTTGGAACCAGCAAGTTTCGTCAACCAGCTCAAAAGGCATTTCCAAGAACTCCAACCCACCACGACACCCAACACAAATTGGGAACCCTTGCTTTAGACCAATTAATAAATTTCGTGGGCTTCTAAGATCTTTATTCTCTGAAAACCCATAATGGTGATCAATTGGCTTAAAGCTAGGGTTTCCAACTTAGTCACTTTTGTGGGTTTCCAAGGTCTTTAGGCTTTGGAAGGAAACAAAATAAAAAAAAAACCCTGATTTATCAAGTTGGCATGATTTGTCAAGTTCTCGTTGATGGTTGACTGCCAAACCAACTCCTAAAGGTTCATAGACCCCTTTGGATTTCGATCCCCAGGGGGTTGAAGTATTGGCTCCAGCCTGAAGTTTATTTCGTAATTTCTCTGCATCCTTTTCTGTTTGTTTCTTTATTCTGTAAATCTTCAAGGCCTTTGTCTTCGGTTTTCTTCTTCTAGCCACACGTTTTTAGATTTCTTATTGTGTCTTTCACTTCCCCTTCATTAATTTTCTTTTTCCTTTCGTCCTCCCACACTGTAGATCTTTAACTTTCGTCGTCGGCCTTCTTTCTTTCGTTTTTTTAATTACTTTTTAGTTTCGTTATGTCTTCCGTTTCTCTTTCCTTTTGTGTCTACTCTGTACATCTTCACAACTTTACCATTTTACCGTTCATTTTGCTTTGGGTTTTTATTGTTTTTTTTTTTTTTTTTTTTCGCCACCTTTCATTTGATACATTGATTCTCCGCGTTGTTGCCTTTGTCTCCACTTTGAAGATCATCACTTCATCTTCTTCTTCTACTAATCTATAATTCATTCATTGTGCTCTCGGCTTTTATTAATTTTTTTTATATTTTGTAGTTTCTTCTTTATTCGGTCCATTCTTTTTCTCTTTTGTCCCCAATCCCTGCACCTATATTTGATCTCCTTTTTAATTGATTGGCTATACATTTATTTTCTTTTGGATTTTCGTTCGTTTTCTTCTCATTTTTCCCTTTTTCATTTGGTTAATTGATTTTATCCTTTTGTTCCTATTCTGTTGGTTCAGTTTGGAGTTCTTCACGCTTTCGTCCTTGACCTTCTTCTACTGAACTGTTAATTTCGCTTTGTATTTTTATGAGGTTTTAATTTTTTGATTTCTTTCGGTTCCTTTGTCCCCCATTCTGCAATCTTCATACTTTTGTTTTCGATTTTCTTCTTCTTCAACTGATCTATCAGCCATACATTCATTTTGCTTTGGGTTTTGAATTTTCTTATTGTCTTTCATCTCTCCTCATTTCGTTTCTTCATTTCCCTTCATTTTGTTGTGGGTTTTTATAGGTTCTTATTACATCTTCCGCTTCCTTTTCATTTGATTTATTGATTTTCAATTTCTCCTTTTGTCCCACTCCGCGATCTTCACACTTTTGTTCTCGGTCTTCTTCTTCTTCTCTTTTCACCGATCAAAATCACACATTCACTTTGTGCTGCTTTTTTAGATTTCTTATTACGTCTTTCGCTTTCTCGTCCTTTGATTTATCTTCTATCTTACTCCGTTTGTCTCGATTTTGTAAATCTTCACACTTTTTTCTGATCTTTTCACTATGTTCAGTTTCCTCTTCTCTATTTTCTTTTTCTCGACCATCATGGTTTTTGAAGAGACGTCTTGCGCTCCTTTCTCTTATTCAAGATGACCTTCTTCACAAAAAAAAAAAAAATTGGTCTTAGTTTCCGTCCGACTTAATGAAGGCGACACAATCATTTGCGAAAGGAAATGGCTGAAAATCGTTCATAAAAATAGAATTGCGAAATAAAATTGAAGTGTAAATTGACGAAAGAACAACTTACAAGGAAGAGAAACAATTGACAACCACTCATGAAGACAATTAATAGAAAATCGTTCATGACAAACAATTGATTAAATAAATAAGTAAAACGAAACAAAGTTGTGGTATAATATTCAAGGACGAAAGAACAACTTACAGCAAAAAAAAACACAATTGTTGGCAATTGTTTACGAAAAGAAATTGCTCGTCTTCAACCTGATCCAGCTCTTCCAGTACAGCGTCTAGATTGATTATATCGATTTATAGCATTGGCAACACTGCTTCGAGCCACAGTTATGTGGCTGTCATTAACTCGATCGGCTGTTTCTGCCACGTGTTGTCGTTTTTAAGGTTAATTTACAACAACAATTTACGTCAAACATACATAGTTCGTACGCTCCCCACTCCCCCCCTCTTTAATCGCCAATCCTCCAAAGCAGGAAAAGCAGCTTTAGAGTGACATTGCTGCAAATCAAGCAGTCAATGAAAAAGAAAACTTAACCTCAAAATATCAAGCATAACAAATCTAACGGCCAACCTAAATTTGGTGAAAATGAATTTCCTAGCCTTCTAGGTCACTTTTTTATGTTTCCAAATATTTTTAAACGTCAACGCTAGGAAAACGTGTTGATAATGTCAGTGAGAAAGACAACTTAACCTCAAAACATCATGCGCGATGAAGCGAGCGGTGATGACAGTGCCAACTTAAATTTTACAAAAATAAATTTCTCACCCTTCTAGATGTTTTTTTTTTCTGGATCATACAGTACAACGTAGGTTTTAAAGTATTTTTAAAGGTTAATGTTAGGGTGACAATGTTGCCGGTGGTGATAATGTTGCCCAAAAATAAGTTTCCCCGGCGTTCTAGATGACTATTTTATGTATCATACAATACAATGTAATCTTAAAAGATTTCTAAACCTAAATGTTGCCAGTAACGCAGTCAATGAAAAAGAAAACTTAACCTCAAAACATGAAACATGACAAATCGAACAGTGCCAACTTAAATTTTGTAAAAGTAAATTTTACTATGACTATTTTTTTGATCATACTGTATAATGTAAGTTTAAAAATATTTTTAGACGTAAATGTTAGGGTGACAATGTTACCAATAGCACAGTTAATGAAAGGTCGGACACTCCTCACCAGACGTTCCGACATATCAACACCTTTGGATTGTTATCATCAATAATGAAGACGTTTTCATTGTGTTTGTGACAATCAAATGTTTGGCTCAAGACCACGATAAAAACCCCCCAAACTCTCAGTACAATTATAAATATGCCCTTGTGGAATTTCGTGCCAAAGAATAGGAAGAATATGTCTTAATTCCCTAAGAGTCGTGGGTTGAGGATTATGCTTATCCATCTTCTTTTGCAACATGTCCCAAACTTTTTCCATCGGGTTGGGATCTGGTCATTAAGGGCCCTGAGCACGATGTGGTCTTGCGTTGTCATCCCAAAAAATTAAATTTTCACGTCCAATTTCATTTCCTCTGGGTAGGACGTGACCCATGATAATCTCCTCTTCGTATCGTCTTGTATTTACATGCCCATCAAAGGTATGGAGGTTAGTGCGATTTCCCAAGCTGATTCTGGCCCACGCCATAACACCACCTCTACCAAAGGCCACGACTGGTTGGATGTACTGGGGCAAATAACGACGTCCCTGTTCTCGATGGACCCGTTTACGACGACTATCCTTGTGGATGCAAGAACGTGACTCATCGGTGAACAAAATGTCCTCCCAAGGAGTAGCTTCTTCAAGTCTTTGTTCGGCCCCCTGACGTTTGTGATCCCTTGTTAAAGGTGGCCGTCTGTATGAGGTCAATCTGTTTCTTACTGTTTGATCTGAAATTCTAGTACCAGTGGCATTGGCAAGGCTCTGCATATGCTGACGAGGAGTTGCGAAAGTTCGTCTTCTGGCCTAAATGATCAAAAATCGATCTTCCCTTGGAGTAGTTACATTCTGATCCACTACCACAAGGTCTTCTTGCAGCTGTTCCCGTTTGCCTAAAGCGAGTAACTGTTCTTGGAATCACACTTTGAGAAGTGATTTTGCGATTTCAACTTGCCGGACGCCTCTTTGGTGCATTCTTACCACCAAATCAGCTTCCCCATCACTTATTATTCACAAAAATCAACCAAGACGCAGCGAAAATATTTTTTGGAATTCCTACGCTGCCACCACTTTTTTAATAATTTGCGACAGTTGCCTCCTGTGATAGTTCTTTTTAGTAAAAACGGTTTTAGTACTAATCCTCCATAATATAAAAAAATGCAAAAAGACTTTTTTTTTTAAATGGAAGTACACGTTGGGGCCATATCCCTATTCAATTTTGAGTAGTTTATAATTAAGTAACTCCATCTCTCATCATCGTCATCATATGAGGTTGAAACTAGAGGGTGTTCCTATGATATGTATTGCAAGTCTATGAATATTATTATAACAAGTGATCAAATGAAAAATGAATTAGAGTAGGTGCTGCAATTTAAATGCATGTCTTGGATGACATCATATTAGCATTAATTGTCAATCAATTGTGACATAAATAACACGCCGGAAATGTTGTTTAACGTTACTCACGCAGTTATTCATAGAGTTAAGAAGTGTCTCGACGCAGCAGGCGGTGGTCATTTTTATGCATCTGCTTTAATTGTTTAAAAATAAGACGGTTTTTTGCTTTGTGGAAACGTCAAAGTGACTGAACGAACGTTCGATGAACTAAATGCATGTCCAGTTGCATCGCCAACTCTAATTCATTTTTCATTTGATCACTTGTTACTTTGCTACTAGTGAAATCGCCTCCGGTTGTTGAATTACGTGTGAAACTCAACAGGTTATTAACTCGTTAAATTACAGACCAGCGCAATTAATTGATAAATAA
The DNA here is from genome assembly GCA_039766575.1 of Serrognathus titanus. NCBI lineage: Eukaryota > Metazoa > Arthropoda > Insecta > Coleoptera > Lucanidae > Serrognathus > Serrognathus titanus. The sequence continues at coordinate 56,873,898 of CM077911.1, forward strand.
ATAAATGAAAACGACAAGTCTGTTGCATAAACTCCGGACTAATCAGATTAAGCTCGTGTGAAAAGTACTTACAATCTGCTCGAGGGCTCCATGGCCGCTTCATCCCCCTCGATGCGATAAACCTTGCCGGACATTACGTATTCGAAGCTGTCAGCCCTAGATCCTTCACTCTCGAGTCCTGCAGGATTCCAGTCACCGCTATCGGGATATCCGTCCTCGCGCAGCGTCGTCGCCAACACCAATCGGAATTTATCCCCTGCAAAACCGCCACCATTAATCTTCATCCAACAGAGGATGGATAAAGTCGCAAGTCAAAATTAGGTTCGCGTTTCTTGCACGGGAGGAACGCGCGAGCCAAGGTCGCGGAGACCAAAGCAAAAAAAAAAAAGAAGTGGTCTCGAATTTACATACCCAATATTTAAAAACCGCTGTATATACACAGGTACGTACGCAAACGGGTTTTTAACTACTTCGGACAGGGGGGGAGAGACAAATAGGAATAGTTAAAGTCTATAATTAGCACTTGCTTGTATCATTGTAGATCAACAGAAGCCCGTATTCTCGTCTCGTGATTAAAATAAACAAAGAAATGATATGGAGTTAACGTGTAAGAGTGTGAGGGGAGAGAATACGGGCCACTTTCTTTTCAACTGTTCTGACGCAAGCTTCTTTCAAAAAAAAATGTCCTCCACAAATTAATTAATGACGAGTTCCTATCGCGAGAGATAGCGTGGAATCGCTCTCTCATTTCATTGCGAATATGAGAGGAGAGTCGATAAGCTCCTCTTGTAATTCGTTTTAAGTGCGCGGACAAGACCGAGGGAAATTTACATTTTAATTAAATGGCTATCACATGACGCGCCTTGGACGTCCTTCGTGCACTCGACCTGCTCGTTTTAACCAATTAAAAGATTCGGCACCGAGATACGCCGGGAAGGATTTAATTACGAGCTTGTAATCACCAATTACGGGGACGTTTTTCTTGCAGAAGTACAAGTTTATTAATGACAACCTCATTTTTTTGGATTTTGTTGGAATGCAATAAGGAATTCGTCTTTCTTTTCTCTCTCCTTGAAACTGGAATTACCTAACGAGCGACTTTTTCTTCTACTATATACATGATACTGTTCAAGAATCACCCTGTATTTTCCATTTAATTTCCACGACGAGAAATTTAACAATAATTTTAATACTCGAACACGTAATTGATTAATTGAAGTAATAAATCATGTTTGCAAGCTGATTTCTCGTTTGATTAACTAAGTATTAAGCCGGCGAAGGAGACTGGATCGAATCCAAGGCCGGCCTTGATCCAACCAAACCAACGGATTACGAACCTTCGAATCGCTCACTTACATCTTAAAACGAAGCCCAATATTTACGTTTATGTACGAAAAAAAAACATTATTAAAGAATATCGTGTCTAGCAAAACACCATTTTGTTTATTCGATGGCCCCCGAATACTTTGCTGATGAGTAACGTTGTTTTTCTGTACTTTTATCATCGTAAACACGTGGACGAGAAAAATTTGCGCTAATCCAGCTCGACGGTTTATAATATTTGATTCGTTTCGCTGGATTTTGGCAGAAAATCATTTCTTGTAATGATCTTGCTTCGATATTACAATACAGTAAGTGTCAGGTGGCTTTTGTCACGTCGCTTACGCGGGGGACTCTGTTTAGCACTTCACGCAACGATGTTTTTTTTTTTAATTTACTTTCATATAAGCCACGTTTTGACTTCACATTTAACAACTAATAAAAGACGATCGTTTATAAAAATGAAACACGAAATACGAAACAATAGGCCGGCATGGAATGCAGTTGTTCGGAAATAAAAACGAAAACAAAATTTTCTAGAACGTTTTCAAAAAAAAAAAAAAGAAAACCAAAACACAGTTCGTCGAACAACAATATGTGGTGAGTAAAAACAAATGACGATCGTTTATAAAAATGAAACACGAAACAATAGACCGCCTTGGAATGCAATTGTTCGGAAATAAAAACGAAAGCAAACTTCTCTAGATCGTTTTCAAGGAAAAAGAAAAAAAACAAAACACAACGACAATGTGCAGCGAATAAAAACAAATGACGGTCGAGTAGAAAAACAAGACGATCGCTCACAAAACTGAAACACGAAACAGTAGACCGTCATGGAATGCAGTTGTTCGAAAATGAAAATGAAAACAAAACTTTCTAGCTCAAGAAAAAAGAAAAACAAAACAAAATCGGTCGATTAACAATATGTGGTGAGTAAAAATAAATGACGATCGTTTATAAAAATGAAACGCGAAACAATAGACCGCCTTGGAATGCAATTGTTCGGAAATAAAAATGAAAACAAAATTTTCTAGATCGTTTTCAAGAAAAAAAAAGAAAACAAAACACAATCGATCGAACGACAACATGTGGTGAGTAAAACAAGTCACTATCGATTAGAAATAAAAGACGATCGTTTATAAAAATGAATCACGAAACACTAAACCACCATGGAATGCAGTTATTCGGAAATAAAAATGAAATCGAAATTTTCTAGATCGCTTTCTACAAAAAGAAAAACAAAACACAATTGGTCGAGCAACAATGTGTGGCGAGTAAAAACAAACGACGGTCGTGGTGAGTGAAACTGAACTAAAATGATACGTTTTTACTTCATGCAGATGTAGTGAAAACAAAAGACGATCGTCGAGAAAAGCGAAAAACAAAACAATGGGTCACCTTAGAACACAACGTGTCCAAGAGGAACAAGAATGGATTTAATTTAAGCCAACGATCGACGTCGAAACAAACTTCAATTCACATGAAATACAGGCAAAGTAAAAACAAAAGACGATCGTCAAACGTGTGACGTGAGGAAAAATGAAACTCGAAACAATGGGGATCATCTGTTCGCGAAAAAAAAAAAAAAACTTGAAAACGTTGCGACTTAATGAAGTTAAAACAAAACACGTTTGATGATCAATTCAATCGACGATCGACGTCAAGACAAACTTCAAATCGCATGAAACGCAGGCAAAGTAAAAACAAAAGACGATCGGCAAACGTGTGATGTGAGAAAAATGAAACTCAAAACAATGGGGATCATCTGTTCGCGAAAAAAAAAAAAAACTTGATAACGTTGCGACCTAATGAAGTTAAAACAAAACACGTTTGATGATCAATTCAATCGACGATCGACGTCAAGACAAACTTCAAATCACATGAAACACAGGCAAAGTAAAACAAAAGACGATCGGCAAACGTGTGATGTGAGAAAAATGAAACTCAAAACAATGGGGATTATTTGTTCGCGAAAAAAAAAAACTTCAAAACGTTGCGACTTAATGAAGTTAAAACAAAACACGTTTGATGATCAATTCGATCGACGATCGACGTCAAGACAAACTTCAAATCACATGAAACGCAGGCAAAGTAAAAACAAAAGACGATCGTCAAACGTTGATGTGAGAAAAATGAAACTCAAAACAATGGGGATCATCTGTTCGCGAAAAAAAAAAAAAACTTGAAAACGTTGCGACTTAATGAAGTTAAAACAAAACACGTTTGATGATCAATTCAATCGACGATCGACGTCAAGACGAACTTCAAATCACATGAAACACAGGCAAAGTAAAAACAAAAGACGATCGGCAAACGTGTGATGTGAGAAAAATGAAACTCAAAACAATGGGGATCATCTGTTCGCGAAAAAAAAACTTGAAAACGTTGCGACTTAATGAAGTTAAAACAAAACACGTTTGATGATCAATTCAATCGACGATCGACGTCAAGACGAACTTCAAATCACATGAAACACAGGCAAAGTAAAAACAAAAGACGATCGGCAAACGTGTGATGTGAGAAAAATGAAACTCAAAACAATGGGGATCATCTGTTCGCGAAAAAAAAAAAAACTTGAAAACGTTGCGACTTAATGAAGTTAAAACAAAACACGTTTGATGATCAATTCAATCGACGATCGACGTCAAGACGAACTTCAAATCACATGAAACACAGGCAAAGTAAAAACAAAAGACGATCGGCAAACGTGTGATGTGAGAAAAATGAAACTCAAAACAATGGGGATCATCTGTTCGCGAAAAAAAAAAAAAACTTGAAAACGTTGCGACTTAATGAAGTTAAAACAAAACACGTTTGATGATCAATTCAATCGACGATCGACGTCAAGACGAACTTCAAATCACATGAAACACAGGCAAAGTAAAAACAAAAGACGATCGGCAAACGTGTGATGTGAGGAAAAATGAAACTCAAAACAATGGGGATCATCTGTTCGCGAAAAAAAAAAAAAACTTGAAAACGTTGCGACTTAATGAAGTTAAAACAAAACACGTTTGATGATCAATTCAATCGACGATCGACGTCAAGACGAACTTCAAATCACATGAAACACAGGCAAAGTAAAAACAAAAGACGATCGGCAAACGTGTGATGTGAGAAAAATGAAACTCAAAACAATGGGGATCATCTGTTCGCGAAAAAAAAAAAAACTTGAAAACGTTGCGACTTAATGAAGTTAAAACAAAACACGTTTGATGATCAATTCAATCGACGATCGACGTCAAGACGAACTTCAAATCACATGAAACACAGGCAAAGTAAAAACAAAAGACGATCGGCAAACGTGTGATGTGAGAAAAATGAAACTCAAAACAATGGGGATCATCTGTTCGCGAAAAAAAAAAAAACTTGAAAACGTTGCGACTTAATGAAGTTAAAACAAAACACGTTTGATGATCAATTCAATCGACGATCGACGTCAAGACGAACTTCAAATCACATGAAACACAGGCAAAGTAAAAACAAAAGACGATCGGCAAACGTGTGATGTGAGAAAAATGAAACTCAAAACAATGGGGATCATCTGTTCGCGAAAAAAAAAAAAAACTTGAAAACGTTGCGACTTAATGAAGTTAAAACAAAACACGTTTGATGATCAATTCAATCGACGATCGACGTCAAGACGAACTTCAAATCACATGAAACACAGGCAAAGTAAAAACAAAAGACGATCGGCAAACGTGTGATGTGAGAAAAATGAAACTCAAAACAATGGGGATCATCTGTTCGCGAAAAAAAAAAAAACTTGAAAACGTTGCGACTTAATGAAGTTAAAACAAAACACGTTTGATGATCAATTCAATCGACGATCGACGTCAAGACGAACTTCAAATCACATGAAACACAGGCAAAGTAAAAACAAAAGACGATCGGCAAACGTGTGATGTGAGAAAAATGAAACTCAAAACAATGGGGATCATCTGTTCGCGAAAAAAAAAAAAAACTTGAAAACGTTGCGACTTAATGAAGTTAAAACAAAACACGTTTGATGATCAATTCAATCGACGATCGACGTCAAGACGAACTTCAAATCACATGAAACACAGGCAAAGTAAAAACAAAAGACGATCGGCAAACGTGTGATGTGAGAAAAATGAAACTCAAAACAATGGGGATCATCTGTTCGCGAAAAAAAAAAAAAACTTGAAAACGTTGCGACTTAATGAAGTTAAAACAAAACACGTTTGATGATCAATTCAATCGACGATCGACGTCAAGACGAACTTCAAATCACATGAAACACAGGCAAAGTAAAAACAAAAGACGATCGGCAAACGTGTGATGTGAGAAAAATGAAACTCAAAACAATGGGGATCATCTGTTCGCGAAAAAAAAAAAACTTGAAAACGTTGCGACTTAATGAAGTTAAAACAAAACACGTTTGATGATCAATTCAATCGACGATCGACGTCAAGACGAACTTCAAATCACATGAAACACAGGCAAAGTAAAAACAAAAGACGATCGGCAAACGTGTGATGTGAGAAAAATGAAACTCAAAACAATGGGGATCATCTGTTCGCGAAAAAAAAAAAAAACTTGAAAACGTTGCGACTTAATGAAGTTAAAACAAAACACGTTTGATGATCAATTCAATCGACGATCGACGTCAAGACGAACTTCAAATCACATGAAACACAAGAAAAGTAAAAACAAAAGACGATCGTCAAACGTGTGACGTGAGAAAAATGAAACTCAAAACAATGGGGATCATCTGTTCGCGAAAAAAAAAAAACTTGAAAACGTTGCGACTTAATGAAGTTAAAACAAAACACGTTTGATGATCAATTCAATCGACGATCGACGTCAAGACAAACTTCAAATCACATGAAACACAAGCAAAGTAAAAACAAAAGACGATCGTCAAACGTGTGATGTGAGAAAAATGAAACTCAAAACAATGGGGATCATTTGTTCGCGAAAAAAAAACTTGAAAACGTTGCGACTTAATGAAGTTAAAACAAAACACGTTTGATGATCAATTCAATCGACGATCGACGTCAAGACAAACTTCAAATCGCATGAAACACAGGCAAAGTAAAAACAAAAGACGATCGGCAAACGTGTGATGTGAGAAAAATGAAACTCAAAACAATGGGGATCGTCTGTTCGCGAAAAAAAAAAAAACTTGATAACGTTGCGACTTAATGAAGTTAAAACAAAACACGTTTGATGATCAATTCAATCGACGATCGACGTCAAGACAAACTTCAAATCGCATGAAACACAGGCAAAGTAAAAACAAAAGACGATCGGCAAACGTGTGATGTGAGGAAAAATGAAACTCAAAACAATGGGGATCATCTGTTCGCGAAAAAAAAAACTTGAAAACGTTAATGAAGTTAAAACAAAACACGTTTGATGATCAAACAATAAGTAGCAGTAGTAGTAGTAAGTAAAATAAAAGACAGTCGACCAATGTATGACAAACGCAGAACGACGTGTCACAGGGGAAAATTAATTATATTTTATTATGTTTATTATATAATGTAAGCAATCGCAATTAATGTATCGATTAGCATTTCGGCTTCACTTGATGGTGGTACTATTTGTTTATGTAACGAAAAGCGCGACATACACAAAATTCGTTTAAATTACCAAGATCGAGATTCACGTGACGTAATTGGGGGGTCGACTGCGACTATAGGCGCGTGACACGTTCTGTATATTTTATATTAAAAAAACGCAGGATTTATTTTACCTTCGGAATTTATCTGTTCCTCTAATAGCTTCCGCCATAAATTTCCGCAACAATGTATTTTATTAGTTGCCACAAATTACTATGTTAATACCGTTCGATAAAAATAAGTTTTGCGTACGAAATCGCTCATTATTAACCTAACGTCATAATTATGCGTGTCTGTAGTTATGTAACAACGAGCGTGCGGTTTGAATGTTCAAGTAAATCAACACCTGTGATTGTGACGTCAAAACTCAATTGAAAAACACAAAGCAGAAAGCACGAAGATTTTAAAGTTGCGAAAATTCTTGGCCATGCAACGAGCACATCCAGCCCCGATTTTTTCTTCTTCTTCTTCTTCGAAATTCTTCTCGGTTTCAATTATCCTGAGAGGATAATGAAACCGGCGTGAAACTGACAACTCATCATCCGATTGTGAGCAGCAGTAAATGTGCGCTATTCGAAAACGATTAATCACCATCGCTGATATGAGTGAAATATTGACGGGGCAGAGAATGAATGAATTTAATCGAGGAAAAAATTATTCACCCAGATGTCGGCGAGGAGGAGGCAATTAGTTGAATGGCGAAGGAAGAGAGACGATAATGAGATGGGATTATTAGTCGGCGGTTCAATGCAAGTTTGTTGAAAAAAGACGTGCCAGTGACAATGCACAAGATTTATTGCTTCCTCGTAAAATCATCAATGCATTGGTAATTTATAAATAGGAAAAAATGAACAGCGACATACTCATCCCAATCAATCCTTTCGAATTTTACTCATCAAGTTTTGTGCTCAAAAGAGCGAGAGCCAGAAACGAATTATCCAATTAACGAAGCAGCAATTCCTTCCTTCGTTTCGAAAATAACGAAAAAAAAGGAGAAATTTGCTTCGGCCGAAGAGAAAAAAAGAAATGATTAATCATTTTTTCCCCGCCACGAGAAATAAAGCTGGAGTGCTTGCGAAAGAAAACGAAAAAACAACTACGCGGCTTCATTAATTATGCGAGTAATTACTCGACGGTCTTAACAGACGCTGAATTAATCATCTGCAAATTACTGAGAAATCAGCGGCATTCTTTTCAAGCTACGACGATTTTAGGACGCATCGAAAAGTAATTGAAATCATCATTTATTATTCCAACTTACACAAAATTGTTGATTTTGGTATGAACCGATCGACGTAATTTGTCCAAAAATCGTCAGGACCTGAGAGCAACCCGTTTAGTTACTGGTCACTAAACTTGATAACTTACAGCATGGCCACGTGAATGAGTATCTTTAAGACGCCCATTCATGTGGCGATTTGCAAAGCAGCAACCTTGTGGACTGCTCGAAGCTTGCCAGGACGCTTTCTATTTGATTGCCCACTAGTGAGGCAGCATTTAAACAATTCAATCGATTGCCATGATTAAATGTATTAATGTATAAATTACTCACAATCAGGAAAATGAAACGGAGCTCAGATGCGACATTTCCTGTTGAATTGGAAATCAGTCTGATATGGTTCTTGCCATGGGTCGGTTTGGCTTCCCTAACAAACAAGCCTATTTGGCTTGATTAAGCTGAACTGTTAGCTTAAAGTTGAATTCTTGGCTTCCGGTTGGAAACCGCGTGTCTCGGATTTCTTCACTGCCGACGTTTCGTTCTTCGTTGCAGAAGAACTTCCTCAGGGCTGGTGGTGATGCTGCTGGACGGCGGCCGCGGAAGCCTTCAAGTTAAATTAAAATGTTAGCTTAAAGCTTAACATAACCCAATTTGTACTCCTCTATTCGAGCGTTTACTTCTAGCTGAGCTATAGGCTTCTAGCTTAGCTAATTTGGATTCATCCATTCAACGATGTATTAAACTATAGGCAGTCTGTATTAGCTGAACTGTGGGTTGAATTGGATTACTCTGTTTAACCAGTTTCGTTCAGCTGAACTGCAAACTGAACAACCAATTTGGCTTCTCTTGTTTAACAATACGCATTTAGCTGAACTATAGATTGAACAATTGTTGCCTTAGCCAATTTAAATTGCTCTGTTCAACGATTTGTTGAAAACCTAGGTTGACCAAAATAGTCTGGATTAGCTGAACTATAGATTGAACAGAGATTGTCTCAGCCAATTCGGATTCTTGAACGATTGTTATCTTAACCAATTTTGGATTCCTCTGTTATTAAACTGTAGGCAGTCTGTATTAGCTGAACTGTAGGTTGGATTGGATACCTTTGTTTAACCAGTTTCGTTTAGTTGAACTGCAAACTGAACAACTAATTTGGATTCTCTTGTTTAACCAGTTTCATTTAGTTGAACTGCAAACTGAACAACCCATTTGGATTGTTTAACAATACGCATTTAGCTGAACTATAGGTTGAACAATTGCTGCCTTAGCCAATTTAGATTCCTCTGTTCTACGATTAATCAGACTAATCAGTCTAGATTAGCTGGACTATAGATTAAATTGAGGTTGTTTCAGCCAATTAGAATTCCTCTGCTCAATCGTTTACGCTAGGCTGAACAAAGTCCACTTCTACCAATTTGGATTCTCTTTACATTTAGCTGAACTATAGGCTGAACATTTGCTACTCCAGTCCATTTGGATTCCTCTGTTCCACGATTTGTTGAAATATAGGCTGATCAATGGTTAACCTAAAACAGTCTGGATTAGCTGAACTATAGGTTGAACAGAGATTGTCTCAGCCAATTCGAATTCCTCCATTCAATCGTTTGCGGTTGGATGAACAAAGTTCACTTCAACCAATTTGGATTCTCTTTGCATTCAGCTGAACTATAGGCTGAACATTTGCTACTCTAGTCAATTTGGATTCTTCTGTTCAACGATTTGTTGAAATATAGGCTGATCAAAGGTTACCCTAGACAGTCTGGGTTAGCTGAACTATAGGTTGAGCAGAGGTTGTCTCAGCCAATTCGAATTTCTCCATTCAATCGTTTGCGGTTGGATGAACAAAGTTCACTTCAACCAATTTGGATTCTCTTTGCATTCAGCTGATCTATAGGCTGAACATTTGCTACTCCAGTCAATTTGGATTCCCCTGTTAGTTTGAACTCCAGACTGAACAAAGGTCGTTACAACCAATTTGAATTCCCTTGTTTAACTCCATTTGCATTCAGTTGAAACAAAAGTTGCTTCAGTTAATTTGGATTCCTCTGCTTAACAATTTGCTGAAATATAGGCTGTTCAAAGGTTACTTCAGTCTGTCGGAACTATAGGTTTGAACAGAGGTTGTTTCAGCCAATTTGGTATCCTCTGTTTAACTAGTTTCGTTTCCAGCTGAACTGGAGACTGAACAACCAATAATTTGAACTCTCTTGTTTAACAATGGCCATTTAGTTGAACTATAGGCTGGACAATTGTTACTCCAGCCAGATTTTTCTACGATTTGTTGAAGTATAGGACGATCAAAAGTCACCTCAAACAGAACTATAGGTTGAACAGACGTTGTCTCTGCCAGTTTGCATTCTCCTGTTAGTCGAACTGCAGACTGAACAACGGTCGTTACAACCAATTTGAATTCTCTTGTTTAACTGCATTTGCATTCAGTTGAAACAAAAATTGCTTCAGTCAATTTGGATTCCTCTGCTTAACAATTTGTTGCTGTTCAAAGGTGGTTACTTCAGTCTGTCGGAACTATAGGTTGAACAGCCAAATTGGATGCCTCTGTTTTACTAGTTTCATTTAGCTGACCTGCAGACTGAACAACCAATTTGGACTCTCTTGTTTAACAATGACCATTTAGTTGCACTATAGGCTGGACAATTGTTACTCCAGCCAAATTATTCTAGGATTTGTTGAAGTATAGGCCGATCAAAGATTACCCTAAACAGTCTGGATTAGCTGAACTATGGGTTGAACAGAGGTTGTCTCAGTCAATTCGGATTCCTCTGTTTAACTGCTTGTATTTAGCTGAACTCCAGACTGAACAAAGGTTGTTATAATCAATTTGAATGATCTTGTTGAACAGTCTGAACTATAAGTTGCTTCAACCAATATGGATTCCTCTGTTTAACTAGTTTCGTTTAGCTGAACTCCAGATTGAAGAACCTATTTGGGCTCTCTCTTGTTTAACAATGCGCACTTAGTTGAACTGTAGGTTGAACAACTGTTGCTCCAGCCAATTTGGATTCCTCTGTTCAAGGATTTGTTGAAATATAGGCTGACCAAAGGTTACCCCAAACAGTCTGAGTTAGCTGAACTATAGGTTGTCTCAGCCAATTTGGATTCCCCCGTTCAACCACTTGCGTTTAGCTAAACTCCAGACTGAACAAAGGTCGCTATAACCAATTTGAATTATCTTGTTGAACAGTCTAAACTATAAGTTGCTTTTCAGCCTCTGCTTAACTAGTTTTCTTTAGTTGAACTCCAGACTGAACGACCAATTTGGACTCTTTTGTTTAACTATGCGCATTTGGCTGAACTGTAGGTAGATTGAACAACTTTGCCTCAGCCAATTTGGATTCCTCTGCTCTACGATTTGTTGAAATATAGGCCGACCTCCAAACAGTCTGGGTTAGCTGAACTATAGGTTGAACTGAGGTTGTCTCAGCCAATTTGGATTGCTGTGTTCAACTAGTTTCGTTCAGCAACAACTATAATTTGGATACTTTTGTTTAACCACTTGCGTTTAGCTAAAACAAGCGTTGCTTCGGCCAATTCAGTCATTTGCTGAACAAATGTTACTTCAAACGATTTAGATTCCCATGTTCAACCATTTGTAATTAGCTGAATCTGAATTCAATGTGGAACAAAGAAATAAGGTATGAAGAATGGAAACAGCTTGTACATAAGACCACGTTCGATAAGTATAAACGCAAAGAAAGGATTCAAGAAAGGAAAGTCATAAATAAATAAATCATAACGAATTATTGCAGACTCCAATTGGCAGTTAAGTGATTTTAAAAACGCCCAAGGAAAATTTACGAATTATGAAATTCAAAATGTTGCCTTTTTAAAGGCAAAAACGTCTTCAAATTCGCAGTTTCACTTCGCAGCTACAGCGAAAAGAAAATCCTAACAAATTGGCGAAATAAATCAGTACACGCTGAAACGGTCCGGTGGGACCGCTTTAGTTCAGGCAGGACGGCTTTTATGTAACCAGTTGCAATGATAAAGGTGGCAGGAACGGCCACAAACAGGTTTCCCATTCACACAGATTACATAGAAAAACAAACATCGCGTAACAGGACACGCAAAAAAAAAAAAAACACGAAAAGCGAAAGAGGCTTGCAGGATAACGGGCGAGGCAAACTGGAAAGAACACCGACAGTTTGGAACGAATTAAAATCGAATGTCTTCAAAGATGGCACTCGTTTATCCAAAAGTGAAAGAGCTATTTGAAATTACAAACTATTACAAACTCGCATAACCTTGTCTTGGAACTTTCTCGTCGACGTCGTTACGTTCGTAGTAAATGTTGGATAGCGTCGCGTCGCCTTGACTTACACACACACGAACGAACGAGTGTGAGTGTCAGTGTCATGGTTCTACTTTACATATCGCTGCTTGCATGTGACCCCGCCATTGCCTAGCCTGTGCCTGTTACATGGCAAACTCGCCTCTATCGAATAACAAACACACAGAGATTACTTCCGCCGTTTTCGTTTGATGTTTGCGGGCTATATTTTTCAAGCCTTGACCCCCCCGGCTGTTCCCACATTAGTGGACACGCGCGAACACAAAATATCAACAATGGGCGCGAGGTGTTTAAATTTAGTTTTGTCTTTACTTATAGTAATGCGCAAATATTTGTATTTTTACTGTTAATGCTGCTAAAAACGATTTTGGTAATAATTACTTATTGTTTCCCCCCGAAAACGCGCGCAACAAACAAACTTGGATAACCAGAGAGCGGGCAGCTTTAGGTTTTTGATATCAGAAGTAGGCAGCTTGTCTTGAATAAGTTACTTATTACAAGGTACTGCAGGAGCACGAATAAGTAATTTTGATTCAATGGTGACGGTTTTACATAAATAATTCATTTAGGAGTAACCTATTGGTAACCTTCAAGACAAAGATCCATTTCAGTTCAACTTTAAGACAAAAAAAAATCAACCAAGAGATCGAGTTACACGCGCGGAAAGCACAACTTCAAGCTCTGCCTAGTATTTACCAACAAACATGACGAGAAGGTACGGAATATTATGTAACTTGAGTCAAGGTCATCCTGCGGCTGCAGGATGAGTTATGTTGCTACCTCACCTCTTCTTGTTGTCTGTCGCGGTTCTGAGAATCGCTTAGGCGAACCCGACATGCATAAATATGCTTGTGGTGATGCTTGAAATACGTGCTCTCTGAAGCAAAAAAGAGATTTGCAGACATTTAGGCCAGGATCGCCAGAAAAAGCGTGAGCATCCTTATGGTCATGAATTTTAACATTTCACATTCAAAAACTCTACCATTCAGTATATACACCTTTTTCGTCTTCCTTTGCCAATCTCTTCTTCAAAGAGTCTTGTTTTTCTTTGCTTTGTTTCCATAGCAACGACTTATCTTCTTCACTTGGGTCATAAGTAGGGAATTTATTTGCTATGGAAGCCATGTTTGATTTAATTTTTTTTAATTTCATGATTAAAAGTCGTGTATACCGGGGAGACTTCAGGAATGAACCCAGAATGTAGTTTCTGAACGCAACTCCGCCATGACGTGAATTTGTTTGCGATTTTGAAATAATAGATGGCGCTAGATTAAATTGATAATCTTTTTCAAGTATCAAAAATTGGTAGCAAGATGTTGCCACCCAAACTGAATAAAAAGTCACTAGAAGCAGGCAATAAACCATCAAAAACAAATATTACAAAAAAAAATCGAAACTTCGTTTTGTCAGGAAGTGTTGCCAATTAAGCAAAACTAAAACAGGTTATGTTTTATATTTAAATGAAGAATATACAAATTTGAATTGCGCGCAAGATGATGGAATGCACTGAAAGTTGAAAAAAACTTTTAAAAAATTACATAAGTTGGAAATGATAAATTTGATAAAACGGAAGAAATTTGAAATCCAAGAACTTCCACTAGAACTGGCAACACTGGCCTCTGCTTAAACAAAAAGAAAAAACCGTCGAAATTAGAAAAGAAAGCAAGAGTTGCCGGTCTCGATGTTCTTTTGTTTTTTTTTGAATTGGTAAACAAAAGACGATCGATTGTATAACAAATGCAGGAAACAAGAAAATTCTCGACTTTTCGTTTTCATTTCTGCGTCCATGCGATAACAAGAGACGTTCGAAACTTCTAATAAAAAAAAATGACAAAACACAATCGACTATGAAAACAAGTTTATAAAAATAGTCGCGGTTCCTTCGTCGAAAAACGCAAGAAACAAATGAAAAAAAAAACAAATGGTCGACAAAAATGCTTTCGATTTTTATTTCTTTTCCCGTAGAAATCGAGCAGTCAATCGTCATTTATTTATTTTTTTGTTGTCCACGAATACGATAACAAAAGATATTCGGAAATTTCTCATAAAAAAAGAATAAAAAAACTGTCAAAATTACAAAAGAAAGCAAGAGTTGACGACGATCTCGATGCTCTTTTGTTCTATTTTTTTTAATTGGTAAACAAAAGACGGTCGATTGTGTCACAAATGCAGGAAACAAGGAAATTCTCGACTTTTCGTTTTCATTTCTGCGTCCATACGATAACAAGAAACGTTCGAAACTTCTAATTAAAAAAAAATAAAACACAATCGACTATGAAAACAAGTTTATAAAAATAGTCGCGTTTTCTTCGTCGAAAAACGCAAGAAACAAATGAGAAAACAAAATACGATCGATGGTCGGCAAAGATGCTTTCGATTTTTATTCCCTTTCCCGTAGAAATCGAGCAGTCGATCGTCATTTGTTTATTTATTTTGTCCACGAATAAAATATACGATAACAAAAGACATTCGGAAACTTCTCATGAAAAAAATTAAAAAAAAAAAAAACGTCAAAATTACAAAAGAAAGCAAGAGTTGACGACGGTCTCGACGTTCTTTTGTTTTGTTTTTTTTTAAATTAGTAAACAACAGACGGTCGATTGTATAACAAATGCAGGAAACAAGAACATTCTCGACTTTTCGTTTTCATTTCTGCGTCCATGAATAAAATATGCGATAACAAAAAAAAAATAATAATAACAAAACACAATAGACTGTGAAAGCAAATAAGGAATAAGTTTATAAAAATTGTCACGTTTTCTTCATCGAAAAACGCAAGAAACAGATGAGAAAACAAAATACGATCGATGGTCGGCAAAGAAGCTTTTGATTTTAAATCCTTTGTCCGAAGAAATCGAACAGTCGATCGTCATTTATTTGGTTTTTGTCCACGAATAAAATAAACGATAACAAAAGATACTCCTCATGAAAAGGTAACAAAACGTAAAAAACAAATGAAAAGACAAAATGCGATCGATGGTCGACAAAGAAGCTTTCAAAATTACTCTCGTATTCTTTTTTTTTGTCAAAAAGGTAACAAACAAAAGAGGATCGATTGTGTAACAAATGCAGGAAACAAAAAAAAAATAGTTGACGTCTTTTCCATTTTAGCATCAACAAATGAAAGATGCGTTAACAAAAGATGTTCGAATTCTGACATTTTTCCTTATAGAAAAAGCAAGCAGAACAAAACACAATCGACTATGAAACAAAAGCAGCAGCAGCTCGCGTTTTCTTCGTCGAAAGAAATTAAAAAAAAAAAAAAAAACAACAAAATACGATCAACGATCGATTTTCGTTCTTTACAAAAAAAAAAAACAAGCGTCAGTCGATCGTCATTAATATTTTAATTAATTAATTTTCATCTGGCAAGAAAACTTGATTTTATAATTGTTTTCTTCGTCAAACGCAAACCATATTTTCTGTCAAAGTCAAATGAACAAAAGAGGATCGATTGTGAAACAAATGCAGGAAAAAAAGACAGTTGACGACTTGGACTTTCCATTTTAGCGCCAACAAATGATGTTCGAATTCTGACATTTTTCCTCACGGAAAAAGTAGGTAAAGCAAAACACAATCGACTATGAAACAAAAGCAGCTCGCGTTTTCTTTGTCTAAAGAAATAAAAAAAAAACAAAATACGATCAACGATCGATTTTCGTTTTTTTACAAAAAAAAAAAAAAAACAAGCGTCAGTCGATCGTCATTAATATTTTTCTTTCTTCGTCAAACGCAAACTATATTTTCTGTCAAAGCCATAATAAACAAAAGAGGATCGATTGTGTAACAAATGCAGGAAACAAAAAAAATGACGATTCGGGTTTAGGAAGGACCTTTCGTTTTCATTTTTCATTTTTTGCGTCAATAAATAAAAATGCGACAACAAAAGAGAATTTTGACTTTCTTCTTATAAAAAAAAAAAACATTTAAAACAAAACATAGTCGACTGTGAAAACAAGTATGTAAATGTTTATGAAAATAATCGCGTTTTCTTGCAAAAAATAAATGAAAATGTTGGCAGCACCGCATTTGACATTTCCTGCTTTACAATAACAAACGTTTGAGTTTATAAAAAAAAAAAAACAATTGGTTTCGATTGACAATGCAGACGTAAAAGTACGTCTTAGTTTTCGGCAAACCAAAATCAGTTTAAATTTAATTCCCTTCTGAAATAATTTTGATAAAATAGTGACATTATATGTTTTAATAAAAACAAACGCATTTCATCTTAAATGTAAAGTGACAACCGTCCACCGTCGACAGTACTTTTCGAGCATCACCACGAGCATGTCCGCACCTGTAGAACTAGTTTACGAATTAATACCAAAACCATCATCGGCTTTATTTGGCTCATTAAAAGCAAGCTTTTTTTTCCTTCTTCTTCAAGAGAATGAAGATAGAATCTGCTTGCCTCGAGGGGGCAACGATTAATCATACACATAGCTTAATTTCATTTCAATTATGTCACACTTCGAAGGTTGAATACATCACCACCATAGACGTTCGTTCGATTAAAAATTAATACGTATTCACAAAAATATCTCTAAAATGTAATAAGTAGACTTGAATTGTTATTGTATCACCGAGTGTTCCTCATGAGCTACTTCTTCATTTTTTTCTTCCTTAATTATCAGTATTTAACACAAAGCTAAAATGAATGTTATGGCAAAAAGTAACAAGGAAGATCGACTGGTCTTTACACAAACGCCAAGCCATGGAGAAAACGTGAAGAGAAGAAAATGGAGACACTTGCAAAATCAGTAGGACTTTGAAGAAGACTTGGAGCTTCAATCAAAAAAAAAAAACAAAGCAAATATTTCAAAACAAATTCCTTTGTTTATTATTGTTTTGGTTATGAAACTGGGGTTCGTCATATAACTGAAAGCGCACAAAGGAATGATGATCACATCTAGAAATAATTGAAGGCGTTTGATTCAAATTAAAAAAGAGTTTTGCAAAGGAAATTGCATTTGACAAATCAACTTGTAATCTAACAATATAACAAATTTAGTTTCGTATTGTGTGGCACGAATATAAAAAGAAACTTTTGCTAACGTCAAGTCCATTTATAAGGGCTTTTCTTACACACCTGCATTGAAGCTATTACACAAAAGAATAATGAAGTTGTTAGAAGGTAACCGAAAGCGATACCGCGGCGTGCTCGAAAATAACCATTCGGCAAAGAAATTTATTATTGTCCGAGATCAAACACGAAAACTTCAAAGAGCAAGTCGAGGCGGATTTCTGTTACTTCCAAGCAACACGAAAGAAAAAAAAAACGCAGCAAAAACACGAGCTCGCTTTTAATAATCAACACCGACACGAAAGTATGAATAATTCACGATTCATAATTGTTGGATAATTCGATTCATTAGAGATGTAGTTTTGGGGGTTTCGTAATTTTATTTTTTTTTAATGCAACATTTCGCTGAGGTGTTTCCCCAACAGCGTCAGCCCCCTACTAAGTCTTTGTTAGAAAGCTCTATTGTTTACAAAGTCTCGTTTTGTGCATCTATCTACTCTACAGTTTCCACTTCTATTTATCACCAGTGGGTTTTCCCCGAACTGCGTCAGATAACGTTTAAAAAAAAACAACAACGCGATAGCAAAACCCGAATACAAATGAACTAACTCAATGGACAATTGTTTTGCGACATTGTAATCGAGCTCGAAATAGAAAACGTACCTAATCCCAAAAGAAGTGGATGCATTCCACCCCTGTTTGATCGTTCTCATCGATAATCAACTCACAATCACTTTTGAAAATTTTCAGAAAACGTTGCACCACTTTTTACAATGACTTGGTTAAGTAGTCGACTTTTTTGTAAAAGAAGGATTAATTAAGTTGTATCGACCCCACCAAAAAAAAAAGGAAAGTAAAATTCTATATCTACCTGTCCAGAAAACAAATTTAACAAAGGGGATGGTGATGATGATGAGGAGGATGAGGAAAACTCACTCCGGCAGCGATAAAAATAGAACACAATCAATGTTTCCAATTTGAAGGGAATTTAAAACTCGATGCGCAGTTAGTTCCTGTGTGTGTGCAGGAAACGTGCGTTTCCGTTTTTCAGCGCAAAAATAACCCGCGTCGTTTTCAGCGAGCGTTTCAGAGGCGGCACGGCACTGAAACAGACCTTGCCCTTGCACCTTGTCCCGTAAATTCAGTTTCGCGTCCGCGCCCTTTCTCACACGATCACGACCGCCGCCAAGGTTCTGCGCTGTCCGTGCTGGGCGTGCCCTTGCGCCGTTTACCCCGTCAGCTGATCAGGAGGGATCAATAACCACCACCGCCGCCGCCGCCGCCACCACCGCCAACACCATTACGTAGGACTACGACAACGGAAACCAAGTGACCCACCCTTAGAGGGATCGAAGATTTTCATGGAAAGTTAGGCCCTACTCACCTAATGCCTTCGCTCGAACTCGAAAAATCAGTTTCCTCCACTACGCTATACATATGTGACCCCTAAACGTTTAAAATGAGGACCAATTAAAAGTGGAACATCAAGTTTGGAAGAAGAAACCAAAACAAATTCCAATGCGGAAATGAATATTGATTTTCTTTTTTTTATTCTCGTCATAATGACGATGAGACTGATGAGACTCTCTGAATGATAATCAAGGGCAAACAAACGCAATACAGAAAGTAAATACAATCCACTATAAATCTCAATCATTTGGTAAGAAGAAAAGAGCTTTGTCACAAACTTGAAGCGAGTAAACTGTTTACTTTAATTTCTTTTCTCGAATTTTATTTAAAATTTTGGAAAATTGACGAAATTCGCAAAAAAAATCGGGGAAAAGGGTGTCTCTTGAACGTTTGATTGGTCAGACCAACAAAACTTTAAAAATCTAGGAGATTAGATGAAAAGTTGAAAAAAATACGATTGGCTTTCTTGTGTCTTTCCTTTTGCTGATCAAGGATAACTACAAAGCATAAAGTTATTACAAATTTGTTGCTATTGTTATTTCTTGCACGATTTTAGATTAAAACTTGGCCGTAAGATGTCGCGACCTAAACTGGTTATAGTCTTTGAAAATCTTCGAAAGTGTTCCATCAGAAAAAGCTGAGAAAACGAAGGCCAGCGTAGTAACTAAAATCTTAAGACAAAAGCGAAACGAAGAAGAAGAAGAAGAAAAGGTGAGAGTGAGAAGTGAAAGGTGTCAAAACTCTCATATCTTGCATTTTTGTTTCTTTCACTGATCAATTGTTTCTGATTTTTTAATTTCCTTTTATCCTCTCTCTTAATCTGCCACGTTGTCTTCTAGCCGTTCCCTCGCCGGGCGATTTTTTCGTTATTTATTGCAGAAACCTGTAATTTTTTCTTTTGTTTTTCGCATCTCTCGCTTTTCTTTGCAAGTCTTTTATGTGGCTCAAGGAGACGACGCCGTTTGACTTTCTTTTGTTTTTTTTTACTTCTCTCGCGTTTCGTCTCGTTTTGCTCTCAAATCAGTATTTTATTTATTTTTTTTAGTTTTTCATTACTTACTGCAAAAATCTGGAACGTTTTCTTTTGTTCCTTACGTCTTACTAGTGGCGTTTCTCATTTTTATTTGCAAGTTGGTTTTC
Organism: Serrognathus titanus; assembly: GCA_039766575.1. Lineage (NCBI taxonomy): Eukaryota > Metazoa > Arthropoda > Insecta > Coleoptera > Lucanidae > Serrognathus > Serrognathus titanus. The sequence continues at coordinate 56,893,907 of CM077911.1, forward strand.
TTATGTGCCTCAAGGCGGCGACACCGATTGATCTTCTTTTGTTTTTCTTCCCCTTTTGCGTTTCTCGATTTTCTCTTGATGTGCCTCAAGGAGATCACACCAATTGATTTTCTTTTGTTTTTCTTTTCACTCGGAACCTTTTTTGCGTCTCTCAGCTTTTCTTCTCGTGCCTCGAGGAGTGGTCCACTGATTTTCTTTTGTTTTTCACTGCTCTTGCGCTAATTCGTTTACGTCATCTCTCGGTTTCGTTTTATTGTCGATTCAATTGTTTTCTTTTTCATTTTCTGACATTTGTTGCAGAAATCTCTAACGTTTTCTTTTGTTTTTTCTCGGTTTCTCCTTGGTGTGTCTCAAGGAGATGTCGTCATTTGATTTTCTCTTTTGTTTGGCGCTTTTCTTGCGCTGTCTCTTGGTTTCGTTTTGCCTTTGAATCGATTACTTTAATTTTAACTTTTTTCACAATCTTGGTTTCCGGGTTGGGAACCGCGTCTTGCCGACGTTTCGTCCATGTCGCCGTGGACTTCTTCAGGGCTTCGTTGGAGGCTGTAGCTGCTGATGTAGTCGCTGCTGCTGCTGTGAAGACTCTCTTTTTTTTTATTTGCGTTTGTTATTCTTTTCTCAGATCCTTTTTTGCGTTTCTCGGTTTTCTCTTGATGTGTCTCAAAGAGGTGTGCCTCAAGGAGATGACACCCATAGATTTTCTTTTGTTTCTCTCTTCTCTTAAAACCTTTTTTGCATCTCTCAGCTTTTCTTTATGTACCTCGAGGAGGGGTCGATTGATTTTCTTTTGTTTTTCGCTTCCCTTGCGCTATTTCGTTTAGCTCATCTCTTAGTATCATTTTATTGTCGATTCAATTATTTCTTCTTTTATATTTTCCGTCATTTGTTGCACAAATCTCTAACGTTTTCTCTTGTTTTTTCTGATGTGTCTCAAGGAGACGTCGTCATTTGATTTTCTCTTTTGTTTGTCGCTTTTCTTGCGCCGTTTCGTTTACGTTGTCTCTTGGTTTCGTTTTGCCGTTGAATCAATTACTTTAATTTTAATTTTTTTCACAATCTTGGTTTCCGGGTTGGGAACCGCGTCTTGCCGACGTTTCGTCCATCTCGCCGTGGACTTCTTCAGGGCTTCGTTGGAGGCTGTAGCTGCTGCTGTGAAGACTCTCTTTTTTTTTATTTGCGTTTGTTTTTCTTTTCTCGGATCCTTTTTTGCGTTTCTCGGTTTACTCTTGAGGTGTCTCAAAGAGGTGTGCCTCAAGGAGATGACACCCGTAGATTTTCTTTTGTTTCTCTTTTCTCTTAAAACCTTTTTTGCATCTCTCAGCTTTTCTTCATGTACCTCGAGGAGGGGTCGATTGATTTTCTTTTGTTTTTCGCTTCCCTTGCGCTATTTCGTTTACGTGATCTCTTAGTTTCGTTTTATTGTCGATTCAATTATTTTTTCTTTTTCATTTTCCGTCATTTGTTGCACAAATCTCTAACGTTTTCTTTTGTTTTTTCTGATGTGTCTCAAGGAGACGTCGTCATTCGATTTTTTCTTTTGTTTGTCGCTTTTCTTGCGCTGTTTCGTTTACGTTGTCTCTTGGTTTTGTTTTGCCGCTGAATCAATTATTTTCATTTTTATTTATTTCTTATTTGCTTTTGTTTCTTTTTTCTCAGATCCTATTTTGCGTTTCTCAGTTTTCTCTTGGTGTGCCTCAAGGAGATGACACACCAAGATGGAGGTTCTCTAGAAACCTCTTTTGCATTTCTCAGCTTATTTTGATGTACCTCGAGGATAAGTCGATTGATTTTCTTTTGTTTTTTTCTTAGTTTTTCCTTGGTGTGTGTCGAGGAGACGTCATTTGATTTTCTTTTTGTTTTTCTTGCGCTATTTCGTTTACGTTGTTGCCTCTTGGTTTGGTTTTGCTGTGGGAACAATTAATTTCATTTTTCTTTATTTGGTGCAGAAATCTCCGACGTTTGCTTTTGTTTTTCTTTCTTCAGGTTCTTTCTTGCGTTTTTCAGTTTTCTCTCGATGTGCCTCAAGGAGACATCACTATTTCGCTATTCGCGTTTACGTCATCTCTTAGTTTCGTTTTATTGTCGAATCAATTGTTTTCTTTTTCATTTTCTGTCATCTGTTGCAGAAATCATTAACGTCTTCTTTTGCTTTTTCTCAGGAGACGTCGTCATTTGATTTTCTTTTTTGTTTTTCGCTTTTTTTGCGCTCAGATCCTCTCTTGCGTTTCTCAGTGTTCTCTTGATGTGCCTCAAGGAGACACCTTTTAATTTTCTTTTGTTTTTCTTTCGCTTGGAACCTTTCTTGCATTTCTCATTGACGTACCAGCTCAAGGAGTGGTGGATTAGTTTTCTTTTGTTTTTGCACTATTTCGATTACATCATCTCTTAGTTTCGTTTTGTCGAATCAATTGTTGCAGAAATCTTTGACGTTTTCTTTTGTTTTTTCCTCAGTTTCTCCCTGGCGTGTCTCAAGGAGCCGTCGACATTTCACTTTCTTTTTTGTTTTTCGCTTTTCTGGCGCTGTTTCGCATACGTTGTCTCTTGGTTTCGTTTTGCAGTTGAATCAATTATTTTAATTTTAATTTTTTCTTATTTATTGCAGATGTTTCCGACGTTTTCTTTTGTTTTTCTTTTCTTCTCAGACCGCGTCTTGCGTTTCTCAGTTTTCTATTGATGTGCCTGTGACGTTTTCTTTTGTTCTTTCTTTTGTTTTTCACATTTCTCGTTTCTCTTTGCAAGTCAGTTTTTATTATGTTTAATTTTCGTTTGTTTTTCACTTCGTTTTGCTGCCAAATTCATCTCTAACGTTTTCTTTTCTTCCTTTTCTCAGATTCTCTTTTACGTTTGCATTTCTTTTGTTTTCCACCTTTTTGCGCAATTTTGTCTACGCTATCTAACGTCTTGCTATCGAATCAATCTCTTTTTTTTTGAAATTTTCGTTATTTATTACAGAAATCTCTAACGCTTTACTTTTCTGATCCTCGTTTGCGTTTCTCGGCTTCTTCTTGATACACCTGATTTGATTTTTCTTTTGTTTCTCACTTTTCTTGTGCCATTTCGTTTACGTTATCCACGTCATTAAAAAATAATCGTCAGACCTTCATGTGATTTCCCGTTTTTTTATAAATCCAAGTGTCCCAATGAAACACCGCTCGCTTTTATTTTGTCTTTCGCTTTTCTTCGCTAAGTTAATCCTAGTCGGTGGTCCCAGACCAAAGATCGCCGAACAAAACTGGAGAGAAAGAGACCAAATCTTTAGACCAAAGTTCGATTGAATAAGTTGGTGTTAGGGAAGTCAAAGAAGAAATGACGAAACGGTCGAAATGATGTCGGCTATGATGGCCCAAGGTCAAGGAAGACTTTAAACGAATCGATCGAAGCTGTCGGGAAAACCACCCCAATTACAAGCCTATTTACGAAGAAAACGGCCAAACACGAAAACGAAAGAACAATTTCGTTTAAGAAGCACTCGGAATTTTTTGCACGCACATAAATTCCGCCCGTAAATCACAAACTCCTGAAAAAGGAATCTTGGCCGACGACAACCCCAAAGGATGGGATATTCCGCGCCAAAAGTACATAACAACAGGAATTGAAAAATATCGCCTTTCACGGCACATCGATATCAATAAGGGAAGGCCGAAGTTCAACGCATAAAAGGCGAAGGAGAGGAGCGCCCAAATGAAATCGTCATGACGACAACGTTTCAATTATTTCAAGCAAGGCGAAATACTAAAAGCCGAAATCTTAGAAAGTCACACTTTATAGTTGAGACACGAAAACTATTAATTACGTTCCAATTTAAATTTTGATGCGATGAAATTATTTAGGGGAAATAGAACGAATTTCGCTTTTTTTCACGAAATTGTCGAATTTTACTGGCAGAACATCAAAATATGGCATAACCTAGATTAGCTAAGAATTAAATATAGCGGCAAAATTGGCATCGCGTTGTTTATTTGAACGGGGCAACATTTTGGCAAATAGAGCACGTGACGTGCGGAGATTAATCGCGATTTACGGAGGACAAAGCGAGCAATTTAATTAATTTATAATTTTTTTCGTGTAATCTGATGTTATTAAACACGCCATTTATTTAACTGACTTAACAGTTCTAGGCGCGACAGTTATAATAACGCCGAGGATATTCCGAATCGATCGCTCTGAATTTATAATTCGATTAGTATCGGCCTAATAATTAATAAATCAGGTTCGTGTGATTGAATGAAAATTCGAAAATCGGGGTCGGATTAATGGCAACGTAATTTTCGCTCAATCGAGTGATTATGCGGTTTGTCTTTGCTTTTATCGTAGACATATAATTGGACAACGTCTACAAAAATCAAACTTGATATGACGTGATAAGTTGCTGATTACATTCCACGACGCAGCCTAATATTAGAAAATTCACTTCACCGTGAAACGCACAAACCAGACAATTTTCTTTCCACGAAGTTATTATCCTTGACATACTCTGCAGGATGTGGCATTTGGAAACGGAGAAGTTTGATTTATTTACCGGGATTAAGTAACTTGGAGAACTCAAGGTTCTCAATTAAGACTGATTTTCTGAACTGTCATGAATCAAGAGATCAAGCGAAGTGATTCGCTAGTAAATAAACAAACGTTTCCAAAAAAAAAAAGAACCAAAAAAGAAGTGATATCCCTCGCGTGCTTTATAAAAGGACCGCAATCTTCAAGAGTCATTTTAAATAAGGAATCGCAATACAAACATTACGAAATGTATATCGCAACATGTTTCAAGTTCAAGAGGTTTATCTTTATCGGGCGAAGAACGTCGAGGCGTACTACTACGAAGAAGCAAAGAGTATAGTATTATTATTATTACCACAGACGACAAACAATAACAGTCGTATTTACAAAACACGGGATGAAATGTCGTAACGAAAATTTGTTTGCAAACAGCTCGTGCATTATGTAGAAGATATAATTAGTTAAGTTTATACGTACAGTTTCGTTTCGTTTTTGCTGCAATTGTAATTACACACATAAAATTTTAAAATAATTGCGTTTTTGGGGAAGTCCCCTCGCAGCAGAATTGATTTAGGCACGCCAGATTAAGATGCTCCGGACCGCATTACTTTCTTTTTTTAAAGCAACGTAATAGCACAGATGATTAACTTCTGAGTGTATCCTCGATTTACGTTTTAAAAGAAAGAATTAACCGAACCGAAATAGACCCACTAAATATTACAGTACCGTTCGGATGAAAAGTTCTCGGAAACTATGCCACTTTTTCTTTCCTAAAAATAACAACGGACTTATTTTTGCAAATCGGGGGGAATCATAAAACTATTGAATGAGCAGGTCGTTTCGAATTAATTAACACCAGACTGCGAGCAAATAACATCGGAGATTCAATAACCTGAATAATCAAATTATAAACTCATTGAATGGGGACTAAAAAAAAAAAAAGGAATTGTGAAAGGACTTACGAGGATGTGAGGATCGTTTTGGTTATTATTATAATAACGGTTGGTCATAATATTTCAATACAATACACGAACAATAAAAATTAGCAAAATTTCTTGTTGGGTAACCGCTGCGGTTTCGAATCACCAAACCCAACAACACCCACGACGAATTCTCTGAAAAACCTTCTACTTGGTATTACATAAGCGTGAGCTACACTCTGTATATACAAAACTTTCCTTTCATTATCAAATCAAATCATACTAACTCTTATTTTATAATAATTAATTAAAATTGTGTAACTGGCAAATATGGAAAGAGTTTATATATGTATTTCGGCCTTATTGGGCCTCATCAGAACTCTGGCAAGAAAACTTGATTTTATAATTTTTCTTATTTTCTAAGTTTAATGCGGTTGTAACTACTTCTATCTAAACTACTCAAAATTGAACAGGGAGCTTGTATGTACAGGGTGGGCCAAATTCGATACTTTTAGTAGGACACGCCTATTTTTAGAAGAGTTAGACAAAAACTGACCTCGGTCCCTGGCGCTCGATTTTCAAGACAAAGTTAATGGTGAAAACCGCATTTCGATATCTTGTACCGCTTAGGAGCTACAGGGCGTTTCTCAATATTCCACGATTTCTAAAAACCTTCATAACTTTTTCGTTTGTGAAAATTTTTGATTTCTGTAAAAACTTCTTTAAGGCACTTTTTCATGCAGAATTCATTGCTCCAAATTATTTTTTTCTAAACTGCTCAATATTTGAGATATCAGCAAGAACTTTGATTTTTTATATGGAACGCCCTATATATTTTTACATTTCTGAAAAGAGCACAAAATTCTATTTACAAAAACGTAAAACACTTGATATTTTATTGAAAAGATTTTCGAGTTGTAGAGCTTTTGCCTTTTTTTATTTTTTTCTATTCTTGAGATTTCATTATTTCATATATTTTTTTAAAATTTCATTTAATTTTCTTTGCTATCTCATCGTTCCTTTCATTTTTCAAAAATTTACTAAAGCAATATTAATTAAATCGATTGTCTTTTGTTTTGGTTATTAACTCGTGTTACAAAATCGGTTGTCTTTTGTTTTGTTATTGAATCGTGTTAAAGAATCGATCGTCTTCTATTTTTGTTTTTTTTTGATATTGTTATTTTTTTTAAATTTTGTTCGTTTGTTTTTTTTTTGTTTCGTCACTTGTCACTTTAACTTCCAATTTTTTTATTAATCTGCTGAACTGAGCTGTAAAGTCGATTGTCTTTTGTTTTTATTATTCTTGAAATTTTATTTGATATATATATTTTTTTAATTTTCTTTGTTATCTCATCGTTGTTTTCATTTTTTAAAAATTTACTAAAGCAATATTAATTAAATCGATTGTCTTTTGTTTTTATTATTAACTCGTGTTCCAAAATCTGTTGGCTTTTGTTTTGTTATTGAATCGTGTTAAAGAATCGATCGTCTTCTATTTTTGTTTTTTTTTGTTTCGTCACTTGTTACTTTAACTTCCAATTTTTTTTATTAATCTACTGAACTGAGCTGTAAAGTCGATTGTCTTTTGTTTTTATTATTCTTGAAATTTTATTTGATATATATTTTTTTTTAATTTTCTTTGTTATCTCATCGTTGTTTTCATTTTTCAAAAATTTACTAAAGCAATATTAATTAAATCGATTGTCTTTTGTTTTTATTATTAACTCGTGTTACAAAATCGGTTGTCTTTTGTTTTGTTATTGAATCGCGTTAAAGAATCGATCGTCTTCTATTTTTGTTTTTTTTTTTTTTGATATTGTTATTTTTTTTTAAATTTTGTTCGTTTGTTTTTTTTTTGTTTCGTCACTTGTCACTTTAACTTCCAATTTTTTTATTAATCTACTGAACTGAGCTGTAAAGTCGATTGTCTTTTGTTTTTATTATTCTTGAAATTTTATTTGATATACATTTTTTTTTAATTTTCTTTGTTATCTCATCGTTGTTTTCATTTTTTAAAAATGTTCTAAAGCATTATTAGTTAGTAAATCGATCGCCTTTTATTTTTATTATTAAATTATAAATTTATAAAATCGATTGTCTTTTGTTTTTGTTGTTAAGTCGTGTTACAAAATCGTTTATCTTTTGTTTTTGTTGTTAAGTCGTGTTATAAAATCGATTGTCTTTTGTTTTTCTGAAAAGAGCATAAAATTCTATTTACAAAAATGTAAAACACTTGATATTTTATTGAAAAGATTTTTGAGTTGTAGAGCTTTTGTCTTTTTTTATTTTTTTCTATTCTTGAAATTTCATTATTTCATATATTTTTTTAAAATTTCATTTAATTTTCTTTGTTATCTCAACGTTCCTTTCATTTTTTAAAAATTTACTAAAGCAATATTAATTAAATCGATTGTCTTTTGTTTCTATTATTAACTCGTGTTACAAAATCGGTTGTCTTTTGTTTTGTTATTGAATCGTGTTAAAGAATCGATCGTCTTCTATTTTTGTTTTTTTTTTTGTTTCGTTACTTGTCACTTTAACTTCCAATTTTTTTTATTAATCTACTGAACTGAGCTGTAAAGTCGATTGTCTTTTGTTTTTATTATTCTTGAAATTTTATTTGATATATATATTTTTTTTAATTTTCTTTGTTATCTCGTCGTTGTTTTCATTTTTTAAAAATGTTCTAAAGCTGGCAAAAAATAAACGAATATACTACTACAAAAAGCGATCACAAAGTGATATCTGGAGAGAAAGGGAAGAAATTTTTTCAAGAAAAAAAGAAATTCAGAAACAAAAGGCGATTAGTCAACAATTTACGGTTAAAGAGAGAAAAAGTTTCTTTTACTTAAGATAACAAAAGAAGATTGACGTTTGATAGAAGCCGACTTTTAATTAAAACAACAAAGAACAAAAGACTACTATTTCTGGAGAAGAAACAACAGATAAAATTAAAATTCAGGAAACAAAAGATAATCAGTTAAATAAATAATTGACAGTTACAGAAAATTGATAAACAATTGAAAATAAATGACGATCGCAACGTAAACGTATAAAACCATAAATATTATTTTAGGAAAAAAAAAACTGAAGAAACAAAGAAGAAACTTAGACAAATTTCTTGAAAGAAAACAAAGTCTTTTTGAGAAACAAAATCACGAAACAAATGACGATCGGTGAACTACGTTTAGGAAAAAATGATAAACAATTGAAAATATTTTTTATTGAAGGTAACAAAAGACGAACGTTAAAGAAGAAACCTTAAACTTTATTTTAGAAAAGAAATGGAAAAAAAAAAGCGATCAGCAAGGTGATTAGATTTCTGGAAAGAAAACAAAGAAAATTTTTCACAAAAAAGAAGAAACTCGGAAACAAAAGGCGATCTGTCAATAATTTACGGTTACAGAGAAAAAAATTCTTTTAATTAAGATAACAAAAGAAGATCAATGACATTGACGTTTGATAGCAGTAGACTTCTCATTAAAACAATTAAAAAAAATAAGAAAATTTGAAAAAGAAAACAAAAGCGATCGGTAAATTGAATGAAGAAAAAAACGAATAGACATATTTCTGGAGAAGAAACAAAAGGTAATCAGTTGAATAAACAATTGACAGTTATAGAAAATTGATAAACAATTGAAAATACAATTTTTTTACTGAATATAACAAAAGACGATCGATTAAAGAAAGAAAAACAAACTTAAACAAATTTCTCGAGAGAAAAACAAATGACGATCGGCGAACCACGATCAGAGAAAAATGAAACAATTGAAAATATTATTTTATTCAAGATAACAAAAGACGATCGATAAAGTAAACGTAAGGCCCCAAACATTATTTTAGGAAAAGAAGAAAAACAATTGAGGAATGAAAAAAACAAACAAACAAATTCCTTGAGAGACAAACAAAAGCTGAAACAAATGACGATCGGCGAACGACGTTTAGAGAACAATGAAACAATTGAAAATATTATTTTATTCAAGATAACAAAAGACGATCGATAAAGTAAACGTAAGACCCTGGACATTATTTTAAGAAAAGAAGAAAAACAATTGAAGAGTGAAAGAACAAACTTAAACAAATTTCTTGAGAGAAAAACTAAAGTAGAAACAAATGACGATCGGCGAACGACGTTTAGAGAGAAATGAAACAACTGAAAGTATTTTTTTTTATTGAAGCTAACAAAAGACGATCGATAAAGTAAACCAAGAACCTTAAACATTATCTTAGAAATAAAATGAAAATAAATTTGAAGAAACAAAAGGGAAACTTCGACAAATTTCTGGAGAGCGCCGTTGAAAATCAATCAGAAACAAATGGCGATCAGTGAATCGGTTACAAAAAAGCTTTCTTTAATATTATTATATTATTATTATTATTATAACAAATGAAAATCGATAAATTAAAAATTAAATTATAGCATTATTAGTTAGTAAATCGATTGCCTTTTATTTTTATTATTAAATTATAAATTTATAAAACCGATTGTCTATTGTTTTTGTTGTTAAGTCGTCTTATAAAATCGACTATCTTTTGTTTTTGTTGTTAAGTCGTGTTACAAAATCGATTATCTTTTGTTTTTGTTTGTTAAATCGTGTTACAAAATCGATTGTCTTTTGTTTTTATTATTGGAATCGTTGTTTATTGCAGACACCTGTAACGTCTTCTTTTGTTTTTCACATTTCTCGTTTCTCTTTGCAAGTCAGTTTTTTATTATGTGCCTCGAGGAGGCTACGCCGTTTGATTTTCTTTTGTTTTTCACTTCTCTCGCCTTATCTAAATTTCTCGTTATTTACTGCAGAAATCTCCAACGTTTTTTTTGTTCTTTCTCGAAACGTCTTATTTCGCATTTCTCATTTTTATTTGCAAGTTGGTTGTCTTATGTGCCTCAAGGAGGCGACACCAATTGATCTTCTTTTGTTTTCCTTTTCTCTTGGAACCTTTTTTGCATTTGTCAGCTTTTCTTGACGTATCTCGAGAAGTGGCCCACTGATTTTCTTTTGTTTTTCGCTGCTCTTGCGCTATTTCGTTTACGTCAAATCTTAATTTTGTTTTGTTGTCGATTCAATTATTTTCTTTTTCATTTTCTGTCATTTGTTGCAGAAATCTCTAACGTTTTCTTTTGTTTTTTCTCTGTTTCTCCTTGGTGTGTCTCAAGGAGACGTCGTCATTTGATTTTCTTTTTCTGTTTTTCGCTTTCCTTGCGCCGTTTCGTTTACGTTGTCTCTTGGTTTCGTTTTGCCGTTGAATCAATTGTTTTAATTTTAGTTTTTTTTCATATTTGCGTTTGGTTTTCTTTTCTCAGATCCATTTTTGCGTTTCTCAGTTTTCTCTTCATGGGCTTCAAAGAGATGTGCCTCAAGGAGACGACATCGTTTTTTTTTTAAATTTTGTTCGTTTGTTTTTTTTTTGTTTCGTTACTTGTCACTTTAACTTCCAATTTTTTTTTATTAATCTACTGAACTGAGCTGTAAAGTCGATTGTCTTTTGTTTTTATTATTCTTGAAATTTTATTTGATATATATTTTTTTTTAAAACTTTCCTCTTTCTTTTAAACAAATAAAACCGAATCGACTGTATACTACACACCGTCCGCCTGCCTTAAAAAGTCAAGGTAGCACGCTCCCAAAACATATCCGAATAAAACCCAGCAAAAATTAACCGGTCTTTTTAAAATAATGACTGACAACAATAATTATTACCGTTCCGAAATATATCGTGGGCTTTTTCTTTTTTTTTTAATCGGCCCGCATTGTGCAAGAGAATCCGCCGCGTGTACAAACTGCATTATTGCAAATCCGAACACGGTATTGCAACAACAAAAAAAAAAAAAACGCGCGTTGATTAAGTCGTTATTGTTACGAGTTTTGGTTTAATTAAGTTGAGGGGGATCTGCAAATTTCTTTTCTGCTCGGGAAGAAAGCGGTTTTCTCATTTTGCTTTCTTTGAAAGTCGCCGTGTGATGACGGGATTTTGATTAATCAGCAGAAAATTCCCTAGTCATTGCGGCAGCAGGTGCTCCTACATTGTTTCGTTTACCGCGTACAAGAAAACAAATCAATTATTTCCAGCTAATGGAGTATAAGACTTTCAATTACTTTAGAACGTTTTTTTCTAAATTATAGCAGAAATAACAGACCGTTTACCATAAATTAAAATAAATCAAAGTGGCAAAGTAAAATTGCCAGACGTTCTAATAAACTCATTTAATACAATAGTACTTTTTGGGTAATTTTGCGAAAGTATGTTGACAACATTGGGTAGTGTTGCCAAAGCTGTGAAAATGAAAAATCTCTTTTGTTGTAACAAAAAATCCTTTTTGTTTTTTTATAGATGAAAGTCTGTTTGTACAGTAGTGGACAATAAAATCCAGGCACGACGTTTCTTCAACGTAAACCTTTGACGTTTAATACATAATATGCAAAGTGTCACTAGTAATTCTGACGTTTAACACAAACTTTACTGTTAATAGTTCCTGTTTGTTTTTTGTTTTGACAAAATGTCACATTTTAAGTTCCGCCCCAAACGTAAGAGTATTGACTTCGCCGAGTGAAGTTGCTGTTTATAACAAGTTTGAGATTTCAAACTTCTTTTAAGTTTTCAACAGATCATAACTTCAATAAAGGCCTAGCCTGAGTTACTAAATTTGTCCAAATATGCGTGATACTTGCCCGAATTTTATTGTCCGTTACTGTACATTGGAAAAACTGGAGTAAAAAGTGAAGCAAACAGGAAATTTTGAAATAAGACAAAAAACAACTCTTCACAAAAGAAACCTAATTTCTTTTGTGATTCACATCCGCTTTATTTGACATTGACATTTGAATGACATTATCTAATGTCAATAATATCTAATTATAACGAGTGTCAAAGAAAAATCCATCAAATTCATCTAGAAACAAAAGGCTGTCGGTAAGAAAAAACACGAAAAAAAAAAAACAAAGCCATGGAAAAATAGAAAAACAAAATGGAATATAATAGAATAGAAACAAAAATATGTATAGAAAACAAAAGCAGATCTATGATTTGATTTGGTAGAAAATGATTGAAAAACTAACGGTGAGCAAAAAGAAATCTGCACATTAAATAAACACAAAAAAAAGTGCAAAGGAAAGGCAGGAAAAGGAAACAAAAGAAAATCTATTATTTTATCTAGTAGAAAAATACTAAAAACAAAAGATAAGCGATCGGTAAGCGAAAAAGAATGAAAAACAATGCGATGGAAAAATAATATTGAACGAATAAAATAAAATAGGATAGAAATAATTAACGACGAAAAACGGAATTACGCGAACAGAAAACAAAAGAAGGTGCGCGATTGGATCCGGCGGAAAATGACCGAAAAACAAAAGACTGTCGGCAAGCAAACAATGTCAAGGCAAAGTAGAAACAGAAAACAAAAGAAGATCTACTTTTTCATCTGGCAGAAAATCACTAAAAACAAAAGACTATCGGTAAACAAAAATATGCTGTGGAGATATAGAAACAGAAGACAAAAGAACAACGACAATTTGAAGTGGCAGAAAATGACTAAAAACAAGACACTATCGTTGAGCGAAAAAATGGAAAGGCAAAATAGTAACAGGAAACAAAAGAAGGTCTACTCTTTCATCTGGCATAAAATGACTAAAAACAAAAGATAATCGTAAGCAAGAAAAATGCTGTAGAAAAATAAAAAGAGGAAACAAAAGAAGGTCTACTTTTTCATAAGGCAGAAAATGACTAAAAACAAAAGACTATCGGTCGAAAAAAAAAATGCTGTGGAAAAATAAAAACAGAAAACAAAAGATAGAAAAAAATAACTAAAAATAAAAGAGTGTCGGCAAGCAAAACAAAAGAACATCGACAATTTCAACTGGCAGAAAATGACCGAAAAACAAAAAAAAAACCATCGGTAAGCAAACAATGTAAAGGCAAACTAGAAACAGAAAACAAAAGAAAGTCTACTCTTTCATCTGGCAGAAAATGACTAAAAACAAAAGACTATCGGCGAGGAAAAATCGCTGTGGAAACATAGAAACAGAAAACAAAAGAACATCGATAATTACAGCCGGCAGAAAATGACCGAAAAACAAGAAACCATCGGTAAGCAAGAAATGTAAAGGCAAAATAGAAACAGAAAACAAAACAAGGTCAATGCTTTCATCTGGCATAAAATGACTAAAAATAAAAGACTGTCGGTAAGCAAAAAAAAAAAAATGCAGTGAGAAAATAGAAACAGAAAACAAAAGCAAATCGACAATTTCAACTGGCAGAAAATGACCGAAAAACAAAAGACTATCGGTAAGCAAAAGAACGCTGTGGAAAAATGAAAAGAGAAAACAAAAGGAGATCTACAATGTACTTCATCTGATAGAAAATAACAAAAAATAAAAGACTGTCGGTAAGCAAAAAAAAAAAAAAAAATGCAGTGGAAACATAGAAACAACAAACAAAAGAACATCGACTACTTCATCTGGCAGGAAATGACTAAAAACAAAAAACGATCGACAAGCAAAAAATGCTGCGGAAAAATAAAAACAGAAAACAAAAGAAGACCTACTATTTCATCCGGCACAAAATTATTAAAAATAAAAGACCGTCGGTAAGCAAAAAAAAAAAAAAAAAATGCAGTAGAAAAATAGGAAAAAGAAAACAAAAGAACTTCGACTGTTTCAAGTGGCAGAAAATGACTAAAAACACTATCGGTAAGCAAAAGGCAAAATAGAAATAGGAAACAAAAGAAAGGCTACTCTTTCATCTGGCAGAAATCGACTAAAAACAAAAGACTATCGGTAAGCAAGGCTGCGGAGAAATGAAAACAGAAAACAAAAGAAGATCCACTACCTCATCTGATGGAAAATGACTAAAAATAAAAGACCGTCGGTAAGCACAAAAATGCAGCGGGAAAAATAGAAACAGAAAACAAAAGAGCATTGACAATTTCAACTCGCAGAAAACAACTAAAAACAAAAGACTATCAATAGGTGAGCAAAAAGATAAAATCAAACGAAAAATGGATGGAAAAATAGAATAGAACGAATAAAATGAAACAGAGTAGAAATAAATACGGATTTAAATGGACAGAAAACAAAAGAAGATCAACGGTTCGATCCTACAGAAAGTGACCGGAAAAACAAAGAAACTATCGAAAAGCAAAGCAAAGCAAAAAAAAACTGTACATAAAATAAATGTGAAAAACAATGCATTGGAAAATACATAAGAACGCTGAGACAAACGACATCGACATAAAGAGAGTAAAGTGAACGAGAAACAAAAGAATAACGTGTCAAAAAGACTAGAATTTTCGGAAAAACTAAACCAAATTTTCATTCCACAACGGAGAATAGTAAAATATGGACCGAATGTATCCGACTGGTGAAAAAAATGTTTAAAATTCACGTTTTAAGCAGGAACGGCTTGCTTATGACGTCACATCTTCGCATAACTGAAAGAGACCACTCCGTTACACAGCTACCAAAAGTTAACATTCATTCAATTTAACACGGTTTTAGTTTTTTTGTTGTTTATTACCTTTAGATTTGCATTAAAATGGAAGTAGGATTTGTAAAACGCAATAATTCGGCCATTTTTCAAAATATTTCAATAATTCTTTCGCAGTCTTACATCAACCTGCTTTAACTTCATTTTTTTTCTTAAAAACAAAAACGAAGATAGATTAAACTTATCCATTGCTCTCCTCTTCATAGTTTTATTAGCAGAGTAGCTTAAAAGCAGATTCCAAACGTGGATCACTTCTCAGACCCCAATTGCAAACTAAGGAAATCGTCTGCGGCCGAACTTATCGACGTGGAAGGAAACCCTAGCGATAAATAAACCAAAAAAAAAGAAGACACCGTCACTGACAGTTCAAAAATAGATACGAAGCAGCATCTGCATACGTAAAGCAAAACTATTGTGTATCAGCACGAAAACATTGATTACGTCGTACAATAACAAACTCATTAGATCGAGGAAGCAAACAATGAACGTGTCAGCGAGATAATGGGTGCGTTTAAAAGAAAATTTGACAGACAAAGTCGTAGCTCCTCATTGTCATAAATAACGATTAGGATTTGTTTAAAATCGAAAACCAGAAGACACTCAACATCTGCTGCAATCGTGATTTGTTAACGGTACTTCTTCTTATACTGCAATTACCGGAACAAATCCGGTGAGTACGTAGCGCAATTTATTATGAATAAGAAACCAACTAATTGATAGATGAAACCAAGTTGATTCAGCATCTGTTATCGCGATTTGTTTACGATATTTTTCTTGCTAACTAAACAAGGTTGAGTTTCATTCATTCATTCGCTCACTCACTCGTTGGCATTACCTAACAATACCTCTCGACGTTTAGCATAACATTAGCAACGATAATAATTATTTCGTATTGATCTTCGTCCGGGGGGTGGTTAGTACTTGCCCCCCTCAAAAAGAAAAAGCTAATTGTAAACAAAGGGGTCGACGTGAAGAGCTGCTAATTAACGAAAGTTGGGCACGTGCCCAGTAATTTCCGGGGAGGTAAGTGAAGTATGGAAAAGTCATCTTTAAATCAAACGTGCATATTACGCCATTCACCGTAATTAGGTGTACACGTCGACATGAGTCCGAATCATGCGCACGGACTTTTTCCACGTCCTGTTATTATTTTCATCCGGGTGCATATGCGTCTTATTTATTTTTGAGTTGAGGAATTCTGCCCGAAAATTTGAACCTTAAGTAAGATTGCAAAACGTATTGAATGTATGTATGTAATTTGCGTCAAACGCGGTGGGGGGGTTTTTCTCCTAAATATTTATTCTGGTCGGTTCGAAACCGTGCATTGTCAATATTTCAGATTTTTTTCAGACTACGTCAGCAAAACTATCAATAAGTTAGAAGCGCAGTTGTGACCTACACAAACAAATGGACGCACGGGGCGGCGTATTTTGGCGTAGCAAAAACTAGAACGCGCAAAAGCAAGCAGTCTGGAGTAAATGATTAAAAAAAAAATATATAATACCAATGTGCAGTCCTGCGTCAAAAACTTCTGGAATCAGCCATGTTTCATAAGTGCGTCGTCATTTCGGCGTCTTCACGATTTCGTTTTGTTCTCGTCGAGGGGGGAGGACGAGGAGGGAAACTATCGAAAGAAAAAACACCATCACGAGAGCACGTAAAGTCCTGCTGCCGTTTGGATCGAATTTTTTCCCGCAATCATCGAGTATCACCACAACAACACACACCAGAGCGACATACATCGCTGCAACAAAAATATTTACGAACGTAAATCAATTGCAGGTTGTTGCCAAGCGCTGGTGAATACGTATACGGATTATTGGCGCGACCTTGAGCGCTAAAAAAGCAATTAAGGGTCACCTTGTTGTACATACGTTCACGATATCCAGGTGACAATAGGTGGGCAACATCTCCGTGTGGCTGGGGGGGCACTGTTTGTTTATGTTTTTCGGAACGTTGGAACGAGGCACTGTCGCGAAGGCCGCCCGGATCGAGCGTACTGACGGAGTTGCAGACGTGGAGAACATCGTCGAGGTGGTGGCGGGTTCTGAAGGTTGAGGAAACTTCCTAGTGCAGACTCTTGCAGATGTTGCGGGACTGGCGAGTTACGCAATATCTAGGAGGCCCTAGCTAGGCGCGATGAGGCCGCATTGCGACGCGCAAGCGCGCGGATCGGCCCAGCCTTGGCATTGAACTTGGCAATGTTGGATGCGTCACAACTGCCTGGCGGTCGATAAGCACGACTCATACTCCTGCCGCTCTTTCTCTCTGACATTTTTACACCATGGTTGCCCGACATCGCCCGGATGGTGCGAAGGAAGGAGGAGACGCAACGGCGAGGAATTTCAGCACAGTTTTCGGTCGGGACCGGATTCGCGTTTCATTCGATGAAAGTGCATTTTTTACGCTCGCTCGCAGACATCAACGACGCACTAAATTTGTCCCCAACGAAATTTACATCGCCCTTTTTACATTCAATCTTATATGTACATGTAGGGCACGAGATATTTTAAACCACCACCATACCATAACTAGGCTAACAGAATTTACAGCTCTCCTTTTCTAATTCTCTTCTTCGCTATACAAATTTGTCCTTCTATCGAATCTTCATCTTTACAATATGTACATATAGGGCACGAGATATTTTAAACCACCATACCATGACTAGGCTAACAGAAATTACAGCTCTCCTTTTCCAATTCTCTTCTTCGCTATACAAATTTGTCCTTTTACCGAATTTTCTTCTACAATCTTCATCTTTACAACACTTGCAACTTATGGAGAGATCATCTTCGCCACAGAATTTACATCCCCCTACTTGCCCAATTCCTCTTCTTCATTACACAGCAAATACAATACACAAAGCTCTCATCAGTGTCTTAGAAATTCTAAAAATAGTTAAGGCAAATACCAACAAGACTGACCAAGATTGAGCTTTCTGCTTTACGTTCTTCGACAAACAATCAAGACCCTTCTGGGTATCTTGGATGGAATTATACAGTTCCAATCAAGACCCTTCTGGGTATCTTGGATGGAATTACACAGTTCTAATCAAGACACTCCAGGGTATCTTGGATACAGTCCCAATCCTAAGCAAGACGGAGCTTTCTGCTTTACGTTCTTTGATAAACAATCAAGACCTTCCTGGGTATCTTGGATATTTTAAACAATAACCTACCGTTTGGGGAGAAACTACATAATCCATGATGATAGTTACATAAAGGAAGGCTAAATTCTATCGTGTTCTTACATTCTTCGTCTTATAGCCTCAAGTACTTCAAAGACAGCTCATCCACATTACCTTAACTAGGCAAAAAAAAGACTGAATTTATCCAACAGGTTTACATCTGCTCTTTTCCAATTCTCTTCTTCATTATACAGTCACAGTCCTGAGCAAAACGGAGCTTTCTGCTTTACATTCTTCGATAAACAATCCAAAATCTTTCTCGGATCTTGGATTGTCAGTCTTGATGATAGCAAGTACTCTTCAGTCGTTTCTGAGGAATAGAAAGATTGAAGCCCCTGCAAAGTTTCCAATTGCCACTCTTGAGGATGCCGTCAACTCCCCAGACCTCAATCTATTCACTCTTCAGTCGACACTGAGGAATAGGAAGGTTGGAGTCTCAGCAAAGATTTTAATTGTCACTCTTGATCAAAACACCTACTCCTCAAACCTCAAGCTATTTACTTTTCAGTCGATTTTGAGGAATAGGAAAGGTGAAACCTCAGCAATGTCTCTCTTGATGATAGCATGTACTCTTCAGTCGTCTCTCTGAAGAATATGAAGATTGAAGCCCCTGCAAAGTCTCTAATTGCAACTCTTGATGATGGCGTCAACTCCCCAGATCTCAATCTATCAACTCTTCAGTCGACACTGAGGAATAGGAAGGTTGAAGCCTCAGCAAAGATTTTAATTGTCACTCTTGATGATAACATCTACTTCTCAGACCTCATTATATCTACTCTTCAGTCGACTTTGAGGAATAGGAAGTTGAAGTCTTTTGAGGATGGTGCCTACTCGTTACAAATGTGACAGCACCTGCTACTCTTCAGACCGCAATCGATCAGTCGACTCTGAGGAATAGGAGGGTCTCTCTTAAGAGTGACCTCGACTGGTTCGAAATGGGGAAGTATAACGCGAAATATCAGAAGAAGGCTGATTGAAGCCGGATTGGACAGGAGGAGACCTCCGATAGCAACCTTTACTAAAGATAACAAAGTTGCTAGCCAAGTTCACCAGAACTCATGCTCATTGGATGGCTGACAACCAGAAACACATGTTGTTAACTGATAAAACGAGTATTAGCTGACATTCTCTTGACGAGCGTAAGCCTGGGAAGCTATGGCATACCTTTATAGGTGCCATTTGGTGTAGGATCAACAATGTTCCCTCGTCGTTTACAAACAACGTCAATTCCCGTCAATCATAGGTCATATACTTTAAACAGTAGCCTGTCGTTTAGGTACAAGGCTATCCACAAACCAACAACCTCTTTCATGATGATAGTTACCAAAAAAAAGACTAAATTCTATCGTATTCTTACATTCTTCAACTTTGTGATCATTGGATCTTATAGCCTCAAATTCTTCAAAGACATCTTATCTACCATACTTTGATTAGGCAAAAAAAAAGGACTGAATTTATCCAACAGAATTTAAATTTGCCCTTTTCCAATTCTCTTCTTCATCATACAGTCACAATCCTAAGCAAGATGGAGCTTTCTGCTTTGCATTCTTCGATAAACAATGAAGACCCTCCTGGGTATCTTGGAGACTTTAAACAGTAGCCTACTGTTTAGGCACAAGGCTATCCATAAACCAACAACCTCATCCATGATGATAGTTACATAAAAAAGGCCGAATTCTATCCTATTCTTACATTCTTCATCTTTGCGGTTGTTGCATCATATGGCCTCAAGTGCTTCAAAGGCAGCTAGATCATCCACCTTACCTTGACCAGGCACTGAATTTATCCAACGGAATTTACATCTATCCTTTTCCAATTCTCTCCTTCAATATAGTCACAATCCTAAGCAAAACAGAGCTTTCTGCTTTGCATTCTCAGATAAACAATGAAGACCCTCCTGGGTATCTTGGAGACTTTAAACAGTAGCCTACTGTTTAGGCACAAGGCTATCCACAAACCAACAACCTCATCCATGATGATA
Organism: Serrognathus titanus; assembly: GCA_039766575.1. Lineage (NCBI taxonomy): Eukaryota > Metazoa > Arthropoda > Insecta > Coleoptera > Lucanidae > Serrognathus > Serrognathus titanus. The sequence continues at coordinate 56,913,972 of CM077911.1, forward strand.
GTTACATAAAAAAAGCTAAATTCTATCGTTTTCTAACATTCTTCATCTTTGCGATTGTTACATCTTATGGCCTCAAGTTCTTCAAAGGCAGCTCATCCTCCCTACCTTGACTAGGCACTGAATTTATCCAATGGAATTTACATCTGCCCTTTTCCAATTCTCTCCTTCATTATCAGGTCACAATCCTAAGCAAGACGGAGCTTTCTGCTTTGCAATCTTCGATAAACAATGAAGACCCTCCTGAGTATCTTGGAGACTTTAAATAGTAGCCTACCATTTAGGTACAAGGCTATCCACAAACCAACAACCTCATCCATGATGATAGTTACATAAAAAGGTAAATTCTATCGTGTTCTAACATCTTTCATCTTTGCGATTGTTACATCTTATGGCCTCAAGTTCTTCAAAGGCAGCTCATCCACCTTACCTTGACTAGGCACTGAACTTATCCAACGGAAGTTACATCTGCCCTTTTCCAATTCTCTTCTTCATTATACAGTCACAGTCCTAAGCAAGACGAAGCTCTCTGCTTTACGTTCTTCGAGAAACAATCACATTTGAGCATAGTACTCTCTTGGGCACTATAAAGAGTAGTCACCAGTTAGGTGGAAGGAAACCCACTAACCAACAACCCTTTCCATAGTGAGGGTTATGTAAAGCAAGACTAAATTCTATGATGCTTTTACTTCTTCGAAATTTTGAAGAATTCCCTGGCGCTTAAATAAACCTTAGACCGTAGACCTAGACCATGGAGTTTATTTACAGCCAACATAATAGGTTGGAGTGCCCAGGCGTCAGCCCATACCCCATCAGTGTCCTAGCCTGTTTCCAGCAGTAACACTGCTCCTAAGAGGCCGATACCAACGAGGGGCACCGAAAGCCGACTGGTGGGCTTCCTCTCCCCTTAGACCTCATGCCAGTAGGATTCCTCCCGCTACGCGAGTCTCTTCCACACATCTCATACCAACCCCAACATCTGTTACCCACATAAGTGGGATAGGGTAGCTAGACAGGCTAGTTTTCTGGATAAACGTCGTGTGGTCAGCATCGGTTCTAGTCTCGGATACTAGACCACGCATGGTCCGACACCTCAAACAGGTTGTGGTAAAGGGAAGCAAGCAAAACGCCGCCTTGGAGGATTCCGCAGAATCCGGGGCTTTCATAGGTTGGTTTGGCATTAGCCGCTAATACGTCGTGACGTTTTGTTTCGTTTCGACACTCCTGGCACGATTGTTAATGGTGTAAAGTTCATCAATTGGTGTTAATTCCGTTAACAAAATAAACAAATCTAAAAAAAAAAATGGTGAAGGTGTGTTTCTTTTGTGTTCATGAAAGTTGAGAAAGACTTCTTCCTCAAGGTTCATATGATTTGTAAGCACCAGATGGCGTATTAGTTCAAAACAAAGTACAGGGATGGCATTAAAAAATAATTTTGATGGGTGTGTTGTTTGGGAACCACGAAGCTGTAGATTGTATTGTTTGTTTTAATCAAAAAAGTTTCCTAATGACACTCCGCCAGTGTCGAGGTTCGTTTGTAAACAATGAACCCCTTACCCCCTTGCCTTTGATTGGCAGGATTTGATCTCTACATATAAGTGATACACTAAGGGCTGGTACTTTCATTACTGATTAACTTTAACCTTTGGTTTATTCCCAGGTCTATAAACCAAAGATTAAAGTTAACTTGAATATTCAGTAAGAATTATCAAAACAATTGTTCCTATTGTAATAAATTGAAGATTATAGTTAAACTGCGGCTGAAATAACAGGTCTTAGGCTTAAATCCTTTATGCAGCGCAGCCCTAGTCTAGAAGTATATGGTCTAAGGGTACCATACTAACCAACAACCATCATCTTGTCTTTTTCCTCTTCTTCTTCTTCCTCTTTAGCTATTGCCTTATGCCTTATGGCGTCGGCTGGAGAGGAAACCCCATCCAGTTCTTCCACTTTCTTCTACCTCCTGCTTCCATTTTTATTCACTAACTGGTTACTTCAACTCTTCGTTCTTTCTTGGTCTTCCTACTCGTCTCTTCTCGTATCTCTTCGATTCGGTTACTTTGGTTAAAGGCATTCTCTGCACGTCCCATACCATTCAAGCTGTTTTTCCTCTATTGTCTGGTGTTTGTTTTATGTTTTTTTCGTTTCTCTTTCTCCCTCGAAGTTTTTCCTGGGAAATTTCACTTCCGGCGCTGTCCTTTTCCACACCATCATGAATCATCAATATTATTTAGTTTTGATTCAGTATTTTTTGTATGTTTTCTCCCATAACTGTAACTGGATTGGGCATCGATCCCAATGTTATTTTTTTTAGCCAAGTCTCATTAGTCCATCCCTTGTTTATGTTGAACAAAAGGGGGCTCAGGCTATGTCCCTGCTTGATACCCTTTGCATTTCAAATTCTCGGGAACAATTACCTTTTAGATATACTTTGAATCACCGAGTCTAAAATTTAATAATTTCTGCAAGGATATTTACAGAAATTAAGTTGCAAGGGCCAAAAATTAAGTACAATAAGGCATTCAGAAGAAAATTTTATTTGAAAAGAGATGAGAACGTTTAAATTAATACAAAACTTCGAATAATTAAAATCAAATAGTAAACAAACATGTATTCAGACTTTTTCACTTAAAGTTTAGAAACAAATCTCGAAGAGCCGTTAATTTCTGAAAGCACCTCAATTCATGTCGTAGCCAGAACGCCAAAATAAATATTTGTTGCTCTCAATGAGTCGATGGAAGGTTCCATCAGCAAGAAACAACAAAGGTGCGCCCTTTATCAGGGGGAGAGGGGCGTTGTAAAATGAAAAATGCTCATCCCATCCCCGTCTCGTGAGCACTGGCCTCCTTTGAACACCTTTTGAGACCCAAGTTTTACAAAATTCCAGAACCTACGAACGGATTAACAAGGAACACGAAGCGCTGCTGGGTCAATAACGTTAACATTGCAGCAGCGTTCAATGTCAGCTGATTATATTTTTACATCGTTATATAAACATTCTCGTCATTAGAGGAAAAAATGCGCGGATGTTTTGGATTTCGAAACATATGCGAGGCGAGAGAGCGCGATAATTTACGCCGTCGTTTATGTGACGTGCTCGATCCTAATTGTTCGGTTCTTGAAGCCAACGAGCATGACACTTCTGGTACGAACTCCAATCGCCGAAGATGTCGTCGAGCCAGAGTTTCGAAATTCGTAATAAAGATAGAAAACGGCGTTCGGTGCCAGTGTGAGAGCATCTGTAATCGATTTGTAGGATTTAATTTACGTGCTTTTATTGCAGAACGTTCGCATTTATAAATAAATTTTATAGATTAAGTTGGCAAGTGAATTTATTCAGAATTTACAATGTTTTCTTTAACATAAAGCACCATTTAATTCTGATTTAATTACATATTTATATTCATGTAAATAAGTAGTTGCGTTTCGAAAAGAATTCTTTTTCGAACGAGTGCGAAAAAATTATCTTATTTTCATATCATAGCTGCTGGTGGTAATTCGCAGAGCGATTTAAAACAAATCATTAAAAAGCATTAATTACATGCACGCAGTTATTTATGCGATTTCGTTAAACAATGAGCGTTGCCATTCGCATAAAGCATGAAATTGCATTCGATTCGTAATTTCCATTGTTTCCAAGGGCCGCACTTGCATACTTAATAATTTTTTCGTCTGTGTTATGAAAAGAATCGAAATGGTACTTGCCAGACTGTCTATAATTATAGTATTACTTAATCTAAATTTACTTGGAAGTTTTGAAACGGGGGAGAAAACGCATTCGCGTTTCCAAGCGGTTAGGTTAATTACATACTGCCTCGCCTTCGCTATTCTTTAACTCAAATTATTATTTATTAATGCCTGAAAGCGTATTGTGCGTTAAAAGTTTACCTCTTACACAAGAGAGGGGCGTTAAATTTATAGGATTTTTTTTTTAGTTTTCAAAAGAAAAGTAAAAATAATTTCTTCGTTTCTTGAGGTTTTAATCCATACACACACACACGCGAGTACAGGCTTTAAAAGAAAGCCGATGTATGAGTAAGTTATTAGCGAGTGATAAAGTTAATTTACACTCATCGAAGTTTAAATAAATAAAAACCGTGCAGTGTATAAATAAACAAAAGTTTCTGCCGCCGTTCTGGGAAGTATTTTTTTGTAAAATTCGGAATACCTATGGCACACGCACAATCACAAACACATACAGAGGAAATAACTAATTAAAATCAAATTCACACAAGAGAAAACGATTTTTTTTTAATTTCGTTTCCAATTTACAAGGAATTGCTTAGCAGATTGCTTAGGCAGTAGTTCAGAGTTCAGAAATAGAGAAAACACAATAATGTTCGAAAAACATTAAATAAAAATTATATATAATTTGCTTTTATAGTTCCTCTGCTGAAGAGGCCCCAAGTAGGGCCGAAACAGCTGTCCAGGGGATGCTCGAGGAATCCATTGCGATCAAAACCGACTTCCAGCACATTTCATGAATTTTCGCATTCAAGTTGTTTAAGTGTTTAAAAAAATTGAAAAAAAATTAAATAAATAAGCGTCGAACACAATTAAAACAAATTAATAAAATACTTAACGCAAAAGAAAATAATTTAAGGGAAAAAATTTGAAAACAAATGAATTTTTAAAGATTAAAGAAAACTGAAACGTTCGAAAGAATGAAAACAAATGAACGATGGCATATTAAAGAAATGGAAGAATTTATTTCCGTTTTTTTTTCCAATTTGCAAAGTTTCTAGTTCCGTTAGCACTGAATTGTTTACGCTTTGTTACTATTTGCCTTTAATTTTAAATTAATTACTGTATACCTTCGTAACCATTGCAATAGAACTGCATTCAAAGGATGGCGAGCTGCAGATTGCGTCATCAAACAGGCGCCGAGGTGACTCATCAAAGAACCCGGTACGATGCAACGATAAACAAACATGACTAAGTACGGTCAATTCCGCAGTGCAGTGACTCATAGAACAATGTAAATGTTACAGCGCCTTTCCGTCATGACAATGAAACAGACTTTTGCAATGGAATTGCATTTAAAGAATGCCGAGCTGCATATTGCATCATCAAACAGTTGGCGAGGTGACTCATTAAAGTAGCTAGTATTACGTAACGATAAACAAACATGACTGAGAACGAATCGTAATTTCCGGTATGAACCATATAAAAGGCGCCTACTTACAAGAAAAGATCATCAAACAGTCAGAACACGTTTAGTGTGACCGAAATTCCGTCTGCCAAGTAGTTATGTTATTACAGACTAACATCTACTTTGTTTGATGATGAAACTAAATTCAAAGAATGGCGACTTCCATCATCAAACAGTCGACGAGGTCAAAAAAGCCGATAAACAAACATGACTAAGAACGGTCAATTCCGCAGTGACTTATAGAACAATGTGCTACAGAAATTTTTAAAAATAACAAATATCACAGCGCCTTTCCGTCATGACAATGAAACTGACTTTTGCAATAGAAATGCATTCAAAGAATACCCAGACTCATTAAAATTGCCAGTATTACAAAACGATAAACAAACATGACTAAGAACCAATCGTAATTTCCGGTATGAACCATATAAAAGGCGGCTACTTACAAGAAAAGATCATCAAACAGTCAGAACGCGTTTAGTGTGACCGAAGTTCCATCTGCCAAGTAGTTATATTATTACAGACTAACATCTACTTTGTTTGATGATGAAACTACATTCAAAGAATGGCGACTTCCATCATCAAACAGTCGGCGAGGTGACTCATCAAAAACGCCGGTATTACGCAACGATAAACAAACATGACTAGGAACGGTCAATGCCGCAGTAACTGACTACAGAAATATTTAAAAACAACAAATGTTACAGCGGCTTTCCGTCATGATAATGAAACTGACCTTCGTAATGAAACTGCATTCAAAGAGTGCCGAGCTCCATATTACATCATCAAACAGGCGCCGAGGTGACTCATCAAAGCTGGTATTACGCAAGGACAAACAAGACTAAGAACGGTCAATGCCGCAGTGACTGGCTACAGAAAATTTTAAAAATAACAAATGTTACAGCGGCTTTCCGTCATGATAATGAAACTGACCTTCGCAATAAAACTGCATTCAAAGAATGCCGGCATTACGCAACGATAAACAAACATGACTAAGAACGATCAATACCCTAGTGGTTCATAGAACATTGTCCTACAGAATTTTTAAAAATAACAAATGTATACAAAGGGTTTCCGTCATGAGAATAAAACTGATCTTCGTAGTAAAACTGCATTCGAAGAATGCCGAGTTGCTAATTGCGACATCAAATAGCCGCTGAAGTGACTCATCAAAAAAAGCTGGTATTACGCAACGTTAAACAAACATGACTAAGAACGGTCAATGCCGGTGACTCATAGAACATTGTGCTACAGAAACTTTTTAAAATAACAAGTGTTACAGCGGCTTTCCGTCATGATAATGAAACTGACCTTCGTAATGAAACTGAATTTAAAAAAAGCCGCGCTGCAGATTGCATCATCCAACAGGCGCCGAGGTAATTACGCAGCGATAAACAAACATGACTAAGAACGGTCAATACCCCAGTGGTTCATAGAACATTGTCCTACAGAATTTTTAAAAATAACAAATGTGTCATAGGGTTTCCGTCATGTTAATAAAACTGACCATCGTAATAAAACTGTATTGAAGGAATGCCGAGTTGCTAATTGCATTATCAAATAGGCGCTGAAGTGACTCATCAAAAAAAGCTGGTAATACCCAACGTTAAACAAACATGACTAAGAACGGTCATTGCCGTAATGACTCACAGAACATTGTGCTGCAAAAATTTTTAAAAATAACAAATGTTACAGCGACTTTACGTCATGATAATGAAATTGACTTTAGCAACAGAGGTGCATTCAAAGAATGCCGAGTTGCATATTGCATCATCAAATTGGCGCGAGGTGACTCATCAAAGAAGCCGGTATTACGCAACGATAAACAAATATGACTAAGAATGGTCAATGCAGCAGCGGCTCATAGAACATTGTCCTACAGACATTTTTAAAAATAACAAATTTTACAGCGGCTTTCCCTCATGATAATAAAAATGACCTTTGCAATAAAGCGCATTCAAAGACTGCCGAGCTGTGCATATTGCAAAATCAAACAGTCGACGAGGTGACTCATCAAAGAAGCCGGTATTACGCGACGATAGACAAATATGACTAAGAACTAAGAACGGTCAATGCCGAAATGACTCATAGAACATTTTATTACAGAATTTTTTTTAAATAACAGATGTTACAGCGGCTTTCCGTCACGTTAATAAAACTGACCTTTGCAATAAAACTGCATTCAAAGAATGCCGAGTTGCATATTGCATCACCAAACAGGCGCCGAGGTGACTCATCAAAAAAGCCGGTATTTTGTAACGATAAACAAACATGACTAAGAACGGTCAATGCCGCAGTGACTGACTACAGAAATTGTTGATAACAACAAATGTTACAGCGGCTCTCCGTCATGATAATGAAACTGACCTTCGTAATGAAACTGCATTCAAAGAATGCCGAGCTGCATACTACATCACCAAACAGGCACCGAGGTGACTCATCAAAGACGGCGGTATTACACAACGATAAACAAACATGACTAAGAACTAAGAACGGTCAATGCCGAAATGACTCATAGAACATTTTGCTACAGATTCTTTTTTTCAAAAACAGATGTTACAGCGGCTTTCCGTCACGATAATAAAACTGACCTTTGCAATAAAACGCATTCAAAGAGTGCCGAGCTGCATATTGCATCATCAAACAGTCGACGATGTGACTCATCAAAAAAGCCGGTATTTTGTAACGATAAACAAACATGACTAAGAACGGTCAATACCGCAGTGACTATAGAACATTGTGCTATAGAATTTTTTTTTAAATAACAAAGGTTAAAGCGCCTTTCCGTCATAATGAAACTGACCTTCGTAATAAAACTGCATTCAAAGAATGCCAATCTGCATACTACATCACCAAACAGGCACCGAGGTGACTCATCAAAGATGGCGGTATTACGCAACGATAAACAAACATGATTAAGAATGGTCAATGCCGCAGTGTCTCGTTGAACATTGTGCTACAGATCCAAGCGTACAGTTTTGTTCGTAATCGGAACCTCCGGTACGAACCATATAAAAGATGCCTACTTTTAAGAAAGGATCAGACAGACAGAAGACGTTTAGTCCCTAAAGTCCTTAGTATGACCGAAGTTCCATCTGCCAAGTAGTTATGTTATTACAAACTAACATCTACTTTGTTTGATGTGCAGAATGTCGTTTCTTCTTTTCGTAAAATTATCTTGAATTTATTTATCTATCGTTTTGTATGACTTCGTTCCGAAGTAATCTTCAATTAATCAAAACTAATTGCCTTAATCGAATCTCTTTGTCTTTTAAAGTGAAGGCCGAACGAATAAATGAATGTAGGTTTGAGATTTTAAAAACAAAAGAGTAACGACTCTCAAAGCGTGCATTGTATAGACATTTTCGTTTATAATTAATAGTTAAGGGGCTATGGAAGAAATCCGTACCAATGACGCACCCTGTATAAAGGCATTTCTATTTTTTTTTTAATATATACACAATGTGAAACATGTTTACTAAAAAAACAACCTGTTTTGAGTTCATCTCTATTCGAAAATTCAAATTGTGAGTTAACTGCTAATCAAGATAAAAGTAGAAGGAACAAAAGCACGAAACTCATTTCTTACACCACTATGATACTGAACACCCTATGTCTTTCTAATAGTAGAAAACAAAGACGTAATCAAGAGGCGTTATGATTCCTTGAAAATCCAAAACTGTATTTATTTAATTTAAATAAGAAACCATTACTATCACACATTGGTGATATTGATTACCTCACGGCCATATTACGTGGAAATAAATTAACAGCCGTGGGGGCAAATCACCCTTTACAATTTCAAATGTCAGAGGTTGCAGTTGAGGTAAAGTAGGTCGCTCTGGGCGAGGCCCGAGTCACGGGATGAATCTTGTAACGATTATTGACGTTAATGGAGATGATGTTTACACACTGTGTGTGTGCCTCTTCCGTTTCGTATGCAATGTATGTCCGCGAATCTAAGCCCATCCAAGACAAACTCGTCGTTATTAAATTTAATTAAATCCTGATATGGGAGCGAGCGAGCAATACCAGTGTGGTTAATGCCCTAATCCATATTAATTCAATAAGCAATTTTGCTTCACGGTCGGACGAATAATAAATAATGATAACCTTAGTAATTACAAGACGTGTAGATAATGTATCTGTACACGAGAAGGCAGGTAAACTCCATTAATAAAACTACGACAGCTTGCAGCAGCAACTTGACCTAATAAAACCGATTTACTTGGGATGCAATAATTAATCACTTGCCAGTTTAATTTAATTTAAAAAAAAGAAATCAGTAGTGAAGAAGGACGACTTATATTTTTGTTCTTTATGGCCCGTAACGTAATAATAACAACGCACACAACAATTGAGTCTTCTAATTAGGCCTCATTTAAAAAAACAATACTAACGCAAACACAATTGAGCTCATTAAAATCCAGCGGCGATATTGCATTAGCACGTTAATAATAACATAGTTTTCTACTTTCTCGAATTCCCAGATTAATTGAATTTGAAACGATAACCCGGAGTACCGTATTCTAACAGGTCTCCTGCTGCTCCGGTGGGTAACGTGAATCAATTTTCGAATAACATCGACCGTGCCACGTATATAATTAAAAACCGAACAGTACTGGGCTCGAATTAATTTTGAAACCTGAATTAATCAACAACACAACCCCAGAGGGGGCTAGCTAATCAGAGATTATGTCGGGCAAGGTCATGGAAGGCGCGTGGAAATCAAAATACTTCCCAAACACCAGCTTTGTTTACGCTTGCGGAATGTGTTGTGCATGATTCACAATGCCAAGAACGAATTGTGCTGCAGTTAAATAATCCAATGAAGGAACTTCCTTGCCTGTGATGAGTTCGTTATTAGGGGAAAGAAAGTGCACCCACCGATGGATGAATTGGATGATGATGACACGTGTACATATTATTCCTCGTTTTAGATTATGCACGCTTGGCACAGTGCCAAGGAAAAGCCATAAATTGCAACTGCGCATTCCGAAGCAGACACCTTGTTACAAAGTTATTTTGTAACTTATTCAAGAACTCATTTTACTCGTGTTTTTAATACTCCTTCCTAAGGTGGTTGGTAGTAGCGTCTACGTGAAATTTTATTGCCTTTTTGGCCCTAACTTCTCTTTCTCTCTTGTAAAAGGTGCAGGCAGCGTTTAATAAAATTGCAATTTCACTTAAACCCTTGCTTTTGCTAGGATGGGGTAATTAAAAAAAAGCTTCGTTGCCTAAATTCCACCTAGCTCACCATTAACTAAATCGATCCCAAATCAAGATTTTTCTTTAAATCTTCGCATTCAAAGTGCCTGCTCAATAGTGGAGGGTATCGATTTAGTTGAACGTAAGTGTTAGACCGAACGAAACGTTTCAAGAAGAGAATAATTTCGTTGCCAAAATAAGTACTAACTAAATCGATACCAAACCCATTAGCTTTCAAAAGCGCAGGGTATAGATTCAGATCCATTTTAGATTAAATTCAAATTAAACTCTGCATGCCATACAAGTCAATAACAAAGAAGACTCAACTATGAATAAATAAGAACTACGACAAGAAGGAGTAGAAACTGATATGGAAAGCAAAGGAAAACCCATTGGAAGCGGCAAAGAAGAGTTAAATACAAAAAAAAAGTGGTGGAGCAAAGGATTGCAAAAGAAAAAAGAGATACAGAGAAGACATTTGAGCACAAGATTAAGAAGAATACAAATAAAGTTAAGAGGAAGGAAGTAGAAGAAGCACAGCGAAAATTGGGGCTAACCATGAATGACAATTTCAAAGGTAAACTCTTCTGTGGCACATTAAAGCAGCTGCGAAAGGAAAAGAGGCCAGGAAGACGAGATGGGACGAAGAAGCGACCAGGAAGTTACAAACGAAGCAATGGCTAAGATAAAATTGGGCAAAACCCCATTGATTGAAAAGGATGCACGAGAACGCCTGAAACGAAGAGGAACTGATGAAGGAATACAAAAAGAAGAAAGTTCGAATTATTTGAAGGTTGCACAACAATCCACGGTGTTCATCTTACAATAAAAACGGCAAAACAAAATATGAATCCTTGGGGAACCCGAGAATTAGAAAACGTAACGAACTCCTATTCGCAGACGACAAGGCAACATCATGGCCCAAAACGCCATCTTTAATAGAGGGAAGTGAAACGTGGATGCGTCCAAAAGTCCAACGAACTCCTGTGAGATGGGATTTTTAAGAAAGAATCGAAGAAAAAGGAAATGGATTAGAAATGAGGTCGCCAGAGAACGGTCAATGATAAGAAAAGAGATTGAAAAGGTCACAGCTGAGGTAATTACATATTTGTGAGTGTGGGGAATAGAAATTGGAAATTTATTAAATGAAAGAAAATGCCAAGAGAATACGGAGGAGCAGCAGAAATATATGCCAAAGTGATAGAAGGAAGACTGAGGGAGAAAACAGAAGGGAAAAAATACATTGAGGGAAAAATATTTGAGGGAAAAATACATTGGAGGAAACCCAGTTCGGATTTAGAAAAGAAGAAAAGAACGCTGGATTCGATTTTCATTTTACGACAACTGACAGAGAAGACCTTAAGCTATGTATGGGAACACCTGAAACGAAGAGGAATGGATAAAGGAATAAAAATAAGAATACAAAAAAGGTTGCGTAACAATCCGCTGTTGCCCTCAAACATATTCGATGGTGCAATAAAAGCAGCAAAACAAAAAATGAATCCTTGGGGATACTAGGAGTTAGGAAACGTAACGAACTCCCAATGGCAGACGACAAAGCAACATCACCAGACTCAGAGATGGAACTCCAACTTCATCTAAATGGACTTAATAGAGAACCGAAAGGAATAGAGATGTAACTGTGACAGCAACAACAAATAATAAATGGGATACAAGAAGCAAACGATATGGTGCGCAAAGTTGGATGGAATTTATAATTCCGTGAAGACGACAATTTCTCGGAAAAAAAAGTTACGGCCCCATACGCCATCTTTAACCCATGGAAGTGACGCATGGATACGTGCAAAAGTCTAACAAACACCTCTGGGATGGAATTTTTAAGAGAGAAACGAGGAGAAACAAAATGGATTAGAAATGAGGTCCTCAGACAACAGAAAAGAAAAGTGATTGAAAAGGTCACAGCTGAGGTGTGGGTATGGGGAACAGAAATAGGAAATTTATTGAACGAAACCATCAAACGAAAGAAAATGCCAAGAAAATATGGGGGAGCAGCAAAAATATATGCCAGAGTGATGGAAGAAAGACTGAGGGAGAAAACAGAAGGCAAAATACCTTAGAGGAAACCCAATTCGGACTTAGGAAAGAAGAAAAGAATGCTGGATTCGATTTTCATTTTACGACAAGCGATAGAGAAGACCTTAAGCTATGTAGATCTAGATCGAGTTGGAAGAAAGGATGTACGGGAACGCCTGAAACGAAGAGGAATAGATAAAGGAATAAAAATAAGAACACAAAAAGAGGTTGCGTAACAACCCACTGTTGTCCTCATGTGTATTAGATGCTGCAAAACAAAAAATGAATCCTTGGGGATACTGGGAGACGACTAATGGCAGACGACAAAGCAACATCACCAGACTCAGAGATGGGACTTCAACTTCATCTAAATGGACTTAATGGAGAACTGCAAGGAATAAATGTAACTACGACAGCAACAACAAATAATAAATAACTCTGCAATGGGAAACGAGAAGCAAAGGACATGGTGGGCAAAGTTGGATGGAATTTACAATTCCGTGAAGATGACTTTTTCTGGAAAAAAAAAGTTAAGGTCCAATACGCCTTCTTTAATCCATGGAGACGTGCAAAAGTCTAACGAACACCTCTGAGATGGGATTTTTAAGAAAAAATCGAGGAAAAAGAAAATGGATAGAAATGAGGTCCTCAGAGACAGTCAGCGATGAGAAAACTGATTGAAGAGGTCACAGCTGAGCTAATTACATACTTGTGTGGGGTGTGGCGAACAGAAATAGGAAATTTATTGGGCGAAACCATCAAACGAAAGAAAACTCCAAGAGACTATGGGGGAGCAGCAAAAATATAAGCCGGAGTGATAGAAGGAAGACTGAGGGAGAAAGCAGAAGGGGAAATACCTTGGAGGAAACCCAATTTGGATTTAGGAAAGAAGAAAAGGGCGCTGGATTCAATTCTCATTTTACGACAAGCGATAGAGAAGACCTTAAGATATCTAGATCTAGATCGAGTTGGAAGAAAGGATGTACGGGAACGCCTAAAACGAAGAGGAATGGATAAAAGAATACAAATAAGAATACAGCATTGGGTAACAATCCACTGTTGCCCTCATGTGTATTAGACGCTGCAAGAAAAACGACGAAAACAAAAAATGAATCCTTGGGGATACTGGGAGTTAGGAAACGTAACGAACTTCTAATGGCAGACGACAAAGGAACATCACCAGACTCAGAGATGGAACTCCGTCTTCATCTAAATGAACTTAAAGGAGAACTGAAAGGAATAAATGTAACTGTGACAGCAACTACAAATAATAAATAACTCTGCAATGGGATACAAGAAGCAAACGATATGGTGGGCAAAGTTGGATGGAATTTACAATTCTGTGAAGACGACATATTTTCGAAAAAAAAAGTTAAGGCCCCATACGCCATCTTTAATCCATGGAAGTGACGCATGGATACGTGCAAAAGTCTAACAAACACCTCTGGGATGGGATTTTTAAGAGAGAAACGAGGAGAAAGAAAATGGATTAGAAATGAGGTCCTCAGAGGACAGTCAGCGATAAGGAAAGCGATTGAAAAGGAGGTCACAGCTGAACTAATTCCATACTTGTGGATGTGGGGAATAGAAATAGGAAATTTATTGGGCGAAACCATCAAACGAAAGAAAACGCCAAAAAAATATGGGGAAGCAGCAAAAATATATGCCGGAGTGATAGAAGGAAGACTGAGGCAGAAAACAGAAAGGAAAATACCTTGGAGAAGACTCAATTTGGATTTAGGAAAGAAGAAAATGGCGTTGGATTCAATTCTCATTTTACGACAAACGATTGAGAAGACCTTAAGCTGTGTAGATCTAAATCGAGTTGGAAGAAAGGATATACGGGAACGCCTGAAACGAAGAGGAATGGATAAAGGAATACAAATAAGAATACAGCATTGCGTAACAACCCACTATTGCCCTCATGTGTATTAGATGCTGCAATATATGCGGCAAAACAAAAAATGAATCCTTGGGGATACTGGGAGTTAGGAAACGTAACGAACTCCCAATGGCAGACGACAAAGCAACATCACCAGACTCAGAGATGGGACTCCAACTTCATCTAAATGGAATTAAGGGAGAACTGAAAAGAATAGAGATGTAACTGTGACAGCAACAACAAACAATAAATAACTCAGCAATGGGAAACGAGAAGTAAACGATATGGTGGGCAAAGTTGGATGGAATTTACAATTTCTCGAAAAAAAAAGTTAAGGTCCCATACGCCATCTTTAATCCATGGAAGTGACGCATGGATACGTGCAAAAGTCTAACAAACACCTCTGAGATGGGATTTTCAAGAGCGAATCGAGGAAAAAGAAAATGGATTAGAAATGAAGTCCTCAGAGGACAGTCAGCGATAAGGAAAGTGATTGAAAAGGAGGTCACAGCTGAACTAACTCCATACTTGTGGGTGTGGGGAGTAGAAATAGGAAATTTATTGGGCGAAACCAACAAACGAAAGAAAACGCCAAGAGAATATGGGAGAGCAACAAAAGTATAAGTCGGAGTGATAGAAGAAAGACTGAAGCAGAAAACAGAAAAGAAAAATACCTTGGAGGAGACCCAGTTTGGATTTAGGAAAGAAGAAAATGGCGTTGTATTCAATTCTCATTTTACGACAAGCGATAGAGAAGACCTTAAGACATCTAGATCTAGATCGAGTTGGAAGAAAGGATGTACGGGAAGAGGAATGGATAAAAGAATACAAATAAGAATACAGCATTGCGTAACAATCCACTGTTGCCCTCATGTGTATTAGATGCTGCAAGAAAAACGACAAAACAAAAAATGAATCCTTGGGGACACTGGGAGTTAGGAAACGTAACGAACTCCTATTCGCAGACGACAAAGCAAATCACCAGACTCAGAGATGGGACTCCAACATCATCTAAATGGACTTGATGGAGAACTAAAAGGAAGCAGCAACAAATAATAAGTAACATCAGCAATGGGAAACGATATGGTGGGCAAAGTTGGATGGAATTTACAATTTTGTGAAGACGACATTCTTTTGGAAAAAAAAATTAAGGCCCAATACGCCATCTTTAATACAAGGAAGTGAAACATGGATACGTGCAAAAGTCTAACGAGCACCTCTGGGATGGGATTTTTAAGAAAGAATCGAGGAAAAAGAAAATGGATTAGAAATGGGGTCTTCAGTGATAAGACAAATGCAGGAAAGACAATGCCACATAAGGAGAATGGCAGTTCTGCCATACCAGTTTCTGGTAAGTGGATGTTCATCCACTTACCAGAAACCAGAGCACAAAAGAGGAAGAAATAGAAAAGGCAGACCAAGAAACTCAAAACGTTGCCCAAAATAGGAGAGACTGGGAAAATGGTAAAGCCAAACAGCAGACTTACACCCACTGGATTAGGTATTCTCCATTACGCGAAATTTTATTAACCTAAATAGTACAGTACACGTAAAAATCTCCCCCCTTCTCGTTTAATACCCACTGCCATAAACGTGTGTACATGCAGCAGACTGAAGATAAAATCTCGCGCTCAGTATTAAACATGAACTCCATTAAGTACAACTGCAATATCGTACGGTTGCCAACGGTAACTCACGCTCCGGCAAATAACAATAAAAGTTGCGGCGGAATTATTTGAAACCTTGAAGAAAAGGAGTTCGATTGCCGGCGCACATAAATCTCCCGCATGCAAAACCGCAATGCTTACCTAGCTCCATGGGATAAAGCCAGGAATTTATGTCCAGTATCAAATCCATTTTGAAGGACTCGCTCTCGCAGTGCAGACGGCTCACTGGAAAAGAAACCCTGCGTTAGATTTACGCGAACAATGTTAAGTTGCATTACAAATTCACGACGCATAAGTGGCTTATCGCGGGGAACAAAATTTCTGCAAATGCATTCGCCAGATGATATCTTAGTAATGGTGACAAATTGCCCCGTCGGCTTAATGGCCGAGCGCTACTTCAACTTCTAACAAGTCGTCCGGTTTCTTAACATAAATTTGCAACGGTCCTCTTTTTCATCATCCCAGCCCATAAACAAAATTATTTGCTCGACAGTATCGTAATGGAAACAAAGTGCGTCCCCCCACGTGCTAAAATCATGTAGGTTGTTAATGATGTCCTGCTAGAACCTCTGTTAATGAACTTGTTTGCAACATGAAACCAAACCAAAATCGACTATCTACGGAATTAGAAAAGACGTAACGAAGCACGTGGGCGAAGCCAGGTGTGACCAACATCAACTACGCGAACGTCATTGCAAGTGCAGATAAAATTGGTCGATGGAAAAGACTTTGGCCGCTTCCAACTTCTACTTAATCCCCCTCCTGGTGCCATCTGTACGAAACAGGAGAAGTGAAGAGGAAGAAGTCGTCAGAAAGGAACCGAAGCACGCGGGACGAAGCCAGGTGTGACCAACATCAACAAGGCAAACGTCATTGCAAGTGCACATAAAACTGGTCGATGGAAAAGACTTTGGCCGCTTCCAACTTCTACTTAATCCCTCCCTGGTGCCATCTGTACAAAACAGGAAAAGTGAAGAGGAAGAAGTCGTCAGAAAGGAATCAAAAAGGTTATCAAGATCAAAAAGGATATTAACCACCAAGGTCTAATATTCTACTTTGTTTCGTCCCCTTTTAATCGCCCAACGTTTCGAAATTACGTAATTCGAATTATCTACAAGAGAAGATACGTCTAGGTAAGATTATGTCCGAGTTTCCATCTCAACAATTAATTTCCCAGATTAGAGGGACGTAATTAGAGCTTGGAGCGTTTCGGTAGTTCGAAGCAACGCCAGACGTGACACAACAGTAAGGACGAGAACGATTCCGTTCACTTTTAGGCCAGACTTTTACGTAACCCTGGTCTTTCGACTCCTTTACACTTCATTCGCACATTTTTACTTCTGCGTTTAAGAATTTGGCATTGAACACACGGTTCCCCTTTCGATTTCTTTGTTGGAGTTTACTTAATGCGGAAGACCCATTAAAATAATTAATAATTAAAACAAAACACATTTATGGGTCCATCGCATCAATTATATTGAAATACATACCGTATGTTTCTCTTTCCAGGTTTCATTGAACGTATCTATGTATTCCAATCTAAATTTGGATGTGCAATAAACTCCATAGTTTATGAATTAAATAAATATATTTTGCTCTTAATTAAATGCATGCAGAATTTATTAGACTTGATCCTCTCTAAGCTAAACACATCCCGATCGCATTGAACAGAAAATGCATCGGAATGCAAGCTACCGTTATAATCCCAGCCATGTACTTTCCAATCGCAATAAATACTTTCAAATTCAGTACACTCTGTAATTAAAAGTTTTTTGCACGTGGAAGATATTTCTGCTCTCCGCTGCAGTTTTATTGTAAGCGCACTGCGATAAATTATAATCAAGCAATGAACGTTGTTTTATAAGTTCAATGTCAAGTTCAACGATTAGAAGAGTGGCCTGTGGGAGGTTAAGTAATTGCAGTGCTGACACAGAATCGCACTTGGGTATATACTACGCGTTTCTCTTCGTAACATGGATCTTGCTCAGAAGTAAAAGTTTTCAGAGCGAAAATTAAAAAAAAGTATTAATAGTTCCAATAAAATCAAGTTTTGGTTTAGCAAAGCTTGGTGAGCTTTCGTGAGCTAATGCCCGAAAGCGAAAGCTTTTGGGTCGATCTGAATCAACTGACTCAAAAAATCGTTTGGGCGTTTGCCATTCTGCATCGTTCAAAACAAAAACATAGTTAATTACTCCTAATTTGTTTTGTAAAAGTGTTTCTTAACAACAATGAACAAGTTTTTCTATTTCTTTACTATCCCTTGCTCGCACGTTTTCCGTTTCCAAATTTTCTTTCGCGTTCGATCGTCTTCTGTTTTTTCCTCTTTTCATTTTTGGTTTTCCTTTAGTTTCGTCGTCGCCGCCTTTGAATCTCTTGAGCCTTTCAGAATTTAAAAATTGTTACTTGTAACTTTGCTTCCTGTTTTCCCTCGGATTTCGCCCTTGGTTCTCTTCTCCGAAACGTTTTCTCTGCGAATTCCGTTTCAAAGTCGATCGTCTTTTGTTTTTGTTTTTTTTTTCCTTACTATCTTTGCATTTGAACGTTTCATTTCGTTTTTCGGGTTCGTTCGGAATATCAACTGACAATCTCTTGTACGAGCGTCTTTTTAGTACAGATTATGTTTCTTTGTGTTTTGTTCTTCATTTTCGATCGTCTTTTGTTTTTGTTCGAAGACGCCACGCATTTTGTTTTTTGTTCTTTTTTTGTTTCAAGTGTAGTCAGATTCAGAGTTGTTCTGCTTTTCTTTCTTCGAGTCGTTTTTGTTTCGAACTTGGCTTCGAAGTAGTTTTTTGTTTTGTTTTCTTTTTATCTTCTTTTACGTGTACGTTTTTGTTGCGTCCATCGTCTTTTGTTTTCTTCCAATTCTTCCTTGTGTTCTTCTTTTTTCATTAATTGTCTCTTTTTTTTAATTTCAGGTTACGTCTCTTGGTGTTTCTTGTTCTTTATTTTCTATCGTTTTTTGTTTTTGTTCGAAGACACCACGATTTTAGCTATTGTTTTCGTTCTTCTGTTTTTCTTTTTTCGAGTCGTTTTTGTTTCGAATTTGACTTCGAAGTAGTTTGTTTTTTGTTTTCTTTTTATCTTCTTCTACGTGTATTTTTCCAACGCGTTTTTGTTGCGAATGAATTCCGTACATCGTCTTTTGTTTTCTTCCAATTCTTCCGTGCGTTCTTCTTCTTTCTTCATTAGCTACCTACCTTTGAGCTTGAACATTTCATTTCGTTTTTTTTTTTGTTTCCTTCAGACTTTTTTATTTTGACTTTCGTTTCCGTTCTTCTTTTGTTTTCGTTTGATGGCATCACTAATTTCTTTTGATCCGTCCTTCTCTTTTAATTTATTTTATTTTTCTTAGTTTTGAACTTCTCTTCGAACTGCTTTTCATTTTTTCGATTGTTTTTCCCACTCTCCTAGATGAGAACGATCGCTTTTTGTTTTGGTTTTTTTCGGGTAAAGTCGTGCAAATTCTTTTGTTTTTGGTTTTTCGCGACATTTTTGTTTCGAATTTGGCTTCTAAGGTTTTTTGTTTTTCTCTTTATCTTCTTCTTCTTTTACGTGTGTTTTTCCGAAACGTTTTCGTTGCGAATTCCGTTTTAAAGTCTATCGTCTTTTGTTTTTCAATTTTCTCCTCTTTTTTGGCTTCTCTTTTCTTTAACTACCCTCCTTTAAAGTTGGACGTTTCATTTTGTTTCTCGTCTTTTTTTATTTCAGACTGTTTCTTTTGTGTTTTGTTTTTCTTTTCCGATCGTCTTTTGTTTTTGTTCGACGACACAACGAGTTTAGCTATCGTTCTTTGTTCTGTCCTTCTCTTATTTCTCTTGTCAATTTTGAATTTCTTTTCGAAATCCTTTTAATTTTTTGTTTCGATTGTTTTTCTTATTTTCGCAGATCAAAACGTTCGCATTTTGTTTTCTTTTGTTTTTCTTTTCAAGTAAAGTCGGATTCAGAGTTCTTCTGTTTTTCTTTTTTCGAATCGTTCTTGTTTCGAATTTGACTTCGAAGTAGTTTTTTTTATCTTCTTCTACGTGTCTTTTTCCAAAACGTTTTTGTTGCGAATGAATTCCGTCCATCGTCTTTTGTTTTCTTCCAATTCTTCCTTGTGTTCTTGTTCTTTCTTCATTAGCTACCTACCTTTAAGCTTGAACGTTTCGTTTCGTTTCTTTTTTTTTTGTTTCCTTCAGACTATCGATATTTATTTACGAGCGTTTTCAATTTTGGATTTTGTTTCTTTTTATTTTGACTCTCGTTTCCGTTCTTCTTTTGTTTTCGTTTGATGACATCACTAATTTCTTTTGATCCGTCCTTCGCTCTTAATTTATTTTATTTTTCCCGTCAGTTTTGAATTTCTCTTCGAACTGCTTTTCATTTTTTTTTCGATTGTTTTTCCCACTCTCCTAGATGAGGACGATCGCTTTTTGTTTTGGTCTTTTTCGGGTAAAGTCGTGCAAATTCTTTTGTTTTTGTTTTTCCGAGGCATTTTTGCTTCGAATTTGACTTCAAAGGTTTTTTGTTTTTCTCTTTATCTTCTTCTTCTTTTACGTGCGTTTTTCCGAAACGTTTTCGTTGCGAATTCCGTTTTAAAGACCGCCGTCTTTTGTTTTTCCATTTTCTTCTCCTTTTTCGTCTTCTTTTTTCATTAACTACCCTCCTTTAAAGTTGAACGTTTCATTTTGTTTCTCGTTTTTTTTTTTTAGAATATCAACTGAGCGTCTTTTTTTATTTCAGGTTATGTTTCTTTTGTGTTTTGTTTTTCATTTTCGATCGTCTTTTATTTTTGTTCGAAGATACCACAAGTTTAGCTATTGTTTTTCGTTCTGGCCTTTTATTTCCCTCGTCAGTTTTGAGTTTCTCTTCGAACTCCTTTTAATTTTTTTTTCAATTGTTTTTCCCATTTTCGCAGATCGAAACGTTCGCATTTTGTTTAGTCTTTGCTTTTTTCTTCAAGTAAAGGCAGATTCAGAGTTCTTCTGCTTTTTTTTTTCTTCGAGTTGTTTTTATTTCGAACTTAGCTTCGGAGTAGTTTTCTTTTCTTTTGTTTTCTTATCTTCTTCTACGTGTATTTTTCCAAAACGGTTTTGCTGCGAATGAATTCCGTCCATCGTCTTTTGTTTCTTCCAATTCTTCGTAGTGTTCTTCTTCTTTCTTCTTTAACTACCTACCTTTGCGCTTGAACGTTTCATTTCGTTTTTTTTTTAGTTTCCTTCAGAATATCAAAATTTATTTCTGAACGCTTTTTATTTCGGATTATGTTTCTTTCTTAGTTTGTCCTCGTTCTTCTTTTGTTTTTGTTCGATGACGTCACTACTTCCTCTTGTTCCGTCCTTCGCTTTGGATTTATTTTATTTTTCTTGTCAGTTTTGAACTCCTTTTAATTTTTCGTTTCGATTGTTTTTCCCATTCTCCTAGATGAGAACGATCGCTTTTTGTTTTGTTTTTTGCAATAAAATCGTGATAGTCTTCGGATTTCTTTAGTTTTTCTTTTTTCGAGTCATTTTTGCTTCGAATTTGGCTTCAAAGGTTTTCTTTTTTTTAGTTTTTCGCTACATCTTCTTCTTCTTCTTTTACGTGTATTTTACCGAAACGTTTTTGTTGCGAATTCCGTTTTAAAGTCCATCGTCTTTTGTTTTTTCAAATTCTCCTCTTTTTCGCCTTCTTTCTTCATTAACTACTCCCCCCCTTTGTATTTCTCATTTCGTTTCTTGGTTTCCTTCAGAATATCAATTGACGTATACATCTCTTTTTTATTTCGGATTACGGTTCTTTTGTTCTTTTGCTTCCGTTCTTCTTTTGTTTTTGTTTGAAGACACCACGACTTTAGCCGATTCCTTTCGGTCAGTTCCTTCGCTTTGAACTTCTTTTATTTTTCCTGTCAGTTTTGAATTTCTCTTCGAACTTTTCATTTTTTTTTCGATTGTTTTTCCCATTCTCTTAGACGAGAACGATCGCTTTTTGTTTTGTTTTTTCAAGTAAAATCGTGACGGTCTTTTGTTTTTGTTTTTTCGAGTCATTTTTGTTTCGACTTTGGCTTCAAAGGTTTTCTACTTTTTTCTTAGTTTTTCTCTTTATCTTCTTCTCCTTTCACGTGTATTTTTCCGAAACGTTTTCGCAGCGAATTTGCTTTTAAAGTATATCGTCTTTTGTTTTTTTTTTTAAATTTTCCTCTTTTTCGCCTTCTTTCTTCGTTAACTACCCACCTTTGCGCTTTTCATTTCGTTTCTTGTTTTCCTTCAGAATATCAATTGACGTACCTCTCTTTTTATTTCGGATTACGTTTCTTTTGTGTTTTCCTCTTCGCTTCCGTTCTTCTTTTGTTTTTTTCGAAGACACCACGACTTTAGCCGATTTCTTTCGGTCGGTCCTTCGCTTTTAATTGCTTTTATTTTTCCTGTCAGTTTTAGATTTCTCTTTGAACTCCTTTTCTTTTTTCGATTGTTTTTCCCATTCTCCTAGATGAGAACGATCGCTTTT
This sequence comes from Serrognathus titanus, assembly GCA_039766575.1. NCBI lineage: Eukaryota > Metazoa > Arthropoda > Insecta > Coleoptera > Lucanidae > Serrognathus > Serrognathus titanus. The sequence continues at coordinate 56,936,377 of CM077911.1, forward strand.
TGTTTTGTTTTTTTTCAAGTAAAATCGTGACAGTCTTCAGATTTCTTTTGTTTTTCTTTTTTTGAATCAGTTTTTCTTCGAATTTGGCTTCAAAGGTTTTCTTCTTTTTTTAATTTTTCTCTACATCTTCTTTTTCTTTTTACGTGTATTTTTCTGAAACGTGTTTGTTGCGCATTCCGTTTTAAAGTCCATCGTCTTTTGTTTCTTTTTTTTCAATTTCTCCTCTTTTTCGTCTTCTTTCTTCATTAACTACCCACCCGCTTTTGTACTTGAAGTTTCATTTCGTTTCTTGGTATCCTTCAGAATATCAATTGACCTATTTCTCTTTTTTATTTTGGGATTACGTGTTTCTTTTTTGTTTTCTTCTTTGCTTCCGTTCTTCTTTTGTTTTTGTTCGAAGACACCACGAGTCTAGCCAATTTCTATTGTTCAAGTCCTTCGCTTTTAACTTCTTTTTATTTTCTTCTGTCAGTTTTTAATATTTTTTTTTCTGCCAGTTTTTAATTTCTATTTTTTTCGATTGATTTTCAGAGATTTTTCCAGATGAAAGTGATCGCTTTTTGTTTTGTTTTTTTCGAATTTGGTTTCGAAGTCTGTCGTTTTTTGTTTGTCTCTTCAATTTTTCTTTTCTTTTCTCTCTTCATTAATCACTTTTGGATTTCAATTGCTTCTCTGTCTTCTACGAGCGCGTTTTTGATTTGGATTTCGCTTCTTTTTTCCGTTTCGTCTTTTTAAAGCGTTCTTCTTTTGTTTTTGTTCGAAGACACCACGACTTTAGCCGATTCCTTTCGGTCAGCCCTTCGCTTTTAACTTCTTTTATTTTTCCTGTGAGTTTTTCATTTCTATTTTCTTGTTTCGATTGATTTTCAGAGATTTTTCCAGATGAAAGTGATCGCTTTTTGTTTTGTGTTTTCGAATTTGGTTTCGAAGTCTGTCGTTTTTTGTTTGTCTTTTCAATTTTTCTTTTCTTTTCTCTCTTCATTAATCACTTTTGGATTGAAACGTTTCAATTGTTTCTCTGTCTTCTATGAGCAAGTTTCTGATTCGAATTTCGCTTTTCTTTTTTTCAGTTTCGTCTTTTTAAGCCGTTCTTCTTTCGTTTTTGTTCGAAGACAGCACGATTTTGGTTTTGAACTGTCGTATAACATCCCCTTCGCGTCCACCTCTCTAACCAATAGAATTTTAATAGAGAATGTACCACGAGTGGCACATTATTTGAAAAGGTGAAGATATGGTTATGTAATTTACGTAATCCAAAGTGTAGCAGCGAAATGATACTACATAACGATATTGAAATCTGACTTAAATAGTCAAAAGAAATAAATTTCGCAGCTTAAGTCTGTTTCGTTGTTGTTAGCTCATCCTGTATTTATTTATGATACGTCAAATATACAGTGCATCCCAGTTGAAGCTTTCCACATTCAATAGCTTTGAAAAATCGTCAGTATATTCATCATTTTTGTTAAGCTTGCAGCCACCCCAAAGTAAGTACACCCTGTATCGACCAAAAGGGTCTCTAAACCTAGCGTAAGACTTAAACACAAGCACGATCGGAAATCAAAATTATTTTTAATTTTTTTTTTCAGTAAATTAGGCGTACGCAAGCTCTTGCTTTTCGTAGCAGGTAATTACGAAGTCGTGTAAAAATAAAATTACATCAGCAAGGCATTCCTTTTGTATATTTTCACGAAATGAAATCATAACTTGAGGAATTCGATTCTAGTACTAACGTACCGGATGTTTGCCGTGTAATAAAAACGCAGATAAAATCTGCAAGATAATTGTTTAAATCAATAAGTCATACGTATGTTTATAAAAAAAATGATTCTATAAATATAAATCAATTATAAGAAGCGTTAAGCTTGCTTTCCACTATACACACTAACATACAAATTTTCATGCCATTTTCTGGTATGTATTTATTTTTATTTTTTTGATTATGAAAAACAAGCTTTTGAATACGTAATAAATTTGTGTCTGGCCTGAATCGTGCTTGCTTCAAATGAGCACTTTTTCAAACATACAGGATCGGGGCTTTTAGAAGAATAACCGCCGTTATATCAGCACGCGGTAGACCATGGCGGGCTAGAACACTCAAAAATAATTGAACATACGCTATAGCAACTCCACCATCCGTTTAGGTCAACGACGAGGTTGAATCGTTTTAAAAATAACAAAACTTAATAATGTAATTGCCTGCATACATAAAGCGGATTAGCATAGCCCCGTAAGCTTCGGAATTAATTAAGGCGAGAAATTTATGGTCGTATAACATAATTTGGCCGACTTTATTAAGAGCACCAAGAGACACAACGCCTCTTTGATACGGGGGCTGCTCTCTAAGTTTTGAACCTTTACGAAAAGAAACTTATTTGAACACCATCTTGTTTAGGCTGCTTACATACAGTAAGCAAAACATATTGCAGTGATCAATTCAAAAGGTGCGATTAGTTTTCGTTCTGTGGAATCGAACGCGAACCTTGAAACGAAACAATGGCTCGCGTTAAAACCGGTGAATAGCGATTTTCGGGGGGCAGGTGTAGTTTCACGTTCCCTAATTGGATGGCACTTTGCAGGCCACGAAGTCATACTACTCGAAAACTGCGTGACAAAAATAAAACAAGCCTAAAACATAATGAGAATGCCTCCTGGACCATTATGATTCGCCGGGTTACAAAGCCGCGGGTCGTCCTTGGTTCGCCCACTTTGGAATTTACACATTACATAAAACGTAGCCATCATATTTTATCCTGCCTGTCAATACGCCGTTTGCAACAACTCCTCGAAGACCTTGAACTCGAGAGCAATTTCAGGCGGATAATAATGGTCTTCCGTATTCTATTCTTCGCCAAATATAATTACAGTCGACTTTTTAATTATATTTTTTGAAGACCTCAACAACAACAACAAAAGGTGACTTAATTAATGCGTTAAAACTGATCGGAAAATGAGGATTCTATTTCGATTCTGGACGCTGTTGCCAAGATTCTTGATGAGAAGCGAAGCAGGTTCTTCCTCATTAATAAAGAAAATTGAATTGAACGTGCGTGTAAATGCAATTACTACGAGTACGTAACATAGTATGAGTAACCTTTACCTTCACCAAGGTAAGCGGCTAGGGAAATGATAAAACGTATCTAATTATCACGACGACGAGGTTTTGACCTTACTACTCAAACGAGCGCAGACAATTTCAGAATTGTTTTGCAAGTGTAATTGAGTTTGAGGCCGGCTGTACACAGGCACATGGAAAATTTGATCTGAAACTGTAACGTAGAGCAATTTTTCAGCGGAGCTTTAACGTAGTGTGTAATTGTGTTTGTCAGGCAGTTGCTCATAAACTTCAATTCCGGGAACGTTTTTGATTTAATAAACGTTGGCAATATTCTACGTGAGCACGAAGAGTTGCAGCAAGCAAGCAAGCACATCGCCAGCCAGCTGTTCCACTTGGCTTTTTACTTGGAGGCGACACGTGACCGACGTTGCCGTGACGTCGCGTGACCAAGGTCGTCAATGTCACAGTGTTGCAATAACGTTTCATTAGTGCAAATTACGACAAATTATCTGCACACCGGCGTTTTACGACGACGCGACGACGCACATTCGATGATTCCAAAAAAATGGGGACAGCTTCGAATCGAGGAAGGATGAGGAAACTTAACCAAAACCCATTTTAAGGGATCAGCTCCTGTTGTATGTATGGAATCTTTTTTTCCTTTGAGGCGACTCAAAGGCAAAAGCAGAGAAAAAAAAATAACCACACGTTTTATAAACCACCGGCCCACGCTTAATATAGATTCGCTGTATCGACGAGCGTCCCACGCAAAAACCAGAACAATCATCCCTTCCTCATTCCCGTTCGCGCCCTCACGTCACGACGACGTCCCTTACTTCCGCAGTTTAATAAAAAAAGTGCAGCAACACCAAGAATTTGACGATCATCATCTGTCTATTAGGGTTTTTCTCTAGACTTGACGCCCCGCCGCCCCCCGCCCCCATCGATTTTGCATTCGCAGCAATGTGCGTGTGCCTCGTTCGGAGACGGAAAGGGGGCGCGCGTGCCTTTTTTTTTTATTGGCACTTGTAAAATTAATATTTCAGAGAGAGGGTCGAAACTTTTTACGGGCTTGAACTTCGACCTTCGTCCTTCGTCCTTCGAGAGAAAGAAGTTCATTTCGCTCTTGCGAGGGTCAATTAGTAGGAAGGATGGAAATTAGGAAGGCCTTCCTAAATAATTCATTAACGAAACGTCACTGAAACGCGATTTTATGCCAAAAAGAAAAAGAGGAACTTAAAGAGGGAGAATGGAAAGAAGTTTAATATGCCCCCCTCTCCCCCGCCCTTTCATTAATAGTATTAGTCTAAAGCATGCATGCAAATTGAAGCAAATCTTTCCCATGTAAGTTTGCGTTTGGTTTTTCCTATTCCTCAATCGTTTTGTGTTGCCTTTAGCTTTCCCATGTAACTTTGCGTTTGGTTTTTCCTGTTCCTCAATCGTTTTGTGTTGCCTTTAGCTTTCAAGGCCAAAAGTACATCATATGCTTCCCAAAATTACAGGTCAATAAAAATACAAGCAGGCCATTAAGGGAAACTCAACCCTCAAACAAAGAAAAACCTTGGAATCCCTTTGCCCATCCCTTTGCCCAAAAAAAAAATCAAAAAGTGAAACACTTGTACCAATCGAGTTTAAGTAAAACGAATCAGAAACTGAATTGAATTACAATCAAGTTTCAAACAAAGTTTTGTGTTAGTCCCTGTTTCTACTTTATTGGAAATCATGTTATTTTGACGAAAAGCGCATGATCGTCGTCATCATCATCAACAACAACAACATTAAATGAATGTTTAACGTACGTGTAAAGTAAGATGGCGCAGGTGACATTTAAACACCGACGACAACAACAACACTTAAATCGCAAATCAGAATTCCTACAGGAATCACTAAGAGACAACATTCCCAGAACATCTGAGAACATACCTTCGGCCGAGCTTTTACTCATCACAACAACACTGAACAACCAAGAAAGTAATGATCCACCTGTGGGACGGAAACCATTTTCCGCGAGTTTTTCCCTCACATTGCACGAAAGCACAATCGGCGTCGAGCTTTTTATCGGCCCGCACGTTGCGCACGATCGTCTCCGTCAAGAGAACGCGGAGCTTGCATACGAAGCTCTCATTTCGGGAACGCTTCGAATGCTTGAGCTTCTCTCCGCTATCCCGCGCGTGCTGTCGTCCCGCGCTTGGAAAAGCACAGTGAGAGCTTCGAGCGCGCGTGACGCAGGAGTGACGTCAATGCGCTTGGAAACTCATACGTTGGCGAACGTCCTTTGTGTTATTAAGAGAAAAAGTCGATTCTAAAGATGGAAAAGCCATTCATTTGAGGGGGGAAACAAAATAAGTAGGAGTAACTTGATCAAATAAATACCTACATATTAAAAAATGTAGTAACCTTGGTGGAAATTCAAAAATACCTAAGGGATTATTGTAATTCCACCAATTCATCATTAAGCACTCGCATCTTTAATTAATTCTGTAAATTTGTGACACACCCACACATACCAGAACACGTAAATCTGAATACAAATACCTGATAATGCAACATCAAATTCAAATTATATACTAATCACTATACATTATGCACACTCATTGTATACATACGTAATAATATGCAACGTACGATGTGAATTATTATTATTATTATTATCATCATCGTCAAATAATTACTATTAAGCTCTTGTGCATGGGAATTTTTTGGGGAACGATCGTCACTTTTAGCCCTCCTAATCTGTGCTTAATCGCGTCGGTATTGGTATGGTCGGTGGTGAGTAGGGGGTGGATGAGTAGTTGGAAATAAACCGGTCGATACCTCGCCTATTGCGCAGTTAGGTGATACAAGTTACGAAGTTTCAGATCTTCGTAAGAGGGATTTCACAACGGGGGATGGAATCATCGGGGCGAAACGGAATTCCCATCGACGTTTATTTTGTTTGTTACCGGGGATTGGAAAATGCCCAAATTTTCCATTTTCTGGCACGTTTTCTTTTTAATAACGATGCGTAGATTTTTGTCACTCGGTAATCGTCCATCCCCAAAAGGATTCACGAATCATTTTAGAATTTCAGTTTCCATTTCCTTTTTGGTTTTCTTTTCACTTGTTTCCCTTTCTTCATCAATGTATTTATTTTTATTTTCCTACTTAAAATTCATGCTTATGAAAACTTCATATTCAATGATTGTATAATTTCTTGTCATTTACGACTGACTTTACGAGTAAAGATGAATTTCCGCATTAGTTTATTTATCCATAATTATTTTTATTTATTTATTTTACTGGAAATAATAATACCAAAGATAAAACAGGTGAACGTAGGAAAGAATACGAATACAAAAGACGAAAGAAACGAAGTTTGTAATTCTGATATTCAAAAGAAAATCAGAAGAAGCGACAAAACGACTTATAACGAAAGAAGATTGACGATTTTCTTTTGTTTTATTTTTGTACGCCTTATGTTTCGTATTTCACTTTTCACTTATTAGTTTTTTGTTACGAAAAAAAAAAACAAAAGAAAAAGTGTTTTGCAAACAAAAAGTGACAGAAAACAAGAAGAACGTTTCTTCTTCTTCTGTTTCCTATTATTTTTCTTCTATTTTTCTTTTTTCCTCTTGACATTTCTCAAAAACAAAAAGCAAAATAGAAGAAACTAAACCAAACGACGGATCACTTGTTGATGTTTTAATTTTTGGGCTTGCCAGCGGAAAATCGTCGATATTTTATTGTTTTCATTCCTTTCCTTATTCATATTTCGACGTCGTCTATTTTTCTTTCTTTTCTTTCGTCCTTTATATACAATAAGAATCAGAAGAAACCAGAAAATGACTTATAACAAAATGAGATCGACGATTTTCCTTCGTCGAAGAGCGCATGAAAATCAAGAGACTAACAAAAAAACAAAAGAAAAATTAATTCGACAAAACTAGGCAAACAAAGGAAACCCGAAGAATAAATTTAATAAAAACAAAAGAAGGTCGACGAAAAGAAAAGAAACTGTAAAAATGTTATACGAAAATTTATTCAAAAATAAAAAAAATATAATATAATTCGATTAAAAAAAATATTCGCAAGCGAACAAAGGAATGCGACGAATAAATTTCTTCGACCAAAAAAAAAAAACGAAAAAAACAAAAGAAGATCGACAATGAAAGGCAACTGCAAGAAACGCCAACGTAATGCGAAACTTAATTCTAAAAGAAAGAAGAAACCAAAAAAGAAATGCAAAATTAAATGCGCAGAAAACAAAAGATCAGCGATTCTCATGCAGTGGACAACAAGTCAACACCACGTGACGACTAATCGGCAAACAAAAGAATAACTTACAAATGAACGAAAAATTAAATCGATGAAAAGAAAAACAAAAGCGAACTGAAACAAACGATTAATCAAATACCAATAATAAACAAAAAAAAAAACAAAAGAATATCGAATATTCTGCTGTTTAGTTTGTTAGCGGGAAAAACAAAAGAAATGACATCTAAATACGAAGATTTTGATAATCAAACAAAAGACGAAAATCTATAGATTAACAAAAAAAAAACAAAAGAAAAATTAATACGACAAAACTAAACAGTACAAACACGCGAACAAAAGAAATGCGAAGAAGAAATTTAACAAAAACAAAAGAAATATCAATGTAATGCGAAAATTAATTCAAAAAGAAAATACTAAAATAAATCGCAACGAAATATAAAACAAAGAAGTGCGACGAATACATTTTTCCAACCGAAAAAACAAAAGAAGATCGACGATGGAAGGCAACTCTGCAAGAAACGCCAACGTAATGCGAAACTTAATTCGAAAAGAAAGAAGAAACCGCAGCGAAATACAAAATTAAATGCACGGAAAACAAAAGATCAGCGATTCCCATCCAGTGGACAACAAGTCAACACCACGTGACGACTAATCGGCAAACAAAAGAATAACTTACAAATGAACGAAAAATTAAATCGATGAAAAGAAAAACAAAAGCGAACTGGAACAAACAATTAATCAAATACCAATAATAAAAAAAACAAAAAAAAAAACAAAAGAATGTCGAATATTCTGTTGTTCGGTTTGGCTTTTGTCTTTTGTTTCTTTTTACTATCGACATTCATTTCAATTTTTTTTTATTATAATTTAATCGTCGTTTTTGATAGTCTATGGTTTTGCAATCTTTCGTTGTAAGAGTGTCGCCAATTTTCCTTTGTTTTCCGTGTTGCTTGTTTCAGCTCTCTTTTGTTTTTTTTTTTTTTGCGAAATCAATTTTTCACGTTTTATCGGCGTTTCTCTTTTGTTTGCTTGTTACTCTATTGGTTTTAAAACCGTAATTGTCAACGTTCTTGTCTTTTCTGTTTCATCTTCTTCTCGCATTTCGTTGTTGCCAATAATAGAATAAACGAAAAAAACAAAAGAATGTCGAATGTTCTTTGTTGTCTATGCTTGTTTCAGTTCTCTTTTGTTTTTGTTTTTTGTAAAATCATTTTTCGTATTACATTGACGTTTCTTTTTTGTTTTCTTGTTAATCTTTTGATTTTCAAACGATCCGCCGAAGAGTTGTCAACGTTCTTATATTTTCTTCTTCACCTTCTTCAACAAAACAAAAGAACGTCGAATATTGTTCTATTGTTTCGGTTAGTTTTTTCTAGTTTTCTTTTGTTTGTTTTTTTCATTTTGTTAATCGAGAGTGCGTTTAGTTTCTTTTTGTTTTTCGTTCACCGTATGCTTGTTTCGGTTCTCTTTTGTTTTTGTTTTTTGTAAAATCTTTTTTTCTCGCATTTCTTTGGCGTTTCTCTTTTGTTTTCTTGTTAATCTTTTGATTTTCAACCGATCCGCTGAAGAGTTGTCAACGTTCTTATATTTTCTTCTTCACCTTCCTCAACAAAACAAAAGAACGTCGAATATTCCTCCATTGTTTCGTTTAGTTTTTTCCAGTTTTCTTTTGTTTGTTTTTTTTTTTGTTAATCGAGAGTGCGTCCGGTTTCTCTTTGTTTTTCGTTCACTGTATGCATGTTTCGGTTCTCTTTTGTTTTTGTTTTTGTAAAATCATTTTTTTTTCGCATTTATTTGGCGTTTCTCTTTTGTTTTTTTTTTTTAACCTTTCGATTTTCAACCGATCCGCCGAAGAGTTGTCAACGTTGTCAGAGTTGTCAATCTTTGCCTTCTTCAACAAAACAAAAGAACGTCGAATATTGTTCTCTTGTTTCATTTTAGTTTTTTCTAGTTTTCTTTTGTTTGTTTCTTTTTTTTTTTTGTTAATCGAGAGTGAGGCCAGTTTCTCGTTGTTTTTCGTTCACCGTATACTTGTTTCAGATCGCTTTTGTTTTCGTTTTTTGTAAAATCGTATACTTGTTTCAGTTCTCTTTTCTTTTCGTTTTTTGTAAAATCATTTTTTCGCAATACATTGACGTTTCTCTTTTGTTTTCTTGTTAATCTTTTGATTTTCAACCGATTTTCTTCTTCACCTTCTTCAACAAAACAAAAGAATGTCGTTTTAATATTTTCTAGTTTTCTTTTGTTTTTCTTTTTTGTTGATCTAGAGAACGGCCAATTTGTCTTCGTTTTTCGTTCACCGTACGCTTGTTTCAGTTGTCTTTTGTTTTTGTTTTTGTAAAATCATTTTTTCTCGCATTTCTTTGACGTTTCTCTTTTGTTTTCTTGTTAATCTTTTGATTTTCAAACAATCCGCCGAAGAGTTGTCAACGTTATTATATTATATATCTTCGCCTTCTTCAACAAAACAAAAGAACGTCGAATATTATTCTATTGTTTCGTTTTAGTTTTTTCCAGTTTTCTTTTGTTTGTTTTTTTCTTTTTGTTAATCGTGCGTCCAGTTTCTCTTTGTTTTTCGTTCACCGTATGCTTGTTTTGGTTCTCTTTTGTTTTTGTTTTTTGTAAAATAGTTTTTTCTCGCATTTCTTTGACGCTTCTCTTTTGTTTTCTTGTTAATCTTTTGATTTTCAACCGATCCGCCGAAAAGTTGTCAATGCTGTTATACTTTCTTCACCTTCTTTAACCAAACAAAAGAACGTCAGAATATTATTCTATTGTTGCGTTTCAGTTTCTTCTAGTTTTCTTTTGTTTGTTTTTTTTTTGTTAATCGAGAGTGTGTCCAGTTTCTCGTTGTTTTTCGTTAATCGTATGCTTGTGTCAGATTTCTTTTGTTTTCGTTTTCTGTAAAATCGCATGTTAGTTTCAGTTCTCCTTTGTTTTCGATTTTTATAAAATAATTTTTTCGCATTTCTTTGACGTTTCTCTTTTGTTTTCTTGTTCATCTTTTGATTTTCAAACGATCCGCCGAAGAGCTGTCAACGTTCTTATATTTTCTGCTTCACCTTCTTCAACAAAACAAAAGAATATCGAATATTATTCTATTGTTTCGTTTAGTTTTTTTTTTTGTTCGAATTTACTATTATTTCTGTCATCGTATCTCGTTGTTATTTATTTTAGTTTTCTTTTATTTGTTCTTTTTTTTGAAATTAATTTTTAGTGCAGCGTTTTTAAATCTTCCGTGTCGGAGATGTATCGTCAATTTCTTTTGTTTTTGTTTTTCGTTCACCTCACTTCCTGCGTCGTTCGCTTCAGTTGTCTTTTGTTTTCCTTTTCGTCAAATCATTTTCCCGCATTTCATTGACGTTTAAATAAATAATAAATAAACAAAAATTTGAATTCTTTTTTGATTCTTACGCTTTCTTGAGAGTATTTAACTCTGTGGACTCTGACGGTCCAAAAACAAAAAAAATCTAGAATTATTTTTTGATTCTTTTAATTTTGGTGTGCACTTTAAATACAGGTTAGTCGATTACCGTCATTTTTAAACACAGTTTAAAAAAGTCACTGAACTTCATGTACTTCCAATTCCTTAGATTTCCCAAACAGTCAGATTTTAACAACGGATTAAATAATTTGAAACAATAACGGAGTTCGATTTTAATATTCTTTTCAAGTTATACTCTTTCTAAAATAGGACAATCAATCAAATAAATCGTCGTTACTACAAAGCTGTAAGGGGTGCGATGTAATTTCCCGTTTCGATTTTAAAATAGGACGTAAAATCCATACTTAAAAGAAAGTGGGTAGCAAGGCATCAAAGCGCCATGTTTAGGTAAACAGCCAATGTTATCTTCCATTGGCCGATAAAAGTGTGCGGCACGCCTATTATTTTCCCTTGATTCATTCTCGTTAGGGCAGGTCAGGGGACAGCCCTGTGACTAGGCGATTGAACACGGCGACGATGAATCGAGAGAAAACTGTCCTTAATAAGGGGAGGAAAACGAAATTATCAAATCGATATACTCATTTTTGCACAGTAACGTGAATGCAGTAAATAAGTTACGTGCAAACAAGGCTATTGTGAAGCTGTTTATGAATACTTGATAAATCTCGATAAAGTTAGGATCTCCGCAGAGACCAACTTTATTACGTTTACGTGTACGAGAGGTAAGGTATACTTTAATTCTACAAGTAACACAATTTTCCCTTGAAGCCTTTACGTCCCTCATACCTTGGCCATTTATATAAAATTAATGTAATAATAAGTTTCGTTACGTACGTGCATGGAACATGGTAGTAAATGGGAAGGATTTCTTTTAAAAAGGGGTAGAAAGAATTTTTTTGGGCCAGTTTTGTAGAAACCACTGCAATGTACGTTATGAACACACAGCTGTCTCCACCTAAAACAACTTACGAAATTCCTTTTCTTTTTTTTTTATTGTGAGAATCTAAATCCACAAAGAATTCATTATATACAATTTTGCACGCCTCAAATTTTGCACGCCATTCTTTTTGTGTCTTACTTCGAAATAACAATAATCGATTTGCTCTCCGACGATAATAAGTAGACTATGAAGAATGACAAAACTACAAAATATTTTAGTTATACATATACATGCTGTCTCGAAATATATAAATATTCGATTCTTCATGGAATGTAAAAAATTCGATTAACAGAAAGAGAAGAAACATTGCAAGAAGCGCAAATGAAATGCGCAATATTAATTCGATTGATTTGAATTGATAATAAAATCCAAAAAAAAAAAAAAAAACGGTAAAAACATGAAGGAAAAGATTTAAAAGAAAACTGACGATTTTTCGGTGAACTGTTCAAAAATAATTAAAAAAAACTTACAGCAAAACAAAAAAATTGAAAAGCTCATTAGGTTTGGCGAAAAGAAATAAAACATGCAATGAGAATAAAGTAAACGAAAAACAAAGGAAGGAAAAGTCAGAACAAATAAATTTAAAAAAAAAAAAACAAAAGCTCAAATTGCAATAAGTGCCACTGAAAGAATTCGACAAAAAGTAAACTAAAACACGCAACCATCAATAAATAATGTTTAAGAGAAAAGAAAAAAAGACCGAGGAAGAAAACAAGCAAAAGAAGACACGCCAACGTAATGCGACAAAGATTACAAGATTACAAGATTATTTATTTAAGCATCATGCACAATACAGAAGCTCCAGTCAAATTTAAAAATAAAGTAATTAATTAATTAAGCAAAGAATAAAAAAAAAAACTATGAAATGCAAAGAAGTCGTTCAAAAAGAAACAAAAGAAATTTAGAAGAAAAAAAAACTCGCAGAAACTGAAATAATTTGACCAAAAAACATGCAATCAACAATAAATAATATCCAAGAGAAATAAAAAAAAAAAAAAACAAAAGATGTGCCCATGTAATACGACAAAAACAAACAAAGGAAAGTTCAAATAAAAAACTACGTAATGAAAAACAAAGTGGTTCGAGAAACGTATGAACAATTGACGACCTCCAGAGAAAGCTTTTGAAAATGAAAAATAAAAAATAAACTGCGAAATTATGGAAAAACAAAAGAAAAAAAAAGACGATAATAGTTTTCCAACAAAGTTATTTAAAAGCATGAAACTCTAATCGGCGATATGTTTTTGTTTTCATTTGCTTTTTACTTGCATTTGGTTGTCATTTGTTTCTCTTTTCTTTTGTTTCTTTTTAATGAATTCTCTTGCCTTTTCGCTTTTACCTTCAAAAAACTTTTCACCAGAAAATCGCCGATTTATTATTCATTTGTTTTTATTTTGTCTATTTTATTTTTTTTTACATTTTTTTTGAGTTTTGTTCGAAAATAAGCGAAAGGCAGTTACTTATCTTCTTTCTTTTTTTTTATTCGTCTTATGTTTCGCATTTCACCTTTCTCTTGTTAATTTTTATTAAAAAAAAAAAAAAAAACAAAACAAAACAAAAGACGGACAGTTCTCTTGCAGAGTATTTTGCAACCAAAAAGTGACAGAAAATAAAAGAAGCAGGCGCATCAACAATAATAAAAAAGGAAACCAATTTTCTTCTATTTTTTTGTGCATCTTATGTTTCACTTTTCTCTTGTTAGTTTTTTGTTATAGAAAAATAAAATCAAAACAACGACAGTTCCCTCGCGGAGTGTTTTCGAATCAAAAAGTGATAGGAAACAAAAGAAGAAGAAGCGTCAATAATAAAAAAAAAGAAGACTAGAAGAAACTAAACCAAACAGATTATTTGTTGAACTTATCGTCGATATTCTTTTATTTTCCTTGATTTCCCCATTCCGTATTTCGATGTCGTCTGTTTCTCTTTTCTTTTGTTCTTTTTATCAGACATTTTCTTCACATTTCTTACAGTTTCCACCGGTATTTCGTCGTCGGGAGATTTTCTTTGGGAAAATCGTCGATTTCTTCATTTGTTTTTTTTGTCCATTTTGTTTTTTTTGCAATTATTAAGATCTGTATTTGAGTTTTGTTTTGAAAATCAGAATAATTCATCACCGGATAAACAGCGATTTTTTTGTACGTCTCATGTTTCGTATTTCACTTTTCACTTGTTAGTTTTTTTTTTAAGAAAAAAAAACAAAAACAAAATAACTATAGAAAACAGAAGAAGAACGTTTCTTCTTCGTCTGTTTTCTGTCACTTTTCTTCTATTTTTTTTTGTACGTTTTATGTTTCACATTTCCACTTGATAGTTTCTTGTTAAGAAAAAAAAAACAAAAGAACTACAGTTCTCTCCCGGAGTGTTTAGAAATCAAAAAGTGATTTTTCTTCTAATTTTTTTTTGTACGTCTTATGTTTCACATTTCACTTGTTAGTTTTTTTGTTAAGAAAAAAAGAAACAAAAGAATTACATTTCTCTCCGGGAGTGTTTTGAAATCAAAAAGCGACAGAAAATGAAGAACGTTTCTTCTTCTTCCTCTGTTTTCTGTCAAGAACGTTCCTTCTTCTTCTGTTTTCTGACACTTTTCTTCTATTTTTTTGTACGTCTTATGTTTCACATTTCACTTGTTATTTTGTTAAGAAAAAAAAAAACAAAAGAATTACAGTTCTCTCCTGGAGTGTTTTGAAATCAAAAAGCGACAGAAAACGAAGAACGTTTCTTCTTCTATTTTCTGTCAAGAACATTTCTTCTTCTTCTGTTTTCTGTCACTTTTCTTCTATTTTTTTTACACGTCTTATGTTTCACATTTCACTTGTTAGTTTTTTGTTAAGAAGAAAAAACAAAAGAATTTACAGTTCTCTCCGGGAATGTTTTGAAATCAAAAAGCGACAGAAAACGAAGAACGTTTCTTCTTCTGTTTTCTGTCAAGAACGTTTCTTCTTTTGTTTTCTGTCAAGAACGTTTCTTCTTCTGTTTTCTGTCAAGAACATTTCTTCTTCTGTTTTCTGTCAAGAACGTTTCTTCTTCTTCTGTTTTCTGTCACTTTTCTTCTATTTTTTTTTTGTACGTCTTATGTTTCACATTTCACTTGTTAGTTTTTTGTTAAGAAAAAAAAAATAAAAGAATTACAGTTCTCTCCTGGAGTGTTTTGAAATCAAAAAGCGACAGAAACGTTTCTTCTTCTTCTGTTTTCTGTCATTTTTCTTCTATTTTTTTGCACGTCTTATGTTTCGCATTTCACTTGTTAGTTTTTTGTTAAGAAGAAAAAACAAAAGAATTTACAGTTCTCGCCGGGAGTGTTTTGAAATCAAAAAGCGACAGAAAGCGAAAAACGTTTCTTCTTCTTCAGTTTTTTGTCAAGAACGTTTCTTCTTCCTCTGTTTTCTTTAAAGAACGTTTCTTCTTCTTCCGTTTTCTGTCAAGAACGTTTCTTCTTCTTCTTCTCTTTTCTGTCAAGAACGTTTTTTCTTCTTCTGCTTTCTGTTACTTTTCTTCTATTTTATATTAAACAACATGTTATTTGTTAATCTTTTATTTCTGGGCGTGCCAGCGGAAAATCGTCGATATTCCTTTGTTTGCATTAATTTCTTTATTCATATTTCGATGTAGTCTATTGCTCTTTCTTTTCTTTACATACAATAAGGAACATTTTTTTGACATTTCTTACAGTTTCAGTTAGTCTTTCGTTTTCAGAAATAATTTCGTTTGTGTTTTATACATATCCTTTTCATTTCGTCATCGTTTATTTGAGTTTTGTTCGCCGTTGAAAAAACGGCGATTTTCTTTTGTTAATTTTTGTTCATCTTGTGTTCATTGCCATTTATTTGAGTTTTGTTCGTCACCGCAAAAACGGCGTCTTTCTTTTGTTAATTTTTGTTCACCTCGTTCGCAATTTAATTTTTTCTTGTTATTTTTTATTATATCATGTATTATTATAAAATAATTATTTGTAGCTCTGCAAAACATCCTTCAGCAACTTTTTTAAGTGCCTCTCCTCTTCATCAGATGCAAAACGCTTTCTCCGGAGATACTTCTTTCCAAGTTTTTGATTAAAAAGAAATGTGATGGAGCTGTTAACCGCACAAATTAAACACAACTTATCACCTGCACTTCTAAACGTCGCAGCCTTGTTAATTAATAATCACTTTGACATCGTCGCTCTTTTGTTCCAAGGCTAGGTAGATAACATAAAAATACGCCCCCGTACAAGTAATTTTTTGCACAGCGGCGTCCAGGCGTGTCGATTTTGTTATTGTTTTTTTTTTGCATATCAGTTTTCTTATTTTTTCTTCCTTGCAACAAATTCCATTTTCGTCCATAGTCGCCAAATATCAGTGCCATTTCAGCTTAATCTGTGACCATCAGCGATGCATCTTTTGCCTTTTCTTACGCGCTCTTGCAAAGTTAGAAACAAACGAATGGAATTATCCATCTGCGATTCTAACAACGACGAATGTTAAAATGAACAAAGCGAAATCCGACGCCCCCTCATAACATAACAGCACGAGTCCTTCGAAACTTCAGCCCATTACATGCACCGATGGAAAAATTAGTCACCGAATTAATAATCAAACGATTTTTAAAAAGCGGCTTTAACATGAGAACATGGAAAACGAGTGGGAGACGACAACAGAGTTTCGCTGCTCAAAAATGCTGATTAATCACGTGAATTAATAATTCCTCGTTTATTTAATCGCGTTTCATAAACATTCTGACAAATACATCGTTTTTTTTTTTTTTTTTTGAAACAGCCTTTACGTTCACTATCGCGCCCTGCATGTTTATGCATGAACAAAATCGTGGACATCATGCAGTGAAAGGGGTTCAACGACATAGTCTATTTTAAAAAAAAAAACAAAATTTAAATAAATTACTAGCATTTGTTTTATCGACTTATTAACAATAAGATTTAGAACAATTCTAATACATACTTGGGTTTTGCAATGGAAATGCTCTTCTACAAACAATAGAATTAATTACATTGCCAAGTTTAACAATTTCTTTGTGTCCCGTATATGTCCAAAGCTTTTAAAGCAGCGCTTTTGGCAAGTTCTTAGTATTTAATATTCTTAACAAGCAATAAAAAGAAACTTGCATTAGCTTGGGTAAACGAACAGATAGAAGAGAAAGGCATAGCTTCATTGGGTGTGCCGGATAAAAGGATACTTAAAGAAGAGCAATCAGAAAGAGAGAAGCGCCATCTTTTGACGAGTAATAGAATCAAATTGCACTCGATTTCATGAAGTGACTCGAACTCAATTTTGTCAGATGCGCTTAAATTCGATTTGAAAGTATTCAAAGGTTTTAGAACAGCAAGTCTTTCGCAAAATGCATTGCTGATTGGCAACGCCATCTCTTGGTGAGTACGAGAAACAAATGGCAGTAGATTTCATAAAATAATCTCAGTTCAATATACTCTTAGCAAGCAACTTGTATTAGCCTGTGAAAACGGTTTTGTACAAAATCCAAACTCAATATTTTATCAGAAGTGAATGAATATGGCCGTTCTTGTGAGAATCAAATTGCGCCATCTCTTGACGAGCGAAGGAAACAAACTGCACTAGTTTTCCAGTTGATCAAAACCCTAACGCAATTTGAATCAGAACAAGATGAATCGTTTTGAAAATATCCACAGTTTTGATTGTTGGTGAGTCTTCCACAATGTGCACCGCTGATTGCATTGGCTAATTTACAGCGCCCTCTCTTGATGAGCATAAAAAATGCTTAATTAGATTACGAAAAACGACTCTATGAAAATCCAAACGCAATTTTATTCGGAAGAGGACGAATCCCTTTGAAAATATCCAAATGACATTTGTGCGATTTTTTCTGGCAAATCAAATTGCATAGGATAATTCGCAGCGCCATCTCTTGACGAATAAAAAAAAACAAATGGCACTAGATTTCCAGAAAAGACTTTGATCAAAATCCAGACTCAATTTTAATCAGATATAGGATAGTTCCCAGTGCCATCTCTTGACGAATAAAAAAACAAATGGCACTAGATTTCGAGGAGTGACATTAATCAAAATCAAAAGTCGAATTTAATCAGATAAGGACGAATCGATTTGAAACTATCCAAAGATTTAATACGACATTAACAACTCCTTCTGGCAAATCAAATTACGTCGGATAATTCGCAGCGCCATCTCTTGAGGAATAAAAAAAAACAATTGGCAGTAGATTTCCAGAAATGACTAATCAAAATCCAAACTCGATTTTAATTGGAAGAGGACGAATCGATTTGAAAACATCCAAAGCTGCACCGTTTGTGCAATTCTTTTTGGCATATCAAATTATATAAGATAATTCGCAGCGCCATCTCTTGGCGAATGACACTAGATTTCGAGAAATGACGTTAGTCGAAATCCAAACTCGATTTTAATCAGATAAGGACGAATCGATTTGAAAACATCCAAAGTTGCACCACTTGTGCAATTCTTGGCAAATCAAATTGCATACGATAACTAGCAGCGCCATCTCTTGACGAAAAAAAAAAAAACAAATGGCACTGGATTTCCAGAAATGGCTTTGATCAAAATCCAAACGCAATTTTATTCGGAAGAAGACGAATCGATTTGAAAATATCCAAAGTTCTTATGCGACTCTTTCTGGCAAATTGGATAATTCGCAGCGCCATCTCTTGATGAATAAAAAAAACAATTGGCAGTAGATTTTCAGAAATTACTTTGATCAAAATCCAAGCTCGATTTTAATCAGAAGACGGCGAATCGATTTGAAAATATCCAAAGTTGCACCATTTGTGCAATTCTTTTTGGCAAATCAAATTGCAAGGGTAATTCGCAGCGCCATCTCTTGGCGAATGACACTAGATTTCGAGAAGTGACATTGATCAAAATACAAACTCGATTTTAATCAGAGAAGGACGAATCGATTTGAAAATATCCAAAGATTTTATGCGACACTTGTGCGACTCTTTCTGGCAAATCAAATTGCATCGGATAATTAGCAGCGCCATCTCTTGACGAATAAAGAAAACAAAAGGCACTAGATTTCCAGAAATGACTGATCAAAATCCAAATTCAATCAGATAAGGAAAATCGATCTGAAAATATCCAAAATTTTTACGCGACATTTGTGCAACTCTTTCTGGCAAATCGGATAATTTGCAGCGCCATCTCTTGACGAATAAAAAAAACAAATAGCACTAGATTTCCAGAAATGACTGCTCAAAATTCAAACTCGATTTTAATCAGATAAAGACGAATCGATTTGAAAACATCGAAAGTTTTTATGCGACATTTGTGCAACTCTTTCTGGCAAATCAAATTGCAACGGAAAATTTACAGCGCCATCTCTTGACGAATAAAAACACAAGTGCCACTAGGTTTCCAGAAATGACTTTGATCAAAATCCAAACTCCATTTTAATCAGATAAGGACGAATCGATTTGAAATCATCCAAAGTTTTTGTGCGACATTTATGCAACTCTTTCTGGCAAATCGGATAATTCGCAACGCCATCTCTTGACGAATAAGAAAAACAAATGGCACTAGATTTCGAGAAATGACATTAATCAAAATCCAAACTCGATTTCAATCAGATAAGGACGAATCGATTTGAGATCATCCAAAGTTTTTATGCGACATTTGTGCGACTCTTTCTGGCAAATCAAACTGCAACGGATAATTCGCAGCGCCATCTCTTGAGGAATAAAAAAAAAAAAACAAAGGCACTAGATTTCCAGAAATGACTTTGATCAAAATCCAAACTCGATTTTAATCAGATAAGGACAAATCGATCTGAAAATATTCAAAGTTTTTATGCGACATTTGTGCTATTCTTTTTGGCAAATTGCAAAATCGCAGCGCCATCTCTTGACGAATAAAAAAAACAATTGGCAGTAGATTTCCAAAAATAACTGATCAAAATTCATACTCTATTTTAATCAGATAAAGACGAATCGATTTGAAAACATCGAAAGTTTTTATGCGACATTTGTGCGACTCAAATTGCAAACGATAATTAGCAGCGCCATCTCTTGACGTATAAAAAAAAACAAATGACGCTGGATTTCGAGAAATGACTTAATCAAAATCCAAACAGGATTTTAGTGAGATAAGGACGAATCGGTTTGAAAACATCCACAGTTTTTATGCGACATTTGTGCAACTCTTTCTGGCAAATCGAATAATTCGCAGCGCCATCTCTTGACGAATAAAAAAAACAACTGGCAGTAGATTTCCAAAAATGATTGATCAAAATCCAAACTCGATTTTAATCAGATAAAGACGAATTGATTTGAAAACATCTAAAGTTTTTATGCGACATTTGTGCAACTCTTTCTGGCAAATCGAACAGTTCGCAGCGCCATCTCTTGACGAATAAAAAAACAAAATGGCACTAGATATCCAGAAATAATGACCTTCATCACAATCCAAATCAATTTTAAACAGAAGAGGAGGGCGCGCCTTCAACAAAATCGGATGGAACCTGATGGCATGACGTTAAGGAAGCGTTGCTGTGTTCAGGAAGTAAACAATGAAGGTAGAGACGGGGGGGGGGATCAAAATCAAATGGAATAAGGCGGCATGATGTTTAGTACTTACAAACCAAGACACTTTGAAGTGCTGCTGTTTAAAAAGTGTCCCACTTGCCAACGATTTTTAATTACGTTCTCGTTAAGGTCTTAAACGATCTTAAACAAATTTGAGTCAAATTCGCCAAATTTAATACAATGCAATTTAATACCGCGCCGATTACAAAAGTAGGGCAAGTCGTAACGTGTTTTTGTTTCTGTTCTAATTTCTTTAATTTAATTTAATTTTTAGAACCCTTATGGGTTGTAAATAGAAAAGAAATACCCGAAGCTTTACGTTCTTTTTTGGGAGACTCTGTATAATCAGAATGTTTATGGTTCCTACACAGCTACACAGAAAGAGATTACAATAATTCTTGTTGCAAAACAAAAATTTTAATAAAAACTAAAGAAACTGTCATCGAGGCAGCAATTTTTTTTCTTGAAATTGTACATTACACTTATAACGCGTGATCATAAAATCGCGTCATAGTTTGGCCTGCGCCATTTTGATACAAGTTAATCATGTTTCCTGCATGTCATTGTCATCGCAATTACAACAGTTTTTGATGCTTTGAAGATAAAAAAAATAGACTAACATTAAATCCAACGTCTAGTTAAATGATGACGATGCTATTTCGTATTTGATACGCTCACCTTAGTTATAATAAATCGAAGTGTTTTTAAAACCTACTTTGAGTAACTTTAGGCGTTCCTGGATATTTTTTTTTGGAAAATCGTTTTGTTTTAAAACTTTGACGAGTGTACAAAGAGCGTATGGAGGGGTGGGTCATGTTTTCCAGTGTAAAACCGGCGAAACTGTCTGTGTCTGATTTAACAGTGATTGTTACATAATTAGTAACGCATTGTTGCTGGATACCGTCTGCTATCCGGTTTTAAACTTGGCGAGTTCAAGGTTTCATTTCGTTGGGCGAGCGGCGAACAAATTCTATTGTATTACACGCGATACCATCATCACTTTCTGTGTAATATACATATTTCACGAAGCAAGTCATTTTTCTTTTTGACCTACTGCGATCATTAACAACAACGTGATCGTCTCGGTAGCTTAGCTGCACGTTTACAAGAACTACTTACTCCTTGTGGTCGGTCTGACGACGTTGAGCACACCTCATTAATTCCATTTTTTTTTTAATTTTATTTTGGCGATCGATACGTCGCAGAATTTGCTTTACTTTCGCATCCTCGATGGTAAGACGGAAATAAATTTGGCGCCCCCGTACCATCACCGAATCTATTTCAAATTGCATCGCTCATTTCATTTAGTTGGCTTGGCACGTGCTGTATGTAGAAATGCCACCTCAGCAAAATAAATAAATGCATGCAAACCGATTATGACTGAAAGAGACTTTGGAGTTTCGCCTGAGCGTGCAACGAACGGGCAAAAAAAAAAAAAAGGAAATTTGCGTGTTACCTTGTCCGGTCCATCTTGCGCGGCGGAAAATCCGTCCCAAAAGAGAAATAAATCAAAAAAACCACTCGAAACGAAACACGCACGAGCGAAACGAAAAGAATCGGGTGCAGCACTAAATCACACGATTATCGCAAGTCCAAGCGGTGATGGTAAATTTGCGTTTGGGGTCCCCGCTTGGAGTGCGCAATTTGCCCCACCACGGCCCGTGGTGTCATAGGAGATTCCACGCGAAAATCTATACAAATATATTGCGCAATGTTTTCAAATAAACTTGGAACCTCTCTCCGATTTTAAACATAAACAAACGTATGGGGAAAAAAGTCGACCACGGCACAATACGCCTGTTGATGATAAGCTATCACACCTTACTTTGGCGTTCTATTTTCATTCTTATCTAGAGAAAAAAAAGGTATAAATATGGTGTGATTCACAATGGACGAACATGCTTATCAGCATGTTAATAATTATTACTTCAGATAACGTTTTAAAACATCTGCGCCCGTGGCCAAATACATTTGGTCATAAATAGGGATGAACGAACGTTTGAAGACGCGAAACGAAATTCAAAACAAACGACAACACGAAATTTTTAAAAACAAAAGACGTCTAGAAGGCAAATATGCGATCGTTTTTAAAATTGTTTGTAAAACTCAATTGTTTCGCGTACCAAGAACCGTCGTCTTTTGTTTTCCGATCGATCTCTCCTGTTTTCAACGAAATTCTAAACAAACGACAATAATAACATTTTTAAAACAAAAGACGTCTCGAAAGTCGAACGATGATCGTTCTAAAATTGTTTGAAAACTCAATTGTTTCGCGAAGAACCGTCGCCTTTTGTTTTCTGATCGATTCTCTACACTTTTCTGAACGAAATTCAAAACAAACGACAATAGAACGTTTTTATAACTAAAGACGTCTCGAAAGACAAATTTTAAAATTGTTTGTAGAATTCAATTGTTTCACGTGCGAAGATCTTTCGTTCTCTGATCGATTCTCTTCTTCTTCTTTTTTGCATCGGAATCGACGACGACAAACTACAATAGAACGTTTTTATAACTAAAGACGTCTCGAAAGACAAACGACGATCATTTTAAAATTGTTTGTAGAATTCAATTGTTTCACGTGCGAAGATCTTTTGTTCTCTGATCGATTCTCTTCTTCTTCTTTTTTGCATCGGAATCGACGTCGATCGATTTGATTTAACCCCGAAACTTGAAAGCGCGAAACGATATTCAAAACAACCGACAGTGAGACACGTTTAAAACAAATGACGAGAGACATTTTCGAAACAAAAAACGTCTCGAAAAGCAAACGACGATCGTTTTGAAATCGTTTCAAGAAAACTCAATTGTTTCACGTGTGAAAGAAAATCCGCCGTCTTTTGTTTCCTGATCGATTGTCTCCTTCTTTTCGACGCGAACGACGACATCGTTCGATTTGATTTCACCCCGAATCTTGAAAAATGCGAAACGAAATCGTTATTTAAAACAAAAGAAAGACAAACGACGATCGTTTCAAAATTGTTCGTAAATGTCAATTGTTTTTGACGTGCGTTGTGTTTTGTTTTCGAATCGATTCTCTTGTTTTTTCAACGCGAACGAAATTTCTAAACAAACGACAATAATAACATTTTTAAAACAAAAGACGTCTCGAAAGTCGAACGATGATCGTTCTAAAATTGTTTGAAAACTCAATTGTTTCGCGAAGAACCGTCGCCTTTTCTTTTCTGATCGATTCTCTACACTTTTCTGAACGAAATTCAAAACAAACGACAATAGAACGTTTTATAACTAAAGACGTATCGAAAGACAAACGACGATCATTTTAAAATTGTTTGTAAAATTCAATTGTTTCACGTGCGAAGATCTTTTGTTCTCTGATCGATTCTCTTCTTCTTCTTTTTTGCATCGGAATCGTCGTCGATCGATTTGATTTAACCCCGAAACTTGAAAGCGCGAAACGATATTCAAAACAACCGACAGTGAGACACGTTTAAAACAAATGACGAGAGACATTTTCGAAACAAAAAACATCTCGAAAAACAAACGACGATCGTTTTGAAATCGTTTGAAGAAAACTCAATTGTTTCTCGTGTGAAAGAAAATCCGCCGTCTTTTGTTTCCTGATCGATTGATTGTCTCCTTCTTTTCGACGCGAACGACATCGTTCGATTTGATTTCACCCCGAATCTTGAAAAATGCGAAACGAAATCGTTATTTAAAACAAAAGAAAGACAAACGACGATCGTTTTAAAATTGTTCGTAAATGTCAATTGTTTTTGACGTGCGTTGTGTTTTGTTTTCGAATCGATTCTCTTGTTTTTTCAACGCGAACGAAATTTCTAAACAAACGACAATAATAACATTTTTAAAACAAAAGACGTCTCGAAAGTCGAACGATGATCGTTCTAAAATTGTTTGAAAACTCAATTGTTTCGCGAAGAACCGTCGCCTTTTGTTCTCTGATCGATTCTCTACACTTTTCTGAACGAAATTCAGAACAAACGACAATAGAACGTTTTCATAACCAAAGACGTCTCGAAAGACAAACATTAAAATTGTTTGTAGAATTCAATTGTTTCACGTGCGTGATCTTTCGTTCTCTGATCGATTCTCTTCTTCTTCTTTTTTGCATCGGAATCGACGTCGATCGATTTGATTTAACCCCGAAACTTGAAAGCGCGAAACGATATTCAAAACAACCGACAGTGAGACACGTTTAAAACAAATGACGAGAGACATTTTCGAAACAAAAAACGTCTCGAAAAGCAAACGACGATCGTTTTGAAATCGCTTGAAGAAAACTCAATTGTTTCACGTGTGAAAGAAAATCCGCCGTCTTTTGTTTCCTGATCGATTGTCTCCTTCTTTTCGACGCGAACGACATCGTTCGATTTGATTTCACCCCGAATCTCGAAAAATGCGAAACGAAATCGTTATTTAAAACAAAAGAAAGACAAACGACGATCGTTTTAAAATTGTTCGTAAATGTCAATTGTTTTTGACGTGCGTTGTGTTTTGTTTTCGAATCGATTCTCTTGTTTTTTCAACGCGAACGACACCGATTGATTCAAGACTCGCAGTCGATTCGATTTAACTCCGAAACAAAATTTGAAAACTAAACGACGACTTCCGACTAAGAAAATGGATCACTTCTTGTCCGTCGATTTTCAAACGATCGTCTTTTATTTGTAAAGATGCCATTTATAAACACCGAAAGCTTTTAATTCGATTTTAACGACATCTGCTGACTTCCTTCTGAGACTCGACTAAGAAAACCGATCATTTTTTTGTCCATCGCTTGTCGAGTGCTTTCGTGTGTTTTAGTCGACGTTGACTTTTCAAACGATCGTCATTTTTTAATAAAAATACTAGTCATTGAGAGTTTTCAAACGATCGTCATTTGTTAGTGAAGATGCATGCCATTTGTCATTTACAAACACTTAGACTTTTTATTCGATTTTAACGAGACATCTGTTGGCAGGTCAGAAAATTGTCGCGCAGTCTCGGTGTGACATCTGTTAGCCCCCCTTCTGAGACTCGGCTAAGAAAGTCGATCATTTCTTGGCCGTCGATTTCATGAACACCGAATGCTTTTTATTCGATTTCAACGACATCTAATGATTTCCTTCCGATACTCGACTAAGAAACGATTTTAGAACGATCGTCAACTGTTACTAAAGTTGTCATTTGTCATTTATAAACGCTGAAATTGTTTATTCGATTTTAACTACATCTGCTGACGTCCGTGTGAGGTTCTACCAAGAAAATCGATCGTTCTTTTTGTCCGTCGATTTTCAAATGATCGTTATTTGTTAACCATTGAGTTTCGAACGATCGTCGTTTGTTTGTAAAGGTGCCACTTGTCATTTATAAACGCTGAAACTTTTTGTTTGATTTTGACGACATCTATCGACTACCTTCTGAGACTCGACTAAGAAAATCGATGGATTTTATGTCCGTCGTTTGTCGACAGCTTTCGTGTCCCACTATCAAACAGTGATGGCTCAAGAGAAAAACGTTTTGATTAAAAAATTGAGATGAAACCTAAAGACCCAATCACTAATGAAGGCCTTGGCAAAGGTCTTTTCCTTCGGGCACAAAATGAGTCACGTCCTCAAGTTCACAAGCACCAAAAAAAAAACTACTGTTGGCAAATTTACGTAACTCGTCGACAATAGGTGGCGCTGTACTCCACATGCAATAGCTCATTTAAAAAAAAATATATATAGGGGACTTTGAAATCATACAGGATATAAAAGTCAAATAGGGAGTGTCCTGTTAAAAACGAAATGGCTACCTTAGACCTATGTACAATAACATAAATCAGAATACGAGGGCGTATTTTTAAGTTTTCTGCTTGCCGTGAAACAAAAGGGTGACGATGTCAGACCAATTGTTAAAAACTAGCTGTGACATTTAGAAGTTGCATGTACATGTGCTAGGACGTGTTTGCTTCATCGGACTTCTTTTTACTCGAAAACTTAAAAGACATCTCAAGGGAAATCGTTTTGCATCTGATGAAGCGCCTTCAAGAAGCAATTGGACAATACAAAAAAAAAATAAACAAACAAAAGAAAACCGACTTACGAACAACAGGACGAAGAAAATAGAAACAAAAGAAAATCGCCGTTTTTCCGGTGACGTATTGTTCTGATTTTCTAGCAAAACTCAAATATAGAACGTTGCATTGCAAAAAATTAAATGGAGCAAAAAAAAACAAATAATTTTTCAAAAAAAAAAGCTCCCGAAAACGAAATACTGGTGGAAACTGTCAAGAAAATGAACGGAGAGAAACAAAACACTCCCGGAGAGAACAGAAATACGAAACATGAGACGTACAAAAAGAAATAAATGAAGATCGTTGTTTATCCGGTGATCAATTGTTCTGATTTTGGAACAAAAGTCAAATATAGAACAAGATTGACCAAAAAAAACAAATGAAGAAATCTGCGATTTTCTGAAAACAGTTTCCGAAATCGAAAGACTGGTGGTGAAAACTGCAAGAAATGTCAAAAAAATGTTTCTCATTGTATATAAAGAACGAAAGAAAAGAGAGAGAAATAGACGACATCGAAATGTGAATAAGAAAATCAATGAAAACAAAAGAATGTCGAAGATTTTCGGCTGGCGTGCCCAAAAATGAAAACATCGTCTAATTACCTGTCGTTTGATTTACTTCCTTGACGTTTCTCAAGAACAAAAAGAAAAATAGAGGAAAATTGACAGAAAACAGGAGAAGAAGACACTTTCTTCTTTTGTTTTCTGTCAGTTTTTGATTTAAAAGCGCTCCGGGAGAGAACTGTAGTTCGCTTGTTTTTTTTTTTCTCTTAACAAAAAACTAACAAGTGAAAAGTGAAATAAGAAACATGAGACGTACAAAAAAATAAAATAAAAGAGGATAGCTGTTCATCCGGTGATGAATTGTTCTGATTTTCGAACAAAACTCAAACATAGAACAATAAAATTGACAAAAATGAAGAAATCTGCGATTTTCTAAAAAAAGTTTCCGAAATCGAAAGACTGGTGGTGAAAACTGGAAGAAATGTCAATAAAATGTACGTCGGAAAAAACAAAAGAAAAGAGAAACAAACGACGCACGTCGAAATGCTAATAAGGAAATTAATGAAAACAAAAGAATATGTTTTCTTTTTTATTTTTAATTATCATCGACGCTTCTTCTTTTGTTTCCTATCACTTTTTGATTTGAAAACACTGCGCGAGAAAAGGGTCGTTCTTTTGTTTCTCTTTCTTAAAACAAAAGGCTAACAAGAAAGAACTGAAATACGAAACTAAGATGTAAAAAATAAAAGAAGATCGCCGTTTTTCCGGTGACATATTGTTCTGATTTTCTAAACTCAAATATAGAACGTTAATTGCAAAAAAATAAAATGGAGCAAAAACTGCTTTTCCAAAAAAAAAAAGCTCCCGAAAACGAAATACTGGTGGAAACTGTAAGAAATGTCAAGAAAATGAACGGAGAGAAACAAAATACTCCCGGAGAGAACAGTAGTTCTTTTGTTTTTTTTTTTTTCCTTAAGAAAAGACTAACAAGTGAAAAGTAAAATACGAAAAATGAGACGTACAAAAGAAAATAAAGAAGATCGCTGTTTATCCGGCGACGAATTTTTCTGATTTTCGAACAAAACCCAAATATAGCAACAAAAAAAAACAAATGAAGAAATCTGCGATTTTCTGAAAAGAGTTTCCGAAATCGAAAAACTGGTGATGAAAACTGCAAGAAATGTTCCTCATTGTATATAAACAACGAAAGAAAAGAAAGAGAAATAGACGACATCGAAATATGAAAAAGAAAATCAACGAAAACAAAAGAATATCGAAGATTTTCGGCTGGCGTGCCCAAAAATGAAAACATCACCTAATAATCCGTCGTTTGATTTAGTTTCTTCTATTTTCTTTTTGTTCTTGAAGTACGTCAAGAACAAAAGGAAAAATAGAGGAAAATTGACACTTTCTTTTTCTGTTTTCAGTCGCTTTTTGATTTAAAAACGCTCCAGGAGACAACTGTAATTCGTTTGTTTTTTTTTCTTGTTTTTCTTCATTGATCGACAGCGTTTTGTTTTTCAGGTTGAATCGATTCGCTTGTGATTTTTTTTTCAGTCGATGTTTTTTCATTCGAATTTCTTCAGTGATTTTCTTCCTTGATCGATGCGTTTTGTTTTTCACGTTGATCGTTTCGTCTGAGCAGCCCTGAAGAATTTTTGCAATGGAGAACGGAACGTCGGCAGTAGAAACAGTCGTGACGCAATTCCAACCGGAAGTCAATTCAATTATGGACAACGGCCTCCAAGTTAAACCATTAGAAGTGCATCAACTTACAAATGCGACAAGAAAAATGAAGTTCTCGCACAATTGTAGGACAATCGAAAAAGAAAAAATAGTAAACGAAAGTAGGCAGCAAAAAAAAACCTAATTGTATTTGTATTTTGCGGTTTTTGGAGACCTTAAGCCTCACAACCGCAATTACCAGGAAATTTTGTTGATATTTTCGGTCAGATGTGGTCCTGAGTGCTTCAATAGTTTCCTAGAATTTATTAATTGTGGTTTTAGCGTTTCCGAGAAACGTGATGTAACTAATTCGTTTCGTCACTAATCAACATGTGCTCTAATTTGCATTGCATTATTATTACACGCTGTTTGTTTTGTTAATCGTCCAAGTCCTCACGTACGTACGTACCATTTTGTTCGTTCCAAGAACGAAATTGCTATCTTAATGGTTCCGCCGAAATTTTAGATTACACACATTCCATCGATTGATTTTTCCTAACGTTTACTTTCAAATGAAATTGATAGACGCAGACAAAACTAGTGATTGAGCCCCCCCCATCCCTCAATTCCTTAATTCGAAGGAGACTAAGTTGGAAAATTGTTGCTGGTTTATGTAACAACAACTGCAAACTTAAAATGCTGTGATTGCTTGAAGTTTTAAACCACATGGCGTGAAGTAGCTGCTTATTTATAGACCGAGCTTTACCTGCACACATTATGCAAAACGTAACTAATAATACACGTCGCAAAGAAATTACGTGGAAAAGGGAGTCATGTTCTCCACACACGGGGGGGGGGGGGGAGGGGGTAGTCTGCAACGTGTCGTGCGTAAAAATTATAGCGAGGGCGGCGGATTCTATATTTATTTCCTTTTCTTTACGGCAATCCTCAATTAGTTTTGCGATCTTCTTGCTTTGTGTACGAGTACGAGGGCGTATTTTTATGTTCTCTACCTGGCCATGGAAAAAAAAGCACGTATCACATTAACGACCCCTTATTTTTCCCTCCAACACTTAATGCAGAACTTATTCCACCTTTTTCCCCCAACTGGGCCCATACCAAATCAGAAAAAAATCCTTTGGCAACTCTATTCAAGTGCTTCATTAGATACAAAAAACGAAAGTGGAAATGATGTGAAAACAAAAAAATCGTAGATCGAAGTAGGTGACGTCAAAAGTGACAAACGAATCGATCAATGTGAAAAACAAAACGCATCGATCGATGAAGAAAATCGAAAGAAATCACCGAAGAAGTTGGGGTGAGAAAACGTCGATTAAGAAAAAATTGAAAGAAAATGAGAAAAACAAAAAATCAAGGATCAATGTAAAGCCGAAATGACAAACGAATTATTCAACGTGACAAGCAGGAGGTGAAGAAAATCGAAAGCAAAAATGAGGTGATAAAAACAAAATATCATCGATCAATGCGACAACTGAGCCAGTCAGCGTGAAAAACAAAACACTATCGACCAACGAAGTAAATCGAAAGTAAAAACGACAACTGAATCGACTAACGTGAAAAACAAAACACTATCGACCAGTGAAGAAAAGCGAAAGAGAAAATGAGGTGATAAAAACAAAATATCATCGATCAATGTGACAACTGAGCCAGTCAGCGTGAAGAACAAAACACTATCGACCAATGGGTTGAATCGAAAGTAAAAACGACAACTGAATCGACCAACGTAAAGAACAAAACGCTATCGACCAGTGAAGAAAATCGAAAGAGAAAATGAGGTGATAAAAACAAAATATCATCGATCAATGCGGCAACTGAGCCGGTCAGCGTGAAGAACAAAACACTAACGACCAATGGGTTGAATCGAAAGTAAAAACGACAACTGAATCGACCAACGTAAAGAACAAGACGCTATCGACCAGTGAAGAAAATCGAAAGAGAAAATGAGGTGATAAAAACAAAATATCATCGATCAATGTGACAACCGAGCCGGTCAGTGTGAAGAACAAAACACTATCGCCCAGTGGAGTAAATCGAAAGTAAAAATGACAACTAAATCGACCAACGTGAAAAACAAAACACTATCGACCAGTGAAGAAAATCGAAAGAGAGAATTTGATGTGAAAAACAAAAAGACATCGATCGAAGTAAGGTCGATGTGACAAATGAAAGAAATGAAGAAAATCGAAAGTAAAAATGAGGTAAAAAAAACATCAAGAAATCATCGAAGAAATTGGGGTGAGAAAACATCGATTAAGAAAAAATCGAAAGAAAATAGGAAAAACAAAAAATCAAGGATCAAAGTAAGGCCGAAATGACAAACGAATTATTCAACGTGAGAAGCAGAACACCATCGATCGGTGAAGAAAATCGAAAGCAAAAATGATGTGTTAAAAACAAAATATCATCAATCAACTGAGTCGGTCAGCGTGAAGAACAAAACACTATCGACCAATGGAGTAAATCGAAAGTAAAAATGATAACTGAACCGACCAACGTGAAGAACAAAACACTATCGACCAGTGAAGAAAATCGAAAGAGAAAATTTGATGAGAAAAACAAAAAATCATCGATCGAAGTAAGACCGATGTGACAAACGAATCGATCAACGTGAAAAACAAAACACATCGATCAATGAAGAAAATCGAAAGAAATCACTGAAGAAATTAGAATGAAAAAACATCGACTGGAGAAAAAATCACAAACGATTCAACCTGAAAAACAAAACACTGTCGATCAATGAAGAAAATCAAAAGTAAAAATGAGGTAAGAAAAACATCAACGATCGAAGTAATGTCAAAGTGACAACTGAAATCGATCAACGCGAAAAACAACAACATTATCGATCAATGAAGAAAATCGAAAGAAAAGAGCGAGCTGAAAAATGACAAGCGAATCGACCGACGCTAAAAACAAAACACTATCGAGTCTTGGCTTCAATTTTGAAATTTCTATCAAGGAATTCAACGCAATCCAACATAAGTGAAGTAGCCGCAGGTGTTTTAGCTCGAAATCTCATGAGAAATAACACAGGAGCCTCGGAAAGTAAAACATACTTTATTAGATGGTGGTTTTTCAATTCAACATAACCGCCAGTGCCGTACCGTGATTTTGGGGTATGTTTTTCGATCAATTATATCGCGAAAACTACGAGACTTGAAATTATTTTTAGGTTTTCCTCTAATCTATTACAGCCACCCTGTATATCATACGTATCGTTATTTTTGTGCGACACTGCTTCTACTGCCGACGCTTCGTTCTCCATTGCAGAAAAACTTCCTCAGGGCTGCTGCTGCTGCTGGTCTCATTAGTCTCATCGGCTAACGAGAAGATCACCAGCAGCAGCCTTGAAGCAGTTCTTCTGCAATGAAGAACGAAACGTCGGCAGTAGAAGCAGTCGTGACGCGGTTCCAACCGGAAGTCAATTCAACTTTGGACAACAGCTACAGAAACCTACAAGTCAAATAAAAAAAAAAAAATGACTTATAAACAAGATGAAGAAAAATAAACAAAAGAAAATCGCCGTCTTTTCGGTGACGAATTGTACTGAAAAAAACTCAAATATAGAACATTAATTGCAAAAAATAAAATGGATCAAAAAAAAAACAAACGAAGAAATCGACGATTTTCCCAAAAAAAAAAAACTCCCGACAACGAAATACTGGTGGAAATTGTAAGAAATGTGAAGAAAATGTCTGTTAAAAAGAACAAAAGAAAAGAGAAACAGACGACATCGAAATACGGAATAAGGAAATCAATGAAAACAAAAGAATATCGACGATATTCCGGTGGCGTGTCCAAAAATTAACAGATCAACGAATAATCTGTTGTTCGGTTTAGTTTCTTCTAGTTTTCCTTTTTTTTTATTATTATTGACGCTTCTTCTTTTATTTCCTCTCGCTTTTTGATTTCGAAATACTCCGCGATAGAACTCTCGATCTTTTGTTTTCGTTTTGTTTTTTGTCTGTAACAAAAAGAAAGCAACAACTTGGAAGCTTCCGCGGCTTGTCCATTACTGAATTGGCTTCGGGTTGGAACCGCGTTACGACTGCTTCCACTGCCGACGTTTCGTTCTCTATTGCAGAGGAACTTCCTCCAGGAGCCTCTACGGGGAGGACATCCAGAAGAAGTGAGGAAGTTCCTCTGTAATGGGGAACGAAACGTCGGCAGTAGAAGCAGTCGTGACGCGGTTCCAACTGAAAGCCAATTCAAAAAAATGTGTTCGTTCTCCATTGCAGAAGACCATCCTCAGGGCTGCTGCTGCTGCTGCTGCTGCTGCTGCTGCTGGTGCTGCTACTGCTACTTCTCGTTGGTCTAACGAGTCTCATTAGTCTCATCGACTAACGAGAAGATGCAGCAGCAACACTGTCAACAGCCCTGAGGAAGTTCTTCTGCAATGGAGAACGAAACGTCGGCGGAAGAAACAGATTAATTTAAATGCTTTTTGCCCTTTTTTCAAATTCTTTTTCGTCTTTTTATGGTTGCTACTCACTTTCATCCTTTTCATATTTTAATTTACATTCTTTTTTGATTACTTTTCTATGTGCCCTGATTTTGGCAACAATAATTTCTTTTTAACGCAAATTATCATCTTACATCATTTTCTTTGATTTTATTTAACTCCACCTCCTTCCAGAGACCTTTCTCGATATTTTTTTGTTCTTTGAAGTAACAACCAACAACAAATACGTTCTGCAATAAAGTGAAATAAGTAAATTGCTGAATTTGGAAAGCAGATCATACACGGTCGGAACAAATGTCTCCGGAGTAAATGGAGCTACGCGGATGGTGAAAAGTGAAGAAGTAGGAGTAACCGAGGGGTTCGAATTGACCTAGACCCGATGACCTTGACCGTCAGATCGGAGCTGGATCGATCGCTGTGGCCGCGAATTGACATCTGCGCATGACTAGAATAAAATATGGAAAGTACAGGATCTACATCTGTCTCTGTCCATGCATAATCATGGCGAATTTACCTATCGTGTTCCATCCACCCAAACCACCTTAAATTTTTAAGTCCTCCTTTTGGACGTCACAACATGGCTTTAATACGTACAGGAAATAATTCACGCTCACCGGATTAACATGAAAAGGAATTTCTGTGCGACTGTTGAAAACGTCTCTTAAGATGAAACGTGACATAAAGAAGAAAAGAACAGATTATTCGGAGAAGAGCTAAACACACATGTTTAATTACCCAAAATTTAATAACAAATCTTATGATTAAGTTTCCGCAAGGTCTAAAAATAACGCTTTCCAGCGAAACTCTTCGTTTCGGTGCTTCGCAGTAAAAATATCTCTTTACTACTCTTCGACGTTTCGCTTCACCTAGTCAATGTGTAATACAACACTTTGATTTATTTAATAAAAACTCAGATTTTGTTTGGCAAAATTTACGATCACAGAAGTTTCTCAAGCACTTAGCTTCGAGATACAAAACATCTACCGTTAAGTCCTTACTTACAGCTGGCAATAAACGTAAGAATTTACATGAGGTTTAATTGCATGGCGGCTTAATGGTCAAATGCGTTGTAAATAAGCGGCGAAACTTCAAAGAAATCCCACGTATGTAGAAGAAAAAGGGCTAAATTTAACAGTAATGATATTTGGGAGACTTTACGTCACTGCGAAGGAACTTGGGGGATATTTAGAGGTCGCATGCCCATCAATATAAAATACTACGACGTCAACAAACGTAAGGGCGCGAGGTAGGAAAGGGCGGTTTACCTCACTTGGCTCCTCCCATGTCTTTTGTGCACGTTCTACAAACGCACACTTACAAATTTTATGTGATACTCTATTTACGCTTGCCTAACTTTAATGAAACTAAATGCTTCAAGTATTAGAACGGAATCAAATTTGCGTACTTTATCCAATTTTGATGATGATAAGACAAAAGAAAAAACAATACTAAAGCAACTTGCAGACCTACCTGTATACAAACATAACAAACTCTTTTACAGGTGTCCCGGAAGGAAAGGACCAACATGTCCTGGGGGCATAGAATGAGTTATTGCAAGTCAAAAGGTTCATGTAAACATGCAATCTTTTATTAATGGTTTCCGAGATACGTATTGAATAATTTAAATTTGGCGCTTCGTGTTAATTTCATTCTTCACCGCTGCATGTCGTGCGTAAGGAGTGTTGCCAACTGTACGGCATTTTCAAACAAAATACGGTATACAATCCGTTACAAGGTTACCGTACGGTGATGTTACTTTATTCAATTTTTTGTTCTATTTTTCAACTTTACCAAAATTGTAAAATTAATTCATGGCGCCATCTACCGGACAAAAAGTTCGGCTGCTAAAATTAATGGTTGCGAACCATAGCCTTCGCCGACTCGGCCGCCATACACCTGCCATAGTATGTTCGAAAACTGCTACATTTTCAAATAATTCTTGTGACAATTTTTAGGGACTTCTTAAATATTTTTTATAAGGAGCAACGTCTCTCCGCGCCACAACTTGGTTATTTTTGAAACTAGAAAAAAATGTTAAATATAAAAGTCGCGCGCATTTTCCAGTAGTTTCGAGCGGCGCTCGCGAAAAAACAATCGAGCATCGCGTTTTGGAGATACAACCCAAAGTTACGTTTTTTTTAATGGAACATCCTGTATATAAACGCATTTTTGAATTCCCCGACGAATTCTAGCGCGAATTGATGGGTCACACCATGGGACTGGCACGAATACTTCTCGAGTTATCCCATCGAGTTTGCCGACGTAAGGAGCAACGTCTCTCCGCGCCACTACTCGGTTATTTTTGAAACTAGAAAAAAATGTTAAATATAAAAGTCGCGCGCATTTTTCAGTAGTTTCGAACGGTGCTCGCGAAAAAACAATCAAGCATCGCATTTTGGAGATACAACCCAAAGTTACGTTTTTTCAAATGGAACACCCTGTATATTATCGCATTTTTGAATTCCCCGACGAATTCTAGCGCGAATTGATGGGTCACACCATGGGGCTGGCACGAATACTTCTCGAGTTATCCCATCGAGTTTGCCGACGTAAGAAGCAACGTCTCTCCGCGCCACTACTCGGTTATTTTTGAAACTAGAAAAAAATGTTAAATATAAAAGTCGCGCGCATTTTTCAGTAGTTTCGAACGGCGCTCGCGAAAAAACAATCGAGCATCGCGTTTTGAAGATACAATCCAAAGTTACGTTTTTTTAAAAGGAACACCCTGTATATTAACGCATTTTTGAATTCCCCGACGAATTCTAGCGCGAATTGATGGGTCACACCATGGGGCTGGCACGAATACTTCTCGAGTTATCCCATCGAGTTTGCCGGCGTAAGGAACAACGTCCCTCCGCGCCATAACTCGGTTATTTTTTAAACTAGAAAAAAAACGTTAAATATAAAAGTCGCGCGCATTTTTCAGTAGTTTCGAACGGCGCTGCCGAAAAAGCAATCGAGCATCGCGTTTTGGAGATACAACCCAAAGTTACGTTTTTTTAAACGGAACACCCTGTATATTAACGCATTTTTGGATTCCCCGACGAATTCTAGCGCGAATTGATGGGTCACACCATGGGGCTGGCACGAATACTTCTCGAGTTATCCCATCGAGTTTGCCGACATAAGGAGCAACGTCTCTCCGCGCCACTACTCGGTTATTTTTGAAACTAGAAAAAAATGTTTAATATAAAAGTCGCGCGCATTTTCCAGTAGTTTCGAGCGGCGCTCGCGAAAAAACAATCGCGCATCGCGTTTTGGAGATACAACCCAAAGTAACGTTTTTTTTTAATGGAACACCCGTATATTAACGCATTTTTGAATTCCCCGACGAATTCTAGCGCGAATTGATGGGTCACACCATGGGGCTGGTACGAATACTTCTTGAGTTATCCCATCGAGTTTGCCGGCGTAAGGAGGAAAAATAACTCAAAAAGGGAACTTTGCTCCAATGTGGGGGAAAATGACAGTTGATAGTTGGCGGTAATTTCGTTTTACAAAGTTGGCAACACTGTGCATACGTGTAAAAGATTAGATAACTACAGTTTGTTGTCCGTACTGCTGCTTTTGACAAATTTGACCAATCTCGCACTTTTCTCTAAGTGTAGAAAAAGACAGATATGATTTATGTTTATGGTTATTGCCACGTTCTCGCGAGAATTTAAAAAAATACAACAAAAAAACTTGGCGAAATATTCAAATAAAATTATTAAAATGTTAATGCATGTTTTGGATTAACAATAACTAACTCTATAACCTCACAAAATATTGACCTTTCCTTCTAGGACATCTGTGTATAAAAAATTATAAAGTGGTTGAGCCAAAATAGTTCGTTTGTTCGGTAGTCCAACTGCTTAGATTTGGGTATTAGGTCATATGAACCGACTGCTTCCAGGTGGCTCTTTCAAATTAACGTAATTGAAGCTGTTTTGATGGCACAGTACGACGATTGCCTAGACACTTAATGATTAAAATTCTCCTTTTTATTTATGTTAAGGAAATTCAGTAAAAAAATCTTCTATATATCGCTCAATTTGTAATCGAGTGCTCGAGTTATTAAATGGATTTCGTAGAGTATTTGTTGAACCTTTTTTTCTAAAAGTTTTTCCATAAACTTAATCACAAATAGTTAGCCAATACATTATGAAATTTTCTTCAAATTTGCCCCCCCTGTTTTTGAGATAGAGACCTTCAAAATCAAGAGTCACAAGTTTTTATCTTGATAGACTGATGTTATTAATTAATTCTGCAACATCAAGAACACACAAATACGTAAATTAACGTTAAAATTGAGAAAAACATTGTAATTTCAACATAAAATCAGAAAAACAAAAAGGTTATGACATAACCTCAAAATAAAGCCGGCACTAAAAATAACTGTAACATGAAATCCGCTCGACTCACCCCTGTCAAACTTCTTGCCCTCTTGATCTATGTCTTTGACGTTGAAAATATCTTCAAATAAAACACCGGCCATTGCAAAATTCGGCAGAAACTTGCTATTATACCTCCAAACACTTTCACTTTGACACTTGGAGCAAGTGTGACCAGGCAGGTGTGCCAATGCCAACTTCGGCTCGCAAAAGTAACCAGAATATTTGGAATGTGGGCTAGTGCTCGTGACGTAATCATTTAAATGTCAAAATCCGAGGTAACAACATGAGCGCACATGAAAACTAGAGACAATGGCCACCTTACCACCCAGAAGAAATCCCACGCCTACAAAGATATCGAAGCAGCACCTGACGCCCCTGCAAATACTCCTGCAAATGGGTTTCCCGAAACACAGAGCGTAAGTGCTTGGTTTACTCATGAGGGAGGGCTTCACTATTATCTCGTTTGCCTTTAGCGAGAAAGCCTTGGCTGCCACTGGTAACCGAGGAGTACAGTTAGCTTCAGACTGGCTTCTGGCTCACGTTAACGACCCCCTGCTGGACGACACATCTCCAAGGGAGTATATTTTATACGCTTGCCCGATTGGGCCCTTCTTAGAGCAGCTGCAAAACTTCTGGGATAAATCACTGGAAGTCTGCGGTTGGAACGGTGCACACAACTTCACCCCACATATCACTCTGGTCTCATTCTTCAAGGTCCCCCACCCGCCTTCCATCAGTCAATAGACTAATTCACGCAGCTTTAATTCGTAGGCCCCCGATGAGGACGCCCCGCATCTCGCGCAGACCTTAAAGTCCGTGATGGAACGCCAGGGGGCCACGCTTAACGAACCTCTGAAGCTCGAGACGTACACATCGCCGAACTTCATGGGATTCTTCGTCGCCGAAGAACACGCCGACTATTTGAAGCGGATCGCAATGCAGTATGTAAAGGAGGTTTCGAATGCCAGTAAGATTTTGCTCACTTATTTTAAACTTGGTGGTGTTTTGGGTGTGTAGGGGGATGGAGAGCCCAGCCCAGTGGCAAGTCAAATAAAATTGAATTTATTATTGATTTGCAAAAAGAAA
The DNA here is from genome assembly GCA_039766575.1 of Serrognathus titanus. NCBI lineage: Eukaryota > Metazoa > Arthropoda > Insecta > Coleoptera > Lucanidae > Serrognathus > Serrognathus titanus. Next base: position 56,974,715 of record CM077911.1, read on the forward strand.
TTTGTAGTCGGTAAATTAAAGAAATCTCAAGTGTCTCTGTTTCTAGTTACATCAGACGTAAGTGCGAGGATTTGGGGATTGAATAATCTCAAGATTTTTGGCAGTTTTCTTATTATTAAAAAATGCTCCCTTACTCGTGATTTTAAGAAAATTTCTCAAAAGTATGTATTTATTAAAGTACCGGGTAATTTTTAAAGTTTTTAATTGGAGTAAGTCATGAATTTTTAATTTAGTTGGCAACATTGAATGTGTGACATTTAATTGCAAGATCGAGATAATCAAAAATAAGAAAAAGCAAATTGACAATTGAAGAAATTGAACACTATAGAACAGGGTTGCCAAATTAGTGCTTTTGGCGCCAGATCTAGTGCTTTTTGCACTCGGGAAGTGTCAAAATTTTGTCTATTAATGGCTGGTGACTTTCATGATGGTTGTTTGAATGGTGGTTTGGTGTTTTCCAAGAATATCAATTCCGTTGATAGAGGTATTGATTATTGAAATGACAATTATAAAAACAATTGACAGTGACCAGTGTTGCCAACACTTCTGCAATTGTTTTTAATACATGGATCAATTCCTTTTTATAATTAGTGATTACGATATTAGGTCACAATTAAGTTACGTAAATATTTAAAAATTATGTGAATGTTTAAAAATTACCTTTAAGGCAGACACCGACGCTGTCAAAAGTGTTACCAACTTAAGGGATTTTTTAAGTCATTCGTTTTTTTTTTCCTAAAAAGACAATTTGTTGTGTGTGTTTTCAAAACTTATTTTCATTGCGTTATTTTAAGACATTCAACAATGCCATCTGTTGAAACTTGCCGATAGTCTTCTTTATAAGGGTGATTCACTAGTTATTGACGAGTTAAATTGAAATACCACCATCTATTGAGCATTCATTGTGTTTCAATTGACAGTTATTTCCGAACGGTCAGAAAAAAAATTATTTGCGTTGTTGTGACGTAAAGTCCCTAGATCTAGGGACTTTATTGTGACGTATTCAGCAACACCATCTGTTGAAACTTGCCGAAAGTTTTTCTCTTGTTTGCTTTTACGGGGGTGGTTCACTGGCTACCTCCCGTGATGCGGAAGATCAATAAGAAAATGTCACTTGTCATCAGTTAAAGAAGAAATTAATTTTATTTGATTTCGTTTAATATTTTTTTAAATTTTGTGCATTTGTTTTCTCTGTTTTGTCGTCTTCGCTCTCGAACAGTTTTTGTTTTAATTTGTTAATTTTAAATTTATTATTTCGTAGATTTTCAAAATTTTCTTTGCTTTCGTATCGTTCTTTTTAAATCTACTGCATTGCGCTATAAAATCGACCGTCTTTTGTTTCTGTTTTCATTAAGTTCAAGCATTTTTAATAAATTCTTTACGTTTTTTTTTTCCAATTCCTGAATCTAGTGACAATTTGAGGGATTTCCTATGTTGAAATGGAGATTTTTGCTTTTTCATGTTGGCAACACTGTCAAATAAATTACGATTTGTACAAAACGTAGTCGGTAATAGAGATTATGCACAATAGCAGTTACAAGCGACACTCGAGTACAACTGTTACATTTGCCATTTCGGTTGATACCTACTGCCTTGCGTATAGGTATCAGACAATATGGCGGTCGAATTTGACAGTGACGTTTAAGTGTCGCTAGTGGGTAATTACTTTTACTGTGTTTGATGTTTTGTACATTCGTTTGACAGCTGATAACATCTGCGAAGCATGTAGACTATTTAGAGAAGCAAACAATCACCTATTCGTTAGAATACAGAGTGATCAGTAAAAGAATCTTGAATTCCTTAAACTTACGAGTGGCTATTGTCACAGAAAATAAATGCAGACAAATGAATGTGCTTCTTCCAAAGCATTCTTTTTTTTTGCTTTAATGTTTGTGTAAGAAACAACTATTAGCGCTTTCTAGTGCTATTTAAGACTAGATCTGGTGCATTTCCCTCAGTTGGCAACTCTGCCACAGGAATAGCTTTGAAATTTCAAGTTTCAACAAGTATTCGACGAAAGACGACTTCCAAACAAAAGAAAAACGAAACGATTCGGCGAAAAGCTGAAACAAACGAAAATTATTTTGAAGAAGATGCGGTTTTTCTTTCTTATATGAATGCAAATTTTAATTGGAAACTACAAATCCGCGTTGCAGTGGCGCCATCTAACGGCTATCCCATAGAACTCACAGTTACTTTCTGACAACGAGTGGCCGTCAGATGGCAGCACTAAAATTTAATCAGGCTTGGTCGTTAGATGTCTCTGGAAGGCCGTCAAAAATATTTAAAATTTCAAATTTCAACAGATATTCGATGAAAGACGACTTGCAAATAAAAGAAGAACGAAACGAATCGGCGAAAAGCTGAAACAAACGAAAACTATTTTGAAGAAAAAACGGTTTTTCTTATGCGAATGCAACATAGTGCAAATTTGAATTGGAAACTACAAATCCGAGTTGTAGTGGCGCCATCTAACGGCTATCCCATAGAACTCACAGTTACTTTCTGACAGATGGCAGCGTTAAAATTGAATTAAATGCGACTTCCAGGCTTGGTCGTTAGATGTCTCTGGAGAGCCGTCAAAAATATTTAAAATTTAAAATTTCAACAGGTATTCAACGATAGACGACTTGCAAATAAAACAAAAACGAAACGAATCGTCGAAAAGCTGAAACAGACGAAAACTATTTTAAAGAAAAAACGGTTTTTCTTATGCGAATGCAACATTTTAATTGGAAACTACAAATCCGGGTTGTAGTAGCGCGATCTAACGGCTATCCCATAGAACTTACGGTTGCTTTCTGTGGCCGTCAGATGGCAGCACTAACATTTAATCAAATGCAACTTCCAGGCATCCTTTTTTTTATTTTAAACAAGTATTAATGCTCTCTAGTGCTATTTTAGATTAGATCTGGTGCATTTGAATTTCGCGTAGTTGGCTACGCTGCTACAGTCTGACCGCCATCTGGATTGATGTTATCCGCATTTTCATGCTTTCGAAAGCATTTTCCAGATATTGCGGTGTAATCAAATCGCAAGCATCCAAAATTTCAGTTGTCTAGTCAGAAGTGCCAACAACCTCCAATTAATTAAATAGACCGGTATTATTCAAGGACTTTTTTTTTGGATCTCATATCTAAACTAGAATGGTGAATGACAATCATTTCCGTTCTCAGGCCACAATACAAAGTGATTTTTTAAACAAGACCCTAATTACCATCAACAGAATCGTTTAACACTTGTCAGCAATGTTGCCAACTATTGAGAATCGTTTTGTTTCTTCCCCCAAATTGCATTTTTATCAAGATTTGTCTTAAAATTGAAGTAAGAATTCTCCTTTTCTCAAAAAAAAAATCCTTTTTGCAATTTTGAGACATAAGGCGATTCGGAAAAATCCCCACTGATTGGCGACACTGTTTTATTGAGACATTCCCCCATCAAGTATTAAAGGAACACGTTGATAATTTTATATCAAAGAAAAAGAAAGGAAAATGCAAACTTTAAGGCCAACAAAACCAAACTCAAATACTCGAAGTGAATTGATCAATTTTATTTGATTGCTTACGCTTGTAATTAATTTTTTCTTTAACTTTTTGTTTACTTTTGTAGCGAATTATTAGTTCTAGGCGTTCCTTTCAGTTTGTAATTAATTGTAGTTTCTGTGATAACCTTACTTAAAATAAACTTTTTTGTTATAAACAATTTTTTTTCTTTGATTTTTGAATTTTGTATGTTTTTTTTTTTGTTCCATCAGAATACTATATGCCTGTGTGCATAGGCAACCAAACCTACACATTTTCTAGGACAGAGAAGAAGAAAGGAGTTAAATGTGTTGCCTATTTGCATACACTTTATTACTTCTTGTAATTTGAAAAGCTCTCTTCATGTAACATTATTTATATTTATAAGTAGGTTAAAGTTTTTTTTACCTTTATGTAAGTAATTGCGGTACAACTGTAAATAATTAGAATTAACTCTGCGTTGAACTTTTAACATTTCGTTTCTTCTGGTTTGCGACGTGCTTCCTGTATCTGTGATACCATGGTGCCCCATTTAAAACCGTATGTAACTAGGTGATGGTTTATTTCAGTTATTAGTGATACTTATGAGCATTTCGATGCTTTAACAGCCTGCTTTCCGTGGTGCACTACAACCACGGCTAGGTGTATTCCGAGGGGTAGCAGATGTAAGATATTTGTCTTTATCTATCTACTCAGTTGGCTTGCTTGTATACACTAAAGTGAACAGCATGTTTAATGCACTTTAAATTTGGACTCGAACGGTTTTGTTTTATTTAATCGATTTGTGCACTTTGTACTTATAACTAATAAAGTTAACTATAGGCTTTATTTTTTTGGCAATCTGGTTGTGTTATGACAGTTTTTATGGCATATTCTTTTAATTAGTCTTTAAGGCTCAGTTGAGCTTCAAGCCAAAGCAACAACAATTGTTGAAATCATTGAAATTGGTTTATGCTTCAGCTGGGCCTTAATTTTAATACTCATTGCCTGTTACAAACTCACGAGAGGAAGTTAGTTTTGATTTTCAATGAAATTTAGCCACATGCGTTATCAAAATGATAAAATATGCAATATTTTTTTTTTTATCAACGATTACATTTGCGTTAATAAACTTGTTTACTCTGATTATATGAAGTTAAAAGTGACTTTCTCATGTGTCACGCTCTAGGATGTTTTATCATCGCAATTTTTATTACTTACTGGCAGTATGATTGCGCGTTTTCCAGAGTTGTGAAGTCATCTTAATATCAATCGTTCGTTCGTTGTAGCGATAAGCCTGGAGCCGCACGTTAAATCGCTCCACCTTACACTCGCCTATCAATTCCCCAGTAATCAGTATTCGCCATTGAAGGCGTTGGTAGACGCTTTGGACCCAAACTGTTCGTCCTCCTGGGAACTGAGGTTGTACTCCAGAGATCCGAGGGTCAGCGGGAAACAAGTACACAAGGTAAGTCAATTACATAATTATAATATTAATATAATAAAGTCGATTTCCTTCAGGTTATACACCCGTATGCCCCGTCTGAGTGTGACGAATTAGAGCTTCACACCGGTGATTACGTCTACATAAGCAGCGACGCACTAACAAATTCACCGGATGGCTGGGTGGAAGGTACTTCTTGGCTGACGGGGTTGACCGGGCTTCTCCCCGAGAGTTACACGGAGCGCACCGCTGAATCGGATGCTTGGACGCTGCACCGAAAGGTCTGTTTAAACAACATCAGCGGAGGAGGAGGTGATGCAAGCAACAAACACAACGCACAGAAACACAACAGCATATCATCATCAACAACAAAACACCCAGACAATATCAACAGTGAAAAAATCAATGAGGTCCTCAGCAAATTAGATATAAATCCGGAACTGGTTGGAAACATAGACGAAGAGATGGCCGACGGTGACAATCCTGTAAATAGTAACAACACGCAGGACATTACGTACGAAAATGTAAATAAAGTTAGTGAAACTAACAATAAGCAAGACGTAAGTACTTACTTAAACGATCAGTCTAACCGATTCAAGCAAATCCTTTCCTTACAGGACGGAGTCGAGTCCCAAAAATTATTTATCATGCGACATGGCGAGCGAATAGATTTCACATTCGGCTCGTGGATCCCCTACTGCTTCGATGAGAAAGGTTCTTACATACGCAAAGACTTGAACATGCCAAACACTCTCCCCACACGCGAGGTGGGCCCCGGAGGCTACATAAAAGACTCTCCCCTTACAAACATAGGCGTCTTACAAGCCACCCTCGTAGGTGAGGCCCTCAAGGAAAACAACATCGTGGTGGATCACGTCTACTGTTCACCGTCTTTCCGTTGCATACAAACGTGCGATGGGGTGCTTAAGGGTTTAGGTAAGCAAGACGAGCTGAAAATCAAGGTGGAGCCTGGTTTATTCGAGTGGCTAATCTGGTACCCCGATAGTCTACCCAACTTCCTGACGGAGCAGGAATTAATCACAGCCGGTTATAATATCGAAAAGGATTACGAGCCTTTGATTAGTAAGACCGTTTTGATCGACCGGCATGAGTCTTGCGAATTGTTTTACAGTCGAAGCGCTTTCGTTACGAAGAAGGCCCTCGAAATGCATGATTCCGGAAACATCTTGTTCGTTGGACACGCGGCTACTTTGGACGTGTGCTCCAGGGAGCTGCTGGGGAAGAAGCCTCGGAGCGCGAACGAATTCACTAAGCTTCTTCAGAAAGTGCCCTACTGCAGCCTGATGGTGCTCGAGAAAAGCGAAGACGCTTGGAATCTCTCCGAACCACCCTGCCCCCCCATCACTCACTCCAATAACCAACGATTCGACTGGAAAGCCATGCAATAATTCAGTGCCCTCCACTACACATTCCAGAAATGTTTGTGATTAACCAAAGATGTGCTGCGCAATATATCTCATAGGGTATTATTTTTGCTAATCTTAGTTGCCTCTTGACTACTACTACTACTTAAATGGAATTCTTTGTTATATTTAACGTATATGCAATTAATAAATTATATGATTCTTGTTTTAAATGTACGCATTTCTTTGATAATATAGTTACAAATTAGATTAACAGTTTAAAATTGGCGCCTAAAACAATCACACTCTTAAGTAGGTGGCGCTGGTGTCAATTGCAAGTACTTTTTAGAATTTCCCTCCATTGATGATAACTTTGGAGGCAGGTTTACAAAGGCTCTTGAGTATGAATATTAATTGATTACGTGATATAAATGTTTACTAAAACATTAGGTTACATAACGCCTAAATTAAGAGGTCGTTCTGTGCAAAGAATTCGATTTATCGGTAGAAAACGGGTAAGGAAGAGGAACGTCTGCGCCAATTAATTGATAATTATTTATTAAAAGACGCAGGCCGATTTGCATTTAATTTATAATTAAATAAATAAATAAATTAGATTAATTTTAAAATAATAATAATTTAAAATAATTACAGGTTCCTGTAACGTAATTTGGTCACTTGACATAAATGCGTTGCCAACTGAAATTGTACATTAGCAAACGTCAATCTAATTCACTTGGGTAATTATCGTAATTAGAGCAAGTAATTATTAATTTTTTGTGTTTTTTAAGACTTCATTACGCTTATTAAGAACATCTAGAACCCAGCATGACTGCGTTTGAAGGTAAGTCTAAAAACCCCGGCCGGCTTCAAATTGAGGTTATGTCATTACAGAATTCGGTGTTCTTCCCGAAATCGGCAAAGCAATAGACGAACTGGACTGGACGTGAGCACCAAGACAATATTCCGCAATGCACTAACTCTAAATCTAAATCTCTTTCAGTTTACCAACAGACATCCAGGCCGAAAGCATTCCTTTGATCCTCGGTGGTGGCGATGTGCTCATGGCTGCCGAAACAGGAAGCGGCAAAACCGCCGCTTTCTGCCTTCCCATCATTCAAATAGTCTGGGAGACCTTAAAAGACATAGAGTCGGGGAAAGCGGCGAAAGCAACGACCACTTGTAATAAGCGCATTTCGCTTGAAACTTTCCAGTTTTATTCGTGCCTCTTTTTAAAGCCCCACCTTGGAAGATGTCGACGCATGATCGAGGGAACGCGATTGCAGTAGCCCCGTGCGGCTTGCGCGTCCAATCCCGCGAGCAAAGGGAATGGCACGGTACACGCTGCACTCGGGGCGTGCAAAGCGGAAAATGGGGGTTCGAAGCGACCGTGACGGACGAGGGGTTATGCAGAGTCGGGTGGTCTACTTTACAAGCTAATTTAGACCTGGGCACTGACAGGTTTGAATAAAATTTCAGCAGCGCATAAGTTATTAATCGCTAAAAACGTCAACAGATTTGGATTCGGTTTTGGGGGCACCGGCAAAAAGTCCAACAACAAACAGTTCGATGATTACGGCGAAGCCTTTGGGAAGAACGACGTGATTACATGCCTGTTGGACCTCGATAAAGGCGAAGTGAAATTCTTGAAAAACGGCGACGGCTTGGGGACTGCGTTCGTAATTAACAAACAAATTGCCGGCGCCGCATTCTTTCCTGCCGTTGTACTTAAGGTGTAATCGAGTTCATAATTTGTTACGCCCCGTTGTAAATCGACTTCGTTTCAGAACGCGGAAATGGCTTTTAATTTCGGCGACAAGCAGTTCAAGCACGAATTGCCCCCGGGCTTTGCGCCCATCAACACTGCATCGAGTGATGCGATGGTGGTCAACACAAACGGGCAAGCGTCCTCGGTCTCGTTCAAGCTAGCGAACAACGCTCCTCAAGCCATCATAATCGAGGTGAGGGATTTTTAGCTGTGACGGTTTTAATTTGCCCCGTAGCCTTCTAGGGAGTTAGCCGAGCAAACCTGTAATCAGATAAAGAAATTCAAGAAATACCTGGAGGCCCCGACGATACGAGACCTGCTGGTAATCGGAGGTGTTAACGTTAAAGACCAAATTTCCGCTTTGCAAAATAACGGAGTTGACGTTATAGTTGGCACTCCCGGTCGATTGGAAGACTTGATTCAAGGAGGTGCCGCTCTCACTCTAAACCGTCACAAGGGGCGTTTACTAAATCTATTTTCTAGGGTATTTATCTCTGATTAACTGTCGCTTCTTTGTGCTTGATGAGGCGGATCATCTACTGAAAAGCGGATACACCGAGCTCATTGAAAGACTGCACAAGCAAATGCCGAAAATCACAGCGGACAGCAGGAGGCTGCAGATGATAGTTTGCAGCGCTACGTTGCACGCTTTCGAAGTCAAGAAAATGGCCGTAAGCTCGGTTGATGTTGAGTTTCCTTTTTATGGCTGCTTCTCTTTTAGGATAAACTGATGCATTTTCCTACTTGGGTCGACCTCAAAGGTGAAGACGCAGTTCCAGAAACCGTCCATCACGTCGTCGTAATGGTCGACCCACAAAACGATAAGAGCTGGTCTAATTTGCGCAGGCACATCATAACCGATGGCGTAAGCAAAGTGAAGGAACACGAGTTTCGATTTATCACAACACGTTTTACTCTCAGGTGCACGCCCAAGATAACGTCAGGCCCGGGAATAACAGCCCGGAAACCCTGAGCGAAGCAGTTAAGTTGCTCAAAGGGGAATACTGCGTGGCTGCTATTAACGAGCACAAAATGGACAGGGCCATCATTTTTTGCCGCACTAAACTCGACTGCGATAATTTGGAGAGGTATTTGAAGCAGATCGATAAGCACACTTATTCCTGTGTGTGTTTGCATGGGGACCGCAAGCCGCAAGAAAGGAAAGCCAACTTGGAAGCGTTTAAAAGGAGCGAAGTGAAGTTCTTGATTTGCACGGATGTTGCTGCAAGAGGCTTGGATATTACCGGATTACCGTTTAGTAAGTTTGGTCGTTATTAAAATGAGTATGTGAGAGACTTGATTGTTTCCAGTGATAAATGTTACATTGCCCGATGAGAAATCTAACTACGTCCATAGAATTGGTCGGGTGGGTCGAGCTGAACGTATGGGGCTTGCCATAAGTCTAGTCAGTTCAGTTCCAGAGAAGGTATTTTCTTTACTTATCTCAACAACATTTTCTGTAATTGTAACACTGCAGGTATGGTATCATGGAGATTGGTGTAAAACAAGAGGACGAAACTGCTGGAATACGAATCTCATTGAGCAAAAGGGTTGTTGCATTTGGTACAATGAACCGCAGGTATGGCCACTAAACTAAGATTAGACTTTAAGCTTTCATTTGATTTATTTCACTCAATATACATTGACAGTTACCTTTTACCTTGCATTTTGCACATTAAGCTGCTGAAGGGTTTATAAATTGAAATGTACATTGAGTGAAATACATTCATTACTACAATGTTTCCTTAAAAACATTTAAATTTTAGTTTTTAGCGGACATTGAAGAGCATCTTAACATCACCATACAGCAAGTGGGATCCGACCTAAAGGTACCCTGCGATGAATTCGATGGAAAGGTAGTTTACGGACAGAAAAGGCAGCAACTGGGCAGCGGATATCAAAATCACACCGCAATAATGGCACCCATCGTAAAAGAATTATCAGAGCTGGAGAGTAAAGCCCAAATTATTTATCTTAAGCGCCACTTATCAGCCGGAAGAAAGTAAGCTTTGCTAAAACGAGTATTTAAACTAATTAAGCTAATTTATAAAATTTTGCCGAGAACGAACGAGGTTTGCATAAAATGAAGACTTCTTCTCACTGTATAAAAATATACTGAGAAAATTCTTTACACTTATAAATTATGCCACTTGCACTTTACATACTTAAATAATAAATATGTGGATTCGACATCAGACTCGTTTGCATTGTTTCACGCTTACACGTGTCCGCCTTCCTTTAATTTACCGACCAAAGCGTCTACGTCGGGCAAGATGACACCGGCCTGACGGACCGGAGGATCTTCCACGCTCAAAATTTTAATACGGGGAGCCACATCGACACCTAATTCCTTGGGGGTCAACTTGGCTATGGGTTTCTTCTTGGCCTTCATAATGTTAGGCAGAGTCGCATACCTCGGCTCGTTTAGACGCAGATCCGCGCTTATAACCGCGGGGATCTTACACTTGATCGTTTCCAAACCCCCATCGACCTCTCTGGTCACCGTAATATCTTTATCACCTTTCTCGATCTACAACACCTTAATGAATTCTGCGATTAACCGGCGGTTAAAATTACCTTTGACGCAAACGTTGCTTGAGGCCAATCCAGGAAGGCCGCGGTCATCTGCGCGGTTTGATTAGAATCATCATCGATCGCCTTAAACACGAATAAATGCAAGGGAAAGTTGGGACGATGGCTTTAGACTTACTTGTTTGCCCACGATTACAAAGTCCACTTTCTCTTTCTCTGCGATTTTGGCAAGAATTTGCGAGACGTGTATGGGCTGGAGTGTTTCGTACTCGGGCCCCGAAACCTCGACGTGAATCCCTTTATCCACACCCATCGCGAGCGCAGTCCTTAAGACCTCCTGCGACTGCGCAGGCCCACACGAAATCGCTATGATCTCCGAGGCGATTTTTTTCTCTTTCATGCGGACGGCTTCTTCCACTGCGATTTCATCGAAAGGGTTCATCGAGTGCTTGACTCCATCAGTGACGACACCTGTTTTATCAGGTTTTACACGAATCTGTTAAAACAGATACCATAACAAATCTAAGCCTTGTTGGGCACGGGGGGGGGCTTACCTTCACTGCATAATCGATCACTCGTTTAACGCCGACTAAAACGCGAGCCATTTTTTGATGGTTTAAAGAAAGTCGGTCTTTGCCTGGCGACCTTAAGGCAACTTTTGCTGCTAAATTGGGATTTTATTGGACGTTGGACTTTGTATTACATTACACGCGAGTAAACAAATCTGGTTCTGGGGAATTTTCGTTGATGTTGTGTTAAGTTGGCAATGGATTTTGATGTAAGAATACCGCAATACTTACGTTTCTGTGGTGTTTCATTAATTAATTTGCAGTTGAATGTGATTAAACTCGCGTTAAATATCGTTTTAAACCAAAACCAGCGTTTGACAAGCAATTGAAATGCGTCACGCAGTGTTGCCAATATAAATTTTATTAGTTTGGTTTTAAACTGTGCCTTAAAATATGTAGTTGAGGCAAATTTGTATTTTCTTTTAAATGTTTAGGCAAGTTGAGTTTTAAATCGCAACACAACACAGTTTCATCATCTTAATTACGCCATAAATTTTCAGCAATTGTGAGACCAATGTTGCCAACGTGTAAAATTCCTCAGGGAAATTTCCAATTCAGCTGAGAAAATCCCTCAATTTGTTACTATTACTAAATTTGAAAAAAAAAAACAATTTTGAAAAGAATGGCGACAAAAGAAAGAAATCAAGGACATGAAAATTTAAAAAATAAATATTAAAATTCAAAAAAATAATAGGTAGAAACAAAAGACAATCGATTTTACGACCAAGTTAAAAGATTAACAATTTTTTTTCTTAATAAAAAAAAACGAATAGAAGAGAAAGTAAGTATGTAATAGAATAAAGAAGAATACGAAGTAGAAAGTTCAAAAACCATAAAAACAAAAGACAATCGATTTTGAAGTACAATTCAAACATTAATAAACAAAAAGAAACTTTCTGCATGCTTCCGCAGATGGCGCTGTTTTAACAACAAGACAGGTAAGACAGTGAAAACAAAAAACAATCTATTTTAAGGCAGTGGATTTAATAAATTTAAAAAAAAATGTTTGAAAGGCAAGGCGACAAAACAAAAGAAAGGCAAGTGACAAAATTTAAAAAAATGTATAACGATCACATGAAAAGAAGAAAATAATAAAAACAAATCAAAATTCAGCACATTCATAAATTAAAACAGACGAAGGAGGAACTTTCAACACGTTTCAAACAGATGGCGCTGTTGAACGCGTTTTAACGACGATAGTCAAACAACGCTACTGGCAATAATCAGCCAATCAATCACCCTCGTAAAAAACAAATAAAAAAAAGTTTCAACAGATGGCGTGGATGGCGAGGAGAAACGTCTGTCGCAGTGTTAACTACACGGTTCTTTTCAGGGCCACAAAAATATTCAATCGAGAATTTAAGCATCTGCAGACATACAAGAGTTAAGGAGACAGGAAATATAAACTAAAAGAGACACGAAACAAACCTCCAAGATATATAAATACAAGCATATAGAAATTAGGAAAACCACAATAAAGCAGAAAACAAAGAAAATGAAAAAATAAATACAAAAATTAAAAAGAGAGAGCAAAAAACAATAAGTTATTAAGGGCGGGAAATAAACTAGGCGGTGGAAATCTTGAATTAATATTGTCAGGGCCCTACGATCCTCCGTTAAGTAACGGAGTAGGTACTGCGCAGCCCTTTCGTGTATTTCTCCAGTCTAAAATTGTACTACAGGCGTCAACGCATCCCTTAGGGTCCCCTGATCATCCCTAAAGGAGCTCATGGAAATCAGAGAATAAATAAGGGAGTTATTAACAATTTTGAATTTGATGACGTCACAGTAGTTTATGACGTCACGAGCCACTTTTGCCTTCAAAATGCGTTGGAAAACACGATTTTTCCGCGAGTCCCGAAAAAATCAACTCCTTTATTTGAGCCCTTAGGGCCGGTTTGAGGGTGCCATTGGAAAGAAGAATTTTTTCATCCGACATGCTTTACCATCTGTCGAAAATCAACTGCGCAGCCCTACGACCTTCCGTTACCTACTGCGCAGCCCTTTTGTGTATTTCGGCCTTTTAAAAAGTTTGATGGTTTTAAAGGGTGGGAACGCATCCCTTAGGGCTCCCCGAACATCCCTACGCAAGCACATCGAAATCGAACGGTAAATAAGGGAGTTATTAACAATTTTTAATTTGATGACGTCACAGTAGTTTATGACGTCACGAGGTACTTTTGCCTTCAAAATGCGTTGGAAAACACGATTTTTCTGCGAGTCTCGAAAAAATCAACTTCTTTATTTGAGCCCTTAGGGCCGATTTGAGGGTGCCATTGGAAAGAAGAATTTTTTCATCCTACATGCTTTACCATCTGTCGAAAATCAACTGCGCAGCCCTACGACCTTCCGTTACCTACTGCGCAGCCCTTTTGTGTATTTCGGCCTTTTAAAAATTTTGATGGTTTTAAAGGGTGTCAACGCATCCCTTACGGTCCCCTGAACATCCCTACACAAGCGCATCAAAATCAGACAATAAATAAGGGAGTTATTAACATTTTTTAATTTGATGACGTCACATTCGCTCCTAAAATGAGCCTCTCGATTTCTTTCTCGTAAACGGTGGCTTGCACCCTTGGATTCATTTCATCGTGTACTATGAAAGCCATTTTATGGTGACAACAAATTTCCTGTGGGAATTCTCATAGACTTAGTACGCAATAATATTTCCTCGTGAAGGGTTCGAGATAGTGACTTGCGACTTGCACCTTTGGATTCGCCACGTCGAGCTCTAAGAAGGTGATTTTTTTTTGGCGGCAATCCTCGTCCAGTGAAAATCCCAAAATTTTCACCGAGTTGGTACATACGCAATAATTTTTTTTTGAAAAACCCTTCAAGATAGAGACTTGCGACTTGCACCGTTGGATTCGCCTTTTCGAGCTCTATGAGGGTGATTTTTTTCGCCACAATCGATTTCCCGTCCAAATCCTCAAATTTTCATGGACTATAGCCTTGCTACTTTTTCGCCCCAAAAAGTTTTTTCTTCCAAAAATAGCGAAAAAATTCACAGATGTAGAGCCCGACGAGGCGCATTCAAAACCGCAGCCCGTTCCTCTCTAGCCCGCGCCGTTCCCGAAATATCGACCCTTAAGCCACTGTCATGGAAAATAATTATTTTCGTAGAAAAAATAACACGATAACTAGCGACCTTATTTTCAGTCAGTCTGTGAAAAATTAGGCGGGGAAAGCAAAACTTCCAGGCCCCTAATTAATGAAAAAGACCGAAATTAAGGGGGCCTCATATGCAACGGAATTATTTTATCAGAGGAAGAAGGAAAAGGAAAAGAAACAATAACTCCACTCGATTAATCTTTATTTATTAATAGGCGTAAGCCAATTTTTATTAAATTTACTATTAAATTAACAAATATAAGAAATTAATTTTTAAGAACAAATTAGTGCTGCTATCTATGAGCAGGTAGCGTGACATACTAGATAACGATAATTACAGGTTTCTGTAATCCGCCAGCTGCAGATTCGTATGTTTGCCTACAGATGGCGACCATGAGATGCGTTCAATTGATATCAGCGATCGTTCTAGCGCTTCGCTTCCTTCTCAGCCACCAAAAATTAGCCGCTCATTAAACAATTTCTTTCTCGTCAACGGTTAAAGATGAAAACTTGTGACTTGTACCGTTTGATTCGTTTCGTCGTGTTCTATAAAAGCTTTTTAATCGTGACAATCGATTTCCCGTGGAAATACTCAAATTTTCATGGACTTAGCACGCAATAATATTTTTCTCGAGAATGGTTCGAGACAGAGACTTGCGACTTGCACCCTTGGATTCGCCATGTCGAGCTCTAAGAGAACGATTTTTTCGCGGCAATCTTCTTCCAGTGGAAATCCCTAAATTTTCACCGACTCGGTACATAGAAAATAATTTTTTTCTCGAAAACCATTGAGGATAGAGACTTGCGTCTTACACCGTTGGATTCGCCTCCTCAAACTCTACGAGGGTGATTTTTTTCGGGGCAATCGATTTCCCATCCAAATCCTCAAATTTTCATGGACTTATAGCCCTGTTACTTTTTCGCCCCAAATTTTTTTTTCTGCCGAAAATAGGGGAAAAATGCACAGATGTAGGGTCCTATAAGGCGCATTCAAAACCGCAACCTGTTCCTCTCTAGCCCACGCCGTTCCCGAAATATCGACTCTTAAGTCATCGTCACGGAAAATAATTATTTTCGTAGAGAAAATAACAGGATCACTAGCGACCTTATTTTCGGTCAGTCGCGTACATTGTCTGTGCAAAATTAGGCGGGGAAAGCAAAATTTCCAGGCCATGATTAATTAAAAAGACCGAAATTAAGGGGACCTCATATGCAAAGGAATTATTTTATCAGCGGAAGAAGAAAAATGAAAAGAAACAATAACTCCACTCAACTGATCTTTATTTATCAATAAACGTGAGCCAATTTTCATTAAATTTACTATTAAATTAATAAATATAAGCAATTAATTTTTAAGAACAAATTGGTGCTGCCATCTATGAGCAGGTAGCTTGACGTGCTGGTTACCGGTAATTACAGGTTCCTGTAATCCGCCAGCTGCAGATTCGTACGTTTGCCTACAGATGGCGACCATGAGATGATGCGTTCAATTGATGTCAGCGATCGCTCTAGCGCTTCGCTTCCTTCTCAGCCACCAAAAATTAGCCGCTCATGAAACAATTTCTTTCTCGTCAACGGTTGAAGATGAAAACTTGTGACCTGTACCGTTGGATTCGTTCCATAAAAAGTTTTATTATCCTGACAATCGATTTCCCGCGGAAATACTCAAATTTTTATAGACTTATTACGCAATGATATTTTTTTCGATAGTAGTTCGAGATAGAAACCTGCGACTTGCACACTTGGATTCGCCACGTCGAGCTCTAAGAGAAAGATATTTTTCACGGCAATCCTCTTCCAGTGGAAATCCCTAAATTTTCACTGACTCGGACATAGAAAACATTTTTTTTCTCGAAAACCGTTGAAGATAGAGACTTGCGACTTGCACCGTTGGATTCGCCTCCTCAAGCTCTATGAGGGTGATTTTTTTCGCGTCAATCGATTTCCCGTCCAAATCCTCAAATTTTCATGGACTATAGCCTTGCTACTTTTTCGCCCCAAAATTTTTTTTTTCTCCAAAAGTAGGGAAAAAATTCACAGGTGTAGGGTCCTATAAGGCGCATTCAAAACCGCAGCCCGTTCCTCTCTAGCCCGCGCTGTTCCCGAAATATCGACCCTTAAGTCATTGCACGGAAAATAATTATTTTCGTAGAGAAAATAACTAGCGACCTTATTTTCAGTCAGTCGCCTACGCTGTCTGTGCAAAATTAGGCGGGGAAAGCAAAACTTTCAGGCCCTAATTAATTAAAAAGATCGAAATTAAGGCGACCTCATATGCAAAGGAATTATTTTATCAGCGGAAGAAGGAAAAGGAAAAGAAACGATAACTACACTCGATTAATTTTTATTTATTGATCGACGTAAGCCAATTTTCATTAAATTTACTATTAAATTAATAAATATAACAATTTATTTTTTAAAAACAAACTAGTGCTGCCATCTATGAGCAGGTAGTGTGACCCACTTGTTACCGGTGACTACAGGTTCCTGTAATTTGCCAACTGCAGGTTTATATGTTTGCCTACAAATGAACAGAAATAATTTACCGCAAATTTTAACTTCGACACTTATGGTATATTTCCTGAACCAAATTAATCCATTTTTAGTTCAATTACAGCCGAATTAGTTTCCGAGTCTCATTTCTAGGGATTTAAAAATTGTTTGCAAACGTTCTCAGAACGACGGGAGCAATTTGGGACCGCACATTGTTATATTACTTCTGACACTTTGACTTTTCTAAATTTTAATCTGCCCGCCATTTTGGCGCCGTTAACGTTAGCACTGTTTTCATTATCTAGGGATTTTATCTAATAAAACATAGTCGCGCCATCGTACGGCTGAGTTTTGGACCTTTCGTACGTAACCTCAATTCTTTTACTCTACAACATAGGCGAATTGTTAATAAGCGAGTTTCCTTCTTACATAAAAGACTTTCAGTTTCTTTGTGCGAAATAGAATTTTAATCTCTGATGATTTGAAAAAAACGTCGTTTACATTGGCAACACTGTCCGAAACTGATTGTCCACGAGATGCATACGGTAGATGGCAGCACCACGCAATCGATGCAATGGCGGAATTTTCAAATCACATCCTAGTTTTACTCGATTAATTTTTTTTACAAAAAGAAAGTGCTTTTAGACTTGAAATAAAAAGAACGTACTCAATATATAAAATACAGCTTACTTTTATTATAGTCTTATGTTATAACAATGTAATTGAACACAATTTTATACATTTAAATTCATAAACATTAATTAATTTTAAAATTTATATATACATGTATTACAATAGTAATTGCACAGGCACATAGCATTCTTAAGACGTAAAATAACACAATATCTACATTAATTTATTACTCTTTAAATAGCCCCATAGTGGCGACAACTCGAAAGAACAGTTTTTTCTTTTTTTTTTTTAAGTCGAGGCCGGTGATGATAGTAATAATAATAACATTAAGTAGGTAACAATCGATACGAAAATATTGCTGGGGTGAAGGAGAAGGGGAGACGTTTTTTAAAACTTGTTGTACAAAAAAACAAAATTATTGAGACTTAATTAACGGGACTAGCTAACTCACACTAAATTGCTTTGCAACACGGACTGTTTGTCGTCGTCTTGTAAGTGCGGCCCGTACGAAGGGAGGAGTCCAGCTTCGGTACAAGAGCGACAGCAAAACCTGGCATAGTACTTGTGCGTACAGTATTTCGCTTTCACTATGAGTTCGCAGTTCGCAAAGTAAGGATTGTCCGTACAGTTCGGATGAATGACTCTTCCTGCAAAACAACCGTTAATCACTTTGTTTTCCCAACGAAAGCAGCAACCCACCTTCTATTACTAAAGGCGTAGTACTCGTGGACCTCGAGTATTGATTCCATGCTTCGCAGCGGTACTCCCCTGAATCGGTTTGGCTGACCTTTTGCAAAATCAGCTTGTGATCCTCTGAAAACGCGCAGGATTTTACGTTATGAATCAAATTAATATGTCGCAGTCACCTGTGATGAGCACAGACGGTGATGGAAGGAGGAGCTGACTGTCTTTATACCACTGCACTTCTGGTATGGGATATCCTTCGACCTCGCATGGTATGCTCACATCACTTCCAATCGGGTATATGTAATTTGAAAGCGTGATGTTGGTCTTCACAGGCACTAGAATTTCATTTTAAATTAAACCGAAGGCCTTCAGGACAAGGCAGCGAAACGAAAGCAACAGAAAATAGAAAGCCTTTCGTTATGAGTAAAAAAGAAACATGCAATTACCACTATATACTGTGCTACTTTGTACAACAGGCACTGTAGTAGTAGTAGTAGTAGGAGGTATAGCTGTAGATGTAGTTGTAGATGTAGAAGTGGGTTTAGTCGTGGGTATAGGGGCAGGAGTATGCCTGGGTGTTGGTGTGGGGGTTGTAACAACGTAATGCGGGCTGGTCCTATAATTAAGAAGTGGTGGATACGGTGTGGGGGACCGTAAAGAACCAGGTGTTGGAGATACCCTGCTGGGTCTGTAGGGGTACTGCGGCCTGGCTGTGGTGGTAGGCCTTTCCGGTGCATCGACAACGTACTTCATGTACTTCTTATCGTTGGGATTCGTGCTGTACACCGGACCTAAAGCCTGCACCGTCACCGACCAACTCGCAGCCTTCCCATACCCGTTGTAAGCCTGGCAGGTATAAATACCAAGGTTGTGGAGCCTAACCGAATGGATTTGCAAGGAAAAGTCTTTCTGGACAGTAAATTCGGGAGTTTTCAACGGGATCATGTTATCATCCTTCCACCAGGTGATCGCAGGGGTCGGATACCCAAACGCAAAGCAGTTGAGAATCGTCGGCGAACCCAAAGCAATCACCACGTTAGGGGGGACTTCCACGTCCAATATTTTAGCCGGATGGTTCTGGGGTTCTAAGTATTAGTAGTTAATTGTTAGATTAAAACACACACGTAGAAGAATTAAAGTTTAGTTTCCACTGATTAAAGAGGAAGGCAAGGAGGACGCACCTAATACTTCGAGTTTGATCTCCTTCTGTAGGGGTTGTCCTATTTTATTGTCAGCCGTGCACACGTATACACCCGAGTCTGTTTTGTAGAGCGAAATAATCTGGAGGGCCCCGCTTAAAAGTAATCTGTACCTCGGCTCGAGCCCATCAATCTAAAAATGAAGTGTTCGGGTAGAATAGTTCAGGGGGCAAAAAGCGAGTTTACCTGGACGCTGTCTTTGCTCCAAGTGATTTTGGGGGTTGGATTTCCTTTGACTGCGCATTTGAGTACAACGAAGTCGCCTTCGCTTGCTTGAACCACCGGCTTGAACTCTTCCTCTATCAGTTCGGGGGGTGACACTAAAAACAGAGCGTGTAATTCTGGGGACTGATTCATTTATCACTGAATCTTTTATTAAGACAAATGCAAAGTTTGATGAAGTATTAAGTGGTGATCCTTCTCTGGTTAAAAATTATAATAAAAATGATTTTGTAATTATATCTGCGGGAACTAATGATTTTAGAAATCCGAAAATGCGAGTACTGCTGCATAAACAACGATTATGTGTTAATACAAATGTTATTATCATGTCTATTCCCTTGATACCGGATAAGATTTTTTTAAACAGGATGATTGCCTTTAATTATAAGCAGAGGCATTTTATTCAAAGAGTGAATAGTACTGAACATGATTCTACTTTTTTTGTTGACTTCGTGAGATCCAACAATAAGTTCTATCAGGTTCATAAATTGAACACCACCGCTAAGGCTTTGCATAATATCATTACAGGCGAAACTAAAGTAATTTGTGATAGCTCTTCTTTACCTATTATTAATATAAACTACTCTTTATGTCATGGTAATTTGGAAAACGCGAATATTGTTTTATATTCTACATTAAATGACACGTTATTGTTTAATTATTTATTTACAAACAAAATACACTACACTTTCTTACTGTTAATCCCCTGTCGGTATGTCAGTAGTCTATTCCTCACTTCACAACGATACCAACTTAGGTAAGTATAAATCACTATACATAACATCTCTCCTCTTAGCCTAAACTTCTAAATATTACAAAACAAACTCTTTCAAATGAGCTGGCGTTTTAATAACTCTACCTGATCTAGTTACTAATGGTAATTTGTAACATCCTTGTTTCCAGGCACTTCTATTAAATTTTCATTATTTCTATGAACGTCTACATCATTATTATTTTGAATATCAAAATCAGTACACTCTGAATTAATAATAGGAGCGTTTGGAGACTTGCGTATATGTACAGAGTTTCTATTTAATACTTTGTTCTGTTCTGTTAACACTTTGTAGGATCTAGGAGTACTATTGACATCAACTATTTTAGCTGGTTGCCATATTTTTAATTTATTTTGAACTGTGACATTATCACCTGCAATGAATTTAGGTTTCAATTTAACTTGTCTATCGTGATAAGATTTTACTTTCTGTTGATTAATCTTTATATCCTTGTATGCATGAGCATAAACTAGTTTTGGCTTTAACAGTTCAACATTAATAGGTAATCTACTTCTTATCTTTTTCGCCATTAAAATTTCACTAGGACTATATTTCAATCCTGCAACTGGTTCTTGTAACTCATAAAAACTATTACACTTTTTCAATATACTTTTCGCGATTCCTACTCCCTTTTCAGCAAGTCCATTTGACCTTGGATAGTAAGGACTACTAAAGTCCAACCAAATAAATTTGGCGGACGGAAAATATGCGAACTAAATTACCTATACCATGCCCCGCAATCTTCTCACCCTCACTTTGAACGTTTGACAGTTGTGTACAGTCCCAGCCAATTTTTTTGAGTTCGAATTTGATTTATAGATATTTCCTGCGATATTCTCTTTGCGTTTTATTCCTTTTTATTACTTTTGAGTATTTCAACGGTTTTTTTTCAAAACTACGGTTTGGTGAATCTGATTTTAAAGGTAAACAGTTTTATAACCTCAATTGTGTATCATGTGCTTATTTATCAAATATTTTATCTAGTGTCTTCGATATGGCGAAACGAAAATCTTCTAAAGATAACAAATTGACCATTTTGGAGACCATCATTGAATTCTGTGAGACCGAAAAGCAAACAGGGTGTTACGTCTTTCCTGTAGAGCAGGTCATAAAAAGAGTTGCTGCCATGACGGGCAAATCTGAACGAACGATCGAGAGAATTAAAAATCGATTGTTCAAGTCTGTTGAACCTCAACCTTCATCTTCTGCTTGTACGGAGCCAGAAAAGGAAAAGAAATCCCGCAAAATAGTATTGGATGATGCAGACAAGTTTGTTACGCCTTTACTATTTAATGTATCTAATATTTATATTTGTGTTAATTTTAGGTGTCTTCTACGAAACAAGATTTCATCAATGTATGCTGTTGCAAAAGTGTACCAACTTTAAGTACTTTACATGCAGCGATGAAAAATGAAACTGAATTTCAAGGTAGCAAAGAGACGTTACGCAAAATCATTCTTGATTTGGGCTATAAATATAAAAAGTGTCAATCAAACAGAAAATATTTGATGGAGAGGTATGATGTTGTTGCATGGAGAGCACGATATTTACGGTTTTTGATGTACAACGATAGTCTTGCTGAAAATAAGAGACCTGTAATATATCTCGATGAGAGCTACGTGCATAAGAATTATACAGTATCCAAATGTTGGCAGAGTACAACAGAAAAGGGTGTCTTGAAAAAAGATGGAGCTGGACAACGTTGGATTATGTGTCATGCTGGTGGTGATATGGGATTTATTACAGGAGCCTTGCTTTTATTTAAATCCAAAACAAAGAGTGGTGATTACCATGACGAAATGAATTATGACAATTTTTCAAAATGGTTTAAAACACAACTGATACCAAACATACCAGAAAATTCAATTATAATTATGGACAATGCACCATATCATAGTGTTCAAATTAATAAGATGCCCACAACTGCATCCAAGAAAGCTGACATTATATCATGGCTAATGAGTCAAAACATTCAATGTCATCCAGAAATGTTAAAATGTGAGTTACTTGAAATCGTGAAACGCAATAAACAACAACCACAATATAAAATTGATAGTTATGCAGCAGAATTTGGACACACGGTTTTGAGATTACCTCCCTATCATTGCGATCTTAACCCAATAGAAATGATTTGGAGCATGGTGAAAAGAAAGGTAGCTTCACGTAACATTGATGCAAGTTGTAATCTCGAGGCAATAATTAGACAATCATTTACTGAAATCACAAATGACTTATGGCGACAAGAATGTAAACATGTCAAGAAAATTGAGAAGGAGTACATTGAAAGAGATAAATTAAATGAAGAGCATATAGAGTTCATTATTCAATTAAATGATTCGGATTCTGAAACAGATTGGTTGGAATCAGATAATGAATAAAATATATTTGATGTTGAGATAATGAGACTTTATAATAAATGTATGTAGAAATATTTGTAGTTCTAAGTTTTGTAATAATGAATAAATGAGATGGTTTAGTATATTTTTTTAATATGTACTAATTTACACTGACTTAAAATAAAAAATTTCTATGCAAATTTTTGATACAAGTTGTGTTAAATTTTATTACTTTTTACGTTTCTGCAATTATAATGAATTAAGTGAGCTGAACATTCAATCAAATTTAAGATAAAAGTTCATTAGAGAAAATATAAATTGAAACAAAAATATATATGAATTATTGGTTGCTTTTTTCTGAATATTACTTTGAGCCTTGTTTACACTGATTCAATTTATAAATTAATGTTTTATAAGCTTACGAAATTTCTAAATTACCTTTGGTTCAAAATACTCCGAGAGGTTATCGATTTAAATTTGGCGCGTTAAAATTTTATCTCGCAGTGTACACAACAAAACGCTCGTGCTGCTTGAACCGCCACTCTAACTTGGTCAGACTATATGTATTATATTGAATCCGTATTTAGTACCAAATTTTCTAAATTCACAACTATTAAACGGATTATTATCACACACTATGTATCTAGGAATACCATGCACTGAAAAAACTTGTTTAAGCTTTGTGATTATTTCAACTGTTGATTTTGAATTTAACTGTATTATTTCTAACCATTTTGATAAATAGTCTACAATAATTAAGTGCGAAATTTTACCATATTCACCTATACCCATACAAATTTTTTCAAATGGTAGTTCTGGAATACTGTGATTAATTAAGGGTTCTTTGGAGCAACATTTTTGAAATTTCTCACAAACCTTACAAAGTTGAACAAATTCTTGTATGTCTCTCTCCAGACTTGGCCAATAATAGGCTTTTCTCAGTCTTTGTTTACACTGAACTATTCCAAAATGAGCAACACCATGTCCTAAAGTTAGTAACTCATTTCTACACTTAAAAGGAACAACTATTTTATCATCCAAAAACAGTAATTCATCTCTAATAAACAAGTGATCGCGCAATTTAAAAAATCTGTTTATTTGGCTGTTATTACATGTTTTTTTATTAAAATTGTCCCAATTGTTAGAAACATTTTCTATAACATAGTTTAAAATTTTGTCATTTCTAGTTTCATTTTTTAATTTTTCTAGTTCAGTGTTTGGGATTTGTAAGTATTCACTGAGAGAGATAGTATGCACTATATCTGTCATATCTGGATCATCTGCAATTACTTTTTCTTGAAAACTTCTAGATAATAAATCGGCTAAATACATGTGTTTTCCGGGTACATACTTAAGATTTAAATCATAAATGCTTACTTTTAACCTTAATCTTTGGATTCTATTAGAATTTCTATGTAAATCTTTGTTAAAAATGTTTATTAATGGTTTATGATCAGTATTAATTTCTATTTGATCGCCATATATAAACTGATGAAATCTTTGACATGCATATACAATCCCCAATAATACCTTTTCTATTATAGGATAGTTCTTTTCTGCACTAGTCAAACTCCTTGATGCAAATGCAACAGGTAATAAACAACAACCAATTCCCTCTTGACTTGCATCTGTTTGCAATACTACTGGCAATTTACTGTCAAAATATTTAAGTGTTGGTGCTGTACTAACTAAATTTTTTAATTTATCAAAAGTATCTTGCTCATCTTTTCCCCAAACCCAATTTACATCATTTTTTAGTAACTTTCTTAATGGACTAGTTATGTTAGGAATAAATTTATGTAAGAAATTGACCATACCAAAGAATCTTTGTAGTTCCTTTTTACAACTCGGTATTGGCATACCTTTAATTGCTGATACCATGTTCTTATCAGGTTTTAGTCCTTGTTCTGAAAATACAAACCCTAAATACAAAACCTCATTTACCTTATACTGAACTTTGCTCGGTTTAAACTTTACATTATATTTTTGTGCTCTTTCTATTACCATTTTTAATATCCTATCATGCTCCTGCTCATTTTTACCTGCAATGATTATGTCGTCAAAATAAATTTGTGTCCCTTCAATGTCACCAAATAACCGAATGTTTTCACGTTGAAAGATTTCAGGCCTGCTAACCAACCCAAATGGTAACCGATTGAACTTGTACCTCCCAAAGGGTGTATTGAATGTACACAGGTAGGAAGATTCTTCTGTCAGCTCGATCTGGTGGAAGCCATCTTTCATGTCCAAGACAGTAAACACTTTCTTTCCGGCTAATGATGCTGTCAATTCCTCCGTTGTTGGAGTTCTATAATACTCTCTTTTTATTACCTTATTCAAATCAGCAGGGTTTAAACAAATTCGAATTGATCCATTTTTCTTCTCAACCACAATAAGGTCATTCACCCAATCTGTAGCAACTTTTGATATAACACCTTTCATTTCCAAATCTTCTAATGCTGGTTTTAATTTTTTCTGTATGGTAGTTGGAAGTCGACGTACCGGTTTAACTGTAGGCACTGCACCTTCTTTTAATTTTATGGAATTATATAATTTAAATGGAAGTTTTCCAAGTCCCTTAAAAACAGATTGATTTTGTTTCACTAAATTGGCTGTATCTAACTGCTTGATGCTGTCCACTCTTCTTATTAAATCTAATTCAATTGCACTTTTCAAACCAATAATTGGATTGGACTGTCTGTCTACAACCACAAATTTTAAATTTAATATGTCTCTATGCATTGGTTTACACGTTTGAATTATTGCACCTATTGTATTTATTTTATTACCTCCATATGCAACAATGTCATTATTAAACGGTATAATTTCAGTTCTCGGGCACACTTTTTTAAATAATTCATATGGCATTACATTAATATCTGCACCGGTATCAATTTTAAAATCAATCTTCTTACCATTTATTTCAATTGCATGTTTCCACACTGGTTTCCTATCTGTTATTTGCTCAACTTGTATCAATTCTTCTGTTAAATAATATGTATCATTAGTTGTTAGTAGATTGAAAGTCTTTTTCTTGTTCATTCGAGTCGCTCGTTTCTGTGTGCAATGTTTTGGTTTTTTGTTTCTTGTTTATACTGTTATTTCGCGTGCTGGAACTGGACGAACTTTCCGTCATCTGTGAATTTTTACTTGAACTTTCTACAGAAATTCTCTCCTTCAATTCTGGTTTTAAATTTAATTTCTGGTTTTAACTTTATCTTGCAGTAGTTTTATCTGCTCCCTCAATTCAAATATTATGATATCCTTATCGTACAATAAATTTTTGAGGTATCTTACCTCTGTATTTGCATCCGTTTCAGGAATTATTTCACATATAGTTTTATTTAGGATATCGCTGGCGATTTCCTCCATGTCGTTCTGGTTCTCGTCGTCATTTACTTCACAACCAATTATATGCTGTTCGTCAATGAATTTTGCAGTTTTGAATAATTTAACGCATCCCGGATGGTTCACGGATTTACACTTTATACACTTAATGCCACTGACCGGTATGTGTTTACATCTTTTACACGGTTTATTCGGCTCCGTAAGCAGAGTAACTTTCTGTCTGTCCGCCATTCTCACACTTCTCTTCTAATAACCGAAATACCAATAGTGAGCCTCGAAATTGGGACACAGTGTATAATGACAATTTATTTTAACACTGTAGCCGACTTAATAGATATCAACATGACAACGGTTAATAACCTGAGAAAAACTATATTAGGGAAGCTGACGAGTGACTTAATAGCGAGTCAAGATTGTGCTCAGTAATTGGCTTTTTAGCTGTTGAGCATTTCATTAATAATAATAATAATAATAGTAACTCACCCCCTGATTGAACTGGTGCTTCAGTGAACGCCGGAAGGTATGAGGTTGTTATCAGGGCTGCGGGTGGGTACTCGGTGACTGTGACAGGGACAACGCAGGCCGTACCACAACCAGTTGAGCAGCATTTTAAATCGAGCGCGCAATCGGCGTCGTTCTTGCATTCTTCTTCGCAGTGTTCTTCATCAGCACGGAGAGGTGGACATTCTCCAGATTTATTTGCTGCGGATTAATTAATTCGATTATTTAAAAAAATTGCTGCGGATTAATTAATTAATTAATTCGATTATTAAAAAAAAAAGAAAAAAATCATACTTTCTCTGCAAACAGCGATGAAATTGGGGTCTTGTGCTGAGGTACGGTTTCGATTTGGGTCGATGGCACATTGTGTTCCACCGGGGCAATCGTGCTTCGAGCAAGGATTGTGGCACTTGCATTTGTTGCAGAGGGTTTCATCTACGTATGCCTCTATGCCGTAGGGGCAAAGCAAGGCTGCACATTCATCTGCGTACGGTTGGCAAGGGTGCTCGTCTTTCCCATCCAAAGTCGAGTCGATTGCATTCGCTGTGGCCAAACAAAATAATAATTACAGTGCACCTCCAAGTGCAAGACGCAAGTCTAAAGCGAACAAAGCGTTTTGAAGAAACACAAAAGCGAATGAGTGTTTTGCTTGCTGCCAGCTGTGTTGTAGTAACTTCTTTAGACTTACGAGATTCCGTCCGCACCATAAACTCTCTGCAGGCATCAACGCAAGCCTGGAAGCTCTTAAACCTATTAAAATTGCCTCCGCATCCGCTATATATAAAGGCGAGGCACTCTCCCCTACTATCATCGAAGTACCAACGCTTGTGAGAGCCTCCTTCGCAAGGACCGACCTCAACGGGCAATTGGCATATAGCTATCCACCACAATAGAGTTAGTTAGGGTTATTTACATCGAAAGAAAATAAAGCAGAGCGGATTGGTTAGGGTTTAAAGCGGGTGCCTTACTCACCGCTGTGGGGTTCACTGGGCTTTCTCTCCTCGTGAGTCACACAAATCGACTCGCACTCCTCAACGCTGCTGAATCTATTTCCGTTGCCTTCGCAACCCCCGAAAGCAAATTCCTCGCACTTTCCAAGCTCCGCGTTGTAGTATGCTTTAACGAAGTAGCCATCGCATGGCCCGACATCCCTCGGTAGGCTGCACACATCTACAACACGCCATTTCTATAGTCAGGTGGGGGGGAGGGGGGCAATATAAAGTTACCTTGTCCCCTGAATCTCCCGCATTGCCTTTCGCATTGCTCTTCACTGTTGTAACGGTTGGCATTTCCACCACACCCGCTGTAAATAAAGGTGGTGCACTTCTGGGTTCTGGGGTCGTAGTGAAACGCTGGGATGCTGTCGTTACAGGTGCCTGTATCGACGGGGTTGTAGCAAATCGAAATCTCACCGGGCACTGGCTCGGTTACTATACAAAAATAAAACGTTGCACTCAAAATTTGAAACTTTTGTTCGTTCTACCTTTGGGAGCACTGGTGACTGAAAGCGGGCCACGCTTGCACCTCTGCTCGCAGGATATTTGATCGGAGAATCTGTTCTCGTTGCCCCAGCAGCCCCCGTATTTGAAGATCTCGCACGCGTCGGTCGACTGGTTGTAGTACCATTGCTCGTATTCTGCATCGCATGGCCCAACGACCTTCGGTAGAGTGCAGACGTCTACGACAAAACCAAAAAAAGAAACGCCTGCTGGAAATCCTAACTGAAAGCAGCGTACCTTGTGCGTTCCCACAAACTTGTCGGCACTCCTCTGATGACTTGAAGTTGTTTCGATTGCCCTGGCAGCCCCCGTACAGGAACTGCTTGCACACACCGTCTTTATCGTAGTACCATCGGGCTTCTGATTTACGACAGGGCCCAGTTTCACTCGGCAGGAAGCAGAATTCTGCGCCAGAAATTTAATTTCGTTTCAAAACAGAAGCTGCGCAAGCTTTTTTTTTTGTAAATTGTTTAAAGACTTACAGTTTCCAAACGAAGCATGTAAGTAATAGTGTTTTAAGCGAGGTTGAAATTCAGGTTGTGTTCGGGGCTTACCGATTTTGAAAGGCTCTTCGATTTCTGGGGGTGCAACGGTGGTTAACTCTGCGATCGTTCCACCCTCGCAGTGCTGCTGGCAGGCCTGCTCCGAAACGAAGTTATTTTTGTTGCCCCCGCATCCACCGTAGTAGAATTGGCGACAGGTCTTCTCGGTGGTGTCGTAGTACCATCGGTCTGTGTAGTTGCTACACTCACCGAGCTCCGCTGCCAATTGGCAGGTGTCTTTAACTATGGAACGCAAGTGAGGGTTAGGTTTGTTTGTGAAAAGAAAGTTCTGCGCAGTCGTTAGTTAAAGAAATCAAAGCAAATACTTATTATTAGGAAGGAAGACGGTTAGTGACTTACCGATGTCATTGGGGCAATCTAATTCGCAGTGATACTGGCTGATAAAGTTATTGTTATTACCCTCGCACCCCGAGTAATAGAAGGGCATGCAGCGTTTCTCTGAAGCGTCATAGTACCAACGAGGCAATCGTTCTGTGCAGTTGCCTTGTGCTCGTGGTAAAGAACAGTATTCTAACACAAGAGTTAGTATGTTATTGTTATTAGACACTAAGTAAGGATGGTGATGCAAGCAGGGATGTTCCGGGCCACCAATTTTTAGTATTAACATTTAGGGGAAAATTGTTCTAAAAGTGGTAATCATTGTACTAGATTTACTTTATTAGTAACAAGTGATCAAATGAAAAATGAATTAGAGTTGGCGATGCAACTGAACATGCATGTGTGCATTTAGTTCATCGAACGTTCGTTCAGTCACTTTGGCGTTTCTACAAAGCAAAAAAACCGTTTTATTTTTAAACAATTAAAGCAGATGCATAAAGATGACCACTGCCTGTTGCATCAAGACACTTTTTAACTCTATGAATAACTGCGTGAGTAACGTTAAACAACATTTCCGGCGTGTTATTTATGTCACAATTGATTGACAATTAATACTAATATGATGTCATCCAAGACGTGCATTTAAATTGCAGCACCTACTCTAATTCATTTTTCATTTGATCACTTGTTATGTCTTAACAAAAACCTGGAAAAATATCTGTTGAAATATGCCGAAAGTTTCTTGCTGCTTTCGTTTGTTTTAGTTTATGGATGCTACTGACTTCCGCTCTGTCGTATCCTTTGTTTTCATTTTAATGTCATTGTTATATATATATATTTTTTTAATTTTGTTTATTTGTTCCTTTGTTTTGTCGCCTTTCATTCCAAACATTTTTTTTAAATTGTTGTTAATCTATTGAATCGATTATCTTTTGTTTTTTTTTCTTAATTCTTTTGTTTCGTTTCCTTTTTATGCATCAATCTGTGAAATTGTATCGTAAAAGATTGATTGTCTTTTGTTTTTGTTCTTGTTATTGTTATTTAATTTAATTATTTTTGTGATTTTTTTTTTAAATTGTTGTCAATCTGCCGAACTGCTCCCTATAAAATCGATCGTCTTTTGTTTCTGTTTTCTTTGACGCGCAATGCATTCTTAGGTTTTGTTTTGTTTTTTTCTTTTTTTTTCTTCTTAATTATCAGTCTGTTGAATTGTGCTTTAAAGTCGATCGTCTTTTGTTTTCGCTGTTCTTTTAAATGTTATCATTTCGCGTTTCTTTTTCTTAATTCTATTGTTTCGTTTTCTTTTAATGTATCAATCTGTGAAACTGTATCGTAAGATCGATCGTCTTTTGTTCTTGTTATTGTTATTTAATTTAATTATTTTTGTGATTTTTTTTTTAAATTGTTGTCAATCTGCCGAACTGTCCCATAAAATCGATCGTCTTTTGTTTCCGTTTTCTTTGACGCGCAATGCATTCTTAGGTTTCGTTTTGTTTTTTTCTTTTTTTTTTTTCTTAATTATCGGTCTGTTGAATTGTGCTTTAAAGTCGATCGCCTTTTGTTTTCGCTGTTCTTTTAAATGTTATCATTTCGTGTTTCTTTTTCTTAATTCTATTGTTTCGTTTTCTTTTAATGTATCAATCTGTGAAATTGTATCGTAAGATCGATCGTCTTTTGTTCTTATTATTGTTATTTAATTTAATTATTTTTGTGATTCTTTTAAATTTGTTGTCAATCTGCCGAACTGTCCTATAAAATCGATCGTCTTTTGTTTCTGTTTTCTTTGACGCAATGCATTTTTAGATTTTTTGTTTTTTGTTCCTTTTTTTTAAATTATTAATCTATTGAACTGTACTACAAAATCGATTGTCTTTTGTTTTTATAGTTTTTTTAATGTTAAATTGTACTGTAAGATCGATTATCTTTTGTTTTAATTATTATTATTATTATGTTATTTAATTATTTTTGAATTTTTATTATTTCGTCTTCTTTTTGCCGTCTTTCTTTTCCAACTGATTTCTCTAAATTGTCGTTAATCTACTGAATTGTCCTATAAAATCGATCGTCTTTTGTTTCCGTTTTCTTTGACGCCATGGATTTTTAGATTCTGTTTTGTTTTTTCTTTTTTTTTATTATTGATCTGTTGAATTGTGCTCCAAAATCATTTGTCTTTTGTTTATGTTGTTTATTTTAAACGTTTCTCTTAATTTATTAATTTATGAAATTGTATTGTAAAATCGATTGTCTTTTGTTTCTATTATTGATATATCTTTTGTTGTTTGTTTATTTGTTGGTTTTGTTTGATTATTTTTGAATAAAATCGATCGTCTTTTGTTTCTGTTTTCTTCAACGCTATGCATTTACAGGTTTTGTTTTGTTTTTACTTTCTTTTTTTAACAATTGATCGATTGTCTTTTGTTTTTATTGTTTTTTCTAAATGTTATTATGTCATATTTAAAAAAAAAATTCTGTTAATTCATTTTCTCTTAATTTATTAATCTATGAAATTGTAATGTAAAATCGATCGTCATTTGTTTTTATTATTAACGTTTCTTTTTACTTTGACTGCTTTTGAAGTTTTATTGTTCCGTTTTTCTGTTTTTTTTTTTTTTTTAATTGTTATTACTTTACTGAATGAATTTTCCAGTAAAATCGACCATTTTCGTTCCTATTTTTTTTTAACGTGACGCGCTTTCAGTCTCTTTGTTTTTTTTTTTTTTGATTTCTTAATCTATCGAATTGTGCTGCAAAATCGATTGTCTTTTGTTTTCATTGCTCTTTACATTTTATTATTTCGTATTTCTTAAAAAGTTCTATTGTTTCATTTTCTTTTAATTTGTCGAGCTATGACGTTGTACGATCGTCTCTTGTTTCTATTATTGCTATTTTTTTTTAATTTGATCGTTTTTTAATATTTATTGCTTCGTTTTTCTTTGTTTTCTCACCATTCTTTTATTTATTTTATTTATTTATTTATTATTGTTATTATTAAACTATTGAATGAATTTGTCCTTTCAAATCGAGCGCCTCTTTTGTTTCCGTTTACTTTAATGCTACGCATTTTTAGGTTTTGTTTTGTTTTTTTTTTTTAAATTATTAATCTATTGAACTGTGCTCTAAAACCTTTTGTTTTTATTATTGTTATTTCTTTTGATTGCTTTTGAATTTATTATTAAATTACGCTATAAAACGACCATCTTTTGTTCCAGTTTTCTTTAACTTCTTTCTTTCTGAACTAATAGTTTAGGTTGCGACATCTCGTGGCCGATTTTTCACCTAACGTCCTGTGAGAGAAACTCGACAAATGACAAGCAGTTTTTTTTTTAACGTATTCCTGAATGTAATAAAGAATTCTTGGGATTTTCTATGTTAAAAAAGAATTTTTCTTTCTTTTGTAATTCTCGAAGGGAATTATACTTTATGCACGTTGGTAACACTGGGCCGCCTGCTCGTTATGGTGATCAGTATAGATAAGTCTGCGCATTTATATTTTATTGGGGAGTCATTACTTTTCAGTCCACCTGTGCATATACCGATTGTTTATTAAAAAAAAAAGAAAAAGACAATTGTACTGGCTATTCCTAAACAATAATGATTGATGTTAATTGTCAGTTTACCATTAGTACACTGATGACCCCAGAGCACTCTTTATTTACTTATTTTTTAATTAAATTACGATCACTTTAGTTTAATTTCCCCAAATTAAATAAAATTTGTAAAAATTCCTAAAAATTTCCTCAGATTGGCAATACTGTCTTACATCAACAGATTTCTAAATTGGTGTTTTCTCTGATAGATGGCAGTGTTAACTATTTGACCATTCTAAGTCTATTTAGAGCAGTGTTACCTTCTTATAGGTATAAGTAGATATTTTATTCCGAAAGAAATTACCTGTCCATATTTACATAAAGAAATAAAGTTTATAGGTTATGATTACCTTGGCCGCGCAGCTAAGCATTTAAGTACCGACATATAACCGTCAGTGTCAAAAAAGGACGCCATATTGTTTGATACCTGCATGTCATTTAGGTATCAAACGGCTTGTGCACCAAGATGGAGTGGTCAAGAGCGAAATTGTACTAAAAATTTTGCAAAGGGGTACTAACGTACTAAACAGTTTCTGTTTCTACTAAATCTAGTACAACTGTGCACCATGGAACATCCCTGGATGTAAGTTAAGTCCTGAACCCCCACTTTCAATTGGACGGGGGGTCAAGACTTCTTTTTTTTTTAGTCTAAAACTAATTTTAAATCTGTACACCCAAGCTGTTATTCATTTAATAAAATTAAATCAATCAAAATACCCTTCTTTCTACCAGGTTGTGCACACTTCTGTTTGCAAGCCGATTCGGTCAGGAAGTTGTTGTTATTGCCTTTACATCCCCCATAAATAAATTGCTGGCAAGTCGACGATTCCTTATCGTAGTACCATCTGGGGAAATTACCACGGCAAGGCCCTTCTTCCTTCGGTTGTTCGCAGGCATCTACACATACACACACACTTTATTCGACACACGTTGTGCTTGCGCAAGCAAAACCTCACCGATGTTTCTATCCTTGACACAAAGCGTATTGCACTCCTCAGCCGACTGGAACTTGTTGTTGTTACCCAGGCACCCTCCGTAAATAAACTGAGCGCAATGATTTCGATCTTTATCGTAGAACCACTGCGGGTAGTATCCCTCGCAGGGCCCACTGACCTGTGGCAAATTACACCTGTCTGAAAACACAAGCAATTACTTTTTGATTACTTCGAGTTGTGGGCGCAACCTTTTCCTTGGGGTTCGACGCAGACGCTCTGGCATTCCTCCTTCGATTTGAAGCGGTTGGTGTTTCCATCGCAGCCCCCGTACCAAAACCTGGAGCACCCACCGTATTCCATGTCGTAGAACCACTTGACGGTGTAGTTTCTGCAGGTGCCTCGCTCTTTCGTCAGCGAACAACTGGCTGCAAAAAGCCCAGGGGTTGAGTTGATTGTTTGGGGGAGGAGATTTCGTTACCTTGGAGGTTCTCGGGGGCTTCGGGACACTCTTCGTAGTTCTCTCCTTTGGATGTGGTCGTACCGTCTAGGCAGCAACCGTACTCGGAAGATGCGCAGGTGCAGCCCTCATAGTTGGGGCCGGTGGCTGGGGTTTCATCATCGGTGCAACAACCGAATTCAGTATTTCTACATCCGCAACCTATCAAATAAATTCATTATCACTGAGGGGTTTAATAAATTTTATTGTTGTGGGTACTTGAATTTACATTCTTTTATTTATTTATTTATTTATTTATTTTAATTTAGTGCAGAGCTGTGGGCTGCAATAGGGAAAAAAATGTGCTAGAAAAAATGCTTTCATGACAGAGTTTAAAATGCGCGCGTTACATTTCTTTTTTTAAAACAAATTCTAACGCAAAAGAGTGCCATGTAATCAAATTCGCGCCAAAGCGTCCAATTGGTCGTGTAACGTAGACAATTTGTAAAAAAGAAACAGTGTTGCCAACTTAAGCGATAAAGCCTCTTTAAAGGGCTTTTCTCAACTCAGTAGATATCACGTTGTGTACGTCTTTAAAATTTATCTATAGTTTGATAGTCTTTTTTTCATTTATTTCAACGAGGGTGATTCACTAGTTACTGAAGGGCTGTGTGTGTTGGAAAACCCCCATCTACTGGACGGTCACAAAAACATTACCTCTTGGCGTTGATGTGAAACATCCAATAACGCCATCTGTTAAAATATGACGAAAGCTTTTCTTTCGTTTGCTTGTACGGGGGTGGTTCACTAGCTATTTCCCGCATTGCGGAAGATCAATAAGAAACTGTCACTTGTCATCATCAGTGAAAGAAGAAACGGATCGTATTTGCAGTTTTTTTTTTAATCGTTCACCACGTGAAAGGCAAATAATTCTTTAACTTTGTCACTCTTAGTTTCCAATTGTTTTTTTTTTTTTTGATAGGAGTCTATACTGAATTGTGTTCCAAAATCGATCGTCTTTTGTTTTAATTTTAATTTTTTTTTTAATTATTGTTTACATGTATTTAAAAAAAATTGTTCGTTTGTTCTCTTTGTTTTGACACTGTTCTCATCAGTTTTTATTTTGTATTCTTTTCAATTTTTTCTTAATTTTAATTAATTAATTTGCGCTGTACAATCGATAGTCTTTTGTTTGTTTTCTTTAACTTTCTTCTTAATGAATCTAGTAACAAATTGAAAAGAGATTTTTTTTTGACAACTTTTGAGGGGTTTTTGCACGTTTGTTTCCAATTGTTTCTTTTTTTTTTAATTAGAAGTCTAATGAATCGTGCTCCACAATAGATCGTCTTTTGTTTCTATTTAGTTTAATTTTTTTTTTTAATATTATTGTTCATTTATTCTCTTTGTTTTGTTTTTTTTTTTAAATTCACGATTAACCAACTGAATTGCCACGTAAAATCGATAGTCTTTTGTTTGTTTTTCTTTTTTAACTTTCTTCCTACTGAATCGTGCTCTAAAATCGATCGTATTTTGTTTTTTTATTTTTATTTTTTTAAAGTCGTTCATTTGTTCACTTTGTTTTGACATCATCCCCACCAGTTTTTTAGTTTGTATTTATGAATATATATATATATATATATCGAATTAGTCTGTAAAATCGATTGTTTTTTGTTTTATTGTATCGATTTTTTTTTAATTCTATTTTTTGCATTCTCATCCTTGTTTTCACTTCTTTCTTTTTACATAAATAATTTATTAAATTGTGTCCGTCGTAAAATCGATTGTCTTTTGTTTTGTTATTCTCTTTTCATTTGTTATTATTTTTTTAAAGCTTTTTTGTCATCATTCTTTTCGAATGGTTTTTTTTTTTTTAATTCACGATGAACCAACTGAATTGCGATGTAAAATCGATAGTCGTTTGTTTGATTTTTTTAAAAATTTTCTTCCTACTGAATCGTGCTGCTCTAAAATCGATCGTCTTTTGTTTTTATTTAATTAATTTTTTTAATTATTATTCACGTTTTTAAAAAAAATTCGTTCATTTGTTCTCTTTGTTTTGACACCATTTCCACCAGTTGTTTTTTATTTTGTATTTTTGAATACGTATATTGAATTAGTCTGTAAAGTCGATTGTCTTTTGTTTTATTATTTCGATTTTTTTAATTCTACCTTTTTCTTTTGTTTTCTCATCCTTGTTTTCGCTTTGTTTTTAAATATTATTAGTTTTCACTTTGTTTTTAAATATTAATAATTTATTAAATTGCGTCTGTCGTAAAATCGATTGTTTTTTTTCTTTTGTTATTGTTTTTTAAACTTGTTTTTGTCATCATTCTTTTCAAATAGTTTTTTCGTGTTAATTCACGATTGACCAACTGAATTGCATTGTAAAATCGTTAGTCTTTTGTTTGTTTTCTTTAAATGAATCTCTTAGTTTCTTTTTTTTTAAATTTATTCCTGAATCTAGTTAGTAACAAATTGAAAAGAGATTTCTTGACAACTCTTGAGGGATTTCTGCTTTTTGCGCGTTGGTAACACTGTGTACATGTATTTTTAAATTTTGTTCATTTGTTTTCTTCTTTTTTTACCTTTCCTCTCAGTTTTCTTTTTTATTATTAATACATATACGAATTGTGCTGCGAAATCGATTGTCTTTTGTTTTTATTTAATTTAATTTTTTCTAATACCATTGTTTACGTGTATTTAAAAAAAATGTTCATTTGTTTCTTTCTCATTCTTGCTTCTTCATGTGTTTCTTTTTCATCCTTGTTTGTTCATTTGTTTCTTTCTCGTCCTTGTTTATTCATTTGTTTCTTTCTTATCGTAGTTTGTTCATTTGTTTCTCTTTCATCCTTGTTTGTTCTTTCTTTTTTATGTCTCATCCTTGTTTGTTCATTTGTTTTTTCTCATCTTTGTTTCCTCTTTTACGAATAATTTATTGAATAGTGTCCGTCGTAAAATCGATTGTCTTTTCTTTTGTTTGTCATTATTTTTTTAAACTTTTTATTATTTATTTTCGGAATTTTTATTATTTTGTTTTCTTTGTTTTGCCATCGTTCTTTTCAAATTGTTGCCAAGTCTTGAGGGATTTCTGCTTTTTGCACGTTGGTAACACTGGGTACATATATTTTTAAAGTTTGTTCATTTGTTTTTTTTGTTTTGTTATCTTTCCTCTCAGTTTATTTTTAAAATTATTAATACATATACGAATTGTGCTGTAAAATCGATTGTCTTTTGTTTTTATTTAATTCAATTTTTTTAATACTATTGTTTATATGTATTTAAAAAAATGTTCATTTGTTCTCTTTATTTTGACATAATTCCCACCATTTTTTTTTATTCATGAATACATATATTGATTTAGTCTGTAAAATCGATTGTCTTTTGTTTTATTATTCGAGTTTTATTTGGATTTTTTAATTCATTTTTTTTTTGCTTTCTCGTCCCTGTTTTTCCCTTTTATTAATAATTTATCAAATTGCGTCTGTCGTAAAATCGATTGTCTTTTGTTTGTTATTATTTTTCTAAACTTGTTATGATTTTGTTTTCCTTTGTTTTGCGATCATTCTTTTCAAACTGTCTCTTTTTAAATTCATGATCGGCAGCCAACTGAATTGCAGTTGGCTGCAATCGACAGTCTTTTGTTTTTATTTAATTTAATTTTTCGAATGCTATTGTTTACGTGCATTAAAATTTGTTCATTTGTTTCTTTCTCATCCTTGTTTGTTCTTTTGTTTCTTTCTCGTTCTTGTTTTCCCTTTTATTAATAATTTATTAAATTGTGTCTGTTGTAAAATCGATTGTCTTTTGTTTGTTGTTATTTTTCTAAACTTTTTATTTTTGGAATTATTATTATTTTGTGTTCCTTTGTTTTGCGATCATTCTTTTCAAATTGTTTCTTT
The DNA here is from genome assembly GCA_039766575.1 of Serrognathus titanus. Taxonomy (NCBI): domain Eukaryota; kingdom Metazoa; phylum Arthropoda; class Insecta; order Coleoptera; family Lucanidae; genus Serrognathus; species Serrognathus titanus. The sequence goes on from CM077911.1 coordinate 57,012,433, forward strand.
GTTTTAACTCACGATTGACCAACTGAATTGCGCTGTAAAATCGATAGTCTTTTGTTTGTTTTCTTTAACTTACTTTTTAATGAATCTCTTAGTTTTTTTTTTAAATTTATTCCTGAATCTAGTTAGTAACAAATTGAAAAGAGATTTGTTGACAGCTCCTGAGGGATTTCTCCTTTTTACGCGTTGGTAACACTGGGTATTTAAATTTTGTTCATTTGTTTTCTTTGTTTTGTTACCTTTCCTCTCAGCTTTTTTTTCTTTTATTATCTGTATTTTTTATTTTATGCTGTAAAATCGATTGTCTTTTATTTTTATTTAATTAAATTTTTTCTAATACCATTGTTTACATGTATTTAAAAAAATGTTCATTTGTTTCTTTCTCATCCTTGTTTGTTCATTTGTTTCTTTCCCATCCTTGTTTGGTATTTTGTTTCTTTCTCATACTTGTTTGTTTCTCATCCTTGTTTGTTCGTTTGTTTCTTTCTCATCCTTGTTTGTTCGTTTGTTTCTTTCTCATCCTTGTTTGTTTATGTGTTTCTTTGTCACCCTCGTTTGTTCATTTGTTTCTTTCCCATCCTTGTTTGGTCTTTTGTTTCTTTCTCATACTTGTTTGTTTCTCATCCTTGTTTGTTCGTTTGTTTCTTTCTCATCCTTGTTTGTTCGTTTGTTTCTTTCTCATCCTTGTTTGTTCGTTTGTTTCTTTCTCATCCTTGTTTGTTTATGTGTTTCTTTGTCACCCTCGTTTGTTCATTTGTTTCTTTCCCATCCTTGTTTGGTCATTTGTTTCTTTCTCATACTTGTTTGTTTCTCATCCTTGTTTGTTCGTTTGTTTCTTTCTTATCTTTGTTTGTTCATTTGTTTCTTTCTCATCCTTGTTTGGTCATTTGTTTCTTTCTCATACTTGTTTGTTTCTCATCCTTGTTTGTTCGTTTGTTTCTTTCTCATCCTTGTTTGTTCGATTGTTTCTTTCTCATCCTTGTTTGTTCATTTGTTTCTTTCTCATCCTCGTTTGTTTGTTTGTTTTTTTTCTCATCTTTGTTTCCCCTTTTATGAATAATTTATTAAATAGTGTCCGTCGTAAAATCAATTGTCTTTTCTTTTGTTTGTCATTATTTTTTTAAACTTTTTATTATTTATTTTTGGAATTTTTATTATTTTGTTTTCTTTGTTTTGCCATCGTTCTTTTAAAATTGTTGACAAGTCTTGAAGGATTTCTGCTTTTTGCGAGTTGGTAACACTGGGTACATATATTTTTAAATTTTGTTCATTTGTTTTCTTTATTTTGTTACTTTTCCTCCCAGTTTTCTTTTTTTTTAATTATTAATACATACACCAATTGTGCTGTAAAATCGATTGTCTTTTGTTTTTGTTTAATTCAATTTTTTAATAGTTTATATGTATTTAAAAAAAATGTTCATTTGTTTTCTTTATTTTGACATCATTCTCACCAGTTTTTTTTTTATTTATGAATATATATATACTGATTTAGTCTGTAAAATCGATTGTCTTTTGTTTTATTATTTTTCTAAACTTGTTATGATTTTGTTTTCCTTTGCTTTGCGACCATTCTTTTGAAACTGTCTCTTTTTAAATTCATTATCAGCAGCCAACTAAATTGAGCTGTAAAATCGACAGTCTTTTGTTTTTATTTAATTTAATTTTTCGAATGCTATTGCTTACGTGTATTAAAATTTGTTCATTTGTTTCTTTCTCATCCTTGTTTGTTTATTCGTTTCTTTCTCATTCTTGTTTGTTCATTTGTTTCTTTCTCATCCTTGTTTGTTCATTTGTTTCTTTCTCTTCCTTGTTTTCCTTTTTATTAATAATTTACTAAATTGTGTCTGTCATAAAATCGATTGTCTTTTGTTTGTTATTATTTTTCTAAAGTTGTTATGATTTTGTTTTCCTTTATTTTGCGATCATCTTTTCAAACTGTCTCATGTCTAAATTCATGATCAGCAGCCAACTGAATTGCGCTGTAAAATCGATAGTCTTTTGTTTGTTTTATTGAACTTTCTTTTTAATGAATCTCTTAGGTTTTTGTTTTAAATTCATTCCCGAATTTAGTTAGTAACAAATTGAAAAGAGATTTGTTGACAACTCTTGAGGAATTTTTGTTTTTTGCGCGTTGGTAACACTGTACACGTATATTTTTAATTTTTGTTCATTTGTTTTCTTACCTTTCCTCCCAATTTTTTTATTATTATTAATGCACAATACGAATTGTGCTGTAAAATCGATTGTCATTTATTTTTATTATGATTATTTTTGAATTTTTTGTTTTCGTTGTTTTGTCATCGTGGTTTTGTTGTTGTTTATTGTTAATCTACCGAATTTCGTAGCCTTTTGTCTCTGTTGTCTTCAACTTTATGTATTTTTTTACGATTCTTTTCAATTTCTTCCTGAATCTAGTAATCTTGGAGGAAGTAAACATTAGTCCCTCTTGAGCAGTGTTGCCAACTTAGAGATTCCCCCTTAAAATTAATTTTTATGATATATTTTATTTTTGTAATAAATAAATAAAACGTTTAAATTCTTTTTTAATCGCAGTTGGTTGCCTGTTTGGCCGCTCAGTTGAAAATTTTTAAAATATTAATCATACCTTGTTGGTGAGGTCCTCTTGCAATAGTAACACCATCTGGGCAACACCCAAACTGATAAGTATGACACTCACAGCCCGTGTAATTGGCCCCGGCCGCTGGGGTATAATCATCGGGGCAGCAACCGTATTGGGTATGTTGGCATCCGCAACCCTCGTAGTTATACCCCCTCGCCGCTGTAACATTATCAGGGCAACACCTGAACGGAGAATACTGACAACCGCATCCTTCCAAGCTCGGCCCTTCCGCTGCCTTAATATTATCCGGGCAGCATCCGTACGGGGTGGAAAGACAGCATCCCTCTTTGTTGTAACCGTGAGCAGGCGTGATGTTATCGTCACAGCAACCGTAGGGGTTGGTGGAGCACTCGGTTTTGCAACCCAAGTAATTCGGGCCTTCGGCTGCAACAATCCACGCGAATAAGTCGAATCGCAAACTTCAATGCTTACCTGAGGTTTTGTTATCCGGGCAGCACTTGTAGTATGATTGCTGACAGTCTGCTTTGAAGATGTCGCAGCCCTTGAAGTATTCACCTTCGGCAACGCTGATTCCATCGGGGCAGCATCCGTACTCGGAGACGGTGCAATCTTCCATTTCGGTCGTCGTGAATACTTCCTCGGTCGTAACGATCTCCTCGGGCTCACAACCGTCTTCGTTGGGGCCCTGTGCTTCTGTGACGTTGTCTTTACAACACCCAAATCTGAGAAAGGGGCGGTAAATCTTAGTCGTCTAAGTCTATTTTTGGGTAAAGCAAACTTACTCTGAGGATAGACATGCTGGGGGTGGCGGAGGGCATCCTTCATTGTCGTTGCCTTCAGCCGGTGTCTTCTGATCCGGACAACACCCGAATAAGGTCTGCGAGCAGGTGCTTGGGGGACATCCTTCAAGCTCGGGGCCTTTCGCCGGGGAGACTCCGTCTTCGCAGCAACCGAACGTGGTTTCGTTGCAAGTCTTAGGCATGGGGCAGCCCTTATCGAATGGTCCTTGCGCAGGGGTGACTTTATCGGGGCAACAACCGAACGTCGTCCTCTTGCAGCTCGGCTTCTTCCTCCTCCTGCACTTCTTAGCGATCGGCTTGAATATATCGACGACGTCGGTGACCCCCCAGAGGTCTTCAGTTACGCCCTTTTCCGTCGCGGGCGGCGTCCAAAGGTCGAATCCTCTCGCCGCCACGACGGTGAAGAGCGGCGAGAATTCGGTGCTCTCTTCCAACTCGGTGGTCGACTCAACTTCGTATTCAGTAGTAAATTCAGATTCTGTGGTGGTTGCTTCTTCGGACACGGTAGATCCTGGAAGCTCGGTCGTTGGCGCTCCTTCTTCCTCTTCGGTTGATAGCTCAGTGATGCTTACTGCGGGCTCAGTTGAGGCGGTGCCACTAACTGAAGATACAGTCGTGCTTTCCGCAGCGGATAGAGTCGTCTGGGCTTCCGTGCTGCTTGCTTCAAGTGAAGTCGTCGAAGCTTCCGTCACCAATTCAGTGCTGCTCAGTGCCGATTTGCTCAGTGCCGATTCGCTCGTTGCAGTTTCGCTCGTTGCAGCTTCGCTCGTTGCAACTTCGCTACTGACCTCAGTAACAGCAGCCGCCTCGGTTGTGCTTGGTATTTCTTCTGAAGTTGAAGTTGAAGAAAGACCCTCCTTTTCGGTAGCGCCCGTCGAAGTTGGGTATTCGCTGGTGGTCGTTTCTGCAGAAGCACCAGCTTCGGTAGAGGTAGAGTCAGTAGAGATGGCTTCAGTTGAAACGGTGACCTTATCCGAAGTCGTGGTTTCACTGGGTTTCACCGGCTTCGCCGTCTCGTCGATTCCCACATCGGATTCGCCGATGTTAACCGAAGGCTCGGTCGTAGTCGCCTGATCTTCAGAGGCCGTAGATGCGCCGCTGATACCCTCTGAGACGGTCGACGTTACGTCAGTAGCAGATTCGGTCGAGACGGACTCACTCGTTGTTGAGACTCCAGCTTCAGTAGACTCAGTAGAGACTTCAACGGTAGTCTCAGTAGAGACTTCAACGGTAGACTCAGTAGAAATTTCAACGGTAGACTCGGCAGAGACATCAACGGTAGACTCAGTAGAAACTTCAACGGTAGACTCAGTAGAAACTTCAACGGTAGACTCAGTAGAAACTTCAACGGTAGACTCAGTGGAAACTTCAACGGTAGATTCGGTGGAGACTTCAACGGTAGTTTCGGAAGACTCTTCGACGGTAGATTCAGTTGAAACCTCAACGGTAGATTCGGTGGAGACTTCAACGGTAGATTCGGAAGAGACTTCGACCGTAGAGACGTCAACAGTAGATTCAGTAGAGACCTCGACGGTAGAATCAGTTGAGACTTCTACGGTGGAACCAGTTGAGACTTCGACGGTAGAATCAGTAGAGACTTTGACGGTTGACTCAGTAGACTTTTCATCAGTAGATTCAGTGGAAACTTCAACGGTTGACTCAGTAGACTTTTCGTCAGTAGATTCAGTGGAAACTTCAGCGGTTGACTCAGTAGACTTTTCATCAGTAGAATCAGTGGAAACCGCGACGGTAGATTCCGAGGAAACTTCAGCGGTAGACACCTCAACAGTAGCCTCAGTAGATATATCAACCGTCGATTCTGTGATGGATAATTCCGAGGTTGATTTCGATGGCGACTCTGATGTAGTGAGGGTGCTTGCGCCGCTTATTTCGACCGTAGTTAGTAGCTCACCGGAAGTGCTCGTGGCTTGCGAGGAAGTCGCCTCGAACGTCGATATCTTTTCAACTTCACCACTGCCTTCCGTTAGGTCGGTTTCTTTTGTGACGTCGGCGCTAGCTTCGGTGGTGAGCTCGCTGCTTGCTGCCTTGCTTCTTGCGTCCACGCTGACGGTGTACGCGCTGGATTTGCTGAAGACCTCGCTTGCTTCGGTGCTGGGTTTGGTGCTGCCGAGGTCCCCGCTTCCTTCCGTGATGTCCTCATCGGTGTAATCCGAATAATCGGTGTAATCAGCGTCGGTGATGGTCACTTCGGTGTCGCCCGAGCCTTCCGGCGGCGTGAAGCTGAACGCTCGGCTGCTCACCGTCACTTTAGTTAATTCCTCGTCTCCAGAACCGCTGATGAAGGCATCGCTGGTCCTCAAGTCTTCCGCGTAGGTGGAATCGCTCAGCATCAGATCTTCAGATGCCAGCGTGCTTTCCGTCGATTCCTTGTCGGAGTCTAACGGCGTCACCTGCAGGTTACTTGCGGGGTTAATTTGAGGCCTTGTTTATTGACTTTCAAGTAACTTTAATTTATCCAATATGTACAATTGTTACTATGGCAATAAATCAGAGGATTGAAAGTGAATAAACCGGGCCTTAATTAATTAAATTTGAATTAAAAGGGCGTACCAATGAAATAAGTCTTTCTTTAACCGGCCCGGCTTTCGCCGGTAGACTCTCCAGGTCGATCCATTCGCCGTCTTCGCATACGTCGTCTTCGATTATCTCGTATTCGTCGGTGAAGAGCTCGATTGATGGTTCGGTGATGGTCACCGGAATCGTTACTTCAACGGGAAGCAACTCATCTGCGCCATATTTTTGTTGTTGTTAAAAATACCCAGGGTTTTGTTGTTGTACGTACCCTCATCGCATGCCTGCTTGTTGCATTCTTCTGAGCCAAGTGGGATTAGATCTCCGTCGCATTCGGTGACGGCTACCTTGAGGCTTTCCTTCATGCAAATCACTTTCCTCGCCTTCACTCCTCCACCACATGGTTTATCGCACTGGAATTGATGGTTTTAACAAAACGTAATGAGGGGGGCGAGCGGTTTAAATACGAGTACCTTACTCCAAGGCCCGGTGAACCATTCGCCTCCGCACACGTCTTGAGCCCCGGTGCAGTTCTTGGTGGCGTCGTATTTTTTCTTCGGATCGCACTTGCCTTCCTCAACTTTCTTGAAGCCGTCGTCCGTCACTAGAGCGCAAAACACTTTTCTAGTTTGTACGCCACTTCCGCATTTGGCCGAGCACTAAACACATACTTGTTCTATTACAACAAGAACATGAGTAATACTGGAAGAAGGAAAGTGTGGGATATTTACCTCGCTCCACTGCGATGCATACCACTCATGTTCGCATCCAGCGGCCGTCGCCTGGCACTTGCGAAGCGTTTCGGGCTTCGCCTCGGATTCCTCGCAGAGGGCGTCGGGGTAAACCTCGCCCTTCGAGGACGCGCACTGGACCCGCCTGGTCTCCTCACTCAATCCGCATTTATTTTCGCACTGCAAAAAAAAGGGGCGAGTGAGCGGAGGCTTTAAGCTTTCGGAGGTACCACCTACCCCGCTCCACTCAGAAGCGACCCAATCCACCCCCTCGCAAGGTCGGATACTGCAAGACCTCTCGCCTTCCGGTTTCTTGGTGATACACTCGAAATCATCGAGCGCCCGGATTTTACCGTCGACTTTCCTGAAGCACGTCACTTTCCTCACCTCTTTACCTTGCCCGCAAAGACGATCGCACTAAAAAGATTAAAGATTTGGGGTTTCTTAATTTTTTATTGTTTAGAAATTTGGGGCGGGCTTACAGGTTTCCATGGTCCGGTGTGCCAGGTGGCACAGATCACCCCTTGATTGCACGCTTGTTTCGTCGGGGGTTTCTCAAGGCTTGCGCATTGCTTGTCATCGACTATACTCGGCACCCCGCTCGATATGATTTGCTCGCAGTAGATCTGCCTGGTCTTTTCGCCCCCATCACCACACGGAACCGAGCATTTCTCCCAGGCCTTCGCCACCCACCTGGGCTCGCACGGTGCTTCCCCGCACCTCTCCGATTCGGCCGGTTTATTGTTGACGTCGCAGAGGTTCGACTCGACCGGTTCCAGCGATTTTCGACCGGCGCACGTCACGTTCCTGTATTGATACCCTAAAACTCAGCTTTTACTTCAAAGACCCCACAAATCTCCTCGTTGTACCTCCACCGCAAGTCACCGTGCACGGCGTGAATTGGTCGAAAGTCCAGGCGTAGGTCTCAGTGTCGGTTACGTGTTGGACGGTCTTCGGCACGCTGTACTCATAGTCGATTCCAACGTTGACGTCTTGGAAGAGGAGCTACGCAAAGAAGAAGACGCATAGAACTTTTGCTTAAAACGATCGTACGTACACGTACAACTATGAAAAGGGCCTCGTCGATAGGACCGGTGCATGCAATACTATCGGGTGCTGAGAACCCCTGCGGATAGCGATCGTAATGGAATTTGCACCCCGCAAATTCCAGAGTGCGCGGGAAATCAATTCGCCAGTTCCCGTTGAGGTGGTAGTAACCACTGGTGTTCCTGATGGCTGAAAAACCCCCCCATTATGAAATTTCGATCGCCCAACGCGCTCGAGGAGCTTACCCAAGTAGTTGTTGGAGGGTTTCACCTCTGCGACTCTGATGTTAACGGCGCCCGCCGGTATCAGGAGGATGTCGTTGTACCCTACGAGTAACGAAGGCCTTAATTATTTAAAAACGGTGGTTTGCCGATAATTGCATTACCGACTTGCAAGTCTTGCATGTCCAGGTGGCCCGAGATCGTGTTGCACGTGCTACCGTCCCCGTCGCAGACCCTGCACTTGTCTTCTTGAGCGTTCGACCCCAACATCATGTCGCAACCCACCGGCTGATGGATAATAGAATCAGTTTCTCGTGAACGGGGTTAAATTCGGGGGTTTACCTGGCATTGTCCTTCGACGCAGACGTCGAGCTTCTCGTCGTCGCATTTCGTGCCGTCGACGGCGTGCAGGCTGTGCCTGTAGTAGAATCTTTCCCCTCGGGGCATGCAGTTTAGTTCGCAGGGGTTCGGTGCCTTCGTGTAGGGGATCCACCTAAAAACGGGTTGGAATTCAGGAAACTAAAAGCTCTGAAGTGTTCAAAGCAATTTTAACACACGGACGCATGTATGGTTGCCTAATGTGATTTTTTCTAGGCGGCGGCGGCGGCGGTAAAAAACTAGTACCAGTTTCCAAATAATAGATGGCAGTTTGTTGTTAACAGTTTTTACAACCGCACTGCCTAATGAAAGTCACGATAGGCAACCATACGTTCCATCAGGAAGTGAGCCCCCAAAACCCCCATGTCTACTAAGCGAATTATAAAAATAACGCGAAGAATATAAAAGAAAATTATAAATAAATGCAGGTAGAGAAAGCGTTTCTGTAATTAAAATTAAAACGAAAATAGCAAATGTGTCTTGTGGCTGTTTGAAACGAAAAAAGAAAGTAAATAATTCTAAGGGAAAACAAAAAATCTCCAACGTATCTGAAGAATAAAAAAAATGTAAAAGAAAAGTAAGAAAAAATAGAAAGTCTTGACGTACAGTAAAGTTTAAGTTAAATGTCGAAACAAAGGCGATAAAATTAAATAAAAAAATGCGATTTCTATCTTTAAAAATCAAAAAGTTTGCGTCGGCGAAGCGTTGTTCAAATTAAACACCCTGTATTTCTCTCATTGATTGTTTAATTTCTCAAATTTGCGTAGAATGAATTTTATTAACTTTTTCATTTTCGTCTCAACTCCATTCGTAATGCATTTATTTAATTATTTATTCCACCAAGTGATTTTTAAAATTTTTTATCAACTCTTGCCATGGAATTTGGACGGCATGTCTTAGCTTTATTACAAAATAGCATCAAGGATTTCACCTAAGCTAAGACATGCCGTCCAGTTTTCATGGCACGAGTTGATAAAAAAAATCTAAAAAATCACTCGTCACAAAAAGACCATCGAAGTTAATTTTATTGTGTTTTCTTTTTGTTTATTATTTCCATGTTTATAATGGATTCTTTCCTTTTGTTTATCGTGTCAACTTTTTTTAAAGTTTCAGAATCTTTCAGAATCAACTCTCGCTATGAAATTCGGACGGCGTCGGCGAGTAAATGAAATTACGTTTGTCATTTGTTTTCAGGGTTGTTTCTATGGAGAAAAAAATAATAAAATTTCCAAAGAAAGTAAGAAAAACAAACGACGATCGTGATGAAAAGATAATAAAAACTCAAATGAGCTGTGGATTTAAACAATAATAATAAACGTTCAAGACGTGACACCAAATTTACAAAAACAAAAACAAAAACAAAAAACAAAAGAAAAACAAATGACGATCGTGATTAAAGATTAAAACTCAAAAAAAAAGAATTAATAAACGTAATGGTAATTCAAATTCGTGAAGGAAAAGAGAAGATAATGGAAAACTAATCGCAATCGCATTATTCGCGAAAGAAAACAAATTAATTAAAATAATAAGGAAAAAAAATTAAGGACTCTAATAATCTATAAATAGAAATGGGGCGAAAATAAGTAAAAAAAAAAACCAAATGACGATCGTAATAAAACGAGAGTAAAAACTCAAACGAGTTGTAGATTTAAAATTTCCTCAAAAAGTAATAAGAAAAGTGACAAGACGCAACAGTAATTGTTCCTTTTTAAACAATCGCTTTTCATTTGTTTTTACGTCACATTTTTACCTTTTCACACGGTCCACAATTGTTCTAAGAAAACATCAAAACAATTGAATAGCAATCAATTGTTTGAATGAAATTTCAGACAATTAGTTCCTTCTTCAAACAATTACTTTTCACTTGTTTCTACGTCACAGTTTTTACCTTTTTCAGTGAATCACACGGGCCACGATTGTTCTAAAAAGAAAACATCAAGAAAAGATCAAAACAATTGAATAGCAGTCAAATGTTTGAATGAAGTCCCAGACAATTAGTTTCTTTTTAAACAATAACTTTTTAGTTGTTTTTACGTCACAGTTTTTACCTTTTCCAGTCAATCACACGGGCCACGATTGTTCTAAAAAGAAAACATCAAGAAAAGATCAAAACAATTGACTAGCAGTCAATTGTTTGAATGAAGTCCCAGACAATTAGTCCCTTTTTAAACGATAACTTTTCAGTTCTTTTTACGTCACATTTTTTATCATTTTCAGTGAATCACACTGGCCACAATAATTATTCGAAAAAAACAACAATAGAACTTCAAAACAATTGAATAACAGTCAATTGTTTGAATGAAGTCCCAGATCATTACTTCCTTTTTAAACAATAACTTTTCATTTGTTTTTACGTCACATTTGTTACCTTTTCCAGTGAATCATACGGGCCACAATTGTCCTAAAAACACATCAAAACAATTTAATAACAATCAATTGTTTGAATGAAGTTCCTTTTCAAATATTAACTTTTCATTTGTTTTTACGTAAAATTTTTTACCTTTTCCAGTGAATCGCACGGGCCACAATTTTTCTAAAAAGAGAACATCAACAAAACATCAAAACAATTGAATGCAAGTCAATTGTTTAAATAAAGTCCCAGACAATTAGTTCCTTTTTAAACAATTACTTTTCAGTCAAATTTTTTACCTTTTCGAGTGAATCACACGGGCCACAATCGTTCTAAAAAAACATTAAAACAATTGAATAGCAATCAATTGTTTCAATGAAGTTCCTTTTTAAACATTGCTGAACTCCGCCAACAGAAATAAAGTCGATATTTATTTATTTATTTATTTATTTAACTTTTCACTTGTTTTTACGTCACATTTTTTACCTTTTCCAGTTGAACACACGAGCCACAATAATCGTTCTAAAAAAACATCAACGAAACATCAAAACAATTGAATAGCAGTCAATTGTTTGAATGAAGTCCCAGACAATTAGTTCTCTTTTAAACAATAACTTTTCAGTTGTTTTTATGTCACATTTTCTATCTTTTCCTGTGAATCGCACGGGCCACAATTGTTCTACAAAAACATTAAAACAATTGAATAGCAATCAATTGTTTGAATGAAATTCCTTTTTAAACAATAACTTTTCATTTGTTTTTACGTCACATTTCTTGCCTTTTTCGGTGGATCCACGGACAACAATTGTTCTAAAAAAAACATCAAAACAATTGAATAGCAATCAATTGTTTGAATGAACTTTCTTTTTAAACAATAACTTTTCAATTGTTTTTACGTCACATTTTTTACCTTTTCCAGTGAATCACACGGGCGGCCACAATTGTTCTAAAAAAAACATCAAAACAATTGTTTGAAGGAAGCCTCAGACAATAAATTAGTTCCTTCTTTAAACAATAACTTTTTTTCACTTGTTTTTACGTCACATTTTTTACCTTTTTCCGATGAACCACACGGGCACAATTGTTCTAAAAAAAACATCAAAATAATTGAACGCATTCATTTGTTTTTTTTTTATTTAATTTTCTTATCTTTTCGTACGTCACACGAAACTATTCTTTACCTTCTTCCCGTGAATCACACGAGCTACATTTTGTTTTTTTTTTTTTTTTTGGAAAACGTCAATAAAACATCAACCCAAGAACAATTGAATTCATTTGTTTTTTATTTAAGTTTTTAATCGCCGTTTCCTACACGATTTTCCGCAAGCAAACGAACGAACCAACGAGGGGAATTGTTTATGTGTATGTTTGTTTAATATTTATATTTAATATTGTTTTTTTTTTTAAGATACTTTTGTTTAATATACAGGGAGATCGAAATTGATTGTCCTGATCCTACGCTACTTTCCGTGAGCTTGATATCAATAGTTACATCTATCACATGAAGGTTAGAGCGAAAAGTAATCCCGTCTTGTGGCGTGCGTAGAAAGTTACATCCAAACCTAACCTAATTAATAAAGAACATAGTTATTGTTTAATCAGATTGCCATGACAATGAAATAAACTATTTTTCGTGGATAAACTAAATCTTAGGTTATCTCGTAACTTCCCTAGATCTCATTATGTTGCTAACTTCTTTTTAATAATTGGATGTAAATATTGATATCAAGCTCGTGGAAAATAGTGTAGGATCAGGACAATCAATTTCGATCTCCCTGTACGTGTCGTCACTTTTTTTTAACGTCGATTTTTCTGAAGAGTCGTAAGTCCTGACCTTCCTCTTGTCCATCGCACATTTTTTTTGAAAACAAAACGCCAATCAAAAACAATTGTCTTTTTTCGTCTTGTTTTCGTTTTGTTGTGATGCAAAAAGAGTGAAAGGCAAAGCTCTGCGAAAGAAGCCTCCCGAAGTTAGAAGAGGAAAATCAAGCACAAACTTTAAACAAAAAGAAATAACAAAAAAAATGAAAGGAATTTGAAGAAAACAGAGTAAAAGCAAAAAAATGCTAAACAAATCAAAAACATGGCAGACTTTGTTATTTGCAGGCACTGATTTATTATTTTTTTTACTCTTTTGATTCTCATACATCAAAAGTATAATCTGATTTTTTTAAAGGAGAGAAGGAAACAAAAAAAACTGAAAGAAATGACCGCATGATACTTAGGAGGAAAAGGAAGAGGAGGAACCTGGATACCTAACGATCACGTGCAGTTGGATTTAATTAATCATAAACCTTAACCGTTTCCTTTTCAATTTAATTTTTAATTAAGACTTACTGGTAGTGGGCCCCTTCGAAGAGAATACGGTCGTACTCCGAACATTGCTGGGCGCGGAAATCTGCTATGTCCGGGCAGTCCTGAAAACAAAACTCGAATAACAACCAACAACTTCTAATCGGTTTAATAAATATACCCAGATGTGGGACGGACACTAAACACGACGTTGTTTTCCGTGTTACGATAGCAAACGCTCCACTGATAAAGACATAAAAGCCCCAAAAAATCAAAACGCCCACAGAAACGCGTACAGGGAGGAACGCAGAGGTTCAGAGCCTGGGCCCTCCTAATCGGTTTAGTTGTAACAGACTGACGATAACGATCGTTATAAATAAGCAACAACAACAACATACCAGCGAAAGTGTAACGATCATTCGTTACTGCTTGACATGACAACGCTTACACGCATTATTAGGCCCGAGTCTAAACGATTACAACGTTCACGATCATTACATAAGATTATTAAAAAGACCAACAAACAAAAAAGTTATTTAAAGGGCGTCACAGCGTCTTCATACATTTTTGCAGTACGATGCGTTGCGGACCCGCCCCGACCTAGTACGCGCCGGCCTTAAAATTGCAAATTAATTGCTATACCTTAAACTGCTCGGCGAAACTGCGTCGATTAATCACGGATTCAAATGAAAAATGGCGCAGCGACATTAAAGATCCGCTCTCAGATAGATCGTGACGAAAATTTCTTTTCGAGTGCATCGCTTGGTAGGTAGAGATATGTAAATAAATTAATTCGTTTTGACAGAGCCATTGTCTTCGTGTCTGGCTCATTACTTGATGATTTCGACCGTGTAATCGTTAGCTGTCTTTATGTAGGAAGTTAATGAGGGGCGATAAGTGCGTCGGGTATTAATTGCATGCCCATTGTATTGGCTATTGTTGAACGTCTTCCGTTTAACAGTGGATGTTATCGTAATTACGTGCAGATTTTATTTCGACCGGCATTGCAATTATTAAAGTCCACGAAGCTTGCCTTCAGGTTTACCAACAACCCTCACATCAAAGTCGATGATCGATTTGCTTGAGTTTATTATGATTTGAATAGTTTTAAACGTTTCCACTTTGTTAAAATCAAACAATGTAAACCACGAGGAGATTTTCAAATTACATAAAAAAAATTTAATGCTTCCCGAAGCCATTAAAACCTCGTGCAGCTTGAATCGAGTGATTTACGTCCCGATTTTGAGTCACCTGGAATTTTCGTAAACACCTAAAATATTCGCAGACGGTCAAGGAAAGTGAAATTGATTTTTTTGGGGGGGGAGGAAAGCGCGATGAGGCAAATTTAAAAATAAGAGCCTGTGGGCGTGCAGCACATGTAACATATTAAGGCCCCTATGTACTTATAATAACGGCAAGCCGTTTCGACATTCATTTGTTTTTTCGTTGATTCTACTCTGCGTCGCTTCATGAAATGCTAAGTGAAATGAAACGGGCGTTAGCTCTTGAAAAAGGAAGTTTCAAAAATGAAACCGACCAGAAGGGATCGAATCAAACAAAATAGTTCTTAGTCGCTTGTTTATTCGTCCTTTCTATAATCAGCATTTCACGAAATGCCAAATCAAACATAATGGCTGTTAGACTTTTGATTTTTAACGCTCGACATTCATTTGTTTTTCTCTTTCATTCTATCCTTGGCGTTTCATGAAATGCTTTCGACTTTTAACGCTCCCCCGGAGAACAGTCGAATTCATTTGTTTGTTCGTTCATTCTATTCTTAACTTTTCACGAAATTTCAAGAATAAAATGAACGAAAACGTTCCCCCTGAGAATACTCGATATTAATTTGTTTTTCCCTTTCATTCTATCGTTAGCGTTTCATGAAATGCTTTTGACTTTTAACACTCCCCCGGAGTACAGTCGAATTCATTTGTTCGTTCGTTCATTCTATTCTTAACATTTCACGAAATTTCAAGAATAAAATGAACGAAAACGTTCCTCCTTAATTTGTTTTTCTCTTTCATTCTATCCTTGGCGTTTCATGAAATGCTTTCGACTTTTAACACTCCCCCGGAGTACAGTCGAATTCATTTGTTCGTTCGTTCATTCTATTCTTAACAATTCACGAAATTCCAAGAATAAAATGAACGAAAACGTCCCCCCTGAGAATACCCGACAATAATTTGTTTTTCTCTTCCATTCTATCCTTAGGGTTTCATGAAATGCTTTTGACTTTTAACACTCCCCCGAGAGAACAGTCGAATTCATTTGTTCGTTCGTTCATTCTATTCTTAACATTTCACGAAATTCCAAGAATAAAATGAACGAAAACGTCCCCCCTGAGAATACCCGACATTAATTTGTTTTTCCCTTTCATTCTATCCTTAGCGTTTCATGAAACGCTTTTGACTTTTAACACTCCCCCGGAGAACAGTCGAATTCATTTGTTCGTTCGTTCATTCTATTCTTAACATTTCACGAAATTCCAAGAATAAAATGAACGAAAACGTTCCTCCTGAGAATACTCGACATTAATTTGTTTTTCTCTTTCATTCTATCCTTGGCGTTTCATGAAATGCTTTCGACTTTTAACACTCCCCCGGAGTACAGTCGAATTCATTTGTTCGTTCGTTCATTCTATTCTTAACATTTCACGAAATTCCAAGAATAAAATGAACGAAAACGTCCCCCTGAAAATACTCGACAATAATTTGTTTTTCTCTTTCATTCTATCCTTAGCGTTTCATGAAATGCTTTTGACTTTTAACATTTGTTCGTTCGTTCTATTCTTAACATTTCATGAAATTTCTAGAATAAAACGAACGAAAACGCTAACAATTTATGAAATGTCAAGAATAGAACGCACGAAGAAGCAAACGAATGTCGACTCTTCTCCGGGGGAGTGTTATGAATCGAAAGCACTTCATGAAATGCTGATAATAGAATCACCGAGAAAGACTAATAACTATTTTGCTTTACTTTAGCATTTCATGAGACGAAACAGTAACCGAATGTCGATTATTCTCCGGAGGAGTGTAAAAAAAACAAAAGACTAACAACTATTCTGTATCATTTAGCGGCATTTCATGACACGCTGATAATACAATGAACGAGAAAATAAATTAATGGCGACTATCAAGAGAATTTCATGAAATGCTGTGAATAGAATGCACGAAGAAACAAACGAATGTCGACTTTTCTCCGGGGGAGTGTTAAAAATCGAAAGCACTTCATGAAATGCTGAGAATAGAATCAACGAGAAAGACTAACAACTATTTTGTTTTACTTCAGCATTTCATGAGACGAAACAATAACTGAACGTCGATTATTCTCCGGAGGAGTGTTAAAAAACAAAAGACTAACAACTATTCTGTGTCATTTAGCAGCATTTCATGACGCGCTGATAACGCAATGAACGAGAAAATAAATCAACGGCGACTATTCTCCGGAGGAGTGTTAACAATCGAGAGAATTTCATGAAACGCAAGGAATAGAATGAAAGAAAAAACAAAGGTCGACTATTCTCCGGACGGGCGTTAAAAAGTAAAAAGCATTTCGTGAAATGCTAAGAACAGAATAAACGAGAAAAGAGAGGGGCGTTACAAATCAAAAGACTAACGACTATTTACTTTCGTTTAGCATTTCAGCTGAGAATGGAATGAACGAAAAAACAAACGAAAGTCGAGTATTTTCCGGAGGAATGTTAGAAATAGAAAATGCATTTCATGAAATGCTGAGAATAGAACGAACGGGAAAACAAATGAAGTCTGGAGGACATGAAATGCTATGAATAGAATGAAAGAAAAAACAAATGTCGACGGTTCTCCGGGCGGGCGTTAAAAATAAAAAGCATTTCGTGAAATGCTAAGAACAGAATAAACGAGAAAGGAGAGGGGCGTTACAAATCAAAAGACTAACGACTATTTAGCGTTTCGTTTAGGATTTCAGCTGAGAATGGAATAAACGAAAAAACAAACGAACGTCGAGTATTTTCCGGAGGAATGTTAGAAATAGAAAATGCATTTCATGAAATGCTGAGAATAGAATGAACGAGAAAACAAGGAGGAGGGTTAAAAATCAAAACTCTTAACAACTGTTTTGTTTCATTTAGCATTTTGCGAAATGCTAAGAATAGAAAGAACGAAAAAACAAATGACAGTCGAAAGTCCTCCGAAGAAGTGTTAAGAAATCAAAAGATTAACAATTGTTGTGTTTCATTTAGTCCCTTCTGGCCGTTGACATTTCTTCAAGCGCTAGTTTTTCAATTCTTCGTTTCAAAAGCTTTCCTTTGCCATTTCATTTTCGGCCTTTCATTGTTCATCTTTTAAATATCTTTCGTTTTTGGTTTATCGAAATGTTCTAGATTTTTGACACTCCTCCGGAGAATAATAGAATTCATTTCTTTGTTCGTTCATTCTATTCTTAACATTTCATGAAATTTCAAGAATAAAATGAACGAAAACGTTAACAATTTATGAAATGCCAAGAATAGAATGCAGGAAGAAACAAACGAATGTTAAAAATCGAGAGAATTTCATGAAACGCTATGAATAGAACGAAAGAAAAAACAAATGTCGACTGTTCTCCGGGCGGGCGTTAAAAATAAAAAGCATTTCGTGAAATGCTAAGAATAGAATAAACGAGAAAGGAGAGAGGCGTTACAAATCAAAAGACTAACGACTATTTAGCGTTTCGTTTAGGATTTCAGCTGAGAATGGAATGAACGAGAAAACAAACGAAAGTCGAGCATTTTCCGGAGGAATGTTAGAAATAGAAAATGCATTTCACGAAATGCTGAGAATAGAATGAACGAGAAAACAAATGAACGTCTGGAGGAGCGTTAAAAATCGAAAGTCTTAACAACTATTTTGTTTCATTTAGCATTTCGCCAAATTCCAAGAATAGAAAGAACGAGAAAACAAATGACAGTCGACAATCCTCCGGAGAAGTGTTAAGAAATCAGAAGATTGTGTCTCATTCGGTACCTTTTGGCCATTGCCATTGTTGGCATTTCTTCAAGCGCTGGTTCTTCATTTCTTCATTTCAAAAGCTTTCCTTCGCCATTTCATTTTCGGCCTTTCATTGTTCATCTTTTAAATGATCTTTTGCTTCTGGTTTATCGAAATGTTCTAGATTTTTGACACTCCCCCGGAGAATAGTCGAATTCATTTGTTTGTTCGTTCACTCTATTCTTAACATTTCATGAAATTTCAAGAATAAAATGAACGAAAACGTTAATAACAATTTATGAAATGCCAAGAATAGAAAGCAGGAAGAAACAAAGGAAAGTCGACTTTTCTCCGGGGGAGTATTAAAAATCGAAAGCATTTCATGAATGTTAGAAATAGAAAATGCATTTCATGAAATGTTAAGAATAGAATGAACGAGAAGACAAATGAACGTCTGGAGGAGCGTTAAAAATTGAAAGTCTTAACAACTATTTTGTTTCATTTGGCATTTCTCGAAATGCTAAGAATAGAAAGAACGAAAAAACAAATGACAGTCGATAGTCCTCCGGAGAAACGTTAAGAAATCAGAAGATTGTGTTTCATTCGGTACCTTCCGGCCGTTGTCATTTCTTCAAGCGATAGTTCTTCATTTTAAAAGCTTTCCTTCGCCATTTCATTTTCGGCCTTTCATTGTTCATCTTTTAAATAATCTTTTGACAAATAACAAAGACAAATGAACGATTGGAGGAGCGTTAAAAATCAAAAGTCTTGACAACAATTTTGTTTCATTTGGCATTTCGCGAAATGCTAAGAATAGAAAGAACCAAAAAACAAATGACAGTCGACAGTCCTCCGGAGAAGTGTTAAGAAATCAGAATTCATCTTTTAAATGATCTTTTGTTTCTGGTTTATCGAAATGTTCTAGATTTTTGACACTCCTCCTGAGAATAGGTCGAGACGTTCGCTTGTCGCTTCGTTCATTCTATTCTTGGCATTTCATGAAATTTCAAGAATAAAATATTTTAGGGGTATTTCAATTTCACGCAGTTTTACAGCTTTTCGGACGAGTGCATTTGGGAGGCGGAGTGCAATCGTGAAGGCGACTAAGCAATAGATGGCGTTGCTACAACTACAGTAGAGAACAAAATTCGAAGCTTTTCATTAAATTATCAAACAAAGAAAGAAGACGATTTTTAAATCTTCTCTACGGAATGTACAGCGAATAAAAACGAAACTCAACTTAATTTGAAATTCCCAAATTCGTATTAAAAGCCATCATCAGGTTGGAGCGAAACGCGAACGAAACAATTTCGCTTTATAATTGATTTTTTTTTAACAGCCACATATTAAGGCCCCTATTTACTTCTTACCCCCTATCACCCCAATCTGAAAAGTGTGAGTAGAAGCAAATTTGTAAACCAAAGATAACAAACACAAAAAACAGAGTTTTATTTTCGTCCCGTGTATTTTTAGCCTTTGGACGTCGCCTAAAGAGAAGGCGCAAAGAGTCGCTCTCGTTGGATTGATTATCTTCGTTGGCCGTTTTCGCGGATAATGACGTACTTCTTTAATTAGTATGGACAGAAGTAGGGCACGGATATAAGTCAACGTCTGCGTTTGCAGGAAATCCTAACGAACGCGTATGCAAATCGTATTTACTGCAGGAAGCAATCACTCCATGTCCTTACACAATGGACGGCAAACGACGGCGATGGCTTTATTCTTATGGCGTGACGGGAAAACTAAGAGCCTACTTTCGATTATGATGGGACGGTGGGCAATTCAACTTCTTTGTGATCGATTCGAAGCGGCGGCGTTCCATTTTGCTATGAAAATCCGAGAGTAGGTGTGAAACGACTTCAAACGTGGATGGAAAGAGAAAACGAGTGAAAACTTACCTGGGTGTTACAGGAAAAATGTCTTTTGGTTGGCCCCTGGCACGTATACCCCGGTGTACATTGCCTCTCCTGCGTGGACACGCCACCTCCGCAAGTTCTTGAGCAGGCGCTGGGCGTCGACCATTCCAACCATGGCCCTGCATCCGGGTCATCCCCGTTCGTTACGTAACTACCCGGTAGGAAGAGATGCGCCCCCTGTTGTCTTTTGAATCGATCGCGAAGGTGCCTTATATGCTGCAAGAAAAAATCAACACGTCAGCGATTGATCAACCAATCAATCAATCAAACAAGTACATGAGGGTAATAAAAACTAAGTCTATTTACTTAGACCGCCCGCCATCCAGGAATTAATTGGAACTATGATTGATGGTCTGTGCATGCGTGTGTGTGTGTGTGTAAGGGAAGAAAGTCTTAATCATGCTTAAACTATAAAACCGTCCCGTTTTAATGTAGGCCGCGACTTAATTGTTTATACTGTCGTATCCGAACGGGCGTAATATAACAATTTATTACTTCACATGTCGGACGTTTTATTGCGTCGTGATGTAACTGTCGCTTAAGTCACTGCCAAATTTATTTGGTTCCTTATTTGTTTTCTCGTTAAAATTACACACGCTGCCATTTCCGAGCCCGCGCATATTAATGGTGGCATTTCGGGCCGTTGCTTTTAAAAAGCGATTGTGTTATAATTTCGCCATTGAATATGTATTCGAAATTTACGACGAGCGACGAGGAAATAAATTATGCACCTATGAAATGACGCCGTTATAAATAAGTATGATCCGTTCGTGGTAGCGATTTGAAATGAATTGACAATCGATTTTGAGGTGTCACTAACATAATGATTGCATTTGCATTACCCGCCTGCATTGTCCCTGCTAATCTTGTTTTGTATGCGTTGTATTTTAGGCTGACGTAATTTTTTTCCTCACTCACTTGAAATCTACTTATACTTGGAAACGACGTTGCATTTGCATCAAGCAAAAAAAAATTGAAGTAATTCGATTTCGTTTAGCAATTCAAAATTAATTGACGAGTTTCCTCGGAATTTTTCACGGAAAATACGTTCCCATTGAACGGGCAGATTAATTCCCAAAAACTAATTAACGATTCGCTTCTAAATTAAAACGAATTAATTTACAACCAACCGCGCCTAATTAACTCTGTTGTAGCCTAGAGATGATTTAATTTCGTGGCGAACTTTTCCCTGTAAGCTCGGGCACTGAAATAACAAACAACTTTCTCTGCGCCTCCTTATTTAAAAAAGCTCGAAAAACAATCGCGATTTAGCCACAAATCGTTCGAAATTCAAGTTTCTTTCATTTTTAATAAAATAATAATGATAAAGCTGGTTTGAAACCACAAAATAGAGTGCAACCTCTTTAATCCGGACAGTTAAAAACGTGAAGGCTTGACCGGATTAGCGATTCGTCCGGATTAGCGAAGAAGGCACAATGCATTACAAACTTTAAACTAAATAGCTTTCGTTTTTAATAAATAATAATCAAGCTATTGTAAAGCCACATAAAGAAGGCAATCAAGGAAGAAATGGGGCAATGAAATACAAAACGATCTTTGAATTCCGAAGTATTAAAGGCTTAAGGCCTTGAAGACGATGAAATTGGGAATCAAAGTTATAAGGAAAGCAATTAAGGAAGAAATGGACCTTTATGTACTTTGTACCATGGGGAAAACAATCAAAAAAGACATGAAGGAATGAAGTTCAAAAAGAATTCTGAAGTAACAAAGGTTTAAAGCCTTGAAGGCGAGGAAATTGGGAATCAAAATCGAATAGAACCCACTGGCACGTCTTTGAGAGCAAGCCAAGGTCTCTTTTACCATAGGGAAAACAATCAAGGCAGAGATGGAGGATTGAAGTACAAAAGGAGTCCTTGAATTCTTAACTGCCAAAGGTTTAGGGCCTTGAAGACGAGAAAATGGGAAATCAATGCCGAATAGAAGATACTAGCATGGGTTTTAGAGCAAGCGTAGGCCTTTTGCACCATAAGGAAGGCAATCAAGGAAGAAATGGGGCAATGAAATGCAAAAGGATCTTTGAATTCCGAAGTATTAAAGGCTTAAGGCCTTGAAGACGAAGAAATGGGAAAATAAAGTCGAATAGAAGACACTGGCTTGCCTTTTGGAATAAGCCAAAGTCTTTAGTGCCACAGGGAAGACCAATTAAGGAAGAGATGGAGCAATGAAATACAAAAGGGGTCTTTGAATTCTTAACTGCTGGAGATCTTTTGTATTACAAGGAAAACAACCAAAGAAAAAATTAAGTAATGAGTACAAAGGTGTCTTGCAAAAGGTTTAAGGCCCTGAAGACGATGAAATGGGGAATCAAAGTCATAAGGAAAGCAATTAAGGAAGAAATGGACCTTTATGTACTTTGTACCATGGGGAAAACAATCAAGAAAGACATGAAGGAATGAGGTTCAAAAAGAATTCTGAAGTAACAAAGGTTTAAAGCCTTGAAGACGAGGAAATTGGGAATCAAAATCGAATAGAAGCCACTGGCACGTCTTTGAGAGCAAGCCAAGGTCTCTTTTACCATAGGGAAAACAATCAAGGCAGAGATGGAGGATTGAAGTACAAAAGCAGTCCTTGAATTCTTAATTACCAAAGTCTTAAGACTTTGAAGACGAGAAAATGGAGAACCAATGTCGAATAGAAGATACTGGAATGGATCTTAGAGCAAGCGAAGGCCTTTCGTACCATAAAGAAGGTAATCAAGGAAGAGATGGGGTAATGAAGTACAAAAGGATCTTTGAATTCCGAAGTATAAAAGGCTTAAGGCTTTGAAGACGAAGAAATGGGGAAATAAAGTCGAATAGAAGACACTAGCACGTCTTTTGGAACAAGCCAAGGTCCCTTGTACCACGGGGAAAACAATCAAGGAAGACTGGAGTAATGAAGTACAAAAGGAGTCCTTGAATTCTTAACTGCCAAAGGCTTAGGGCCTTGAAGACGAGGAAATGGGGAATTAATGTCGAATAGAAAATACTGGCATAGCTTTTAGAGCAAATGAAGTCCTTTTGCACCATAAGGAAGGCAATCAAGGAAGAAATAGGGTAATGAAGTACAAAAGAATCTTTGAATTCCGAAGTATGAAAGATGTAAGGCTCTGAAGATGAGAAAATGGGGAATCAAAGTCGAATAGAAGACAGCGTCACTTGTTTTGGAGCAAGCCAAGGTCTTGTACCACAGGGAAAACAATCAAGCAAGAGACGGAGCAATGAAGTACAAAAGGAGTCCTTGAATTTTTAACTGCCAAAGGGTTAATGCCTTGGAG
The DNA here is from genome assembly GCA_039766575.1 of Serrognathus titanus. Classification (NCBI taxonomy): domain Eukaryota; kingdom Metazoa; phylum Arthropoda; class Insecta; order Coleoptera; family Lucanidae; genus Serrognathus; species Serrognathus titanus. The sequence continues at coordinate 57,035,504 of CM077911.1, forward strand.
TCGAGGAAATGGGAAATCAAAGTCGAATAATGAACACTGGCACGTCTTTTGGAGCAAGCGAAAGACTTTTCTACCATAAGGAAAGCAATCAAGGAAGAAATGGAAACATGTACAGTGCGACTTCTTTATTTCGGACAATTAACAACGTAAGACTCATTCGGATTGGCGGATTGGAATCACCTCTTCCACGTCCTCTAGCAATTTTTCCTTTGTTATTGGGTGTAGTGGTTTTGTTGTAGTCTATTTTCAATCCATTCAATTTTGACGATAGATTTGAAAGCTTGGCAGTTGAACTTGCTTGCAGTGAACAAATTCTTGACCAGATCGGCCACTCGTTGTATGTATTTACCACGTGAATACAAAAATACAAAAAAGAAATCGCGTACACCTTCAAAATCAAGAACTTTTTGTTTTGTAAATGGATATTTTGACATATTTCCAAAAATCTAGGTTATAATCTGACAATTTCGTCGATAGAAGGTCAAACAAGATCCTCGTCGCATTTATTTACGAATGATTACCAGATTTCAACATAATTTTTGTTCGGTTCTAAAAAATAATAAGTTGTCAACATAATCGATAATTTCAACATCATTTTATAAATCTTCATTGTAAAGAGATTGTGCAACCTCTTTAATCCGGACAATTAAAAGCATAGGGTTCATCCGGATTAGCGATTCGTCCGGATTAGTGAACAAGGCACAATGCAACACAAAAACAATTAGATACGTTCGAAATTATTTCACCAATTTTTTAACTAATTAAACAAGTGCCAATTAATTTCTTTTCTTTTTAACAAATGAAAGTTCGCCCGGATTAGCGAACGTGGCACAACGCAATACAAAAGCAATTAGATTCGTTCGAAGTGATTTAACTTTAAATTTCGCTCGTTTTTAATAAATCATGACAAAGCTGGTGTAAAACTGAATGCAGTGCGACCTCTTTAATTCGGCCAATTAAAAACGTAAGGCTCGTCCGAATTATAGTGAACAAGGAAGACACAATGCATCATAAAAAAATTAAATTCGTTCGAAATGGTTTAACTTTAAATTTCTTTCCTTTTCAATAAATAATAACAAAAGTAATTGAAAACCAAATACGTACAGTGTTATCTCTTTAATTCAGACAATTAAAAGTGTAAGGCTCGTCTAGATTAGTGAACAAGGAAGGCACAATGCATTACAAAAAAAATTATTTCGTTCGAAATGGTTTAACTTTAAATTCCTTTCGTTTTTAATAAATTCTAATCTCTTTAATCCGGATAATTAAAAGCGTAAGGCTCGTCTGGATTAGTTAACATTAAAGGCACAATGCATCATAAAAAAATTAAATTCGCTCGAAATGGTTTAACTTTAAATTTCTTTCGTTTTTAATGAATGGCAATAAAAGTAGCCTAAAACCAAATACGCACACTGTAATCTTTTTAATCCGGACCACTGTAACCTCTTTAATCCGGATCACTGTAACCTCTTTAATCCGGACAATTAAAAGCGCAAGGCTCGTCCGGATTAGTGAATAAGGAAAGCACAATGCATTACAAAAGAAAAATTAAATTCGTTCGAAATTTCTTTTTAATATCTCCCATTGTTCTTGTTTTACTTCCATGCCGTTTGTCATTTGTTTTCGTATTTAGTTGTATACGCAATCTGCTATCGTTTACTTTTCTTCGCAGTTTGCCATTTTTTGTTTTGCGATTTATTTTGTCGCATTTGTTTCGATTCTCTTTGTTTTGTTTCATTTGTTTTGATTATCTTGTGCTTTTTTTTGTTTCATTGGCGATCGTCATGGTTCTAGATCGCGTTCTTCTGTTCGTAAGTTGGTTGATCATTTTGTTTGCATTTTACGTTTTTTTTTTTAATTTCATTTTCATTCATGTGCTATCGTTTCGTTTTTGTTTTGTAATCTTCCATTGTCGTTTATCGTTTGTTTTCGTATTTAGTTGTACGCAATCTGCTATCGTTTACTTTTTCTTCGCCGTTTGCTGTTTTATTGTTTTGAGATTTGTTTTCTTTTAATTGTTTTCTTTCATTCGATTCGATTGTCTTCTGTTTTCTTTCTCATTGACGTTTGTCATTTGTTTGTCTATCGTGTTCTCCTGTCTTTAAGTTGGTCGATCGTTTCTGTTGCATTTTACGTTTTTTTTTAAATTTCTTGTTTAATTTGCCGTCTTTTCTTATTTGTTTTGTAATCTCTTATTATCATTTTTTTATGCTTAAATGCCGTTTGTCATTTGTTTTGTATTTAGTTGTGTACGCAATCCGCTATCGTTTACTTTTTTCGCCGTTTGCTATTTTTTGTTTTGCGATTTATTTTGTTGCATTTCTTTCGATTCTCTTTGTTTTGTTTCATTTGATTTGATTGTCTTGTGCTTTTTTTTGTTTCATTGGCGATCGTCATTTGTTTTTCTTGTGGTCCTAGATCACGTTCTCCTGTTCGTAAGTTGGTTGATCATTTTGTTTGCATTTTACGTTTTTTTTTTAAATTTCATTTTCATTTTAATTCATGTGCTGTCTTTTCTTTTTTGTTTTGTAATCTTCCATTGTTTTTTTTTTACTTCAATGCCGTTTGTGATTTGTTTTCGTATTTAGTTGTATACGCAATCTGCTATCATTCACTTTTTCTTCACCGTTTGCTATTTTTTGTTTTGCGATTTGTTTTGTTGCATTTGTTTCGATTCTCTTTGTTTTGTTTCATTTGCTTCGATTGTCTTGTGGTTTCTTTTTTCTGATTGGCGATCGTCATTTGTTTTTCTAGTAGTCCTAGATCGCGTTCTCCTGTTCGTAAGTTTTTGATCGTTTTGTTTGCATTTTACGTTTTTTTTTTAAATTTCATTTTCATTTTCATTCATCTGCTGTCGTCGTTTCGTTTATGTTTTGTGATCTCCCATTGTCTTCTCTTCACTTCAGTGCCGTTTGTCATTTGTTTTTGTATTTACTTGTACGCAATCTGCAATCGTTTACTTTTTCTTCACCGTTTGCTGTTTTCTTTTGTTTTGCGATTTGTTTTCTTTCATTTGTTTCGATTGTCTTGTGCTTTCTTTCTCATTGGCGTTTGTCATTTGTTTGTCTATCGTGTTCTCCTGTTTTTAAGTTGGTCGATCATTTCTGTTGCATTTTACGTTTTTTTTTTAATTTTCCTGTTTAATTTGCCGTCTTTTCTTTTTTGTTTTGTAATCTCTTATTTTTTTCTTTTTGTTTCAGTGCCGTTTGTCATTTGTCTTCTTATTTAGTTGTGTACGCAATTTGCGATCGTTTACTTTTTCTTCGCCGTTTGACATTTTTTGTTTTGGGATTTATCTTGTTGCATTTGTTTCGATTCTTTTTGTTTTGTTTCATTTGTTTTGATTGTCTTGTGCTTTTTTTTGTTTCATTGGCGATCGTCATTTGTTTTTCTAGTGGTCCTAGATCGCGTTCTCCTGTTCGTAAGTAGTTGATCATTTTGTTTGCATTTTACGTTTTTTTTTTTTAAATTTCATTTTCATTCATGTGCTATCTTTTCTTTTTTGTTTTGTAGTCACCCCTTGTCTTTTTTCACTTCAATGCCGTTTGTCATTTGTTTTTGTATTTACTTGTAGGCAATCTGCAATCGTTTACTTTTCCTTTACCGTTTGCTGTTTTTTTTTTGTTTTGCAATTTGTTTTCTTTCATTTGTTTCGACTGTCTTGTGCTTTCTTTCTCATTGGCATTTGTCATTTGTTTGTCTATCGTGTTCTCTTGTCTTTAAGTTGGTCGATTATTTCTGTTGCATTTTACGTTTTTTTTTTTTAAACTTCCTGTTTAATTTGCCGTCTTTTCTTTTTTGTTTTGTAATCTCTTATTACTTTTTCTTTTTGTTTCAATGCCGTTTGTCATTTGTTTTCGTATTTAGTTGTGTACGCAATCTGCTATCGTTTACTTTTTCTTCGCCGTTTGCTATTTTTTGTTTTGCGATTTATTTTGTCGCATTTGTTTCGATTCTTTTTGTTTTGTTTCATTTGTTTCGATTGTCTTGTGCTTTTCTTTTCTCATTGGCGATCGTCATTTGTTTTTTCTAGTGGTCCTAGATCGCGTTCTCCTGTTCGTAAGTTGGTTGATCGTTTTGTTTGCATTTTACGTTTTATTTTTTAAATTTCATTTTCATTTTCATTCATGTGCTGTCTTTTCTTTTTTGTTTTGTAATCTTCCATTGTTTTTTTTTTACTTCAATGCCGTTTGTCATTTGTTTTCGTATTTAGTTGTATACGCAATCTGCTATCATTCACTTTTTCTTCGCCGTTTGCTATTTTTTGTTTTGCGATTTGTTTTGTTGCATTTGTTTCGATTCTCTTTGTTATGTTTCATTTGCTTCGATTGTCTTGTGGTTTCTTTTTTCTGATTGGCGATCGTCATTTGTTTTTCTAGTAGTCCTAGATCGCGTTCTCCTGTTCGTAAGTTTTTGATCGTTTTGTTTGCATTTTACGTTTTTTTTTTAAAATTTCATTTTCATTTTAATTCATGTGCTGTCTTTTCTTTTTTGTTTTGTAATCTTCCATTGTTTTTTTTTTACTTCAATGCCGTTTGTGATTTGTTTTCGTATTTAGTTGTATACGCAATCTGCTATCATTCACTTTTTCTTCACCGTTTGCTATTTTTTGTTTTGCGATTTGTTTTGTTGCATTTGTTTCGATTCTCTTTGTTTTGTTTCATTTGCTTCGATTGTCTTGTGGTTTCTTTTTTCTGATTGGCGATCGTCATTTGTTTTTCTAGTAGTCCTAGATCGCGTTCTCCTGTTCGTAAGTTTTTGATCGTTTTGTTTACATTTTACGTTTTTTTTTTAAATTTCATTTTCATTTTCATTCATCTGCTGTCGTCGTTTCGTTTATGTTTTGTGATCTCCTATTGTCTTCTCTTCACTTCAGTGCCGTTTGTCATTTGTTTTCGTATTTAGTTGTATACGCAATCTGCTATCATTCACTTTTTCTTCGCCGTTTGCTATTTTTTGTTTTGCGATTTATTTTGTTGCATTTGTTTCGATTCTTTCCGCTTTGTTTCATTTGTTTTGATTGTCTTGTGCTTTTTTTTGTTTCATTGGCGATCGTCATTTGTTTTTCTAGTGGTCCTAGATCGCGTTCTCCTGTTCGTAAGTTGGTTGATCGTTTTGTTTGCATTTTACGTTTTTTTTTTTTAATTTCATTTTCATTCATGTGCTATCTTTTCTTTTTTGTTTTGTAATCACCCCTTGTCTTTTTTCGCTTCAATGCCGTTTGTTATTTGTTTTTGTATTTACTTGTAGGCAATCTGCAATCGTTTACTTTTTCTTTACCGTTTGCTGTTTTTTTTTGTTTTGCAATTTGTTTCGACTGTCTTGTGCTTTCTTTCTCATTGGCATTTGTCATTTGTTTGTCTATCGTGTTCTCTTGTCTTTAAGTTGATCGATTATTTCTGTTGCATTTTACGTTTTTTTTAATTTCCTGTTTAATTTGCCGTCTTTTCTTTTTTTGTTTTCTAATTTCTTATTATTATTTTTTTTGCTTCAATGCTGTTTGTCTTTTGTTTTTGTATTTAGTTGTATACGCGACCTGCGATCGTTTACTTTTTCTTCGCCGTTTGCTATTTTTTTGTTTTGCGATTTATTTTGTTGCATTTGTTTCGATTATCTTTGTTTTGTTTCATTTGTTTTGATTGTCTTGTGCTTTTTTTTGTTTCATTGGAGATCGTCATTTGTTTTTCTAGTGGTCCTAGATCGCGTTCTCCTGTTCGTAAGTTGTTGATCATTTTGTTCGCATTTTACGTTTTTTTTTTAAATTTCATTTTCATTTTCATTCATCTGCTGTCGTCGTTTCGTTTTTGTTTTGTGATCTCCCATTGTCTTTTCTTCACTTCAATGTCGTTTGTCATTTGTTTTCGTATTTAGTTGTACGCAATCTGCGATCGTTTACTTTTTCTTCGTCGTTTGCCATTTTTTGTTTTGCGATTTAATTTGTCGCATTTGTTTCGATTCTCTGTGTTTTGTTTCATTTGTTTTGATTGTCTTGTGCTTTCTTTTTTTCTCATTGGCGATCGTCATTTGTTTTTCTAGTGGTCCTAGATCGCGTTCTCCTGTTCGTAAGTTGTTGATCGTTTTGTTTGCATTTTACGTTTTTTTTTTTTAATTTCATTTTCATTCATGTGCTGTCTTTTCTTTTTTGTTTTGCAATCTCCCATTGTCTTTTTTCACTTCAAGCCGTTTGTCATTTGTTTTCGTATTTAGTTATGTACGCAATCTGCTATCGTTTACTTTTTCTTCGCCGTTTGACATTTTTTGTTTGGCGATTTGTTTAGTCCCATTTGTTTCTCTTTGTTTTGTTTCATTTGTTTTGATTGTCTTGTGCTTTTTTTGTTTCATTGTGCTTTTTTTTCATTGGCGATCGTCATTTGTTTTTCTAGTGATCCTAGATCGCGTTCTCCTGTTCGTAAGTTGGTTGATCATTTTGTTCGCATTTTACGTTTCATTTTTTAAATTTCATTTTCATTTTCATTCATCTGCTGTCGTCGTTTCGTTTTTGTTTTGTGATCTCCCATTGTCTTTTCTTCACTTCAATGCCGTTTGTCATTTGTTTTTGTATTTAGTTGTACGCAACCTGCTCCTATCGTTTACTTTTTCTTCGCCGTTTGCTATTTTTTTGTTTTGCGATTTATTTTGTTGCATTTGTTTCGATTCTCTTTGTTTTGTTTCGATTGTCTTGTGCTTGTTTTTTGTTTCATTGGTGATTGTCAAATGTTTTGGTTCTAAATCGCGTTCTCCTGTTCGTAAGTTGGTCGATAATTTTTTTCACATTTTTTTTTTTAATTTCGTTTTCATTTTCGTTTATGTACTATCTTTCTTTTTTGTTTTTTAATTGATCGCGTTTATGGTTTTTTTTTTTCGTAAAATTGATGTAAATGTTTGGCAGCTTCTTCAGAATAAACAGTAAGTAATGGAGATGAATTGTCAACACTTACTACTTATCCTGAAGAAGCTGTCGAAGGTACATACAGCGAAACGTCGACATTTACATGAATTGTATGGTGTCCCATCAATTGTAATTATTATTGGCAGAAAAAGCGAGATGCAGAATCATAACTAAAACCTATTTTCATCTTCTTTTCTTTAAATGAAAGGCAATGAGAGTTTTCATGTAACAATAAATATGTTCATCAAATAAAATGAAAATAAGGGAAAAGGCATTTTCATATGGGAACACATCTCGGTACAGAAACTACCATTTTAGTTTTTTTTTCCTGATCGATAATGACCTTCATCACGTAATCTCAAACGAAATACGTAATCGATCCTGTAATACCATCCACCCGTTGATTAATTAACGAAATTATACTGCAAGTAATGAACCGCATTCTTCCCCTAGCAGGCCTGATATTTAATTCGTGTTATTTAGGTGCGTTTATTTAGGTTTAATTGAGGCATTAATAAAGTGCACGGCCGACCACCTGTTTCCCACAGTTTACAAGCAACTTGACCTCCGCAGAATTCTTTCAGGATTCGGAATTCTTCAATTCAGTTCGGTCCGCTCTGAAACCGTTCCGTTCTGCTTCGCGCGCTCTACGTGCACAAGACGAATCGATCGATGTTTGCTTTACGATCTAATTTCAAATTCGTATGTGTATACACTTGGGGGGGCCTTGATAATTTCAGCTTACACACGTGTAAAATCAACATAACACTTTCTACGTACGAGTATATGATATCATAGCGCGTGGAAAAAATACCATAAAGGTGTTTATGGTTTATAGAATTTGCTCAGGATATTTTAAAAGTATCCTTAAATGTAACAGAAAAAATTAAAGCACACTTTTAAATCCCCCAAGTTACAAGCCAAGAAACGAAAAAAAAATGTTTGTTTTCGTAAGTTTCTTTCAATGGGAAGGAAGCAGTTATTCGTTCAAAATCGATGCTAGAAAAATAAATGTCGGCTCGAAATTTATTGCCCCCTTTTAAGCTTCAGACAGTTCAACTCATCCTCGTTTAATTGCAATTTATTGCAAATAAATGGGGGGCTTAATTAGTCATGCAAAATTCGCTCGTCATCGCGTGCCTCGAAGAAGAGGAGCAATGCACTTCGGCGAAATAACTGATAACGTTATAATTATCGTTAATTAACGGCTGGATGCTATATTAACAATGCAAACAAACGACTGCAAAGATTAACGCTATTTGTTCTTTGCGAGTGTCACTGGCTAGTTAACTCCTAATTAATTAAGAGAGTTGAAGAGAGTTTTCGGCCAATAAATTAGTGGTAATTATTTTTTATAATTAAACATTGACCTACCAATTAGCGAAACGAATTATAAATGCTTAACTTGAAACGTTAAAACAAGGTCCCCGGATAGCATCGGCAAGGGGTATTACCACCTACCAGTTTACGACGCCGATTTTTTACGAAAATTTAAATTGCGAGTTTAAGTCGCACCGCCATAACTGTCAGTCGCGCGAGATTTATTTAAATAATGCAGATTCGCCATGAATATTAAAGTTGGAAAAAATCAATATCGTATATTCGCAATATTTAAACAATCCCTGACGTTTATTGTCCATAATCTTCTTTTACTGCTTTTTCTCTCTCTGAATACTTTATGGTCTACGTGATCTACCTTTATTTATCCGGAAAGTTATTACAAAAAGCAGCTGCTTGAATTGAATTAGCATCTTTGGGCTTCGCCGAGAAGTGCAAAAAAAGAGCACGGAACTTATTAGAGCAAATCACGTTAGGAAATTGCCAGAGATCGGATCGTGGGTCCAACGATCCCGTTTGGACAAAAACCAGAAACCCGATTGACTGTAACCCAATCACGAACCGGCGACATTGAATTTTATTAATAACCGCTGAGTAATCGCGAACCGTTGTAAGCAGACTACAACTAGACGAGGCCCATGCAATTCGAGAACGAATACATATTTATGGAGCAATGCGAGGTTTTTTTTATCATCCATTCTGGAGCTGACACTTCCTGTTCCACATTTGGGCGGCCTGCGCGTTTCAGAGTGATGTGACGAAGCGAATTTGGTCCTCAAGTGGTGCGGAGTAAAAGTCGAAGGACAATGATTGAATCTTATTTTATCTGATGGCCTTTATTTAAAAAGTCAACTTGAAATTTGACCATTGTTTGCTTACCGTTACGAAATCGGAAAGTTGCTTTCCAGCTCCAAATATTCCGCTCTCACCAGAGACAAATTAAGATAACAAATACCCAGGGTGATCCTTGAAGGAACCCACAGGAAAATACTGACGAAAGAAAGGACTTTTGTAACTGTTGAAGCTAAAAGTCTACATACGTATAGAATAAATACATGTAGGTACAGTCAGCATCAAACAATAAACTGATAGACAAAAAAAAAAACATTAATAATCTCTAAGTCAACAGAAGAATGCTCTCTTTCAATAAAAAATAAAATTAAAAAAAATAGGTACAATATACAGGGTGTCTTACAAAAGAAATCAATTCATTTGTCTTTTCGTTTTAATAATAATTAATATTGGTCTATAAACAACGGAGCTATGGCTTGGGGCATTAATTCAAAGAAGAGGTACAATACACAGGGTGTCTTACTAATAAAAATCTCTACCAGATATAATAATAAAAAATATACAGAGTCATGTCAAAAGTAAAAGTTTCATTTGTTTTTTTTTTGTTTGTTAAAATTAATGTAAAAGTAACGGAGTTATGGCATGGGGCGTGCTTTGTAAGGCAGCGTATGCACATATCATAAAAAATGTTTAAAATAAAACAAAACGAAGTCTTTTCAGTGATTAATAAATAAAAATTACAATAATCCAAAAAATAGGCACCACATTTAATTAATTAAAAAAAATATATATGAAATACGTAAATTAGAACAAAGCAAAGACAGTCTTTTTCAATAAACTATAAAAAATATTTTGTAAATTATTTTTCTACTTAGCGCCAGATTGCGACTGCATCTGTTTGTACGTTGACATGAATATTGATTGAAATTATGTTGACGTTTCATTTTCAATCGTAACTGAACACGATACAAGGCACATGTTTCTCTTCCAACCTACTAATCCGGGCGAGCCTTGCGCTTTTAATTGTCCGGATTAAAGAGATTACACTTCATGCATTTGGTTTCAAGCTAACCTTATTACTATTTAGTAAAAACCAAAGTTAAACCATTTCGAACGAATTTATTTATTTATTTGTAATGCATTGTGTCTTCATTGTTCACTAATCCGGACGCTTTTAATTGTCCGGATTAAAGAGATTAGTATTTATTAAAAACGAAAGGAATTTAGAGTTAAACTATTTCGAACGAATGTATTTTTTTTTGCATTTTTGTGACTTCCTTGATCACTAATCCGGGCGAATCGCTAATCCGGATGAGCCTTACGTTTTGAATTGTCCGGATTAAATAGGTTACACTGTATGTATTTTTTTTTCAAGCTAACTTTAATTACAAAACAAAAAAGAAAGGGCAGCACATAAATGAAAATGAAATTTACAAAAAAAAACGTAAAATGCAAACAAAACAGGAGAACGCGATCTAGGACCAACAGATAAACAAATGACGATCGCCAATGAAACAAAAAAAAAACGCACAAGACAATCGAAACAAATGCAACAAAATAAATCGCAAAACAAAAAGTGGCAAACGACGAAGAAAAAGTGAACGATAGCAGATTGCGTACAACTAAATACGAAAACAAGTGACAAACGGCACATTGAAATAAAAAAACAATGGAAGATTACAAAACAAAAAAGAAAAGACAGCAAATTAAACGGGAAATTTAAAAAAAAAACGTACAATGCAACAAAAATTATCGACTAACTTACGAACAAGAGAACGCGATCTAGAACCAATAGACAAACAAATGACAATCGCTAATGAGAAAAAAAAGCACAAGACAATCGAAACAAACGAAACAAAACAAAGAGAATCGAAACAAATGCAACAAAATAAATCGCAAAACAAAAAATAGCAAACGGCGAAGAAAAAGTAAACGATAGCACATTGCGTACAACTAAATACAAAAACAAATGACGAACGGCGTGGAAGTAAAAACAAAACAAAACAATGGGAGATCAATTAAAAAATTATGAAAAAAGAAAAGATGGCAAATGATTACCAAAAAAATGAAAAATAGGAAACATAAAGTGCAAAAAAATTATTAGTTATCTTAAGAATAGGAGATTGTGACTTAGTAACGATTTACAACCAATAAAAAAAAACAAACGACAATCAATCAGCATCAAAGATAAACAATAGGCGATTTATTACAAAACAAAAAGAAGAAAACGGGAAATATTTAGAAGAAAATGAAAAAAAAAATCGATCTCCTTAAGAATAGGAGAGCACGATTTAGGACCAATAAAAAAATTAAACAAATGACTATCGCGAATGAAACAGGCAGAAGCCAATCGATCGCAAAACAAAAAAGTATCACACGGCGAAGAAAACGAGAGAAACGCAACACTTTTTACAAAAGATTGCAGATTTCGTGTTGCGTACGACCAAATCAAAAACAAATGACAAACGACGTCGCAGTACAAAAAAGAACAAGAACAAATTCGCTTATGCATTCTACGTTTTAAAAAGAGACGCGTTTTGTCTGCTTCGCTTCGGAGTCGATTGTCTTTTGTTTTAGTGTCGATTGTCTTTTGTCTCGGACTGATGCAATCTGTTGTTTCTAAAATGAGTCAACGTCTCCACGAGTCATTTCAAAACGATCTCTCTCTCTCTCTCGTATTTAAACATAAAATACATGACAAATGACAGACAAAAGTCGTTTCTTGTCCGTTTTGTTTCAGAATCGATTTTCTTTTGTTTTTTAGAGTCGACTATCTTTTGTATCTGTTGATTTTAAAACGAGTCGTTCGAGAACGATTGTTTTTCGTCTTGAAAAGTTTGTGCGTTTTGTATTTGTTTTGTTGTCTGTCTGTTTTGTTTCAGAATCGATTGTCTTTTGTTTTAGTGTCGACTGTCTTTTGTCTCAGACTGATGCAATCTGTTGTTTCTAAAATGAGTCAACCTCTCCCCGAGTCATTTCAAAACGATCTCTCTCTCTCTCTCTCTCTCTCTCGTATTTAAACATAAAATGCATGACAAATAACAGACAAAAGACGTTTCTTATCCGTTTTGTTTCAGAATCGATTTTCTTTTGTTTCGGAATCGATTGTCTTTTGTTTTTTAGAGTCGATCATTTTTTGTAGCTGTTGATTTTAAAACGAGTCGTTCGAGAACGATTGTTTTTCGTCTTGAAAAGTTTGTGCGTTTTGTATTTGAAGTCTGCTGTCTGTTTTGTTTCAGAATCGATTGTCTTTTGTTTTAGTGTCGATTGTCTTTTGTCTCAGGCTGATGCAATCTGTTGTTTCTAAAATGATTCAACCTCTCCCCGAGTCATTTCAAAGCGATCTCTCTCTCTCTCGTATTGAAACATAAAATGCATGACAAATAACAGACAAAAGACGTCTCTTGTCCGTTTTGTTTCAGAATCGATTTTTTTTAAATTTCGGAATCGATTTTCTTTTGTTTTAGAGTTGATTATCTTTTGTATTTGTTGTTTTTAAAACGAGTCGTTCGAGAACGATTGTTTTTCGTCTTGAAAAGTTTGTGCGTTTTACATTTGAAGTCTGTTGTTTGTTTTGTTTTAGAATTGATCGTCTTTTATTTTAGAGTCGCTTGTCTTTTGTTTTAGAGTCGATTATCTTTTGCATCTGGCCGCTAAAATCTGTCGTCTTGCACTCAAGTGAGTCGCTCGAAAGCGCTCGTTCTTCGTTTTAAAAAGTCTATTTCAAATAAAAAAATAGACAATGTATTTTGCCTTCTTTGTTTTCGAATCGATTGCCTTTTGTTTTAGAGTCGATTATCTTCTGTATCGGTTGTTTGTAAAATAAGTCAATGTTTCATTGAAGGTCGTCTCGAAGCAATTGTTTTTCATCTTTATACATTGGATGTCTTTTGTCTGGTCTTGTTTCAGAATCGATTGTCTTTTGTTTTAGAGTCGATTATCTTTCGTGTCTGAAAACAGAATCGATTGTCTTTTATTTTGAAGAAGTCGTTTGAAAGCGATCGTTTCTCGTCTTAAAAAGATTACACGTTTTATATTTCATGTCTTTTGTCTTTTTTGGTCCAGTATAGATTCTTTTGTTTTTAGAGACGATTGTCTTTTGTGTTTGACTACTTCTCGTCATAACCAGCAGTAGCAATATCGCCAGCAGTTGCAGCAGTCCTGAAGAAGTTTTTCTGCAATGGAGAACGAAACGTCGGCAGTAGAAGCAGTCGTGACGCGGTTCCAACCGGAAGCCAATTCAGTTAAGGAAAACGCAATTTAGGACCAACAAAAAAGAAAGAAAAGACGATCGCGAATGCGAAAAACAAAACAAAAGACTATCGATCGCAAAGCAAACAACAGCAAACGGTGAAGGAAAATAGAGAGAAAAGCAACACGTTTGCACGAGAGATTGCAGATTGGGTATTAAACAAAAACAAATGACAATCAATCGGCATTGAAGAAAAACAATAGACGAGCAATTACAAAACGGAAAAGAAAAGGCAGCAAATAATCCGAAGAAAATGAAAAGGAAACAAAAAACATAAAACGCAGAAAGAAATCATCGGACACCTTTACAATAGGAGAACGTGATTTGGAACAAATGACAATCGCGAATGAAAAAAAAGACAACCGATCGTAAAACAAAAAATGGCGAACGATGAAGAAAAAGAGAGAGAAAGTTAGCACTTTTTGCATAAGGCGGGAAAAGCGCAAGGTATCGCTTGTTATACAGGGTGCCTCGTGCAGTAATAACGTTTTTCTACATTCGCTGTCATTTTTTTTAAGGAACAAGTTTTTAAATTCATTGATATTTTCGTTTGAGGCTTTTCTCTCTTGGGAAATTATTACAAAATTATAAAGGGCTGGCCAGGTTGCAGGTTCATTTCAAAAAACGACGTTTCGCTGCTCGCTGGCACCTTCGTCGTCCTAATAAAGAATGAATAGAATAGAAAGATAAATAAAAAATAACTTGTTTTCACTACTTATTCTGAAGAAGTTGCTAACGAACAGCGGGGCGTCGAGTTTTGAATCGAAGTTGCAACCTGATCGTAAGTGATCCATCCGGTCAGGTTGCAACGAACAGTGGAGCGTCGACTTTTGAATTGAAGTTGCAACCTGATCGTAAGCGATTCGGTCAGGTTGCAACTTCAATTCAAAAAGGCCAAGGGTCTACAATAAGCTTATTACAATAAGCTGTAATAGTCTAAACGAGTAGGTCTGGTTGCCTAATCAGTTAGTAGAACCTATTAGATGGGTAACAGTTTCTAGTAAGTAGATGACATTTCCATTTTCTGAGCACAACTCTTTCTCCCTTCCTTAACATAAGTTTTTAAGTCGGCAACCATATCTACTCATTTATAATATAGACACGTTAAGTTAAATTAAATTCAAATTAAATTCATTTAGAAAAGTGAAGAGCTCTTCCGTCTTTCTAGTTTCAATCATCAGAATTGCTTTGCCTCTGAGTAAAATGGACGAACAAGTTCACGAGCATTCCATGACAAAACTTGCTGTTTCCAGTTTGATTTTCTTGCGTTGTTAAGTTAACGTTCTGCCCGCCCATCTTCCACCCCATCCTGGATGCTCTTTCACGAGTTATTTCTATTATTTACTCGAATGTTCAGTCTATAGGGTTTTTTCCTTGAGAAAGTAACACGTACTTGTCAGTTCATGCGCTTGTAACATCACAGATCTTTTAAAAAATCCCCGGTTTCGCTAAGGTTCGAACCTGGGGCCTCTGGGTTCGTAGCTCTGACACGTCACCACCAAACCACCGAGGCGATTGCTTTAAGTAATTCTGTGCGTCTATATAAGTTACAGTTGGACAGAAAAAAAAAAAAAAAATGGACGTTCTGACTCAAGTCGCCATTTAATTTAACTTAACACGTCTATATTCTAAACGTGTAGGTTTGGTTGCCTAATTAACAACTTGTGTTAAAGAAGGGAGAGCGAGTTGCGTTCAGAAACTATTATTTGTTTAATGGAGACGTCTTCTACTTACTAGAAATTGTTACCCAACTGTTTTCTGTTCAATAGAATCTACTATACTGAATAGTAGGTTGCTGATTAGGCTACTCGTTTAGACCTTTTTATCGTCAATGTGGTAAATGGGAAGATATTTTTCTAATTCTACGGAAGACATCACAAAAGGAAGCGCATTTTTTTTACGATTTAAATTCATACGTCTGGGCAAAATATTTATAGGCATGTAAAAAGCTGCGAGATCTAACAGACACGAAAAATAACATAACCCAGATTCTCCTTGTTTATTTAATAAGATCCGAATTGACAACCGTCGGATTGCATAATTATTTAAATCAACGATGCGTATTTTAGGCGAACCATAAACGTGTCGTTATTATAGCGCGAGCTGTTAATCGCCTGAAATTAATTTCGGTCATTAATTAATCAGAAATTTATTCGTACGCAAGCATAAATCGGATGCGAAATTTGCCATCGAGTAATTTGTCAGGACCCCGTCCGCATTCGCATAAATATTTTCGCTGGACTTACAGAAGAGGAAATGCCTGAGCTGAGCAACATGTGTTGCCGAAATAAATCTTGTTTGATTATTCAATGCCGGGGTATCTGGCTTGTTACGCTCGCTTTGTTTATGGGGGCCCGTAATAATTCGCAGGACACTGACCCACTTTCTCGGAACGCTGCTGCATTTTATTAGTTTTAGTTCCGAGGGAGTGTGTTTATTTATTTTTCCTTGGGGGGATATATCGATGGACGGATTCTATTCCTGGCGAAAGCAGGCGAAACTTTCATGCACGTATGTGTACAACATACGAGGTTCAATCGAAAAAATAACATCCGCGACAGATAAATCGTGAAATGCGAGCGCGCAAAAATCAAATTTACAAGTGAATAAACACAAGCCAGCAAATTATTAAAAAAAAAACTATAAAAAGTAGTAAGCAAAAGAAAATAAACTTAGTTTACTTACGTGACTCTTCGAGTTTGTTAAAAATGTGAAATAAACTAAAACCAGGAGCAGAGGCGACCTGAAAACAAACAAGAAAAAAGCAAATTATTTACTGAAAGAAAAGTAGGTGCAAAAATTAAATAATTATATCGTTAGAGGCCGCTGTTTTCCGCTTGACGTGAGCTTCGGGCTTTCATCGACACAGACGATAAATTTTATTGACGCAATTTACATTTTATTAGAATAATTAATATTTATTAATAAATTGTGTTTGATTGTGGTAAGGCGTAAGCGAACAGGATCTTAATTGAGCTTATACAGGTGATTCTTGAATAGATCACAAGGTCACAAGGTCACAAGCAACGTGTCCGTCATAAACACTTCGGCATCTCTTTATGGCTCAATAGTACACGTTAGCCTTCACTTGTTTGTGAAGGCAGGTTCGGACTTGCGTCCAAAAAAAGCTTTCATCAAAATCCAATTTCTCTTTAGTTTTCCTCTCCTTTTTTTTTGTAACATTTCAGAAGGCGAATTTAGTTTTCAGATTGAAAATTGATTTCGTTAAGAATGTTTCCGTTTGCTTTCTTCCCGGTTAACCACATATATAACAATTGAATAACGCTCCTTCATTTCAGAGAAAAAAAAACAGTTTCTCGTTTGTTTTAAAAGTTTTGCAAAAATAGAGTGAACAAAAACGAACGAAAATCAGTCATTTTCTCTGCGTTTGCAATTCTTTTTCGTCGAACGTGTAAAAT
Organism: Serrognathus titanus; assembly: GCA_039766575.1. Lineage (NCBI taxonomy): Eukaryota > Metazoa > Arthropoda > Insecta > Coleoptera > Lucanidae > Serrognathus > Serrognathus titanus. The sequence continues at coordinate 57,052,194 of CM077911.1, forward strand.
AGAAACAAAAAACGATCGATTACGTAGTAAAGGACTTCTTCTTTTTTAACAAAAACAAAACGCGATTGATGACCGTAACACGTGATTATGAAAAAGTCGGCATTTTTACATCGAAAAACATGGGAAATAGAAAACAAAAGACTGTCGTCTTTTTCGTCGAATGTGTAAAATAGAAGCAAAAAACAATCGATTACGTAATGAAGGACGTCTTCTTTTTAACAGAAACAAAACGCGATCGATGACCGCAACACGTGATTATGAAAGTCGGTGTTTTTGCATCGAAAAACGTGGAAAATAGAAAACAAAGGACTGTCGTCCATCTACATGCGGAAGAAACTTGTGTTTCACGTCTCTCCATTAAACAGAACAAAAGTCGTAGATCGTCCTTTGTTTGCATTGTTGTCATTTTTTGTTTTTAAATGCAAAAAAAAAGAATCGAAAAGCAGTTTTCTTCATGAAAGCTTAAAGATTAGTCAAGGTCACTTCGAATTATATTTCTGATTTCTTCGTCGAAATCGAAAAAAAAAAACAAATGAAAGTCGAAACAGAGTAACTAACTCATCCAGCACTTTTCTTCGTCAAAAAAAAAAAAAAAAAGAAATAACAAAACACTGTCGATCGCATAAAGGAATCTCTTTCTTTCTCGAATTAAAAACAAACGAAAGTCAATTGCTTCGTGTATTTCTGATTTCTTTGCCGAAAACGAAAAACAAAAGCTAATCGCCACTTTGTGTATTTTTGATTTCTTCCTGAAAATGAAAAAAAAAAAAAACAAACAAATATACCAACTCGATTGTATTTGTGGTTTCTTCGTCGAAATAAAAAAAAATACAACAAATGAAAGTTGATACTTTGTGTAAAACAAAAAACAAATGAAAGTCGATGCATTGTGTAAAACAAAGAACAAACGAAAGTCAATTACTTTGTGTTTTTCTGATTACTTTGTTGGAATAAAAAAAAAACAAATACCAGTCGACGATTTGTGTATGTTTCATTTCTTCCTAGAAATTAAAAAAAAAAGACAGATGAAAGTCGATATTTTGTGTAAAACAAAAAAAAAAACACAAAAATAAATGGAAGTCGAAAGCTTGAGTGTTTCTGATTTCTTTGTCGAAATAAATTTTGCATTTCTAATTTCTTCTTAGAAATTAGAAAATAGAAATAAAGGAGAGTCGATTCTTTGTGTAAAACAAAAAACAAATGAAAGTCGATGCTTTGGGTGAAACGAGAAACAAATGAAAGTCGATATTTTGTGTGTTGATAATTTCTTCGTCGAAATTAAAACAAAAAAAAAACAATTGAAACTCGATGCTTTGAGTTTCCTGATTTCTTCGTCGAAATAAAATCAAAAACAAAAGCTAATCGACGTAGTGTATTTCGGATTTCTTTTTGGAAATTAAAAAAAATAAAGACAGATGAAAGTCGATACTTTGGGTGGAACAAGAAACAAATGAAAGTCGATATTTTGTGTGTTGATGATTTCTTCGTCGAAATTAAAAGAAAAAAAACAAATGAAACTCGTTGCTTTGAGTTGCCTGATTTTTTCGTCCAAATTAAAAAAAAAACAAATGCTAATCGGCACAGTATATTTCGGATTTCTTTCTGGAAACTAAAAGTCGATATTTTGTGCAAAACAAAAAAAAAACCTTGAGTGTTTCTGATTTCTTTGTCGAAATAAAAAAAAATGAAAGTCGATATTTTTGCATCTCTAATTTCTTCGTAGAAATTAGAAAATAAAAATAAAGGAAAGTCGATTCTTCGTGTAAAACAAAAAACAAATGAAAGTTGACGCTGGGTGAAACGAGAAATAAATGAAAGTCGATATTTTGCGTTTTGATGATTTCTTCGTCGAAATTAAAACAAAAAAAAAACAATTGAAACTCGTTGCTTTGAGTTTTCTGATTTCTTCGTCGAAATTAAAAAAACAAAAAACAAATGCTAATCGGCATGGCGTATTTCGGATTTCTTTCTGGAAACTAAAAAAAAAAGACATATGAAAGTCGGTACTTTGTGTATTCGTGATTTCTACGTCGAATTAAAAAAAAAATCAAATGAAAGTCGATGCTTTGTGTAAAACAAGAACAATTGAAAGTCGAATAAAAACAAATAAAAGTCAATAATTTGTGTATTTCTGATTTCTTCGTCGATATTATTAAAACAAAAAGCAAATGAAAGTCGATACCTTGTGTATTTTCGATTTCCTTTTAGAAATAAAAAAAAAACGACAACAAATGGCAGTCAACGCTTCGTATGTTTCTGATTTCTTCTTGAAAATTAAAAAAAAAAAAACAAGTGAAAGCCGATACTTTGTGTAAAATAAAAAACAAACGAAAGTCGATACTTTGTGTAAAATAAAAAAACAAATGAAAGTCGATATTTTGAGTATTGCTGATTTCTTCGTCGAAATTTAAAAAAAAAAAACAATGGAAACTTGACGCTTTGAGTTTCCTGATTTCTTCGTCGAAATAAAAAAAAAAAAAATAAATGAAAGTCGAAAGGTATCGTTTGATACCTAGCGTATTAAATTAAAAAAAAAAAAAACAAAAGAGAGTCGATACTTTTTCTGATTTCTAGTAGATTTGAAATTTCGTAATAAATTATTTTAAAACGGACACTAAAATTGGCACTAACGCTCTACGTTTCGCTATCGTTTGATAGCTTCGTCAGGTTTATTTACTTTCGCTCCTGCCGAAGCTATAAAACGATAGCGAAACGTAGAGCGTTAGTGCCAATTTTAGTGTCCGTTTTAAAATAATTTATTATTAATATAATGATAATCTAAAAGATCGCAATGTTTTGAACGGAAGAATCATTTTAACAGGTGACGCACGTTCGAACGATTTCAAATAGAATGATTTTAGAATACGTTTTGGTTCTTTCGGCAGACAGAAAAAAATCGAAACATTCCGGGACTTCCTCTGGCATGCCCTCAAATTATAAGGGCTTTTTAAAAGTGGGCGGTATCCAATTAATACACAATGCTTATTTTAATTAACGATGGCCAGCGCCGATAAACTAGTTAGACGGAGAGTGACTCGCGTCGACGTGATTTTCAACGAGCTTCGAATCATCGTCGTAATGAAAATGTCACACCGAATTTATAATAAATGAATCGAGGCTAGCGCGCCCTATTAGATTAGGTTTAATGTCAACGTTTAATGAAAATTATTCGCCACCCAGGATTTAACCACCCAAGGTTCTATGTTAATTAAGTTCTGCGCTGAAAAATGCAGTCGATTTCGCTTCTTTTGGCGTGCTCAGATGGAGAGAATACGATATAATAATAAAAGTACGTAAGTAGGTACTTACAACAAACGCTATTTACTTCTGCCCTGAATCACCGTATTTGCTAAAACTATTTGCTCATGCAATTTTGCAATAAAAAAAATTGTTTAAGGTCGTCGAGGATTTGTTTGAATTTCTGTTCGCCGTCGACGTAGAGCAAACACCGAACGCTGCCGTGTGTTTTCCTTCACCGGACGATCCTCGGAATTGTTTTAATAAGCAGTATTTTAAGACCTCAATCAATATTGGATGAATGAAACTGTTCCGGACAGGCTTCGCCTGATGAGATAAGAAAAAAATAATTACGCACGGAATACCGTTGCTTGTGCATAATGCGTGTATTAAAAGGAGATTAAGAAGCTCCTGGCCGACGTGTGTGTTCCTATTTATTATATTTGGGCATTACGCCCATCATCATTTATACCACATTGAGAGGAGAAGTACAGTTACAGAACTCTCTAGTCTAAATTATCGTAAACTATGCGTTGATTAGTAATAGTGCAGTGTCACGCTTTTGGTTGGCCTGAGTTATGCAAGGCAATTCAATAGAAGAAGCAGAAAATTATGCCCGCACCTGTCAAAAGCTTATTAGTTTTGTATGTACCTGGGCGCATTAAAAAGAAAAAACAAAAACTAATAGGCGATTGCTTATTAAAGCAGCAGAAATCAATCAATTTGTTCGCACGAAGAAAGAAATAGTCGTTGTAACTGTTGCTGAAGATTTTTCATAGTAAAATTACATTTACCTTTGTCCTCTTTTTAGAAAAAAAAAAACTTCTCGTGCTACGAATGCAAAAAAAGAACCCGTAAAAATAGCTCTACGTGCGGATTTAACTGCGAGTAACATATGGCAGGTTGGTTTTAATATGTGAGTCGTGAGTCGGCGTGCGTATTTTACAACATTAATGTAAATATTTAAAGCGTACATATGTTTAATCATTCTGTTTACACGCGAAATAAAATTTCCTTCGTCGAAGTCCCAGACGAAAACATCTTTAATGTTAACCAAAGAGCCATCGGTGAAGGTAAACTGACGAAGTTGTGCTGTGATTCAGTTAGGGTCCGGATTTCCCCGGATTCTAGAGGTCAACAGACCTAGGGATACCCGGAACTATACGCAAAATAATTCTTGATTAGGCCGAGGAAGAAATACTGGCGAAAGAAAAGAGTTTCCATTCTTTACAACAAAACGTATAATTAATTCAAAAAAGCACTTCAATTTTCTTTTTAAAAATTAAAAAAAAAAACAATAATAAAACGTCCGATCTACTTTTGTTTCTTTCTGTTTATGAAGAAATGTAAAACGAAATGTTTTTGTTGAAGAAATTTGTAGTACGTTGTAAATTTCGAAGAAGAAATCAGCAATACACAAACTATCGACTTGCATTTGTTTCTTGTTTTACACAAACTATCGAGTTTAGCTCGTTTTTTGTTTTACACAAAGTATCGGCTTTCGTTTGTTTATTTTTTTTTAATTTCGACTAAGATATCAGAAATACACAAAGTAAAAGATTACCAGATCCTAAAACAATTGACAATCAATCGACATTGAAGAAAAACAAAAAAAGAAAATGTAAAAAAAAAGATTGTTGGCCACCTTAAGCACAGGAGAACGCGATTTTGGACCAACTAAAAAAAAACAAAAGACGATCGCATATAAGAGATAAAAGCACAAGATAATCGATCGCCCAAAACAAAACAAAAAAATTCGGCAAACAGTGAAGAAAAAGAGAGAGAAGAGCAAAAGATTGTAGATTGCTCATTACACACAACCAAATACAAAAACAAATGACAATCGATCGGCATTTAGAAAATACAAAACGCGATCAATTACAAAAGAAAAAAGAAAAGGCAACAAAGTGGACTGCTTAATTATTTCATACAACTGAATACAGAAACAAATGACAATCAATCGGCACTCAGAAAACGCAACTACACAATAAAATTATTACGTACAACCAAATACAAAAACAAATGACAATCAATCGGCAATTTAGAACGGTGATCAATTTGCGAAAGAAAAAAAGAAGAGGTGGCAAATAATTACAAAAAAGTGAAATGAAAATTAAAAAAAAAATGTATCGGCTACCTTATAAACAGGAGAATGGGATTTGGGACTAGTACCAATAAAAAAAAAACAAATGACAATCGCGATAAGGAAAAAAAAAACACAAAACAATCGATCGTAAAGCAAAAAATTAGCAAATTGTGAAGAAAAAGAGAGAGAGCTGGGCAAAAGATTGTAAATTGCTTGTTACATATAACCAAATACAAAAACAAATGACAATCAAGCGGCACTGAGGAAAAATAGCAGGCGATCGATTACAAAATAAAAAAACAAAAGGCAACAAATAATTGCAAGTAAATGAAATGAAAATAAAAAAAAACAAATTGCAAAGAAAGAATTATCGGACACCTTAAGAACAGAAGAACGCGATTTAGGAACCAATAAAAAAAAACACGATCGCAACTGAGGAAAAAAAGCACAAAACAATCGAACGACAAAACAAAAAGTCACCAAACAGCGAAGACAAAGAAAGAGAAGGGCAAAAGATTGTAGATTGCTTATTATATGCAATCAAATACAAAAACAAATGATAATCAATCGACATTCAGAAAACACAAAGAGCAATCAATTATAAAAGAAAAAAGAAAAGGTAGCAAATAATTACAAGACGTAAAATGAAAATAAAAAACATAAGATGCAAAAAAAATTAAAAGATTACAGATTTCTTATGTATTACATACAACCAAATACAAAAACAAATGACAATCAATCGGCAATTTAGAAAACACAAAAGGCGATTAATTACAAAAGAAAAAAAGAAAAAGCAGCAAATAATTACAAGAAAATAAAAAGGAAATGAAAAACATTAAATGCAAAAAAAAAAATTAAAAGGTTGCAACACTTTTTGCTAAAGATTTAAGATTTCTTATGTATTACATGCAACCAAATACAAAAACAAATGACAAATGGCATTGAAGTAAAAAAAAAAAACAGTGGGAGAACAGTTACAAAACAACAAACAAAAAAAACAGCAAATAATTACAGGAAAATTTAATGAAAATAAAAAACATAAAATGCAAAAGAAAATTAAAAGATTGCGGCTTGCTTATTACATACAACCAGACCTTAAAACAAATGACAATCAATCTCGACATTGAAGGAAAACAAAAGGCGATCGATTATAAAACAAAAAAGAAAAGGTAACAAAAGAAATTAATAAAAAAAAAAACATAAAATGCACTTTAAGCACGGGAGAACGGGACTTAGGACTAGGACCAATAGAAAAAGAAACAAATCGCGAATAAAAAAACAACACACAAGAAAAACGATCGGAAAACAAAAAATCAGCAAACGGTGAAGAAAAAGAGAGGGAAGGGCAAAAGATTGGTAAATTGCTTCTTGCATACAACCAAATACAAAAAAAAAAAACAAATGACAATCGAGCGGCGTTGAGGGAGGAAAAATAAAAGGCGATCAATTACAAAATAAAAACGAAAAGATCGATTATAAAACAAAAAATAAAAGGCAGCAAAACAGGAAAGTAAAAATCAAAAGCCAAGACAAATGCAAAAAAAAATATCGGGGGCTTTATCGACATCGGGACAACGCGATTTAGGACCAATAAAAAAAAGCAAAAGACAAACACAAAAACAAATGACGATCAAAAGGTATTTAGAAAAGAGTAGGGCGATCAATTACAAAATACAAAAGAAAAGGCGACAAATAGTTACAAGAAAGTGAAAGGGCAACAAAGACCAATAAAAAAAACAAAAGACGTATACGAAAACAAATGACAATCAATCAGCATTTGGGAAAAACAACGGGCGATCAATTACGAAATAAAAAAGAAAAGACGACAAATAGTTAAAAGAAAATGAAAAGGGAAAATGAAAAGACATAAAGTGCAAAAAAAAATTATAACGCGATTTAGGATTAATAAAAAGAAACAAAAGACAAATACAAAAACAAATGACGATCAAGAGGTATTTAGAAAAAACAACGGGCGATCAATTACGAAATAAAAAAGAAGAGGCGACAAAAAAGCATAAAATACAACGAAAAAAAGAAAATTATCGGCCACCTTAACAACAGGGCAACGTGACTTAGGACCAGGGCCAATAAAAAAAAAAAAGAAACAAATGACAATCGCGAATAAGAAAAAAAAAACAACACAAGACAATCGATCGCAAAACAAAAAAAAAAAAAATCAGCAAATAGCGAAGAAAAAAAAGGGCGAAAGATTGTGAATTGCTTTTTACATACAACCAAATACAAAAACAAATGACAATCAAGCGGCATTGAGGAAGAATAACAGGCGCTCAATTACAAAAGAAAAAAGAAAAGACAATGATGGATCGATTATAAAACAAAAAATAAAAGGCAGGAAATAGTTACAAAAAAAAATAAAAATGAAATGAAAATAAGAAAAACATAGAATGCCAAAAAAAAACATGTCAGTCACCTTAGGAACAGGAAAACGTGATTTAGGACCAGGCCCAATAAAAAAAAACAAATGACAATCGCGAATAAGAAAAAAAACAACACAAGACAATCGATCGCAAAACAAAAAAAAAATCAGGAAATAGTGAAGAAAAAGAAAGAGAGAGAAAAGGGCAAAACATTGTAGATTGTTTACTACATACAACCAATTACAAAAACAGATGACATTCAATCGGCATTTAGGAATAACAAAAGGCGATCGATCAATTTACAAATTGAAAAAGAAAATGGAAAGTAAATAAAACGCCAAAAAAAAATGAACGACCACCTTATGAATAGGAGAACGCGACTTACGACCAATAAGAAAACAAATGACAATCGCAAATGAGAAAAAAAAAGACACGTGACAATCGACCGCGAAACAAACAATAGCAAGCAGTGAAGGACCAACTAAAATACAAAAAAACAAGTGACAAACAGCACTGAAGTAAAAAGTAAACAACAGGGGATCAATTAAAACAGATTTCAGCGAGAATTAATATTTTTGAGGAGTAAATGAAAATACAAACGACTACCAAAACGGGGTACAATTTCGAATTTATTTTACGTGCATTTTTTTGTAATTCCTAAACACAAATGGTAAACAACTTAAGCTTAATTTTGGTGCTCGAATACTTTTGGAAGGCAGTGTACATACAACCACAGCCGACCGACGTGGCCCGTAATTAAACATGAAAAGTGACGATTGATATAATCGTGCTGCGCCCAGATGAGATTATTTTTTATTTTTAATTATCCCTCGGCCCCCACGTCTCCCGACGCTCGATCGAACGTTTGCTTACGCGCGACATTAAAATAACGCAGATAAGGGCAAGGCGAAGGGGGGCCCCCAAATCTGTAACCGTCGCCCGTAAATATTACTAATTTGACGTTTAAGTAGCCGGATTTACATTTCCTAGCGTATGTTAATTAATATTTGAGAGCGTTAACATAAATTCCGAACATAAAAGATTACTGAAAGCAAACTAAACAAAGGCCTTCGGTCTTGTGTGCATGTATACGTACTGAGGCGGTCGTTAAAGATAAGTATCTTTTGGTGGAGGAGGAGGAGGAGGAAGAGGGCAGAATTTTTTAGTTAAAGACTCGAGCTACACAATCCTAATATTTCGAAAACATTTTCTGTCACTTGTGTGTGCATTTAGGAGTACGAACAACGAGCAAGTTGAAGCGGGCAATCGAAAGCTCGTGTGGTGAAATTTGAGGAATCCCTCCGCGTAACCTTGTATAGGGTCGAATTCGGGTTGTTTCGACTTCCGGAGGACCAGGAGAATCGACGGCGATGGAGGTTGCTGACCGCTCAATTTGGAGATGGCGTGACAGGACTCACAATCAATAATTTCACTTGCGCAAATTAATTTATTACTTAACGATCCGTTAAGACGAAAAGTTAAGAAATAAAAATTAATTTGTTAGTTAGCTCTTCTCGAAAGCGGCGTGCAATTAAAGAAAAACGTTCAGGGAATCGTTCGATCAGTTAGAAACTCATTGAAAAGGAATGTGCCAAAGTTGATCGACTCGAGATTTAAATCGACACAATAAACCGCGCTCAATATAGATTTTATTTACACCTAGAACTCCCACGCTATCGAATTACGCAAATTCTGGAAATACCGCAAGTTTAAACACCCCGTTTCGATTTCTGACGTCAGGCCGAACTCCTCTTCCGCGTGTAACTCAATACAATAAATAAACAAATCTAGGAACAAGAAAAAAAGGCATAACTAAATCCGATTTACTCAGATATCCCTCGCCCACCCCCCTATATTCACTTTTACGCTCCTAAAATTTAAATCAAACTCAGAGAAAATATTCCTCCATCAGTATTCCGCAAGGACATGCCCATTTGTTTATTGTATGACATGAATTCGTTAATATGCAGTCATTTAGAATCATGAGGCGATCGCATTTCGGCATGTTAAACGATGAATGATGAGAAAGAAGCACCGTCGTCAGCTTTAAACCTGCAGGTCCTTCTGAGGTCCTGGTAATCGGGGATCGAAATGTGCTACCTACCATCATCTGGTATCTACACATCCTTGCAAAAACCGATTAAAAAAAAATTTGGCTCGAGGTGGTCCGTTTGCTGCGTGGATTTTTGGATGTTGTAACGTGACAAGCTTCACAAAGTGGCATCACATTCGTTCAAGTGATGATGTAATGCGTTTTGTTTTTTTATTGAACGTACGCATAATTTGATTTGTATGCAAATTGGCTTTAGTTACATTGAACGTTTCGAAAAAAAAATGCTTTTACTTTACAGAAGGCAATTTAGATAACTTCAGTGTTATTCATAGTTATTGGCGTCATAAAAGTTCACAAAAAACTATTCTATTAATTAACGAATAATAAATATTAGTTCAAGATTTTGATTTTCGTTTACATCAATGTGTGTAGAGGTTGTTGGACCAATGCTTACAAAAAAAATAATGCAAAAATGTACAGGCTGTGGATGAGAACTGCACACATAGTACTTAAGTACAGGCTGAAATGTAATACGACCTTCATATTAATTCCACAAAAAAAATTGGAGCGAACGGCATTCAAAATATAGAGTGATCGAGAATTAAAAAAAAAAGAAACAAAAGAAAACAGTAACGCAAAAGAAAAACTGAAACACAAGCAAAGAAATTCGAAAACAAACAAAAAAATCAAATCAAATCAAATCGACGCTCTTCTAGCGTCAAAGAGAATCCAAAGAATTAACAAAAAGCTAAAGAAAAACATCTCAATAAGAAGCACAGGCGAAATTAGCGAAAACAACAACGAAACGTAGAGTTACATAATCAAAAAACAAGAGAACATCGACGATTTTCATTTGGCAGAGGTGATCGACGCGTAAATGAACCAAATACGAAATATTATTGGATAAAAGAAAACCAAAACAAAATAATGTGCAAATATTAAGAACAAAACAAATGACGAACAGGAGAACTGGAACAAAAAAGCTGAATAAAATTCAAGAAAAACAAAAAGCTATCGGCGAGTGTTCAAAAATCAAAAGCCTAAACAAACGTATTCTATTGTTTCCTTTAGAAAGGAGAACGTCGACGATTCTCGCTTGTTTGTAGCGGAGAATGATTGATTACGATCGAACTAAACGTGAAAAATGATGGGATTAAAAAAAAACAAAAGAGAATTGTGACGAAATGTCATCGAAATATCAAAAACAAAACAAACGACAAACCGAAGAATAAGTGAATTGAAACAAAACAAAAAAGGAAAAAGAACTGAAACAAAATAACATCGAATAAAACAAAACAGAGGTTATCTCCTTTTTCTTCTTCGAACAGAAGTTGTCTTCTGTTTGTCATTGGGAACCAATGGAGTGTTAATAAAAACAAAAGCCCGACGCGTTCTGTTGTTTCGTTTATAAACAAGAGAACATTGACGATTTTCTTTTAGCAGAGAATGTCAACGAAATGCGAAAAATTATTGTAAAAAAAAAAAATAATAACAGCGAAATATCCAGAACAAAACAAACGACAAGCGGAAGAACATCCGGATCGGAACAAAAAAAAAAAACAAAAGCGTCGATATACAGAATTAAGCGAATGAAAACAAAAGACTATCGGCGAGCTCTCATTGAAATACGAGAAACTATTGCAAAAGAGAACTGAAACAAAAGAACATCGAAATATCTAGGACAAAACAAACGACAGACGGAAGAATACCTGGACTGGAACAAAAAAAAAAAAACAGAAACGTCGAAACACAGAATGCAATGAACGAAAACAAAAGATTATCGGCGACTTCTTATTGAAATACGAAAAATTATTGGTTAAAAACAAAACAAAAGAGAACTGAAATAAAATAACATTGAAATATCTAGGACAAAACAAACGACAAGGAGAATACCTGAACTGGAACAAAAAAAAAACAAAAACGTGGAAACACAGAATAAAATGAACGAAAACAAAAGCCTATCGGCAAGTTCTTGATGAAATACGAAAAATTATTGGGTAAAAAAAAACAAAAGAGACGCAAAATAACATCGAATAAAACATATGACAAACTGGAACAAGAAAAAAGAATATCAACCAACTGTATGCGAAAAATTACTGAACAAACAACAAAAGAAAACTGAAACAAAATAACATCGAAATATCTATGCCAAAGCAAATGACAAACGGAAGAATACCTAGGCGGGAACAAGAAAAAACAAGAACGTGGAAACGCAGAATAAAATCAACGAAAACAAAAGACTATCGGCGTGTTCTTATCGAAATATGAAAAATTATTGGGTAAAATATGACAAAAGAGAATTGAAACAAAATAACATCGAATAAAACAAATGAGAAACTTGAACCAAAAAAAAAGACAACAAACTGAATGCGAAAAATTATTGGACAAAAACAAAAGAGAACCGAAACAAACTAACATCGAAATATCTAGGACATAACAAACGACAAGCGGAAGGACACCTGGAATGGAACAAAAAAAAAAAATTTGAAATACAGAATAAAATGAACGAAAACAAAAGACCATCGGCGAGTTTTTATTGAGATACGAAAAATTATTGGTTAAACAAAAACAAAAGAGAGAACTGAAACAAAATAACATCGAATGAAACAAATGACAAACTTGAACAAAAAAGAAAAGAATCTCAACGAACTGAATGAGAAAAATTATTGGACGAAAACAAAAGAGAACTAAAACAAAACAAACAACAAGAAGAAGAATACTTCGACTGGAACAAACAAAAACGTCGAAATGCAGAATAAAATGAACGAAAACAAAAGACTACATTATTATTGTTAACGAAAGAGAATCGAAACAAAATAACATCGAATAAAACAAGTGACAAACAGGAACAAAGAACTCGAAACACAGAATAAAATAAACGAAAACAAAAGACTATCTGTGAGTTCTTATTGAAATCGAAAAGTTCATGGATAAAACAAAACAAAAGAGAACCGAAACAAAGCAACATCGAAACATCTAGAACAAAACAAACGACAAGCAGAAGAATACTTGAACTGGAACAAACAAAAAAACAAAAACGTCGAAATACAGAATGAAATGAACGAAAACGAAAGACTATCGGCGGGTTCTGATTGATTGAAAAATTCTTGGATTGGATAAAACAAAAGAGAAGTGAAATAAAATAACATCGAAAATAAATGCCAACCTGGAACAAAATAACATCAAGTAAAACAAATGACAAACGTTGAAATTAGGAATAAAATTAAGGAAAAATAAAAGACCATCAACGATTTTCCAGTGGAATGTTAAAACAAAAGCCTGACGCATACTCTATTGTTTGATTTAGACAAGAGAACACTGACGTTTCTCTTTTAGCAGAGAATGATTGGTTGTGAACGAACCGAACACGAAATGTTATTGGACAAGAAAAAGAAAAACAAAAGTACATCGAAATATCAAGGATGAAATAAACGACAAACAGGAGAACAAAAAACGTCGACTTTCCACTAGAGCGTTAAATAACAAAAGCCTAACAAATTGTTTCGTTCAGTTTCCTCTATCCTTGTCTTTTTTAAATCTTTGACGTTTTTTCTTTTTCAAATTTTCTTTTAAATTTCAAAACCGTTTATTTTTTGAATTTCCTTTATTTGTTAGCTTCACGATTAATTTAATTAATTAATCGAATATTCAGTCGTCAATCGACTTTTGTTTTTACGACGATTTTTAGTTTCCTCAGCAGTCTTTGTCTATCGCTGGAAAAACAAAAAACTATCAAAGATTTTCCACCGGAGTGTCAAAAAGAAAAAAACAAAAGCCTAACGAATATACTTATTTCGTTTAGTTTCCCCTAGTTTTCTTCTTCTTTTTTTTTTAAATCGCTGACGTTTTTCTATTTTTTTTTTGTTTTGTCGTAGAATCACCAAAATTTCGTTTCTTGTATTATTTTGGGCATAACTCGTCGCATCTCTTTACTATTTACTTACGTCTCGTTTTGTTTCTATTTATCGAATTATTAATAATAATAATTAATTTTGTTTCTACCATTAATTAATTAATCATTTTGTTTCTATTCATCGAATTTTCTTTCTATTTACCGAATTAATTAATTAATAATAACGTTACATTAGGACGGTGCTAGTTCTTAATCGATATTAGGAGCATTCCCGATTAAGGGAACCTCTATAAAAGCAGAACTGGACGTAAGATTCAACAGAGAAATTTGTCGATCAGTACTGAATCGACGTCATGGCTGATTTGATAATAATTTTGTTACAAAGTGAGAGAGATAAGCTACTACAGTGAATGTTGATTGGTTAACCTGTCACTTCCCACTCACTTGTGATAGTCTAAAACGGGCTTTAGTTTGTAGCAGAGCCTTATTTGCAATCTTTCAGGTTTTGTTATTCAGCCTGTGAGGAAACTTCCATATAATTCTTTTTTTAAGTAGTCCTAAGATTAGTTATTAATTACCACTCAATAATTTGCGTTTGCTTTCAAGCTCAAGCTATTCTCATTTCTTTTTTCTAATTATCTTATCTGTATTGCTTAATTCCGTTGCTATTTCAGGTGTTTTTTATTGTACTGTAAAGAGGGAGGTTCTTCATTCAACGCAAATTGATATTCTTGAAGAGATTTTATTGTATAATCCAAAGGTACTGTAAAACTGACACAATTTGACCGCTGTAGATGTTATAAAGGGGTCGGTTTTTAAGCTACTAGTTCAAATATAACGTCTAAATCATAATACAGGCGCATCCACCATTAATCTTCGCTTTTCCATAGAGGTCGTGGGGCCTACTGCTCCATTTTTTTAATTTATTGTTAGTTTTGACTTTCCAGTCTTTTATTCCAAGACTTTTATAACAACTTCTCGCCATCGCTTTCTTGGCCACCCCTTGTTTTTGGCTTTCGATGTTCTTCTTTATGCCATTCTTTTAAATTAATGTGATCTAAGCAATGCAATTTTATTTCTGGCTTATAAATCTCTCTATTTGTTCTTCTCTCATATTCCTCTTCTATTTGCCTTCCCCCCAACAATCTTCTCATTGTTTCTATCTTGGCAATCTTTCGTATTCTCTTTCATTTAGAACTAAACTTTCACAGCCATATACTATTATAGGCCTTGATAAGTGCGTTTTAAATAAAATTCTATTGACGAGGCTTTAAGGAAGAGGTTGGCGATATTGCAGTTTCATAATCTTTAGCTGCACGCTGCATTTCACGTCACACAAAATGAAACATTGTAATTTGGATGTACCTGGTAATTGACAGCGCGTTTCAACCGAATGAAGAAACGCCGTTTTGATTATGGCCTTTACTCTTTCGACTCGTCCGTTTTCGACGCTCTCTATCACGCACACGCACGTCCAACAAAAGTAGCAGTGAGAGATGTAATTATGTCGATTTCTTTGGAGGAGAAACGACTTAATAACAGCGCGTAAGGATTCCACGAAAAGTGCGTGAAGCAACGGACGTGTGATCCTCACATTCAATTTTAACTGCAGCTCAGCAATTTCGTGGGAGTTATCACTTGCTTAGTCACTCCTCAAGAAGTCCCTAAGGAGCTTAAATTTGATAACACCGATTCTTCCAGCAAGGGCAAAGTAGTTAGGACCCAGAGAGATACTTTAAATAGAAAAGTCGTAGGATTTTATGTGCACTGTGATATAACTGTATCAAAAGGCTTTAAATGCAGAACGTTACAGAGAAGGCCTCCACTTAAACAATCACACACATTACTTGATTTAACCAAATTAACTGCACACACCAGCAGAGCCCCCATATCTAATGGTTTATCAAAAAGCAGCTCAAGGAGGGGCTTTATGTTAGCCTTCGGCATGTTTCCTCCTTTAAATTGTTACTTCAAGATTGGAAAAACATAGGCCACTCAAAGGTAGCTAAGAGTTTAGTCAGCTTCAGCTTCTTCAGATCCCTTTTCATCGAGTCTGGAAACTATTCAGTAAAGTCATCGTTTTCTATACAATTAACGTGTGCCACCCCTGCAAAGAAGTGCAAAATCATTAAATAATATTCAAAATCGACTTTAGCAACAACGAATAACTCATACTTCAAAAATTTCCACCTCAAAAAGCATACTGAAGGACACTGCTGTTACAGCAACCAAAAATTTTGAGGTTATGTTTGATAATTTCCGTCGAAAAACCGGCTCTCACACAGTATTCTACATTTACCTTATTTACGAGTCTTCCCCGATCATTATAATCCAATTTTTATCGATTTTTGAACAAGATAAATCGATTTGCTTCGCACGACAACCCCCAAACGTCAAAATCCACCAACGCAGTGTCGCCAACTGCTTAACCCGAAACTTCCGAAAAGAAAAACGTAATCCTGCTCAAAATATAACCCCCCGCGTCCTTTAAACCACTGAATTCGAATTAAAACGACGTTATTCAAGTTCACGTCGCGTTTCTTGCTTCCTTCAAACGATTTTAAAGTCCCGAAATTTCCTCCGGAGGACCGACGTGCTCCGCAAAAACAATCGAACGACGGCCATTCATTAACACCCAACGACCTTGCGATTCCCGGAAATATAGTAAATCGGCTCGTGTCGTCAGCACGGAATCCCCTTTCGTAGTAAAATTTTTTGAGGGCGGTTTTGGGGGTTCCGCGACGAATTTGGGGTTCGAAATTTCGCAGGCGTTTTACGGACGGCCTCGGAAATGCCGCGATGATAAGAATACGCATTGATTTTCCCGGGGAGGTCGAGGGGGGGCCCAAAGCTCGGCCATTTTGTAATTTGGTGTGGAATAATTTTCGGGAAAATATAGCGCGATTTTTTTCGTTTGAATTAAGCTGACTTTCGGAGGTGAGAAATAATTTTTTGTGTAAATAAATCGCGCTGATTAGTTGTGGGGCGGTAAAAAAATTGCTTTCAAAATTCCCCCCGACTTTATACTTAGTTTGGATTCTAAACTAATCCAGTCTTGCATATTTAAAATCAAGTGAATACAGAAAAAATGAGATTTGAAGAAATTTGAACGTACAGGGTGAGCCGGGAAAACGAACAATTTTGATTATAAATCTGCGCCATCTATCTATCATGGTAAACAGAACTTCAGGGTCAACTTCAGTCTCCTTTCATTCTAAACATAAAGTGAGTCGTCTTTAGAGTTTCCGGTGGCACCATGTCATAGTTTCCTTTTTCATCCTTGATTATAAAAGCGCCGTTGCTGCTTGCTGCTTTTTTTATTGCTGCCATTGTTGGTGTTCTTGCTGTTGCTTGTTTGCTACTTTGATAATAGATGGCACCACCAATTGTGGATACAGTAAGAGAGCGGTGAATTTGATTGTCATTTTCATCTTTGATTGCAAAAGGATCATTGTTGCTGTTTTTCTTTTGCTGCTTCCACTGTTGGCGCTCTTGCTGTTGCTTGTTCAGAACTTGTTTGATACTTTGATAATAGATGGCACCACCAAAATTGTGGAAACAATAAGAGGATGGTGAATTTATTTGGTATTTTCATCTCTGATTACAACATGACAGTTGTTGCAGTTTTTTTTTTGTTGCTGCTACTGTTGGTGTTCCTGCTGTTGCTTGTTTAGAACTTGCTCGCTACTTTGACAATAGGTGGCACCAAAATTATGGATACAATAAGAGGATGGTGAATTTATTTGTCATTTTAATCCTTGACTACAAAAGGACCGTTGTTGCCGCCTTTTTTGTTGCTGCTGCCACTGCTGGTGTTTTTACAGTTACTTGTTTACAACTTGTTTGCCATTTTGATAATAGATGGCACCAAAATCGTGGATACAAAGGCTGCGTTAAGTAAATGGCGAATTGGTTTATTATTTTGATAATAGATGGAACCAAAATCGTGGATACGAAGGCTGCATTGAGTGAATGGCGATTTCGTTTGTCACTTTGACAACAGGTGGCAGCATATTTGTGAAAATAAAGGCTGCGTTAAGTGGACGGTGATTTTAAACAAAACAGAAACTAAATCCGATTATAGAGAGAGCAAGTGCCTTTGATTGGGCAGCTGTTTATTCCGCCATTAATCTTTCAAACTGCCCCTTCATGTCCTTACTACCTCTATAAAGGACTCTGGCTTTCAGTAAGGAGCAGCGCCATCTATTGTATAGTGGAAGAACAATTTCATCACGACCGCAATATTCTCGTTTGCTGTGACTTCTAGTTTTAGAATCTGCAGGTCTTTTTTTGTTCTTTTTTCTTAATGTCTTTACTCTCTCTATAAAGGACTATAGCTTGCAGTTGAGACCAGCACCATCTACTGTATAGTGGAAGAACAATTTCATCACAACTGCATTATTCTCGTTTGCTGTGACTTCTAGTTTTAGAGTCTGCAGGTCTTTTTTTGTTTTCTTTTTCTTCGTGTCTTTACTCTCTCTATAAAGAACTATAGCTTGCAATTGAAAGCAGCGCCATCTATTGTATAGTGGAGGAATGATTTGAACACAACCGCTGTTGTTTCTCGTTTGCTGTGACTTCTAGTTTTAGAGTCTGCAGGTTTCTTTTTGTTTTCTTTTCTTCATGTCTTTACTCTCTCTATAAATGACTATAGTTCGCAGTTGAGAGAGAGCAGCGCCATCTATTGTATAGTGGAGGAACAATTTCATCACAACCGCTTTATTCTCGCTTGCTATGACTTCTAATTTTAGAGTTAGCAGGTTTTTTTTTTTGTTTTTTTTTGATATCTTTCCTCTTTCTACAAAGGTCTATAGCTTGCAGTTGAGAGCAGCGCCATCTATTGCATAATAGAGGAACAATTTCATCGCAACCGCATTATTCTCGTTTGCTGTGACTTCTAGTTTTAGAATTTGCAGGTTTCTTTTGTTTTTTTTCTTCATGTGTTTACTCTCTCCGTAAAGGACTATAGTTGCAGTTGAGAGCAGCGCCATCTATTGTACAGTGGAGGAACAATTTCATTACAGCCGCATTATTCTCGTTTGCTACGACTTCTAGTTTTAGAGTCTGCAGATTTTTTTTTTGTTTTTTTTTTTCATATCTTTACTCTCTCTGTAAAGGACTACAACTTGCAGTTGAGAGCAGCGCCATCTATTGAATAGTGGAGGAACAATTTCATCACAATCGTATTATTCTTGTTTGCTATGACTTCTAGTTTTAGAGTCTGCAGGTTTTTTTTTGTTTTTTTTATGTCTTTACTCTTTCTATAAACGACTATAGCTTGCAGTTGAGAGCAGCACCATCTATTGTATAGTGCAGGAACAATTTCAACACAACCGCTGTTGTTTCTCGTTTGCTATTACGTCTAGTTTCAGAGTCTGCAGGTTCTTTTTTGTTTTTTGCTTCATGTCTTTACTCTCTCCGTAAAGGAGTATAGCTTGGAGTTTAGAGCAGCGCCATCTACTGTATGGTGGAGGAACAATTTCATCATAACCGCATTATTTTCGTTTGCTGTGACTTCTAGTTTTAGAGTCTGCAGGCTTTTTTTCATGTCTTTATTCTTTCTACAAAGGACTCAGGAGCAGCGCCATCTATTGTATAGTGGAGGAACAATCACATCACAACCGCCTTGTACTCGTTTGCTATGACTTCTGGTTTTAGAGTCTGCAGATTCTTTTTTTTTTGTTTTTTTTTATGTCTTTACTCTCTTCGTAAACGACTATAGCTCGCAGTTGAGAGCAGCGCCATCTATTGTATAATGGAGGAACAATTTCATCACAGCCGCATTATTCTCATTTGCTGTGACTTCTAGTTTCAGAGTCTGCAGGTTTTTTTTTTTTGTTTTTTTTATCTTCAAGTTTTTACTCTCTCTATATTATATATAGCTTGTAATTGAGAGCAGCGCCATCTATTGTGTAGTGGAGGAACAATTTCATAACAACCGCATTATTTTCGTTTGCTATGACTTCTAATTTTAGAGTCTGGAGGTTATCTTTTGTTTTTTTTCATGTCTTTACTCTCTCTCTGTAAAGCACTATAGCTTGCAGTTGAAAACAGCTCCATCTATGTATAGTGGAGGAACAATTTCATCACAATCCCATTATTCTCGTTTGCTATGACTTCCAGTTCTAGAGTCTGCAGGTTTTTTTTTTTGTTTTTTTTTAACTTCATGTCTTCACTCTCTCGTAAAGCATTATAGCTTCCAGTTGAGAGCAGCGCCATCTGTTGTATACTGGAGGAACAATTTCATCACGACCGCGTTATTCTCGTTTGCTGCGACTTCTAGTTTTAGAGTCTGCAGGTTTTTTTTTGTATTTTTTTCTTCATATCTTTACTCTCTCCGTGAAGAACTATAGCTTGCAGTTGAGAGCAGCGCCATCTATTGTGTAGTGGAGGAACAATTTCACCACAACCGCATTGTACTCGTTTGCTATGACTTCTGGTTTTAGAGTCTGCAGATTCTTTTTTTTTTTGTTTTTCTTTCTTCATGTCTTTACTCTCTTCGTAAAGGACAATAGTTTGCAGTTGAGGGCAGCGCCATCTATTGTATACTGGAGGAACAATTTCATCACAACCGCATTATTCTCGTTTAATGACTTCTAGTTTCAGAGGCTGCAATTTTTTTTTATTACTTTACTCTCTCTATAAAGGACTATAGCCTTGAGGTTGCGAGCAGCGCCATCTATTGTGTAGTGGAGGAACAATTTCATAACAACCGCATTATTTTCGTTTGCTATGACTTCTAATTTTAGAGTCTAGAGGTTATCTTTTGTTTTTTTTTCATGTCTTTACTCTCTGTAAAGCACTATAGTTTGCAGTTGAAAACAGCGCCATCTATTCTATAGTGGAGGAACAATTTCATCACAATCCCATTATTCTCGTTTGCTGTGACTTCCAGTTCTAGAGTCTGCAGGTTTTTTTTTTAGTTTTTTTTTTACATCATGTCTTTACTCTCTCGTAAAGCATTATAGCTTCCAGTTGAGAGCAGCGCCATCTGTTGTATACTGGAGGAACAATTTCATCACAACCGCGTTATTCTCGTTTGCTGCGACTTCTAGTTTTAGAGTCTGCAGGTTTTTTTTTGTATTTTTTTCTTCATATCTTTACTCTCTCCGTGAAGGACTTTAGCTTGCAGTTGAGAGTAGCGCCATCTATTGTGTAGTGGAGGAACATTTTCACCACAACCGCATTGTACTCGTTTGCTGTGACTTCTGGTTTTAGAGTCTGCAGATTCTTTTTTTTTGTTTTTCTTTCTTCATGTCTTTACTCTCTTCGTAAAGGACAATAGCTTGCAGTTGAGAGCAGCGCCATCTATTGTATACTGAAGGAACAATTTCACCACAACCGCATTACTCTCGTTTAATGACTTCTAGTTTCAGATGCTGCAAGTTTTTTTTTATTACTTTACTCTCTCTATAAAGGACTATAGCCTTGAGGTTGAGAGCAGCGCCATCTATTGTGTAGTGGAAGAAAAATTTCACCACAACCGCATTGTACTCGTTTGCTATGACTTCTGGTTTCAGAGTCTGCAGATTCTTTTTTTTTTTTTGTTTTTCTTTCTTCATGTCTTTACTCTCTTTGTAAAGGACAATAGCTTGCAGTTGAGAGCAGCGCCATCTATTGTATACTGGAGGAACAATTTCATTACAATCGCATTATTCTAGTTTCCTGCAACTTCTAATTTTACAATCTACAGTTTTGTTTTGAAGTTTATGCCGAAACACAGTTTTTTGTGTTTTGCAAATGCTGTTCAATTGCAGTGAAGAGCAGCGCGCGCCCCCTATTGTACAGTGTTGTTGTTGTTCCTTAAAAATTGAGTCCTTTCACAATAGTAAAGGGCGAAACGCTGACAGAAGAACGAATAGTGATGAGGAGCACCGGAAACCACGACGTAATTTACAATTGTCAGATAATTAATTGCAACAAAAATAAATTAAAAAAAAAAATCCTTAAATCGGGAGTTCCATTGGACCCAACGCTGGGGCCAACATTATTCTTTTTTTATTTATTTTCGCAATTGTTCTGAAAACATTATTTACTTTTATTTACCACCAAAACAGACAATGGCATTTTGCCCCACCCAATGAAGTCATAGTTATTATTATTATCAACAGTTTGATTAGTCACATGCATTTATTGTCCACGTACAACCTGTCGAATTGTAATATATTTTTATTGCCAAGAGGAAATGAATTCTCTATGAATCTTAAACGATTTAATTTCAACTTGCGCAACTTATTATTATTTATTCATTTATTTATTTATAAGTTTATCTCTTCCAATAAATAAAAACAAATTCGACGATGTCGCCGGGGTGAAAGGTCCCTTGAACCGCAAGCATTGTATGAGGTCTTACTCTATGTAAATAAATCGAACCTCTAATCACACGAGAGGAGAGACTCTTCAATAAATCAGTTCGTTGTATTGGAGGAGACAAGCGCGTCATTGTAATGGCACAATTAGTTCCGCTCGAAAAAATTTAATAAATCACTCGTTAATTTGTAAAACGGCTTTATGAAATCAGCATCCAAATTAACTTTCTTTAAGTCCCTAATTGAGGACGATATCGACTTTATTGCCGTCGTAAATCAAAACCGTACCGAACGGGTTAAGAATACATATGTTTGTTTATCAAGAGAGGTAGGTGGTACGTAAATAGACGCACCTATGCACGTTCGTATCTATATAGAGACATTATCTCAGAGCGATTTGAATTAAAAAGCACTAAGCTCCTCGAGGTATCCAGAAAACGCCAAGGCCAATCGAGGCTGGGTACTTAAGAATAAATTCTTTCCGGGCCTGAGAACTAAAATGAGGATAATTAAATACAAAAAAAAAAAAGAACTTTCAATTAGAGGATGTACCGCCCGTAGATAAATTGACTTTTAAATCGACGTAGCTCGGTCGTAAATTTTTGTTAAAACAAATAGAGAGGCATTAAAGTCCCTCTTGTTCGTAGTTTATGGTCGAAAAACCAGAATTAATAAATATATTATAATGACGGGGGCGCGTCGACTTTAAGGAAAAAAATCTTCGTTATGGAAAAATTTCGTTTAATAAAACTATGATATCATTTTGCACGAAAGCATAACATAACAAGTTCTATATTTAAAGTATGCGCGACAGGACTATGTTTATCAGAGAAGTTAAATCAAATATTCAAAAGCTTACGTAACTCGTTCGTTAATTTATGTAATTCGTTACGGTGAGGTTTTTACGAAAATATTTGTGTGTTTTATGAAGGATTAAAAATAACACTCAAATGTTAAATATTTTATTATATATCTAATCCATTCACAGGTTGAGTTTTTTTGTTGAAGGGGAAGAGGGCGTTTAATTGAATTAACGATTTCAAATCCCCGTGTAGCGACGCAGGTCACGTACTCGCAGAGTAAACCTAATTAAGACGTCGAGAGATTTTTCCCTACTCTCGACGAACGCAGGAGTAAGCGGACTTTTCACAGGTATACAAAGAGGGAGGGAGCGAGCGTAAGGTGAGGTGAGGCACGAGAGAAAAAAAAAACATTTATTACAAAAGCGGTTCACCTGCGGCAGTACGCTATCTCTGGATCAGGAGTGCATGAAGGGGGTCTGGTAAACGTGCAAAACTTTGCGTACGCGTCTACCTGTTGAGCACCTGAACGTCGCCCGCGTGATATCGAATTTAAAGGTGAGAGTAACGTGATATAGTCTCGAACCCGTGGCCGTTTCTGTGAGCCTGTCGTTTCTAACCTAACGTTAAAAGCGAATACTAACAGGTGTTAATTCAGGACTAATTAATTAGATAAGGTTCACCTCAACGCCGCATACTATCTCACCGTATAGTTATCTGCAACACAAACACGATTGTAAAAGTCGTAGTTTTTTTTTATTTATGCTTTCTTGAATGGGTACTCACTCGCTTATGCGCATGCAAATCATCTCTGAATGGATGATGCAAACATACTTTTTTTTCATTGACTTCTTATAGTCTATGACTTTTGAAGGTAAGTAATTAAATCATGCTATTAGTATAGCAAGCACCAAGCTAAAAATAAAAGCAGACGGAGCTTTACGATTTGCATATGAGAAAAATTAACCCGAAATTAACGATTCATAAATTATTTGATGGAGAAGTGATCTGGCTAAAATCATCTTCATCGTTGCTAAAAATATTCGCGCCTATAAATTCCGCGCGCGAAGAAAATCAACCGCTTTGCGAGTTTTTATTTATTGCGTCGGCGTGTCACAGTCTAAACGTCATGGGGCGCTACGAGTTAACACCGCGTGACCTGAGACTGTGACTTTTTTGCGACTTTTGAACACACGTAAACTTGGCAAGTAGAAACTGATTGGCAAAGTGTTTGTTTTCATATCTTCGTTAAGTAGGAAAGGTTTTCAAGAAATTTGTGGCTTGGGAACGCCATAATTTATTATAACTTATGGAATTTATGTACTTATTAATATGCGTGTCAATATCTACGGGCGCCAGTTACGCTCGTGTTCAGGATTTTACGCCTACGGCAACCTACGCTTTCCTCGTCTTCAAATCAAGTCCGGAACAGCAGATACCATTAATTTTTTTTTTGTTAATGCCGCACCATTGTTATTTACTATTGTTTCGAGCTGTAAAACTGGCGGAATTTGTTTTTAATAAATTCCCGGAATGGTTTAGGATCGATTCACACTTGAAGACAACACACCTTACTTTTAATCATGGCATTGGTCTGTTATGTTAGACAATTCATTGACGTTTTCATTAAAGTATTGCTATTATTTATAAAATGGAGGTGAATCTGAGAACGATAATTTAAGGTACCTAATTGGGGGGGGGGGGGGGGCAGGTGCTAAATTGGGAAACACTCCAAAGCATCCCTAATTCAGAGTTTGTTACAATTTTTCCCCGACACGAATTTACAATTGCGATGAAACGGGAATGACAATAATACCGTTGCTAAAAGTCAATCGAAAATTATTGCAAGAAGAGGCGGCAAGTTGGAAACATTTGATCCGCTGAGCGTGGTAAACTTGTGACCACAGAGATTTGTTTTTCGGCAGAACACGTTGATCAAGATCACCAGACTCAAATAGGGTAAAATTTGTACTACCCTTTAGTTTGTTAATTTGTACCGGTACAATTTACCAAACTCGTGTTTTTTTTTCAGTCATGCCTCGCAAGGGTATCAAATACTGCCAGTGGTCAGAAGAAAATATGGTAACAGCAATAAGTAAATATAAAACTGGGAAATTTGGATTAAATGAAATCTGCAAACGATACAACATTCCAAAACCGACCTTCAAGAGGCACTTGCTGAGTACAAATGTGAAGGCAAAGGAAGGAACCAAATCGTTAGGGTGGTTAACCGTATTTAGCGAAAAAATCGAGAAAGAACTTGAACATCAAACCCTAAAAGGGAAGAATCCTTTTATGGTCTTTCCATCACGGATATACGACGAGCGGCGTTCCAGTTTGCAGAAAAGAATGCCATACCCCATAACTTCAACAAAGCAAAGGGGATGGCTGGTAAGGCATGGTTTTATAGTTTTATGGAAAGACATTCGAAACTTTCTTTGAGGCAACCAGAATGAACCTCACTGGCTAGGTGCAGGGGCTTCAATCGGCAGAATGTTAACCATTTTTACGATATTCTAGAGAAATTAGTTGATCAGTATAAAGTAGATGCGACCAGAATCTTTAATGTAGAAAAGCCAAAAGATTGTTTCTAAGAAAGGAAAAAAGAATGTTGGAACAGTGGCTAGCGGTGAACGAGGAGTTAATACCACGTTGGTGGTTTGCACAAGTGCCGCAGGGCACTTTGTAGCGCCCATGATAATTTTTAAAAGGAAGAGGATGATGCCCGAACTTGCAGAAAGTGCTCCTCCAGGTTGCTCAGTACGAGTTTCAGACACGGGATACATTAACACCGACTTATTCGTGGATTGGTTACGTAAATTTATTGAAGTAGTGCGACCCACACATGAACATAAAGTAATTTTAGTCTTGGATGGTCATACGACACACTCTAAAAACCTGGAGGCAATTAACTTGGCTCGAGACAACGGCGTCGTTCTTCTGCAATTGCCGGGACATACCACGCACCGCCTCCAATCACTGGACGTTGCAATATTCAAGCCAATGGAAGTATATTACAATCAGGCAGTTGAAAGGTCGATGAGAGAACATTCAGGATTAGCAGTGACACAACATCAAGTTGCCAAACTTTTGGGGGAGGCCTATGGAAAAGCTGCAACGATTGGCTTCGCAATAAATGGATTTTCTAAATGCGGTATATGTTGACGTTGATTTTGCTGGAAGTGATGCTTTACTCAATGGTCAACCTCAGTTACAATCAGAAGAGAATACTAATATTCACATTGAACAGGTTCAAGATGATTCTTCCGATGATGATATTCCTCTTTCTAAATTAATATCAAAAGGTCATCCAAATAATACTTCCTTTGAAGAAATCATTTGCTTGCCAGGACCTAGCGGATTGGGAAATAAACAAAGGAAGCCTAAAATGCCCAGCAAGCAACAGTGCTTTCAACCACGCCATATAAGGAAGATTTAGAAAAAGGAAAAATCATCGCGGCTAATAAAGCAAAATCTGCAGTAAAGAGAAAAGTATTGTCTAATTCATTGAAAGGCAAAAAAAGAAAGAAATCACCTCCCCCTCCTCTCGTTGAAGTGTCCGACGCTGTCATCGAGACATAGGTCGATGACTGGTATTGCCATCTCTGCAAGGAATGTATCATAGAAGATACGATTCAGTGCACAAAATGCCTAAATTGGGCGCATGAAACCTGTGCATCAACTTTCAATCAACAGTGTTATATTTGCAATTTGTGTTCTTAAATTCATGTTGTTAAAATTTGTTTAGAAATTTACAATTAGTTGTTTTCTGTTTACTTTAAAAAACTCCCAAATTAAAGTATTTTTCATTCCACCCATCTATTCCACTAACACCAAAAATCTAACACATTTGCTGTGGTACAATATACCAACCCACGTGGTACAATTTAGCGAACCAGTTGGGTAAATTGTACCATTTACATAAAAGCTTTTTATTCTAAACTCCTTGTATTTGCATTAGTTTTTCATTGTGCGTTTTGATAGAAACGTACAAAAGAATCTTATTTCAAATTTTCATTAACTTTAAAGGAATCATTAGCGAGTTATTGAACAAAATATGTTGTTAAGTGGTACAATATACCCGACTTTACCCTACAAACTCAAATGTTAACAGTACAAATAACACGTCTGTAAGTACACAAGACTACAGCAGACGAAATGTAAGCTGTTCAAATACTAGTTTCAAAGTTCAACCTCATCCCAAAGGGTACTCGAAAGGAAACCAAACGGAATAGAGGAAAAGCATCTATTTTGATGCAAGAACGAATTGGGGGAACAACAAAATAGTTTCAGGGCAAATTCAGCAAAGAGAGAACTTCAGTTTAAAACCACAAAGCCAAAGAAGCCGCCAGTACAGAAAAAATATATTCCATCTTCTTCATGCCTCTCAGAAAGTGACTTTAGTGACGACGATGATCCTCTTTGTGGAATTTACAAGAAGGCGTTCGCCAAATCTATGGCCAATGAAAGTTGGGTGCGATATCGCCATCAGTGTTACAAACGGCATCACGAGGCTTGCACTGATATAGCAAACCAAGATTTGGATCTTTGGATATGTAATAAATGCTTCTCGTTATGATCATTGGTTCTGCACTGTGTGGTTTTGCCTCAGAGGGTGGGGCAGAATCGACAAAATACTTTTCAGCAAACAATTGTTTTTTACTATGAAGTTACTTTACTAGAATTAATACTTTCTTTTCATACTTAATAAACAACTATTCGCCACATACCTCCGATTACTTCACTTGGTATAAACCCTTACAATTAAAAAAAAATAAAAATAATACTTAAGTATCCGATTTCCCCTACTTCTAGACATCCAGAGACACATGATTTAATGGACAAGCCCAGGAAGATTTTCAATATGGGTCAAAGTGGATTGCAACTGTGCAATAAGCCCGGGGAAGTAATTGCATCGAAAGGGTCCAAAGATGTTCAAAGTCTCACCAGTGCAGAAAAAGGTGAAACTATTAGTATTGTCGCTTGCTGCAACGCAGAAGGCAATTTTCTTCCACCGTACGTGATCTTCCGTGGTAAAAACAAAAAGAAAGAGTTTGAGGACAACATGCCTGCAGGATCTGTTGTTGAGATGTCTCCTGATTCGGCCTATGTCAAAAGCGGTATTTTCTTATCACGGATAAAAGATCATTTTCTCCCCAGAAAAGAACCTGGTCCGGTTGTTTTGATCCTTGACGGCGATGCCTCGCATTGCAACGATGTGGATATTTTAGATTTCTTAGCGGAAAACGACTTTCACGTTATCTGTTTATCCCGTCATACTATGCATTGGTTGCAATCTCTCGACAGGTCTTTGTTTAAACTACTCAAAACTTATTGGAATGGATATTGTAGACATTGGATTAGGTCTCATCCTGGACGCAGAATTACCAGATGCCAACTTGTAGGGATCTTAAACCAAGCCTGGAAATAAGTATCAGGGTTTGAAGCCTGTGGGATCCGGCGAAGATTCCAGACTATGCCTATTATGTAGCCAAACACATTGCAGGAGCTAACGATATGACGTCAATACCGCTACTGAACATGATCCCAGCACTACTGCTGAAAATGAACATTCTGTTAATTATTGATCTTTTGTATTAAAATTTGTAGCTATTAAGGCTTCATTTGTCAATGTTTTTTTTGAAACAGTAAAGCCTCAATTTATTTTATAAATTATGTTTAAAAAAACAATAGAAAATTTTACGACGTTGCCACTGTACAGACAAAATCGCTGGAAACGGGGATTTTTTCAAAGGCGTAGAATTCCTATTATGTGAAAAGTTTTCTGTAAATATAAATTACGACCAAGAAGACTTCAGTAGCAGTTTCATGAAAAGCAACAAAGAACATGCAACTCGCAGCGAGTTAAAAAGAAAAGCTACTTTTACAAACACGATAAACAGTTATTACGTAACTACATATACAGGATGTTGACGGGAGGATGTGTGTCTATCTGACTTTGCGCGAGAAAATTGGTCACGATAACATCGAAAAAACAAATGACAAAATTGACAATCGAAACTTTCAATTGTTTTCTGGTGTTTTCAAAATTTGAGAAATAAAATTTGAATTGTGAAACAAATGAAGATCTCGTCACTTTGAAGTTAAACTCGTTCTACATTTACTCAGAACAAATCAAAAAGGCAGAACAAAAATAAGTAAAATTTTCCAAACAAAAAAAAAAAAACTCAGCAGCGTTGCCACTGCCACAGAGAAAATCCCTGAAGACTGGGATTTTTATAGAGTTTCCAAATTATATTAATAAGAGACATCTTTATAATAATCAAAGCCAAAAAATGCACGGAAACCATCTGGGGTTACGTACGGTTTAAAACTGCTTATATGTACAGGGTGTCCATAAAATGCCTACGCGAACTTGACTGAATCGTAGATTCCTTGATTCAAAAATGATTTATATTTTTGAGATTGTGTGTATATGAAAGCGCGAGCGAATGTGAAAAATAAAATAAAATTTCCGCCACATGGAAATCAAACGCGTTTCACATTTACTGACAACAAATTAAAAAAAAAAAGTAGGACATTTAATTGAAATAAGTAAAGCCTTAAAAAACTGGAAGACGTTCCCAAATTTTAAAAACATTAAAAAAAATTCGACGATTAAGAAATTTTACAACGTTGCCATTTTACAGGGAAGATCCCTGAAAGTGGGGATTTTTTGTCGAGTTGCCAAATTAAAAGACATCTTGGTAAACGGAAACAAAAATAAATACATGAAATAATGTAAATGCGAATGTGATTTGCGAAACAAACTTCGAGAAAATCTCTTTACATTGAAACCAAGCCAATTTTTTTATTTCCTGAGAATAAATTAATCTAAAAAATAATAACGAAAATTAAATTGAAATAAGTAAAGTCTTGATAACCAAAAACCTGTTCCATATTATTAAAAAAATCAATTATTAGATAATATTACAGCGTTGCCACTTTACAGAGAAAATCCCTGAAAGGGGGATTTTTTTGTAGAGCGGCCGAATTAAGAGAGACTTCCTCATAAACGGAGACAAAAAAAATTAACAATAATAATGAAAACGTGAACGTGAAAAGTGTGGCACAAACGAAAGCTTTTTACATTGAAATCAAACTTGTTTTACATTTCCTGAAAATAAATTAATTAAAAAATAAATAAATAAATAAAAATTAAATTGAAGTAAGTCTTGGTAACTAAAAGACGTTCCAAATTATAAAAAAAATGGTGATTAGGAAATATTACGGCGTTGCCACGTTACAGGGAAAATTCCCGAAAACGGGGATTTCTTTGTAGAGTCGTCAAAGAAACAAAAAAGTGACGAAAAAAATAACAGAAATACATAACATAATGAAAACGTGAATGTGGAAAATAAAATCGTGATTTGCGAAACAAACGAAAATCGGTAAAGAACAATAAATTGAAAAAATTAAATAAAAATTAAATTGAAACAAGCAAAGTCTTAATAACTAAAAAAGACGTTCCAATTTATAAAAGAATGAAACATTAGAAAATATTACAGCGTTGCCACGTTACAGGGAAAATCCCAGAAAACGAGGATTTTTCTTGCAGACTTGCTAGATTAAGAGAGTGTACGGAATATACAAGCGACCATTATTAGAATTATGAAAGCATTGAAGCAGCTTATACAGCGTGACTTTAAAAAGCGTGAACATTCTTGGATTTAAACAATTATTTGTAATTGAGATTGAAACAAAAATATATAACGTAATGAATGTGAAAATTATAATGTGATTCGTGAAACAAATGAAAACTCGAGAAGGTATGTCTCAAATAAATAACTAAATATTCACGGCACAACTATAGGAAAGAAAACAGTCGCGACCTTGTGGCAAAATAACTAAATACTTATAAACTGAAATAAATATAGTCGTAATAACTGGACCACGTTCCAAATTGTCAAAAAATCAGAGATTAGGAAATTTTACAACGTTGCCACTTCACACAGAATAATCCCTGAACATGTGGATTTCTGTAGAGTTGCCAAATTAAGAGAGACATCTTCATAATCGGGGACAGAAAAAATTCTACGGAATACACGGGATTACGATGCGAGCGTTGAAACAGCTTATACAGGGTGTTTCTAAAACTTAACCCTAGATTCTTGCGTTCAAAAACTATCTGTATATAATTACAAAACAAATGAAAACTCCAAATCTCAAATCAAAAATAAATAAAGAAATTGATAAGTAAAATTTTAATAAATGAAAAACAGTCCCGTGTTATAAAATCAAATCAATTGTGTTATAAAATCAAATCAATTATTGGGAAGTTTTACAGCGTTGCCAATTTACGGAAAAAGATCCTGAGCATGGAGATTCTCGTGGGGTTGTCAAATTAAAGAAGACATCTTTAATAATTGGGGACAGAAAGGAATTTTAACGGAACACCAAAATAACAATGCCGGATTACGCAAGCCCTTATACAGGCTGTCTCTAAAATGTCTAAACTTGGACTTAATCACTGATTCTTGGATTCAATATAAGACGATTTAATTTGTGTGTAGGTGTTTGAAGAAATGTCATTTTTTTTTTCAGAAAGCGAAATCTATTAACGTTAGCAATTTTAAAATGTTTAATCTAATAAATATTTTAATTTTAAATAATTCATCTTGGAAGCGTGACTTAAATTTACAATTTTGTGGGAAGGATAACGGAATAAAAAATTAGGCCCTGGTTAAGAATAAAAGTCTGTCACATTTTCTTTTGGAGAACGAACTTATGTACCGAATGTGTATGTACGGTTGTCTATCATCGTTCTGACAGGCGCTCTATACAGGGGGCACGATGACGCGATGACGCGATGATGAATTTTTATTAAACAGAGCCAGTTTCATTCAAACGGGCGGAAGTCAGTTGTTATTAAACAGGCTAACAGTTTTTATGAAACAAGGATCGCTTAATAAAAACTGCCCCTATTTGATGGAACTACGACCCAGCGGTCCCGTACAGCCTCTCTCGCATCTACTCCTCTGTATTATCGCGCTTCCTGCACAGAGAGCCTGATTATAGGCAACCGTACATACACATTTGGTACATAGCGTTAATTCTCCATAAGAAAGTGAGCCAGAACCAGCATAGCTACACTAGTAGGTAATAAATGCTTGTTGAATCTTTACTCCTTTTACCTTGGAGTATTTGGGGGTGCTAATTCCTAAAGCTAATTCCTAAGGCACGAGTTAAGCTGGGAAACAAAAGGACCCATCGTATATTGAATCGTACAGATGCAAGAAACGCAAGAACTGTCAAAATTAGAAATCTAGGTTATGCGAAGGAACTGAATTCAGGCGATTTAATCTTTTATTTTTGCATTGGCCACTTCCACTAATTGAAGCCTGTGGAATATTTTCCTAAAATCTGGCGAAGATTCCAGACTATTCCTATTAAGTAGCTGAACACATAACGACGTCAATCCCGCTGCTGAACCTGATCCTAGGACCACTGCTGAAAATTAACACTCTGATGTTGAACAAGCTTCAGTGTCGTTCGAAGAACTTTCACCTTTCTCTGTCGTATCAGGACCTAGTAAGCCGAATCCACGCAGGCAACATGCAGAACTTGTCACCTCATTGGAAGTGCGGCAAAGAAAGCGCCAAAAGCTACAAGGAAAACGTAAGAGAAACAGGAAGAAAAGGAAATAAGAAAAAGCAAGAAGAATAATAGCGCTAAAAAGGAATGAATTCAAACATTTAATTTATTAGTTGTTTCATAAATTAAATAAAAATATTTAGCGTCATTCCCCCCAATTACCTTATCGAAAAAAAAATTACGAGAATAATGAAGCAATTCAGCCACAAAATGTGAACGTGATTGCCTCCGCCGCTGGTGATAAACTTAATCGTGGAAGAAATTTTATCAATTGGCCCGAAACGCTGATGTCATTTCAACCGCAATGTTTATAATTTTCTTTTCTTCTCGTTTCCAGGAAGAGACCGACTTCGTCACCCATCTTGAAAATTCCAATGCAAAATCGAAACCCTCCCCCCCGCCCCGAACACTTCGACTTCTTTCGTCGTTTGCTCTGGCATATAATATTAAAAATAAACAGGCGTACTTAAACACCTTGCCGGTTTTCGCAAAATATAAAGCAGATCGCCGTAAATAACGCGAACGATGAAGAAAACGTTTATTTACTTTTATTTTCCGCGATAATAAATAGACACTTTCCTAACTTAAGATATTTCGGGGCACCCTCGTTTAAATCGACTTCATCTCGGCGCAATACGTAAATAAGACACGAAAGCCCCGGCGAAGTCTTAATCGTCAATTAAAACCAATCAGATCGGCAACGAATTGATTATGGGCTTTAGCTCTGTTGTACAACATCGCGAAGTTAATTGATTTTAATAATTAGGGGCAGACAACGTATAATTGAGCGGCGTGCATGATGAAATTGTCCGCAGAAAAACGGCGTGGTAAATAAATTACCGTTTTCAAGTTGCTGGAAATTACGAGAGGAAGAAATTAAAGACACCGCTTTGTATTTTATAAATTAAAATCACAAGCGAATTTTCTTTTCTTTCCATTCTTTCTAATCATCAAATAATAAATCAAATAAATTATCGCGATGACTTTTAATTATTTATCGCAAGCCGACGCAATCGCCTTTGTTTATCAATAATAAACGGTATAATCGAAGCTCCGTTTTTAAAAATCACGCATAAATATAATGACGTGGCCGCCGCGCCGCAAAGGATTCCCGCACATACAACCAGAGCCGGAGGACGAAGATGAGCACGTTCCCGACTTTTTATATATATACAGGCGGCTCTATAAGGAGATGCACTCGCGTACAGGTGCGCGTCATAAATAATAATATACCTTCGGACAATATCCGACTACATATTTTGAATACGCTTAGCTCAACATCCCCCTCGCCCCCCTCCCCCATTCCGAAGCAACCATCTTCCTAAACGCGTTTCATAATCAATTTCGAAAGCCCGCGAGGATCGTACCTACGTAGGTATAAATTTAATTAATCGCGCGCTTGTTTATTATTAATGCGATCGATTAAAAATCGAGTGCGTTTAGGTCTTTTTTTTTTTTTTTTGGGAGACGAGAAGAGAAGAAGCAAATCGCCAGGCGAAGAACAAAGGCACGGCACGCAAGTCACTAACCCGAATGGGTTTAAGATGGCGCGCGATCCTACGGTGCATTCACATTACACGCAGGATTATCTAGAACAAAGCGAGTTAGATGCCTTGCCGTGACTTGGCCAACATGAAACCACCATATCATAAGCTGCTGTTACAATGGATCCAGTGTGCGCCGGCGATTTTGCGGTTTGTCGTCGGGGCGAACTCGGGGAGACTTTAACGATCGATTAGGACGGTAACTTCGACTCAATAGAAAATAGTTTTAATGACGAGTCCGTTCCGTCGAGAGTATTATAAGGTAAGCCACCGCACGAAGACTTTCCTGAATTAGAAGATGGGACGAGAGCTTTAGATAATCTGACTGGGAAGATTAATGTCCGGGGGAAAAATGAGAAATGAACGCCGGCCACGATTGTATATCCACGTTACTAAATTACAATAACAAACCTCCTCTTCTTACCCCCTAACGCTTTCGTCTTAATTCCAAGCCCGTCTCGATCATTAATTTAAATTAAATTAAATTAAACGTGGTTTATTTTTCATGAGATTTTCAGGCAATCGCTGCGCGCTTTCGGAGATTAAACTCAACGAATTTTAGTGCGACGTAGAAATGTAATAATTATTTCCTGTCGAAAAAGAAGAGCGTTTATTGCTTGCCATAAAATTGGCTTCTTTCTTTTTTAGGTTTGGATTTAAGACCGCACAGGTCGGTTCATTCAGTGGTAACCAACAAAGGACTGTCATGGCCATAAGTTTCTCTAATTTCTCGAAATATTTCCTAGCGATTCTCTTTCCACTTATAAACGAAATCGATTTCAAGTTTTTTTTTCCACCGCCTCAAAAACGCTCGGGCATATAAGAAAATTCAATTTACGTTTACACAGAACCGTTTTTCCCAGTAAACCGCAATCCATTTAATGTCGGGGAATAGGCAGAGGCGGCGGCGTAAAAATCGCGTACTTTAATCTGAGAACCATCAGGTTTCTTAATAAACATATTTCCTGGATGGAACGTGTTATTATACCGGGCAGTCAAAAATGTCCGTCAGATGGATTAACAACGTCGGCCTCCGCTGCAATTATCTCATTATATATTAAATTAAATTAATTCAGACAAAAAGCACGATCAAATACGTAAGGAGAGGAGATAAGGACCGACAAAAAGATAAGTCCGCGCTACTGGAGGATAGCGAAAGTGAAAAATGAACCGCCGACGGGCAAACAAGACGCACATTTTATCCGTGCGTGAGTAATTGCGGCGTCATGCATTTAACCGCGGCCAATTCACTTCATACTCCTTCGGCTGATGCATCGTGAAATAATTGTGCTCGTAAAAACAATAATTTAAGCTAATGCAATATGATTGTTTGTAATTAGCGTACTTGTTCTTCTTGTTTGCGCGTTAAGACCGAACGAACCCCCCCTGTGGGAAACCTCGCACTCGCAAGACGAACTATAATTAACATATTTGATCTTCCACGTCAAATTCGTTAGATTCTAATAGCTGATCGCTTCTTCCTTGCATTCCAGAATTTTATAATTAAACAAAAAAAAAAAAAAACAAGACGATCAAATGGAAAATTTGTAAAACAAATTGCAAAAAGTTCAAACAAGTTTTTTTTTATCTGAAGTTTGAAATTTAATTGAGAACCATCATCATCATGACAGTTGTCATTTTGACATTTCAATTTGCCATTCCTAACCTTGCTTTCGAGGTTTCGAACTGAACAGTACGATAAGATGACATAAGAACGTGATCTGTTGTAATAAACGAAAAAAGAAACTAACAAACGAAAAAAGATAATAAGAAAATAAGATTTACAACAAATAATCAAAATTGTGGTACGTTCACGGTAAGCACCTTGTCACGGCCAACTTCGACGCCAAATTTAAAAGAACACCCGAGAGAGTTTTTTTTTAATCTGGCGTCAAATTTGGCCATGAAAATTTAATTGAGAACCATCATCATCATGACAGTTGTCAATTTCTCATTTGAACTTGACAATCCTAACCTCGCTTTCGAGGTTTCGAACTCAACAGTACGATAAGACGACACAAGAATGTGATCTATCGTACTAAACGAAAAAAGACTCTAAGAATGAGATCCACTGTAACAAACAAAAAAAAGAATAAGAAAATAAAATTTACAACAAATAACAAAATAATAGCAACTTGTCATGGCCAACTTCGATGCAAAATTTAGAAGAACGCCCGATATATTCTTTCTAAATTAAAAAAAAAAAACAAATGAAAGACTACTCTGATATGATGATATAGAAAAATTTCTGGAAATAAAAACAAAAGTTGATAAGCCAATTATTGAGAAAAGGCGACCCATTGCCTTGGGATAGAATTCGATTTGCAACTCGAAAATGCATTAATATACGGGGCCGTTCCGTTTAAAAAAAAAGCGATGTTTTCCTCGAGAATGCGGTCATCAATTGTTTTTTTTCTCGCGAAAGGCGTTTGGAACTACTAGAAAAATGTAGTGTTTTTAATTTGAAATGTTGTTCGTGGGTGACGTATGCAACTATGGAAACATATCTAAGCTCATTAATTTTTTTTAAAATTTATTTAATAAGCAAGATACAGGGGGTGTTCAAAATTTTTTTAAAACAACGTCAAATAACTCGGGTACCGCTTAAGATAGACCCATGGTGCGACCCATCATTTCAGGCTAAAATTCGACGCGGAATTCAAAAATGCAACCAAATACAGGGTGTTCCGTATGAAAAAGTGCAATTGTTGTTGTGATTGCAATTGAATTTCCTCTATAAAGCCAATTATCTTCAAATCGCGACGTTCAACTAAGTTGTTCGTGCATGGCGGATGCAACTTCGGAAATTCATTAAATTTTTTTTTGATTTATTTAATAAGCAAGATACAGGGGGTAC
Organism: Serrognathus titanus; assembly: GCA_039766575.1. Classification (NCBI taxonomy): domain Eukaryota; kingdom Metazoa; phylum Arthropoda; class Insecta; order Coleoptera; family Lucanidae; genus Serrognathus; species Serrognathus titanus. The sequence continues at coordinate 57,088,905 of CM077911.1, forward strand.
TCAAAAATTTTTGAAACGACGTGAAATAACTCGGGAACCGCTTAAGATAAACCCATGGTGCGACCCATTATTTCAGGCTAAAATTCGACGCAGAATTCCAAAATGCAATTATATACAGGATGTTCCGTATGAAAAAGCGCAATTGTTTTTCTGTGATTGCAATTGAATTTCCGCTATAAAGCCAATTTTCTTCAAATCGCGACGTTCAATTATATTGTTCGTGGGTGGGGGATGCAACTTCGGAAACATATCTAAGTTCATTAAAATTTTTTTAATTTTTTTTAATAAGCAAGGTACAGGGGGTGTTCAAAATTTTTTGAAACAACATCAAATAACTCGGGAACCGCTTAAGATAGATCCATGGTGCGACCCATCACTTCAGACTAAAATTCGACGCGGAATTCAAAAATGCAACCAAATACAGGGTGTTCCGTATGAAAAAGTGCAATTGTTTTTCTGTGATTGCAATTGAATTTCCTCTATAAAGCCAATTATCTTCAAATCGCGACGTTCAACTAAGTTGTTCGTGCATGGCGGATGCAACTTCGGAAATTCATTAAATTTTTTTTTGATTTATTTAATAAGCAAGATACAGGGGGTACTCAAAAATTTTTGAAACGACATGAAATAACTCGGGAACCGCTTAAGATAAACCCATGGTGCGACCCATTATTTCAGGCTAAAATTCGACGCGGAATTCCAAAATGCAATTATATACAGGATGTTCCGTATGAAAAAGCGCAATTGTTTTTCTGTGATTGCAATTGAATTTCCGCTATAAAGCCAATTTTCTTCAAATCGCGACGTTCAATTATATTGTTCGTGGATGGGGGATGCAACTTCGGAAACATATCTAAGTTCATTAAAATTTTTTTAATTTTTTTTAATAAGCAAGGTACAGGGGGTGTTCAAAATTTTTTGAAACAACATCAAATAACTCGGGAACCGCTTAAGATAGATCCATGGTGCGACCCATCATTTCAGACTAAAATTCGACGCGGAATTTAAAAATGTAATCATATACAGGGTGTTCCCTATTAAAAATGTGCAATTGTTTTTCTGTGATTGCAATTGAATTTCTTTGAGGAGAACATTTGAATACTTACAAAAAAATTTAAAAAAGGCATTCCAAATTTCATTACAAAAAATAATTAAAAAAATCGGCAAATTCAAGATATAACTGAGAAGCAAATGGAAATATTCTGAAGAAAAGCAAGCGAAAGTTTACAAAGGAAAATAATAACTAAAAATAACAAATAATAAATAAAACAGAATAACTAATAACAAGAACAACAATAATTTATTATTAGTGAATAAAAAAGGAATATTACAATAACAAAGAGAAAGATAAAAACACAAGACTTCCAACTTCAATAAAAAAAAATAATAAACGGAAAAGAAATTTATGGTAAAATTATAAAATTTCTGGAGAAAAACAAAAAAAAATATGAAGAAAACAGGAGGATATACAATTAAAAATAGAGATAAAAATAAATGACAATCGATAAATGAAATGAGTCTGGAAGAACGATTCTTTTTGTTAAACTCAGAGCCTCAATCTCGATACTTCAAGAAAATGATCTTTGAGTCTGCCTAGTACGAGGTTAGACCATCAGTTTAGTCCCTAAATAGATTTGGTCCTCATTTTTTGGTATTTGTTCACTATCTTCGTCTAATGCGATGTTAGACCCTCATTATGTTCGTCTAATGCGATGTTAGAACCTTTATTTTTATCAAACTCAGAGTAATTAAGTGCGAGTTGCCTGGTTCTAACCTGAACTCGGAGCCTCCAGTTCACAAAAGTGACATCTGTGCCCACCTAGTGTGAGGTAAGACCCTCAGTTTAGTCCCTAAGTAGATTTGGCACTCGTTTTCATTGAGGTCGGTGGATTTAACGAATGTGAGCCGACTTTTACCTTCGCAGTTCGTCAACCCGATCGGTGTAATTAACTAATGCAATCTTAGACCCTCAGTTTACTCCCTCAGGAAGCTTTTCAGACCCACGACATTTTCATCGGTCTCTTGGTATTTATTTTCTTGATGTCGGTGGAATGTGAGTCGACTTTTAGCTTCGCAGTTAGTCATTGACTAATACGATGTTAGACCCTCAGTTTTTATCAAACTTAGAAGAATTAAGTACGAGTTACCTGCTTCTGCTTTGAATTCGAAGTCTTAAGTTCTTCTAATTGATCTCTGCGCCTGCCTGGTGCCAGGTTAGACCCTAATCCGACCAATACGATGTTAGACTCTCAGCTTATTTTTTTTCTATCGAACTCAGAAGAATTAAGTATGAGTTGCTCACTTTTGGTTTGGACTCGGAGCCTATGTTTCATCAAAATAACCTCTGTGATTTTTTAGTGCGAGTTTAGACCCTCAGTTTAGTCCCTAAGTAGATTTGGCACTCATTATTTTATTGAGCTCGGTTGATTTACGAATGCGAGTCGACTTTTAGCCTCACAGTTCTTCAACCCGATCACTGTAAGTAACTAGTGCCATGTCAGACCCTCGGTTTAATACCTCAGCAAACTTGTAAGACCCCTAGTTTAGTCCCTGAACAGGTTTTATTGAATTCTGTGGAATGTGAGCAGAGCTTTAGCTTCGCAATTCTTCAAACTCATCACTGTCATCGACTAATGTGACGTTAGACCCTCAGTTTGCATTTCTTTTATCAAACTCGGAAGAATTAAGTCCGAGTTACCTGCTTCTAGAGCCTATAGTTCATCAAAATGATCTCTGCGAGTTTCAATTTTTAGTTTAGTCCCTAAGTAGGGTTTGTACTCATTTTTATTGAGTTCGCTGGAATGTGAACAGTTATTCAAACTAGTGCGATATTAGACCCTTCTATCGAACTCAGCTGAATCAAGCTGAATTGAGTTGCCTGCTTTTGATTTGAATTCGGAGCCTCCAGTTCACGACAATTACCTCTGTGGCTACCTAGTACGACAGTAGACCCTCAGTTCAGGCCCTAAGTAGATTTGGCACTCGTTTTCATTGAGGTCGGTGGATTTAACGAATGCGAGACGACTTTTACTTTCGCAGATCATCAACCCGATCACTCCAATTAACCAGGGCGATGTTAGACTCTCAGTTTACTCGTTCAGCAAGCTTGTTAGACCCCTACTTTAATCCTGTGATGTTTCTTTTTTATCAGAATCGGTCGAATTTCAACCTAGCCTACAGGTTAGTGGCTCATCAAACCGATCCATTTATCTGGCTACTATAACATTAGACCATAGGTTTATTACCATTCCATCAAACTCAGAAGAATAAATGTGAGGTCGCTGCTTCTGATTTGAATTCAGCGCCTCTAGCTTAGTATTTCATTTCAAAATGGCTTCTGTGCTTGCTTAAAGCGACCCTCAGATTAGTCCCTTAGTGGAGTTGGTGCACATTTTTATTGAGAACGATGGGAAAAAAACGAATTTAGCTTCGCAGATCACCACCCCGATCACTGGAATTGACAAGTGCGAAGTTAGACCCTCAGTTTACTCCCTCATCAAGCTTGTTAGACCCTTCGTTTAGTCCCTAAATAAACATGATATTCATTTTTATCGGACGAATTTTAGCCGACTTATAGCTTAGACCGAAATATCTGGCTACTATGACGTTAGGCCCTCAGTTTATTCGTCTAGGTACTCATTTTAATCCAGATTAGAGTTATCAACGTCTGGGCTTTGTTTTGCTTCCTAGTAAAAAGACGCTCAGTTTACTTCCCATTTATCGAACTCAGAGGAATCGACTGCTTTGAATTTGTACTTCGACTTCCATCTTATAATCAGTAGTTCATCAAAACGCCCGCCTTAGACCCTCAGTTTAGTCCCCTATCAAGCGGGGTACTCATTTTGCTCGGTCATGCGTGATCTACAACCCCAGGCTTGAACTCGCAGCTTCGTATTGCTCCCCAATGATAATGAAGGGACAGAGACTTCAAGGGTCCGGAAAATTACTTCGAGTTATAGAAATTTTGAGTTAAAGAAAGAGGTAGTAGTTATACATATACGCAGGGAACATCAAATAGTAAGAGTAAATTTCGATTTACAGAAAATTTCGATGGAGGTTCGAGTTACGAAGGTACGACTGTATATCTATCCCCCCTGTGGGAAACCTCGCACTCGCAAGACGAGCTATAATTAACATATTTGATCTTCCACGTCAAATTCGTTAGATTCTAATAGCTGACCGCTTCTCCCTTGCATTCCAGAAAAATGAAATTACACACGCAATTAAAAATCGGAAACCGCATTACTTTCGTTACTGCTGCACTTTGATTTAACCGCAAGCTTGCGGTCGCGCGATTCTTCGGATTTTTTCTTGGTCGCCTGATGGAAATCGAGGTTAAATTTGGAGATGACAGGCCGTAAATGGTGTGCGGACGTGTTTGTGTTTGTAATTGGCGAGCGGCGTTATCAAGTCGTGAACCGGAACTCCGAGAATAACTTCCCGGTTGCTATTAATAATCCTCCGCGGCTAATGTGCAAGAGTAAGTTGTCTGTCCGTTCATTATAATAATCCTCAGTTAACGTAATATATCAATTATTAAAAGTTAATACTCGGGCGCTTCGCCTTGCCACCCTTCACCCTAAGTGGACGACGGGCTTAAACAAATCAAAATATTTCATATACATTTTTTTTTCTTTTTAAACATTAAGTGAAATTCAACTTGCGTCACGAGCGTGCACATAATAAATTCTTATCTTCAATCGTTCACGAGGGAAATACAATTCAATTGTTGTCTCGGACGCACGTCCAATTCTGCGACTTACGACTTCTGGAATTTAACACCCGGCGCGAACTAATCCGGGGCATGTTCTAATTAACCCGGTTCGGTTTTAGACCGACCGTAATGGCCGGGTAATGAAAATTTAATATTTGCAGTCCGGTAATGGAATATGTAAATGCGCGCTCTGTGTTTCTCGGAGCCATTAACGTCAGCGTTGTTGCTTGGAAATTACTTAGCGCGACGTCAGGTCTTTGTAATGTTTGCGCGCAGAAGGAAGAAGAAGAAATTCCATTTGCACGCCCGGAGTTTTAAATGCCGAAGCAATTTCGGAGGGGCAAGTTTAAAAAGCTCGTGGAGATTGGATTAACAAGGTTATTCGCAAATGCGATGCAATAATAATCGATAGTTTGAATCGCGACGTCCTGCGATCACTTTTTGACACAACTTTGTACAAGAAATGGCAAAGTGCAGCTAGTTTGCTACTCAATAAGTCCTCCCATACAAGTTGCTTGTGCTGACGAGGCCCCAAATAGGACCGAAACAGCTGTACAGAGGATGCTCGAGGGATTCACTGCGATCAAAACCGACTTACAACAAAATTTTTCAAAAAATTACAACAGTAAAGAATCTACGATTAATTAATTAACAATGAAGGCTGTACTATTAATTGTCAAAATAATTTAATCGTGCCCAACATTGATCAGAAACCGTGTTTATGTTAAATCGGGTCTTGGGACGCAATTAAATTATTTTGGGCAATTAACAGCTAATTAATTGTAATTGTTGGATTCTTACAATTATAGTTAATTAATTGAGTAACATTTTGCAATTACAATTAATTAATTGCTATTTCTAATTAATTCTTAAATGCAGTTTCTGTTTGATTGTAATCAAACAGAAACTACATCAAAGAGTAATTTGATTATAAGCAAAATAGAAACTACAATTAAGAATTAATTGTTAAATGGGTTTAATCAACAATTAATTATTAATTATTATTATTAATTAATTATTAAATGTTGCTAAAATAACAATTAATTAATTGCAACCGTATGAAGTCGCTAAATTAATTAATTGTAATCGCATAAGGTCACTCAATTAATTAATTGTCATTGTAAGTACTAAGAAATTAATTTATTTTAGTGTAATACTAATTTGTTCAGTGTAATAGTAAAGGCTTAATTAATCAATAGAAAATTATAATTAGTTAATTAATAATTAAGACTCTACAATTAGTTAACTGTTAATTTCCAAAATAGTTTGATTGTATCCAACATTGATTAGAAACAGTTTTTATATTAAAGCGATTTGACAACAGTGTTGGGACACAATTAAATTACTTTGGCAATTAACAATTAATTAATTGTAATTGTTAGATCCTTACAATTACAGTTAATCAATTGTAATTACAACTAATAAATTGTGAATTTCTGCGATTACAATCAATTAACTGTTAATTTTTTTGTGTATGTTTAATTAATTAACAATTAATAATAATAATAATTATTTTTTTTTAATTTACTTTCACTCCTGACGAAGCCATCGAACGACGGTGAAACGTAGAGCGCTAGTGCCAATTTCAGTGTCCGTTTCGAAATAATTTATTACAAAATTTCAATCAAGACAATCGGACAAGAATCCATTTTAATTAACAATTAATAATTAATTGTTATGATTAATTTATGCAGTAACTAAACTGTATTAAGCTTGCTTTATACAGCCACTAATAATTATGAATAAATTAAGAAGTAATAATTAAAAGTTAAGAATAGAAAGTGTGCACGTTTATACTAACTTAGCACTAACAAGTAATGTGTAATTAAGAATAGACTTATTTTTATTCTTGGCGATAATTATTAATGAAGCACTGTTGCCAATTGTTTAGGTTGACGGTTAGTGGATGGTTTATGGTATTAATTGCTTGGAATCTTATTTTTCAAGTTGATAATTCACTGTTCGCTTCACTTCGGTCGTTCATTACTAATTACTACATCTGCGTAATTACTACTTAATTGTTAGTTAACGTATAAACGCTTAGAGTTTTGTTAGTTAATCCATGATAATTTTTAATTCTTAATTTTTAGTTTTAGCTACTATTCATAATTGTTACTTGTTTGTGTTAAATTTTTAATAATGCAGAGTAAACGTGTACATAACGTAAAAGCTATCTTTTTGTTCTTAATTTTTAATTATCAGTTGCTGTATTAAATGTAGTCGCTGTTTGAGTACGTAGCAGTTACTTAAATTAATTAAAATCCTAAAAAGTAAACAGTTTCGTCAATTGCGATCCAACAAACACCAATTCAAAAATCATCACATCACATTACTAATTTTTCTCTTGATAATTATCATGAAAATATTTTTATTGGAATTAACAATTAAATTAATTATTAAATTAGATTATAATGCAGGCCAAATCGATTGCTTTTGGTGGATATCTTCGCATTGCTTCGTCTTCAAAATAAAACAAAAAGAAAAAAAGAAAACAATGGCTACTGTTAGAGAAAAAAACTTTAAAACTGAAGAAAATACTGATTATGAACTTTTTTCGTATATAAAATAAAACACGATCGACTTTAAGGCAATCGATTTCGAGATGAGGAACGGCGAGTGGTACAGCAAAAACAAAAGACGATCGACTTTAAAACAAAAGCAAAAAAAAAAATGCTAAACACGAACTATTTCGTATTTGACATTTTTTTTATGAAACAAACGAATCGATTTCAGACAAAAGGCAATTGATCTTCTATAAAAAAAAAGAGTTTTTAAAACAAAAGACGATCGACTTTAAAACAAAAACAAACAAAAATGCCAAACACGAACCAATTCGTATTTGACATTTTTTTTTGTGAAACAAACGAATCGATTTCAAACAAAAGGCAATTGATCTTCTATAAAAAAAAAAAAAAAGAAAAAACGAAAGAGTTTTTAAAACAAAAGACGATCGACTTTAAAACAAAACAAAAAAAAAATGCTAAACACGAACCATTTCGTATTTGACATTTTTTTTATGAAAAATGAAAGACTTTTTAAAACAAAAGACGATCGACTTTAAAACAAAAGCAAAAAAAAAAAAATACTAAACACGAACTATTTCGTATTTGACATTTTTTTTTATGAAACAAACGAATCGATTTCAAACAAAAGGCAATTGATCTATAAAAAATCGAAATCGATTCGTTTGTTGTTTCATAAAAAAAATGTCAAATACGAATTGGTTCGTGTTTAGTATTTTTTTTTTTTTGCTTTTGTTTTAAAGTCGATCGTCTTTTCTTTTTAAAAACTCTTTCATTTTTTCTTTTTTTTTATAGATCAATTGCCTTTTGTTTGAAATCGATTCGTTTGTTTCATAAAAAAAATGTCAAATACGAAATAGTTCGTGTTCAGCATTTTTTTTTTTTTTTGCTTTTGTTTTAAAGTCGACCGTCTTTTGTTTTAAAAACTCTTTCATTTTTTCTTTTTTTATAGAAGATCAATTGCCTTTTGTTTGAAATCGATTCGTTTGTTTCACAAAAAACAATGTCAAATACGAAATAGTTCGTGTTTAGCATTTTTTTTTGTTTTGTTTTAGAGTAGATCGTCTTTTGTTTTAAAAACTCTTTCATTTTTTCTTTTTTTTTATAGAAGATCAATTGCCTTTTGTTTGAAATCGATTCGTTTGTTTCATAAAAAAAAATGTCAAATACGAAATAGTTCGTGTTTAGCATTTTTTTTTTTTTGTTTTTGTTTTAAAGTCGATCGTCTTTTCTTTTTAAAAACTCTTTCATTTTTTCTTTTTTTTTATAGATCAATTGCCTTTTGTTTGAAATCGATTCGTTTGTTTCATAAAAAAAATGTCAAATACGAAATAGTTCGTGTTCAGCATTTTTTTTTTTTTGCTTTTGTTTTAAAGTCGACCGTCTTTTGTTTTAAAAACTCTTTCGTTTTTTCTTTTTTTTTTTTTTTATAGAAGATCAATTGCCTTTTGTTTGAAATCGATTCGTTTGTTTCACAAAAAACAATGTCAAATACGAAATAGTTCGTGTTTAGCATTTTTTTTTGTTTTGTTTTAAAGTCGACCGTCTTTTGTTTTAAAAACTCTTTCATTTTTTCTTTTTTTATAGAAGATCAATTGCCTTTTGTTTGAAATCGATTCGTTTGTTTCACAAAAAACAATGTCAAATACGAAATAGTTCGTGTTTAGCATTTTTTTTTGTTTTGTTTTAAAGTCGATCGTCTTTTGTTTTAAAAACTCTTTCATTTTTTCTTTTTTTTTATAGAAGATCAATTGCCTTTTGTTTGAAATCGATTCGTTTGTTGTTTCATAAAAAAAATGTCAAATACGAATTGGTTCGTGTTTAGTATTTTTTTTTTTTTTGCTTTTGTTTTAAAGTCGATCGTCTTTTGTTTTAAAAACTCTTTCGTTTTTTCTTTTTTTTTTATAGAAGATCAATTGCCTTTTGTTTGAAATCGATTCGTTTGTTTCATAAAAAAAAATGTCAAATACGAAATGGTTCGTGTTTAGCAATTTTTTTTTGTTTTGTTTTAAAGTCGATCGTCTTTTGTTTTAAAAACTCTTACATTTTTTCTTTTTTTTTATAGATCAATTGCCTTTTGTTTGAAATCGATTCGTTTGTTTCATAAAAAAAAATGTCAAATACGAAATAGTTCGTGTTTAGTATTTTTTTTTGCTTTTGTTTTAAAGTCGATCGTCTTTTGTTTTAAAAAGTCTTTCATTTTTCATAAAAAAAATGTCAAATACGAAATGGTTCGTGTTTAGCATTTTTTTTTTGTTTTGTTTTAAAGTCGATCGTCTTTTGTTTTAAAAACTCTTTCATCAAATCTAAAATAAAAGATTCTGAGACCAAAATACAAAAAAAAAACACTTCAAATGGCCCATGAGAAGCTTAACTTATTTTCAAAACGATTATAGAGATTATAGAGATCTATAGAGATCGAATTTAAAACAAAAGACAATCGATTCCAAAACAACGAAGATAACAAAAGACTTTAAGGCGCATACACTTTTTAAGACGCTCTCAAACAGCTCGCACAAGAATTAACTTATTTTCGAAACAAAAGACAATCAATTCTGAATCAAAAGACGATCAATTCCGAAACAAAAAACAATCGATTCTGAAACAAAAAAAAGGACAAAAGACTTTGAATATAAAATGCACAAACTCTTTAAGGTGAAAGACATTCGCTCCAGTTTCTCAGAGTCATTACCTGAAAGAGTACAAGAAACGGACATCTGCGGAATGCTGCTACTGCGCTGAAGAGTGCGACACGCCGGAGCACACCTTGCTCGAGTGCCCAAGATGGCACGTGCAAAGAGCAGGTGTGCAGCTACCATTGGGCAAAGATATTACCAAAGAAAATGTAGCAGAGGAATTGCCAGGAGACAAGGAACATCGCGAGGCAGTAACTGATATGCTGAGGCAGATTATGAAGCGGAAATGTGCGGAAGAGCACAGAAGTAGAACGTAAAGAGCGAGGATAAATAGGAGTGTGAGGGCGAAGAGGAAGGAAGGAAGGATTGAGGTGGAAGAAAGAGGACGAAGAGGATGGGAGAGAAGAGGAGGACAAAGAGGATGCGAAAGAGAATGAGGACGAAGAGGAAGAAGTGGAAGGGAGAGGAAAGGATGAAGAGTAAGACAGCCACGCGCGGGGGAAGAAATTCCGTGAGGCGATTCCCCCTGCGTTGAAGTGGTTAAAGAGGAAAGGAGTTTAATTGATAGGCGCTCTTGTAAAAATGCAGGGGTGAATCCAACACGCCTTCGGGGTTGACATATTCGGAGGTGTCTTTTGAAGATTCTCTAAACCTCTATAAAAAAAAGTTTCTCGGAATCAGTTATCAACCCTCCGAGTTACTCCGAACATCTCACTGATGTCAATAACGTATTTGCTGAGTTATAGAATTTTTCGCTTTTGGAGGAGGAGATTCAAGGGATTCGCGTGTGACCTCATGGTGGTCTCAAAACGTCATTTAAACCACAATCGTCTTAAAATAGCAGCAGCAAAATTAGGACGATAGCGACAGCATCAAGAAGGACAACAGCAACGATCCTGAAGTTCTGCAACGAAGCTAAACAAGGAAAAAAAAGATTTCATGACGCAATTCAATTGGAAGCATTGGGGAGGAAGGACATCAGATTCAGAAACCTTCAAGTTTGTCTAATGCCAGCCAGTTATTATGCTCTTAAAGCTTAAAGTAAAGCTTGAATTAATCAATACAATGCCACCATGTCAATAACAGATAGCTCTTATATGCACCAAAGAAGTAGAAATTTAGAAAAAGATCTTTCTGGTTCTTAATGAAACTTTTTTAAAATAACCCATTGGGTAATTGAGAAAGACGAAAGGCGGGTTCACCTCATACCTAACTTCGAGAAGTCAGTTTGTACAACTGAAATCAACAGCCGATAAAGGGGAGAGCTTGGTAGCCTCTAACACAGTGCGGATTAACAACGGGGTCCCTCAGGGAAGTGTACTAACCCCGATACTGTTTACCATATTTATTGCTGACATTGTTAACTACGTTAAGGATTGTTCCATTACACTTTACGCGGATGACTCTAGTTTTCTGATTGGGAAGAACTCACTTAAGGACAGTCAACTTACGAGTAATGTTCTTCTGGAACATCTGCATAGATGGTTTGCTGCAAACCGCTTACATCTTAACGCAGAAAAAACTCAGAAGATTTAGAAGTGCACTCAAATCATTACTGATTGAAAAATGTGTTTACTCAGTCGTGAAACAAATTAGAGATAAAACGGGGTAAGCAATCAAAGCATTTAATGCACGTTTGAATAAAATTTTAATCTAAAGAGGGTGTGGTGCATTAAATATTAAAAAAAATTAATTTAATGGGTAGGTTTAATTCAAATAATTTGGGCAAATTATTTTTTTTTTATAATCAATTTTTTCTTCAATAAGAGCGAGAAGCAGAAAGAAACAATCATTGTCTGTCAGTCACAATCTAACCTTCTCGATACCTAATAAAAAGATTCACATCACAATGTTCGAAGACAGTTGAAAGTCGAAAAGCAATTATAAAAATTGAAAACCGAAATAGTTAAAAGTCGAAATAATTTTTAGTAACACAATCAGAATCACGTCATTCGTGCGCAAATTCGTTAAATTCTTTATTATTTTTCATAAAATTGTCCTACGCCCCCCCTCACAGATGCCTAGCCCCCCCCCCTCACAGTTGAAACGTTTTGAACAGAAAACAAATGTCTGTCGAAAGTTGAAAAAAAATTACGATTTTCTCAATAAAAAAAAGTTTCGCTGCGTGGTTGTTGTGATTAGTTCGAAAACAGTTGAGGGTAGACAGAAAAACAATTGAAAACTCCAAGAAAACAGCTGAAAATCGGAACAAGCGCTATGCATCAACACACCTATTGGAAATAGAAATAATTCTTTTAATTTCTTCTACTTGTTATTGACGTTAGTTCAAAATTACTTGCGAGTGGAAGAAAACGAAATATTTCTTCTATTTTTTTATAAACAAAAAAAAAGTCTTTAAGTCGATTGCAATCACAATGAGCGGCGACAAATAAGCAAACAAGGAAAGAAAGAAAGCATCTGATAAGTCGCAGAGCAATAAATACACTAACAATGAAGGAAGCTGCCTCTTAAGCTACCACACACTAGATGGCCAGTGCGGACAATAGCGTGTCATCACAAACAAATCGGCTGAATTGTAATGGGGCTCCTGAGCATCCTTTGCATAGCTATTTCGACCCTCATTGGAGCCTCATCAGCAGAAGAGTAGCTCGAGAACTCCATAGCAATCCTGACGACTAACAAGATTTACGCGTAAATGCAAACATGCCACACTGTCTGATAAACCGATCACAGTCGCAAAGGACGGCGGCAAATAGGCAGAAGACGAAAAATAAATGTAGTAAGTCGATCGCAGCCGCAGTAAGCAATAGAATAATTTAGGGCGTTATCCCTAACGAGTTTAGAAAGTTCTGGGCTTGTTTAAAAAACCAAATAAAACAGATAGAACAAGTTGTGCAGACTCTTTTTTTTGTTAAGTTGGCATTTCAGCAACAGCAATTGTTTCTCCACGTTCGGAAAATTAGACAAGGAAGAAACAAAAGACATCGACAAAACTGACTGCACACAGCCTTAGCTTAAATTTTAAAAAAGGAGAAAACTGAAAACAATTCTTTTTTTAACGAACTCGGTTGCGTTAATTAAACAAAAAATATAATTTTTAAACAAAAGATGATCGACCAAAAAAAATAATCGACCAATCTGAAACTAAATAGTTTTTTGAAGTGATGACGTAAACCAAGAAAGTCTTTGTTGACGTTTGAATTTTTAATTCTCTTGTCGATTCAATGGAGAAATGTATAGAAAACATTGACAAATTCGATTACGTTCGTTAAAAAGAAATGACAAACAGTATTTGATACAAGCAAGAGCAAAAGAAAAACAAACGACAATCGCTAAAAGTCAGTTTTGGTTCGTCTCAAAGTAAAAACGCGAAACAAACAACGTTCGATCGTTTCGTTTGATTTAAATAAAAACAAACAAAACTTAAAAAAAGAAAGAAAAGAAAATGGAATTCTTCGTTTTAATTGTGTTCATCTAATGTTTGAATTTTTAAAGTCGTTTTTAATTTTACTTTCGCGAATGGGCTTTAGAATGTTTCTTTTAAATTAATTAAAAGGAAAAGCTTATTAGTTAAAACAAAAAAAAAACATTGACAAATTCGACTACATGTAGTTTGCAACAAATTTCTTTTTTGGAGAAACTTCAGAAAATAAAAGACTATTTGATGATATCGACATTTATTTATCGATATTTATTAAAGTGAAAGACAAATTGTACTTTGTGACAATGGAGCAAAGAAAACGAACGACGATCGCCTAAAGTCAGTTGTGATTCGTATCCAATTTAAAAAACAAAACTTCAACAACAAAAAATGGAGACGCAAAACGAAAGAGAAAAATTGTTTCAATAGTTTTCATCAAATGTTTGAATTTTTAATTTCTTCTTTACTTGCTTCTCGAACGGTCTACGCAATATTTTTTTTAATTAAAAAAAGCTTATTAGTCGCAAAAAATAAAAAAAAACGTTGACATATTCTCGATTACGTTTATTAAAAAGAATAATAATAATTTGTAGAAATTTTTTGGGGAAACTTCAGAAAACTGAAGGCTATTGATGTTTGTTACAATAAAAGACAAATGGCAGATTGAGACAAATGAAGCAAAGAAAATAAACGACGTTCACCGGAAGTCAGTTTTGGTTCATATCAAATTTAAAAAAAAACAAAATTTCAATAAACAAATGAAAAGGCGAAACGAAAGGAAAAAAACGATAGGCTGTTGATAAATTCGACTATGTTTATTAAAACAAAAGACAAACTGCAGTTTTTTGAGACAAATGGAGCAAAGAAAACAAACGACAATCGCCGGAAGTCAGTTTTGGTTCGTACGCAACAAAAAAAAAGCAAAATTTCAATAAAAAATGAAAAGGCGAAACGTAAGTAAAAGAAAAAACAATAAATTAGACTATGCTTATTAAAACAAAAGACAAATTGGTTTGTTGAATTCTTGGCTTCCGGTTGGAACCGCGTGTCTCGGATTTCTTCACTGTTATTGACAAACGCGAAGCAGCAGCAAGACCATCAGCAGCAGCAGTAGCAGCATCACCACCAACAGCAGCCCTGAAGAAGTTCTTCTGCAACGGAGAACGAAACGTCGGCAGTGAAGAAATCCGAGGCACGCGGTTCCAACCGGAAGCCAGGAATTCAACAATGGACGAGGGCCGCGACGAGTTTTTGCAAAGTAAATTTTGATTGGAGCAGGTCAACTTTTTTTTTTTAAGATGTGTTACCTTGCAATGCATGTCATTCTATTCAATATGTGACTTATCCGTATACTTTGTATGCTTTTGGATCAATAAAGATTGACAAAGGTAAAAGCGAAAGCTCGGAGTTATGGTGAATTCATAATTCTGCAAAGGAAAAAAATTACGTAGCTCAGAATTCTAAACATTCTCGAATCCTTTCAGCACATTTCCAACATTACGAAATTAACAGAATCCAAAAGAAAAGAGCTTATGCTAATTACCGGCGGCAGCATACTCTCTATTAACGACGTTTCGCGAACAATTCGAAACATTTAAATTCCACCGAGTGCGTGAATTTAAGGCGAGGAGGAGCGGTTCGTCTTTTCCGCCACGGTCGAGCCGAAGCATGTGGACGTACGTTTTTAATTGCCGGACGATATGCGGCCTCACATTACCGCCTTTTTAAGTGGCGCGGATTCTTACTTGGAGGAAATTTTTCGGGGCGAGAACTCGCACAGATAAATGGGGCTGCTACGAAGGTGTTATTTATAAAGCCAAGTGCCGTCCGACGCCCATAAATCTACGGTGAATTACTTGAGCGGTGCTGCAGAAGGTCAATGCCCATAAATACCAAAAGTATAAGAATTAAATTCTCATATTATCATAGTTTTAAATTGTATTGTAAAATAAAACGCGAATAGAATTCGATTAGAACCGATTTGAACATGAATGTTGCAAAGAGGCGTTAAGTTCACTGGGACATCCTGTATACATGTAACTAAAATCATCGCCATTATAAAATATTTCAAGTGAAACCTCGCGCTGCTTAAATAAAGTATCCTCGGCGAAAATAGCGAACATTTTCAGTACTCACCAGAATGTAACTCTGAAACAAAACAAAAAAAAATAAATAAAAATTAGTTTCTTCGCCACAAAGACTTCTTGCAATTATGAACAACGAACAAATAAAAGCCTCCCGCAAATAAAAATAAAATTTACGCCCAAAAACAAAACAAACAGGCAACCACCGCCGTACCTTTTGTTCGTAATTAAAATAAAACATAAAATCGCGTGTCGTTAGTTTACGTAATAAAGCAGCCGCCTTTTGTTCTTTTCCTGCTGACTTTCATAATTGTATATGCGATAAAGCGAACGGAATTCGCTTGATCCCAATCAAACAACACCCGAATTCCTTCTTGGTTATCCACGTTTCGCTCATCTAACGAGCCCCGGTCATTATCCGCCCATATACAGGCCTGTTCTAAAATTAAGGCGTGTACGTGGTCGCGTTGCGTAATGGTACGATTTCGTGGGGCGACCAGACATGTCGTTATATCTAAATTGAGAATATCCGTATCTTCCCTTAAGAGCCCATCAATCACCTGATACCTGTGACGAAACACTCGATCCCTTTCGAAGTACGTTCCTTTGTAGCTCGACCCGACCGGGCGATATAGGATTTCTTTGACGGACAGATGGTGACGGCCACCCTCCTCGTGGAAGTCGTAATATTTAAATAAACAGACGGGCGAACTTAAAAATGACTTGCGTTCGAGTGTGCCCGTGAATGTGACAATTAACCGAAACGTGCTTTTCGTTAGGAAAAGTGTTATTTTAATTTCGAATGAATTCGTTTTACCGTGAGGTCAGTGCATCCTGCGATGCCACCCACGTACAGAATACCTATTAAGCTCCGCTACCTACCCAAGAACCTGCTAGGTGGATATACACCTGAAGAACCATGTAAAATCCGATCTAGACGTTGACCAGACGCCGGTCAGTCTTTATAAATGGTCTTTTACGTCATACAAATCTATATTCAGTATGTCCATAGTTTACAAATTAATTAACATTCGGGTTTCATTTCAAAATCGTGTGTAAATAATTAAAATAATAGCACTTTTCATCTTATTTTAACTTCACGTAATAAAACGAGATGGAAATACTCTGAGAATACAAATTAAAAAGTGTAAAGAGTTCGCTTCTACTCAAGAGATGGCGTCTCAAATCTCATTGGATTTGACCAACGAATTCGATTCGCAAAATTAAAATCGGTAGTAAGAATTCGTTCCTCCTCAAAAGATAGATGGCGATGCGAGCTCGAAAATTTCGATTCAAATTCAAGTGGCGAGACAAAAATACTCTCGGCGGAGACCGCAAGATGGCGCTTCAAATCGCATTGTGAATTGAAGTTTCTTTCCGCGGATTAATTTCGCTGGAGGCGAGATGGGCAACTCAATTACAAAACGAGTGTTTACAATACACTCAAACTTTCGCTGCTGACAAACAGATGGCTCTCTCCATCTTCTCACTATTCTCTCAAAACGATATTTGAGCTAGATAAAAAGAGATGGCGACTCGATGATGAGCGTTGCAGACACGAGCGTCGGCGGTTTTTAAAAATCAAAATGTTGAAACTGAAACAAAAGCTGTCGTTGTCTTCGAAGTTTAGTCAAAAACAAATGAACTCAAATGAATAAAAAAAATGTGTGAAAGAAATTAAACTATGAAAGTAGCCCGCGCGCATTTTTTTTTTTTTTTAATAAAAAAATCACTAATAAAATGTTGATCTTTTCTATATAGTGACAATCTACTACAATTTTTTTTTAATTAAAGAAAAAAAACAAAAAAAATATGAAAAAGAAACAAAAGAGAGAACTGAAATAAACGACAGCGAAACGCGGATTTGGGTGACGAACAGAAAATAAAAGAAGATCGCCGATTCTCATTCGACTAAAAACTGAAAGGCTTTCGGGAAGCTGAGAACAAATGAGGAATCGTATGATTTTCAGCGCGAAGCTTTCGAAAATCAAACTTTCATTTGTTTTTTTGCATTTGTACCGTGCGCTTTCCCGTTTTGTTTTCCGTTTTTCTGTTTACGTTGATCTTCTTTTGTTTTCTTATCGAATAGAACATCTTATAGAAACGTCGACGTTATTTTGTTTTTATATTTCCTCCTTATTCTTCGTTTTCAAAAGCTTTGCGCTGAAAATCAAGCTTTCATTTGTTTTTTGCATTTGTCCTGTGCGCTTTCCCTTTTTGTTTTCCGTTTTTCTGTTTACCATCGTTTTGTTTCCCGTTACACTTACCTTCTTTTGTTTTTTTTTGTTCTCCTTTTTCTTCTTTTGTTTCAGTGTTTGTTTCGTCGAATTGTTACGTTTTATTTTCCTTTGTTTTCTTATCGATCTTCGAATTTAAAGAAAAATCCACCAACTAATCATCGAGCTTCTTTTGTTTATCGTTCGCATTTCGTCGGTCTTTATTCGAATTTTAATTAACAAATAAAAATCTTAAAGAAACGTTGATCTTCTTTTGTTTTCTTATCGAATGGAACATCTTATGGACACGTCGATCTTCTTTTGTTTTTATATTTCGTCCTTATTCTTCGTTTGTTTCAGTTTCTTTCATCAAATTATTTTGACTTTATCTTTTGTTTTCATATCGAACAGAACATCTTATAGAAACGTCGACCTTCTATTGTTTTTTATTTCGTTCTCATTGTTCGTTTGTCTCAGTCCCTTTCGTCGAATTATTGTGGTTTTATCTTTTGTTTTCTTATCGAGTAGAAATCTTATAGAAACGTCGATTGTCTTTTGTTTTCTCATCTAATAGAACGTCTTGAAGAAACGTCGATCTTCTTTTGTGTTTTACATTTCCTCCTTGTTCTTCATTTGTTTCAGTTTTTTTTTCGACGAATTATTATCGATTTGTTTTGTTTTCTTATCGAATAGAAATCTTATAGAAACGTCGATCTTCTTTTGTTTTCTTAGCGAATAGAACATTTTATAGAAACGTCGACCTTTCTATTGTTTTTATATTTCGTTCTTATTCTTCGTTTGCCTCAGTTTCTTTCGTCGAATTATTTTGGCTTTATCTTTTGTTTTCTTATCGAATAGAAATCTTATGGAAACGTCGATCGTCTTTTGTTTTCTTATCTAATAGAACATCTTGAAGAAACGTCGATCTTCTTCTGTTTTTTACATTTCCCCCTTGTTCTTCATTTGTTTCGTTTTTTTTTCGACAAATTATTATCGATTTCATGTCGAACAGAAATCTTATACAAACGTCGACCTTCTTTTGTTTTCTCATCGAATAGAATTCTTATAGAAACGTCGATCTTTTTTTGTTTTCTTATCGAATGGAACATCTTATAGAAACGTCGACCTTCTTTCGTATTTATATTTCGTCCTTGTTCTTCGTTTGTTTCAGTTTCTTTCGGCGAGTTATTATGACTTTATCTTTTGTTTTCTTATGGAACAGAAATCTTATAGAAACATCGATCGTCTTTAGTTTTTTATCGAACTGAACATCTTATAGAAACGTCGACCTTCTATTGTTTTTATATTTCGTTCTTATTCTTCGTTTGTCTCAGTCTCTTTCGTCGAATTATTGTGGTTTTATCTTTTGTTTTCTTTTTACTTATTAGATCTTGAAGAAACGTCGATCTTTTTCTGTTTTTTCATTTCCTCCTTGTTCTTCATTTGTTTCAGTTTTTTTTCGACGAATTATTATCGATACCTTTTGTTTTCATATCGAACCTTTCATATCGATACCTTTTGTTATCATATCGAACAGAAATCTTATAGAAACGTCGATCTTCTTTTGTTTTCTCGTCGAATAGAAATCTTATAGAAACGTCGATCTTCTTTTGTTTTCTTAGCGAATAGAATATTTTATAGAAACGTCGACTTTCTATTGTTTTTATATTTCGTTCTTATTCTTCGTTTGTCTCAGTTTCTTTCGTCGAATTATTTTGGCTTTATCTTTTGTTTTCTTATCGAATAGAAATCTTATGGAAACGTCTTTTGTTTTATTATCGATTAGAACATCTTATAGAAACGTCGACCTTCTTTTGTTTTTATATTTCCTCTTTGTTCTTCATTTGTTTCAGTTTCTTTCGTCGAGTTATTATGACTTTATCTTTTGTTTTCGTAACGAATAGAAATCTTATAGAAACGTCGACCTTCTTATCGAATAGAACAGCTTATAGCAACGTCGATCGTCTTTTGTTTTTATATTTATATTTATTTATATTTATATGAAACAAATGAAGAACAAGGAGGTTCTTCATTTGTTTCAGTTTCTTTCGTCGAATTATTATTTGATCTTTTGTTTTCTTATCTTAGAGAAATCTTAGAGAACAGTCGATCTTCTTTTGTGTTTTCTTGTTGTCTATATTCTTGTCTCAGTTTTTTTCCTGTCGAACGTTTTGTTTTGTTTTCAAATCTTATCACGTCTTATTTTCGAAAAATCCGCCAACTATCATACAGGTTCTTTTGTTTTACCGTTCGTATTTCGTCGTTCTTCGTTTGACTTTCCTTCCGGTCTTATTTTTTTTTTCTATCAGCGATCTTCTTTCTCTTCGGTCTTCTTTTGTTTTTCTTTGGGACGGGACGCTTTGAATCAAGAACATTCATAAATATATATTTTTTAATGGCAGGCAATGATTAGGTTGCTAGTAGTAACCGTCTACGCGTCTTCATGGCGATTTCTGATTTTAACGGATCTCTCACTCAGCGCCATCTCATCAGCATTAATAATAACTGCGCTTGCGTCACTTATTTTACTTAAAATGCCGGTAAGATGGCTCTGGATGGTTTCATTTGTTTCAGCTTTTTTTCGTCGAATTATTACGGTTTTTTCTTTTGATGGTTTTCTTATCAGGCTTCAGATTTTCGAAAAATCTTCCTAATAACCATCGAGCTTTCTTTTGTTTATCGTTCGTGTATTTCGACGTTCTTTAATCGAGTTTTCTAACTGATCTCTTACAACCGAATCGATTTTTCACTTACAGTTGAGGAATCAAGCAAAAATTTTCTTTTATCTATTTTTTTCCGTCAACGATTTAATTTTCTTACAGGTCGATCTTCTTTTGTTTTTCTTTTTTTTTACGTTTTGAATCCGGAAAAGTGACAATCTCTTTTAATGACAACGATTGGGTTGGTCGTAAAAATTCTGACGAAAGTTAATTAGGAGCGGACTTTTAACTTTAATATTCAGTTTATGTATGAAATGTGACTAGTATCTCTGACGTTTAATACAAATTTAACAGTTAGTGACTCGTGTTTGTTTTTTGCTTATTCTGTTTTTTTTTTTGACAAAATGAATGCCTCGTTTGAATTTCGTTCGAAAAGTAAGAGTTATGACTTTGCTGGGTGAAGATTCGAGTTGCTGCGAAATTTCGGTTAATAAGTTTGACATGTCACTTTATTTTTGACAGAAATATAACCTCAATGAGGGCCAAATTTGTACTATATACGTCAAATTCTTGGACGGATTTTATTGTTCGTTACTGTACATACAGTCGACACCCTTCACGGCGATTTCTCACTCAGTGCCATCTCATGAGCATTTTCAATAACAATTGCGCTTGCGCTTGCGCTTGTCAATGTAGTAAGTCAATTATCACTTAAAATGCTAAGAAGATGGCGCTGAGTAACAGACTTTTAAAAATCAACTTGCGCACGATTTACCTGCACTGGTTGCACTCAGAGTTTTAATTTCAAGTAATAACGCGAGATGAGGAATGCAATCAAAAAATGAATCAATTAATTCCGAGCACCAAGTTTCCTCCTGGGTTGTAAATTCCTTTGCAAAACCGAAGTGGATTTCGTCTGGTCTGCGAAAAGGTTGTGCCCGCCAGTCACGTCAAAACAGGAACAAAACAAAGCCGTGTCTTCTTTTCCTGTTCCTTTTTGTGGCCGCTTCAATTTCAAAGGCCGCCCGAATTTTTTAGCCGCCCCGAACGCAATAACGACTGAATTATCTTGCGGCGGCTATAGGAAGTAGACAAAAACGAGCGCCCTTCCTACGCACCGAAGAAACCAGTCTGAGAGCTACATTTGGATGACACGATACACTGTTGCTGCTGCTGCTTGTTCTTCTTCTTGGCTGATACTATTCTCACGGACTAGGCCACTAAAAACTCCATTGATGCTCGTGTGTGTGTGTGTGTATGGGGCACTCTATCACTTAATTATGGTGTTTTTAGTGCTGGTTTTTGTTGCGGGAGGAAAAGACACATGTGCGAGCAGCACACAAAAGAAACATGCAATGCCAGCCGGCAGCATATGCGTGCAATAACGCACGTGTGAAGATGCATCAAACAGAACATGTTCTTCCGGTCCTCGTTAGCTGTTTATGATTACGTACAACATGGAATTAATTAAAACAACGCGAATTATCAACAAGGAAGTCAACGAAGAGGATGAGTTCCGTTGCGTTTAAAAAAAATAAAGTCGGTAACCGGCGCCTCCACCATTTTTCGCACCGTGACTGATTCTTTTTTTTTCGCCACAACGGGATTTGTACCACTGTCATTATCCGCCGCGTGCTTGCTTCATTACCCGGCAGTTATCCTCTCGCCATGAAAGTAATTATGTTTTATGGGGATTGAATTTTACGTTTCCAGGCGGGCGAGTGTTCCGAGATTAAGTGCGAGCCATAATTTCTTCCAACAGTTAAAAGCGCGCACGCGGAAAGAAAAATCGAATTCCCCTCGTTTTACGATGCAATACTAAATACGAACAACTTGGGTGTGCCGGCATACCCGAATCCAACAAAGCAGAGCAAGGTCGTAACAAATAAATTCAAATTGAACTTGCGATGTGACACAGATCTTTGCGTAAACTCTCCGGTGCGCAATCAGATTACCGTCGAGGTAATATTTCTCTGGTAGACCTCGACCTTTGTCTTGAACTTAAGCTCGTCTGCATGTTCACTCTCACAGTCAATGGGAGCTGTGGCTTTCTTGCTTGCATCACACGGCCTTTTTTATTTTCTTCTTCTTCTTCTTCACATGCACGCACTCATCACATTTACGTGCCCGGCCCACCTACGCCATTCAATGAACTGGAAATTGTTTATATGCGTGTTCGTACGTTTTTTCAATTAGCCGTGAGGACGTAAAAGCAATTAAGCCGCATGTGCTAACTGCTTGTAGCTCATTAATTAAATTAACCATGCCTAAGCGCATGAGAAATCGATTTTATGGAGGACCGAGTGTATCCACCGTTAGTTTACATTCATTGTAGTAAATTCGACACTCGGCGGTTTTTTCTCTTTCCTTCTTGAAGTCGAATCCACGTTCACGATGGATTCGAAACGAACGGCACTTCATTCTTCTGGCTTTCACATTTTACAACAGCATCGATTCTTGCTCGGCGTTATTATCATGCAGATACTTCTAAGAAGGACCTGACTGCTGTTATGTTGAGTTGTGAGGTGAATGAGTTTTCCTAAAGTGACTTAACAAAAGACGGACGACGTCCCATAACCGCTAATGATTAGCGCCCGCTTCGATCATCCCGTTCTTTCGAAGAAAATCCCAAAATATTTCCCGAAATAAAAAATTAACTTGAAAACACCAAACCAAAGGTGGACTACGTTTCTGAAAGTTGCTAATTAGCGCCCTCTCTGTTCAAAAGAAAAGTCACAACATAGTGCGTTAAGCAAAAGCTGAAAAGAAAACAAAAGACGAACGCGAAACGAAAGAGAGAACGCGAAAAATAAAACGAAACTAGTAGTATGATGCTAATCAGCGTCCTCTTCAATTATCACTTTTGTCCCAAAAAAAAAAATCACAAAACGGGACGTCAAACAAAAACCGAAGAGAAATAAAAACCGAAGCGAAAACAAAAACCGAAATGAAAACAAAAACCGAAGAGAAAATAAAAGACGAACAGCGGGTCAAAAGCGAAAGCAAGCAAAACAAAACAAAAAAGATTGAAGGATGTTGATTAGCGTCCTCTTCAAACTTCTACTTTTTTTAAAGGAAAATCAGAAAACGTTGAGTAAAACAAAAAAAGGACGACAAGAAAACAAAAGTGAAAGCGCGAAGGATAAACAAGAAAAAAAAGGAATAAAAGATAAAGAGAGAAAATCTGCTGAACCTGCACGAATTAACTTTTCGCTGCCAATTTACGCCCTCTTCTGGTCATCCCCTTTTTCTTAATATAGAAAATTCACAAAATATTACGTAAAACTAAAAATTAATGGAAAATACGTGTTGACCAATCAGCGCCCTCTTCAATCGACTTTTTTTTAAAGAAAAATCTCAAAATAGTGTTGCTATCGTGCAGATATAGTAATAATGATAATAATATAGTAATAGTGCGTAAAACAAAAAAAAACGAAAAAATTTCTCTTCGATCAATTATTTTAACACTATTTTAATGAAAAATCTCAAAATAGTGCGCAAAACAAAAAAAAAAAAAACAAAAGGAAAACAAAAAACGAAAGAAACGCGAAAAATAAAGTAAAATAGTGCGTAAAACAAAAAACGAAAGGAAGACGTTCTAAAAGCGAAAGCGCTAATAATAAAACAAAAAAGGAATTAACTTTTCGCTGCTAATTTAAAGAAAATCACAAAATATTGCGTAAAACTAAAAATTAATAGAAAACACAAGTATTGGCTAAGCGCCCTTTTCGATCAACACTTTTGTTTTAAAGAAAAATTTCAAAACAGTGCGTAAAACAAAAAAAAAACGAAAGGAAAACAAAAGACGAAAGCGCGAAAGATGAAACAAAACAAATCAAAACAAAACAGAATGAAAGATGCTGATTGGCGTCTTCTTCGATCATCTACTTTTTTTTAAGAAAAATCTGAAAACATTGCGTAAAACAAAAAAAATGAAAAGAAAACAAAAGACGTTCTAAAAGCGAAAGTGCCAAGAATAAAACACAAAAAAAAAAGTTTTACGCACTATTGTGCGTAAAACAAAAAACGAAAGCAAAACAAAAGACAAACGACGTTCTAAAGGCGGAAAGCGCGAGAAACAAAACCAAACAAAATGAAAGATGGTGATTGGCGTCCTCTTCGATCATCAATTTTTTTTTTTTGTAGGAAAATCAGAAAACATTGCGTAAAACAAAAAACAAACGAAAATAAAACAAAAGACGTTATAAAAGCGAAAGCGCCATGAATAAAACAAAAAAAAAGGCAAAGAGGAAAAAATCTGCTGAACCCGTTTTAACATTTCGCCGCTAATTTAAAGAAAATCGCAAAATATTGCGTAAAACCAAAAATCAATAGAAAACAAAAGACGGACGGCGTCCTGAAAAATCGTCGCGATCATCCCTTTTTTTTCAAAAATACCGCCTAAAATCAAAAAATTAATTCAAAACAAAAACAAAAGGCGAACAACGCTCTGCAGGTGCCTAATCAGCGCCCTCTTCGATCATTCGACTTTTATTCAAAAGAAAAATCTCAAAACAGTGCGTCAAACAAAAAACCGAAAAGAAAACAAAAGAGGGGCGACATTTCAAAAGCGGAAAGAAAGCGCGAAAAACAAATGAAAACTGAATGAACGATGGTGATTAGCGTCATCTTCGATCGTCTGCTTTTTTTTTTTTTGAAGGAAAATCAGAAAACATTGCGTAAAACAAAAAAGAAAACGAAAAGAAAGCAAAAGTGAAAGAATAAAATAAGAAAAATATTTTCGCTGTTAATTTGCGCCGTCTTCAGTCATCTCCCTTTTTTTTTTTTTAATAAAATCACAAAATATTGCGTAAAACAAAAAATTAACGGAAAACGCAGGTATTAGCTATAATCAGCGCCCTCTTCGATGCGCGAAACAAAAAAAAACGAAAGTAAAACAAAAGGCGGACGACGTACTTAATAAAACAAACAAGAAGGAAAGACGAAGAGAAAAAAATCTGCTACATCTGTATTCACCCTTCGCTGCTAACTAGCGCCCTCTTCCGCCATCCGTTTCTCTTTTTTTTATGAAAATCACAAAGTATTTATTGCGTAAAACCAAAAGTGAATGGAAAACGAAGTTGTAAAAGCGAAAGGGCGAAGAAACAAAAAGGAATCAACGAAAAAAAGTTTCAAATTTGCGCGAAAACAAAGCGATTAAGCGAAACAAAACACGTCAAGAATAAAAACAAAAGAGAATCAAAGTTGAAAAGGCAGCAAAAAAATTATAAATCTGCCCCTCGTTCACAATTGTCCTAAAAAGCGACACATTTGAAAACAATGTGGAAAACCCAAAAGCCACAAACCAAAAAAACGAAATGCAGAGAATAAAAACAAAAGAAAATCGACGTTTTGTTGCTAATTAGCGCCCTCTTCGTTCCCTCCGATTGGAAGAAGACAGGAAATCTTAAAACGTTACGCAAAACCGAAAACAAACGGCGAACGTTTGGCTTCAATTCAGGATCGAATTTCGTCAGCGCTTTTAAGAAGAAGAAAAAAAAGAACGCTCGAAAGCGCAAAGCCGAAAACAAAGGACGAACGTTTGGCTTCAATTCAGGATCGAATTTCATCAGCGCTTTTAAGAAGAAGAAAAAAAAAAAGAACGCTCGAAAGCGCAAAGCCGAAAACAGACGACGAACGAAACGTCAAAGAACAAAAAAACAAAAAAGGATCAAGCAAGAGGTGGCCGCGCTCTAATCCCACCAGCAGTGCAGCCAATTGCTAAAAATTAAAAGACAAAATGGACGACGTGGCTAAAAGATGGCGGGTGATTTCGGGAAACAAGAAAAGGAAAACCGAAAGACGGAAAACGCAAGAAACGAAAACAAAATAGAATCAAATCTCCTGAACCTTTCCGGTTAATCAGAGCCCACTTCGATCCTCGTAATTAAAAGAAAAAATAATGCGCAAAATCGTCAAACGATGACGAATGACATTTAAAAAGTAAATGAACAATGCCTTCGATTTTCAAAAAAAAAAAAAAAAGGAAACGACGGCACAGTTAAAAGAAAATCTATTCTCTGCTCTTTCGTAAGTTATTGTAATTTTATGTGGTAGTGTGAGTGTACGTACCTCAAGGCTCTAATTATTATTATAATCAGGCTGCCGAGTTAAGTAACGAGAGCAGAAATAATTAATGGAACGTGCAAGCGAAGCGGTGGTTACCTGTTATTTCGGCGTTTTAATTTTAAGCCGCCGGACGTGTGAAGAATGCGGCGAAAGGGCCGAGGGGGTTGCGTCGCCTCCATGGGCAGTAACTTAACACCGCACTTGGAGCTCGCCTCAACCCATCAACTAACTCACCTTCTAGAAACCACCTCGAGCGTTGCTTTTGTTTCGAACTCGCTTCACGACTCAACAATCTGTGAAGAAGTTTCTCAAGGATAATAAGGGAGGAGTTTAAAAAAGAAACTAACCTCGATGATTCTAAATAGGTTGCAGACGTATAGTCGAACGCAAATATTATACAATATGTATTTAGCACATACGTGTAAGAAAAAATTTTTTTAAAAGACCACTCTCCGAGGGTCACTCGTAAAACTTTGCAAGCGGCCCCCATTTTTACGTTCGGGCCATAACTCACCGCCATCCTTCAGCTGTCTAAGTACGATTAGTAAATAATATTTTATGTATTACATCTGAGAGTAAACAGGAAATGTCGCAGCATGTAACGCATAAAAATAAATGTCGGCCCCGAGCACTGGCGCGGTGAGAACTTATTTTTTATTGTCTTCTTCGTTCGTGACAAAATAAATTTCGAAAAACAAAGGGGAAGATGGTAATGGTTACGTTCTGATCGACTTTTGTTTTAAGTCAAAACGACCAAACGTAAAACAAAAGAAGATCGTTTCGTTTCGTTTGTTTCTCTTTTAATTTCTTTTTTCCGTTTCTGCGTTCTCGAAACTTGTGATTCATCGAGCCCTTTCTTAAAGATTTTTAGAAAGCGAAATGAGTAGAAACGAACAAAATCAAAATGGACAAATCATGAAACAAAAGAAGATCTTAATGGTAATGTTTTGATCTACTTTTGTTTTAAGTCAAAATGAAAAAAAAAAAAAACGTAAAACCGAAAAAGATCGAAATGGTGATGATTTTTGACCGACAATGTTTTTTGTTTGATTTTTAGAAAGCGAAATGAAAGTCAAAACGAACAAAACGTAAAACAAAAGGAGATCGTAATTTTTCGAAATTTTGTTAGATTGAAGAATCTCCGACGATCGATCGGCATTTGTTTTTTACGACTCTAGTTTTTCAATTTTTCTTTTTTTTTTCAAAATTTACTGTTACTTTGTCTTCAGAATCAAGCATCGATCGTCATTTATTTTCTTACCGAATAAAGAAAAAGAACGAGAGTCGAAAATACTAAAAGGAAAGAAATTGCAACCAAAGAAATCAAGAACAAGAAGAAGAAACCCAAACGTAAACAATAGAAAGCGGTCGAAGAAAAACACAAGAAAGGAGACAAACAAAAGACTACCGATTTCTCAAAGGATTTCGTCATCGAATAAAGAAAAAGAACGAGAGTCTAAAATACTAAAAGAAATTGCAACCAAAGAAATCAACAATAAGAAGAAGAAACCCAAACGTAAAAAATTAAAGGTGATCGAAGAAAAACACGAAGAAATGAAAAAACAACAGCAAAAGAACCAAAGGAAAAAAAACAAGTTTAAAAAAAAAATAGAAGAAAAACAAAAGGCAGAAAAATACGATGGAAACAGAAAATATTGAAACAAACATAAAAGAACGAGGAGAAAGTTACATTGGAAACGTTAAAAAAAAATTAAACAAAAGACGATCGGCTGAGAACGAACAAAAACAAAATAACTGCAAAACAATAAAAAAGAAAACAACGGTAAAATGGAAAACAAAAAAAAAACAATCGTACTTTTGCAATTGTTCTTTGACAAAATGAAAGAAACAATGACAGGAGAAGAAAATAAATAAACAACGACAAAATTTGAAAACAAAAGAAGAAAACAATGCCAGATCAAAAAGAAAATAAAAACAACGGAAGGAAAAAAGAATAAAATAAACATAAATTGTCAAAATAAAAAAAATAAAACAAAAGAAGATCATAATCGTGATGTTCTGATCGACTTTTGTTTTAAGCCAAGATGAACAAAATGTAAAACAAAAGAAGACGGTAATGGTTACGTTTTGATCGACTTCTGTTTTAAGTCAAAACGACCAAACGTAAAACAAAAGAAGATCGTTTCGTTTCGTTTGTTTCTCTTTCAATTTTTTTTTCCGTTTCTGCGTTCTCGAAACTTGTGATTTCATCGAGCCCTTTCTTAAAGATTATATTTTTTTATTTTAAGAAATAATTAATGTAATTTAGTTAAATGTGATTATCTGTATTGTAACTCTTTCTACTTTTATCTTTCTATGACGGGTCTTATGTTTATTTATGTATTTATACAAACTTAGACATGAACTAAATAATTATTATTATTATTATTATTATTATTATTAGAAAGCGAAATGAGTAGAAACGAACAAAATCAAAATGGACAAATCATGAAACAAAAGAAGATCGAAATGGTAATGTTTTGATCTACTTATGTTTTAAGTCAAAATGAAAAAAAAAATAAACGTAAAACCGAAAAAGATCGAAATGGTGATGATTTTTGACCGACAATGTTTTAGAAAGCGAAATGAAAGTCAAAACGAACAAAATGTAAAACAAAAGGAGATCGTAATTTTTCGAAATTTTGTTAGATTGAAGAATCTCCGACGATCGATCGGCATTTGTTTTTTGCGACTCTAGTTTTTCGATTTTTTTTTTTTTTCAAAATTTACTGTTACTTTGTCTTCAGAATCAAGCATCGATCGTCATTTATTTTCTTACACATCCCAGTTTTCCAAAATTTCCGTTACTTTTTTGTTTTCAGAAATAAGCACTTTTGATAATGGATCGTCATTTTTTTTTTCTTACAACTCCAGTTATTCAATTTTTATTTTTTCAAAATTTCCTGATATTTTGTCTTCAGGGTTAAGCGTTATCGGCAATCGATCTTCATTTATTTTCACACATCAGGTTTTTAAATTTTTTCAAAATTTCTGGTCGTTTTGTCTTCCAAGAAGGTAGTTTTCGAGAATCGATTGTCATTTGTTTTCTTAGAATTTCTGTTCAAATTTTTTCAACTTTTTTAAAATTTTGTCTTCCGAATTGTGCATTGTGAATAACCGATCGTCATTTGTTTTCTCACATCAGTTTTTTCAAATTTTTTCAAAATTTCCAGTTATTTTGTCTTCAAAATTAAGCATTTTTGGCAATCGATTGTCATTTGTTTTCTCACAATTTCAGTTTTTCAAATGTTTTTTAATTTTTTTTTAATTTCCAGTTATTTTGTCTTCAAAATTAAGCACTTTTGGCAATCGATTGTCATTTGTTTTCTCACAATTTCAGTTTTTCAAATGTTTTTCAATTTTTTTTTTAATTTCCTGTTATTTTGTCTTCAAAATTAAACATTTTCGACAATCGATCGTCATTTATTTTCTTACACACCCCGTTTTTCAAAATTTCTGTTTTTTTTTTGTTTTCAGAAATAAGCACTTTTGATAATTGATCGTCATTTATTTTCTTTCACACATCAGGTTTTTTAATTTTTTTCAAAATTTTTTACTGTTTTGTCTTCCAAAAAGGTAGTTTTCGACAATCGATTGTCATTTGTTTTCTTACAGTTTCTGTTGTTCAAATTTTTTAAAAATTTTGTCTTTCGAATTATGCATTATGGACAGCCGACCGTTATTTGTTTTCTCGCATCAGTTTTTCAAATTTTCTCAAAATTTCCAGTTATTTCGTCTTCAAAATTAAGTATTTTTGACAATCGATTATCATTTGTTTTGTTACAATTTCAGTTTTTCAATTTTCTTTTTCAATTTCCTGTTACTTTTTCGACAAATCGATCGTCATTTATTTTCTCACATCAGTTTTTTAATTTTTTTTTCAAAATTTCTAATTGTTTTGTCTTCGAAACCGTAGTTTTCGACAATCGATTGTCATTTGTTTTCTTAGAATTTCTGTTCAAATTTTTTCAACTTTTTTAAAATTTTGTCTTCCGAATTATGCATTGTGAATAACCGATCGTCATTTGTTTTCTCACATCAGTTTTTTCAAATTTTTTCAAAATTTCCAGTTATTTTGTCTTCAAAATTAAGCATTTTTGGCAATTGATTGTCATTTGTTTTCTCACAATTTCAGTTTTTCAAATGTTTTTCAATTTCTTTTTTTTAATTTCCTGTTACTTTGTCTTCAAAATTAAACATTTTCGACAAATCGATCGTCATTTATTTTCACACACAGTTTTTTTCATTTTTTTTTCAAAATTTCTAGTTTTGTCTTCGAAACCGTAGTTTTCGACAATCGATTGTCATTTGTTTTCTTACAATTTCTGTTGTTCAAATTTTTTCAACTTTTTTAAAATTTTGTCTTCCGAATTATACATTATGGACAACCGATCGTCATTTGTTTTCTCGCGTCAGTTTTTCAATTTTTTTTCAAAATTTTCACTAATTTCACCTTCAAAATTATGCATTCTCGACAATCGATTGTGATTTGTTTCCTTACAAGTTCAGTTTTTCAAATGTTTTTCAATTTTTTTTTAAATTTCTTGTTACTTTGTTTTCAGAATTAAACATTTTCGACAATCGATCGTCGTTTATTTTCTTATATCCTCAGCTTTTCAAAATTTTCCGTCATTTTGCCTTCTTCTTTTTTAAAGACCAACATTTGTTTTGTTTTTTTTTTTGTTTTGTTTCGTTCCTACCTTTTCTCCAACATTTATGATCGCGAAAATTCCCCAAAATTTCGTTTCAAGTTTTGCTTGTTCGTTTTCTTTCTGTCTAATTTTCTTCTCGCTTTCTTGAAACCCCTGATTTCATCTAGTCCGTTTTTTTTTTAAAGGTAACAAAATAAAACAAAAGAAGATCGTCCAATGTCATTGGTGAGAATTTGATCGACGTTTGTTTTTCGCTTGGTTTCTGCTTTTTTTTTTTCAGAATTTATGTCGGCGTCGCTATTTTTGAAGTTTTAACTTCAAAAGATAAAACAAAAGTTAAAGAAGAACGGCGGTGAAGAGGGATTTTGTTTATTAAAATTTTTTCTTCGTTTGTTCTATTCGCTTGTTTTCTGCTTACAATTTTTTCGATTTTACTTTCCTTTTTTTTGTGAAGTCCATTAAACAAAAATTAGAAAACGTAAGTCAAAGTGAAAAGAAAAATAAAATAAATGAAGATCGTCCAAACGTAACGGCGGTGATTTGAACGACGATGGAATATGTTCAGTTTTTATTTTCTTCGTGTATGAAATTACTTCTTCTTTTGTTTTTCCATTGTTTAATTTTTTGTTTCTAGTTTGTTTCATTCCTCATTTGTTCCATTTCATCAAAGACTTTGTGTTTCGTTGATTTTTTTCCACGTTTCTTTTGCTTTTGCCAGGCTTTCTTTTTTGCCAATCAATTTTGTTTAATTACAATTACTTCAACGCAGTGAACAACCAAAATATTTTATGCGTAAAATTTAAGAGTAAGAAATTAATACAAAATTCAACAATGAAAATAGAAACAGTTCAATCGAAATTAAATCGAAGGGAGAAGAAACGACATTCTGTACAACACTGAAATCGTTTTTCTAAGCAGTGAATTGATTTTATCCTTTTTTTTTATTTCGATGACGATTTGCTTACGACTCACTCTAATTAATTAAAAAAAGGAACACTCATGAGCGAAGCATTTTGTGTGAACTGTTCACGACGACTACGAGGTGACGACTGTTTCTTCTGCATCTGCAGATGTAACCTTGCTAATTTAACAAGTGCAACAACGCCGACGACGTTTCGAAACCCAAACACCCAAACGGATTCGATTAAAACACACAAAATGCATTATTACAGGTGACGTTTCAGAAATTGTGATTATTCAAGCGATTAGCTCTGCTCGTCCAGTACTTGTCCACATTCCTGGGATAGTCTCACGCAAGTCGCCCGAGATTTCACTTTGTGTTTTACCTGCAATAAAGCACTTTTAATATTGCGCCGAGGATTCATCGGTAGAAAAACCGAGCCGCTTAAATCAACCGATGATGATGGTGGTGAGACCGACCGGTTCACTCGTTAATTGGATTCTGTACGTATGCAAATGCGAGGAGGAAGGAAGAGTCCGTAACTCAAAAAGGAGTTATTACTATACTCGCTGGTTCGCTTTTCGTGCAAGTTTTTAAATTTACGTCGCGCGCGTGTGTTAGATGGCGTTTCTCTCAACGAAGTCCGTGTACTCATCACTTTCGAAACCAAGCACGCCCATGGCGTCGCTGATTTTATTTTATTTTTTCGATGCGTGCAGAAAACGTTCGCATTCAAAAATTCGCTGCGTTTTGATTAATGGATAATCGACGATTTCAAAGAAGCCACGCAGAAAAAAAAAACGAAGTCTTGCTCATCTCGAGATCGTCTTTGAATAGCAATCATCATTAGCTTATGATTAACGTAGGCTTCGGCTTCGCTTGATTAATGACCGCACGCACTTTTATTTGCTGATGAAAATGTGTACGTTGCACATACGTGATGGTCGAGACTTGGGGGGCGAACGGGAGGGGGGGGAGCTGCGAATCATATTTGAAAACGAGATACTTGGTAGTTGCTGAAGTGGTTCGTGTATTCATACCCTTACTTGTTAGTTGCAAACTCACAATCAGACCCTTAACTCGTACCTAAAATCGTTTGTGCTCCTTCCTTTACGTTGCGAAATAACGGGAAATTGAAAAAAAAATTCCAAAAAATTTGAAAAACTGATGCGAGAAAACAAATGACGATCGCTCGTCCATAATCCATAATTCGGAAAACAAAATTTTAAAAAAGTTGAAAAATTTGAACAACAGAAATTGTAAGAAAACAAATGACAATCGATTGTCGAAAACTACGGCTTCGAAGACAAAACAACTAGAAATTTTGAAAAAAAAAAATGAAAAAAACTGATGTGTGTGAAAATAAATGACGTTCGATTTGTCGAAAATGTTTAATTTTGAAGACAAAGTAACAGGAAATTTAAAAAAAAGAAATTGAAAAACATTTGAAAAACTGAAATTGTGAGAAAACAAATGACAATCGATTGCCAAAAGTGCTTAATTTTGAAGACAAAATAACTGGAAATTTTGAAACAATTTGAAAAAACTGATGTGAGAAAACAAATGACGATCGGTTATTCACAATGCATAATTCGGAAGACAAAATTTTAAAAAAGTTGAAAAAATTTGAACAGAAATTCTAAGAAAACAAATGACAATCGATTGTCAAAAACTACATTTTCAAGACAAAACAATTAGAAATTTTGAAAAAAAAAATTAAAAAACTGGTGTGTGGAAATAAATGACGATCGATTTGTCGAAAAAGTAACAGGAAATTAAAAAAGAAAATTGAAAAACTAAAATTGTAACAAAACAAATGATAATCGATTGTCAAAAATACTTAATTTTGAAGACGAAATAACTGGAAATTTTGAGAAAATTTGAAAAACTGATGCGAGAAAACAAATGACGGTCGGCTGTCCATAATGCATAATTCGAAAGACAAAATTTAAAAAAAAATTGAACAACAGAAACTGTAAGAAAACAAATGACAATCGATTGTCGAAAACTACCTTTTTGGAAGACAAAACAGTTAAAAATTTTGAAAAAAATTAAAAAATCTGAAAGAAAATAAATGACGATCAATTATCGAAAGTGCTTATTTCTGAAAACAAAAAAAACAGAAATTTTGGAAAACGGGGTGTGTAAGAAAATAAATGACGATCGATTGTCGAAAATGCTTAATTCTGAAAACAAAGAAAGAGTAAAAATCGAAAAACTAGAGTCGTAAAAAACAAATGCCGATCGATCGTCGGAGATTCTGCAATCTAACAAAATTTCGGAAAATTACGATCTTCTTTTGTTTCACGTTTTGCTCGTTTCGACTTAAAACAAAAGTCGATCAATACATCACCATTACGATCTTCTTTTGTGGTTACGTTTTGTTCATTTTGACTTAAAACAAAAGTCGATCAAAACGTCACCATTTCGATCTTCTTTTGTTTCATGACTTATCCATTTTGATTTTGTCCATTTCTACTCATTTCGTTTCCTAAACATCTTTAAGAAACGGATTCGATAAAATCACAAGTTTCGAGAAAGCAAGAACGAAACAGAAAAAAAAAACAAAATTAAACGAGAAACAAACGAAACTTGAAACAAAATTTAGAAGAATTTGGACGACCTTCTATTGATTTCTTTCCTCTGACTTTTTGACTCTTATTTTATGTTTCGAAGATCAAATTCCAAAAATAAATTTTGAAGAAAAGGTAGGAACGAAAAGAAAAAAAAAACAAAAGTCGATCAAAACGTCACGATTGCGATCTTGTTTTGTTTTACGTTTTATTCATTTTGACAATTCATGTTTGTTTTATTCTTTCCATTATTTCCTTTTTGTTCTTCTTGATCTGTCATTTTTTTTTAAATTCTGTCGTTGTTTATTTCTTTTCTTCTCTTGTAGTCGTTTGCTTCATTTTGCAAAAGTACGATTGTTTCTTTCTTGTTTTTTATTTTAAGAATAAAACAAAGGACAAAAAAGAACTCACACTGATAAAACAATTGAAACACAGGCAAAAATGTCCAGAAACATTGGAAGAATGAAACAAAAGACAATCCGCACTTTAACAAATGAGTTTCACACCGAACTTCTATCAAACAAAGAAGGAACGACAAATAGCTGTAAAACAAAACAACGACGCACGAAGAAATCAAAAGACAGCAGCAAAAGAACCAAGGGAAAGAAACAACAATTTGAAAAAAGAAAGAAAAATAGCAGAAAAACAAAAGTCAGAAAAGTACGATGGAAAGAGAAAATAATAAAAAAAAGACAAAAGAATGAGGAGAAAGGAAAGTCACATTGGAAACATTAAAAAAGAAATAAACAAAAGACGATCGGCTTTTTAGCAAACGAATTTCGCAACAAACTGAGAATGAACAAAAACAAAATAACTGTAAAACTATAAAACAGAAAACAGCGGTAAGATGAAAAACAATCGCGCTTTTGCAATTGTGCTTTAACAAAATGAAGAAAACAATGACAAGAGAAGAAAAGAAATAAACAACGACAAAATAAAAAGAAAAAGAAGAAAATAATGCCGGATCGAAAAGAAAACGAAAACAACGGAAAGAAAAAAGAATGAAACGAACATAAATTGTCGAGATGAAAACATAAAACAAATGAAGATCGCAATGGTGACGTTTTGATCGATTTTCGTTTTCTTCTTTTTGTTCCTACCTTTTCTTCAAACTTTATTTTTGGAATTTTATCTTCGAAACATAAAATAAGTAGTACAAGCCTGAAGTTGGCTACAAGACGGTGAAAGTGAGAAATGCCCTCTTTTGACGATCGCCTTTTGTTTTCAAACGTTTCTCATTTTGTTTTCTGAACTTCCATGTAACCCAGTTTTGTCGCAGAATATTAGAAAAGGTTCAACTGCTTCAAATTCGATGATTTTTATTTATTTATTCTTTTTTTTTTTTTATAAAAGACCAGCACCATACAACAGTTGGTAATGCAGTGAAGTCGTTTGGATAATGACATAAGCTCGAAACTGGCTGAAAATTTGATATATTCTTTAAATAAAAAGGGAATTTCAATTATTCTTGTAATTTCGTCGAGCGCCTACTTTTGACGATCGTCTTTTGTTTCCTAGTTTTCCACGTATCTCAGTTTTATCGCAGGATATCATAAACGTTCGATTCCAATTGAAAATTCGGGGATTTCTTCCGTAAAATGTTGGCACCATGCGACAGTTGGTAATGCAGTGAAGTCGGCTACTTAGTGATATAAATGAAGTTGCCTATGAAACGGTGTACATTTTGTAATTGGAATTTACAGGGAGATCGAAATTGATTGTCCTGATCCTACACTACTTTCCGTAAGCTTGATTTCAATATTTACATCTATCACTTGAAGGTTAGAACGAAAAGCAGTGACGTGCATATGACATACATGAAACTTAACGTCTAAACCTAACCTAATTAATAAAGAATATAATTATTGTTTACTCAGATTCCCATTATAATGAAATAAACCATTTTTGATGAATGTACAGCAATGAACTGTCAACTAACTTCCCTAGATCTCTTTATGTTGCTAACTTCATTTTAATAATTAGATGCAAATATCGATATCAAGCTCGTGGAAAGCAGTGCAGGATCAGGACAATCAATTTCGATCTCCCTGTATATTTTGTATTTACTCTCGAATTAAAAAAAATCAATTATCCGTGCAGTTTCATCAAGTGCTTCCTTTTGACGATCGTCTTTTGTTTGCCAAAGTTTTTCATTTTGTTTTCTAATCTACCAGGTGTCTCAGTTTTATCGCAGGATAATACAAAAGGTTTATTAAATTTTCAGTAGTTGGTAATGCTGAGTGATGTCTGAAGTTGGCGCAGTCAAAATACGAATGGGAATCTGTTGTGTTTGATTTGACTTCACTGCATTACCAACTGTCAGGCAATGCAGTGATACAAGCCTGAAGTTGGCTACAAAACGTTGCCCTTCTCTTGACGATCGTTTTTTGTTTTCTAATGCGATTGTCATTAATTAATTAATTAATGTAGGCTGTGCGATTTTGTTTATTTCTTCGCGGTTCCGCATAGCTTTCCGAAAATATCTTGTTTAAACACGCCATTTTAGCACGCTGATAATATGCGATATTACAAAACATGTATAATTGAAAAGAAAAACACGAACGGCGCGCTGAACAAACAGCAATTTATTTCTGCCGTTCCTCGGTGTCAATAGCGATGTGCTAATAATATATTTGATATTCAGAAAATGTCGGGCCTTAATGCGATGCACGGGAGGAAAAAAAAAAGAACAAACAGAAGCTTGTTGGTGTTTTGATTTAATACAATTAGCACCGCGGCTTTGTTTATGCGCACCAACAATAGGAATTATTAAACAAAAAGAAAACATGAAAGACCGAGACGTGTTTCTATTTTGGTTCTTTAATGATTACTTTATTAAATTCATTTGGGTGCCCCCGTAGAGCAATCGAAATTTAATTTTGTTAGGTTGGCAACAACGTAGCTAACCTCCAAATTTGACATTTATAAACATAACCTCATAATTGACGTTATTTTAAGTGCCAACCGTTACGTAACGAAACAAAAAATATTCCTATTTTTGATTTTGAAAACTAATTTTTAATTATGAAAGGTGAATTAGTCAGCCGTGTCTTTGAGATGTTAGACGCACCTTATCTTCCGGATTTCTTAGGCGAATGAAAACATCAACGATAATAAGTGCATGTCATCGCATAAAACCAAAACCTGAGCCTCGTGCACACCTGTACAGGAGGAAACGAGCTCCGATATGCAAATCGATTAATGGCCGCCTAATTGAGGAAAATGAAGTAATAACGCTAATGCGTTCTAACGCTCGCCGTAATTAATCCACGATCCGTTTGTCGGACTGAATAATAAGCAGGAATGTTAATTAAAGGGGTGTTGAAGGCGGCCTCATTAAAAAACGTAAATTACCATTTCGTTTAATTTATTTCACGCTGGATTAAGTCGCACTTATCGAGAGAGCTCTTACGTGTGAGAAACTCCGCCGTTTCTCAGCCACACACCGAAAGAAAAAAAAAAGCGACTGAAATTATCGAATTTCGCATCATCCATAACGACGTCCTGACAAATGGGGGGGTGTGTATGAAATCTTCGTGGGATTTCTGGGGAACTTAAAAATGCAGAATGACATGTGTGCGCCCCAGCTGGCTGCCTGGCTGGTTTTAACTTGCCTTAAGATCAGCGACGTTGCCTTTCATTTTTCTTACGTACGTGTACATACCACCCACGCGTTTAAAAAAAATTAAATCTAGAACTTCCTTCCTTTCTAGTTAGTTTTTTTTTTATTTGTTGTAAACATTGCACGATCGTCATTTGTTTTTCTTCCGTAAAATTTACGATCGTGATTTGTTTTTATAATCTCAAACAAAGAACAAAAAAGAAACAAAACGATAATTTCCCAAAAAAAAAAAATGACATCAAAACATTTGAAAACAAAAGGCAGACGAAATTTAAAATAGAAAATAAAACAAATGACGATCGAAATTTGTTGTGAACATTGCGCGATCGTCATTTGTTTTTCCGTCTTTTTTCCTTCTTTCGTAAAATTTCCGAGCGAGATTTGTTTTTTATAATTTCAGAAAGCAAATGAAAACAAAAAAAAAAAGAAAGAAAACGATACCTTCAAAAGAAAAACGAAAATGAAATGAAAAAATTTTAAAAACAAAAGGCGAACGAAATTTAAAACAGAAAATAAAACAAATGACGAACGAAATTTGTCGCTGTAAACATTACGATCGTCATTTGTTCTTACAATTTCAGATAATTTAGGTGACAAATAAAATGAAAAAAATAAAAATAAAAACAAAAGGCAAACGAAATTTAAAACAGAAAATAAAACAAATGAAAAATGAAAGTTGTTGTTGCTGTTAACATTGCACGATCGTCGTTTGTTTTTTATAATTTCAGACATCTTAGATAACAAATGAAAACAAAAAAGAAACAAAGCGACAACTTCAAAAGAAAAACAAAAATGAAATCAGAAACAAACGACATTTAAAATAGAAAATAAAACAAATGAAAATCGAAATTTGTTGTAAACATTGCACGTTCGTCATTTGTTTTTCTGTCTTTTTTCTTTCGTAAAATTTACGATCGTGACTTGTTTTTATAATCTCAAACAAAAACAAAAAAGGAACAAAACGATAATTAAAAAAAAAATGACATCAAAACATTTTAAAACAAAAGGCAATCGAAATTTAAAATAGAAAATAAAACAAATGAAAATCGAAATTTGTTGTAAACATTGCACGTTCGTCATTTGTTTTTCTGTCTTTTTTCTTTCGTAAAATTTACGATCGTGACTTGTTTTTACAATCTCAAACAAAAACAAAAAAGAAACAAAACGATAATTAAAAAAAAAAAAATGACATCAAAACATTTTAAAACAAAAGGCAATCGAAATTTAAAATAGAAAATAAAACAAATGACGATCGAAATTTGTTGTAAACATCGCGCGATCGTCA
The DNA here is from genome assembly GCA_039766575.1 of Serrognathus titanus. NCBI lineage: Eukaryota > Metazoa > Arthropoda > Insecta > Coleoptera > Lucanidae > Serrognathus > Serrognathus titanus. Next base: position 57,128,221 of record CM077911.1, read on the forward strand.
ACTTCAAAAGAAAAACAAAAATGAAATGAAAAAATTTTAAAAACAAAAGGCGAACGAAATTTAAAACAGAAAATAAAACAGATGACAAACTTAAATTTGTCGCTGTAAACAATACGACCGTCATTTGTTTTTGAAAAAATAAAAACAAAAAACAAAAGGCAAACGAAATTTAAAATAGGAAATAGAAAATAAAACAAATGAAAAACGAAAGTTGTTGTTGTTGTTGTAAACATTGCACGATCGTCATTTGTTTTTATAATTTCAGACATCTTAGATAACAAATGAAGAAACAAAACGACAACTTCAAAAGAAAAACAAAAGTGAAATCAAAAACAAACGACATTTAAAATAGAAAATAGAACAAATGAAAATCGAAATTTGTCGTAAACATTGCACGTACGTCATTTGTTTTTCTGTCTTTTTTTCTTTCGATCGAGATTTGCTTTTATAATCTCAGATAACTCTTAGATAACAAACAAAAACAAAGAAGAAAGAAAATTTTAAAAGAAAAACAAGTGACGATCGTAAATTTTACAAAAGAAAAAAGACTGAAAAACAAATGACGAACGTGCAACGTTTATAACGGCAACTTTCGTTTTTCGTTTGCTTCATTTTCCGTTTTAAATTCCGTTTGCCTTTTGTTTTTAATTTTTTGGTTTTTGTTTTAGTTTTTCCTTTCCGTTCAGTTTCTCATTTGGCTTTTTTGTCTTTTTTGTCTTTCAATTTAATTTTCCCCTCATTTTCAAAAATCTTCTCTTCGGCGTTCTTTCGCGAACATTACGATCACATTTGTTTTTCGTACTTTCTTCGAGAATTTTTTTATTCCATAGAAACAAAAATGAAACAAACGAAAGATGAAAGCAAACAATGAGTAGGAAAAAGGAAAAGGAAAACAATTGAAAAGAGTGAACTCTTTCTAATATCTAACACTAACGTACGTCAATTGTTTTTATTGAAAACAAATGTTATTTCTCTTGGATTACGTTTTGACTATCAAGTTCTTAACTGTTTTACTGCTGAGGAGATTTCATTTCAACGTTAGCCATTAGAAAATCATCGATTTGATAAAGCTTCACTTGGAACGCCGTAAATTAACGAGTTTCAACTCGAAGAAGAAATTTAAAAAAAAAACGAACGTGAGATATGTAAATTATCTCGGGTTAAGAATTCTTCTCGCAGCAGGGTCACAATGCACGATAATATATTCCGTAAAAAACCTCATTTAAAAATAAATACGAAGATATGGTGTTGGTTGCATGTTGTTCTTCGACGTAGACAGCCGGGCGCGTGTTACGTCACGACTAATGTTCTTCGACTCCAAATGCATCTGTGTTTACGCTGCATTTTAATCGAATCCGACTTATTATTTTCATTCATTAGTGAAAACGGCGGGAGCGAATGAATGAATACGCTGGATATCCGATACGATGATAATGAGGAAGAGCTATTTTTAAAAACTTATTTTTAGTGATGCAATCGCCGGAGGAGACATTTGTTTATTTTATTCTTATTTTTATTCTTGCCGGAAATTTATCACTCTCCCCAAACGATACGTATAAACAAGTTTCACTTCTGGTTATTAATTTTTAATTTATTCACAATCGCTCCGTCTTATTTATTCTAGAAGAATTCTGATTCCGGGATTCCCCCGTGAGACAGGACTCAAGCTCGTATACTTCGTTTTTTGATTTTACAACTCCAACGCATTGTTTAGACACTGACAATAGTAACTTTTTTATTTTATTAGTTGGCAGACCTAGCTAGCTAAACATCTGACGTCTATAATGACGTGAAACTCTTGCTAAGTTGGTGTAGATATCGATTCCTTCCGAAAGTGTCATTCGCTTAATTTTACCTGCACTAGGACGCAGTGGCTTAAAGGGAGCCAAAGACCTTGCATCTAACTTATGTGCATCGCTTTTAAAAGCGCAGTAAAAAGAAACGAAAAGGGCGATGAAAGAAGATTCCAAGAAAGCAAAAAATTAAAGGCGATCGAAGAAAAACACAAGAAAGGAGACGAACAAAAGACGATCGATTTCTCAAAGAATTTCATCACCGAATAAAGAAAAAGAATGAGAGTCGAAAATACTAAAAGAAATTGCAACCAAAGAAATCGCGAACAAGACGAAGAAACCCAAACGTCAACAATAGAAGGCGATCGAAGAATAACATAAGAAAGGAGACGAACAAAAGACGACCGATTTCTCAAAGAATTTCATCACCGAATAAAGAAAAAGAACGAGAGACGAAAAGTCCACAAGAAATCGAAGAAGACAAACAAAAGACGGTCGATTTCTCAAATAATTTCGTCACTGAATAAAGAAAACGTACGAGAATCGAAGATTCTACAAGAAATTGCAACCAAAGAAATCAGGAATAAGAAGAAGAAACCCAAACGTAAACAATAAAAGGCGATCGAAAGAAACACAAGAAAGGAGACAAACAAAAGACGATCGATTTCTCAAAAAATTTCGTCAGTGAATAAAGAAAAAGAACGAGAGACGAAAAGTCCACAAGAAATTGCAATCAAACAAATCAGGAATAAGAAGAAGAAACTCAAACGTAAAAGAATAAAAGGCGATCGAATAAAAACACAAGAAAGGAGACGAACAAAAGACGATCGATTTCTCGAAGAATTTCATCACTGAACAAAAAAAAAGAAGTGTCGAAGATTCTAAAAGAAATTCCAATCAAACAAATCAAGAATAAAAGAAGAAACCCCAACGTAAACAATAGAAGGCGGTCGAAAAAAAAAAACAAGAAAGGAGACAAACAAAAGACGATCGATTTCTCAAAGAATTTCATCACCGAATAAAGAAAAAAAATGAGAGTCGAAAATACTAAAAGAAATTGCAACCAAAGAAATCGCGAATAAGAAGAAGAAACTCAAACGTAAACAATAAAAGGCGATCGAAAGAAACACAAGAAAGGAGACAAACAAAAGACGATCGATTTCTCAAAAAATTTCGTCAGTGAATAAAGAGAAAGAATGAGAGACGCAAAGTCCACAAGGAATTGCAATCAAACAAATCAGGAATAAGAAGAAGAAACCCAAACGTAAAAGAATAAAAGGCGATCGAATAAAAACACAAGAAAGGAGACGAACAAAAGACGAGCGATTTCTCGAAGAATTTCGTCACTGAACAAAAAAAAAAAGGAGTGTCGAAGATTCTAAAAGAAATTCCAATCAAACAAATCAAGAATAAGAAGAAGAAACCCAAACGTAAACAATAGAAGGCGATCGAAGAATAACATAAGAAAGGAGACGAACAAAAGACGATCGATTTCTCAAAGAATTTCATCGCCGAATAAAGAAAAAGAACGAGAGACGAAAAGTCCACAAGAAATCGAAGAATAACATAAGAAAGAAGGCAAACAAAAGACGATCGATTTCTCAAATAATTTCGTCACTGAATAAAGGAAACGGACGAGAATCGAAGATTCTACAAGAAATTGCAACCAAAGAAATCAGGAATAAGAAGAAGAAACCCAAACGTAAACAACAAAAGGCGATCGAAAGAAACACAAGAAAAGAGACAAACAAAAGACGATCGATTTCTCAAAAAATTTCGTCAGTGAACAAAGAAAAAGAACGAGAGACGAAAAGTCCACAAGAAATTGCAATCAAACAAATCAGGAATAAGAAGAAGAAACCCAAACGTAAAAGAATAAAAGGCGATCGAATAAAAACACAAGAAAGGAGACGAACAAAAGACGATCGATTTCTCGAAGAATTTCATCACTGAACAAAAAAAAAAGGAGTGTCGAAGATTCTAAAAGAAATTCCAATCAAACAAATCAAGAATAAGAAGAAGAAACCCAAACGTAAACAATAGAAGGCGGTCGAAAGAAAAACACAAGAAAGGAGACAAACAAAAGACGATCGATTCCTCAAAGAATTTCATCACTGAATAACAATAAAAGAACGAGAGTCAAAAATTCTAAAAAAAAAAATGCAATCAAAGAAAACAGGAATAAGAGGAAGAAACCCAAACGTAAACAATAAAAGGCGATCGAAAAAAAATACGAACAAATGAAAAAACAACGGCAAAAAAGTAAAGGAAAGAAAACAAGAGTTTAAAGAAAAAAAAATAGAAGAAAAACAAAAGGCAGAAAAATACGATGGAAAGACGAGAAGACGACTTCACTGCATTACCAACTGACACAACTCGCTGAATTCTAAGCAATTAATAAAACTTTTGTAATTTCCTACGTCAAAACTGATAGAAAACAAAATGAGAAACATTAGAAAACAAAAGACGATCGTCAAAAGGGGCACTTGATGATGAAATTACGCGAGTAATTAACACTTAGTTTTAGTTTCTAGTTTCAACTCAAGTTTTCATCGTTTCGTAACTAAATTCAGGCTTATGTCATTTTAGGTAGCCAACTTCACTCCATTACCAACAATATAACGGTCACTCTGCAAGTAGTGACTACTTCACTGCATTACCAACTGTCGCACGGTGCTGCTTGCCTCTTACGAAAAGAAAAGTCACCGAATTCTAAGCGACTGAACTAAAATTTTTGTCGAAACCGACGGAAAACAAAACAAGAAAGGGGAAACACAAAACAAAACAAAAGACGATCGTCGAAAGAAACCCTTGACGAAATTACGCGAGTGATTAACATTTTTTTTTTTTGCAAATTTCGAGAATTAATACAAAACCGTTTCGTAGCTAACTTCAGACTTATATCAGCAGGTAGCCGACTTCGCTTCATTACCAACCGTCTTTTAAGTAAAAAGAAATCCCGTCTTGCTCCTTATGAAACCAAATAGATCACACTTCTGTCTTTTTAGTTGAAAATGAAACCATAGAGTTAATAGAACCTCGTTGGGCAAGCATCAGAGATGGCGTTAAAGGTCACGATCGAAATTTACTTTTGTTTTAGTTGCAAATTTGGAATTTTTCTTTTCATAGAAGATCGACGCCCCGAGGCAGTTGGTAATGCAGTGAAGTCAGGTGCGTAGTGACGAAAGTCTGAAGTTGGCATTCGTTTGGGATTATTTTTTTGTTTCGCAATAGAACAAAATTAAAAAAAAAAAAAACAAAAAGAAGAAACAACAACAAGGAAATAAAGAAAAAGCAGAGTCAAGAGTATTTTTACGACGAATCGGGAAAAATTGGGGGGATTTTCGTATTTTTGCTCCGATGAAATCGAGACAGTTGGCAGCCCTTTTTCAATACTAGTAAAATAAAGCGGCTTTTCAAATATTTCTGCTTCCACCGTCTGGCTTGCGCATTTCATTATTAAATATGCCGAGAATTTCATAACTGAAACAAAAAATGCGAACTTTTTTCACGTACGAAAGAAACTACCGGAATCATTTATACCGCAATTATTTATTGTAATTAATTGCACTGCATTAATTTGCCGGCAAATTATATTAGAATTATTTAAATTACAATCATTAAACACCAGGTTACGGCGGAGTATGTTAATCTAAGGTCACATTTGATCTCACTGCGTATTTATTACCTAGTAGATGAAAATTACAAAACTAATTATCCTGTTATGTGTTTCTTATTTGGTGGTCTAGTCAAGGATCACCCTGTGTGCACATCTTTTCGCTTTCGTCGATGGTATACAAACCGAGAGCCACTCACATACGTTATGATGTAAACAAGCCATTATCGTAATACACACGGGCTGTGTGGGTAATTTCAAACGAAATGGTTCATTGTGAGTACGTAACGTCTGCCGGTGGATACTTAAATAATTATGGTCGTTTTATGGATACTTTGGGTGTTGTCTTCGTGTCTACAATTTTTAACGTGCGGTATTTAGAACGAAATCATTCATTTTAATGTTTCTGAAAGAATCTATTGCAGCTTTGTTGGGTGTGGTTGTGGTATGTGGTGGCGAGAGAAAAATTAAATACCCCAAGACATTCCTCGACGGTTTTTGCAAATATACAGAGTGAGTAAAGGATCATTCTTCATTATTATTATTATTATTATTATGGATTATGATCCAAAAAAATAGAAGAAAAGATCCAGAAAGATAAGGGCGATAGCAAAGAACTTCTGGTAGAAGTTTCACCATCGTCCATGAAGAAGTTTGCTTCATGATTATTTATCGCAGATATTAAACAGCCGGTGATTAATAATTAAATACTTTTGTAATGTCCTACAATACGTTAAACATGCGGATGCCATTGCATCATTATTATAATAATAAAACTCTTGTCTTTGATGCGCTATCAAGCGTGATGAAGAAATGATTTCAAAACCGTGCGCCTCGTCGTAAAATGAAGTCGTTAACTGAAATTATTTTTGCGACAAGTGACATCAACTTTCAGTTATTTCACAAACGGGGCAGTAAATTAATTAATTTTTATATCCCGAGTTAATTCTTTAATTCGGGTCAACGAATCGCCCATTAAAGTTGTCATCGATGTGTGAACGCTCTCGCCCGATCGAAACTCGAAACTCCTCTTATTTATTTAATCTAATCGCGCCCGATTTTTTTCTTTTTTTTATTTATGCAAACGAAATTAGCCTCGTGCATATGTGGGTTGTGTTTAATTCTGCTGTTCATTCACTCCGTTCGCGTTCTATTAATAATTGCGAGTTTCCCAGGACATTTAAACGGCCCCGTACTTAAACTTGAAAAGCACAAAGAGCCGCCCGCCCGCCGGTCCTATTTGTTACATTAAAATCCGGACAGAAGCCGCCGAAGTAATAAAAACAAAACGACTCTGTGTTTACATTACGCAAAAGAAGTCCGCCCACACATGTGCTCTGGATTCGCGAAAGAATTTTAATATAGGGTTTAGCAATTCGGGGTTTTTTATTCTAACATACACAGACAGTAAAACCTATTTTTAAACGCGCGATCCAATAAATTGTTTGAGCTTTAGCGCGCGCGGCTAAAGCTCTCTTCTTTCTTCGGCGGCGTTTTATTACTTTCTCTCTGTAATTTGAGGAGCGCGGGTTTATATGGGTATGGGTATGAAAATTGTGGCCGTAAAATGGAAATGCGCGCCCTCGCCGCCGGTTTTTTAAGGCACTTTAAATTCTTGCCTTAACACCCATCCAAATTAAATATGTAAATATGCGCCTTTGAAGAAGCGCCTCGCGTTTTCAAAATTGGTGTTTAACGGCCGGCTACTAAACGCGGAGGAGATAAATTACATCCTTTACATACATCTGTGAATAATTACCATCGTAGCAAGTCCAAACCGAACCAAATTACTGAATAATTAAATTCCATCAAACAAAAGCATGTACTTACATATATACGTAACAAATATGCATCGGGTGTTCCGCAAGATCGACACGTCCGATACTGTTTGTAATTCATACTACTGATAATAATGATTTTTAAAACGTCACACTTACATAGGTCTGAAGCCGATTGAACTAATCAAATTTGAAGAAGAAACGTTCCTCTAGATTTCCATCGAATCAGATTGGATCAAAAGCTGACCTAAGTATGAGTCCGTAATCATAATTCTTCCTTGAGGCTTCCTTCAATAACGCACCCCTTAGAATGGGTACTGTCATAACGCACCTGCCTTACTACAATCCCATTCTAAGGGTTCCCACGTTGAGAGGAACCTCAAGGAAGCACTATGAATACGGACGTAAGACACTGAAAACATTCAAGCCAGGGAGCAAATAATAAGTTTGTGTTCCTCAGGAGTTGAAGTCGAGTCCATTCTTTTTCGTACGAATATCTCCTTTCTTTAAAGTAGAACCGTGGAGAGGAATCACCGTTTGTTTCAACAATTCTACCCTTGGAACTGCTCTTTGCATTTAAAGCAACTTATTCCGAGCGTCTTGCTTGGAACCACTTCAAATATCACTCTCCTGATATCATCTTTTAAAATCTTTACACGAGTCTTGAAAGTAAACCATTCGCCGTGGGATTGGATGATGGGAGAAACTCCCCCTTTCTTTTTCTGTAATTTTCTTGTCGTAATCTCGACCTTTTTCGTCGAGGGATGAAAGCAACTCGCCCAGAACGATGGAGACAACTCCCCCCAAAGTAATCAAACGAGCTGCTCACATTTTGACATGTTGGTTTAGCTTCAGGCAAACGATGCTAATAACTTATTCCGGATAGTGAGGCAACATCTCCTTTGCAATACCTTCAAAGCAACGTTTCCGAACGATGGAGACCATTTGATGTCTTTCTTTTTTTTGTTTTTGAAGTAAGGGATGGAAGCAACTGACTCTGAATGTCGGCGACCTTTCTCTCGTTCCTTCAAATTTGCCAATTTGCTTTTCATAATCTGACAGCTTTCTTCTTACTGAAGCAATTCGTTCCGAAAGATGAAGACAACTTCTCCATTGGCAGGAATATCGCCAATTTCATTTTTAAAGCAAGAGATGGAAGCAACTGTTTCTGAACGGCGGAGATAACCCTCCTCTTATATCATCTCTAACGTTTGCAGCAAAGAACCCATTCTCATTGATGACGACAACTCAGCTCTCGTAATATTTCTACGTCATCATCAACATCATCACGGGAAAGAAGTATGAAGGCATGGTTCCCAAAAGAAGATTAGAACGCAGGTGCTCTAAGAAGAAGAAAAAACAATAGATGAAACTGAATGCTGGTGACACCCCGCCTCTCATAACATTTCTGCATCGTCATCATCATGGGAAAGAAGCATCAGGCATGGCTCCCAAAAGATTAGAACGCGGGTGCTCCAAACTAAACTCTTGCAATTAGATCAAGAGACGTATGTATCAAGGGGCACCAAGAAGATGAGAAATTTTTTTTACTGAATCCATGCTTTATGAATTAGTGACGACAGCGAAGCCGGAGGAGGAAAAGCAACGGCCAACGTATTTGGGGGGGCATTGTCAAACATATTACAATGGAGAATTGTATCGAGAAGGGCAAAAGAGAAGACGATCCACAAGGCCACGCGCGACTTAAGAGAGGAGGGCTTGGAAAAGAAACCAAGAGCAAAAAGAAAGGCCAAAAATACGGGAGAGAAAGTAGACATGAAAAACTCCCAGAAAGATTCTCGCATTTTCCATACAATTTGATATACCGGTCGTTGTTGTAAAGTGAGAATATAGGCAATATAACAAAGGGAAAGCAGAAGGGGTAGTGAATGCAATAACTGGAACAACTTGCTTATAATTCTAGCAAAAAACAAAGTAATCATCGTCAATGCAACTCGCGTCATTTCTTTGCTTTGTTCCGTCATGTCCAATCAATGACTGCACGCGCTAACCAAAAAATTGCATCAACGACCACCCTCTGGTAAGATGACGTCATTGTCGACAATTCTTTCGATGCTAAAGACTAAAGGGGATGACCTTGAACGACACGCACATCCCTGCTTAAGACCAACGACATCTTCGACACTTCTTAAGTTACAAAAAAAATTACGTAAAAGACCCTCTTGCGGAGGCGTGGCGTTTCCCTCATCCCTCTCGTTCTTCATAAATTTCACTCTCTTTGACGAGTGTCCTCAATTCATGTCCAGTCATGTTTGAAAAGTCATTGACAGCCAAAAAGAATCCATCAACGACCACCCTCTGGTAAGATGAAGTCATTGTCAACAATTCCTCAGATGCATGACCTACACCTCTGCTTAAGATCAGCGACATCGTCGACACTTCTTCAATTACAAAAAAATTTTTTGAGAGGCAAGGACTAAAGGAGATGACCTTGAACGACACATCTACCCCTGCTTAAGACCTACAAGAAATTAAAAGGTTGCTTCTTCAACCCAAGAAACAACCCCTCTAAAGGGACAATGACCTTAAACGATGGACACTTCAGATGTGCACACGCCAACCACAATTTCTTTCAAGGACACTGTATCCCACTTACGTAAAAGACTCTTTTGTAATATTGATGCTAATGCCATCCCTCTCGTGCTCCATAAATTTCAATCCCTCTGACAAATGCCCCCAAATCAAGTCCAGTCATGTTTGAAAAGTCTATGACTGCACGCGCTAACCAAAAGATTCTATCAGTGATCACCCTCTGTCGTCATTGTCAACAATTCCTCTAATTCAAGGACTAAAGAGGATGACCTTGAACGACTCATACACCCCTGCTTAAACCAACAACATCGTCGACACTTCTTAAGTTATAAATAAATCAAAGGGTTGCTTCTTCAGCACAGGAAACAACCCCTCTGGAAGGAGAATGACCTTAAACGATGGTCATTTCAGATGGACGCTTGCCCACCGCAATTTTTATCAAGGCCGCTTGCTATACCACTCACGTAAATGATCCTCTTGCGAAGCCATGGCGTTTCCCTACTTACAATGCTAATGCTATCCCCCTCGCGCTTCATAAATTTCAATCTTTCTGACGAATGTCCTCAATTCACGTCCGGTCATGTTTGAAAAGTCCACCACATGCGTTAACCAAAAGATTCCAAGAGCTAATGGGGATGACCTACACCCCTGCTTAAGACCAGCGATATCGACAACATTTCCTAATTTACAAAAGAAATAATTTCTTGTGCTGAAGAAGCAACCCCTCTAGAAGGAGAATAATGGTCAGTTCAGATGTACGCAAGCCCACCGCAATTTTTCCCAAGGTCACAGTATCCCGCTCTCTTAGAAGACCCTCCAGCGAGGCTAGGCGTTTCCCTACTTACTATTCCTCTCGTACTTCAACTATCTCAATTCATGTTTGAAAAGTCAATGATCGCACGTGTTAACCAAAATAGGTCCATCAACGACTACCCTCTGGTAATATGACATCATTGTCGACAATTTTTCAGATGCAAGAACTAATGGGGATGACCTACACCCCTCCTTATAAGACCAGTGATATCCTCGATACTTCTTAAGTTACGAAAAAAATTAAAGGATTGCTTCTTGGGCACAAGAAACCAACCCAACCCCTCTAGAAAGAGAATGACCTTAAATGATGATCACTTCAGATTTTCTCAAGGTCACAGTATCCCGCTTGCTATACTATTCACTTAAATGACCCTCTAGCGGAGGCTAGGCGTTTTCCTACTTATTATGCTAACGCTATCCCTTTCATACTTCAGCAATCTCTAGTATTTGTTTCCAATTCATGTCCAGTCATGACCATACGTGATAACCAAAAAATTTCATCAACGACCACCCTCTGGTAATATAACGTCATTTTAGATGCAAGAACTGAGGGGTTGACCTACACCCTGCTTGAGACTGACGACATGGTCGACACTTTTTAAGCTACAAAAAAATTAAAGGGTTGCTTCTTCAGCACAAGAAACAAGAAGAGGTATGATTTACACGCGATATACGCGGTATACACGCGGTATACACGCGAACCGCATTTTTTTCAAGGGCACAGTGTCACAGTATCCCGCTTAGCAAACGGAGTACTACTGTCACAGTATCCCGCTTAGCAAATGGGATACTCACGTAAAAGATCTTCTTGCGCGGACGGAGGGAAATGTACTTACAATGCTAACGCTAACCCTCTCACACTTCAACAATTTTTGGTCATGTCAGTCATATTTGGAAAAGCCAATGACCGCACGTTCTAATCAAAAAGAGTCCTTCAACGACCACCCTCTGGTAATACGACGTCATCGTCGACAATTCCTCAGAAGCATGAACTAACTAATGGCGATGACCTATACCCCTGCTTAAGACCAGCGACATCGTCGACACTTCTTTAATTACAAACAAAAGTAAAGGGTTGCTTCTTCAGCTCAAGAAACAACCCCTCCAGAAGGGATATGACCTTAAACAGAACGCATTCTTTTCAAGGGTGGATTGTCACAGTATCCCGTTTCCTAAGCGTAGAAAACCTATTGCGTGGGTGGAGCGTTTCCCTACTTACAATGCTAACGTTATTCCTATCACAATTTAACAATCTCTGGTATTTGTTCTCAGTTCATGTCCAGTCATGTTTGAAAAGTCAATGACCGCACGTGCTAACCAAAAAAAAGTCCATCAGCGACCACCCTCTGGTAATACGACGTCACTGTCGACAATTCCTCAGATGCATGACCTACACGTCTGCTTAAGATCAGCGACATCGTCGACACTTCTTCAATTACAAGAAAAATTAAAGGGTTGCTTCTTCAGCAGAAGAAACAATCCCGCTGGAAGAGATACGATCTTAGACAGATGGGACCCACGCGAAGCACAGTTTTTTTCAAAGGCAAAGTGTCACAGTATCCCGCTTAGCAAACGGCATACTACTGTCAGTACAGTATTTCGCTTGCTAAGCGGGATACTGTACTCAGTTAGCGGGATACTGTACTCATGTAGCGGGATACTGTACTCATGTAGCGGGATACTGTACTCTTGTAGCGGGATACTGTACTCACGTAGCAAGCGGATAACTACTCACATAAAACACCCCCTGGCGCTTCACAACTCTGTCTCTTTCGCATTGAATTTCTATGAACCCATTTTGATTCAACAACCCGTATGTATAGGCGTGGACGATTAAAAGAGAACAGTGGCAGATTTCTTCACCACCAACGCATAACAGTGATAAGGACACAGTTTCGTTCTCCTTTAGCCGTCCGCGACTGTACATATTTCTTCTTTCGCGTCGATTTTTGATTTATCTTCGCAACTACGCACGCTGTACATCTAGGACATGCATCCTCATTAAAACCAGCAACGCATAGCGCAGAACATGAACGAATTTGTCGCATCAATTAAAATAGTTGCAACACTTAGTCACTATAAAATATTTTTGTTTGTTTAATTGAGCAGCTGTACATGAAGTTCCGTAAATACCTGCGAACGTGTTCGAGCATCGTTTTTATCTTAAACTTGACTTTTTTTTGTAAAGCTAACCCATAAAGGTTTCGTCCGAGAATTTAACTAATTGGTACTCCGCCATTTACGGGACTGATAGATTTGAATCGGGTTTCAATGTAACCGTGCATGGTAACTATGATGACACCTTGATGTAATTATGGGCCCTATTGTGTGTGTAATAAAAACGCCGTGGGTTTTATTAAGGACGAGAGGATGTCAAGAGGGGATGAAACGTCAAGAACATCAAGAACATCAAGGGATGTCTTTTGTCTTAGGTCACGCACACGTGATGGAGGATTTGTTTCGTCTTATTCCTTTTAGATCCTTTTAATAATCGCTTTTATTTCATAAAAAAATAAATAAATAAAAAAAGAATTTGCAGAATACATTAAATGGCGTTCCCAGTACGACGATGTTTGGTTTTCCGTTCGCTTCTGTTTTCATGTTTATAAAACAGCAATTAATCATTCGTTTTGCAAATAAATCATTTCGTAAAAATTCACGTGAGAAAGCGAACGCCTTGCACGTGCTCGCATCAGCATTAAATTTAGCGCGATTAAAAAAAAATAATAATTAATAACCGCCGAGCATATGTTAATCTAAAACGAAGTGATAATTATTGTTATTAATTATTACGATTACAACAGAAAGATAATTTCGGCGGTCACACAAACTGTGTACACGCACTTACGTAACACCCAGGCTTTTTTTTTTTTTTAATTTAATCTGCTGCAATAAATTATTAAAGTGTATCTGTTGGCTGCAATGTTCTCATACGAAAAGAATGCATTCGCGTAACAACTTCCGCATGTTCTTCTGAAGGTTCGTCCCAATTTATCATCGCCGTCATGCTGCTACTGGAAAAGAAATGTTTCACAATTTCTTTTTTTTGTTTTTATGGGTGACAGCAGTCATAATTTTTTGTGTTGATAAGACGTTTGTTGGCTTACGTTCCCATAATCGTGCAGGTATTATTTCAAGTCACCGAAATGTACACCGGTGGCCAAGTAAATCGTTACGAATCGAAGAACGCTTGGCCCAATAAGACGCCCTTTTGTCTGTTTAAAAAGAAACTGCGTTTATCATTCATCAATCTGTTCTAGACGAACAACATTCAAGCGCCACCTCAATGAGGTGGCGCTTGAATGTTGTTAGCTGACAGCATGTCTTTTTTTGGCAAATTTTTTTAACACGCGTTTGTTCACTAATTAATTCACAAAGCGTTCGCCCGGAAGCCGCCGAATTAATAACTAATTTATTACGTCTTTAGCAATTTCTTTAATGAGTTGAGATTGTTAGGATTTTATCCTCAACTTTTGACCTTTGTTATTAGCAACAATTTTCTTCGAGAATTAATATTGAAATTATAATTTTCCTTCGTCGCATGCCAGGAAGAAATTTCGTCCTGCCAAGTATTTATTTAAACAACTTACATAATAGCTTGTAACACGCGATGATGACATCAGAACTTTCTCAGTAAACAAAGACTGTTCCTTTAGCAACAAACAACGAGTGTAAACGGGTCCCATTCATGGGGGCCTTTCAGTCGATCGATGATCGATGGGATTGACCCGAATCTAAGGAAACGAGGACCCGCAAAGGTCACCCAGATAAGGCAAGAGGGAGGGGAGGGGGGCTCTGATGTGCCATTAATCACGATCGCGTTTCCAGGCAGGAAGTGCCCGTCGAACTTCCTCCGAAATCTGACCCACATTTCTGCCTATTGTCCGATAGCGCTCTAATTCATTGCTCCGTTATCTCCTTCGTTAATTAACGAATTTTTTTTAGCTGTGGAGGTCATTGCTTTATCCAACCAAACACGATTGCAAAACAATTTGTTGGTGGCAGTGATTTCAATCCCCTTGCCATTTATAATCCTCTCTTGGAGGTACGGTTAATGGTAGTCGGGAAAACTTGAAATGGGCAATTAAATTTTAAACGGTTTTACCTGCCACTGTTGCTTGTAATAATGAGGAGGACTGGAGTGAGGTACTTACCTGAAACGAAAAAAAAATTAGCAAGAGTAACTCCTCGGGAGTCTTGTCTTAAACCCCCCCAACGATTAAAATTATTTTGGAAAAAACGACGAGGTAATTCGGTTCGTTAATAATTAAGACCACACGTGAGAGTTGATTGACGCTCAACAGACGCCCACGCACTTCATACCTAAACGAAATAAGGGCGACGAATTCTATTCAAAACCAAGCAAGTATTAAATAAACTGTGTTATGGGCGCAGGGCCAACATTCCGAACCACTTTTTCACGCTGGATCTCTCAGGGACACACAATCAAATACTCTACCACCCACCAACCACCGATACCGGCGCAATTGAATATTAAAGCAACGAATTTCTAAAAAAATATTCTAGAATGAATGCAGCACGTTCTCTCCTCGTTTCACCATAATTTTATAACGACCATTAATAACACAGACACCAAGCATGTAGGATTAAATCGTCGAAGCAAGATTTATATAATTTCTTTCGTCGCTCGAAGTGACTACTTACGAGATCAGGTTTATCTCTCTCGCATTGCGTGCATCCTAATTCGCGAACGACCTTCCGCGTTAATCTTGATGATGACGGTGCTGTTTCGAAACAGGTGCCGGTGCATTACACCCGTGCACGTGCACCGGTAGCGATCCCCTTCTATTTGCATGCGGCAAACAAGCGGGCAAATGAGCTTTGTCCACACGGCGTCCACGACCGTGTTTAGCGACCTTTTTTTTTTCTTTGAGGATTACCAACCGATTCCGAATGAAGACCTGAGAGCCGAGCGCGTGTTTGCCGTCCTGTTAGGGACGTAAGAACTGGATCAGAGGCAATTAGCGCCTTTGGGACCGCCTCGCAATTTCTCCAAAGTTTGTCTTGTCATTTATTTAACGACTTTATTTAGGTAAAGTCGAAACGCATGCTTACAAAACTTATACTCAAAAGAAAAGAAAAATTAAAACCAGAAGAGCAATCAAGGAAGAGGTGGAGTGATGAAGTGCGAGAGGAGTCCTTGAGTTCCGAAGTACAGAAGGTCTTTAACGTCTTGAAGACGTCCTGCCTTCTAGAGCAAGCCAAGGCTTTTTGTGCTCACAATGAGGAAAACAATCAAGGAAGCGATGGAGTTTGAAGTACAGAAGGAGACTTTGGATTCCGAAGTGCAAAAGGCTTAAGGCTTTGAAGACGAGGAAATGGGGAATCAAAGTCGAATAGAAGACATTGGTCTTTTAAAGCAAGCCAAGATCTTTTGTACTACAAGGAAAATAACCAAGGAAAAATGAAGCAATGAGTACAAAAGGTGTCCTGCAAAACGCTTAAGGCCCTGAAGACAATGAAATGGGGAATCAAAGTCAAGTAGAAGATACGGACATGGCTTTTAAAGCAAGCCAAGACCATGGGGAAAACAATCAAGAAAGACTTGGAGGAATAAAGTTCAAAAGGACTCTTTGAATTCCGAAGTACAAAAGGCTTAAGGCCTTGAAGATGAGGAAATAGGGAATTAAGGTTGAATAGAAGATACTGGAATGGATTTTAGAGCAAGAGAAGGTATTTTGTACCATAAGGAAAGCGATTAAGGAAGAAATGGACCTTTATGTACTTTGTACCATGGGGAAAACAATAAAAAAAGACATGAAGGAATGAAGTTCAAAAGAAATTTCGAAGTACAAAAGGTTTAATAAGGCCTTGAATCCAAGTCGAATAGAAGATACTGGCACGTCTTTTGGAGCAGGCCTAGGTCTCATGTACTACAACGAAAACAATCAAGGAAGAAATGAAGCAAAGAAGTACAAAAGGAGTCCTTGAATTCTTAACTGCTAAAGGCTTAAGGCCTTGAAGACCAGGAAATGGGGAATCAATGTCCAATAGAAGATACTGGCATGGGTTTTAGAACAAGTACCATAAGGACGGCAAACAAGGAAGAGATGGGATAATGAGGTATAAAAGGATCTTTGAATTTCGAAGTATAAAAGGCTTAACGCTTCGGAAGCGAAGAAATGGGGAATCAAAGTCGAATAGAAGATACTGGCATTGTCTTTTGAAGCAAGCCAAGGTCTCTTGTACCACAACGAAAACAATCAAGGAAGAATTGGAGCAAAGAAGTACAAAAGGAGTCCTTGAATTGTTAACTGCTAAAGTCTTAGGGCCTTGAAGACGAGAAAATGGAGAATTAATGTCGAATAGAAGATACTAGCATGGGTTTTAGAGCAAGCGAAGGCCTTTTGTAGCATAAGGAAAGCAATCAAGAAAGAGATGGAGTAATGAAGTACAAAAGGATCTTTGAATTCCGAAGTATAAAAGGCTTTGAAGACGATGAAATGGGGAAATAAAGTCGAATAGAAGACACTGGCACGTCTTTTGGAACAAGCCAAGGTCCCTTGTACCACGGAGAAAACAATCAAGGAAGACTGGAGTAATGAAGTACAAAAGGAGTCCTTCAATTCTTAACTGCCAAAGGCTTAGGGCCTTGAAGACGAGGAAATGGGGAATTAATGTCGAATAGAAGATACTGGCGTAGCTTTTAGAGTAAATGAAGTCCTTTTGCACCATAAGGAAGGCAATGAAGGTAATGAAGCACAAAAGAATCTTTGAATTCCGAAGTATAAAAGATGTAAGGGTCTGAAGACGAGGAAATGAGGAATCAAAGTCGAATAGAAGACAGCGACACGTGTTTTGGAGCAAGCCAAGGTACCACAGGGAAAACAATCGAGCAAGAGACGGAGCAATGAAGTACGAATGGAGTCCTCGAATTTTTAACTGCCAAAGGCTTAATGCCTTGGAGTCGAGGAAATGGGAAATCAAAGTCGAATAATGAACACTGGCACGTCTTTTGGAGCAAGCGAAAGACTTTTGTACCATAAGGAAAGCAATCAAGGAAGAAATGGAGCAAAGAAGTACAAAAGGAGTCCTTGAATTCTTAACTGCCAAAGGTTTAAGACCTTGAAGACAAGGAAATGGGGAATCAACATCGAATATAAGATACTAGTATAAGTTCCAGAGCAACCTAAGACCTTTTGTACCGTAAGGAAAGTAATTAAGGAAGAAATGGAGTAATGAAGTACAAAAGGAGCTTTGAATTCCGAAGTAAAAAAGGCTTGAGGCCTTGAAGGCGAGGAAATGGGGAACGCAAGTCGAATAGAAGACACTGGCACGTTTCTTGGAGCAAGCTAAGCACTTGTACTATAGGGAAAGCAACTAAGGAAGAAATGGAGCAATGCAGTACAAAAGGAGTCCTTGAATTCTTAACTACAAAAGGCTTAAGGCCTTGTAGATGATGAAATGGGGAACCAAAGTCGAACAGACGACATTGGCACGTCTTTTGGAGTAACCCAACGTCTTTTGTACCACAGGGAAAACAATCAACAAAGATGAAGGAAGAGATGGAGCAATGAAGTACGAAAGGAGTCCTAGAATTCTTAACTACCAACGGCTTAAGGCCTTGAAGACGATGAAATGGAGACGTAGAAGACACTGACATGGCTTTTAGAGCAAGCTAAGACCTTTTGTACTTTGTACCATGGGGAAAACAGTCAAAGAAGAGATGAAGTAATGAAGTACTTAAGGAGTCCTCGAGTTCCGAAGTACAAAAGGCTTACCACCTTGAAGATGGAGAAAGGCAGAATTAAAATCGAAAAGAAGACACTGACGTGTCTTTTAGAGCAAGCCAAGACCTTTTGTACTTTGTACCATGGGGAAAACAGTCAAAGAAGAGATGAAGTAATGAAGTACTTAAGGAGTCCTCGAGTTCTGAAGTACAAAAGGCTTACCACCTTGAAGATGGAGAAAGGTAGAATTAAAGTCGAAAAGAAGACACTGGCATGTCTTTTAGGGCAAGCCACGCGGAAAACAAAGCAAAATACCATACAAAAGAGAATGAGAAAGAACAGGAAAGGGTAAAAAGGGCCAATGACTCGTTACTTGAAAACTAAACGAAATGGAATAGACAAATCAACAAAGTGCTTAGAGGAATTCTGAACGAAGGCTGCAACACTTAAAGGGAAACTTGATCGGGGCAAACAACGATTAGGAGAAAACAGAAGAAACTGGTTTAGTGGAATCACCAAAGAAGCAAGAAGCGGGGGCCGTATAAGACGATTGCTAAAGCGAAGATGCTGCAACGAAATCGAGAATAGGTTTGGAAAAAGGAAAAAGGATGGACGTAGGGGAAACTTAAGGGCAAGAAAACGAAGAATCAAAATGTCATGGAGAAGAGTGGTTTGGCTTTAGTGCGTAAGCCAAGGCCCTTTGAAATGAGCCAAGAAAAAGGACATACAAGGAAGAGCAATCAGAAAGAGAGGAATGAGGAAATGGTGGAAGACTGAATGATGAAGTGGGGTCAGAAATTAGGGAGCAATGGGAGAGAATGGCATAACGTCGAGGAAGTGCTACAGACAATTAACGACAAAGAAGAAAAACGACGGAAGTTACAATCAAGGAAGAGAAGAAACTCAAGTGGATGAAAATTTGAGGATAAGAAAATAGAAAGCTAACAGGTAGAAGGGAAAGGCATAGCTTTATTGAGCGTGCCGGAAAGAAGGATGGACACTCAAAGAAGAACAATCAGAAAGAGAGAAAAAATGAAATAGAGGAAGCGCCATCTTTTGACGAGTAATAGAAACAAATTGCACTCGAACTCAATTCTCAACACAATCAGATGCGACTGAATTCGATTTGAAAATATCCAAAGTTTTTATGCGATATTTGCGCAACTCTTTCTGGCAAATCAAATTGCATCGAATAATTAGCAGCGCCATCTCTTGACGAATAAATGGCACTAGATGACCAGAAATGACTTTGATCAAAATCCAAATCAATTTTAAGCAGAAGAGAAGGGCGCGCCTTTAACAAAATGGGATGGAACATGATGGCATGACAATAAGGAAGTCCTACTGTGTCCAGGAAGTAAGCAGTGAAGGAAGAGACGCGATAGTGAAATAGAAGAAGGCTTTGGGGGGAATCAAAATCGAATGGAATAAGTACTTACAAACCAAGACGCTTTGTTAAAAGTACCAACGACTTTTAATTACCTCCTCGTTAAGGTCTTAAACGATCTTAAACAAATATGAGTCAAGACGCATAAATTCGCCACGATAGCATTTTAATACCGCGCCGATTACAAAAGTAGGACAAGTCGTAATGTGTTTATGTATCTGTTCAATAATAAAACCGCATATGTCACATAAATTGACACCGACCTTTAAATTGCCAGCAGCAAATTTAGATCAACCATTGTAGCGAAATGAAAGTCAAGTCTCATTTGAAAAGTCGATTGGGTTTTCAGTAAACTTCGTTTGAAATCGATTTGTACTTAGTTAAAACCGCGCGCAAAAAAAAAAATAATATGAAACACCTCGCAGGCCGGCCGTGGAAACAGCTGCGTCATTGTGCTTGAAGAATGCGACAATAAGTTCGTCTGCTGCATAAATCAATGATCCATAGCGTTCACCGCACTGAGAAAATTTCTCGGAAGCAAATTACTACTGCAATCTTCTTCTTGTTTCGACAACAAATTGCAGCATTGCTCTCGCCGGCTCTACGGTTGGGAAAATTATGTCTGGATCGTTTTGAAAACAAAAAAAATCTCTAAGAGTAAAAATTCACCCATTCGTTAGTTATTTGGGTGGAATTTTTCAATGATCCCTTCAAAAACGGTAAGCATTTATTAAAAACGTTTTGGTTTGGTCGAAATTCACAAAGAAAGTAAAAGAGAAAAGGAAACGAGTGACAATCGTAATAATCACGAAAGAAAAGAGAGACTGAACGTAAATTTCTGTGTTTCTTTTTATTTCAGGAAACAATTTTTGGAAAAAGAAAAGAAACAATCGACGATCGTCAGAAAAATACAGAAAATTCGAAGTAAGTCTGTCATAAATTAAAAAAACAAACAAAAACGAAAAAGAAAGAACGTTTTCGCAATTGAAAAAAAATGTACTGGAAAGGAAATGGAAAAAAGTCAAAAAATTTCAAAAGAACGAGAGAGGAAGCCAAAACAAAGACGATCATAATGTGTATGGAAGAAAAGGAAACAGAAAATCACAGTTAGAAGAGGAAAGAACAGTTATGAAAGAAAAAAGAAGCGCAGACAACTGAACGTAAACTAGTTTTTTTTTTCAAATTTCTGTAAACAAACGAAAACATAAAAAAAAGAATGTTTCTTTTTGCAAAAGAAGAAAAACAGTCGACGACGGACAAAAGAAATGCAGAAAATTCAAAGTGAATCTCTCGCAAATTAGAAAAGAAGCAAAAATAAAAAAGGAAGAACGTTTTGGTAATTGAAACAAAATATAATAGAAAGGAAATGAAAATTTCGAAGGAAAGAAAGAAAAAAGGAACAAAAACAAATGACGATCATAATCCGTATGAAAGAAGAGAAAACAGAAAATTACAGTAAGAAGAGGAGAGAAAGCAGACAATTGAACGTAAATTTGCTTTTTTTTAAATTTCTGTAAACAAGGAAAACAAAAGAGAATGTTTTTTTTTTGAAAAGATGAGAAACCGTTGATGATCGACAAAGAAATGCTGAAAATTCAAAGTAAAAGAAACGAAAACTTCAAAAGAAGGACAGAAAAAAGAAACAAAAACAAATCACCATCATAATGCGTACTTTGTTTTTTTTTTTTTAATTTCTGTAAACAAACGAAAACAAACGAGAATGTTTTTCTTTTGTTTTTGAAAAAGATGAGAAACGTTGACGACCGACAAAGAAATGTAGAAAATCCAAAGTAAAGGAAATGGATGGAAAAGAAATGAAAACTTCAAAAGAAAGAAAGAAAAAAGAAACAAAAACAAATGACGATCATAACGAGTACTTTGTTTTTTTATTTCTGTGAACTAACGAAAACAAACGAGAATGTTTTTTTTTTGTTTTTGAAAAAGATGAGAAACCGTTGACGACCGACAGAGAAATGCAGAAAATTCAAAGTAAATGAAATTGAAAAGAAATTTCAAAAGAACTAAAACGAAAAACAAAAGGTGACAACGACAAGCGAATTGCGCAAAACAAGATCAACGAGAAACAAAAGACGACTGAGGATCTTTCGTGCATGGAACACCTGAACATCGCAAGACCTACAACTGCGACAAACTAAAAATTAAACCACGAAACGAAACAAAAAAATAATAATAATAACGAATTACGTAAAAAAAATACAAAAAATTGACAGACAGAAAACAGAACTTTTTAAGTTCTTTTTCTTTAAAACTCAATCGATAAAAAGAAACAAAAGAAAACTCAAAAAAAACAATAAGCCACGACGAATTAGGTTATAAACAAAAAATCGTCAGAAATCATAAATTAGAAAACCTAATTCCATAAAATGAAATAACGTAACAAACGACGACGAAGCGAAACTCTCAAAACAAAATGAACGAAAAACAAAAGAAAATTGAGGATGGTTTCATCGACGAAACGATCAACAACGATCGGCAAAGGAAACTTTAACAAACGCTAATATGAAACACTAATAATTACGCAAAAACAAATGCAAAAGATTGACAAACACAAAACAAAAGAAAACTTAAAAATAAGCGTCAACAATTGTTTAGTTTAAAATCATTTGTCTTGTACCGAGTGATTTTTAAAATTTTTTATCAAGTCTTGCCATGAAATCTGGACGGCATGTCTTATCTTAATTGAAAAGTACGTCATTGCACTCCTTGATGCTGTTTTACAGTAAATCTAAGACATACCGTCTAGATTTCATAGCAAGAGTTGATAAAAAAATTTAAAAAATCGCTCGTATAAATTAGCTAGAGTTGGTTAAAAAAAATGACTGAAAATAATTTTGCTATAAGACACTGGTCCTTCGAGAACTCGACATATTGGTCCTTCGAGCTGGATAAAATAAGAAAATTTCGTCAGGCATCGGATTTTCGCAGAAAACATCGTACCGTCAAGCCCAGTTTAGTTTAGTTTACCATCAGTTATTATGGTTTATATAAATTAGGTAGCATTGTTTAAAAAAAAGTAAATACTGCTATTATTGTCAAAAAAAATGCAATAAAAACGTTTCACAAAAGTTGCTTCGAAAAGAACTTTCATTGACTAAAAATAATTTTGCTCTAAGACACTGGTCCTTCGAGAACTTAACACGTTCGTCCTTCAAACCGGATGAAACAAGAAACATTCGTCAGGTACTGGATTTACGCAGAAATCGTCATATCACCAAACCCAGGTGGTGAATGTTTAGTTACATTCAGTTATTATGGTTTATAGAAATTAGCAGCATTGTTAAAACATTTTTTTGTTATTATTGTAAAAAAAATATTGCAATAAAAAAGCTTCAAAAAAGTTAGTTCGAAACTAACTCTCATTAACTAAAAATATATATTGTGTCTTGTTAAAAGACGCTGGCTCTTCGAGAACTCAACGTATTGGTCCTTCGAGCCGGATAAAACAAGAAAAATTCGTCAGGCATGGGATTTACGTCGTATCGTCGTATCGTCAAGCCCGGGTGGCGATCAGTTATTACGGTTTATTTAAATCAGGTAGCATTGGTTAAAACAAAACAATTATTGTTATTATTGTTAAATTGTTGTTTATTAAAAAGCTTCACAAAAATTGATTCGACATTAACTTTCGTCAACTAAAAATATTTGCTCCGTCTTGTTAAAAGACGCTGGCCCTTCGAGAACTCAACGTATTGGTCCTTCGAGCCGGATAAAGAAAAATTCGCCAGGAATCGGATTCACGCGGAAAAGAGACTAAATAATAATGAGATATAACGAACTACGCAAGAAAACAAAAGAAAACTTAAAAATAAGCGTCAACAATTGTTTAATTTACGATCACTTAGTATGGATTATATAAATTATTGGTTAAAAAAATAATTATTGTTTTTATTGTCAAAAGAAAATCGTTATTAATTTTCATTAACTAAAAATACTTGCCGTGTGTCTTGCTTCAAACGACAGTGGTCCTTCGAGAACTCAACAATAAAAAAAAAAGAAAAAAATTGAGGAAATTGGAGATAAAAACAAATTTGATTTTTAACATCCCGTCAAAAAACTGTCGTTATTCTTTTGTTTTTCGTTCTACATATTTGCAATTTTGAAATTGTTTGTTTCAGTTCTCTTCTTTCCTCGTCGTCGATGTTCTTTTATTTTTGCTCTATTTTCTGCGTTTTTCGTGTGGTTTGTTTCAATTCTCTTTTGTTTTTTTTTACGGAATTGATTTGTGTGTGCCTTTCGTTTCTTTTATGTTCCAATTTTCTGTTTTCTCGATTTTATATTTTGTTGTTCTGGTGACAGACAGTAGAGAAAACAAAGGAATACTACAGGAAGCGTCGGTAATCCAAAAAAATAAAATAAAAATGGAGGAAATGATGAAAAAACAGCGTGGCTGTCAGAATTTGTATTTTTGACAATTTTTCGTTCCATTTCTTCTTCACTTTTCGGTGCAGTTTGTTTCGATTCTCTTTTGTTTTTTGGCATTTTTTTTCTTTTGTGTTCCAATCGATTTCTTTCGTTGTTTTCAGTTGGCAGACAAAAAACAAAGAAATACTTGAAGAAGCATCAATTATTAAAAAAAAAAAATGAATAAAATGGAGGAAATGAAGGAAAAACAGCGTAGCTGCCAGAAATTAATTTTTTCAACTCTCCTTCGAAGATCGCCGAAATTCTTTTGTTTTCGTTCCTACTTGTTTTTCACTTTCCGTTGTTGTTTGCTTCGAGATTCTCTTTTGTTTCGTTCTTTACATTATCGAATTGATTTGTGACATTTACAAATTCAACTGTTTCCTTTTTTGTTTTTTTTTCTATCGAATAAATTTTCTTGTTACGCAGATGACCGTTAGCGTTTTCTTTTGTTTTCTGACGAAGCTTTACGTTTCGAACAATTTTTTTTTTGTATTTTCAGTTCGTTTTGTTTTCCTGTTTTGGTAAGATGCTTCCTATCACCTTTTTTCTACCTGGCCACCCAGGATTCAAGATTAACGCAAATGATCATTTAATGACACGCTTCGAAACTGGGGAGGGGGGCAAGGGCGGGAGGGACGGTGGCCAACGGTGTCCTAATTTCACGTGAATTCAGTTTCGCCCTTTAATTATCCCAAACTGTCAATGACTCTGCATATCAGTCAGTATTTGGTGGTCCACTTTCTTTGCCAATTTTTTTCTTTTTACTTTTAACGTGTGCAACGTACACATTAGAGATTGGCACGGTCGTAAACAAAACGAATCGCAAACACAAGAACACGCGATTGATTTCGTTTCGTTAATTGGCCGGCGTATCGTTCTTCGTTTTTGTCGTCCGCATGTCCGCGTGTAATGCGGCAGTAATAAATAGTAATTTCAGAATTACAACAGTGTTATAATTACACGTTGCGCGTAATTAGTTTTAAAGTAGCTCATGCAATCGCGGATGTAATTACACGTTGTCTCGCTGAGGAATGCGTCACGAAATATACGTACGTGTTCCAAACGAACGCGATGATTAAGCGGGTATGGGAGCAAGTCGGAAGGAATGAAAGTCGAAAGGGGAATGGATTGAAAATAGAAAAGTAAAAGTCGTCCCCTTTAACTTTGGCCGGCTTGCTGACGATGTGCAAATCACCGATGTGATAAAATTGCTTGCAAAATATTTTCTATTTTCTTAACTAATGTACCGTCAGTGCGCTTACAGACTAAACAAAAATAAATTTTGGGGGAAGTTGGTTTATGGATGGATCGATTACAGTTTTATTTGGTATAATCAAAGCTACAGTTTCTTCGAAGCCTATGATCAACAAATACTGACATAAAGTACATATCACACATATCGACGTCACCTTGCACTTTATTCTTTTTTTTTTGCAAATATCCTATTATTTTACTTTCAATTTTCTGCATTTCTTTGTCCTTATTATCTCTTTACGATCGCCATTTGGTTTTCTTCCTTTCAAAAATGTTTTTTTTGCTCTCTTATTTACAAAAATTTTTAAAAAAATTACAATTTTCCGTTCAATTGTCTGCGTTCCTTTGGTAATAGCTTCGATTGTCACTTGTTTTCTGTGCTCTTTTTCTACTTTTGTGTTTGTTCACGGAAATTCAATGAAAAGAAATTTAATTACCTCTTAATTTCTTATGATCGTCATTTGTTTTGGTTTCGTTTTTCTTACTTCATTCAGAAGTTTAATTTTTTTCATTTAAAAGCTTTTTTTCCAATTATTGAAAACTTTCTTTTTTTGTCGTTTTCTAATTTCGAGAAATTTACTTTGAATTTTCCGTGTTTCTTTGTCTTTCGTAAATATTACGGTCGTCAGTTGTTTTCCTTTTTTTCTTTTGTTTTATGTTTTCGTTTGTTTACAGAAATTAAAAAAAAAAGACAAATTTACTTGCGTTTCTTTTTTTTTCAGAATTGTTGCGATTGTAATTTGCTTTCGTACATTTTTCTCCTTTTTTTTTGTTTCTTCGCGGAAATTCATTGAACAGATACTTTCCGTTTTTTTTTTCTTTCATAACATTACGATCGTCTTTTGTTTCTGTTTCTTTTTTCTTTCTTGCTTTTGAAATTTTTTTTCCCGTTTAAAAAATGTTTGTTTTTCAATTAACAAAAGCGTTCCATTTTTCTCTTCTCTGTTGTTTTCGCAATTAGAGAAATTTGCTTCGAATTTTCTGCGTTTCCTTGTCTTTCGTAAATATCACGGACGTCAATTGTTTTTTTTTGCTCTCGTTTATTTACAGAAACTTAAAAGACGATAAATTTACGTTCAATTGTTTGCGTTTCTTTTTTCTCTCGTACGCATTGTGATCGTCATTTGTTTTTGTTTGTTTTCTCCTTTCCTGTTTTTTCTTTTGAAATTTTCGTTTCTTTAGCGTTTTCTTTACTTTGAAATTTCCGTGTTTCTTTGTCAGTCGTCGTCAACGGTTTCTTATCTTTTTCAAAAAACAAACGTTCTCTTTTGTTCTCGTTGTTTACAGAAATTTAAAAAAAATAATTTTCCGTTCAACTTCTTGCGTTCCTTTGGCAATAGCTTCGATTGTCACTTGTTTTCTGTGCTCTTTTTCTTCTTTTGTGTTTGTTCACGGAAATTCAGCGAAAAGAAATTTAATTACCTGCGTTTTCTTTCATTTTGTATGATCGTCATTTGTTTTGGATTCATTTTTCTTTCTTTATTCTGAAGTTTTGTTAATTTCCATTTAAAAGCTTTTTTTTGCAATTATTGAAAACTTTCTGTTGTTTTCTAATTTCGAGAAATTTGCTTTGAATTTTTCGCTTTTCTTTGTCTTTCATAAATATTACGGACGTCGGTTGTTTTTCTGCTTTTCTTTTTTTTATGTTCTCGTTTGTTCACAGAAATTTAAAAAAAGACAAATTTACCTGCGTTCCTTTTTTCTTTCAGAATTCTTGCGATTTTAATTTGCTTTCATTCTTTTTTCTCCTTGTTTCTTCGCGGAAATTCATTAAACAGATATTTTTCGTTACTTTTTCTTTCGTCTTTTGTTTCTGTTTCTGTTTTCTTTCTTTCTTTTGAAATTCTTTTTTTTTCCCATTTAAAAAACGTTTTGTTTTCAATTTCTGTTGTTTTCGCAATTAGAGAAATTTGCTTCGAATTTTCTGCGTTTCCTCGTCTTTCGTAAATATCACGGACGTCAATTATTTTTTTTTTCTTTTCTATTTCTTTTTGCCCTCGTTTGTTTACGGAAATTTAAAAGACGATAAATTTACGTTAAACTGTTTGCGTTTCTTTTTTTTTTTCGTAATTGTTAATTCTGTTTCTTTTTGCTTCATACGCATTGTGATCGTCATTTGTTTTTGTTTCTTTTTTCCTTTTCTGTTTTTTCATTTTTCTTACTTTGAATTTTCTGCGTTTCTTCGTTGGTCGTCAACGGTTTCTCTTTGCATTACATTGTTTATTTGTTTTTTCTTCTGTTTTTCTTTTTACTGATGCTTCTTCAAGTTTTCTTTTGTTCTTTGTCTGACGATCTTTTGTTTGTAACCTAACTCCTCGTCGAACCTCATTGTTATTATTGTTTTTTTTTTGAGTTTTCTTTTCGTCGACTTAATTTTTACATCTGCCCTAAAAGTTAAATCGATGAAAAGAAACAAAAGAAAACCAAAAACAACATTTATCATTTCGATTTTCTTATTTACAGAAATTAAAAAAAAATTACAATTTTTCGTTCAATTGTCCGTGTTCCTTTGGCAATAGCTTCGATTGTCACTTGTTTTCTGTGCTCTTTTTCTTCTTTTGTGTTTGTTCACGGAAATTCAACGAAAAGAAATTTAATTACTTTTTCATTTCTTATGATCGTCATTTGTTTTGGTTTCATTTTTCTTTCTTTATTCTTATGATCGTCATTTGTTTTTGTTTCTTTTTTTGCTTTCCTGTTTTTTCTTTTGAAATTTTCGTTTCTTTAACGTTTAATTTAAATTTTCTGCGTTTCTTTGTCGGACGTCGACGGTTTATTATCTTTAAAAAAAAAAAACACATTCTCTTTTGTTTTCGTTTGTTTACAGAAATTTTAAAAAAAGACAAAAACAAGTTACGCATTATGATCGTCGTTTGTTTTGTTTAGGAAATTAATTTTTTTGATTTAATTTTTTTATAATAACCTTTTGTTTTCTGCTAATCTTCGATTTTCATGAAAATTTCGGCCGCCAGAAATTCATCGTTTTTTTTTAATTTGATTCTCTTCTCTTTCCTGTTCTTTGCGTTTCATTGTTTTTTATTTGAATCTTCTGTTTTTTTTTATTCAAGTTTCCTTTTGTTCTTTGTCTGACGATCTTTTGTTTACAACCGAAATTCCTTTTCTTTTCATCGATTAATTTTTACAATTGCGCTAAAAATTAAATCGACGTAAAGAAACAAAAGAAAACTAAAAACAATTATTATTTCGATTTTCTTGTTTACAGAAATAAAAAAAAAAAATACAATTTTTCGTTCAATTGTCTGTGTTTCCTTTGGTAATAGCTTCGATTGTCACTTGTTTTCTGTGCTCTTTTTCTTCTTTAGCGTTTGTTCACGGAAATTCAACGAAAAGAAATTTAATTACCTTTTCATTTCTTACGATCGTCATTTGTTTTGGTTTCAGTTTTCTTTCTTTATTCTTATGATCGTCATTTGTTTTTGTTTCTTTTTTTTGCGTTCCTGTTTTTTCTTTTGAAATTTTCGTTTCTTTAGCATTTTCTTTACTACTTTGAATTTTCTGCGTTTCTTTGTCGGTCGTCGACGGTTTCTTATCTTTTTAAAAAAACACATTCTCTTTTGTTTTCGTTTGTTGACAGAAATTAAAAAAAAAAGGCAAAAACAAAGTACGCATTATGATCATCATTTGTTTTGTTTTGGGGAATAAATTTTTTTGATTTAATTTTTTTCTTTCTTTTTTCTTTCGTATTTGTTAATTCTGTTTCTTTTTCTTTCGTACGCATTGTGATCGTCATTTGTTTTTGTTTCTTTTTTCCTTTCGTGTTTTTTTTTTACTTCGAAATTTATGCGTTTTTTCGTCGGTCGTCAACGGTTTCTCTTTGCATTTCATTGTTTTTTATTTATTTGTTTTTTCTTCTGTTTTTTTTTTTCATTTGTTTATTTTGTTCTTTTGTTTGTAACCTAACTCGTCGATTGTCACTTGTTTTCTGTGCTCTCATTATTCTTTTGTGTTCACGGAAATTCAACGAAAAGAAATTTAATTACCTTTTCATTTCTTATGATCGTCATTTGTTTTGGTTTCATTTTTCTTTCTTTATTCTTATGATCGTCATTTGTTTTTGTTTCTTTTTTTGCGTTCCAGTTTTTTCTTTTGAAATTTTCGTTTCTTTAGCATTTTCTTTACTACTTTGAATTTTCTGCGTTTCTTTGTCGGTCGTCGACGGTTTCTTATCTTTTTAAAAAACACATTCTCTTTTGTTTTCGTTTGTGTACATAAATTTAAAAAAAAACGCATTATAACCGTTTTTTGTTTTGTTTAGGGAATTAATTTTTTTGATTCCATTTTTTATGATAACCTTTTGTTTTCTGCTAATCTTTGATTTTCATGAAAATTTCGGTCGCCAGAAGTTCCTCTTTACTATTCTTTGCATTTCCTTGTTATTTATTCCTTTGTTTTTTCTTCTGTTTTTTTTTTTTCATTGACGCTTCTTCAAGTTTTCTTTTGTTCTTTGTCTGACGATCTTTTGTTTGCTACCCAATTCGTCGAACCTCGTTGTTATTATTGTTTTCTTTTTTGAGTTTTCTTTTCAACGACTTAATTTTTATATCTGCGCTAAAAGTTAAATCGACGAAAAGAAACAAAAGAAAACCAAAAAACAATTATTATTACGATTTTCTTTTTTACTCTCGTCATATTCATTATACAGCCATGTCCGTTTATAACGAACCTCAAGGGATTGCCAAAACAGGTTCGTTGTAAGCGACGTTCATTATAAGTGATGGGTTATTATGGTCACCATGCTTTAGTTCACGCTTTTCAAATTGCTTCGTTATAACTAGAGGGCGGATTATATGCAATTTTAATTTTTTTAGTGAAATCTATACGCTACTTTATTAAATTCAGTAATTACTAAATTTGTAATTACTAAATTCAATAAAATGGCGAAAAAGTTTGCATATAATCCGCCCTCTAATTATTACTGTATGTGTAAATATATTCGCATATGTGTAAATCGATCTGATTTCTAAATCTCCGTCCAGTAATTAACTTTTCAACATGCAAGCTCTTTATACGATTAGCTTTTTTGTAATTCGCGTTTATTAGCGTTGCATATCCAGAGCACAGCTGTAATTAACGCCAATAAAAGCCACGTAATATCGTAACGAAACCTCCTTGCTTTCCTTTCATCCAAGTAATTTGCAAAAGGATGATTAATTTTTGTCTGAATTCGTTCCATTGTGCCAGATTCCACAAAAGCAGGCGAGCCAACCCTACCAGAAAGAAAGAACGACCACAATAGAAACTATGCCGTTGGACAAAGATTTGTCTACACGATGTAAAAAACCTCGTGCCCAGTCAGGGATGACCAAAGAATTTTAATGACGGCCTTAAAAAAACAGTCCCGCTCTTCTTCGCCTTGTATACAACGATGAAACTGCTCTGCTGCTATTCGAAAGTGTACACTCCGGTTTTATTTGATCACCAAAGATATTTTTAAACAATTTCATTCGACACGTCGCGGATTAATTAGTGTTTTTAAATCAAGATGTGATCGACGCTCGGGGGGGAGCTAACAATGCAGGGCCGGGGCCAACCAAATCATGAATAATTACCACCGGACAGGATTTACAGTGCCCCGATAAATATTCATGATTAGGAGACGAGCCCAATTTGCTTATGAATGCAGACGCGCGTAATTATCGTTTTAGGTTCGGAATTGCTTCTTCTCCGCGGCAGTCACGTCAGTGACAATCAATTAATTAAGTTTTCTTTAATTATTAACCAACTGGTCGAAGAGAAACTTCCTGCCTATTCATTAGATCGGGATTGTTTCACTTTGCAGCGAAGAAAAAAAAAAGGAATTACCGTTCGGTGTTGCTCAATAACTTCTCAAACAGTTGAGTTTATGGCCTACTCTGTTGCAATTCTAATTTCGTGTAACAAGGACATTTCAGGATTTTTCCATAATCGAGTATCTAACTAACAACCCCCCCGGGGGGCATCTTATTTGCAGACGTTGATTTAACCCGATGAAAAAAAAAAGGGCACTCTCCTTCGCCAATCTATATTTTACACACGCAAGTGAGATCGAAGGGGGGGGGGGCACTTTAACAAGCGTTCGGTTATGCCCGTTCCTTTGCAATTTGCGATGTGTAATTTCGCGATTACTGCCTCCATTTGAAGATTAGATCTTCGTGTAACTGAAGAAATTGCAGCTCACCACCACCTCCTCCGGAGGAGTACTTAGAGGTAATAGCATAACACCACTTCTTTTTTTTTTTGTATAGCCGCGAAAGTAATTGTGTTTCAAAAAAAAAAAAAAAAAGAAACAAGGAATTCGTCTTCGTCACATCCTCTGGTTTAATGGATTCTTTCTTTCGAGAGACGTACACACAGAAATTTGTTTGCCGACATTAGCACGGAAGAATCCGATCAAACAGACGAGAATTACCCAGCAATTAACATCAATTCGGACGGTCCACGTCGCCCAATCTTAAAACGTCTTAAAATCTTGCGCAAACAGGAACACAATGGTGAATGAAGAAACGTCAACAGCGTTCGGAGTTGCGCAACTTTTCGACGTCTGTGATTTTTTTTTTCACCGTTATTATTTATTCTCGCGAGCTGCCGCAGACAAATTCGAATTTACAATTCAATCAGCGCCAGGCAACGTTTGTTATAAATTTGAATCACTTTGAGCTATCTGCAGAGAACATGTCGTTCCGTTGTTCTGTTTTTTCTTTTCCTTTATTCATGCAATCGACGTTTCTTGCGATAATAATAATTGAAATCATTTTTTATATAATAAATAAATTTGCGTTGGGTACAGTAGGGGACAATAAAATCCGGGCACGTCATTTGTACATTGTGAACCTCACTTTAATATACATGACGTTTAATGCATATACAAAATGTCACTGGTAATTCTGACGTTTCATTTATTTATATTGACAGAAATATAACCACAACAAAAGCCTGATTCACCAAATTTGTCGTCATGTCAAATTCCTGTCGGGGTTTTACTGTACCTGCACATTTAAAATCGCCCACTTACAGACGTTTCGCCCCATCGATTGCCAAATTCTTCAACATTTATTTAACGCAATGTCGATAAAACGTCTAAATTGCGAAAAACTAAAAAGAAAACGTTTTCAATTTACAGACGACAACACTGACGTTAACATAAACATGAATAAATATGACGAATACTATAGTGTGGCCGCCGAACAGATGGAGTGATCGTGCGTCACCTTCATGGGAACCACGGAAAGACGTATTTACACCAAACAGAAACAAAACTGTGTGCGCAATATGGGGTTAGCTTTTAAAATATTGAAAAATGTTAAAAGACTATATGTTTCTCGTGTCGATTGATAAATATATAAATTGCTTATAACTCAATCGTACACTCAATTGTTTTTAAAAATAATACTAACACTGTGGTCTAGTGTAAATCGGGTTTCGAGCTACGCTATTTATCTTACAGAAACGACAATCACGCGTACCTACGTCACGCAGCTTTATTGCTCCATGTGTTCGGCGGTCGGACTATAAAAGGTACTAACGTGTTTCCACAAAGAAAAAAATGTTATTAAATAAATAACAGACGTAAGAAACGTTAGAATGACGGACGTAGAGAGACATCAAAATGGCGTTAAGACTGACAGACGTCAAAGTAACAGATGTACGAAACGTCAAAGTCAAAATAACAGACGTAAGGAACGTCAAAATGACAGATGGCGAGAAACGTGGGGGCTCACGCGTTGCTAAGTGACTAACAAAACATGTCACGATGACAAATGACAGAAAACGTCATGGTGACAGAAGTCAGGGCGACAGACGTCAAAATGACAGACATCGAAAAACGTCAAAATAATAAACGTCAGAAAAACAGACGTCGAGAAACGTCAAAATCATAGATGTAGGAAACGTGAGAATGACAGACGACGAGAGTCGCGGGGACTCACACGTTGCTTAGTAACTAACAAATCTTGTCACGATGACAAATGACAGAAAACGTCATGATGGCAGAAGTCAGGGCGACAGACGTCAAGAAACGTCGAAGTGACAGACGTCAAGAAACGTTAAAATGACAGATATCAAGAAACGTCAAATGACAGCCGTCGGGAAACGCCAAAATGACAGACGTCACAATAATAAATGTAAGAAACGTCAAAATCATAGACGTAAGAAACGTCAGAATGACAGACGACGAGAGTCGTGAGGGCTCACATGTTGCTTAGTAACTAACAAATCATGTCACGATGACAAGTAACAGAAAAGTCAATGGTGGCAGAAGTCAGAGCGACAGACGTCAAGAAACGTCGAAATAACAGACGTCAAGAAACGTCAAAATGACAGATATCAAGAAACGTCAAAATAACAGACGTAAGAAACGTCATAATGACAGACATCGAGGCACGTCAAAATGACAGACGTCAAAATAATAAACGTAAAAAACGTCAGAATGGCAGACGTCAAAATAACAGATGTAAAAAACGTCAGAAGGACAGACGACGAGAGTCGTGGGGACTCAGACGTTGCTTAGTGACTAACAAATCATGTCACAATGACAGATAACAGAAGACGTCATGGTGGCAGAGGTCAAGAAACGTCAAAATAACAGACGTCAAGAAACCTCAAAATAACAAACGTCAAGAAACTTCAAAATAACAAACGTAAGAAGCGTTAGAATGATAGACGTCAAAATAACAAATGTAAGAAACGTCAGAATGACAGAAGTCATGGTGGCAGAAGTCAGAGCGACAGACTTCAAGAAACGTCGAAATGACAGACGTCAAGAAACGTCAAAATGTCAGATATGAAGAAACGTCAAAATAACAGACGTAAGAAACGTCACAATGACAGACATCGAGGCACGTCAAAATGACAGACGTCAAAATAACAAACGTAAGAAACGTCAGAATGACAGACGTTAAAATAACAGACGTTAGATACGTCAAAATGACTTTCTTTTGTTAATTATTCGTAACCAATGATCGCTTCTTATCTCAGTTCGTAAGTCGCTAATTATTTTTCTTTTATTTTGTCCACTTACTATTGCTTTTGTTTTTTTTTTCGGTACGTGTACTTATCAAGTGATTGTCTTTTGATTTTCTCTCCGAACCGATCGTCATTTGTCTTTTGTTTTATTCGTTTTCAACGCCGTTTTCGCTCGTCGTATTTTCAGAGGGGCACTTGGTTTTCACCGCCTCTTGTTTCAGTTCTTTTGTTTTCTCCAAATACAACTGCTTTTGTTTTTTTTTTCTCTTTCTTCGTTTACTTATCGAACGATTGTCTTTTGATTTTCTCTACGAATCGATGATCGTCGTTTGTGTTTTGTTTTTCCCTGCGAATCGATCGTCGTTTGTTTTTTTGTTTTTCTTTTTGTAGCGCCGTTTGTCATATTTTCAGAGATTGAGACACCATTGAGGCCATTTCGTTAGGAACATAGAACTTACTAATTCCGGAAAACGAAAAAGAAAGTTTCTTTTTTAATTTACAGTAAAATTTATTCAACACCCTGTATACTGTATTATCATATATTGGTTAAATCAACAAATAACAACAACGACGGATACGTATCTTCACAGAGAAAAAGAGATTGTTAAATAAATGCCGATCGCCTTTTATTTTGCGCTTTACTTTTGTTTTACTTATAAAGCGATTTTCTTTTGTTAATCCCCACTCTAATTAATTGTTCTTAACCAATTGTTTTTCTTATATTTTATCCAAATGCATCTGCTTTTGTTTTTTTTTCTTTCTTCGTTTACTTATTAAACGATTGTCTTTTGATTCTCTCTACGAACCGATCGTCGTTTGTCTTTTGTTTTTCTTTTTTTAACGTCATCTTTATGTGGCCTGTTTTCAGACGGATACGTATTTTCACAGAGAAAATAAATAAATGCCGATCGCTTTTTATTTTTACGCGTACGATTGCTTTCGTTTGTTTTATTAATAAATCGATTTTCTTTTGTTAATCTTCAACTATAATTGTTCTTAACCAATTGTTTCTTGTTTCAGACCGTAAATGGCTAATTGTTTTTCTTTTATTTTATCAAAATGCATCTGCTTTTGTTTTGTTTTTCTCTTTCTTCGTTTATTTATCAAACGATTGTCTTTTGATTTTCTCTACGAACCGATCGTCGTTTGTCTTTTGTTTTTCTTTTTTCAGCGCCATCTTTATTTGGAACGTTTGCAGACGGATACGTACCTTCACAGAGTAAAAAAATTGTTAAATAAAGCCGATTGCCTTTTATTTTTGCTTTCTTTTGTTTTACTTATACATCGATTTTTCCCCACTCTAATTGTTCTTAACCAATTGTTTCTTGTTTCAGTCCGCAAATGGCTTAATAGTTTTTCTTTTATTTTATCCAAATGCATCTGCTTTTGGTTTTTTTTTCTCGTTCTTCGTTTACTTACGATTGTCTTTTGACTTTCTCTACGAATCAATCGTCGTTTGTCTTTTGTTTTTCTTTTTTCAACGCCATCTTTATTTGACATGTTTTCAGACGGAGAAACAAATTTATTTAAATGAATGCCAATCGCCTTTCAGTATTTTTGCGCGTAACATTGCTTTCTTTTGTTTTACTTATAAATCGATTTTCTTTTGTTAATCCTTCATTCTAATTGTTCTTAACCAATTGTTTCTTGTTTCAGTGCGTAAATGGCTAATTATTTTTCTTTTATTTTATCCAAATGCAACTGCTTTTGTTTTGTTTTTCTCTTTCTTCGTTTATTTATCAAACGATTGTCTTTTGATTTTCTTTACGAACCGATTATCGTTTGTCTTTTGTTTTTCTTTTTTCAGCGCCATCTTTATTTGGCATGTTTTCAGACGGATATGTATCTTCACACAGAAAAAAAAAATTAAATAAATGCCGATCGCCTTTTAGTATTTTTGCGAGTAAGATTACTTTCTTTTGTTTTATTTATAAATCGATTTTCTTTTGTTAATCCTCCATTTTAATTGTTCTTAACCAATTAACCAACCGCAACTGCTTTTGTTCTTTTTTCTCTTTCTTCGTTTACTTATCAAACGACTCTCTTTTGACTTTCTCTACAAACCGATCGTCGTTTGTCTTTTGTTTTTTTTTTTTAATTTTCCTTTGTTAATCCCCACTCTAATTGTTCTTAACCAATTGTTTCTTGTTTCAGTCCGCAAATGGTTAATTTTTTTTTATTTCATCCAACTACAACTGCTTTTGTTTTTTTTCTTTCGTTTACTTATCAAACGATTATCTTTTGACTTTCTCTACAAACCGATCGTCGTTTGTCTTTTGTTTTTTCTTTTCT
The DNA here is from genome assembly GCA_039766575.1 of Serrognathus titanus. Classification (NCBI taxonomy): domain Eukaryota; kingdom Metazoa; phylum Arthropoda; class Insecta; order Coleoptera; family Lucanidae; genus Serrognathus; species Serrognathus titanus. The sequence goes on from CM077911.1 coordinate 57,164,784, forward strand.
TAATCGATTTGCCTTTTTTAATCCCCACTCTAATTGTTCTTAACCAATAGTTTCTTTGTTTTTTAGTTGGTACCTTTCTTTTTCTTCGGTTTTTATTCACAAATGGTACGCGTCGTGTCTTTGTTTGTTTAGCAGGCGATTGTCTCTTGCTGTTATCGTTGCTTTTAATTTTTCAACGTCATTTCCGTTAGTCATAATTTTAGAAAAACAATTGAATATACATTGTCAGTTGGTTCTCACTTCTTTTTCTATTTATATTTTTTTATTAAACAAATTACACGCAGTTTACCAATTCTGAAAACGTGTAAAACCATAAAAGTTTTTGTTTCGTGTAGAGTTTGTTAAAACAATTTATTAATTTATTTATAAACGATTGAATTTATTTATAGATGAATCATAAATAGCAAAATCGAACCATCAATGCAACTCAATTAATTATTCGTATGAAAAATAGCAGACTTCTATTTGGCTTTTAATTTTTGGCCTCAAAACAAAAAGAAACAATAATAAAACGTAAAAAATTAATCAACAGGGGCAAGGCTCGGTTAAATTTATAAAAAATAATAATTGTACGGTTCCTTGTAAACAAAATGGCCGCCTCAAACGTAAAAAGGAATTTAAAAAGGGTGTAAGACATATACAGGGTCTTTCAAGTTGAGTAACCACTTTAACGCTCCGGGAATAAATAATTTCGTTTTCCTTTCCTAGTGTATTCCTTATGGAAGTCCTTGCTCTTCTCGAACGTGCGATTTAACAGACTTAAGAGTGCAATCGTTGAAATAATTCAGTTTCACGTTATTTTGCGATGAAAGAAAATTAATTCCCTCGACGTTTCACCAACAATCCATTCTGAGGATAACGTCGTTAGGAAATTTATTCAGAAGCCTTCGCTCTCGTAAATGACCTCCTCATCTACGTTCTACGTATGTATTTGTTAATGGCTTCTTTACCTTCGGAAGAGATCTGTGATCCATCATGTTCATAATGAGATTCCGTCGAAATAAAAATGCCCTCATCTGGTATACAAATGGTCGCTCGTCCTGGTTGGAGTGAAGGGAGTTGTTGCACAATTTTTTGACTTCACTAATGTCGACATGACATGACCGATGTCAGAATTCACAATATAACAATGTTTGAATGAATCTACAATCGTGATTATCTCAGATCGATCGAAACCACGCACACAGGTTGCAACTTTTTAATACAAACAATTTTTTTAATTAAATTTCACGGGGAGCTTCAATGAAATTCTGTTGGATGCGAACCAGATTGAGGCGCTTGATTTTATTTAATTTAACAACATGTTAACTGCGAAACAAATTAACCGTGAAAGGTTTTTGGTTAGATAACGTTGTATAAAAATATTTAATATATTTGCGCAAGTTGTTTATAAATAATATTATAGTGCAGATTATTTTTTTTTCTTCCTTCTAAGAAGAGATATCTACTTTCTGCACAAGTTCCTTGCAGAAAATTTCTGGTGATGACATTTTTTTATCGTTTCCGCTAAAAAAAAATTGAACCAGAGATGACCAATGACGACATTACTCTGCTTGGATTTGATGCTTCATTTATGATGTTAGCGAACCTCTACGAAAATAAGAAATCGTTTTGTTATTTCAGGCCAAAATAGGTTCCAGGACTAAACCAACAAAAATAGAATTCTTTTAGAACTCGCGCCCATCAATCACGATTTTCTTTTTTCTTTTAGAGCACAAACACAAATTGCTTGCTTAGTCTCGCAAATGCCTTTGCATAAATACAACGATTATGTTACATCCGATGGTATTAAGTAAAAGGATGAACGAACAAATGAATGAATAAACGGTAGCCAGATCACAAATGGGTGTTAAAACCGCCACGTGTTTTTAACAGAAATTTGAGCAGGCAGCGTGCCGTTAAGTAAATTCATTTTATTTGAGTTTATTTAATATATTTATGCCTTTACCTTATATGGCTCGACCTAATCTCTTTGCCTGCCCGTGCGTATGTGCGTATGTGTGTGTGTTTAAAGCAACGGTTAAGTAATTCAATTGTGCCGTTTTAAATTAATTTTCGCCTCGACGTAAATATTTAATCGAGAATAATAATAATGTCTTTGAACTTATCCACCGGTCGATACAGATTTATGACTGTTTGGAATTCGTTCCCCGCTTTGAAGTGTTGTAAACTGCTAATGTAACTTAACTACCGAGAGAGAGTCATTTATTGTAAGTTGTAACGTGTCGTGATGGAGGGAATGGTTTAATTGAAAAATGCATTAGCGTGATGTTTACGTTTTGTAAATTGCCTGGAACTAATCGTAGTAATTAGAAGAGTACTATTTACGTTCATTTGTTTAATGTTTCGCTAAGACAATTTGATTAGATTGTACGGGGCGAGTGAGTAACGTTTAACGTCCTTTATTTATTCAGTGTCAATTTATTAACTAATACGATACGTGTACATAAATAGAAACAGTATTTCCAAAAAGAAAAAAAAACCTCCAAGTGAATACTCGGCTTAAGTGACAACAATAACAACAAAAATATTCCTAGCGCGTTGAGTTGTTGTCGGTCTGATTTTTCGCGGTACTTATTACACGTCATCGTTTTGCGCCATCTTTTAGACGAAAATTGAAATTCAACACGCCATCTGTTGGTCAATGACGGAATTTTCACGATTGACTTCACAATCAATCATTAATTTACGAATTAGCTAAATTTTTAGAGAAAATTAAGGACGGTTTTGCATTGCAACGGGACGCCACCTTTTATTATAAAAAGTGAACTTAAACGCGCACTAATCGAACACATATTCAGACCGCCATCTCTTGGTTAAAGACGAAAGTTTCTTGACTGATTTTGGAGACGGTTTTCATCAATCAGCAAATTGCAAATCCTTTAGCCAATTTAAAAGAAAATTGGCAACAGTTTTGAGTCGTAATGCAACGCTATCTTTTGGACATCAATTGAAATTCAACACGCCATCTCTTGGTTGATGACGGAAGCTTCTCAATAACTATTTTCGTGAACAATCGGTAAATTACAAATCTTTCAGCCAACTTTCGAAAACAAGAAAGTTCACCAATGCCTCGGACTGCCGACCCTGTTGCCATCTTTAGGCCAACATTGAAAATAATTTGTTGCGACGACAAACTGTGGATTTTGAGGAAAACCAAGACAATGAAACAAAAGACGATCAACTCAAAAGAAAGTAGAAGAAGCATTTTCAAATTGTAAAGCAAGAACAGAATGTCAGTAAAAAAAAGAAGAAAGATAATAAAACAAAAGACGATCAATTCGAAAACAATCGTCAATCAACAAATTACAAATTAGCTAAATTTTAAAAAAAAATTAACAATGGTTTTGCATTGCAACGTAACGCCATCTTTTATTTATAAAAAGTGAACTTAAACACGTATTAATCGAACATACATTCGCGCCGCCATCTCTTGGTTAAAGACGAAAGTTTCTTCACTGATTCTGAAGACAGTTTTCATCAATCAGCAAATTGCAAATCTTTTAGCCAATTTAAAATAAAATTGACAACAGTTTTCAGTCGCAATGCAACGCCATCTTTTGTGCGACAATTGAAATTCAACACACCATCTCTTGGTCGATGACGGAAGCTTCTCCACTAACCTCAATAACTATTTTCGTGATCAATCCGCAAATTAGAAATCTTTTAGCCAATTTTCGAAAACAAAGCCTCAGATTGCCGACCTTGCCGCCATCTTTAGGCCAACATTGAAAATAATTTGTTGCGACGACAAACTGTGGATTTTGAGGAAAGCCAAGACAATAAAACAAAAGACGATCAACTCAAAAAAAAAACATTTTCAAATTCTAAAGCAAGAACACAATGTCAGTAAAAAAAAGAAGAAAGATAATAAAACAAAAGCCGATCAATTCGAAAACAATCTTCATCATCAATCAACAAATTACAAATTAGCTAAATTTTTAAAGAAAATTAACAACGGTTTTGCATTGCAACGTAACCCATCTTTTATTTATAAAAAGTGAACTTAAACGCGCACTAATCGAACGCCGCCATCTCTTGGTTAAAAACGAAAGTTTCTTGACTGATTTCGAAGATGATTTTCATCAATCTGCAAATTGCAAATCCTTTAGCCAATTTAGAAGAAAATTGACGACAGTTTTCAGTCGCAATGCAACGCCATCTTTTAAACGCCAATTAAAATTCAACACACCATCTTTCGGTTGATGACGGAAGTTTCTCGACTGACCTCGATAACTATTTTCGTGATCAATCGGCAAATTACGAATCTTTCAGCCAACTTTCGAAAACAAGAAAGTTCACTAATGACTCGGATTGCCGATCCTGCCGCCATCTTTGGGTCAACATTGAATATAATTAGTTGCGACGACAAACTGTGGATTTTGAGATAAACCAAGGCAATAAAACAAAAGACGATCGACTCAAAAAAAAAGTAGAAAAAACATTTTCAAATTGTAAAGCAAGAACAGTATGTCAGTAAAAGAAAGAAGAAAGATAATAAAACAAAAGACGATCAATTACGTACCAAGAAAAAAAAGGAAAGAAAAAAAATCTATTATTATCAATATATTGAAAACAAAAATAATTGTCAAGCTTTTTCGAGGACGAGGAGAGTTTCGATTTCTTTCCGTTTCTCTTTTTTTTGGTCGTTTTTTGTTTGCCCTTAATCTGAGAAAAATTCAGGAAAGCGACCGCTTTGTAACGTCGCCATCTTTTGACTGACGTCGGAAATAATTTCAGTTTTCAACGGGCGGTAAGAAAATGATCAGGCAATCTGAAGCACGGTAAAAACTGCGACGTAGAGAAAAGTAATGACACAAAGAAAAATAAAAAAAAGAAAACAGAAAACAAATCAAGACAAAAGCGTGTGCTTCGGGGCGCCTCCTTTTGGCTGACATCGAAAATAGTTTTGCAAAAAAATCCTTTAATCTTCTTTCCCACATGAATTTATTATTCAAGTTCTCAGTTCTGTATGTACTCTTTTCTTTCTCTCTTCCTCTTGTATGATTCTTTGCGTCTCCTCTTCCATCTATATTTTTCAACTTTCAAAAACGTTTGTAACGGTTCATGCTGGATCCCCCCTCTCTTTAAGATTTGTCTAGCAATCTACGAAGGAGAGTCAAAAATAAAAGGGATCGAACCATTTTGTACTACACGTGAATATCTCCAAAAAAAAAGTAAAATAAACTATTGATTTAGACTTGGACGTCCATTTTGAACGAAAATAAAACAAATGATTCCTGGCTTTTCTTGCACTTGAAGTCATCAGAAAAAATTCACCACACAGATGCCTGAATAAAACAAAAGTTGAAAATTACAAACAACTTTGCTTCGCAACGGAACGCAACCTTTTAAATAATAAATGAACTTGAACACGCAACAATTGAACATACATTCAGAGCGACATCTCTTGGTTAAAGACGAAAGTTTGTTGACGATTATCATCAATCCGCAAATTGCAAATCTCTTAGCCAATTTAAAAGAAAACTAACAACAGCTTTGAGTCGCAATGCAACGCCATCTTTTAGACACCAACTGAAATTCAACGCACCTCAATGGAAACGCCATCTGTTGGTTAATGATGGAAGTTTCTCGGCTGACTTCAAAAACAATTTTCATCATCAATCAGCAAATTACGAATCTCTCGGCCAATTTTCAAATGAAAACCAAGAACGGTTTTGAGACGCAACGGCACGCCACCTTTTAAATAACAAATGAACTTTAACACGCATCATTTGGACATACATTCAGAGCGCCATCTCTTGGTTAACGACTTTGAAGGCGACTTTATCATCGTGAATCAGCAAAAAAGAAAATTAAGGTGGAGCACTATCTTTCAAATGATAAATGAACAATTGAGCACGAATTCGGGGCGCCATCTCTTGGCTGATGACGAAAGTTGCTTGACTGATTTCGAAGACGACTCACGTCTATCACCAAATTACAAATGTTTTAACCAATTTAGAAGAAAATTAACGACAGCTTCGGGTCACACTGCAATGCTATCTTTTATGCGACCTTTGAAATTCAACACGCCATCTGTTGGTTAGTGATGGAAGTTTCTCGACCGAGTTCGAAAACAGTTTTCATCATCAATCAAGCAAATTACGAATCTCTTAGCCGATTTTTAAATGAAAACCAAGAACGGTTTTGAAACGCAACGGCACGCCATCTTTTAAATAACAAATGAACTTGAACACGCATCAATTGGACGTACATTCAGAGCGCCATCTCTTGGTCAACGACGAAAGCTTCTTGACTGATTTTAAAGGCGACTTTATCATCATGAATCAGCAAAAAAGAAAATTAAGACGGAGCACCATTTTTTTAAATGATAAACGAACAATTGAACGCGCATTCGGGACGCCATCTCTTGGTTGATGACGAAAGTTGCTTGACTGATTTCGAGGACGACTCACGTCTACCACCAAATTACAAGTTTTAATCAATTTAGAAGAAAATTGAGGACAGTTTTGAGTCACACTGCAATGCCATCTGTCGGTTGATGACGGAAACGTCACGACTGACCTCGAAAACTATTTTCATCGTAAATCAGCAGATTGCGAATCTCTTAGCCAATTTTCAAAGATTACGTTGATTACGCCACCTTTAAAATAATAAATGAACTTGAGCACACATCAATTGGACATGCACTCAGAGCGCCATCTCTTGGCTAAAGACGAAATTTTCTTGACTGATTTTGAAGTCGATTTTCATCAATCAGCAAATTGCAGCAAATTTTTCAGCCAATTTAAAAGAAAATTGACAACAGTTTTGAGTTGCCATCTTTTAGACGCCAAATGAAATTCAACACAACTCAATGGAAACGCCATCTGTTGGTTAATGATGGAAGTTTCTCGACTGACTTCGAAAACAATTTTCATCATCAATCAGCAAATTACGAATCTCTCAGCCAATTTTCAAATGAAAACCAAGAACGATTTTTAGACGCAACGGCACGCCATCTTTTAAATAATAAATGAACTTCAACACGCGTCAATTGAACATACATTCAGAGCATCATCTCTTAGTTAATGACAAAAGCTTCTTGACTTATTTTGAAGGTGACTTTCTCATCATGAGTCAGTAAAAAAGAAAACTACGACGGAGCACCATTTTTTAAATGATAAATGAACAATTGAACGCGCATTCGGGACGCCATCTCTTGGTTGATGACGAAAATTGCTTGACTGATTTCGAGGACGACTCACGTCTACCATCAAATTACAAAAGTTTTAACCAATTTAGAAGAAAATTTGGAGTCACGCTGTCGTTTGTGCGACATTTAAAATTCAACACGCCATCTGTTGGTTGATGACGGAACTTTCTTGGCTGACCTTGAAAACTATTTTCATCGTAAATCAGCAGATTACAAATCTCTTAACCGATTTTCAAAGTTGATTACGCCACCTTTCAAATAATAAATGAACTTGAGCACGCAGCTATTGGACATACACTCGGAGCGCCATCCCTAGGTTAATGACGAAAGTTTCTTGACTGATTTTCAGTGTCAATTTATCAACTAGTTCAATATGTGTACATAAATTGAAGCAGGATTTCCAAAAAAGTAAAAAGAAACATCCAAGTGAATACTCGGCTTAAGTAACAACAAAAATATTCCTAGCGCGTTAAATTGTTTTTTAAGAAACAAAAAAAAAACAGCCAAAGTGTTAATAAATTAAACGTGTACGTGCATAGTAAACGAAATTTAAACAAGCAGAAAAAAAAAACAACAAACGTTGGCTTAAAAAAGCTGCAGAAGGACAGGATTGTTTGCAGTAGCCTCGTTTTTTTTTTTTTTTTTCGTTTGGCCACCAGGAAGTTCGCATTCGCGTCGTTTGTTTAATTCAAATTCGTCGTCGTTTGAATGAAATTTGCATTTCGCGGACGGCGATTATTTTTAGCAACCTTTACAATACTTCCCGAAGCTTCGCTAGTAAAACGGACAGGCTCAGTCAGGAATTCGCCCTGTTGTTTACAGCGAAAAGCCAGTTTTAGTAGCTCGACGTCGGACGTAATTTAAACAAACATTTTTTTTTTTTTTTTAGAGGAAGAGAGAGAATTACATACTTTGAACTCGCCCAGCGCGTGTTAAGAAAACATTAAAACCAAGGCGCGAACATTTAATTCACATAAACATTTCGTAGTTAACTCAATAATTAGGACAGTTTCTCAAGAAACTGTCGAAGGATCCGTTGCTTATTTTATTGCGTTATGAAAATCAAGTTTTATTCAAAAGGAATTTCGGGCCGAAATATTTGCAACAGAAATTAGCGTAACCTTCGATCAATTTGAGCGTCGGTCGGTTTTGATGTAACGATTTAAAATAAAATCGCCGCAACTTGAGAACGTTTCAGATGTTTTGTACACCCCTCGCCTATGCAAGACATTGAATTCCTTTTACGTGGTCGCCGGGGCATTCATTACGTTTGTTTGTAGTCTGAGGGAATCACAAACTCTTTCACGTACCACACGACCACAACCCCTGTCAATCCCTTTGTTGTTGCGACCCGCGCCGGGGCGTAATTAAATTTATTGTGTTCGAAAAGTCGCAATTAAACGAAATTCATTCAAGTCACAGTCATCGTCATCGTCACGCCCCGAGCGTAACAACTTAATAATAATAATAATAACAAACGTCATCTCCTGAGGAATTTATGGACGAGATGCATTCGTGACGTGGAAACGGAAATTTCTAACTTAATTCGATGATCACAATGACATGTCACGACCGGACAAGGACGATATCGGTACGCTCCTTAAAAATTAAAATTTAAATTAAAGGATTTTGGGCCAGCCTCGTTTTATAAATATAAATAAAATCGAGCTTCACTGGCTATTAGAATTCACGAACCAAAAAATGTGTAATTAATTCAAATTTCCTAATGATTATTCATTACTTACATAATATTGATAAACATCTACGAAATGAGATAGCATTTTACGTTGCACATACTCAGATTAATGGCTGCGCTGCCTTTCACTGTTTTATTACCGTTTACATGAAAGCAATTACACTTACAAGTATTCAAAAACGGAGAAAAAAAAACTCGCGCGAATTCCTAAACGTATTTATGCGACTTCTGCCCGATTTAATCTAAATAACATTCCGATTTTAACGACTCTCGAACGCCAAGTAATTATTACAACACGAACGAGAAATTGGTTTTCGGCACGAGCAGATTTGGGCAATTTGGCGTAAAGAACAAAAAAAAAACGTCTGAGTCACAGTTTCCAATCATGACGCGAAGAAGCTTCCTTTGCACATCTGCCTTCGAGGCACTTAATTAAAAAACGAGATAAGACAAAGAATCAAACAAGTGATTTTCGCACTCCAGCTGAAATATTCTTTTTTTCAGGGTAAATATTTGGGCTTGAAAATGAATCATTCTGGTAAAACATGTGCTTTCTTGAGAAAAAAAAACAAATCACTCATTTTTTATACCCTATTCTTTATACACTACTTTTCTCTAATTTTTTTTGTATAATGCTGCCAGCTGCGACCCTTATCCGATCTGCCCTCCACCTCTCTCTTTTACGAACTTAACAAAAAAAATGTCATCTTCTATTTTTAGTATTCTTTTCACATTCTGTAAAATTAAATCTAGCTTGACGTCTCAGGTCATAGTTTATTATTTGTTTTATGTTCATCGCATAATATTATTACTTGTATAATGGCCGGATTTCAAGTCGAGGTTATCACGCCAGACAACTAAAACAGACAGAGTTGAATTATGATTCGTAAAAGGCAATCGTAATCGCTTTTCGGAACTCCTGCTCGTTTTCTTTAACTCACTGATATTAATAGTGCTCTTGCTTTGACGTGCCAGTACGGGGAATCACCTCAATGGCATTTTTTTTGTGTGCGACATACCAATTGTTTCATTGAAACTTGAAAAAAAAAACCGGAGAATTTTTTTTGGTGTGACATACCAATTGTTTCATTGAAACCTGAAAAACACGAAGATAGGACGCAAATGTTGGGAGAGGGGCATTTCCATTTGTGTGTGACATACCAATTGTTTCATTGAAACTCCAAGAAAGGCGGAAATAGGACGCAAATGTTGGAAGGAGGAGAATTTCAAGAGTAATTTTTTGTTGTGACATACCAATTGTTTCATTGAATCTTGACAAACACGAGGATAGGACGCAAATGTTGGGAGAGGGGCATTTCCATTTGTGTGTGACATACCAATTGTTTCATTGAAACTTCAAGAAAGGCGGAAATAGGACGCAAATGTTGGAACGAGGAGAATTTCAAGAGCAAATTTTTTGGTGTGACATACCAAATGTTTCATTGAAACTTGAAAAACACGAAAATAGGACGCAAATGTTGGGAGAGGGGCATTTCCATTTGTGTGTGACATACCAATTGTTTCATTGAAACTTCAAGAAAGGCGGAAATAGGACGCAAATGTTGGAAGGAGGAGAATTTCAAGAGTAATTTTTTGGTGTGACATACCAATTGTTTCATTGAAACTTGAAAAACACGAAGATAGGACGCAAATGTTGGGAGAGGGGCATTTCCATTTGTGTGTGACATACCAATTGTTTCATTGAAACTTCAAGAAAGGCGGAAATAGGACGCAAATGTTGGAACGAGGAGAATTTCAAGAGTAATTTTTTGGTGTGACATACCAATTGTTTCATTGAAACTTGAAAAACACGAAGATAGGACGCAAATGTTGGGAGAGGGGCATTTCCATTTGTGTGTGACATACCAATTGTTTCATTGAAACTTCAAGAAAGGCGGAAATAGGACGCAAATGTTGGAAGGAGGAGAATTTCAAGAGTAATTTTTTGGTGTGACATACCAATTGTTTCATTGAAACTTGAAAAACACGAAGATAGGACGCAAATGTTGGGAGAGGGGCATTTCCATTTGTGTGTGACATACCAATTGTTTCATTGAAACTTCAAGAAAGGCGGAAATAGGACGCAAATGTTGGAACGAGGAGAATTTCAAGAGTAATTTTTTGGTGTGACATACCAATTGTTTCATTGAAACTTGAAAAACACGAAGATAGGACGCAAATGTTGGGAGAGGGGCATTTCCATTTGTGTGTGACATACCAATTGTTTCATTGAAACTTCAAGAAAGGCGGAAATAGGACGCAAATGTTGGAAGGAGGAGAATTTCAAGAGTAATTTTTTGGTGTGACATACCAATTGTTTCATTGAAACTTGAAAAACACGAAGATAGGACGCAAATGTTGGGAGAGGGGCATTTCCATTTGTGTGTGACATACCAATTGTTTCATTGAAACTTCAAGAAAGGCGGAAATAGGACGCAAATGTTGGAACGAGGAGAATTTCAAGAGTAATTTTTTTTGTGTGACATACCAATTGTTTCATTGAAACTTGAAAACAGTTGAGATGAGACGCGAACGTTACCGAAGGAGGTTTAAGGCAATGCGCTCGTTCGTTTCACCTCGAAAGTCGAAAGTCATTTAGAAAAGAAATGACAAAAAATAAATTATAAATGACAAATGGCACCTCTACAAACGAATGACGATCGTTTGAAAACCCAATTGTTTCACGTATAAAAGATCCGTCGTCTTTTGTTTACTCCTTTCTTCCTTTGAAGACGTTTGAATCGATTTGTTCCGCGGTCTATTTGATTTCACCCCGAAGCTTTCAAATTTTTAAAACAAATGACATCTCGAAAGACAGTGTTGAAAGTTTTCATGAAAAGAATCGATGTTCGGGGTTGGCCTTTACTAGAAAGTCGAAGGTCAGTAAAAATTTCAGTCATTGAGTATGGAAACGTTCGTCGTTTGTTTGTAAAGACGTCTTCTGTCATTTATATACGCTGACATTTTTAAATGTGTTTCAATGACATCTCGAAAAACAGTTGAAAGTTTGCTTGAAAACAATCGATGTCCGAGGTTGGCCTTTACTACAAAGTCGAAGGTCAGCCCGTGGGTTTTGAAACGATCGTCGTTTGTTTATAAAGTCATCTGTCATTTATGTTTTGAGTTTTGAGTTTTGAAACGATCGTCGTTTGTTTGTAAAGTCATCTGTCATTTATATACGCTGACATTTTTATTGTGTTTTAACGACATCTCGAAAGACAGTTGAAAGTTTGCTTGAAAAAAATCGATAGTGGAGGTTGGCCTTTTCTAGAAAGTCGAAGGTTAGTAAAAACTTCAGTCTTTGAGTTTTGAAACGATCGTCGTTTGTTTGTAAAAACGTCATCTGTCATTTATATACGCTGACATTTTTTATTGTGTTTTAACGACATCTCGAAAGACAGTTGAAAGTTTGCTTGAAAAAAATCGATAGTGGAGGTTGGCCTTTTCTAAAAAATCGAAGGTTAGTAAAAACTTCAGTCTTTGAGTTTTGAAACGATCGTCGTTTGTTTGTAAAAACGTCATCTGTCATTTATATACGCTGACATTTTTTATTGTGTTTTAATGACATCTCGAAAGACAGTTGAAAGTTTGCTTGAAAAGAATCGATGTTCGAGGTTGGCCTTTACTAGAAAGTCGAAGGTCAGTAACAATTTCAGTCATTGAGTTTTGAAACGATCGTCGCTTGTTTGTAAAGATGTCATCTGACATTTTTTATTCTATTTTAATGACATCTCGAAAGACAGTTGAAAGTTTGCTTGAAAAGAATCGACGTTCGAAGTTGGCCTTTACTAGAAAGTCGAAGGTCGCCTTTGAAAACGAATAAAAATTGTCAATGCGAACAAGTGACGATCGTTTCTCGGACAAAATCCATCCAAAAATAAAAGTCTGCTCGTTTAGGTGCGTTTTTGTTTCAGTTAACGTATTAGTCTTTTGTTTGGGAACGCGTGTGAAGATCTATCGTCTTTTGTTTTCCAATCGATTCTCCTCTTTTTTTTTTCAACGCGAACGTCTCGAAAGACAAACGACGTTCGTTTCAAACTACTTTGCGAAACTCAATTGCGTCGCATCGTCTTTTGTTTGACATCCATCGTTGGATTTGATTTAACCTCGAAGGTTGAAGATGCGAAACGAAATTCAAAACAAACGACGACAAGAAATTTTGAAAAACAAAAGACGTCTCGAAAGGCAAATGTGCGATCGTTTTTAAAATTGTTTGTAAAACTCAATTGTTTCGCGTACGAAGAACCGTCGTCTTTTGTTTTCTGATCGATTTCTCCTGTTTTCAACGAAATTCAGAACAAGCGACGCTAAAAAACATTTTTGAAACAAAAGACGTCTCGGAAGACGAACGACGATCGCTTTAAAATTGTTTGAAAACTCAATTGTTTCACGTACGAAGAGCGGTCGTCTTTTGTTTTCTCATCGATTCTGTATCTTTTTTCAACGAAATTCAAAACAAACGACGTTTTTATAACTAAAGACGTCTCGAAAGACAAACGACGATTGTGTGTAGAATTCAATTGTTTCACGTGCGAAGATCTCTTGTTTTCTCATCGATTCTCTTCTTTTTTTTTTCAACGCGAACGACATCGATCGATTTAAAACTCACAGCCTGCTTGATTTAACTCCGAAACAAAATTTGATAACTAAACGACATCTGTTGATTTCTTTCCGCCACTCGACTAAGAAACGATTTTCCAACGATCGTCATTTGTTTGTAAAGTTGCTGCCACTTGTCGCTTATAAACGCTGAAATTTTTTTATTCGGTTTCAACGACATCTGCCGACGTCCTTCTGAGATTCGACTAAGAAAATCGATCGTTTTTTGTCCGTCGATATTCAAATGTTCGTTCTTTGTTAGCCACTGAGTTTTCAAACGATGTTCAAACGATCGACATTTGTTTGTGAAGATGTCATTTGTCTTTTATGAATTCTGAGACTTTTTATTCGATTTTAACGACATCTCTTGACAGGTCAAAAAATTGTCGCGACGGTGTGACATCTGTTGACTTCTTTTCGAGACTCGACTAAGAAGATCGATAATTTCTTGTCCGTTGATTTTCAAACGATCGTCATTTGTTTGTGAAGATGCGATTTGTCATTTATAAAAAAAGAGAGGAAAATCAGAAAACAAAAGATATTAGGACGTGCAACAATTGAATTTTCTTCAAACAAGTTTACAACGATGGTCTCCTAAGACCTCTTATAAAAATGTCATGTTGTCATTTGTTCTAAATTTCGTTGAAAAAAGATAGAGAATCGATCAGAATAAAAAAGCGGCGGTTCTTCGTACGCGAAACAATTGAGTTTTCAAACGATTTCTTGGCCATCGCCTTTGAAAACGAATAAAAATTGTCAATGCGAACAAGTGACGATCGTTTCTCGGACAAAATCCATCCAAAAATAAAAGTCTGCTCGTTTAGGTGCGTTTTTGTTTCAGTTAACGTATTAGTCTTTTGTTTGGGAACGCGTGTGAAGATCTATCGTCTTTTGTTTTCCAATCGATTCTCCTCTTTTTTTTTTCAACGCGAACGTCTCGAAAGACAAACGACGTTCGTTTCAAACTACTTTGCGAAACTCAATTGCGTCGCATCGTCTTTTGTTTGACATCCATCGTTGGATTTGATTTAACCTCGAAGGTTGAAGATGCGAAACGAAATTCAAAACAAACGACGACAAGAAATTTTGAAAAACAAAAGACGTCTCGAAAGGCAAATGTGCGATCGTTTTTAAAATTGTTTGTAAAACTCAATTGTTTCGCGTACGAAGAACCGTCGTCTTTTGTTTTCTGATCGATTTCTCCTGTTTTCAACGAAATTCAGAACAAGCGACGCTAAAAAACATTTTTGAAACAAAAGACGTCTCGGAAGACGAACGACGATCGCTTTAAAATTGTTTGAAAACTCAATTGTTTCACGTACGAAGAGCGGTCGTCTTTTGTTTTCTCATCGATTCTGTATCTTTTTTCAACGAAATTCAAAACAAACGACGTTTTTATAACTAAAGACGTCTCGAAAGACAAACGACGATTGTGTGTAGAATTCAATTGTTTCACGTGCGAAGATCTCTTGTTTTCTCATCGATTCTCTTCTTTTTTTTTTCAACGCGAACGACATCGATCGATTTAAAACTCACAGCCTGCTTGATTTAACTCCGAAACAAAATTTGATAACTAAACGACATCTGTTGATTTCTTTCCGCCACTCGACTAAGAAACGATTTTCCAACGATCGTCATTTGTTTGTAAAGTTGCTGCCACTTGTCGCTTATAAACGCTGAAATTTTTTTATTCGGTTTCAACGACATCTGCCGACGTCCTTCTGAGATTCGACTAAGAAAATCGATCGTTTTTTGTCCGTCGATATTCAAATGTTCGTTCTTTGTTAGCCACTGAGTTTTCAAACGATGTTCAAACGATCGACATTTGTTTGTGAAGATGTCATTTGTCTTTTATGAATTCTGAGACTTTTTATTCGATTTTAACGACATCTCTTGACAGGTCAAAAAATTGTCGCGACGGTGTGACATCTGTTGACTTCTTTTCGAGACTCGACTAAGAAGATCGATAATTTCTTGTCCGTTGATTTTCAAACGATCGTCATTTGTTTGTGAAGATGCGATTTGTCATTTATAAAAAAAGAGAGGAAAATCAGAAAACAAAAGATATTAGGACGTGCAACAATTGAATTTTCTTCAAACAAGTTTACAACGATGGTCTCCTAAGACCTCTTATAAAAATGTCATGTTGTCATTTGTTCTAAATTTCGTTGAAAAAAGATAGAGAATCGATCAGAATAAAAAAGCGGCGGTTCTTCGTACGCGAAACAATTGAGTTTTCAAACGATTTCTTGGCCATCGATTTTCAAACGATCGTCATTTGTTAAAAATCGACCGTTTCTTGGCCGTCGATTTTCAAACGATCGTCATTTGTTAGTAAAAATACCAATCATTGAGTTTTCAAAGGATCGTCAAACACTGACACTTTTTAATCGATTTCTGTCGATTCCCTTCCGACACTCGACTAAGAAGAAATGATTTTCGAACGATCGTCATTTGTTTGTTAAGATGTCATTTGTCATTTATAAACGCTGAAATTTTTTATTCTGTTTTAACGACACCTTCTGACTTCCTTTTGAGACTCGACTAAGAAAATCGATGGTTTTTTTTCGTCCGTCGATTTTCAAATGATCGTTATTTGTTGGCCATTGAGTTTTGAAACGATTTTAAAGCGATCGTCATTTGTTTGAGAAGATGCCATTTGTCGTTGATGAACACTGAGACTGTTTATTCGATTTCAACGACATCTGTTGATTTCCTTCCGACATTCGATTCAGAAAATCGAACATTTCTTCTCCGTCGATTTTCGGGCGATCGTCATTTGTTCGTAAAGATGCCACTTATCGTTTATAAACACGGAAGCTTTTTATTCGACTTTGACGACATTTGTTGTCTTCTTTCCGAAACTCGATTAAGAAAATCGGTAATTTGTTTGGCCGTCGATTTTCAAACGATCGTCATTTGTTAATAAAAATACCCGTAATGAGTTTTCGAACGATCGTCATTTGTTTGTAAAGATGTCATTTGTCATTTATAAACACTGAAACTTTTTATTCGATTTTAACGACATCTATTGACTTCCTTCTGAGACTCGACGAAGAAACTCGATCATTTCTTCTCTGTAGATTTTCAAACGATCAAAATCGATTGTTTTTTTGTCCGTCGTTCGTTAGTAAAAATATCAGTCATTGAGTTTTCAAAGGATCGTCGTTTGTTAACGATGCCATTTGTCGTTTATAAACGCTGAAATTTTTTTATTCGATTTCAACATCTGCTGACGTCCTTCTGAGATTCGACTAAGAAAATCGATGGATTTTATGTCCGTCGTTTGTCGACTGCTGTCGGGTGTTTTGGTTCACCTTCGACTTTCAAGTTGAGGTCTCAACATAAACAATTGCGCCCTGTCTCCGCCTTTTTTCAAGTTCCAATGAAACAATTGGTATGTGTCATGTGGCTATCCTCGTTATTTACAGTATTAGTACCAATTGTTATAAACAAATGATTTAGTTGCGGTTCCATAAATTAATGAAGCTTAGTCATTGAACGTTAAAAGCCAACGTTCACAAGGAACTGTTAGTGTACAACGTGAAGAAAGGAATTGGGTATTTCTGATTATTTATTGTTGTATTTAATTTAAAAGGAGGAAAAAAAAGACAAAATTGCAAAGCAGCAGGCGATTGCCGTTTACGTCGCGTCGCCGTTGTCTCGGTCGTGATCATCCGAGTGTTGAGGAGGAGACACAACCACGGCGAAAACGAAGAACTTCTAAGAAGTGCAAGTGGTAGGGCGGCTTTGTAATCCGAAACTGATCTAAGAGGGCCACGTCGTCGGCCACTTTTGCTCATCCTTTTTCTTTTTTCTTCCGAAAGTCGACTGCATTGTGCCCCGCCGAAACCAAATTACACGGCTCAAGAAAGCGTCCGGCCACACCAGATTTCAATCATGCTTCGCCTCTTTCAGAATGAGTTAGTTATTCGAAAAATTAAGTTTCTATTGAATTAAAAAAAAACACACCGAGTTAATATTGAGTTAAAAAGAGTTATCGACTAGGAATCGCTTTGTATACTTGGAACGTCCAAAACATATTCTTTCACAGTTGTAATAAAAAAGGATAATAATAAATTTTTGATAAAGGCAGGTCGTGGGCGCATAGGTAAATTATTAGCGAAAAATAAAAAGAGTAGTGGCCCCAACACCGAACCCCGGGGAACACCAGGTTGATAACCCATAGGGACTGCACGAACTCCACTTCGATTTTCATTATAATTTAATTGACGCCAATTTTATTTTATATTTACAATTTAAACTTGCATTTTCTAATAAATGTTTAAATGAGCTATGCGCTCGTCTTTTATTCACGCAAGCACCGCAACCGCGTTCGCTTTTGTGTGAAAACTGCTTTTTTTTTCACGCCAGCCAATGCCAAGACGTTAACGACCGCTAACAGCAGTGTTAAGAAGAAGTGTAGAGTAACGAAAGGAACGGTAAGAAGAAGTGTGAAATTACGCGGACTTGTTTTGTTCTTGGTCGAAACTAAATCATCAAACCAGTAAAGTTGGAGTTTTAATTAATTGGCTTTGGCTAAATGGTAACATCCGTTTGGATAGACCGCAGACATGCACCAGTGAAGAATAGAAGGTGTTTCTCGTTAAGCAAAACGTCGGTGACTGATTGTGAGTCACTTGGCAGAGGAAAAAAAAAACAATTAGCTCCGACACCTTGGACTAGACTGCATGAGTCTTTGTACATTAGCCAAACGCAGGTGATCCATTTAGCGATTTCAAGGATCACGTTACTCTAGGTTCTTTAGCCGGAGGGGTCATTCTCGTTCCTCTGTAGTAGACCGGTGTGAAATTGGATCTGCAGACCGCAGACAGTCAAGGACTAGTATTATTTAATATTTAATACGCGAGTGCCTTTTACGTCGAACCATTGTCAAAGGTGTGCAAATTTCCTCGGAATGTAAAGATTTATTCGTCCCGAGATATTGAAGAATGTGATTAAAAAACGCTTTGAATCTCGAACGGGGCGACTGGAGGTATGATTAGGTCATTTGCATAATCGTGACTGAAGATGCGATGTAAATAGCATATGTACAGGGTGAGGCAATAAAAACTTCATATGAGCATGGTTCTTTAATTTAAGAACGTCTTAGCTTGCCTTTTCTCTATTATTGCTGCCGCAGAATTAATCGAATCGACCTGAAGGGGTTTCGTCCTTGAAAATCCTCCGGAAGTCCTGCACATTTCATAAATTAAAAGCATATCGACAATTCGAGGAACCAATTTCCTTCACGAGTCGTCCTTTACTGAAAAATGTCTCGGGATTTATAAACGACTTTACAAACAAATGACGGACAAAAAAAACAATCGATTTTGATCGTCTGAAGATCTACAGACAAAAAGTGATCGTGTTTCTTAGTCGAGTCTCAAAAGGAAGGCAATAGATGTCGTTAAAATCGAATAAAAAGTTTCAGTGTTTATAAACATAAATGGCATCTTTACGGACAAATGACGATCGTCTGAAAATCGACGGAGAAGAAATGATCGATTTTCTGAGTCGAGCGTCGGAAGGAAATCAACAGATGTCGTTGAAATCGAACAAAAAGTTTCAGCGTTTATGAATGACAAGTGGCATCTTTACAAACAAATGACGATCGTTCAAAAACTCATTACTGGTATTTTTATTAACAAATGACGATCGTTTGAAAATGGACGGCCCAACAAATTACCGATTTTCTTAGTCGAGTTTCGGAAAGAAGACAACAGATATCGTCAAAATCGAATAAAAAGTTTCGGTGTTCAAAAACGAGAAGTGGCATCTTTACGAACAAATGACGATCATCGGAAAATAGACGGAGAAGAAATGATCGATTTTCTGCGTCGAGTGTCGGAAGGAAATCAACAGATGTCGTTAAAATCGAATAAACCGTCTCAGTGTTTATAAACGATAAATGACATCTTTAAAAACAAATGACGATCGTTTTAAAATGGTTTCAAACTCGATGGCTAACAAGTAACGATCATTTGAAAATCGACGGACGAAAAAAACGATCGATTTTCTTAGTCGAGTCTCAGAAGGAAGTCAGAAGATGTCGTTAAAGCAGAAAAAAAAAATGTCAGCGTTTATAAATGACAAATGACATCTTTACAAACGAATGACGATCGTTTGAAGATTGTTTCTTAGCCGAGTGTCGGCAGGAAATCAACAGATGTCGTTGAAATCGAATAAAAAGCACTCAGTGTTTATAAATGGCAAATGGCATATTCACAAGCAAATGACGATCGTTTGAAAACTCAATGATTGGCATTTTTACTAACAAATGACGATCGTTTGAAAATCGACGGTCAAGAAACGATCGATTTTCCTAGTCGAAGTCTCAGTAGGAAGTCATCAGATGTCACACTGTCGTGACACCGAGCGACAATTTTCCGACCTGTCAACAGATGTCGTTAAAAACGAATAAAAATATATGGCGTTTACAAACAAATGACCATCATCTTGAAATCATTTGAAAACTCAATTGTTTTGCGTACGAAAAGCCGTCGCTTTTGTTTTCTGATCGATTCTCTGTCTTTTTTCAACGAAATTCAAAACAAATGACAACAACACATTTTTATAACAAAAGACAAACGACTACCGTTCTAAACTTGTTTGAAGAAAATTCAATTGTTGCACGTACTAATATCTTTTGTTTTCTGATCGATTCTCCTCTTTTTTTTTATAAGTGACAAATCGCATCTTCACAAACAAATGACGATCGTTTGAAAACTCAATGAGTGGTATTTTTAGTAACAAATGACGATCGTTTGAAAATCGGCCAAGAAACGATCGATTTTCCCAGTCGAAATCTTGGAAGGAAGTCAACAGATGTCACACCGTCGCGACAATTTTCTGACCTGTCAAGAGATGTCGTTAAAATCGAACAAAAAGTCTCGGAATTCATAAACGACGTATGGCATCTTCACAAACAAATGACGATCATTTTAAAATCGTCTGAAAACTCAATGACTTAGACGTTTGTCGGAAGGAAGTCTACAGATGTCGCTGAAATCGAATAAAAAATTTCAGTGTTTACAAACAACAATTGGCATCTTTACAAATAAATGACGATCGTTTGAAAAACAAAATGATTGTTATTTTCGCTAACAAATGACGATAGTTTGAAAATCGACGGAGGAAACAATGATCGATTTTCTTAATCGAATGTCGGAAAGAAGTCAACAGATGTCGTTAACATCGAATAAAAACTTACAGCGTGGCACATTTACGAACAAATGACGTTCGTTTGAAAATAGTTGGGCAAAAAAATTAACGAGTTTCTTAATCGAATCAACAGATGCCGTTGAAATCGAATAAAAAGTTTCACACTTTATAAATGACATCTCTACGAACAAATGACGTTCGTTAGGAAATCGTTTGAAAACTCGATTGTTTCACGTGCGAAAGATCCGCCATCTTTTGTTTTCTCGCTTCCTCTTTTGAAAACATTTGAAAAATCCCGATCGACATCGAAGTTTAAAATTTAAAACAAACGACGACGAGATATTTTTAAAATAAAAGGCAGCATTTTGCTAAAACAAGTGACGATCGTTTTTCGACTAAAATCCATCAACAAATAAAGGTGTATTTTTGTCTCTGTTATGTATTAGTGTTTTGTTTCAAAACTTAACTGTTTTATGTATGAAGATCCATCGTCTTTTGTTTCCTCTTCGATTCTTTTGTTTTTATTTTCTAACGCGAACGTCTCGAAAGACAAAAAACTATCGTTTCTTAGTCGGGCCTCAGAAGGAAGTCAATAGATGTCATTAAAATCGGATAAAAAGTCTCAGTGTTGATAAATGACAAATTAGACATATTGCCAAACAAAAGACGATCGTTTGAAAACCCAATGACTTATTTTTACTAACAAATGGCGATCGTTAAAAAAACGACGGACAAGAAATAATCGATTTCCTTAGTTGAGTCCTGAAAGCTAAAAGTCAACAGATGTCGTTGGTATCGAAGGAAAAATGTCGCTGCTTACAGACGATTGGTAATCTTCACAAACAAATGACGATCGTTTGAAAGCTCAATTGTCACACGTGTGAAGATTCACGTTCTTTTGTTTTCTGATTGATTTTCTTTTGTTTTCAGCGACCCACACTCGATTACATTTTGCACTCAATGACGAAACAAAAGCATCGTCCAAATCATTACCGGAATTATAATACAGGGTGTTTTAGAGCTAGACGCGTCACTGCTTATAAACGACTGGTAATCTATATAAACAAATGACGATCGTTTGAAAACTCAATTGTCACACGTGTGAAGACCCACGTTCTTTCGTTTTCTGATCGATTTTCTTTTGTTTTCAACGCGTAACGACATTGATCGATTTGTGATTGACGGTCGATTTCATTTGGCATTCAATGAGGAAACAAAAGCATCGCCCAAATCATTACCGGAATTATAATACAGGGTGTGTTAGAGCTAGACGCGTCACTGCTTATAAACGACTGGTAATCTTTATAAACAAGTGACGATCGTTTGAAAGCACAATTGTCACACGTGTGAAGACCCGCGTTCTTTCGTTTTCTGATCGATTTTCTTTTGTTTTCAACGCGTAACGACATCGGTCGATTTGAGATTGACGGTCGATTTCATTTGGTAATGAGGAAACAAAAGCATCGCCCAAATCATTACCGGAATTATAATACAGGGTGTTTTAGAGCTAGACGCGTCACTGCTTATAAACGACTGGTAATCTTTATAAACAAGTGACGATCGTTTGAAAGCTCAATTGTCACACGTGTGAAGACCCACGTTCTTTCGTTTTCTGATCGATTTTCTATTGTTTTCAACGCGTAACGACATCGATCGATGGGCGACTCACGGTCGATTTCATTCTCCATTCAATGACGAAACGAAAGCATCGCCCAAATCATTACCTGAATTATAATACAGGGTGTTTTAGAGCTAAACGCGTCACTGCTTATAAATGGTAATCTATATAAACAAGTGACGATCGTTTGAAAGCTCAATTGTCACACGTGTGAAGGCCCACGTTCTTTCGTTTTCTGATCGATTTTCTATTGTTTTCAACGCGTAACGACATCTATCGATTCGCGACTCACGGTCGATTTCATTTTCCATTCAATGACGAAACAAAAGCATCGCCAAATCAATACCGGAATTATAATACAGGGTGTTTTAGAGCTAGACGCGTCACTGCTTATAAACGACTGGTAATCTATATAAACAAATGACGATCGTTTGAAAGCTCAATTGTCACACGTGTGAAGGTCCACGTTCTTTCGTTTTCTGATCGATTTTCTTTTGTTTTCAACGCGTAACGACATTATCGATTCGCGACTCACGGTCGATTTCATTTTACATTCAATGACGAAACAAAAGCATCGCCCAAATCATTACCGGAATTAGAATACAGGGTGTTTTAGAGCTAGACGCGTCACTGCTTATAAACGACTGATAATCTATATAAACAAATGACGATCGTTTGAAAGCTCAATTGTCACACGTGTGAAGACCCACGTTCTTTCGTTTTCTGATCGATTTTCTTTTGTTTTCAACACGCAACGACATCGATCGATTTGTGACTCACGGTCGATTTCATTCTGCATTCAATGAGGAAACGAAAGCATCGCCCAAATCATTATCAGAATTATAATACAGGGTGTTTCAGAGCTAGACGCTAGTTTCTATAAATAAAAGACCTCGGCGCTCACTGAGGTGCGACGATTTTTTTTTGTAAGTCATCGTCTTTAAATACACATTTATGAACCTGTCATCTTTCCTGCATAATTCATAGATTGAATCATAACGTGCAATCACATTCCGTTTAATATTCAATGTCGCAACATCATTGATCGATTAAAACCAATTAATGGTTCACAAGGAAAATAACAGGGTTTAATTTTAGAGACCGGAAATGGAAGAGCTCGACCACAAATCACCGATCACCGATTTAATTCGTTGCGTACACCGAAGATGATCGCTCATTAAAGTATTATTGTAATTAGCTCGTTAATTTAACCTTTGCCTAACAGCAGCGCTCTTACGAAACGGAAGAGAGACGGCGATATGGTGTGTACGTTACGCCCACCACGAACCAGATAAAATATTAACACGGTAATTATTATTGTTACACTATTAAGTACACAACGTGAGACCAAGGACGGGGCTCTTTGGACCGAATACTTTTTGTGTTTGCCTTTTTATAAATAGAGTTGCCCCCCTCCCCCCTCGAAAAAAAAAACCTTCCAAATCCATTAACTCAAATAATAACACAACGTCGTGAATGTGCTTTTATTGCGACTAAGATTCAGATCAGCTTAAGCATGCAAGTCTCAGAGAAGAAAAAAAAACTTGCAATTGCGTTTTTACTGGGCACCACTACTTTAGATTCGATTGATTGTTGTATTTTGTTTCCTGTATGACTTTTTTTCTTTTAAATTGATAAATACAGTCGTCCAAGCATCCTCAGAAAGTTGTTGGTCCGGTTGATTAGCGCCGCTTTGCTAACGAAGTGGTCAAAAATGGGCTTAAAAGAGGTCGAAAATGTACAATGCTGCTTTAAATTCCCTGCGCCTATTAGCTTCCTGAAATATGGTGTAAACTTCCTGCTAATATGTTATAAATATCCTGGAATATCCTGCCGGCTTCCTCAAGGGAGAATCGAGAATGAATGAATCTCAGACCGTCGTTAAATCCTAGCGGTCTTTCAAACAGATTAAAAATTATTATAAATTAATCGGGCCATTGTAGTTTCATTTTGAAGGTTTTGAAGCAATTAATTAATTAACTTACAACCAACAGAAAAGCCAGGAGTTTTAATTTTGCACACGGGATCTTAATTTATCAAGTAAAAAGTCGCATGATTTTTTTTTTCGCAAATGTTATAGTAAACTCGACTTGTTATACTTAGTTTAATTGACTTTCACTATTTTAATCCAGTCTCCATTTTACCCTCTTAGATGTGGGACGTTTTAATAAAAAAGTTTTCATTAGAAAGTTTTCTTTAGAATGTACAGTGGCGAGCGTTAAAAACGACGCGATATTATTTCCTAGATTGCATCCAGCTTTGAGTGACAGTTCTGACGTTAAACAACTTAGGTTATAATCTTATAATAATCAACGATTTGAGTAAATCATAATCGCTTTAATGAATCTAATAACCTCAGTGACATTAATGTTTGGTTAATAATGACGTTTCAACGACGATTACAGTTTTCTGTAATCGAAAAGCCCGACCACATAATTGTAATTGAAATTTAAAGCAAAAGGACTTTTAATTAAAAAAAATATATATAAATAAGCGCAGAATTTTCTGAAAATTCTAAAAAATAATGCAAAAGATGTTCCCGCTGACGAGGTCTCAAATAGGGCCGAAACGCTTATCCAGAGAACGCTCGATTGATGCAATCAAGACGGACTTGCAACAAATTTTTAATTTCCTATAACATTAATGCCAACAAGAATGAAAAGTTATACGTATGTGTTAATAATACCGTGTGATTGAATAATAATATTTGACAGTTGGTAACTCAGAAATAAAAATGTCATTAGTGACAGAATTTGAAGTTTTAATGAAACGTATTCAAAGCGAGAGACTCGTTGGCTCGTTAAGGGGGACTGTAACATAACCTAGTTTCGTCGTGTCACTGTCATTCTGACATTCCAACGTCACTGTTGCCAATTTTGAACAAATTCCAAGACCCATTCTACCTTAATCGATCTCAGCATTTTTTTTTACAAGAAACAGTTTCAATCTAATCTAGTTTCGTTATGTCACTGTCATTGTGACATTCCAACATCGCTTCTGCCAAACTTGAAAAAGTTTGCGCGTCCATTCTGCCTTAATCCAGTGTTGCCAATAATTTTCAATTTCTATAATGTTATTGTCACCGTATATGTTAAGAATACCGTGTGATTGAGCAATAATATTTGACAGTTGGCAGCTCCAAAATAAAAATGTCATTAGTGACAGTACAAGAAATAGCTTTACTTTAAAAGCGATGGGCAATTTATGCAAAATGTGACGTTTTAGAAAAAAAAGCATTGAAGTATTCAAAGCGAGAAAGTCGTTAGCTCGTTAGGAAGGAGTGTAACATAACCTAGTTTTGTCGTGTCACTGTCATTCCGGCAATTCAACGTCACTGTTGCCAATTTTGAAAAAATTTCCATGGCCCATTCTGTCTTAAACGATCACAGCATTCTTTTTTTTAAGATAACCTAGTTTCGTTATGTCACTGTCATTGTGACATTCCAATATCACTTCTGCCAATTTTGTGTCCATTCTGCCTTAATCCAGTGTTGCCAATAAACTTTCGCGAAAAGTATGAGCATTTAGTTTAATTGATCACTAAAATGTCACTACTAAAAATGTCACCAGAAACAAAAGCCGAAAAATCAAACTTCGTCGACTAAATTAAATATATCAATATTTTATTTTAGCATTTTGGTGTTGGCAACATTGACTTCAGTATTAAAATTGCAAAAAGGAAAAACTGGGGTCGATGGCTTTAGTCAAAAATATAAACAAAAGACTAACGACTGTTAAACAAATGCAAGAAACAAGAGAAGAAATGCGCCAGGAAACAAATCAAAAGCCAAAACAAAAGACTTTCGAATTTCGACTTTCTTCTTCATACAAAACAAAATACAGTCAACTGTCAAGTAAATCTGTATTGCGTTTTCTTCATCTAAAGCCAAAAAACACGAATAAATAAAGAAACAAAATGCGATCGATGGTAGAAAAGAAATCTTTCGATTATCGTTTTCTTTTTCTAAAAAAAAGGAGACAGAAGTCGATCGTCGTTCGTTTATATGAGTTTTAAAATTGCAAAAAAAAAAACTGGAGTCGGTGGTTTTAGTTAAAAATATAAACAAAAGACTAACGACTGTTAAACAAATGCAAGAAACAAGAGAAGAAATGCGTCAGAAAACAAATTAAAAGCGAAAACAAAAGACTTTCGAATTTTGACATTTTTCTTCATATAAAACAAAATACAGTCAACTGTCAGGCAAATCTTTATCGCGTTTTCTTCATCGAAAGACAAAAAAAAATGAATAAATAAAGAAACAAAATACGATCGATGGTAGATAAGAAATCTTTCGATTATCGTTTTCTTTTTGTTAAAAAAAAGAGACATCGATCGTTTGTATTATTTATACTCGGCATTCAAATTACAAAAAAAAAAACTGGAATCGATGGATTTAGTCGAAAATGTAAACAAAAGACTAACGACTGTTAAACAAATTTACTAAAAATGTCACCAGAAACAAATGCCGAAAAATCAAACTTCGTCGACTAAATTAAATTTTGGGGTTGGCAACATTGACTTCAATATTAAATTTACAAAAAAAGAACTTGGGTCGACCGCTTCAGTCAAAAATATAAACAAAAGACTAACGACTGTTAAACAAATGCAAGAAACAAAAGAAGAAATGATCGCTTCCGTGTCAAAAAATAAATCAAAAGCGAAAACAAAAGACTTTCGAATTTCGACTTTCTTCTTCATACAAAACAAAACAACTGTCAACTGTCAAGCATATCTGTATCGCGTTTTCTTCATCGAAAGACAAAAAACACGAATAAATAAAGAAACAAAATGCGATCGATGGTAGAAAAGAAATCTTTCGATTATCGTTTTCTTTTTGTTAAAAAAAGAGACAGAAATCGATCGTCGTTCGTTTGTGTTATACTCAAAAATTACAAAAAAAAAAAACCTGGAGTCGATGGTTTTAGTCAAAAATATAAACAAAAGACTAACGACTGTTAAACAAATGCAAGAAACTAGAGAAGAAATGATCACTTTCGCGTCCAAAAACAAATCAAAAGCGAAAACAAAAGACTTTCGAATTTCAACTTTCTTCTTCATACAAAACAAAATGCAGTCAATTGTCAAGCAAATCTAAATCGCGTTTTCTTCATCGAAAGACAAAAAAAACACGAACAAATAAAGAAACAAAATGCGATCGATGGTAGAAAAGAAATCTTTCCATTATCGTTTTCTTTTTGTTAAAAAAAAGAGACAGAAATCGATCATATTATACTCAGTATTAAAATTACAAAAAAAAAAACTGGAGTCGATGGTTTTAGTCGAAAATGTAAACAAAAGACTAACAACTGTTAAACAAATGCAAGAAACAAAAGAAGAAATGATCGCTTTCGCGTCAAAAAATAAATCAAAAGCGAAAACAAATGACTTTCGAATTTAGACTTTCTTCTTCATACAAAACAAAATACAGTAAACTGTCAAGCAAATCTAGATGGCGTTTTCTTCATCGAACGTCAAAAAACACGAATAAATAAAAAAACAAAAACAGATCGATGGTAGAAAAGAAATGTTTCAGTTATCGTTTTCTTTTTGTTGATCATTTTTGTCGTCATTTGTTTTCGTTGCCTTTTTTCGCCTGCTTCAGCAAATTGCCAGAGCGGCATTTCTCAAAAATATTTAAAAAAAATCCTTTGTTTGATTAAAATTATTTTCAAATGAAATCACCAGATTCGTCTTGATATCACTAAATTAAATTTGACAGAACTTTCAAAAAAAAGTCACCAGATCTAGTGATAAATTCACTAAATTGGCAACAACGCCTTAATCAATCACTGACATTTTTTGTTAAAGAAGGAAAACGATTAAAAATTCAGTGAAATATCAAAAATTACTTTCTCAAATTTTGTCGATTTTAATATTACAAATATACAGGGTGTCTCGGAATTACATGATGTATACAGGCTGACCGTAAAGGTATTAGCCAAACTACAATCATTAAGAAAATCCATGTCACTGATTACGTCGAAAATCTTTAATAAACTTGCAACGATTTTTTGAATTTCTAAAAACTTATCCCAAAAACCATGTCACGGCACTGTCTGAGGAATACAACGCGACGTTCTGTAAATAGCAGCAGTAAAACCGCATAAGCTACACTCTCGTGGCCCTGGCCCACAGTTCTGATTGCGTGACGTAGTTAGTTATCAGCCAGTCCGGAAGAATAATTGATATTTTTTACTCAAATTAGTGTTCACCGTTCAATTGTTTGTCATTTGTGGTGTCTACTATTAAAGTCACGCGCAAAAAAAATCTCACTCACTAATATTACTGGATTATGTATAGAAAGCGGTAATGCGGTAGATTCTAGTTACAGAGAAACTCGAATATCTTCTGTGGTATTGTGTAGAGGGCGTTGCACACTTAACCGTCACGTCACAGCACGTTACATCCTGTCAAAGTATAGTCCGGATTAAACACGTGTAAATATCCGCCCCATCGTAGGCCCGATATCTCAGTGAAAGATTAATCTTCAGTTTATCCCCATAGTAACAATTGTTTCTATGGCAATAAACTGAGGATTAAAGTTAATCTGTCACTGAAATACCGTTTCGTAGTTAATGTGTGACGTGACGGCTAAGTGTAGAACAACCTTAATTTCCAATTTCAACGTTTCATTGCACACATATACATATAAAACAATTATATAAGCAATTGTTTCTATGGCAATAAACTGAAGGTTAAAGTTAATCTGCCACTCAAATGCCGGGCCGTAATCAAGGTGTGCAAGCAATGTACAGTCGGCGTTGTGACGTGATGGCTAAGTGTGCGACGACCTTAACTTCCAATGTCAGCATTTCATTGCATATATAAATAAAACAATTGTTTCTGTGGCAATAAAGTGAGGATTAAAGTTAATCTGTTACCAACATACCGGGCCATGGTCAAGGTGTGCAAGCAATGTAGTCCGGCCGGCAAAAACTGAGGATTAAAGTTAATCTGTCACTGAAATACCGTTCCGTGTCAACCTTTCATTGCATATATACATAAAACAATTGTTTCTATGGCAATAAAGTGAGGATTAAAGTTAATATGTCACTGAAAGACCGTTCCGTAGTCAATGCGTGCAAGAAATGTACAGTTCGGCGTTGTGACGTGATGGCTAAGTGTGCGACGACCTTAATTCCTACTGTCAACATATCATTGCAAATATATATATGAATCAATTGTTTCTATGGCAATAAAGTGAAGATTAAAGTTAATCTGTCACTGAAATATCATTCCGTGTCAATATTTCATTGCATATATATATAAAACAATTGGTTTCTATGGCAATAAAGTGAGGATTAAAATTAATCTGTCACCGACACACTGGGCCATGGTCAAGGTGTGCAAGCAACGTTGAGTCCGGCCGGCAAAAACTGAGGATTAAGTTAATCTGTCACTGAAATACCGTTCCGTGTCAATCTTTCATTGCACATAAATATAAAACAATTGTTTCTATGACAATTAACTGAGGATTAAAGT
Source organism: Serrognathus titanus (assembly GCA_039766575.1). Classification (NCBI taxonomy): domain Eukaryota; kingdom Metazoa; phylum Arthropoda; class Insecta; order Coleoptera; family Lucanidae; genus Serrognathus; species Serrognathus titanus. The sequence goes on from CM077911.1 coordinate 57,194,503, forward strand.
TAATCTGTCACTGAAATGTCGGGCAGTAGTCAAGGTATGCAAGCAATGTAGAGTCCGGCGTTGTGACGTGACGGCTAAGTGTGCGACGACCTTAATTCGCAATGTCAGCATTTCATTACACATATATATAAAACAATTGCTTCTATGGCAGTAAAGTGAGGATTAAAGTTAATCTGTTACCGACATACCAGGCCATGGTCAAAGTGTGCAAGCAATGTAGTCCGGCCGGCAACAAACTGAGGATTAAAGTTAATCTGCCACTGAAATACCGTTCCGTGTCAATCTTTCATTGCACATACATATAAAACAATTGTTTCTATGGCAATTAACTGAGGATTAAAGTTAATCTGTCACTGAAATGTCGGGCAGTAGTCAAGGTATGCAAGCAATGTAGAGGTCCGGCGTTGTGACGTGACGGCTAAGTGTGCGACGACCTTAATTCGCAATGTCAGCATTTCATTACACATATATATAAAGCAATTGCTTCTATGGCAATAAAGTGAGGATTAAAGTTAATCTGTCACCGAAATACCGGGCCATAGTCAATGTGTGCAAGCAACGTTGAGTCCGGCCGGCAAAAAACTGAGGATTAAAGTTAATCTGTCACTGAAATACCGTTCCGTGTCAATCTTTCATTGCATATATATATATATAAAACAATTGTTTCTATGCCAATGAAGTGAGGATTAAAGTTAGTATGTCACTGAAAGACCGTTCCGTAGTCAATGCGTGCAAGAAATGTACAGTCCGGCGTTGTGACGTGATGGCTAAGTGTGCAATGACCTTAATTCCCATTGTCAACATTTCTATGAAAATAAAGTGAGAATTAAAGTTAATCTGTTACCGACATACCGGGCCAATGTCTAGTCCGGCCGGCAATAACGTAATGTAGTAGAGTCCGGCGTTGTGACGTGACGGCTAAGTGTGTAACAACCTTAATCCCCAATTTTAACGTTTCATTGCAGTTTGCAATTTTTTTTTTATTATTAGATCTTTTATTCGTCCTATAACTGTAAATTAAATTTAAAAAAAAAAACGTTTACGTAATCCCGTGTAAATGATTTCATGAACCTCGAGAGACAAATCACGAAAAAAAACGCAGCGCGTTTAAAATTCCAACGCATCACTCCGGATTTACATAATTTTACACCAAGAGGAAAGTGGGAACTCTGAACGCACGCCTTTCTCTCGCCACCGATTCCTAGGCTAAGGTCAAACCGAGATTTGAGTAATTAATTTCGTCTCGTCCAGGAAAACGAATTACACAATCATTCACTTCTCCGTACCCCATATTTCATGAATATCAAATTCCCAAGCACCGCACCGTCGAAGAAGCTTATCACACATCGGTCGGGATTTATTTACGTATTTACCGTTGTGGAATGCGCTTAAACGTATTTAAAACATGAAGTGATTAAAAAAAAAAGCAGAAAGGATGCGTGCAGGCTCTTTTTGAAAGAGTGACGAAAATCCGCGTCTCACAGTTTGCGCTCTCTCACAGTTTGCTGAACTCCTGCTATTTCGGATGGTTTGTTATAAAGCGGAATGGACGTACGGGGTGACTATGTGACCCCCCGAAGGCGTTGTCGTAATCCCAAATTATTTCGTCAGTGTCGTGCACAACAAAATCGATAATTGAAATTAATTTCAAAATCACACAGTCCGCGCGATTACTGTCTCGATTCGCCCGAATATTTTTTGTGATTCATAAAAATTAGCACGTTTAACACCGCTGACGTAAGGCCGAATGCCGAAACCCTGTATTTATTAATTAGCGCGAGCGAATTATGTAAGTGTTTACACGGTAGTTTTACAAATAATAGAATACACTGCCCATTATTATTACAATTGAAACTAGTAGGAAGCGTATAAGGGACTATTATTTTTTTTTTTAGTTGGGCTATTATTGAGTCTTTTTTTTTATTGTAGTCGTATTTAGGTTTTAGATTTTACTTACAAGAAATGCCGCCTGCTAAAAAACTGCATCCTTTTGGGAAAATACGCGCACTTCGCTCGGGTCCGTAACACACGCGCGCGCGCTTTACGAAATAGTGATCTTCGAGCACAGACTGATCTTAAGCACTGACTTACGAAGAATAACCCGCCTCCTGGTTCGGCCTGTATATATACCCTCTGTTCGGGATCTGGCCTAACACTGCCAGAGCCCTTCTGTAACCTCCTGTAGTAGTACGTATGTTGTACCACAGGGCCGACAGACACCACAGTGATTGTGATTACAGACTTTTAGTGCCTCGCACTCTGATAAATAATTAACAATCGGTGGTGCAATCTTTCTTTCTTGGTCGTAAAAAATTTGGCAATGAAAAATTTTATTATAAGCCCTCGTACGGGTGAATTTAAAACGCAATGATTGCGTAGATACGTGAGATAAGGAAGAGGTTGTAAAAGTCGACGACGAGATTACTTTGTTTAACAACACACGCAGGTATTTCGGGTCCTAGTCACGAAAAAAATGTTGCAGGTCAATTGCCCCGTCCAAAAAAAATTTTTAAACAAATAACGTTTTTATTAATTCGCTCGAAAACTGAAACGTTCTAAACAACAGAAAATATTATAAGATTACGTTTTTAAAATATTTTTTCGACATTGATTTACAAAAAAAAAGAGTGAATTATAAAAGCTAATAAACAATTGCTTGAGAAATTGAGAAATGCTTTGTGCAATTGTTTTTTGTGACTGTGACTGTGAAATATTTTCGTTGAGCTCAAATTAAAAGAAGAGAAAGTGAAAACTGCGCGCTGAAAAGTGCAAATACATTTTTAGAAATTTTCTTAAGATGAAAACAGAGAAACAATTGAAGAAATTGACCCTTTTTGGCTCCAAACATTTACGAAAATTGTTCACACAGTATATCTGACAATTTATAAATGAAACTACGTGTTGTTAAAACAATTGTTCCGAATCACTTACGTCAATTCGTAAAAAGAATTTTTTGACTTAAAAACGTTTTTTGATTTACAAAAAAAAGAGTGAAGTATAAAAGAGAATAAACAATTGCTTGAGAAACTGAGAAATGCTTTGGGCAATTGTTTTTTGTGACTGTGACTATCAATTATTTTCGTTGAGCTCAAATTAAAAGAAGAGAAAGCGAAAACTGCGCGCTAAAAAGTGCCAATACATTTTTAGAAATTTTCTTAAGAAGAAAACAGAGAAACAATTGAAGAAACTGACCCTTTTTGGCGCCGAACACTTACGAAAATTGTTCACACAGTATATCTGACAATTTATAAATGAAACTACGTGTTGTTAAAACAATTGTTCCGAATCACTTACGTCAATTCGTAAAAAGAAATGCGCTTAGATCCTTATAGTTCCAACCTCTTCAGTTTATTTTCTTTAATTGTGAAATATTTGCAAAGAAGTATCAAAGAAAAATGGAATTTGTTCAATTGTTTTTCAATTTTCTGAACATTCTTCTTGTGATCGATTAAAATAGTTTTTCATGACAATTGAAAAAAAGTGTGGTTAGTAAACCCAACCTGCTGAGACTTATTTGAAACAATTGCCTGCTTTATGTGTGTGCTTGTTTTTGGATCTGTCATTTTCTGGAAAGCCGTGAAACACTGACCTTCAATGCGACAGAAAAATTTCTTTTATAAAGAAAAAAATATTTAAAAAATGAAGAATTTTGTTCAGTTGCTTGTTAGTCAATTTATTTTCTGCAAGACGTTATTAAGGAAACGGGACAGACATAGACGACAAGTCTTAAAAGAAAATTGAAAGAAAACAACAAAAAAAAAATGCTCGTTCAATTGTTTCTTAATTTTCTGAACATTTTTGTTTTGAACGGTCTTAAAGTTGTTTTCCATGACAAATGAAAAACTGTCGTTAGAAAACCCAGCTTTCGGTGACTTACTTAAAAAACAATTGCCTACTTTGTGCATTTGTTTTTGGATTCAGCATTTTCTGGAAGAATGTGAAAGACTGACGTGAAAGGGAACGGAGGAAAACGCTGTTAAAAATTATCAATAAATCACCAATCTTAGATGAAAATTATGCTCATTCAACTGTTTCTTAATTTTCTCAACATTTTTCCTGTGAACGGTTTTGACATTTCTTTCCATAACAAATGAAAAACCGTTGTTAGAAGATTTACTTAAAAAACAATTGCCTACTTTGTGCATTTGTTCTTGGGTTTATCATTTTCTGGTAGAATTTGAAAAGCGTAAAACATAAAAAGACCCGCTGTTAAAAATTACCAATAAATGACAACCTTAAATGAAAATTGAAGAAAATTATGCTGATTCAATTGTTACTTAATTTTCTGAATTGTGAACGGTTTTGACATTGTTTTTCATGACAATTGACAAACTGTTGTTAGAAAACCCTCAAGCTTGCTTGAAACAATTGTCTGTTTTATGTATTTGTTTTTAGATTTGTCATTTTCTGAAAACCTGCAAGAAAAATGACGTCGAAAGGAACAGAAGGAAACTCTACTGGAAAAAATTCTAAAAAAGAAAAACACTGAAGAATTTAAAGAAAAGATTGTTAAAAAATAAAAATTTTAGTCTCGTTACTTAGTCCATTGTTTCAAATTAATTCGAAATTCATCTCCGCTTTTAGCACTTATGTCAATTCGCAAAGAAATTGCACTTCTATGGTTCAGTTATGGTTGTAACACTTTGAATTTATTTTCTGTAAAGTCGTGAAGTATTTGCAAAGAAAAACTAAAACACTATTAAAAAGGGGTGACGTAGATGACCAATCTTAAATGAAAATTAGATAAAATTATGTTCATTCAAAAGTGTGACTTTGACAATGAACTAAAATGTTTACTAAGGAAGGACGTTAAAGGCAGGAAAAAATAGAAGACAAGAAAGAGACATCTTAATGGATTCAAAGGAGGGAAAAGAGAACGGAACAAATGACTGTGTGCGTAAAAAAAAGCGTGAGGAATGGACATGTTAGATAAATGAGGAAAAGAGAGGAACAAGAAACAGAAAAGAAAAACACAAAAGCACTAATAAGCAACGTTAATTTCAAATGGATGAAGATAAGGGCCATCACTTAAAGAACTAAACCAGGAAAGTTAAAGAAAGAAGATCAATTGAAACGCCAAAGAAACTAAAGTTCCAAAGCATGCCGGAATAAACTGGATAAACCTGATAATTGAAAAAGAAATAGAGAAAGGTATAGTAGGAAGTCAAAGATAGAAGACCAATATAGAAATTTCAAAGTAACTAAGGTTGCAAAGCATACCGAAGCAAGCTGGATATGTCTAACAATTGAAGAAGAAGAAAAAGAAGAAATATAAAAAGTATACTAGGAACTCAAAGAGGTTGCAAAGCATACCGAAACAGCTGGATAAGCCTAATAATTGAAGAAGAAGAAGAAGAATGAAATTTGTTGACAAGTTCACAAGTTGTGATTTTTTTTTAACAATTTTGTTACATTCGAGCTGCCCATGAGTCAATTTGAACACAGTCATGCCATCTACCTTCTCGATTATTCTGAAGAAGTTCCGAATCGAAAGCTAAATGGTTCCGGATATTTGCCATGAGACTCATCGACTAACGAGAAGTAGCAGCAGCACGACCAGCAGTAGCAACATCGCCAGCAGCAGCAACAGCCCTGATTAAGTTCTTCTGCAATGGAAAACGAAACGTTGGCAATAGAAGAATTAACGCAATTCCAACAAGAAACAGAAAAAGAAATAGAGAAAGGTAACTAAGCTTGCAAAACATACCGAAACAAGCTGGATATGTCTGAAAATGGAAAAAGAAAAAGGGAAAAGAAATAGGGAAAGATATACTAAGAACTCAAAGATAGAAGACACATATAGAAATTCCAAAGAAACTAAGCTTGCAAAGCATAGCGAATCAAGCTAGATATGCCTAATGATTGAAGAAGAAGAAGAAGAATGAAATTTTTTTGACAGGTTCACTAGTTACGATTTTTTTAAATAATATTGTTACGTTCGAGCTGCCGATGAATCAATTTGACCACAGTCATGCCATCTACCTTATCGATAATTCTGAAGAAGTTCCGACTCAAACGCTAGATGATTCCGGATATTTGCCAGAACATTTGAGAATAGAAGGACTTTTTCCGTAAAGCAAGAACCCGGTGGGCAAATAAAATCTCTTGTTATTCAAAAAGCGACAAGTACGATTAATAGCCATCAGTTTAAGTGTCAAGAAAAATACTTCAGCTCGTTATCTGTTGTTTGCACATGCGTTTGTAATTAAAGTGTTTTCAAATTAAACGACGATTATTTCTGAGAACCCCAAATTCGTAACGATTTAATTTTTTTTTTATAATTTAAAAGACAGGACATTTTTTCTGATTTTTTCCATCGATTTGGCCTAGATTATTTCAGCAGTTAATAATCTATTCTTATATTGCATTTCATTTTGATTAAGCTAAAGTTTTCGGTTTTTGAAGCGATAGTTAATAAAATATTTGCTGATTGATTCATAATATATTTAAATTAGACTCTTTTTTTATTTATATAAGTCGAGATGTTTACTCGCTTTCAAGGAGCACTTCTCTTATGATATGTACGTAAAAGGCACTGTGTATACACCATCAATTAAAAAAAAAAATACAGCATCTTCGAGCAATTTCATCTCTGTATTCAGAATATTGAATTATTTATTTTTCTTTTAAATTAAACTCACAAACTCTAATAATTTTGGATCGCAAGAGTAAAATACATAAGTAATAAATTTCTGTATGGATTTCTTTTTCGTCCTTTCTTGGAAATTGAATTGCGTTTATTTGAATTAATTGGATCTGTAAATAATTTGCGCAAATATTACGCTCTCGTTAACCAATGTGATCTCATCCAATTTTACCAGGTCGTTCGTTAGGACCGTGCAACATTCATTCAATATTTGTTTCCTGTAAATCACCGTTTTATTTATAATTTTTTACGCGAGCCCAGTATTAAAACAATTCATTTCGCGAATAGGAGCTAAAACATTGCTTTGTAAAATTATTGCCATTATATTTTTAAATATTGAATTAACGAAATAATCCTAACAACCCTCACCACCTTACTTATCGAAAGCTTACAATAATTTATGACAATTTTATGTTAGGGGGCAACTTAAAACAATTAATTATCAATATAGATCGTAGACAAGCAATTAACAACCACTATAGACTCTGTAAGCACAAAAAAATATAATTCCCTGACTTTCTTTTTTGAATCTCAATACAAGGCATTTTTCTTTTCAGAAGTGAATTCATTGGTTTTCTTTTTGTACGTTCTTCATTTGTTTTTTTTTTCTGTACGTTTTTCATTTGTTTTAGTTATTACTATGGAGCTTTCTTAAGAAATAGAAGAACGAATCAATTGTTAATATGTATGTAAGTTTTCTTCTGCGCTTTTTGTTCATTTTGTTACTAATTTCTTCTTCAAAATGTTCTATTTTCTTAAAAAAATATCGTGTCTGGCAGTTTCTAACATAGTTTTCTTCTGCCCCTCTTAGTGTCAGTTTGTCTACGGTTTTGGAGAAAGTGACAAGCCCATAAACGAATACGTAAAGCTGGCAATTATTGAAGTAAGTCTCAGAAGCTTGGGCGGATTTTTCAATTGTCATGGAAACCAATTATAACGGTCCACAAAAGAAAATTAAGAAACAATTGAATAAGCGTCTTTTATTTTTTCTTTGACTTAACTGAAGGGGCAGACAACTGTTTGAATAAAATTGTTCATTTTTAATAATTTCTTCTTTACAATGTCTTGTTTTCTTTTTAAATTTTTTTTACACATATTTGGAAGTCTTCTTCTGTTCATTTAAACGTCAGTTTCTCGCAGGCAGTTGTTTTAAGTAAGTCTCAGAAGATTGGTTTTTTAACAACGGTTTTTCCATCTTTATTTTAGCTTGACCATCGTCCATAATTGAATTGGGTTTCAGTTGGAACCGAGTCACGACTGCTTCTACTGCCGACGTTTCGTTCTCCATTGCAGGAGAACTTCCTCGGGGCTGCTGCTGCTGCTGGCCGTGTTGCTGCTATTTCTCGTTAATCAATGAGTCTCATGGCAAATATACGGAACTTCTTCGGAATAATCGAGAGAGTAGATGGCATGACTATGTCAAAATTGACTCATCGTCAGCTCCAATGTAACAATATTATTTAAAAAAAATCATAACTTGTGAACTTGTCAACAAAATTTCATTCTTCTTCTTCTTCTTTAATTATTAAGCCTATCCAGCTTGATTTGGTATGCTTTGCAGGTTAGTTTCTTTGGAATTTCTGTATTGGACTTCCATCTTTGAGTTCCTAGTATACCTTTCTCTATTTCTTCTTTTTCGTCTTCAATTTTCAGGCATATCCAGCTTGTTTCGGTATGCTTTGCAACCTTAGTTTCTTTATAATTTCTATATTGATCTTCCATCTTTGAGTTCCTAGTATAACTTTCTCTATTTCTTCTTTTTCTTCTTCAATTTTCAGGCTTATCAAGCTTGTTTCTGTATGCTTTTGATTTCTTTGATTTCTTTCTTCTATCTTTGAATTCCTAGTATGCCTTCCTATATTTCTTCTTTTTCTTCTTCAATTGTCAGGCAGAAACTAAGGCTGCAAATCATACCAACAAGCTAGATATGCCTGACAATTGAAGAAGGAAAAGAAGAAATAGGGAAGGGTATACTAGGAAGCCAAAGGTAAAAGACCAAACCAGAAATTTCAAAGAAACTAAGCTGGGAAAGCGTCCCGAAACAAACTGGATTTGCCTAACAATTGAAGAAGAAAAAGAAGAAATACTGAAAGGTATAGCTTGTTGAGGTATGCTTTGCAGCTTTAGTTTCTTTGGAATTTCTATATGTGTCTTCTATCTTTGAGTTCCTACTATACCTTTTAGCTTCAATTGTTAGGCAAATCCAGTTTGTTTCAGGACGCTTTCCCAGCTTAGTTTCTTTGAAATTTATGGTTTGGTCTTCTACCTTTGACTTCCTAGTATACCCTTCCCTATTTCTTCTTTTTCTTCTTCAATTGTCAGGCGTATCTAGCTTGTTTCAGTATGCCTTGCAACCTCAGTTTTTTTGGAATTTCTATATTGGTCTTCTATCTTTGAGTTGCTAGTATACTTTCTCTATCCTTCTTAAGTTGTTAGGCATATCAAGCTTGTTTCCGTATGCTTTGCAACCTTAGTTTCTTTGTAATTTCTGTATTGGTGTTCTATCATGGACTTCCTGGTATACCTTTCTCAATTTCTTCTTCAATTGCTAGGCATATTCAGCTTGTTCCGGCATACTTTAGGACTTTAGTTTCCTTGGTGTTTCTATTGATCTTCTTTCTTTAACTTTCCTGGTTTAGTTCTTAAAGTGACGGTCTTTACCTTCACCCATTTGAAATAAACGTTGCTTATTAGTGCTTTTGTGTTTTTTCTTTTTCTATTCCTTGTTCCTCTCTTTTCCTCATTTATCTAATCCCTCTACTCCTTACTCCTTTTTTTACCGACGTTTGCCATTTGTTCCATTCTCTTTTCCCTCCTTTGAATCTGTTTTCCTCTTTCTGGTCTTCTATTTTCTCCTGCCTTTGATATCCTTCTTAATAAACTTCTTTTACTTCAGTGTCAACGTTATACTTTTCTTTCTACTTTTCGAATTGTCCTTCCCTGGTCTGGTCTTGTAATTTTTGTTTATTTTCGGCTGCTAGCCCACACAGTTCTACAGCACGTTTTCAATTTGCTTGCATGTTTCTTCCTCAACTCCTAAGAAACTCTACGACTAAGAAAATACTCACCAGATGTTTTCCTTGATATTTTTTTGGCCATAAGATAGGAGCGTGTCGAAAATACAAACTCTGTAAAGTCGCTCTTGACTTTCAAGCTGGAAGCGCCTTGATCTTCAATCTCTTGCTTCGTCCTTGTGGACGCCTTCAAGATGATCGAAGACGAATGTTGGCCGGTGACCCATCTCTAATTATCAACGTTTCTTCGGGTTTATGTTCTTCGCATGGCATCGTTTTGCTTTCCTCGTTTCTTTTTCTTGACAGTTCTTTAAGTGACGGCCCTTATCTTCACCCATTTGAAATAAACGTTGCTTATTAGTGCTTTTGTGTTTTTTCTTTTTCTATTCCTTGTTCCTCTCTTTTCCTCATTTATCTAACCTCTCCACTCCTTACTCCTTTTTTTTACCGACGTTTGCCATTTGTTCCATTCTCTTTTCCCTCCTTTGAATCTGTGTTTTCCTCTTTCTGGTCTTCTATTTTCTCCTGCCTTTGATATCCTTCTTAGTAAACCTCTTTTACTTCATTGTCAATGTCACACTTTTCTTTCTACTTTTCGTATTGTCCTTCCCTGGTCTGGTCTTGTAATTTTTGTTTATTTTCGACTGCTGGCCCACACAGTTCTACAGCACGTTTTCAATTTGCTTGCATGTTTCTTCCTCAACTCCTAAGAAATTCCACGACTAAGAAAATACTCACCAGATGTTCCTTGATATTTTGGCCATAAGATAGGAGCGTGTCGAAAATACAAACTCTGTAAAGTCGCTCTTGACTTTCAAGCTCGATCTTCAATCTCTTGCTTCGTCCTTGAGGACGCCTTCAAGATGATCGAAGACGAATGTTGGCCGGTGGCCGTTAGCTCTGACCCATCTCTAATTATCAACGTTTCTTCGGGTTTATGTTCTTCGCATGGCATCGTTTTGCTTTCCTCGTTTCTTTTTCTTGACAGTTCTTTAAGTGACGGCCCTTATCTTCATCCATTTGAAATAAGCGTTGCTTATTAGTGCTTTTGTGTTTTTCTTTTTCTGTTTCCCGTTCCTCTCTTTTCCTCATCCACTCCTTACTCCTTTTTTACCGACACAGTCATTTGTGCCATTCTCTTTTGCCTCCTTTGAATCTATTAAGATGTCCGTGTTTCTTGTCATCTATTTTTTCCTGCCTTTGTCCTTCTCTTTTACTTCATTATCAATGTCACACTTTTCTTTCTACTTTTCCAATTGTCATTCCCTGTCTGGTCTGGTTGATTTTGTTTATTTTCGGCTGCTAGCCCAGCCAGTTTTCAATTTGCTTGCACGTCTCTTCCTCAACTCCTAAGAAACTCCATAACAAAGAAAATACACACCAGACGTTTCTTGATATTGTGGCTGAAGATACCCTTTCATAAGAGAGGAGGAGCGTGTCGAAAATACCAATACTCTGTATAAGTTCTTCTTGACTTTCAAGCTGGAACCGCGTAGATCTTCATTCATTCGCTTGGTCCTTGAGGACGTCTTCAAGAATGATCAAAGACGAATGTTGGCCGGTGGCCGTTAACTCTGACCCATCTCTAAATATCATCGTCCAAGACTTTCTTTGGGTTTTTGTGCTTTGCATGGCATTGTTTTGCTTCCTTCGTTTCTTTTTCTTGACGGTTCCCATGAAGTTTCGTTTTGGCACGTTTGACACACCTTCGAATCGGAGTTACGTTTTCGAAATTCGAATCCTCCAAGATTGTAGATTTTACTCAAAAGTGTATAGATACAAAAAACAGAGTTAAACCCAAGATACCAACTATTTTGTAGTCTGTAGTTTCTGCTCATGAATAGTTATGACTAAAGCACGGATTTTAGGTAGCGCACCTAAATCCCTGCTTTGATAACGACGACGCTAACAAAAAGGTGAAGATGGCGTTTTGAATTTTGAAAACTTTGTATATAGAGCGTTTCCTTTGCAACAAATTATTACGTCGTGTCCGTTTTGAAAAAAATCATCGCTCAACAAGAAGACGATCGATCCAGAAAGTGCTAATGTGCAAATTCGTCACAAGCAGTGACAGCAATGTTGACTCGTCAGGTTTTTCTACCTTCCGCCGTGCAAATAAGACATCGTAAATATTAAAGTTACATAACGAATATATAAATTTCGATTTTTTTTTTGCCTCGTCTGGATCCAACGTCATCCTCGAATGTAGCAGACAGGCACTATATTTTTAATACTGTTTAATTTTCTTGTTTTTAACGTATTGTGTGCTTTTAGTCGTTACACGCGCACATTAACGAAACTCAAAAGTCTTTTCGCTTTCGCCGTAAATACGTATTATTTTTAATTCGTTTCTCGAAACTAATCTCACAGCAACGTTGGATGTGTGTGTGTGTGTGTGTGTTTAGTGTATATGTATATGTTCCCCACACACACACACACTTTTCGCACTTACGCTTTTTATAAATACCACTAAATAAATTTGGTGAATAGTTCCTGCCGTAACGATTAAAAATAGAATGCGAGTATAAATATGTCTTTTTTTATTTTCTAAACAATTACATAAGCCCGCGAATTCTTTCAATTATCTCAGCACATGGCTTAATTCGATTAGGTCGCCCTGGGAATGCGCTAAAGCTTGCTAATTTACGGCCTGTAATATTTACTTTTGATTTAGCATTTGTTTAATCGACGCGATTTTCCCGAAACATTCACAATTACATCTGCAGAAGAGGTCGGTTGGTTAGTTTCAGTTTCAGTGGAAGCGAGCGATTATTTGTTTCTTAAAAAAATAAATTACGTAAATAAAATTCAAACGATTCAGTTTTGTACTTCCTTTACGATCGGTGTCATTCTATCATCGCTCGCGTCCTGCTTTTGATAATAAGTTATTGATAACGCAGTTCTATTAAATTTTAAATGTCACTTGTATTCGTTTCATTCAACTCCTTCTCGACAACGAAGTAATAATGTGAAGGATTTAAAAAAAAATGCACACAGTGTATACCTCAAAAAATCCAGCCTGTACATAAATTGAAATGACTTTGCCGATTTCGTTTTCCACGACTTGTTTACTACGAAATCTACATTCAAAGAGTGTTTCTAACTGCATCAATGCAAATTACGTTTCGCGGAATTTCGAAACGTAACTAACTTCCTTTCGACGAATTGCCAGAACAGGTTTAGTTCGACGGTTCTAAAATGGTTATCACATATTTCATTGACTAAATGACCGGCGTTAACACCTATGTATGCACGACAAGGTCGCTAATGATGATGAGACTGGATGGAAAAAGAGCCTTGATATTTGGCCGCCAAAAAAAGCAAAAAAAAAAAAAGAAGTGCATACCAGTAGCTTACATAAGCCTTCGAAATTTCATGGGATTTCATTTTACGCAAGTTAGGAACCCCCTTCTATTCGGAGTTTCGTTAAAACAGGAGCGTTCTCTCTCTCTGGCCTCATGAAATGCCTCCGCGATGTTTTCTCCGCTGCGATTTGTTTCACCAAAACAAGTTAGGCGTTCTCTCTTTCTCTGTACGTGTGTGTGTTCAGCTCAGAAATGATTTTAACTCAGGAAACCAATAGAGAGAGCAGCGTGAATGCAGAGAGTCTACCTGGTTTCAATGAAACAAAACGCAACGGACGGAAAACCCAAACTAAAAAAAAACATTCCCAGTGGAAATGCACGAATATTTTTGGGCCAAGAAAACCTGAACAGGAGATATGTTTCTATAAAACTACCATCCACCCAACCCAACCCATCCACCCAATTACTATGTTGCCAGTTTTCAAAAAGAGTTACATCCTCAAAGACAATCAATTCGATTTCGTAAGCTTGGAACAAAACCAGTTCAAACTCAATTCACCGATCGAATTGAATTTTTTGCAGCTGTCAACTCAAATTAGGTTGAAGTCAGCTGAGAAACCAGATAATACGAGTTCAGGGCGACCTAAGCTTGAATCAAAACCAAATCAAACTCAACTCGTAGACTCAAGATAATAATTTTTCTAGAATTTGCTTTTTTTTACAGCTATCAGATCAACCCAAGTCAGCAGAGATAAAAACCAGATCTTATTAGCTCAGTTCAAAACCAGATCATATTAGTTCAGATCAAGACTTAAGCTTGGAACAAAAATCAGATCAATTTCAACTCATCGACTCAAAACAATAATTTTTCTGCAATTTGTTTCTTTACAACTATCAACTCAAGTCAGGTTGAAGTTAGTCGAGATTAAAACCAGATGAACGTTAGTCCAGCTTAAAACCAAATCAATTTAAGCTTGGAACAAAACCGCATTTCAACACTTGGACTTTGATTATTCCTCAACTTGTTTTTTTTTATAAAACTATCAACTCAAGTCAGTTTGAAGTCAACTGAAATAAAAGCAATATTTTTGTTAGCCCAGTCCAAAACCAGTTTGACTTAAGCTCGGAACAAAACCAGATGAGGCTCAATTCACGGATTAAATAAATAATTTTCTGCAATTTAACTAAACAATTTTCTACAACTGTTTTTTTTTGCAATTGCTATCAACTCAGATCAGTTTGAAGTCAGCTGAGGTAAAAACCAGATCTTATTAGCTCAGTTCAAAACCAGATCGTATTAGTTCAGATCAAGTCTTAAGCTTGGAACAAAAATCAGATCAATTTCAACTCATCGACTCAAAACAATAATTTTTCTGCAATTTGTTTCTTTACAACTATCAACTCAAGTCAGGTTGAAGTTAGTCGAGATTAAAACCAGATGAACGTTAGTCCAGCTTAAAACCAAATCAATTTAAGCTTGGAACAAAACCGCATTTCAACACTTGGACTTTGATTTTTCCTCAACTTGTTTTTTTTTTATAAAACTATCAACTCAAGTCAGTTTGAAGTCAACTGAAATAAAAGCAATATTTTTGTTAGCCCAGTCCAAAACCAGTTTGACTTAAGCTCGGAACAAAACCAGATGAGGCTCAATTCACGGATTAAATAAATAATTTTCTGCAATTTAACTAAACAATTTTCTACAACTGTTTTTTTTTTGCAATTGCTATCAATTCAGATCAGTTTGAAGTCAGCAGAGATAAAAACCAGATCTTATTAGCTCAGTTCAAAACCAGATCGTATTAGTTCAGATCAAGACTTAAGCTTGGAACAAAAATCAGATCAATTTCAACTCATCGACTCAAAACAATGATTTTTCTGCAACTTGTTTCTTTACAACCATCAATTCAAGTCAGGTTGAAGTTAGTCGAGATTAAAACCAGATGAACGTTAGTCCAGCTTAAAACCAAATCAATTTAAGCTTGGAACAAAACCGCATTTCAACACTTGGACTTTGATTATTCCTCAACTTGTGTTTTTTTTTATAAAACTATCAACTCAAATCAGTTGAAGTCAACCGAAATAAAAGCAATATTTTTGTTAGCCCAGTCCAAAACCAGTTTGACTTAAGCTCGGAACAAAACCAGATGAGGCTCAATTCACGGATTAAATAAATAATTTTTTGCAATTTAACTAAACAATTTTCTACAATTGTTTTTTTTTAGCAATTGCTATCAACTCAGATCAGTTTGAAGTCAGCTGAGGTAAAAACCAGATCTTATTAGCTCAGTTCAAAACCAGATCATATTAGTTCAGATCAAGACTTAAGCTTGGAACAAAAATCAAATCAATTTCAACTCATCAATCAAAACAATAATTTCTCTCCAATTTGTTTCTTTACAATCATCAACTCAAGTCAGGTTTAAGTTAGTCGAGATTAAAACCAGATGAATGTTAGTCCAGCTTAAAACCAAATCAATTTAAGCTTGGAACAAAACCGCATTTCAACACTTGGACTTTGATTTTTCCTCAACTTGTTTTTTTTTATAAAACTATCAACTCAAGTCAGTTTGAAGTCAGCCGAAATAAAAGCAATATTTTTGTTAGCCCAGTCCAAAACCAGTTTGACTTAGCTCGGAACAAAACCAGACGAGGCTCAATTCTAAACTAAACAATTTTCTACAATTGTTTTTTTTTGCAATTGCTATCAACTCAGATCAGTTTGTAGTCAGCTGAGGTAAAAACCAGATCTTATTAGCTCAGTTCAAAACCAGATCGTATTAGTTCAGATCAAGATCAAGCTTGGAACAAAAATCAAATCAATTTCAACTCATCAATCAAAACAATAATTTCTCTCCAATTTGTTTCTTTACAATCATCAACTCAAGTCAGGTTGAAGTTAGTCGAGATTAAAACCAGATGAACGTTAGTCCAGCTTAAAACCAAATCAATTTAAGCTTGGAACAAAACCAGATGAAACTTACTTCTTAGATTGAACAAATAATTTTCTACAATTTGTTTTTTTTTTAGAACTGTCAACTCAAATCAGGTTTGAAGTCAGCTGACATTGTACTAGATTATATTAGTTTAGTTCAAAACCAGAACGTCTTCAGCTTGGAACAAAACCACATTTCAACACTTGAACTTCATTTTTCCTCAACTTGTTGTTTTTTTTTTACAAAACTATCAACTCAAGTCAGTTTGAAGTCAGCCGAAATAAAAGCAACGTTTTTGTTAGTCCAGTCCAAAACCAGTTTGACTTAAGCTTGGAACAAAACCAGAGCTAAACTCAATTCACTGATTGTGAGTTATTATAATTTTCTACTTCTTGCCCGTCTTGTTCATAATTACAACTCAACTCGGTTTGGACTCGGCTGAGACAAAAAACGGATGACGTTAGTTGAGTTCAAAACCGGATTGACTTGAGCTTTTAACAAAACCAGATCGACTTCAACACGTAAACTCAAAATTTTAATTTTTCTATAATTTGTTTCTCGCTTACAAACCTCAGTTTTAATCAATTTCAAGTTAGCCGAGATAAAAACCATAATAATATTAGTCTGTTTTAAAACCAAATCAGCTTAAGCTCGGAACAAAACCAATTCAGAGATTAACCAAATAATTTTCTGCAATTTAACTAAACAATTTTCTACAATTGTGTTTTTTTTTTGTAAATGCTATCAACTCAGATCAGTTTGAAGTCAGCCGAGATAAAAACCAAAGGGTGTATTAGTTCAGTTCAGAACCAGATCTACTTAAGCTCAGAACAAAACCAGATGAATTTTAATTCGTAGACTCGACGATAATTTTTCTAAAATTCGTTTTCACGAACTACCAACTCAAAACAATTTCGAATTAGCCGAGATAAAGACCCCGTTAATGTTAGTCCTGTTCGAAACCAGGATAAATCAAGTTTGGAACCAAACCAGAGCAAACTGAGATAAAAACCAGATTATATTAGTTCAGTTCGCAAAGTTTATCATCCATTAAGGTTTCAACTAGCTTTGTATTGAAGGTATTCTACAAAGTTGCTCGATCAAATATCGAAGGTGTGGGTGTGGTTCAACTCGTGTGACTTGCATGCTGGCGAACGCGTATGTCCACTTGGACACCCCCTTACGACGTAATTTTACGAATTTATCAATGATCAAAAAAATAATTATTGTTATTTACGACGACATTATGCGTTTCGACGTGAGAATTCTTCACTAATTAATGCAAATGCAAATGAAGGATTAAAAGAACCGAGGAGCGAATAAATTTTTTTTTCTCCACACCATCCAGATTGATTTTACAACCACCTATAATTAGCTTATGCTCTCATCATCATCTCGCTCGGAGAAAAACAACAGAAATTCAAATTCAGTGACCTTTAACGCAATCGCCCGCAATCTGAAATTTAAATTCGCATCTCGGTCGGCGCCATTCACTGGATTTGTGTTTGGAATCATTTTCGTGATGAAGCCGAAAACGGAAGCACGGGAGGAAGCCCTTATCAGTTTGTTTCCCACTCCCACGCAGCCCGTGCTATTAATCTCATGATACACATTTTCCTAGTTTTACAGGTCAAGTATGTTATATGAATCCTTTCATTTATCATCGTTCATTGTGATGCTGTTCGTTATTATTTTAATAATAACGCACAACTTAATGTTCCTCCCTCTTCATCATCATCATCGTCATCCAAAATGCTCGCCAGTTTTACAGGCCCACCCCCATAATATTTTTAATTGAAGTAAATCAGGATCGTCCTCGAAATAATCTGGAGTTCCGGCCTACTTTTCAAAAGTTGTTTTCAGCTGATAAACAATGAAGCTATCGTTTGGGTTTATTTAAATAAATTCTGCTTAGCCATTGCGGTCTGATCTTCAAGGAAAGACGAAAAGAAATCCTAAATTTATTCCACCATTACAATATCGTGATCAAAAGAAATGAAGGACACTGGAATAGTAAGGAACAAAACAATCAGGAACGAATCACCGAGAGAAAGATGGGGGGTGAAGGGCGGATTCACAAAATATAAACCCTTTTATTATTACAATTTATTATTTAAATCTCACGAAATTCTAACTGCCTTTATACGTGTGCACAGTGTGATCTTTAATGACTGATTTGAATTTACCGCCATACTGAATTGTTATCACGTTGGCAACACCCGTTTCTGTCACTCACCTTTGTTATATTTCTTCTGGTATTAAGAATAGTGATAGTGAAACGCCTTCGAAAACCAAACAAACGACTTAACACTGAATAATCAATATTCGTTCATCGTGGCGCCAAATTCAAATCGTCTTGAATCCATAATTGAATGGACTTCCGGTTGGAACCGCGTCATGACTGCTTTTACTGCCAATGGAACCGCATCATGACTGCTTCTACTGCCAATAGAAGCAGTCAAGACGCGGTTCCCACCAATCAAACCAATTCAATCATGGAGAATGGCCGCGGAAGCCTTCAAGTTATATAATCTTGAATCATTTGAAATTACTCAGTATTTTTATAAAAAAATCTGAAAAAATTGTGATTTAAAATCTTCAGGTATCATGATTTAAAATGGACACCCTGTATAATACGAATACACTCCGTCAAATTTCTCAAAGTGTCCATTAAACCGACCCCTGCGTATGTTTTTAAAACAATTTATTGGCACTCGATCTCTGTCTACGGACATCGGTACCGCCATCTTACGGTTTTGGCTATTTGGCCTTGAACAAGTCGATTACGATTGTGACAATCCTTCAAATAGCCACTGCCAGTGTCGAAAACACTTAGTGGCCTTAGTGCCTGTGCCCCTAGATCGGCAAAAATCGAGTGGCTTATTATGAGACATTCAACAACGCCATCTATTGAAATTAACCGATAGTCTTCCTCCTGTCATGTGTATCTACGAGGGTGATTCACTGGTTATTGACGGGGGTTATGTGTAATTAAAAAAAAAACAACATCCCTTGAGCATTGATTGAGTTTCAGTTGACGGTCACAGAAAAATGACTCGAGTCATTCAACAGCGCCATCTGTTGAAATGTGCCGAAAGTTTCTTGCTGCTTTCGTTTGTTTTTTAGTTCATGGATCTAGTGAATTCCGCTCTGTCGTGTCTTTTGTTTTCATTTTAATATCATTGTTATAAATATACTTTTTAATTTTGTTTATTTGTTCCTTTGTTTTGTCGCCTTTCACTCCAAACATTTTTTTTTAAATTGTTGTTAATCTATTGAACCGTGCTTTAAAATCGATTATCTTTTGTTTTTTTTTTCTTAATTCTATTGTTTCGTTTCCTTTTTATGTATCAATCTGTGAAATTGTATCGTAAAATTGATTGTCTTTTGTTTTTGTTATTGTTATTTAATTTAATTATTTTTGTGATTTTTTAAAATTGTTGTCAATCTGCCGAACTGCCCCATAAAATTGATCGTCTTTTGTTTCTGCTTTCTTTGACGCAATGCATTCTTAGATTTTGTTTTGTTTTTTCTTTTTTTCTTCTTAATTATCAATCTGTCGAATTGTGTTTTAAAGTCGATTGTCTTTTGTTTTCACTGTTCTTTTAAATGTAATCATTTCGTATTTTTTTTCTTAATTCTATTGTTCTATTGTTATTCTATTGTTTCCTAATTCTATTTGTTGTAAGATCGATTATCTTTTGTTTTTTGTTATTGCTATTATTATTAATTAATTTAATTATTTTTGTTATTTTGTTATTTTTTAAAATTGCTGTCAATCTACCGAACTGTCCAAATAAAGTCGATCGTCTTTTGTTTCTGTTTTCTTTGACGCAATCCATTTTTAGGTTTTGTTTTGCTTTTTCCTTTTTTTTCTAATTATTAATTTATTGAATTGCGCTAAAAATCGATAGTCTTTTGTTTTTATTGGTTTTTTTTATAATGTTAAATTGTATTGTAAGATCGATCGTCTTTTGTTTTTATTATTATTATTATTTAATTTAATTATTTTTGTGATTTTTTAAAATTGTTATTAATCTATTGAACTGTGCTTTAAAATCGATTATCTTTTGTTTTTTTTTCTTTATTCTATTGTTTCGTTTCCTTTTAAATTGCATCGTAAGATCGATTGTCTTTTGTTTTTGTTATTGTTATTATTATGTAATTTAATTATTTTTTAAAATTGTTGTCAATCTGCCGAACTGTTGTATAAAATCGATCGTCTTTTGTTCCCGTTTTCTTTGACGCAATGCATTTTTAGGTTTTGTTTTGTCTTTTCTTTTTGTTTTTTTTTATCAATTATCAATCTGCTGAATTGTGCTTTAAAGTCGATTGTCTTTTGTTTTCACTGTTCTTTTAAATGTTATCATTTCGTATTTTTTTCTTAATTCTATTGTTTCGTTTTCATTTAATGTATCAATCTATGAAATTGTATCGTAGGATCGATTGTCTTTTGTTTTTGTTATTTAATTTAATTATTTTTGTAATTTTTTTTAATTGCCGTCATTCTGCCGAAGCGTCCTATAAAATCGATCGTCTTTTGTTTCTGTTTTCTTCAACGCAATGCATTTCTAAATTTGTTTTGTTTTTTTCTTTTTTTTTAATTATTAATCTATTGAATTGGGGCTACAAAATCGATTGTCTTTTGTTTTTATTGTTTTTTATAACGTTAAATTGTATTGTAAGATCGATTGTCTTTTGTTTTAATTATTATTATAAACAATATATATTTTGAACGCTTCTCTTAATTTATTAATTTATGAAATTGTATTGTAAAATCGATTGTCTTTTGTTTTTTTTTATTATTGATATATGTTTTAATTTGATTATTTTTCAATAAAATCGATCGTCTTTTGTTTCTGGTTTCTTCAACGCCATGCATTTATAGGTTTTGTTTTGTTTTTTCTTTTTTTTTAATTATTGATCTACGGAATTGTGCTGCAAAATCGATTGCCTTTTGTTTTTAGTTTTTATTGTTTTTACTAAATGTTATTTATGGCGTTTTTTAAAAAATTCTGTTAATTCATTTTCTCTTAATTTATTAATATATGAAATTGTATTGTAAAATTAATCGTCTTTTGTTTTATTATTGGCGTTTTTTATTTTTCGTTTTTTTTTTTGTTTTTTTTTTAAATTTATTATTGAATGAATTTTCCCATAAAGTCGACCGTCTTTTGTTTCTATTTTCTTTAACGCTTTAATATATCGAAGTGTGCTGTGAAATCGATTGTCTTTTGTTTTCATTGCTCTTTACATTTTATTATTTCGTATTTCTTACAAAGTTTTATTGTTTCATTTTCTTTTAATTTGTCGACCTATGACGTACGTATTGTAAAACCGATCATCTTTTGTTTTTATTATTATTTTTTTTTAATTTGATTGTTTCTGAATATTTATTGCTTTGTTTTCGCACGATTCTTTTATTTATTTCATTTATTTGTTATTATTATTATTATTAACCTACTGAATGAATTTATCCTTTAAAATCGAGCGCCTCTTTTGTTTCTGTTTACTTTAACGCTACGCATTTTTAGGTTTTGTTTTGTTTTGTTTTTTTTTTAATTATTAGTCTATTGAAGTGTACTCTAAAACCGTTCCTCTTTTGTTTTTACTATTGTTATTTCTTTTTAATTTGATTGCTTTGAATTTGTATTATTTTGTTTCCTATTAAATCACGCTATAAGATCGACCATCTTTTGTTCCTTGTTTTCTTTAACTCTTTTTTTTTCTGAACTAATAGTTTAGGTTGCGACATCTCGTGGCCGATTTTTCACCTAACGTCCTGTGAGAGAAACTCGACAAATGGCAAGCAGTTTTCTTTTTTTTTAACGTATTCCTGAATCTAATAAAGAATTCTTGGGGTTTTCTGTGTAGAAAAAGAATTTTTCTTTTTTTTGTAATTCTCGAAGGGAATTATACTTTATGCACGTTGGTAACACTGGGCCGCCTGCTCGTTATGGTGATCAGTATAGATAAGTCTGCGCATTTATATTTTAGTGGGGAGTCATTACTTTTAAGTCCACCTGTGCATATACCGATTGTTTATTAAAAAAAAAAGAAAAAGACAATTGTACTGGCCATTCCTAAACAATAATGATTGATGTTAATTGTCAGTTTACCATTAGTACACTGATGACTCCAGAGCACTCCTTATTTACTTATTTTTTAATTAAATTACGATCACTTTAGTTTCATTTCCCCAAATTAAATAAAATTTGTAAAAATTCCTAAAAATTTCCTCAGATTGGCAATACCGTCTTACATCAACAGATTTCTAAATTGGTGTTTTCTCTGATAGATGGCAGTGTTAACTATTTGACCATTCTAAGTCTATTTAGAGCAGTATTACCTTCTTATATTTATAACAGAAGTATCTAAACGTCCCTATAAAAATTGTCTTTGTCCCTAAACGGGCTTATAATTCCCCAAGAGAAATGAACTTGTCCTACAGTTGGCAACATTGATTGATTGTTGGATTTCTCAAGGGAGAGACATGCGCTACATCTACCGGGCAAGTTCTCAACGAAAATTTAAACCGGATGACTACGTGAAGGAATTTAACATAATTCAAAGTAAAAAGAACAATTCTAAACATTTTTTATTTATGTAAGAAGAGTTCCTCATCTAATCAGTAATAATTGAAGTAATTGCTGAAGACACAATCACCAAATTCATTCAACAAACAAAATTTCTTTCATTGTTTATTTATTATTATCATTAAATTATGCAAAATTATGCACTTCTTGCATAGTTTTAAGTCTGTTTTCTTTCATGGGAGGCAAATGGTGCCAAAATTTTATTTAATTCTTTAGATACACAAATATTTTGAGACCGTTTTTTGTAAGAGCTGAAGTAATCTGCCTCAAGGGATCACCTTCAATCGGCCAAGATAAACAAAATTCATGAACAATGGCGCAATTTTATTACAAAAAATATACACATATACAGGTGGTGTAAAATATAATCACCACTGAGCGATTAAGAAAGTGAAGATCGTTTGACAGGGGACAACTTTTTGACTGTCCCTCTTTTGACTGCAGAATTGTCAAAGAATCTCCACGTCATATACAGGTCATTTAAATAATACATATAATACATTTTTTTTAATAACAATAATAGCAATAGCACTTTAAATATTTTCTTTACCCAACTCCAAGTATTCTGGCGACGAAATCCAAGTTTCTATAGAGAACAATTTTCTTCGTTTAGATTTGTCTGAAACAAGAAAAAACTGGCAACCATCAGTGATGGACATGAGGGAACGTAATCAGTAAAAAGACAGACAGACGTACCTTAAACGTAGCTTTATAGAAAATAAATTATTTCACTTTCTCCTCGTGCCATACGCATACAAATCACTAATCCCTAAAATACTAATATTTTCATATTTTGTAAGAAAAAAAAAGAAACTCATCAAAGAAAAAGAACTAAATTTCAGCCCCTTATAATAAAATAAGCGCTCACCATTTCCTTTCGATGCTTCTACTTCGTTGCCTTCCTGCCGAGCTTCCTGCTGTTTGCATACATGATCTGATTTTTTGGGACGCTTGCGAGGTCGTTTCTTTTTTCCTTGCGATTTTTCACCGTTTGCTTGTAACGTATCGAAATCCTCGTCTTTCTGCTGAGGTTCCTGCGGTTTGTTACGACGACGAAGTCGATTTTTAATTGCCTGCGATTCCCCACCATTTGCTTTGCAACTTTCTAAAGAATTGGGTCCCTTGGGTCTGCAACGAAGTCGCCTTTTAATTCCCTGCAGCTCCTCTGCATCCACACCCTTTGCTTCAGATGTTTTCGAATTCCGTTGAAGCTTCTGCGGTTCACAACAATTTTTGTTACGCAGGCAGAGTTGTTTCGTTCTCTGTTCGCTGGCACCATCTGCATCATCTTCTCTCCGTGGTTGGTTAACGTCCTCTGATTGTTTGTTACGTTGGGCATTTGCTTTAGATTTTTCTTGTTGAGGCTGACGAGAGCTTGAGTTCTTTCCCCGCGGTGATTCTTCCTTACTTTCACACTCGAGCACTCTCATGGCCCTATTGATGAGTTCGGTGGTTCTACGCTTGCGCTTGTTACTTCCTTTGAAGCTTACACCATTAATTGCTGCTACGTCAGGTAAAGATTTAGACAGTAATTTCTTCCTCTGGTGGTACATGCTGAGGTCTACCTCGAGCTGTCGAGCTTCCTCCCCGTAAAGCTTCGACGAATTCAGCACGATGTTCTCGAGGGTACCCCCGACGCCCATCGACTTTGATTTCGCTCGCTCTATGTGGGTCATTATGTCTAAGTCCTCGTCGCAGGGGCACCATCTCTTTAAGAACTGGGTTACCCTCCGGTGTCTCGTGCTTTCGTCCGTGACGTGAAAGTCCACGCATATGCTGCTGAATTCGTCGGCAGCGGAGCTGGATGAGAAAACCGAGCTTTCATCCGAGAACTTACTCGAGATCTTGCGCTTGGGTATCACGCGAATTATGTTACTCGAGTCGCTTTCGATGCTGCTCTCGCTGGTGAAGGAAAGTCGAGTCTGCCTGATTCTGTTTGTGTCGTTTAAGGGAGACTCACTACCAAGAAGGCCTAGCTTAGGGTCGCTTCTCTTTCTGAGAAACCTCGAAGTCTCATTTCCATTCGGTCTTGTTTTCTTTCTGACTTGAGCGATGCCGACGCCTTCTGATTGATTTGACTTGACGTCGGCGATTGATGAAGTCCTACCAATCTTTTTAATGAGTTTGGCTTCCTCGTCTTCTTGGGGGGGCCTTGACATTTCATTGCCCCTGCTGGTGCCAGCGCTGTCATCCGAGGATGAAACCGAAAAATTTCTCCTTTCAGTTTTACTGTGACATTTTTGTCTTGTTCGATCATCCCGTTTTTTGCCCCTTCCCGGCAGGCCTCCGACCCTGTTCCTAGGTTCGTTATTGTCGGCATGAATTGGTGATGAATCCAGAGAAGAGTTTTTAATATTTCTATAGCCCTCAGGCTTACTTTTGTGGCCCCCAAGGGGAAATCCAACTATTTCATTGCCCTTGTTGTCTGAATCTGAAGAAGTGCTGCGCGTCCTTAATATATAATTGTTGCAATAGTTTAAGAATGATTGCGTGTCCGAAATGCCATCTTCTTCTTCCAAACCCACACGTTTATTTCTTTCATGCAATTTGGCATTTGAGTTTCTTATTGCATTTGAGTTTCTTATCGCATTTGAGTTTCTTATCGCATCCTGAACTTCATCGTTCTGCCTGCGTGCTTTTAATAGCGTAACGTTTTGTAGAATTTTAAACTTTGGGTTCGCCTTTTCGCTTTCGTCCTGCCTAGACGTTGCTTCGTTTCCTTGAGCTCCAAAGTTTCCATGCATGCTTAGGTTCGAGGTAATACACCATTATTTCCTAAAAACAATTAATTTAGTCGTGGCCCCCGAGTAACAGCAGCGTTAAATTCAATACTATTCGATCAGAACAAACCTATTCCAGTGCGTGAGGCAGATTTTGATTTATTAATACTTATCAACAAAGCACTGTTAATGTCTCCTTTACTTGTAAAAAGTCGTCTTGCATGTACTCTTGAGCATATTAAAGCAAATCGCCCCTGCGTTCAAAGAAAAACGATTTTAAACGGTTTGTTTGGCCTTGGCGTTTGAAAACCTAACCTATACGCCCAATCTTTATTTTGAAACACAGTGTCGCCAACTGTCAAAATCTGAGCGGACGCGCTTAGAAAATTGGCGCGAAATTTGAACGGAATGCGAACAATACTGTTCGTGGTTCCTTTTCTCGTATTTACAGCAAATTTTATTACTTACCTTTTTCGAAACACATAATAAAAATGATAGAGAACTGCATTTTCACCGTAACTTCAACTTTTTGTAGGAAACATAAAGCACACTGTCACTCATTGTTATTAATAAATGATTATTATCAGACTTCGGACATTTCCGAGCGTTGTCATGGCTACGCAATGAATTACTACTATTCATTGGTCCTCGTATTGAGTATGAGTAACCATGGCAACGCTCCGAATTGTCCGAAGTCTGATTATTTATTATTATTTGAATTATTGTAACGACCTCTAACGTTTATCTTTTGTTTTGTCTTGTATATACAGCGTCAAACGTAGTATGGAAAATTGATTCGTTTATTATAAGAAACCGAAAGAAACTCGAACACGAAGAAAAAGACGAACGAAAAACAAAAGATCAATTTTTCGAAAATCAAGAACCATAATAATTCGACAAAAAAATAACTGAAACAAACGAAGACTAAGAAGAATGGAAATGAACGTTCCTGCGACATCGGAACGCAAGAAAATCAAAAAAAAAACAAAATAAAGATGTGGTTTGAAACGTCAAATGTGATTTATGATCATGGCTTCTACGTTTGTTTGTTTTTTTTTTTAATTTTCGAACAGTTCATCATTAAAACCGTCGATCTTGTTTTCCTTATCGTTCACCTTCTTCTTCGTGTAAGTTGCAATAAGAGGCCGAACGAAATTCGAATGCGAAAAACAAAAGAAGATCAACGATTATCGGGCGAACTTTTCTAAAGTCAAGAACCACAATAATTCGACCAAAAAAGAATTGTGAAACAAACGAAGAATAAGAAGAACGAGAAACGAAAGAAGAGCGACGACTATTGGGCGAACTTTTCGAGAATCAATTCCGATAAAAAAAAACAAAAGACGATAATTCGACGACAAAAAAGAATTAAACAAACGAAGAATAAGGGGAACATGAAACAAAAGAAGATCGACGTTTCTGCGGCGGCGAAGTGTGAGAAAAACGAAACGTCGACAGAAAACAAAAAAAAAAGAGTGCATGAACTGTCAATAAAAAAAAAAGAAACAAATGAAAACTTGATTTGAGTTTCGCGCCGGAAATTATGGATCGACTTCCTTTTTGCTTAGTGAGGGTCTTTAGATTTTCTTCGGCCCGATGAGAATCGGACGATCTTCTTTTGTTTCAATGTCATTTGTCATAATTTGAAACGCGGATTTGGATAAATGGAAAACAAAAGAAGAACGTCGATTCTCATTGGGCCGAAGAATATCAAAAGACCCTCACTAAGCAAAAAGGAAGCTGATCGGTGATTTCCGGCGCGAAACTTTCGAAAATCAAATCAAGTTTCCATTTTTTTTGTTTTTTTTTTTAATTTTAATTGATAGTTCATCACTTTTTTCTTGTTTTCTCACACTTTGCCGTAGAAGCGTCCATCTTCTTTTTTTTATTCTTCGTTTGTTACAGTTCTTTTTTTTTATCGAATTATCATGGTTTCTTCTTTTGTTTTTTTTTTTTATCGAAGTTGATTCACCCAACAATCGTTGCTCTTATTTTTTTGTTTTTCATTCTTCTTATTCTTCGTTTGTTTCGCAGTTCTTTTTTGGTCGAATTATTGTGGTTTCTTATCGATCTTGATTTTAGAAAAGTTCGCCCGATAATAATCATTGCTGTTCTTTTGTTTTCTCTTTTCCTTAGTCTTCGTTTGTTTCAGTTCTCTTGTCTCGAATATTATGACTTTTCTTCTTTTGTTTTTCTATCGATCTTGATTGATCTTCTTTTGTTTCTCGTTCGTCTTTTTCTTCGTGATCGAGTTTCGTTCGGTTTCTTACAACAACCGAATCAGTTTTCCATATTACGTTTGACGCTATACCTCCAAGAGAAAACAAAAGAAACAAATGACGACGAAACAATAGAAGATCGTCAATTCTCATTGAACTGAAAATCAAAAGATTCTCACTAAGCAAGGAAGTGGATCCATAATATCCGACGCGAAACTCAAATCAAGTTTTCATTTGTTTCTTTTTTTTTTATTGACAGTTCATGCACTCTTTCTTTTGTTTTCTGTCGGTGTTTTGTTTTGCTCGGACTTCGTTGTAGAAACGTCGATCTTCTTTTGTTTCTCGTTCCCCTTGTTCTTCGTTCGTTTAATTCTCTCTTGTCGATTTATCGTGATTTCTTCTTTTGTTTTCTTTTTATTGGAATTGATTCTCGTAAAGTTCGCCCAGTAATCGTCGATCTTATTTTGTTTCTCGTTCTTCATTTGTTTCACAGTTGTCTTTGGTCGAATTATTATGGTTCGATAATTCATCGCTTTTTTTTGTTTTCTCACACTTCGCCGTAGAAACGTCTATCTTCTTTTTTTTATCCTTCGTTTGTTACAATTCTTTTTCGTCGAATTATAATGGTTTCTTTCGGTTTTCAATCGGTCTTGATTCACTTAAAATTGATCTCTTTTTATTTTTCGTTCGGAACTTTCTTTGGCAATTAAAAATTAAAAATACGCCACTATTTAACGCGTCTGCGCATTGGTTGCGATCGTCTGGGGATTTTAGTCGCGCGTCTTTATGTGGGATGGCACCAATTTGGTTGGTATTCGTCAATTCTCACACAATTTTAAGTCGAAATCGGCCACGAGATGTCGCCACGTATTTTACGCTACGATCAGTGTTGCCAAGTTTTTCGCTACACCTCCGTTCGACTAAGATTAAAATAACGGCAATTGAAAGCAAACGCAAGGCGCCACAGTCAACACAGCTTAGACTGGAAGGAAATGCTAGCGGAATTTTTATTTGTCAATTCTCACGCAACTTTAAGTCATAAATCGGCCACGAGATGTCGCCACGTATTTTAGGCTACGATCAGTATTGCCAAGTCTTCCGCCACAATAGCGGCAATTGACGGCATACACAAGACGCCACAATCTTAGACATAGGTTGGGTTGCATAAAAGTTTTAAGCGAGGATTAAATTGAAACCTAAGTTAGAATGTGACACATAATATGCTGCACGTCATTCGTCTGTCACATTCTAACTTAGACTTAAATTTAATCCTTACTTAAAAGTTTTATCACAGATAAAAGATCTCTCCAGATAGCCAACGAGATAGGAACGAATAGACGCTCTAAAAATAGTTTCTTAAATGCACGATAGATGTCACTTGTATGCACAAATTCGAAAATCGAACATTTGTCACAAACCATTTGCTAATTCCAAATCTCAGTTGGCTCACCTATCGCTAGATGTCTCTTTGAAGTAGCAGAGAAATATTTTTAAAATGGGGCCAAGACACGATAACGTAACGTACGATTATAATATGCTATTAATTCTCCGTTTAAACATTGCATCACGTCTCTTAGTTAGAGAATTTGTTTAAATATCACTTATATTTACAGGTTTCGGTTTTTCGCTCTGCTATTGTAATAGTAGCGCTACCACATATTTTGTGCGTTGTCTCCAAACTAACACCGAGTTTGTCTCCAAATTGGAGCGTCAAATTTAAAGCATTTGATGAGCCATCTGTCTAGTTCTATTATCTGTGGTTTTATGCAACCCAGCCTTAGACTGGAAGGAAACGTGGCGGAATTTCTACAACCCCGTTGGCAACACTGGCTACGATGTGTCAATATCGGACGGAGGAATAAAGAATTACTAAAAAAAAGGTCGTGCATGCGAATTCAACCGAAAAATCTCCATTTTCACAATAATTTAAGTAATTCCGACTAAAAATTAAAAAAATTAACATTCGCAGACGTTCTCATTCGACGAACATAAAGAGACGTTTCAAATCTCGCACATTTTTAGAGATTTCCCTCTTTCCTGAAAATTTCATACCTATTTACGTTGGTTCTGGCTCACTTTCTTGTGTACCGAATGTGTATGTATGGTTGCCTATCGTCCTGTGTGCAGCATCGAGTTTCTATTAAGGCGACGATAGGCAACCAAACATACTCAATTGCTGCCCCCGACAAGCTGTGGATACTAGATATTTCCGTTAATGAATTATTACTGCTAAAACTGTCCAAGATAAAATTTTCAATTCAATTCACCTGCGCCATCTTTCGGTCAGTAGGCAAACTACGGCCGCAATTTTACAGATCTCTGTAAATGTTTACAGGTTTCTGTAAAATTGCTAAGTGCGGTTTGATATTTCAAGAGGATTTTAATAATAATTTTAATACATACACATTTGATGTATGTACGGTTGCCTATCGTTCTGTATTCCCTCCGACCCACACTGCTACTGCAACGAACGTCTATCAGAGCGACGGTAGGCAACCATACATACGTTAGGTATATGTAAGGTTGCCTATCGTTCTGTGTTCTCTCCGACCCACGCCACTTCCGCACCGAATTTCCATCAGAGCGACGATAGGCAACCATACATACACATTCGGTATATGTACGGTTGCCTATCGTCCTGCGTTCCTTCCGGCCCACACCGCTCCTGCAACGAGCTTCTATTGGAACGACGATAGGCAACCACACACACACATTTGGTGCATAATCTTGATTCTCCATAAGAAAGTGAACCAAAACAACATTTTTAAAATAACAAATAAAATAAATTCAAAATATTAGACTCGATCATAGAGGTCAAGCTGTATTAGTCACAACTAATGTTATTTAATGAAAAAAAATAAAAACGAAACGTTAAGTTAAACTTCCATCAATAGTAACTAGTAACAAGTAACGCATCAATTTACATCAAATCGGTGGGTTCGTAACAATTTAAACCCGAAAATTATTTCCACCCCTTTATTAGAACCACTTGCTTATTTTTT
This sequence comes from Serrognathus titanus, assembly GCA_039766575.1. Lineage (NCBI taxonomy): Eukaryota > Metazoa > Arthropoda > Insecta > Coleoptera > Lucanidae > Serrognathus > Serrognathus titanus. Next base: position 57,224,941 of record CM077911.1, read on the forward strand.
TGCCAGCGACTACTTTAAACGCAGCTGAATTTGAACTAACTCACCGGAACTTGATCCTCGGAAGTGAAGGGTATCGAATCACCGGCGAAAGAGTGTTTAACAAGTACGGTGCTTTGTTTCAATAGGAACCCACCCACCCCCACCTCCCCAATCAAAAAGGAAGGAATACAATCAAATAGGTTTCGTTCACACATACATGCACAGGATGTTACGTTTCCATTTCAATAGAGCTTCACAGGACGAAGGCAAAGTTTCAAATTAAAAAATAAACAACACGACAAACACGACCAACGAAAGAAGAATCCTTTTATAATTCCGAAGAGGATGATATTGGGAGCCAGGTCTGGATGGAGGAAAATTGAAACGAATGTGTTCGTACTTACAAGAAATTATTACATATTTTATTTCCATACTTACAAAACACAATACAAGCGCAATTATTTACATTTGCAAAATCATACGAACTATAGGTAGAAACCTGCTTAGAATCTAATTTACATATTTAAGACTATTTACATGTAAGTACAGGGGTAACATTAATGCCACAGAGAGATCATTAGAACGTTTTGGCTTTACACACTTTATAAAATAAATACAATCCCGGTAAGGTTCTACAATTTTTTTTTCTGTGGTTCACTACAGTTTGACTAGAGACACTCGCTTTCATTTTGTACATCTTTAAGACTAGCTCAATTTATACAGTAATATCACATTTTTTACACCTAGTAGTAAATACAGAGACTTTTTTCTTTTTTTTTTTTTCGTTTTTTGATCGAATCCGGAATTTTTTAGTGCAGTCAAGTTGCCGCTTTAAGCTTATTGCAAACTTTTTCCCAAGCCCGCACTGTAAGCTATTCACGTAAAATTTAATTAGTAAGTAAATAAAGCGCAACTAAATACAATCTAAAAGGGTGCGAGCAAATTAATTTTCATTACAAACACACACAAACACAAACACACGAGTTACAAAACTAAAGGAACTTGTACGAATTTCACAAATGAAACCGAAACGAAACTAAAACGCCCCTAAATAAATACAAAACTAAATTTTGATTTGATTTTATTCGTAACTTAACTTAAAACTAGAGAAACTTTATCACATATGTACATACATTAACTATGCCTACACTAACAATAAATAAAAGAAAGACCAGGGCATAGATTTTTCTTATTAGCCACGAATTTAATTTAAAAAAAAACCCCCAACGCGATAATTACACATACTTTTATTAAAACATAAACGCTACAGTAGTTACATATTTGCACGTGTAATACTTGTTGCTGGTTCGTTTGAGATCGCCACGCAAAAAAAATGACTAAAAAACTTACGACTAGATTAGCTGTGAACGAAACAACCCCGGGGGGTGACTAGAATTAAGAACCTAAAAAAATCTGGCCCGCGAAGTCCCGACTAAAACACGTGTACAAGGATTACAGGCCCCAATTTTTTTGACCGACCTTCGTACATGGCTAAAAAAATAATTAAATCGTGCAATATTTACAAATTAATAAAAGCTTGCTGGTTGGCAACGACTATTTTTGCGGAAACAACTTCTTTTTTCGGATTCTGTTTGTACGAGGGTCGCACTTGGAACTTTTTTTTTTCAATATAGTTAATACAAGGGCCGACCAAAAAAGAATCCTCCCTGATTGTGCTCAGGCTTTTTCTTTATGATCGACCCTCGTTTTTGGAAAACGGCGGCGTTTGTGAATGTATCGATCATATCATGTATTGTTGTAGGTGCTCCATTATAAATAAATAAATTAATTAATTAAATTAAATACAAGACTAGAATTCATTACGTTGGTACATTAGAAAAAAAAAGAAGACTAGAATGACTAGAATATACAGACTGACTAGATGCTATAGACTAGGTTTATACTGGCAGAGGCATTTCATTGCACAAAAGGAAAGCTTTTCGACGTTTCGCTTCACGCCGACAACTACTTCAGGTGGAAATAACTATAAATAAATAATTATTTCCCCCGAACGAGACAACGTAAATTTGTGAGTAAGTAACGGATTATTTATTAACTTAAGTGTGGCGCAAGCTTTGACTAGAAGCGGACTAGAATTGAAATTAAAATTAAAAATTAAATTCGCGGAATTGTGGGAACGCTTTATTTGTAACTGCGGCGGCCCTCTCGTTCGTTCATTCTTCAACCCCTTAAACTGATTAATTAATTAATTTTGCGTTTTCTTAAATTAGTTCTAATTAACATTGATTTTTTTTCTGGCATAAAAATATTTTTCTATTTGATTCGTTTTGTTTGTTTTGTCTTAAAAGTTTTATTTTTATTTTTGGGAAGCCCAGTTATCCAGCAGTTATTATTAATTGTTTATTATAAAATATGTAATTATATTTGTGCTTTTTAAAGTTAATATAAATTTCGACGTTTCGTTGCAAGTTTGACGGCTACTTCAATTTTTTTTTAATTTTCTTTTTGATTTCTCTTCCTTACTACTAAGTTTTGTTTTTGTTTGCACTTTCTTTTCTTTTATTTATTAATAAATAATGAACCAATTGCGTAGCTATACATGAACATTTTTAGAATTACTTTCTTTTTATTTGTAATTCCTCTACATCACATCTTTTATTTTCTTTTGTTTTCCAATTTTAAATCTTTTTCTCTACATTTACTATCACCAACAAATATTGTTTCGTATTGTCATTTCTTTCATTCACTACTTTATTTTAATTTATTATTTAGTTGTCTTTCGTTATTATTTTTTCTTTAATTTCATTTTTTTAAATCTTGTCGCTATTCTTTTCTTTTTTTTTAATATGTGATTGATGTACTGAGTTGTAAAATATAATATTGTCTTTTGCTTTAGTATTTTTTACATTTTAAAAACTCTATTTCATTTTCTTTGCTTCGTCATTGTTTTTTTTTGTTAGTCTATTAAATTGTGTTGTAAAATCGATTGTCTTTTGTTTTATTTTTATTATTATTATTATTTTTTTAAATTTTATTATTTGTTTTTCTAGTTTTTATCCCCTTTCTTTTCCAATTGTTCTTTTTTTAATTTATTATTAATCTAATTAATTGTGCAGTAACGTAGATCGTCTTTTGTTTTATTATTTTATTATTATATTTTATTATTTTATTATTTTATTATTATTTTATTTATTTCATATTTTTTTAAAATTCTATCATTTCATTTTCTTTTCATTTTTTCGAAAAAATTCGTTAATCAATCAAATTTTGTCGTAAAATCGATCGTCTTTTGTTTTTATTTATTTTTTTTATCATTTTATTAATCTAATGAATTGTGTCGTAAAGTAGATCGTCTTTTGTTTTATTCTTTTTACTTTTGCCACATTTTCGTTTTTTGAAAAAAAAAAAACTGTTAATCTATCGTGTCGAAAAATCGATTATCTTTTGTTTTTATAATAGTTCTTTTTTAATTTTATTAGTTGTTCTTTTTTTCTAATTTTTGTCCCCATTCTTTTCAAATTGTTTTCTTTTTATTCATTTTTTTTTATTATTGATCTATTGAATTGTGCTGTAAATTCGATCGTCTTTTGTTCCGTTGTTTTAAAAATTTTATCGTTTCGTACTTTTAAAAAGATTCTAATTATTTCAATTCCATTTTCCCGTCGTTCTTTTCATTTTTTGCGAAAAAAAATTCGTTAATCTATCAAATCGTGTCGTAGAGTCGATCGTCTTTTGTCCTTATTTATTTTTTATTATTTTGTTGATCTAATGAATTGTGCCGTAAAGTAGATCGTCTTTTGTTTTATTACATTATAAATTTCAATTATTTCGTGCTTTTTAAAAATCCTATCATTTCATTTTTTGCTTTCGCATCGTTTTCGTTTTTTGAAAAAAAAAAACTGTTAATCTATTGTGTCGAAAAATCGACTGTCTTTTGTTTTTATAATTGTTCTTTTTTAATTTTATTGGTAATTTTTTTTTTAATTCTTGTCCCCATTTTCTCAAATTGATTTCTTTTTCTTTTTTTCTATTATTTATTTATTATTTATTATTCATTATTTATTTATTTATTATTTATTCTTGATCTATTGAATTGTGCTGTAAATTCGATCGTCTTTTGTTTTATTGTTTTAAAAACTTTATCGTTTCGTATTTCAATTGCATTCCTTTCATTTCTCGAAAAAAAATTCGTTAATCTATCGAATTATAAAGTAGATCGTCTTTTGTTTTATTATTTCTTCATATTATTTATTTACATATTTTTCATTTTTTCAAAAAAAAAACAACCTATCGTGTGGAAAATTCGATTGTCTTTTGTTTTTATAATTTTTTCTTTTATTTTATCAGTTATTTTTTTTTTAATTCGATTGTCTTTTATTTTAAAAAATCTTATTGTTATGGCGTCTTCCCCCATCTTGAAAATTAAAAAACAAAAGAAAGAGATAAAGAAATGACGCAAAAGAGAAAAAAATTTAGGAGCTTTTGAAAAGAAAGTACACTAGGATATTGCAAGTGATCTAAAAGAAAGCGTCTGCTTTTAGTTTTTATTTTATTAAAAATTTACTTTTGAGTTAGAAGGTGTCTTCCTCTCGTCTTGAAGATTAGAAAACAAAAGAAGAAGACGCAAAAGAGAAATAAATTGGGGGGACTTTTGAAAAGAATATTTTTTACATGTATAGCGGCCATCCCAAACGATCTAAAAGAAGGTTTCTGCTTTTAATTTTACTTTTGAGTTAGAAGGCGTATTGAAGACTATAAAAAACAAAAGAAGAAGATGACGCAAAAGAGAAATAAATTCAGAAACTTTTCAAAAGAATATTTTTTTCGCAAAACACCGGACATCCCAAGCGTTCTGGAATGGGCGATCGTCAAACTTGTTTATTTATTTTTTTAAATAAATTTACTTTTGTATTTCTTCTTCTCCTTTACGAAAATTAAAAAACAAAATCAATTTAGGCACTTTTGAAAAGAATATTGTTTTTGCAAACATCGGACGTCCCAAGTATTCTGGAATGAGCGATCGTACAAGTTCGTTTATTTATTTCAAAATAATTTTAGTCTTGTGTTAAAAAGGCTTCTTCCCCATTATGAAGATTAAAAAAAAGAAAAGCAGAGATGTCGCAAAAGAGAAATCAGTTTAAGCACTTTTGAAAAAAATGTTTTTTTTTCGCAAACACGGGCATCCCAAGCATCTGGAATAAGCGATCGAACAAATTCGTTTATTTAATGTTTTCTTTTTAATTTTACTTTTGTGTTAAAAGGGCTTCTTCCTCATTATGAAAATTAAAAAGAAGAACAAAAGAAAGAGATGACGCAAGAGACAAATCAATTTTTAGGTACTTTTGAAAAGAATATTTTTCGCACAAACAATTAAAGCATCTAACCCATACTAATTAGTTTATCGTTGGACATCCAAATTTGTACAGCCTGTACATTTAAAAACAATTTTCCAATAAGTAAACAACATAAAAAAAATTATTCATCCCTTTCGCCACCTCTGCATGACGTAAAAAAATACAACCCTTAGACTAAAACTAAAACAAAATTAATTAATTCATAAAAATTAATCAATGTTTAGTTATTAACCAGGGGGACTACATTTTACTTTTTTATTTTGCTTCTTTTTTTGTCCTAAATTGTTCTTACTGTGACTAGTTCCTTGTATTTTTTGTTTTCAAACTCTTTGCTTGCTTGTTTCGATTTTTGATTTATATTATTATTACACCCCTTGCGAATACTTGCCATAAGCAATGTTTTGACCATCGCCCAAAAAAATTCGAAAAATATTCTAACACCTGAATTCCCTTTGAACTTTCAAAGCTGTGAACAGTTACAAATAAAGCCATTCAATTCCATCGACTAAATTGAAGATTTACATTTTTCTTTTGGCAACCTAAAACGGATTAATCCACGTAACACTCGGTACGTACCTATCAAGAGCAATATTTTGGCCGTTGAGCGGAGGCAAAGGGGGTGGCCTCCACAACCTAGGGGCCATCCTCGGAATCGGGCGGACGGGGACAAGTCTCTGTCAGTCCCCCTGGTGCGTGGCCTGGTGCTTCCTCAAATACGCAATCCTTCGAAACTTCTTCCCGCATTCCCCACAGGGAAACTGTTCTCCGGAATCACACTCGCCGACTTCTTCGGTTTTCACCTCCTTGTTGGGCCGAGGCTTGTGCCATCTCCTGTGAGACGCCAGATTCGCCGGACAGTTAAAGACCTTATCGCATTCCGGACAGCGGTACTCCACGTGGACGATCCTCGAGCAACGATGCTGGGCCAAGCCGAAGGCGTCTTCGTAAAGCTCGCGGCACAATCGACAGACGTAATCCCCGATGTGGTTTTCTATCTTCGCAAGTTCCGCCTTGGCTTCCTCAGTTACTTCCACCACGTTAAACGCCGGATCTATATCCCCCTTTCTCACCACCAGAGTCTCATCGGGTCTTAACTCGCGGATTATAGTACCAGACACCGGCGAACTGTTGTCTTCGTCGAAATTAAGCTTCCTAGTGGCTTTCGTCTTTTTGCTGACACCGCCAGGTTGGGTTTTGGGTTTCTTGCTGGGCAAATCAGGAGCGCTGGGTGGTGAAGCTGCGTGCTTCTTATTGTGGCTGGGTGAGGGAGTGCAAGGGGGAGTTATCGGTGCTGCTTGGTTCGCTTTGACTGACAGGTCCAAAGGGCAGGCGGTTGCTAACTCTAGGGGTTCGGAATATCGCAGGTATTGTAGGTGTTGTTGGAGTACGGCGGTGGCGGAAAGCAACTGGGGTTCGAACCCGAGCCTTTGCAGGACCGAGGGCTGGGGATAGTGGTAAGGACGGTGGTACGTGGCGAATTCCATCTCATGTTGATATTGCACGCGAGGCATGCCACCACCTCGACTTTCACCGACAAACTGAGTTCACATTGCTGCGGTGCGTACTGAAAAGAACTTTGCAACCCCAATATAAGCCCCCCAATAGTATTTTAAACCACGCCTAAGGAAAACACGGAGCTTGCGCCGGGTGGGGCGCCCCGGCGCGGACTCATTGGTCTTCGGCCCGAGCTTTCAGCTTATTGGCACGTGTTCAATCAGAGTTGTATGCTCAGTTGGCTGTGAAAGCTGGACTTTAGCGTAACGGATTTTCGAAAACAATTGTCGTAACGGACGCCGGGTGCGCCCTCTGAACAACAAATCATTAACGGGATTCCGCCGCAGATGGATCGCCGGACACCCCCGACGACCGTACACTTAGGGGTGATTTTCCGATCGCTTTTGTTTGGATTGAAACCTTACGGTGCTGCGTGCAACTGTCGCGATGTAATTTCCCTTTTTTTTTTTTTAACACTTACGCGTTTTATCAAATTTATTATTAGTGCCTCTCCCCCACGATTACCGACGATTTTCCGTTACTTAATTTTCTTAATGCAGTATCATTTCCGGGAGGGTGTTTGTTGTAATGTGGTTTATTGATGTAACGCGTACGATACCATTCGTTTGATTTTAATCGGCAGTTGTAAATTCTTAAAATATCTCAACTATTAAAAAAAAAACACTAATCTTGATTAATAAAAAAAATACAACGTGATCGACATTGATTGATTGAAGGTTTGCGTCTGAACTATGTTAACAATTGTTTACGACTAACATGTCAATACTAACTTAGTTAGTTTAGTTGTTTCTTGCAATTGTTTAATGTGTTTTGTTACATCAACTTATATCTGACTATTCCAGACGCAAATCATCAAATCATTGTTGATCACCGTGTATAAGGACGTCAATAATCATTTTAATCACTTCGATCGTTCTATTTTTATTGAAATTAGAATGACCATTTTAATGGCCTTTAAACGTGTAATCAAATTTATTGAGATTTCTTCCGTCTTCCGAAGCGGATGTAAAAAAAAGCAAACAAGTGAAAAGCGGGTCAATTTCTTTGCACCGAAGAAGTGCAGAAGCTGCGTCAATGCCTAAAGCTTGCCTCACAATATCACGTAAAAGGAAAAACCTGTAAGAAGCACCAAAATAAAATAAAAATTATTTCTGTAAGAAGAAACAAAATAGAAACGAACCAAACCATCAACTAAATACAGAATTAGTCGAACTGAAATCAAAAGAAAATTGACGATCCTTTCCTGGCAACGAATAATTGAAAAACAGAAGACTGTCAACAAACAAAAACAAACAAGAATTAATTCTATCGAAAAAATTACAAAGGAAGACTGAAACAAACGACGATGAAGTATGGAGTTGTATGAACAGAAAACAAAAGAGAACTGAAAAAAAACAACGATGAAGTGTGGAGTTGTACGAACGGAAATAAAAAAAAAGATCGATTTTGCTTCTTTTTTTGTCCCAAATTGTTCTTACTGTGACTAGTTGCTTGTATTTTTTGTTTTCAAACATGTTTGTTTCTGTTTGCTCGCTTGTTTCGATTTTTTGATTTATATCATCATTACACTCCTTGCCATAAGCAATGTTTTGACCATCGCCCAAAAAAAGTCGAAAAATTACCTAACACCTGAATACCCTTTGAACATTCAAAAAAGAAACAGAAGACTCTCGACAAACAAAAACAAACAAAAATTAAATCTATCGTAAAAAAAAAACAAAAGAAGACTGAAATAAACGACGATGAAGCACGGAGTTGTATGAACAGAAAACAAAAGAAGACTGAAACAAACGACGATGGAGCGTGTGGAGATATATGAACAGAAAACAAAAGAAGATCGATTCTTATTCGGCGGAGACTCAATGAAAGTAAGCAAAAAAAACTGTGCATGTCACGCAAGTGCTACGAAAAATTGTTCCGTAGAAAAAGAAAACAAAAGAAAACTGAAATAAACGATATCAAAATATAAAGCAGAAAGCGAACGAAAAACAAACAAACAAATTTAAAAAACAAAAGACTAATATAATTATTTTGTTGTTTCGTTCGGTCTCAATTTTTTTTTTTTTGGAGTTTCTTCAAGTTTTCTTGCCATTCTTCGAAAATAATGCGAAAAGAACAAAAGAAAAGCGAAACAAACGTCATCGAAACACGAAGAAGAACACGATTACTTCAATTGTTTTTTCTCCCGATTTTTAAAAGGAGTTTTCCGACTCAGACTCGTCGGGTTTTCGTTTGTTTTCGTCCATCTCTCTCTTCTTCGCATTTCGTTGTTCTTTATATATTTTGACTGTCATTTGTTTCTTCTTGTAATACGCCAAAAAACAAAAACAAACGACAGTTAATCAAACGAAGTGAAATCAAAAGAAATTGAACGAAAAGCAAACAAAAAAAAATTTGAAAAAAACAAAAGACTAATATTCGTTGCATTTCGTTGTTCTTTACATATTTTGATTATCATTTGTTTCTCTTTGTAACACGACAAAAAAAAAACAAACGACAGTTAATCAGTCGAACTGAAATCAAATGAAGATCGACGATCCTTTTCTGGCGATGAATAACTAAAGAAACATAAGACCGTCGACAAACAAAAACAAACGAAAACAATTCTGTTGTAAAAAGAACAAAAGACGACCGAAACAAACGACGATGAAGTGTGGAGTTGTATGAACAGAAAACAAAAGAAGATCGATTTTTATTCGGCGGAAGCTGAATGAAAGTAAACAAAAAAAAACATGTCATGCAAAATTATTCCGTAGAAAAAAAACAAAAGAAAACTGAAATAAACGATATCGAAATAGGAAGAAGAGAGTGAACGAAAAACAAACAAAAAAGTTTAAAAAACAAAAGACTAATAATAATTATTTTGTTGTTTCGTTCAGTCTCATTTTTTTTAATTTTTTTTTGCGTTTCTTCAAGTTTCCTTGCCACTCTTCGAAAAATTCGAAAAAAAGAACAAAAGATAAAAATAACAAAAGAAAAGCGAAGCAAACGACACCGAAACACGAAGAAGAACACGATTACTTTTTCTTCAATTGTTTTTTCTCCCGATCTTTGATTTTCAAAAGAAACTTCCCGGCTCAGACTCGTCGGGTTTTCATTTGTTTTCATCCATCTCTCTTTTCTTCTTGTTCTTTACATGTTTTGATTATCACTCGTTTCTCTTTCTAATACGACAAAAAAACAAACGACAGTTAATCAGTCAAACTGAAATCAAAAGAAGATCGACAATTTATTTGTTTCTTTTTTGGGCAAAGAATAATTGAAAGACAGAAGACTGTCGGTAAACAAAAATGAATTCTATTGAAGAAGAAAACCTAAGAAGACTCAAACAAACAACAACAAAATGTAGAATTATACAAACAGTAAACAAAAGATTATCATCAGTAAGCCAAAAAAAAAAGTGTACGAGAAGTTATTGCATAGAAAAAAAAAACAAAAGAAAGGCGAAACAAACAACATCGAAACGCGAAGAAGGCCATGATTAAAAAACAAAAGACTATCGGTGACTTTCTGAGAAAGTGTTAAAAATCAATTTTTTTTTCAATTTCAAAAGAGAAGCTTTCCGATGCAGACTCGTCGAGTTTTCGTTCGTTTTCGTCCATCTCTCTCTTCTTCGCATTTCGTTGCTCTTTACATATTTCGATTGTCATTTGTTTCTTTTCGTAATACGACAATCGTTTTCACAAAAAAAAAAGAAAACAAACGACAACTAAATGCAGAATCAGTCGAACTGAAATCAAAAGAACATCGACGATTTTTTTTTTGGCAAAGAATTGAAAAACAGACAGTCGGTAAACAAAAATGAATTCTATTGAAGAAAAAAACATAAGAAAACTGAAGCAGACAACAACGAAGTGTAGAATGGTATGAACAGAAAACAAAAGAAGATTGATTTTCACTCGGCGGGGACCAAAAAAACAAACGACATCGAAATGCGAAAAAGGATATGATTAAAAAAACAAAAGAATATCGGCGACTTTCTGAGAAAGTGTTGAAAATCATCTCTCTCAATTTCGACTTTACTTCGATTCTTCTTTTTTCCCCGATTTTTGATTTTCAAAAGAAGCTTTCCGGCGCGCAGACTCGTCCAGTTTTCGTTTGTTTCTGTCCATCTCTCTCCTCTTTGTATTTCGTTGTTCTTTTGATAATCGCTTGTTTCTCTTTCTAATACGACAATCATTTTCACAAAGAAAAAAAACAAACGCCAATTAAATGGAGAATCGATCGAACCGAAATCAAAAGAAGATCGATGATTTCTTTCTGACGAAATATAATTTGTAAAACAGAAGAAGAAGAAGAAAACTGAAACAAACGACAGCGAAAAAAACAAAAGAAGATCGAACGAAAAAAAACGCTACGAGAAGTTATGGCATAGAAAAATAAAAGTGAAGCAAAACATATCGAAACATGAAGAATGAACGATAAACGATCAAAAAAAAAATAAATAAATTTGTTTCGCTTTGATTTTCATAAGCTTTTCATTTGTTTATTGTTTGTTAACCTCTTCGCATTTCTTTTGTTCTTTGTTAGAATTTTCTTTCGTATTTTTCCTTAACATCACAATCGTATCAATTTTCGTTCTTTTCGGACGAAAAATAGTGCAAATTCAAAGAGCTTTTTTTTGTTAAGTAAAAAGTGAGCTATAAATGAAACAGGGGAGGAGAGAGACAGTAATTCGGCGGAAAAAACAAAACGAAAACGACACGCAAAGAAGAAAATAGAAAAGAAAATTTTTCAGGTAAAACAAAAACTGGTAAATTGATCACCACAGCCAATAAACAAGTTTGAGCTTGAGCTTGAGACTTGTTCCATCTCTTTCAATCTTTATACTTAATTTCCTCTCTATCCATTGTGGTCCAAGCTTTCGTTGATTTTTGCTCTTTTCTTTCTACCTACTTACAGACCACCTTCCTTGGAATCTCTTTCCTTATTTATGTCTCATTCATCTCAGTCTAATTTCCTTTACCTCAACTCTTGGTCTGCAGAGCTTTCATTATTTGCTCACCTCCAACTTTCCTTGAGTTTTCCTCTTCCTTTTCTCCTTTTGAAAACTTCCATTATTAAATCTCGCACTTTCTTCCACCCTTATCCCAATGCATAACCTAGAAAGTTGTCATGTAGTACATTTCTTGTTCTCCCATATTTCGTCGGTCATTCCCCTCGGTCCCAAGATATCTGAAAGCTTGTTCCCCTTCTTGCTTGTTCTATCCACCCTACTCTTTATGCTCTGGAAGTTTCTCCATCTCTGATTTCCTTCATTTCAATTATTGATCTTTGAAGCTTTTCTTACTTTATTCACTCCCATCTTTCATTGAGTCTTGTTTTTGGTTTGGTAGCCCTTGCCTTCATTTTCAAACTTCTCTTACTTACTCACCCCCATCTTTCATTGAGTTTTCCTTTTGGTTTAGTTGCTCTTGCCTTCAATTTCAAATCTTTTCTTACTTACTCATCCCCATCTTTCATTGAGTTTTCCTCTTTTCCTTGCAGACCACCTTTCATTGGAATCTTTTTCGTTATTTATGTCCCACCCATCTCACAATCAGTCTAATTTCCTTTACCTCAACTCTTGTTCCGCAAAGCTTTCATTACTTGCTCACCTCCAGCTTTCCTCTTCCTTTCATCCATTTCAAAACTTCCCTCATTAAACCTTACATTTTTTTCCGTTATGTGGTCCTCAATCTTTGTGTTTTGAAAGCTTCAAGGACATCCTCTACTCGGCTGTTGCTATTATCTGGTTTTTGACCGATACTTCTCCGCCCTTATCCCAAGGCTTAATCCACAAAGTTGTCATGTAGTTAATTTCTTGTTTTCTCATATTTCGTCACTCTTTCCCTTCAGTCTCAAGACCACCTGAAAGCATCTTCCCCTTTTTGGAATCTCTTTCGTCTTGCAAGTCCTATCCACCCTATTCTTTGTGCTCTGGAAGCTTCTCCATCTCTGATTTCCTTTACTTTAGTTATCGATCTTTGAAGCTTTTCTTACTTTATTTACTCCCATCTTCCATTGAGTTTTCCTTTTGGTTTGGTTGCCCTCGCCTTCAATTTCAAAACTTCTCTTACTTACTCACCCCCATCTTTCACTGAGTTTTCCTTTTAGTTTGATTGCCCTTGCCTTCAATTCCAAAAGTTTTCTTCCTTACTCACCCCCATCTTTCACTGAGTTTTCCTTTTGGTTTGATTGCCTTTGCCCTCCATTTCAAAACTTCTCTTCCGTTACCTTTCAGGCTTTGTGATTTGAAACCATCCCCTTCATCACTATGCCATTACCTAGATTTTGATTAAGCCCTTCTCCATCTCCATAAAGCTTTATTAATTCTTCGTCTTATCGAAAGATACTCGATCATACGCATAAATGCGTGACCTTAGAAGCTTCTTCCTTCTCTGAATCCACTGAGGATCGTCTACTCATAAAAGTGGACTTGGAATAATAATCCCTTTTGTCCCCTGGGTCTGTGTGTTTGCCAACTTGTCCCTTTTTTAATCTTATAGCTTCTACTTCCCAAATTATTATTATTTCTTAGTTCGAAACCTTCCACCTTGTTAATAACTCCCTTGGCATGCACTTCCACCCCTTCTTAGACATTTTCCTCTTTAGGTTTTCCCTATTTTGTCTTGACTTGTCAAAAGACTTCAGCGCTTAATAAAACAGCTTCTGTTTTGATGCCTTTCTCCAAATTCCTCGCAATCTTTCCTTTTCGCGGTGGTCATCTTTTTTCCCTTGCGTTTCGGTTTGTTGCCATCAATTTTCCTGCTTGTCATCGCCTGTTTTGATGAAGGTAATAATACCAATAGCCCGTGCCTCTTCAATTAAAAATTCAAAGCTCTAAAATTCAGTTCGCAAATCTATTTAAGGGCTGGACTACGAGTGAAACTCTATTACGTACCCCGAGTGCCCCAATCATTTAACAATTTCCATAATACGCCAAGCACAACTTCCCCTAGCTTCGGCGTGCACCAGGCCGCTCATACAGCTGGCGGTTTCTTTGTTCGCAATCAGGGTGAAAAGTAAAGGGTGTAAAGCCACGCGTCCACCCCATTACACTATCGATAGTTTCCGATACATACATCGTGTAAGTAAGAAACTAATTGGGCTACACAGCAACGATAACAGTGGTTTCCAATGGACGTTTCAAGAAAAAGAAAGAAAAAAAACGGGCCGGCTAATTACAGGGTGACAATAACAAGGCGGTTTTCGTTTCCTTCCGGCGCCCCTTCTGTAAATCTTTTGAAGTTACCCCCTCATGTCACCAGCCATTGAGTGCTTAATGCCCGTATCCTTTAAGAAGGAGCCGCCGGTGCTACACAAATCTTAAAGGATATCTTAACTTGTTGGAATAATGAGGCGAACCTGAATGGGGGTACATTCTGCGCCAGGTTCTTCGAGGGTGTCTCTTTGTAACGCCTGACACCTGTTGACGGTGGATTTCAATTGGAATTTAACAACTGTTTCTCGTTAATGATGTGCAAAGGATGACGATTTAATGCAATCAGATTTTCTACCCTGAATTGTGTACAGGGTGGGAAGTTTCTCTGCACACGTCGATTTAGAGACAAAAAGAAAATATAACGTGCCGTCTAATCTGATAAACACAACCGACGGTATATGGCTAGCGTAAGCAGAAATCGAAGAGGTCCTGCAACACTACCTCGTGGTACTCCAGCCTCTTTTCTTCTCTTCTTCAGATTTAACTTTGATTACTCAATCGGAAATGCGTACACCTAGAGTACTGAATTGGCAGCAATTCGTTGAGTTTTCTTTTTATAATCAGAATTATTTTGATACAAAGAAATATTGTATGTACAAGACAGGACGCAAACTACGGAATAAAGTTCCAAAACAAATCTGGCGACAGACAATGATGTATAGGCAGGGCATTAAATATTAAGAGGTATCGAGCCCCATCGAAACACAATTTTCAATATCGACGCGTCATCCTCGGAAGCCCCAGCAAATATTTGCCAATAAGGAATGGAATTTCATGTGTAACAACTCAATTTGTCCGGCTATTTCCAGGTCGTTTGTTCTACTCGTCCTCGATTTTTTACACTCGTCCATCCACAAACCCGATCCTGATGCAACTCGTTCAAGGTTCAGATATGAAAAGCGAGAGCATAATTGAATAATGACCATTGTCATCTGCGTCTGTCTGGTTTGCACCCTTTCTAAAAATCAGATGCACGCATTCACTGGAGCACGTAAACAAATTCGCGTGCCTTTGCTTATCTCGCGCACGGCTGCAATTTAATCGGGGCCTCCCCTATAAAGGAAACCAGCCGTATCCCTTGACAGCTGTCACTGACGTCACCGCGACGACCAGCAGCTGCCCCAGGTAACCCCAAGAAGTCCCCGCTGCATTACCGTCTGATCGCAGGTGCTACGATAGTTTGATCAAAGATACACCAATTAAGCCCAGCGCCCAGAGGGTAAGGAACCCAAAGGTGTGATCACTTCACTCCTTTCAGGGATAAATTATTAACTAAACCACTCATCACTAAATTTAAATAATAACAAAATCAATAATAACATTCGACCCCTTCTAGAATTTCTCTATTAATTAATGTTCACGTTCACAAATAAACGCCATTGCCTCGCCTGTGTTGTCTAAAGAGCCTTGGTCCTCTTCTCTGCTGCGCTAGATGTAGTGTAACGGTATAATTAACATTGTTTAGGGGTGAAGCTACTAAGTTCTTTGAACCGAGGAGGGTTTATAAAAGTGGTTTATTAGGAATGCAAGAGGGGCTCTCTCTCTATCACGGAGCTTCCCTCTAAATGTTTTGTATCTGCTAATAGTTTTTGACGGAAATTAAAATGTGGGTCGCAAAAGGGGGCGAGAAAGTGCTAGGAACAATGTACTGGTTACGGTTGTTGGAGTTGTTTTGGTTTTTTAAAGATCGTGTGATTAAGGAAAAAAGAACTTCTGTTTGTAAATTTCAGGGCACGAAATAATTTCCTAAAGATTTCTGGAAATAAAAAATTATTTTTTGCCTTTCCTTGCTGTTATCGCATTCTGGTTTCGAGACGAGGATCAACAGAACGGAATAAAAAATCAAGAACACAGAGAAAAACAACCGAAACTGAAATGACACTGAAAATTAATTGGATTAACAAAAAAAAAAAAGAAGGCAAGAGGACAAGAAAGAATGACTTAATCGTAGTTCCAAAAATAGAAAAGCTTTGACCCAAAAGGCAAAAACAAAAAACAAAAGAAAAGGAAAAAGCGTTGACCTAAATGCAAAAGAAAATAAATGTCAGAAAAAAATACAATAAAATAAAAATTAAGAACATTTCTTAAATAAATAAGTTCTAAGAGTGTTAAAAATGATTGCAAAAACAAAAAAGGGGATCAATCCGCCGACTATGAGCGAAACAAAAAAAATAAAGTCTAAAAAATTCAAGAAACACGGAAGGAGACCGTACATACCGACTGTTTCATTAAAACTCGAAAAAAGGCGGAGCCAGGGCAGAAAGCAACAAAAAAAACGATGATTTCCGATGAGATTTCTTTTGTTTCTTTATGTTTGATTAATTTTTCTTGTAACCAACAAATAACAAATGAAAATTCGACGATTTCAGCATCAAGTTTTTGGGAATTTATCAGCTAATCATTTTTTTTTCTGTTTCTCTTTGTCGCAATAATATTTCCTGTTACAATTATTTACTGACATTTCATGCTTTTCTTTTATTTAATGTTGGTAATCAATCGAGCGACTATGAGTGAAACAAAAAAAAAATAAAGTAAAAAAATATAAGAAACGGGGAAGGAAACCGTACGTACCGACTGTTTCATCGAAGCTTGAAAAAAGGCGGAGTCAGGACAGAAGGCAAGAAAACAATGACGATTTTCGATGAGATTTCATTTGTTTCTTTGTACATGATTAAGTACAACAAACAACAAATGAAAATTCGACGATTTTCAATGTCAAGCTTTTGAGAATAAATCATTTTTTGTCGCTTTGATATTTCCTGTTGCAATTATTTACTGACATTTCATGCTTCTCTTTTGTTTACCGTTGGCGAATTGATTTCTTGCATTCCGCTGCGGAAATCAAGCCTTCATTTGTTTCTTTGCGTTTCGTTAACTTTCTTGTTTCTTTTTGTAACAAAAATATCGCCCATTTCTGACGGAAAATCTTTGAAAATCAAACAAATACAACTTTCATTTGTTTCTTTGCATATTTTTTTTTTTTTTGTAAGCAAAAAATAACAAATGAAAAATCGACGATTTTCTTCGGAGTCAAGCTTTTGAGAATCAAATCAAGTTTTTCTTCCTCTTGAATTTTTCCTTTGTTTTGTTTTGAATTGAAGGAGACCGTACATACCGATTGTTTCATCGAAACTCGAAAAAAGGCAGAGTCAGGACAGAAGGCAAGAAAAAAATTATGATTTCCGATGAGATTTCATTTGTTCCTTTGTACTTGATTAATTTTTTTTGTAACCAACAAATAACAATTGAAAGTTCGACGATTTTGCAGCGTCAAGCTTTTGAGAATTAATCAGTTAATCATTTTTTTTTTGTTTCTCTTTGTCGCTTTAGTATTTCATGTTACAATTATTTACTAACGTTTCATGCTTTTCTTTTGTTTACCGTTGGCGAATTGATTTCTTGCATTCCGCTGCAGAAATCAAGCTTTCATTTGTTTGTTTGCATTTCATTACTTCTTTGTTTCTTTTTGGTAACGAAAGAATCGCCGATTTCCGACGGAAAATCTTTGAAAATCAAGCAAAACATAACTTTCGTTTGTTTCTTTGTATTTTTTTCTAAGCAAAAAAAAAACAAATGAAAAAATCGACGGTTTTCGGAGTCAAGCTTTTGAGAATCAAATCAAACTTTTGTTTCTTGTTAATTTTTCTTTTGTTTTGAATTCAAGAAGATCGACGATTTTCGGAGCCAAGCTTTTGTTTCTTTTTAATTTTTCTTTTGTTTTGTTTTGAATTGAAGGAGACTGTGTATACCGAGTGTTTCATTGAAGCTTGAAAAAAGGCGGAGTCAAGACGGAAGGCTACACCTATTATAAAAACAAATGCAACGCAAACATTAACTTACGTTCATAACAGAAAAATTACAAATTAACGTCGACATCCTTCGTATCTTTTATATTTCTTCTTTCGGCGCCTTTCTTTTGTTATGATTTACTGACGCGTTTAAAGATTTCTGTTAGCGATAAGTAAAGCACGGATCAAAGATAACTGATGAGCTAAAAGTGTATCCTAATCCGTGCTTTAGTAATACTTTAAATGAGAGACGTCTTTGGCGGCGCTCCTAAAGCCACCGAGCTTTAGTAATTGGACACCCCCCCCATTTGCGTCTTGCCTGTTTTGTACAATTGATCATTTATTGTTTTGACTTTATTTTGCGGAAATTGTTTCTTTAATTCAAAAAAATTAAGAAAATACGATCGGAACTTGTCATTATTTCGATTTTTTTATTGTCTTGAGAACAAAACTCATCGTGACTTTGATTGTCTTTTGTTTTCTTTTCCTTCTTTTAATCTCTCTCTATTTTTTACTTTAAATTTAACTTTTTCTTAATTGATTTAATTTCTCTTCTTTGATTTTATTCTCGGTTTTGTTTCTTAAAATTGAAAAGGAAATTTTTAATCAAAATTGCTCGGCGCTTAGAAGTCTTTGTTTTGTTGAATTTATTCGTTTGTTAATTCTTTTGTTTTGTTAACTTTTTTATTTCATTGTTGTTTTCAGATTAATTATTGACGATTTTTTTTGTTGTTTCGTTCTTGTTTCTCAATAATTGTTCCTTTAATTAATTAATTTTTTACTCTAATAATGATTTCTGTTTTTATGTCCATTTATGCAATTTCTTTTTTGTTACGTTTTCGTTTTAAAAATTATCGACAGATTAATTGTCTTTTGAGGGTTTTTTTGACTATCAGTAGTCAATTGTTTTATTTCTTTTGGACTATCATTGTCATTTGTTTTATTCCCTTTTTTATTTACTACAAACCTGACTCATTTTCGTTTCTGCTTCATTACTTTAATTTCTAAAATCAAGACGAATTTAATTTAATGTTGCAAACGCTCAAAATCCTCTGTCAACTTATTATTTTTTTTTGTTAATTCATTTGTTCTTTTAATTATTTTTTGTTAATTTATTTGTTCTGTCATTTTTTTTTAGTTTTTCTTAGTTTAAAAATATTGCATTTTTCGCTTTTATTTCGTTTGTCAACGAGTTGATCGTCTTTGTGTTTTTCTTTTTGTTTTTTCACACTTGCAGTTCAATTGTAACAAAAACTCGCCCTGAAAAACAAAAACAAACACAAACAAAATGCGATCGATCTAATAAAGAACCTCAACGCCAAAATAAAAAAATAAAAGAAAACCATCGATATTATGACGACTTTTCGATTGGCAAACAACATTTTTTTAAACAAGCGGCTCCGAGACAAAAATAAAAGATAATCGATTTTAAAACAAAAGCCGATCAGATCTAAGATGAAAGCCCATCGATTCAAACGCAAAGCGATCAATTTTAAACTGTATCTACAGTCTGTCTTAACACGATCATTTAAATTATGACTGGATTAAGGACTTTTAAATCTAGGTATTCAAAAGCTAATCGATTTTATCGATTTTAAAAACAAATGCCAATCGACTTAAAACAAATGCCCAATCGATTTAAAAACGAGCGTCAAGAGATTTGACACTAAAGGCAACTGAATTCTGATCGACTTCAGAATACAACTTCGATGACAAAAACTTCTTTTTATTTTTCGCAAAATTTTAACAAAAAACAAAAGATAATCGATTTTAAAACAAAAGCCAATTAAGCTCTAAAATAAAAGCTCATCGGCAGGTCTAAAATGAAAGTCCATCGATTCAAAAGCAAAGCGATCAATTTGAAACTGCATCTACAGTCTGTCTGTCTGACACGATCATTTAAATTGTGACTGGATTAAGGACTTTAAAATCCACGCATTCAAAAGCCAATCGATTTTATCGATTTTAAAAATAAATGCCAATCGACTTAAAACAAATGCCCAATCGATTTCAAAACAAGCGCCAATAGATTCGACACTAAATCTAACTAAATTCTGATCGACTTCAAAATCCAACTTCGATGACAGAAACTTGTTTTTATTTTTCACAAAATTTTAACAAGAAACAAAAGACAATCGATTTTAAAACTGAATCCAACTGTTGTTTAAAACTAATCGGTTTGTTTCAATGCAAAGTCTCAATACAGACGACGGTTTTCTAAAGAGCATCTTTCAGACAATTTCAAAGACAATTAATAAACAAAAACAAAAGATAATCGATTTTAAAACAAAAGCCAATTAAGCTCTAAAATGAAAGCTCATCGGCAGGTCTAAAATGAAAGTCCATCGATTCAAAAAAAAAGCAAAGCGATCAATTTCAAACTCTAACTACAGTCTGTATAAACGCGATAGTTCAGATTACGAATGGTTTAAGGACTTTAAAATCCAGATACAAAATCTAATCGATTTTAAAAATAAATGCCAATCGATTTAAAACAAACGCCCGAACAATTTTAAGGCGAACGTCCACGGATTTGACACTAACGGCAACTGAATTCTGAATGACTTCAGAATACAACTACGACGATAAAAGTTTATTTTTATTTTGCACGACATTTTGACGTTACAAAAACAAAAGATAATCGATTTTTAAAACAGGTCTAAAACAAAAGCCTACCGATTCAAAAACATGGTCCCATGCACCGAACATTTAAGCCGAGTTTAAGTTTGAGTGACTTTTGAAGTTTATATGAGCATTTAACTTGTGATTGGTTTAAGAACTTTAAAATCCAGATACAAAATCCAATCGATTTTAAAAACAAATGCCAATCGATTTAAAACAAAAGCCCAAACAATTTCAAAGCGAGCGCCTACGGATTTGAACGGAATTCTGATTGGCTTCATTCCGAATACAACTTCGATGATAAAAGTTTATTTTTATTTTGCACGACATTTTGACGTTTCAAAAACAAAAGATAATCGATTTTAAAACAGGTCTAAAACAAAAGCCTACCGATTCATAAGCACGGTCGTATCCACCGAACATTTAAACCGAGTTTAAGTTTGAGTTACTTTTGAAGTTTAAATGAGCATTTAACTTATGACTGGTTTAAGAACTTTAAAATCCAGATACAAAATCTAATCGATTTTGAAAACAAATGCCAATCGATTTAAAACAAAAGCCCAAACAATTTCAAAGCGAGCGCCTACGGATTTGAACGGAATTCTGATTGGCTTCATTCAGAATACAACTTCGATGATAAAAGTTTATTTTTATTTTGCACGACATTTTGACGTTTCAAAAACAAAAGATAATCGATTTTAAAACAGGTCTAAAACAAAAGCCTACCGATTCATAAGCACGGTCGTATCCACCGAACATTTAAACCGAGTTTAAGTTTGAGTGACTTTTGAAGTTTAAATGAGCATTTAACTTAGGACTGATTTAAGAACTTTAAAATCCAGATACAAAATCTAATCGATTTTGAAAACAAATGCCAATCGATTTAAAACAAATGCCCGAACAATTTTAAAGCGAGCCCCAATGTATTTGAGACTGAAGACAACCGAATCCTGACTGACTTCAGAATACAACTTCGATGACAAAAGTTTATTTTTATTTTGCGCAACATTTTGACGTTTCAAAAACAAAAGATAATCGATTTTAAAAGAGGTCTAAAACAAAAACCATCGATTCAAAAACAAAGAGATCAATTTACCGTCTTATGGGCGTATGGCACTGAACACTTAATTCGATTGACGTTTATAATATGATATTTGAAGTTCAAACGATCATTTCAATTATGACTGGTTTAAGGACTTTGAAATCCAGAACAAAAGCTAATCGATTTTAAGACTTGGAGGCATCCGTGGTCGTTGCCCATCTTCTGGCTTCCGCGTCCTCGCAGACAAGAAAGAAGAATCTTGATGGGACTCGGTACAAACGGAATTCAATAAAAGAAAGAAGAAGTTGAAGAGCAGAAAGAGTTATGAGGGGAGGGGCGTCCAAAGAAGATTTGAAAGTCTTCATCTAAGCTCTTTGGGTAAAAATCGAGAACTAGAACAGTTTGCTTCCTGAGGCAGAAATGATACTACATCATCAAATAAATTGTGATTTTCATTTTAATCTCTCGTGTTATGCCTTGATGGTTCATGGTCCATAAAATTCCAACTTCTGACGTGCAGACCTTTCCATTTTATTATCATCGATGTATTCGGTATTCAGAGAGGTCCCGGTTGAAAGAGCACGCGAGAATCACTGCGTAATTGAGTGGTGGTGAAGAGGCCATATGGCCACATCCATACACACACTACACATATTCACCGTGTCTCCCCTTCCCCCCCATCGTATCACTGAAGAGCGCCGAATAATCATACGTCCCTCGGTCTCATCAAAAGGTTCCGATGCTGACCTCGATAATAAAATGTTTGCGCCAGTTTGGGATCGCAGTCGGCATTCGCCCTGATTAGGATTTACTTGTTTGCTCAGCACTGACATTTTAATGAGTATTGGTTCGCGGATAAATAAAAAAGAATTTTATCATTAGCGCGTCGCGTTAAGTCCTCCTCGTGTGCGGCTATTTCGAGAGCGCTCGCGTGGATGTAATCGAAGCTTTTGGCGAATTGGAAATGATTTTCGAAAATCTGTTTTTTTTTTATCTCCTCTTTGACGTCTGCCTACAAAAGGACCTACCTATTATCACAATTTCATCACAAATCTCTTAATACCTTCAATCAACAGTAACTACTCTACCAATAACATTCCTATTTGATTACGGATTATGGGAAAAAATGGGAAATCACTGACTCTCGCGGTCATCTACGAACCCTATCAATAAATTTTCCCAAAAAATCATCGTTTAAAAGGAAGCCACTTCATCAACTGTTCTATGGACAAAAGAAGTATCATAGGTGACAGGTCTAAAGGCATCAATTAACCAGCCAGCTTCAGTTTTTTTTCCAATCGCACGGTACATGTTCTTCCATAATCCAGAAAATTTATTTAATCAACTACTTCCTTTTTACTTTTCAATCTTGATACAAAATTCTTTTGTAGAAAAAGCAAGCATACAGGACACAATGGGTTTAATAGCTCATTTACAACCCGCATCATTTGCCACAATAATAAGCCGCCGATTGCATACGAATTTTAACACATGTCTCTTTAGAATCCAACACTAATGACAACCTGCACCAAACTGAACCTTACCGCCGAGTTGTTTTAGGGGCCCCCGATTAATTCCCTTGGTCCTAATGGGAAAGATACCCGCACTTCGATCATGATCTTGAACTTTCAATAACCCCTTGCCGAGATAGTTACATGTCTATTGTTTCCAGACGTTTTTAAAGAGACGCATTGTCTTTCCTTCGCCGTTCGTTATTGTACCCTCCTCTCGAGTACGAACGATGAGAGCTGTTGTATCATGAGAAAGATCGTTGAAGAGATTGAATTACGTTGCGACAATTATGGGAAGGATTTGAAAATAGAACGGAGCCGAAAATAGCCCGGGTCGTTTATGTAAATCATTCCCGATCCGGTTGCGTCAGCAATTACCTCCACGACCTTTCTGAAACGCTTTTGAATCGTTTCGTTTCACTTTGAAAAGTACTTGGCACGTTCGTAGAAGGGAGTCGTTTTTTTTTCTCTCGTTAGCCTCAACCATAAAAGGAAAACAAATTACAAAAAGAAAACTTCTCGATTTAAAGAATAGGAAAAAAATCCAAGTTTCGAAAGAGATCAAAGCTTCCAAGGTCGCTTGAGATAGGGAAAAATTGAATTAGTTGAAGCGAAAGAAGAAAAATCGTTTTCAAATCGATTGGCATTTGTTTTCAAAATCGATTGGCTTTTGTTTCTGGATTTTAAAGCCCTTAAACAAATCGCAACTTCAATTATCGCGTTAAGACGAAACGATCATTTAAAAGCCAGTCAATTGTCTATGAGACTTTGAATTGAAACAGATTGCATTAAATTTTTTTAAATTGATTTTCGTTTTAAAATCGATCGTCCTTTGTTTTCGCTGTCGCTTTTGAGTCGTTGTCGGGCATTCTACGAATGTCGTCGTCTGTGAAATTTTATTGATTTTGGGACGAAACTGGGCCATACTGTTTAAAATTGACGTTTCATTACCTTGGATCGTCGAGCTTTTGTTTCAGAATCGATTGTCTTTTGTTTGTTTGTTATTCGGTACTTTGGATCGTCGAGCTTTTGTTTCAGAATCGATCGTCTTTTGTTTGTTTGTTACAAAAATTGTTGCTGAATTACAAACTATCATCTGCGTGAGTTTGTGTCGATGTCACCAACCGGCGTTTGTTTGGAAATCGATTGCCTTTTTTTCTTTTTGTGTCTTTTGTTTTACGAATCGATTGGCTTTTATTTTAAATCGATTGGCATTTGTTTATACCTATTCCCGCCGCTCGATTAAAGGTATTAATTTTATCGACTTTGCATACTTGTTTTCTGTTTCGAAGTCGATTATCTTATGTTTCAAAATCGATTGTCTTTTGTTTATTTGATACAAAAATTGTCGCTGAATTACAAGCTACTGTCTGCGTGAGTTTGTGTCAATGTCAGCAACTGGCATTTGTTTGGAAATCGATTGCCTTTTTTTCTTTTTGTGTCTTTTGTTTTACGAATCGATTGGCTTTTATTTTAAATCGATTGGCATTTGTTTATACCTATTCCCGCCGCTCGATTAAAGGTATTAATTTTATCGACTTTGCATACTTGTTTTCTGTTTCGAAGTCGATTATCTTATGTTTCAAAATCGATTGTCTTTTGTTTATTTGATACAAAAATTGTCGCTGAATTACAAGCTACTGTCTGCGTGAGTTTGTGTCAATGTCAGCAACTGGCATTTGTTTGGAAATCGATTGCCTTTTTTCTTTTTGTGTCTTTTGTTTTACGAATCGATTGGCTTTTATTTTAAATCGATTGGCATTTGTTTATACCTATTCCCGCCGCTCGATTAAAGGCATTAATTTTATCGACTTTGCATACTTGTTTTCCGTTTCGAAGTCGATTGTCTTATGTTTCAAAATCGATTGTCTTTTGTTTATTTGTTACAAAAATTGTCGCTGAATTACAAACTACTGTCTGCGTGAGTTTGTGTCGATGTCAGCAACTGGCGTTTGTTTGGAAATCGATTGCCTTTTTTTCTTTTTGTGTCTTTTGTTTTACGAATCGAATGGCTTTTATTTTAAATCGATTGGCTTTTGTTTTCAACTATTCCCGCCGCTCGATTAAAGGCATTAATTTTATCGACTTTGCATACTTGTTTTCTGTTTCGAAGTCGATTGATTATCTTACGTTTCAAAATCGATTGTCTTATGTTTCAAAATCGATTGTCTTTTGTTTATTTGTAACAAAAATTGTCGCTGAATTACAAATTATTGTCTGCGTGAGTTTGTGTCATTGTCACCAACTGGCGTTTGTTTGTTTGTTTCTTTTTGTGTCTTTTGTTTTACGAATCGATTGGCTTTTATTTTAAATCGATTGGCTTTTGTTTTTAACTATTTCCACCACTCGATTAAAGGCATTAATTTTATCGACTCTGCATATAGAAGCGCGAACTCCACTGGCAATTTATTGCCGTTGCAAACCCACTTGTTTTCTGTTTCGAAGTCGACTATCTTATGTTTCAAAATCGATTGTCTTTTGTTTGTTTTAAAAATTGCCACTAAGTTAAAATTTACTGTCTGCGTGAATTCGTGTCGGTCATCAGTTGTTGCTCGCTCCCAATCACCGACTGGCGTTCGTTTTGAAGTCTATCGCCCTTCATTTTTGTCTTTTGTTTTGCAAACCAATTGGCTTTTATTTTGAATCGATTGGCTTTTATTTTGAATCGATTGGCTTTTGTTTTCGACTATTCGCGTCACTCGATTAAAAAGGCGTTACTTTTGAATTCGCATCGACTTTGTATCGGGCAGTTTGTTGCTGTTGTTCCAAACCAATCGGTTTTCATTTCGAAATCGATCTTCTTTTGTTTCTGGACGTTAAAATCTCTAGTACTCTGGAGCGCTGAGCTTTTGTTTAAGAAGCAACTGTCTTTTATTTGTTTTAAAAACTGTCACTAGGTTATTGTTTGCGTGAATTCGTGAACCACGTGACGCGTGTTTGTTTTGAAATCGATCGCCCTTCATTTTTGTCTTTTGTTTTCCGAACCGATTGGCTTTTGTTTTGAATCGATTGGCTTTTGTTTCTGACTAATCGCGTTACTTTTGAATTTGCATCGACCTTGCATCGGCCAGTTTGTTGCTGTTGTTTCAAAGCAGTCGGTTTTTATTTCGAAATCGATCGTTTTTTGTTTCTGGACGTTAAAATCTCTAGTACTTTGGAGCGCTTTGCTTTTATTTCAGAAGCGATTGTCTTTTGTTTGTTTTAAAAATTGTCGCCAAATTAAAAGTTGTTGTCTGCGTGAATTCGTGTTCGACATCACAACCTTCGACGGGTGTTTGTTTTGAAATCGATCGCTCTTCAATTTTGTCTTTTGTTTTACGAATCGATTGTGGCTTTTGTTTTGAATCGATTGGCTTTTGTTTCTGACTATTCGCGTCACTCGATTAAAAAGGCGTTACTTTTGAATCTGCATCGACTTTGTATCGGACAGTTTGTTGCTGTTGTTCCAAACCAATCGGTTTTCATTTCGAAATCGATCTTCTTTTGTTTCTGGACGTTGAAATCTCTAGTACTCTGGAGCGCTGAGCTTTTGTTTCAGAAGCAACTGTCTTTTATTTGTTTTAAAAACCGTCACTAAGTTATTGTTTGCGTGAATTCGTGAACCACCGACGGGTGTTTGTTTTGAAATCGATCGCCCTTCATTTTTGTCTTTTGTTTTCCGAACCGATTGGCTTTTGTTTTGAATCGATTGGCTTTTGTTTCTGACTATTCGCGTCACTCGATTAAAAAGGCGTTACTTTTGAATCTGCATCGACTTTGCGTCGGGCAAAGCAATCGGTTTTTATTTCGAAATCGATTGTTTTTTGTTTCTGGACGTTAAAATCTCAAGTATTTTGGAGCGCTGAGCTTTTGTTTCAGAAGCGACTGTCCTTTGTTTGTTTTAAAAATTATTGCTAAGTTAAAAGTTGTCGTCTGTGTCCGACATCACAATCTTCGACGGGTGTTTGTTTTGAAATCGGTCCCCCTTCAGTTTTGTCTTTTGTTTTACGAACCAATTCGCTTTTGTTTTGAATCGATTGGCTTTTGTTTTGAATGGATTGGCTTTTGTTTTGAATCGATTGGCTTTTGTTTCTGGATATTAAAATCTTTCACGCAACGAAAAGTCGTTGCCTGCGAAATGTCTCGCGTCGTTTAAAGCTGGCACTTTCGTTTGTTTGTTTCATAAGTAATCGATTCGTTTTTGTTTTAACATCGTGTACTTATCTTTTGGATCGTTGAGCTTTCGTTTCGAAATCGATCGACTTTCGTTGGTTTGTTTCAAAAGTTGTCGCCGAGTTAGAAGTTGTCGTCTGCGTGAGCTTGTTTGTGTCCGACGTCAGTTGTTTCTTGTATCCAACGATCGACTGTCGTTTGTTTTGAAATCGATCGCCCTTCAATTTTGTCTTTTGTTCTGCCAACCGATTGGCTTTTGTTTTAAATCGATTTCCGACTACTCCCGCCACTCGATTAAGAGGCGAAATTTTGTCGACTTTGCGTCGGGCGGTTTGTTGCTGTTGTTTCGAACCAATCGGGTTTTTATTTCGGAAGCGATCGTCTTTTGTTTCTAGATGTCAGAGTCTCTGACGCATTGAGACGTCATTGCTTGCGATTAAACTCGCAATGAAACAACAGACTGCGTCGTCGTTCAAAACCGACGCTTTCGTTCGCTTGTTTCAAAGCAATCGATTCGTTTTTGTTTTTTAAAAGTCGTGCGACTTTTGTTTGTGAATGTTTTAAATGTCATCATCGCACGTTTAAAACTTGCCGTGCGCGAAACTCCTCTAACGACTTTTAATCGAAAACAATCGTGTTGTTTAAAATATCGACATTTTTTCCCGTCTCCTATTGAATCAGTAATAATTAAGTGCGTTTTATTTTAAAATCGATTACCTTTTGTTTTTCTCTTTGTTTAAAAAAATCTGTTATCGTTTCAACCGGATTTATTTGAGGTCGAAATGAACATTTCGATTTACTGGTTTGTTTCGTGTCGGATTTTGTTTTAGACCGATCGGCGATAGGCTTTTGTCTCAAAAGCGATTGCTTTTTGTTTACAGGCGTCAAAAGCAGATGGCCGTTTACTCGTTTCTTTTTTCCTAATTGAATTCTTCTTGGGATTTTATCTTATGTTGACGTTTTTCGTTTAATTCCTGCGGGCTCGGTTTCTGGCGGCGGCTTTTGTTTCAAGAACGATCGTCTTTTGTTTTTGGATGTTGAAATCCGACGTTTTCATTTGTTTTTCGTTGAATTTTGTTTTGGAGCAATTGATTGGCAGCTGCTTTAATTTTTTTGTTTATGGGTTTTTGTTGTAAATTTCGATTACTTTTGCTGGATTTGTTTTCAGATCTTGAAATTCGTTTCATTTTATTTTATTTTAATTTGAAAGCCTTTTACGTAAAAGTCAACTTATCACTGAAATCAAACGCACCGCTTATTGTCTTTTGATGCAACTTTGCAACGAAACAAAATTATCTCGTCTAAAACGGACGTCCTCGCTTGTTTCCTCGTTGGATTTTGTTTCGAAGCAACCGATTGGCTGCGCCGAAACAAAATTGTGCCATTTCCTGAACGGATTCCGAACGAGCTTTGAAAGACCCACGACTTAGTGAATTGCCTTCCTTCACTTCCTTCCAGCACCATCAGGATTATGTGAAGACCAATTAACGCTTCTAATAAAAAGTAGAAGTTGTAGGTTGGAGTAGTTCGATGGCAAGAACCAGTTAAGGTGACCAAGACCAAACCTTCTACCAGTTGATGGTTTTTGAACGGCCTTCTGAAAAATGGTCTTCGTTTTGCCAATTTTTTTAAGAGTCTTGGGGGTTTCGAGTGGAAAACGAAGAAGCCATCATCAACTTCTTTCAAATCTTCAAAGTCTTTGCCTTTATATTTGGTGTTTGGAGGGAGGGGGGGCTTCATTTCCTTCGTTATTTTAGAGCATTCATCATTTATTTTTGGATATCTCGCCCTAACCGAGTTACCTTTTTTTAGAAAACGAAAAATTGGGATTACAGAGAGTGGAAGGAACTCAGGACTTCCAAGAGGAACAGAGAATCTTTAAAAAGGACCCAAAGCATTTTGATATTACCATTTACACTTCCTTTCCGCCCCTATTTTCTATTCCCAAGAAATGGTGGAGGAAGGAAAACTATGCGATGGCTTTCCATCATTTCAATTTAACGTCTACTACAGCGGACCTTACGCAAAAGAGGAGTGTTCTTTAGAGATCTCGTCCTAAGCGAGTCGCCTTCTTTTAGAAAACGAAAAAATGGAATTACAGAGAATGGAAGGAACTCAGGAAATATAGACTTCTAAGAGGAACAGAGAATTTTTAAAAAGGAGCCAAAGCAATTTGATATTACCATTTCCATTTACTTTCAGCCCCTATTTTCTATCCCTAAAAAAATGATAGAGGAAAGAAAACCATGCGGTGGCTCTCCATCGTTTCAATTTAACGTCTTCTACACCGGACCTTACGCAAGAGAGGAGTAGTCTTCAGATATCTCATCCTAAACGAGTTGCCTTCTTTTAGAAAACGAAAAAATGGGATTACAGAGCATGGAAGGAACTCAGGACTTCCAAGAGGAGCGGAGAATCTTTAAAAAGGAGCCAAAGCATTTTGATATTACCATTTGCGTTTCCTTTCAGCCCCTATTTTCTCTCCCCAAGAAATGATGGAGGAAGGAAGACTACATACGATGGCTCTCCACCATTTCAATTTAACGTCTACTATAGAGGATCTTACGCAAGAGAAGAGTGGTCTTCAGTCCTAAGCGAGTTGCCTTCTTTTGGAAAATGAAAAACTGAGTTTACAGAAAATAGAAGCGACTCAGGACTTGCAAGAAATGATGGAGGGAGGAAGACCATACGTTGGCTTTCCACCATTTCAATTTAACGTCTACTAGAACGAACCCTACGCAAGAGAGGAGTGGTCTTCAGATGTCTCGTCCTAAACGAGTTGCCTTCTTTTGGAAAACGAAAAACTGGGTTTACAGAAAATGGAAAGGACTCAGGACTTCCAAAAAATGATGGAGGGAGAAAGACGGTACGTTGGCTTTCCACCATTTCAATTTAATGTCTTCTACAGCGGACCTTACGCAAGAGAGGGCGGATGAACTCAAATCGAATTGATTTTGAAATGTCACGTCCAGCAACAAGTCGAAGAGGTTTCTTTAGACGTTCATGAGACACGACGAACTTGAGTGGAACGAAGGAACTGACGTCTTCCAAAGAACGAAAGTTGGTCGACTCTGAAAGCGTCGTCCAAATTCATTTCTTGTAGCCCATTTGATATGGATGACAAGGAACCCCTCGCCATTTTAAGAAACTTCGTTTTCAAAAAGAAAATTCCAGAAATATTTTTTTAACAACCATAATAAATAGTAACTTTTGGATTTGCTAACTTGGCAATTCTTTTTTTTTTATCAGAGATGATCACCAATCGAAACTTTTAAACATTTTTCCGCTTATTTTAGCATCCACTACGTACTGCGATGCTTGAAACGTAGACTCCTTAAAGAAACAGATTTTTTTGACACCTCAGCGCCCATCCCTATTAACGGACGGCCTGTATATAAGAAATACAAACATCAAAGGTTAATGCTTTAAAGAAAATGACATGAAATAAACTGCTGGATCCTTTTTATAGGTTTACAAATTAAACAGAGAACTGTATCGTATTATATTCAGAAAAAAATTTAAAAAAAATCTTGTGCAGGCGTTTTATTTTTCTTTTATTAATGCACTCGTCGCGTAGTCCTTGCAAGGATAATGAAAGGCAACGTGCAGGTACACCCGATGTTGTTGTTACGTACAACGTCCGCCCACTCGCTATTACCAAACGAGTACAAACAAGAGAATCTCGTGACCGAAGTAATTATAATACCAGAGATTCGAGTAATTCAATTGCAATTCACTTAACTCCATCCAGAACCTTTAATATTTGCGCTTAATAAACATAAATTTCGTTTACCGCCCCCGCGAGGCTGTAATTTGCCGCCGTCCTTTAAAATCCCGCTCCTCGTCCTTTGTGATAGGTACACCGCTTGCATTTAAACAAACCCTTTGATAACATAATTTATTTGAATTATTTGATTGTCTACATTTTTACAAACCACACCTGTCCTCGTCCTTGTACAAAGTCTTATCTCCTCGAGCACAAGTTGTTCCCCATCTTACGTGGCACGCTTTTGTGACGTCAGTTCATTGAAGAAATTCTAAAGACGTCGTCGACCCCCTTTTCGATTTCCTTTCACAGGTGTCCCTGGCAACGTAGGTACAGTTATTTTTTTGCCCTTCATTTAACAGGAATTAATAAACTTTAGCCGGCCCGCTTGGGGGATGATTATTTGTTAAAGCGAAACTCGTCCTGTCGTGTTTCTGATCCCAATCCCAATCCCGATCAAAGAACGCGTAATTTTTTTTTTTGCAGGTAACAGACATGCTGCTGCATCGTACATTAGCATATTTATGGTTCGTACAATGGAAATATGTTCATGTGTATAGGTGACACGTAAGCAGGGCATACGTCACGGCATGTGTGCGTTACAGAGGGGTGGAACCCTCGCAGCTGTCGGGCACGTGGACCCCGCCGCAGGGCCTCCTGATAGAGCCCAAACACCTGGCCTCATCATCCTCTGATTGCAAATAATACTTTTTATGTGCCTTGGCAACTAAGTTTGAATACAATCGACGATCAAATACAATAGCAGCAACCCATGCCGGTTGTTTATTAAAAAAAAAAAAAAGGCGCTGTCAAAAATTTGATGGCGCACAAATCAGCCTCAAATGACCTCAAATCGGCCGACAAGGGCAAGAATGTCACCAAATTGGAGTTCTTCATATTTCTACCGTTCAATCCGTACTGGGAGGTATTCCTCAACATGACCGTCTTTATTAACTTCGTCATGAACTGGTACATCGTTTGCTTCAACTTCGATTTCATCGACTTTTACCAGCTACTGTATTACTTCTTTGAAATCGTTTATTTCATGGACACCGTCGCTACGATACTTCATAGGTGAGTGCGTCTCATTTGGGTTTTCTTCTTAAATCCTCTTCTATCTGCGTCGAGGCCTTTGATCGATCTATTTTTGCTTGTTGTTCTTTGACCCATCATTATCTTCTTCTTATTTCCTTCCTATCTTTCCCAGCCTCAACGATGTCCCATCAGCACTTTTGCCTCCAGCTTCATAGGCGAGTGAACTTGAAGCTTCAAGGTCTTCTTTCGGTGCTTTTGTAATTGCGCTCTCCCTTGCCCAATCCACTGCGTACCTTTTTGATCGTCATTTCCTAGCTTTGCTTGGTCTTCTCTGACCCATCATCATCTTCTTCTTCTTATTTCCTTCCTTTCCCGGCCTCAACTATGTCGCATCAGTGATTATGCCACCAGCTTCATAGGTGAGTGAACTTGAAGCGCTTCAAGGCCTCCAGCTTCATAGGTGAGTGAACTTGAAGCTTCAAGGTCTTCTTATGTTGCTTTTGCAATTGCGCTCTCCCTTGCCCAATCCATTACGTAACTTTTTGATCGCCATTTCCTAGCTTTGCTTGTTCTTCTCTGACCCATCATCATCTTCTTCTTCTTATTTCCTTCCTTTCCCGGCCTCAACGATGTCCCATCAGTGATTATGCCAGCAGCTTCATAGGTGAGTGAACTTGAAGCGCTTCAAGGCCTCCAGCTTCATAGGTGATTGAACTTGAAGCTTCAAGGTCTTCTTTCGGTGCTTTTGTAATTGCGCTCTCCCTTGCCCATCCATTACGTAACTTTTTGATCGCCATTTCCTAGCTTTGCTTGTTCTTCTCTGATCCATCATCATCTTCTTCTTATTTCCTTCCTTTCCCGGCCTCAACTATGTCGCATCAGTGATTATGCCACCAGCTTCATAGGTGAGTGAACTTGAAGCTTCAAGATCTTCTTTCGGCGCTTTTGTAATTGCACTCTCCCTTGCCCAATCCATTACGTAACTTTTTGATCACCATTTCCTAGCTTTGCTTGGTCTTCTCTGGCCCATCATCATCTTCTTCTTCCTTTTTCCTTCCTTTCGCGGCTTCAACTATGTCCCATCAGTAATTATGCCAGCAGCTTCGTAGGTGAGTGAACTTGAAGCGCTTCAAGGCCTCCAGCTTCATAGGCGAGTGAACTTGAAGCTTCAAGGTCTTCTTTCGGTGCTTTTGTAATTGCGCTCTCCCTTGCCCAATCCACTGCGTACCTTTTTGATCGTCATTTCCTAGCTTTGCTTGGTCTTCTCTGGTCCATCATCATCTTCTTCTTCCTTTTTCCTTCCTTTCCCGGCTTCAACTATGTCCCATCAGTAATTATGCCAGCAGCTTCGTAGGTGAGTGAACTTGAAGCGCTTCAAGGCCTCCAGCTTCATAGGTGAGTGAACTTGAAGTTTCAAGGTCTTCTTTCGGTGCTCTTCCTTGCCCAATTCATTACCTAACTTTTTGATCGCCATTTCCTAGCTTTGCTTGTTCTTCTCTGATCCATCATCATCTTCTTCTTATTTCCTTCCCTTTCCGGCCTCAACGATGTCCCATCAGTGATTATGCCACCAGCTTCGTAGGTGAGTGGACTTGAAGCACTTCAAGGCCTCCAGCTTCATAGGTGAGTGAACTTGAAGCTTCAAGGTCTTCTTTCGGTGCTTTTGTAATTGCGCTCTCCCTTGTCCAATCCATTACGTAACTTTTTGATCGCCATTTCCTAGCTTTGCTCGTTCTTCTCTGATCCATCATCATCTTCTTCTTCCTTTTTCCTTCCTTTCCCGGCCTCAACGATGTCCCATCAGTGATTATGCCACCAGCTTCATAGGTGAGTGAACTTGAAGCGCTTCAAGGCCTCCAGCTTCATAGGTGAGTGAACTTGAAGCTTCAAGGTCTTCTTTGAGTGGACGAACGTCGTGGATAAGAGGTGGTCGGAGGACACCTACAAAGCCACAAGGATGGAGGAGAGAAACCCCCTGGAGGTCTTCCCGGAAGAGGTACAGGTCGTTTTCATCGACGAGTCGGACCTAGAACTTTCTGCTGCCCACACGAAAGCGTACAAGGAGAGGTTCCCGGAGCTGGCGAAGGCGACGGGCAATTTCGAGGAGCTGGAACAAACCAACAGGATCCGCCACAGGGAGGCGCAAGGGAAGACCGTCAGGAAGGCCGAACCAGACGGTTCGGTGGAAAAGCTGTGGGATTCCTTAAAGCAGCTGAGGCTCGAAACCGTGGAGGACCAGCGCTTTTCCTTGCCCAATCCATCAACGCCACTTCCTAGCCTTGCTCGTTCTTCCCTAATCCAATTCTTCTTCTAATTTCCATCCATCTGCTTCTTCCCAATAAAATGGGATTCATCCTGCGCTTCGCTTTCCGATGTGATTAAAACCAATTTGGATTTCGTCCAGACGAAAAGCCTCGATCAGAAAACGCAAACACTTCGAACCGAAGAGTCTACCGGCGATAGTCATCAACACCTTAACGCTGCTCCCGCTCTACGAATTCTACTACTTCATGCAGGCGTACAAGTGGAAGTTCGAACCCATCAAGAACTACACCACCTTGAAGTGCATCCCCCGATTGATCCGCTTGGTCTCGTACCTGAACAAGCGGACGAACGACGTGTCGTCGAAGACGATCATCAGCATCGTAATCCGACATTTGGCGCGGGTGATCCTGATCACGGCCGTCTTCTCCGCAGCGTGGTACTGGATGGGGTGCTGGAAGTGCACCAGGTTAAACTGGACCGTGTACCTGGACCAGCACGATTTCGACCCGGCGAACCCGGCCCACTGGGCCACGATTTGCTACTACGTCGTGACGAGTTTCATCGGCCACAGCGCAATTGGTAGGTCCTCCCGTTCTCGGCTTCTTAGAATAACCCTCTTTTAGGTCACATATATGCGTACACCGGAGAGGAATTGGTCTTCACCCTGTTCATGATGTACACGGGGTTCATGTTGCACTCGATGATATTCTTCGGCGAGTTGGCCGCCGGGTTCCTCTGCCACTACCGAAACCAAAGCCAATTCACCGTGCGCTTGAATAAGATCGTGTACCTCATGAACGACTGGGGCGTCGACGGGACCGTCCAGAAGAACACCATCGAGTACTACAACGCGTTCTGGGAGAAACGCGCGGGGATAAGGGGCATGCCCCGGATTTTCTATAACCTACCCCCATCCATGTGCAAGGAGGTGACGATGGATATTTTCTGGGAGGCGCTGAGGCACTCGCACATCTTCGTCGGGGCGGACACGGCCTTCAAGCGATCCATCAGCATGGCCATGAGGAACGAGTTTCTTCTTCCAGGGGATTACCTATTTCGGGCGAACGGGCTCAAAACGAAACTCGTCTTCATAGTATCCGGAGTCATACAGGTAGAGTCGAATTCAATCGCCCAAATAGTGGTGCAAACCGCTTTGCAGGTACTCTCAGAGGAGGATGACGAGTCTCCAATTCTGTCATTCTCAAGTGGAACCGTCTTGAGCGAAACCGCTTGCCTTGTCCCGACGATTTGCCAGGCGAACGTGAAGACCGCCACCTACTGCGAGCTGCAGACTCTGGAACTAACGAGCCTCTTCAAAGTCGTCCGGGACAACCGCGGGATGAACCGTTACCTCCTGAACTGTTTGAAAGAGCGAATCCAAGACGCCCGGGCCAATTTGAACTACCTGGTGCGTTACAAGGAGCACCTCACCCACAAAGGAAAATACAGCACGCCGATTAAATTACTGAAGCAACAATGGCGGAACATCTTCGCGCTGCATACCGCGAAGAAAATCGACGAGAACCTATGGAAGAAACTGAGAAAGACCTACTGCTCGCAATACATGGATCTGCTCGTGATGAGCGAGGAATTAGAGCTAAAGACCCAGGCCATATGCCTAACGTCATCGTACCCTTTTATTATAGACCCCGACACGAGTTTCTGTCGGGCGTACGATTACATGGTCGTTTTTGTTATTTTGCTGCAAATCTTGGTAGTACCTTTCGTGGTCTACTTCACGAACCGCGTCCCCCCAAAGCTAGAAACGTACCTCGTCTTGATGGACTTCATATACATCCTGGACGTTTACATCGAATTACAAAAGGCGGTTAAAATCGAAGGGACCCTGATCGCCAACCCCAGGCGAATCGTGCTCTACCGCATCAAACAGCTCACCTTCTTCCTGGATGTGGTCGCGAGCTTCCCGTGGAGCGTAGTAATTGCATTCTTCCATTACTCTGACAAATTATTCCTGGTCAAAACCGTGAATATTTTAAAAGTGTACAAGATCTTCTCGCTGATACTAAAAAAGGAGAAGAACGTGTGGATCGACAGCGTCTACATAAGGGTGTTGAAGTACGTCGTCCTAATCATGATGTTGACGTACTTCTTGGCTTGCACGCTTTTCACGATGTCCTGCTTTCAAGGTCGCTGCAAAGAAACCGGATGGTACAAGCGCAATGGTTACGACAGCTTGGGGAAGTCAATCGCCGACTCGTTCAAAATCACCTTCCTCTATTCCACTTCGATTATCTTCGCGTTGAACCTCGACGATACGAAGTGTTACCGGCTGGATGAAATCGTGCTGCTCACGTTTGCGGTCCTCCTGGGGTACTTCCTGTATAGCTTCACCTTCGCGGAGCTAACCGCCTCAACAGCGCTGCGTTTCATGGAGATTTATTCCCACCATGACGAGGTGGTGTTCCTGAAACGCCTGATGAAGCGGAGGCTCGTGAAGAAGGACCTGCAGCAGCATCTGGTGGAGGTCATGAAATTCAACTGGCAGTTCAACGAGAGCAGCGAGATCCACGGGGAGAAAGGGATTTTGAAGGACGCGTCCGAAAAAATCAAGAGCGACATCATCGACGATAGATTCATCGCCTGCTTGAAGCTGGTGCCCCTGTTCAGCCACATCGACCTAAATCTGTTGAAGTCGCTCTCGCGACACATGAAGCGCACGATTCTACCCAAAGACGCCAGCATTTACGCCACCGAGACCATCCCCCAAAACATGTACATCATCTTGAGGGGGTACTGCGAGATGGTGTGCAATTTACCCGGCGATAAAGAACGAGGTAGGGTGCTGACTTTGAAACGCGGGGACCTCCTGGCGCCCCTCGAGTTGCTCCACAGGTTAAAAATGTTCGGCCCCGTCTACACCATAACGGCGGTGGAGGTCATGAAGATCTCCTACCACTCTTTCATCGACATACTAAAAAGTCACAGGTCGGAGTACGCCTTGGTGGGGGCCGCCCTAAAAGAGCACATGGCGTATTACCATACCGTACTGATGAGGAAGGGAAGCCGCTTGCCGCAGATGGTTTCGGTCGGACCATCGCTGGGAAAAATCAAGTCGTTCAACTACAACGCCTTTTCCGGTCGGCAACGAACGTCGGCCAAAGAACAAGACTACATGCAACCATTTCGGAAACTACGTAAGGTTTCTAATGTCCGTATTCATAATGGTTCCTTAAGGCTTCCTTCAATAAGGGACCCCTTAGAATGGGTACTGTCATCCCATATAATCCCATTCTAAGGGTTGGGTACTGTCATCTCATAAAATCCCATTCTAAGGGTTGGGTACTGTCATCCCATACAATCCCATTCTAAGGGTTCCCAGATTGAAGCGAACCTCAAGGAAGCACTATGAATACGGACACAAGTAATGCCGCCCTTAACTTATCTTGTTTAGGTCTCTGGTCTTTCATACGTTTCTTTTTATTGAGGAGGACGATAGACCCCCACGGCAAATTCTATCTGGCGTGGGAAATACAACGGGCTGTCTTGATTGTCCTTGATCTGGTAGTTTGCTGCCTTTATTTGACGATCCTCCTCAAACACAAGACGTTTGCAAACTACGCCACCATGACGTTCCGGATGCTCTGCGCCGTCGACATATACATCCGGATGCACTGCCAGTATGACAACGAGCTCGGGCTCGTCGTTACTCACCCCCTGTACACGGCCAAGCATTACTTGAAGACTTCCTTCGCGGCAGACCTCGTGGGGGCGGTACCCCTGCTTTTACTCAACATACCCGTAATCTTCGGGACGAGTAATATCCACCGAGCGAAGAACTTGTGGAGGACTCTCACGAAGCCCATCCTCATTCACCGCCTGTACAGCGGATTGAGTTACTTGGAGGAACAGCTGCATTACTCGAGGGGCGCCATCGTAATCAAAATCAAGTTCACCTTGTTAATACTGCTGATATTAGCCACGTTGGCTAACTTGGCCTTGATTTACACTTGCGAGATCAGCGAAGGCGGCATAGATTGTTCGGGAGAGAACTGGATGACGAGCTCGACCTTCAAGCAAAACCACTTTCCCTACGAGTACTTCGCGATGGCCTTCTACTTGATGAACTGCGTCTACACGAATACGTCAGTCGGCGTTTTTGGCTACCGCAAGCTTCAGGACCTCCAATGGTTCATCGTCATCAGCGTATTCCTGTGGACCTTGCGGATGTTCGTGTTGACCAAGTTCACGAGCGCAACGGTAAGTGATTTCCTTGCTTTGGACTTTGGAAAACGCTCAGCCGCTTGCAGATAGGAAGGAACATCTTCCTCTCGACGTACCAGGCGAAAATGAAGCAGTTCCTCAAGTTCGCCAAGGAAGTGAAGATGGACGAGAAATTCATCGAGGCGACCGTCAAGCACAACGAGTACGTTTGGAAGGAGACGCAGGGCATCACCATCCACCAGATAAGCAGGAGGTTCAACCTGCACACCCGCATCCGACTCATGCAGTTCTTGTACCAATCGCCGCTGAGGCTCAGCAAATTATTTCACAACGCCTCGCCCACCATGATACAGAGGGTTTCCACCGCGTTCGAGGAGGTCCACTTCACGAAAGACGCGGAGATCATACGCGTCAACGACGTCCAATCTAACGTCTACGTTGTGTATAAGGGGCAGGTGGACGTGACCATCGCCGGTATGAAGATGAGCACGTTGGGCGTCGGCGGGATCTTCGGATGCCTATCCAGGACGTACGTTACAAGGCAAACCATCGGCGTGAACGCCACCATGCACACCATCTTGCTTGCGGTGCACAGCCAGAAACTCTTCAAGATTCTAACTACTTGGGAAAGTGAATACGGAGAAGTGGTTTTAACCGATTCACAGTAGGCACTTGTTTAATATTAATCGCTTTTGAAGAACGTCCATTTTCCAGACACATCAACCTGGAATTCATGGAACCTACGGGTATGGTCGGAAGCTCCGTGCTTAGGGTGAGCTCAAGCATGCGCAGGTACTTGTATAATTGGTACGTGAAATTCGTGAGGGCCATCAACAAGCGAATAAATCGCAATAGCTTGGCCTTCGAGTACTTCGAGTATGTCTTAGATGCACACGTTTCCCCCCTGTATAGCATCGTGATCTTGATGAACGCGGGGGTTTCCGGCGGCGAAAACCTGTACAGCCGTTTCGAGTACTCGCTGTGGCTGTACTTGATCGACGTGGTCTTCCTCGTTAAGGTCTTCTTCAACTTCACCCTGTATTATATAGACCACCACACGGGGCTTTTGGAAACCGACGCGAGAGTAATCTCGGGGAGGTACGCCAGGTCCATGCTGTGGTTTGATCTTTTCACTTGCTTCCCCTTCGAGCTTTTCACGCGACATTTCATGAGCTACAGCGTCGTGGGGACACTCAACCGCAGCTTCAAGTACGTCTACCTGCACAAGTATTACAACAAGTGCCGAAATAAGCTCGCCATAAGAAAGGTGACGCTGTGGACCTTCCTGCTTTACCGATCGCTCTTCAAGCTTCACGTCATGGGATACATTTGGTTGGTTGGTTGGGCGGTAACGCGGTTGGCTCGTTCATTTTTTTTTTTTTTTTGATTTGCAGGTTCCTCATCGCTTGCTACCCACACGCTTGCAAGTTCCCTCACCCGGACAATAATTGGTTGGAGCTTAACAAAGCGCTGGTTTCCATTCTAGTGGCCTACACCTACGCCTTGAATTTGTTCACGTCGACGGGTTTAAGACTGGTGGCCCCCAGAACCACCCTGCAGTTAATGGGGTCGATCTTGATCTCATCTCTGAACCAGTATATAATCGCGACCTTGGCCAGTGGCTTTGCTAATTTGATTCTGTTTCAAACTCACATCATCTCCGCTTATAAGCACAAAATTGAAAACCTGATGACTTATCTCAAGGTAAGGAGGAACCCGGCCGAAAATAAAATAATAAAAATTATCCACTTAAAAAATAATAATAATAAAACAAAAGACAATCGATTTTACAACGTAATTTAACAGAATAAATAAATTAAAAAAAACAATTGAAAATAACGGATAAAATCTAAAAAAAAAACAATTTGAAAAGTATAGTATAGTATGGTGGCAAAACAAAGAAAATAAAATCGCGAAATGAAAAAAGAATTTCCAAATAAAACAATAAACAAATAAACAAAGAAAGTAAGAAAAACAATTGACAATCGCGATAAAAAAATAAAACTCAAAGTAATTATTGATAAACATTCGAATTCATAAAGAAAGAGAAACAAATTACGATCGCGAAATGAAAAAAGAATTCCCAAATAAAATAATGAGCAATAAACGAAGAAAGTAAGAAAAACAATTGACAATCATAATAAAATAATAAAACTCAAAAGGTATCGATAAACTTTCGAATTCACAAAGAAAAACAAAAGAGAGAAGAGAAACAAATCACCATCGCGCGAAATGAAAATAGAATTCCCAAATAAAACAATAAACAAAGAAAGTCAGAAAAACAATTGACAATCGCAATAAAAAAAAAATTAAACTCAAAAAACAAACTATTGATAAACATTGGAATTCACAAAAAAAAAACAGAAAAGAGAAACAAATCACGATCGCGAAATGAAAAAAGAATTCCGAAATAAAACAATGAACAATAAACAAATAAACAAAGGAAGTAAGAAAAACAGTTGACAATCGCGATAAAAAAATAAAACTCAAAGTAATTATTGATAAACATTCGAAATAACAAAAAAAAAAGAGAAAAAAGAAACAAATTACGATAGCGAAATGAAAAAAGAATTCCCAAATAAAACAATAAGCAATAAACCAAGGAAAATAAGAAAAACAATTGACAATCGCAATAAAAAAAAATAAAACTCAAAAATGTAATCATCGATAAACATTCGAATTCACAAAGAAAAACAAAAGAGAAAAGAGAAACAAATCACCATCGCGCGAAATGAAAAAGGAATTTCCAAATAAAACAATCAACAATAAAAAAAAAGAAAGTAACGGAAACAATTGACAATCGCGATTAAAGAATAAAACTCAAAAAGTAATTATTGATAAATATTCGAATTCACAAAAAAAAGAGAAAAAAGAAACAAATCACGATCGCGAAATGAAACTAGAATTCCCAAATAAAACAATAAACAAAAGAAAAATAATAATAATAAAAACAAAACACAATCGATTTTACAGCACAATTTAAATACAGATTAATAAATTACAAAAAAGACATTTCAAAAGAACGGTGACAAAATAAAGAATACAAAATAATACGTGATAATTGAAAAATTTAAAAAAAAAGTAAAATAAAAACAAAAGACAATCGATTTTACTACGCAATTTAACAGATTCAGAAATTTAAAAAAAATATTTGAAAAGAACTGTGACAGAACGAAAAAAATTCAAATAAAAATTCAAAAATAATCAAATAATAATATATATATAAACAAAAGACATAATTTGACAGATTAACAAATTTTAAAAAAATTAAAAGAATGAGGACGAAACAAAAAAAAGAGCAATAGAAAATACAAACAAAAATAAAATAAAAACAAAAGACAACGTGACAAAACAAAATAATAAAAAATTTTAAAATAATCTATGTGTGATGATCATGATGATGATGATGATGATGATGATGTAACTTAAAGAAATAATAAAAACAAAAGACAATCGATTTTACAACATAATTTGACAGATTAGTAAATTAAAAAAAAAAAACAATTGCAAAAGAATGATGACAAAATAAAGAAAAAGAATTAAAAACAAAAGACAACGTGACAAAACAAAATAATAAAAATTTTAAAATAATCTATGTGTGATGTAACTTAAAGAAATAATAAAAACAAAAGACAATCGATTTTACAACATAATTTGACAGATTAGTAAATTTAAAAAAAAAACAATTTCAAAAGAATGATGACAAAATAAAGAAAAATAAATAAAAACAAAAGATGATCGATTTTACAAGGTAATTTAATGGCATCTAAAAAAAAAACAATTTGAAAGGCATGGTGGCAAAACAAAGAAAATAAAATGATAAAAATTATCAAATTCAAAAATAAAACAAAAGACAATCGATTTTACAACACAATTTAATTGAATAAATAAATAAAAAAAAAACAATTGCAAAGAATTGAGACAAAACAAAGAAAATAAAATAATAAAAATTCAAAAAATAATCAAATTCAAAAAATAATAATAAAAACAAAAGATAATCGATCTTACAACACAATTTAAACATGGATTAACAAATAAGAAAAAAAAACAATTTCAATAAAAACAAAAGACAATCGATTTAATAGATTTAACAGATTAACAAATGAAAAAAAAAGTAAAAAAACATTTGAAAAATGGTGACGGAACAAAGAAAATAAAATAACAAAAATTCAAAAATAATCAAATAATAGTAATGCAAACAAATGACAATCGATTTTACAACACAATTTGACAGATTGACAAATAAAAAAGAACAATTTTAAAAGAACGAGGACGAAACAAAAAGGAACAATAGAAAATGAACAAATAAATAAAATTAAAAAAATAAATAAATAAAAACAAAAGACAGCAAGATATAGGAAAAAAAACAAAATAATAAAAATTTTAAAATAATCTATATAAGTAACTCAAATAAATGATAAAAACAAAGTACAATCGATTTTACTACGCAATTTAACAGATTCAGAAATTAAAAAAAAATATTTGAAAAGAACTGTGACAGAACGAAAAAAATTCAAATAAAAATTCAAAAATAATCAAATAATAATATATATAAACAAAAGACAATCAATTTTACGACATACTTTGACAGATTAACAAATTTTAAAAAAATTAAAAGAATGAGGACGAAACAAAAAAAAGAGCAATAGAAAATGCAAACAAAAATAAAATAAAAACAAAAGACAACGTGACAAAACAAAATAATAAAAAATTTTAAAATAATCTATGTGTGATGTAACTTAAAGAATTAATAAAAACAAAAGACAATCGATTTTACAACATAATTTGACAGATTAGTAGATTAAAAAAAAACAATTGCAAAAGAATGATGACAAAATAAAGAAAAAGAATTAAAAACAAAAGACAACGTGACAAAACAAAATAATAAAATTTTTAAAATAATCTATGTGTGATGTAACTTAAAGAAATAATAAAAACAAAAGACAATCGATTTTACAACATAATTTGACAGATTAGCAAATTTAAAAAAAAAAATTCAAAAGAATGATGACAAAATAAAGAAAAATAAATAAAAACAAAAGATGATCGATTTTACAAGGTAATTTAATAGAATCTAAAAAAAAACAATTTGAAAGGCATGGTGGCAAAACAAAGAAAATAAAATGATAAAAATTATCAAATTCAAAAATAAAACAAAAGACAATCGATTTTACAACACAATTTAATTGAATAAATAAAAACAAATAAATAAATAAATAAAAAAAACAATTGGAAAGAATGGAGACAAAACAAAGAAAATAAAATAATAAAAATTCAAAAAATAATCAAATTCAAAAAATAATAATAAAAACAAAAGATAATCGATTTTACAACACAATTTAAACATGGATTAACAAATAAGAAAAAAAAACATTTCAATAAAAACAAAAGACAATCGATTTAATAGATTTAACAGATTAACAAATGAAAAAAAAGTAAAAAAACATTTGAAAAAATGGTGACGGAACAAAGAAAATAAAATAACAAAAATTCAAAAATAATCAAATAATAGTACATGCAAACAAATGACAATCGATTTTACAACACAATTTGACAGATTGACAAATAAAAAAGAACAATTTTAAAAGAACGAGGACGAAACAAAAGGGAACAATAGAAAATGAACAAATAAATAAAATTAAAAAAAATAAATAAATAAAAACAAAAGACGGCAAGATATAAGAAAAAAAAAACAAAATAATAAAAATTTTAAAATAATCTATGTACGTAACTCAAATAAATGATAAAAACAAAGTACAATCGATTTTTCTACACGATTTAACAGGTTAACGAATTAAAAAGAATAATAATAAGGACAAAAGACAATCGATTTTACAACACAATTTGATAGGTTAACAATTAAAAAAAAATGACAGTTTCAAAAGAATGAGGACAAAACAAAAAATATATAAAAATTGAAAAAAAAAAATAAATAAAAACAAGAGACAACGATTTTACAACACAATTTTAATAGATTAATAATTAAAGAAAAAGTTTTTAGGTTAACGCTTATGTATTTTCTGCTTTAATTGTTATACAGGATACTTTTGCTTTAATTGTTGTACATCCAAAATAATTTTAAAATCCAATCAAAAACAATTACATTAAAAATGAATAGAACAACAATAAATTAAAAGAAAAACGATTTGAAAACAATGGTTGCAAAACAAACAAAGAAAACAATAAGCGGAAATAAAAACAAAAGACAACCGATTTTAAAATATAATTTAATAGATTAATA
Source organism: Serrognathus titanus (assembly GCA_039766575.1). Lineage (NCBI taxonomy): Eukaryota > Metazoa > Arthropoda > Insecta > Coleoptera > Lucanidae > Serrognathus > Serrognathus titanus. Next base: position 57,269,558 of record CM077911.1, read on the forward strand.
AATTTAAAAAAAAGAACGATTATACGAATTGTTATAATTATTTTTTTTATTTTGCGCACCAGAAAATCCCGATTATTTAAAAATAACAACGAAAATCACTAGATCTGGTGATAAATTTCCACCTCTGGCACACGGCACGAAACGGTGGATGAGGAAACGTTTTGGTTTTAGGGTCGTCAGTTATCACCGCCGATCCTTCAGGAAGTGTGGGAGTACCTCGAGCAACTCTGGAATAAGCAGAAGGGAGAATGGATGCCCATGCTGATCAGCGATGCGCCTTCGTATCTAAAACAAGACATCATGCAGTTCCTTTACGGCCACCATCTGGAGAATCACTTTCTCTTCGCGAAGACGCACAAGGATTTCCTGCGCCAGTTGGTGGTCCACATGAAGCGACACGTCTACCTTCCGGGCAACTTCATCGTGCAAGAGGGCGACATCGACAACACGATGTACTTCATCCACAAGGGTGAGGTCGGGGCTTTCCACAAGCAAGGCCTCGGCGAAACGCAGCTTTACAAGCTGAGCACCAACATGACGTTCGGGGAAGCCCAGGGATTACACGACGTCCCTTACCCGCTCAGCTTCAAGGCCCTAACCACCGTGGACGTGTTGGCCCTCAACAAAAAGAAATGGCACTACTTGCTGAAGTGGTTCCCAGCATCCGAGGAGGAACTCAAGCATCAATCGAACGAATATAATTTATGCAACACCACCGCGGTCACTTAATATTGAATCAACCGGTGATGATATCATGGCCGCCCCATAAATATGAATCGGTGGTAATTATCGGAATTAATAATAAATTAAACAGCTGCTAAATTACACCCTGCGCCAGTTTTGGCACATCGCATACATGCATAAGTGTCAATAATTCAGGCGTTCGGAGCTATGCGCTGAATTAATAACACACCCTCTCGCCGTTAATAATTTATTTACGTGCCAATTTGTGACGAATAAATGTTTTCACATCTGGTTGGGAATTTTTTCCTTCGCGGTGCTTTCGCGTGTGTGTGATGCAGGTAAAAGCGAAGGTGAATCATGAGGGGTGATTCGCTATTGATTTTTACCTTGTGGTGTCTCACCTATTTCAGTTAACCCTCGCCTGTCTTCTCGAAATCCCTCGGCTTTTCGTAAATAAACGGGGAAACTCACTGCACCACCACCACACCACCAAAAAAAAAAATAATAAACTAAACGCAAAAAAAAATAAATTACATGTGAGTGAAATTTTCAGACTTTCATCAGCATTCAACAGGCGAATCGATTGCAAATACTGAACGAACGCGGGGGCAGGATAGGGGGGGAGGGCAAAAGTTTAACGGAATGTATTCGAAATCAGATACAAAGGGCCCGGAGTGATCAATTTGTGCGCGCATTAAAGTTTCAAGTTTCAGTGCAAACCATCCCATAAATATTTACTTTCGATGTTTATTTTAAATACCTGCGAATCGGCTTGCTGCAAATCGCATTTAATACGTACCTAAATTAACCTCGAAAAACTCGACTACGCACTAATCATTCCCAGTCGCTCGATTAAATTAGTAATAGATTAATTAACAACTGTAATTAAATACGGCTATAGCATTTAAGTAGTAAATAATATACAGGGGGGAAACAAAAAATAAACGGCATTTGCTTCTTATTTAGGGCTGGGTAAATAATATACAGGGGGGAAACAAAAAATAAATGGCATTTGCTTCTTATTTAGGGCTGCGTTAAGTAAACTGTCGTCCTGCACAAAATCGTCAAGCCAATGGTCATAGTAAAGAAAAAAAAACTAGATTAATCAGCTAATTGGCAACTGTCCCAGTTGGGCCTGGACGTCCCGCTTTTAGCTCATAGTTAAAGGCATCCCGCGCGAGGCTAATTGTCCCGGAAAAACAAAGGATGCTTTAAAAATCTTAATTATTTCATTGTCGCGTCTCCTTCTTAATCGGAACTCGTCGAATATTAAACCGTACGTAAACGATTCTTTGGAGAAAGACGAGTTAAGAAAAGGAAAACAAATGACGGTCGCAAAATATTCGGCAAAAAAAAAAAGGAAACTGTCATTGACCGTCGAGAAACGCGCTCTCGAAGTGGAAAAGAATTCCCAAATAAAACAATAAACAATAAGCAAAGAAAGTAAGAAAAACAATTGACAATCTTAATAAAAAAATTAAAACTCAAAATTGTAATTATCGATAAACATTCGAATTCACAAAGAAAAACAAAAGAGAAAAGAGAAACAAATCACGATCGCGCGCAATGAAAAAGAATTCCCAAATAAAACAATAAACAATAAAAAAAGAAAGTAAGAGAAACAATTGACAATCGCGATGAAAAAATAAAACTGAAGAAAGTAATTATTGATAAACATTCGAATTCACATAAAAAAAGAGAAAAAAGAAACAAATCACGATCGCGAAATGAAAAAAGAATTTCCAGATAAAACGATAAGCAATAAACAAAGAAAGTAAGAAAAACAATTGACAATCACAATAAAAAAATAAAACTCAAAAAAGTAATTATCGATGTACATTCGAATTCACAAAGAAAACAGAAGAGAAAAGAGAAACAAATCACGATCGCGAAATGAAAATAGAATTCCCAAATAAAACAATAAACAAAGAAAGTCAAAAAAACAATTGACAATCGCAATACAAAAAATAAAATTCAAAAAAGTAATTATCGATAAACATTCGAATTCACAAAGAAAAACAAAAGAGAAAAGGGAAACAAATCACAATGGCGAAATGAAAATAGAATTCTCAAATAAAACAATAAACAAAGAAAGTCAGAAAAACAATTGACAATCGCAATAAAAAAAATTAAACTCAAAAAAAAAACTATTGATAAACATTCGAATTCACAAAAAAAAGAGAAAAGAGAAACAAATCACGATCGCGAAATGAAAAAAAAGTTCCCAAATAAAACAATAAACAATAAACAAATAAACAAAGGAAGTAAGAAAAACAAGTAACGATCGCGATAAAAAAAAACTCAAAGTAATTATTGATAAATATTCGAATTAACAAAAAAAGAGAAACAAATTACGATCGCGAAATGAAAAAAAAATTCCCAAATAAAACAAAAGCAATAAACCAAGGAAAATAAGAAAAAACAATTGACAATCGCAATAAAAACAATAAAACTCAAAAATGTAATCATCGATAAACATTCGAATTCACAAAGAAAACCAAAAGAGAAAAGAGAAACAAGTCACCATCGCGCGAAATTAAAATTAAAATTCCCAAATAAAACAATAAACAAAAAAAGTCAGAAAAACAATTGACAATCGCAATAAAAACAATTAAAAAAAAATTACTGATAAACATTTGAAGTAAAAAAAACGCAAAAAATGGAAAGTAAATTTTTGATTATTTGATTTTTGAAAAGTGTTAAACAATTAAAAACAAAAGAAACGATCAAGAAACCCAATCGAATTGACGAAATAAAATAAAAATCCCCGAATTCAGTGAGACAAACAAATGACGATCACGAGAGAAAGAAAAATAAAAACTAGCGCATTTAAAATTTCTTTTAAAAAATAATTAAAATAAAATCGAAATTCGCAAAAAAACAAGCGAAAGGAAAAGAAACGTAGAAATTTCTTAATTTGTGAACAATAGTAAACAATTAAATAAATAAATAAAAATTAAATAAAAACAATAGAAAATAGAAATAAGGAAAAAAAAAGAAAACTTCAGAAGAAAGTAAGAGAAAAACAAGAAAAAGAACGAGGAAAGATAAGATGAGAAGAGAAAGAAAAAAGAGAAAAGAGAAACAAAATACGATCGCGATCGTGGTAAATAAAATAAATACGAAATTTGCAAAGAAACAAGCGAAGTGCAGACAAATGAAAATCAGAATAACAAAGAAAGGAAAAGAAGCGCAGAAATTTCTTAATTTCTGAGCAATGGTAAACAATTAAAAACAAAAGAAAATAGAAATGAAGAAAAAAAAAAGAAAACATCTGAAGAAAGTAAGAGAAAAACAAATGACGATCGTAATGTCCGCGAAAGAACGAGGAAAGTTAAGATAAGATGAGATCAGAAAGAAAAAAGAGAAAAGACAAACAAAACACGATCGCGATCGTGGTAAATAAAATAAATACGAAATTTGCAAAGAAACAAGCGAAGTGCAGACAAATGAAAATCAGAATAACAAAGAAAGGAAAAGAAACGCAGAAATTTCTTAATTTCGGAACAATAGTAAACAATTAATAAAAACAATAGAAAATAGGAAATGAGGAAAAAAAAAGAAAACATCTGAAGAAAGTAAGAGAAAAACAGATGACGATCGTAATGTTCGCGAAAGAACGAGGAGAGATAATATAAGATAAGATGAGCAAGAAAAAAGAGAAAAGAGAAACAAAACACGATCGCGATCGTGGTAAATTAAATAAATTCGAAATTTGCAAAGAAACAAGCGAAGTGTAGACAAATGAAAATGAAAATATTAAGGGAAGGAAAGGAAACGCAGAAAGTTCTTAATTTCTGAACAATAGTAAACAATTAAAAACAATAGAAAATAGAAATATCTGAAGAAAGTAAGAGAAAAACCAATGACGATCGAACGCTCGCGAGAGGACGAGAAAAAAGTGCATGGTTTCATTAAAACATTCAATTGTTTCGTATCAATGGAGGAAGCATTTGTTTTATTACGAAAAATGAATAAACAAAAAAGAAAAGACTGTCCTAAAACCGAGATCGACATAAGAAAACAAAAGCGCAAACCCTGACGTAATGAATCGATAAAAGCGTACTAAAACAGAGAACTTAAAGAATGAAGAACGCAATGAACAAGAGGAAAAAAAGATAACGCTATGAATTTGAAACAAAAGAAGGTCGACATTTTTGGAGCAGAGCTGAGAAACCGAAGTAACGACGCGAACATCGACGAAGAAAACGAACGAAAATGGGCAGATCGTTCGAAAATCAACAACAACAACAACAACAACAACAATAAGAAAACAAAAGAAGATACCATAGTTCGATTGATGTCATTAAAGGAGAACGCTTCGAATTTGAAACAAAAGAAAGAACGACGCAAACGACGAAGAAGAAAACGAATGAAAGTAGGCAGATCGTTCGACCAATAAGAAAACCAATCGTTACCCAATAAGAAAACAAAAGAAGATACCATAGTTCGATTGATACCATTAAAGGAGAACGCTTCGAATTTGAAACAAAAGAAGGTCGACGTTTTTAGAGCAGAGCGGAAAAACCGAAGGAACGACGCAAACGTCGAAGAAGAAAACGAACGAAAATAGGCGGATCGTTCGAAAATCCATAAGACCCATAAAGTAAACAAAAGAAGATCAAAGTGTTATCTTTTCTTATAGCGAAAATTCAACGTATTTCAAAATGGTTTTCATCTAGTCACCTGTGACTTCCATTGAAAAATTAAAAAATGCCGCTTTATGAAAATGGGGGAATACTTGTCACCTTACATAACCTCAAAATATGCCAATTGATTGATGACTGACAGTCTATTGACAGAATACTTGTTACCTTACATAACCTCAAAATATGCCAATTGATTGATGACTGACAGTCTATTGACAGAATACTTGTTACCTTACATAACCTCAAAATATGCCAATTGATTGATGACTGACAGTCTATTGACAGAATTAGACGGTTCAAAAGAGTAGAGCGGCACAAGAAAAGGCAAGTAAAAAGCTAACTAGATGAAATTATTTCGAAACACATACTTTATGAGTTTGTTTTCTACTTTTGGCTATGATTACGATGTTGTTTTCAGGAAGTGTGACGCTAGATACGAATTTTTATTTTTCATCTTTGCTGTAGTTCACCCTGTATTCGACTAACTTTAACAACTTCCCCTAAATTATTTTCTACGTAATTTTTATAACAGAAAAGATGTTTACATGGATTCTGCAATGCAAAATTGCTAGCTTAGTTTTGATTTGAAGGAAATCTTGCGCGAAAACAAATCGAATTCGTCGCGAACGCATTGAATTTCATTTAATTAATTCATGCGACTTGAATGGCATTATTTAAACAAATTATCCACGTAATTTAATTTATGTGCATGTTACATAATTAAGTTTTCCAATTAAATACAAACTCGAGAAGCGATAATTTGTGTCTATTCATGACGTTTCTCCGGCGCAGACCACTTCCCCGTCATTCCTGCCACCCAACCACCCACCCATAAAGATCCAATTAACCCCCATCGGCTAATTAATAAGTTCCAATTGTAATTGCGTCTTATCCGCGCGCGAGAGAGATCGTTTCGTTTGCCGTACCTGCAAAATGAAACATTTTTTGAATTTAATGAGCGCGCGCCCTAATAAACGCAAATTTGTTTATATTAAAGTGCACGCAGAAAAGTTCAGCCGAGTGAAATTAAGTTGCGAATAATTAAATTCTTCTTTTAATGTATATTAATTTTAATTTTGAGAAACTTTTCAGACAACTCTCGACGAGTCTTTCAAAACAATTAACTACCCGAAGGTAATAATAATCCTCGAAATGGTTTATTTTTTCCTTTCTTGCTTCTTGGTTTCAATTTTACATGACGTCCGTGATTGAATTCTTGATATGTAATTTTGTCGCGTGTTACATGTATATATATACATACATGACATTTACGTGTTGACATTCTGTCTTGGCCGGTGCCGAAGACAATCCCATCGCAAGTCGTCGACGAAGCTTTCAAATTGAATATGCAAATTTTAAATTACCTTACGTTCAATATAGTTGTAAATTGCTTATCGAAAGCTCGTAGAGGCAATTTCGTTTCGCAACCCTTGTTTAAAATGAATACTTTATTCGGTTAAGGGCTTCAATCGTTCGAGGAGTGTTTTTTTATTATTAACTAATAACTAATAAGCTCGATGGAATCAAATAAAATAATGAGTTTATGTTCAGTTCTATTTTGTTTCTTGCAAATCATTGTTAAACGATGACAAATGGCGACCAGTCGTGCGTAACACGTATTCTACTCGTGAAACTCTCTCTAATGGCGGAAGTTCCGATGATGGACAACCTGAAATATTCGCACGCTTTACAGGTACCGTGGGGTAAATATTAAGGGTGAATCACACGTTTTCCTGTTCCGCTCACGCAATAAATGCATATTACGGGGGTGCAGTCTGATTATTCACGGTCGGTTAAGCACGGTCGTACTCATCGGCCTGCCTAGACTCAATCTGAAAAAATCATGATTTTACATCCCCAAACGCATATGTATTATGTGTACACATATGAGGGACGATCATGAATTAAATTGCACGGTGAAAAAGACGTACCGTGATTAACGTTGATTAAAAAAAAATAATGTATCGTGACAGCTTCCTCTTACTTACTTGTAAAATAAATTAAATTGAATATACTATGTACAGTCCCCGGCACTAAAAACGGAACGAAAAGTCATAAATTCGTTCGAAAATGTACCTTGTTTATTACTCGCTTACCGCGTTTCATTTTTAGTGCTGGCGATTGTACACACGTGGCCATTAAAATCGTTACCCCTGCAAGCTAATCCCGCCCTTATTGACCTATAATCGTACGGCCACTCACAATACCAGTAGGGCTTACATATCCTTCAAATCATAACTATTTACTTGGCCACTAGTGTACATACGTGAGGTGTTGCCAAGACACTAATTTTCTTAGAGAAAAAAATTGTATTTTGTCGTTGTTTGATAATAGTAAATAGAAATGGAATATCTTAATATTATCGTCATTTTTTTTGCCATCGTTATTTGTTTATCCTGTTTTGTTTATCGAGTTTTGAAAATTCGCCTTCAAATATTCCCGACAGGTTTTGAAATTTTCTTTTTTGTTGTTTTCCGTTGCTTTCATTTGTTTCTTAGTAAGTCGTTATTTCTTTGTTTCTTTTTATAAACAAAAAAAGAAGCGGAAAACAAATGAAAGTTTGCTTTCGAAAAACCTCTGAGTTTCGTTGTTTTTTTTTTGTTTCTTTTTGTCAGCAAAAGTAAATCAAGTTTTTGTTTCGTTTTACTTCGATCTTCTTTTGTTTTTCTTTTCTTTTTATGCTTTCCTGACGAATTTTTATTGTTTTCATCACTTTTCCACTGTTTATATATAACTATATTTATTCTTGATCTGCGTTCGATAGACGCTATTCAATTTGCAATTAATTTTTAAACGGTCAGGAAAATTCAATTGTTTTTATTTATTTTTTCTCATAAAAAAAATTGAAAATTTTCAATTGTTTGCTGCTTCATTTGACTTTCACCGGCGCGGCGGTTCAATTGTTTTATAATTTATTTTTCTTTCTTTTTGATCAGCTGGCAAACAAACTTTCGGTCGTTTTTATCATTTTTTATTTATCCTTGCTCTGTGTTCGTCAAACGTTTTTCAATTGTTTTATGATTTGCTTTTTTTTAACGATCAAATTTCCGGTCAGGAAATGTTTTAATTTTTTTTTTGTAAATGTAAACAATTTCAATTGTTCGTTGCTTCATCCGTCTTTCATCGGAGGTTCAATTGTTTTCCTTTTCTTTTAAGCAACTAACAATCGAACTTTCGATCGGAAAAGTTTTTATTACTTTTTTTCAATTGTTTATTATTTTATTCATCTTTCGCCTGTGTTCCACAAATCTGGTTCAATTGTTTGTAATTTGTTTCTTTTTAATCCAATTGCCTGTCAGAAAAGTTCAATTGTTTTTTAAGTGACAAGTGTCAGGAAAGTTGTTTTTGAGTGAAAATTGTTTCAGTTGTTTATTACTTTATTCATCCTTCGTCTGCGTTCGACAACTCTGTTGTTTGTCGACCTCGACTCGTGACAGAAACAAAAAACGATCGCTCGGATTACGATCGCTCGGATTACGAAAGCTGACCAGTGTTGCCAACTACTGAGTCGTTTTTCCTTACATTGGCACATAAATTCCCTTTTATGATTGTTTTTCCATCAAAAGGCAATTCTAAGCTGTTTTTACGCATTTTTGTCAAGATTTGCCTTAAATTTTCGACAAAAAAATGCATAAAAATAGCTCAAAAATTGTAATTTAAGGGAAAAACAATCATAAAAGGGATTTTTTTTGTCACAATATGAAGGAAAAACGACCGCCTAAAGTTGGCAACACTGCCTGAAGCAAATCGAACGCGAAATTGTCAGATGTCAGTGCAAAATGCTAACCTCTTTTGAGAAAAAAAAAAATTAATGTTAATTGAAAAGGGACACACGGTGAAAACAAAAGACGATCGCCCGAATGAAAATTGGAGAGACGCGACGTCCAAGTTGAATATGAAAACATCGGTACAAAATGGCGACCTCTTTAAAAAAAAAAGATTGAAAAAGAAAACAATTGACTTTTGTTTCCAAAAACCTCCAAAGCTGAAGCCATCTTAGAAACAAACGAAAAACGATTATCTTCTCTTTCGTACTTTGAAACGATGTCAACTGTAAACTGAAAATCAACACGTGACGGATTATGAAAGCACTCCAGTGTTGCCAACTAGCCAACTATTGAGTCGTTTCTCACTCACATTGGCATGTTAATTTCCTTTTATGATTGTTTTTCTATCAAATTGCAATTTTAGGCTATTTTTATACATTTTTGTGAAGATTTGCATTAAAATTAAAAAAAAAAATACATAAAAATAGTTCAAGAACTGCAATTTAAGGGAAAAACAATTATCAAAGTAAATTTTTTGTCCCAATGTGTGGGAAAAACGACCGTCAATAGTTGGCAACATCACGCGGAGCAAATCGAAAAAGAATAACAGAAAAACAATTGTAACTTTGAAACAACCTCACTTCTGAGGTTAATTGAAAAGAGACGGTTAAAACAAAAGACGATCGCCCGAATGAAAACTGGACGGACGCGTCGTTCACGTTAAAACATGAAATGGCGACCTCTTTAAAAAAAAAGATAGAAAAAAAACAATTGACTTTTTTTCAAAATCTCTAATTTCAAAAACAAACGAAGAAAAATAATTGCGAAATACCGACTAAAGAATCCAATCTGTTATAAATATGAATTTAAAACGACAAAGTTTCATCAAGAATTTAAAAAATAATTCAAGAAAAATAATAAATTATCGCGTGACTAGAGAAATACAGTAAATATTTTGAATTTAGAAAATTAAAAAAAAATTAACCGAAACCCATACTGTATATTTTTCGATTATCTTTTGTACGCACACTATTTTAAAATGAATACGGCCCGTATAATTTACTTAAAAAATATAAGATACGAAATTACATCAAGGTACGAGCGTTTCTGTAAATAAAAATTGCAAAATATTTCATTACAAAGCGACTTAATTAATTGTTCGCAAAGTAAGGATATCACGCGAACGAGTCACCGGCGAATCACTTTATAAGAACGCTCGCAACGAAGTTTGTTTCGGTTATTAGTCTCGAAGGGCGAGGGTTACGTGTGTGTGACCGGTTCTCTGAGTGGCCATAGGGGTTCCAAACCGCGCCTCTCCCCCAACCTTTGAGATCACGAGCTCCATAGTAGCCAAAACATTCTCTGCGTTTTAACGACATCTACGTTCCACGCTGACATACCACGATACCGAAGAAAAGAGGACCGCGACTGGTCGTTGTGAAGGTGGGCACCCCAACGTCTCTCCTCTATAGACGAGGACGGTAGCCGTTGAGGGGGTGACGTGGTATGTGGAACAGAAATGTTGAAAGATACAAGGAATGTTTTGCACTTTTTCATTCTTATTTTCTAAAAACAAAAGAGGGACGCGATGTTTTAACATAAAACGAAGGAAAAAAAAGGGAAAAGTATGCTCGTAGAGACGAGTTTTTTTTTTGTAGTAAACGTCGTTGCAGCAAATCTACGCTTACGAAACTCTAAAAGTCATTCATTTGCTGTTTGCAAATTAGGCGGCTCCTCCTTTGTGCAAAGAGTTTTAAAATATTAAATTTTTTTGCTTGTTTACATAACGTGGATTTTAATTAAACAAAGGAGCACCGATGCTCGTTATAAGTAATCAAAAAATACGAGACATACACGGAAAAATATTTTCGAGAAAAATCAAAAGCATTTTGGGCAATAAAAGGAGAAATAAAAGTACTTACGTTTTACTTCGCGGCGCTCCACTATTCCAACCATTAACTTCCGCCCTCGTACACAAACACACAAACACATAAACAACACACACTCGCTTATATCAAAAACACATACCAAAATGTCTTTCTAACGCGAGTTTTCCGAACGCGAAAATTTTTAAATTCGTTTAAAACAAAGCAAGTCACCGCACTCGGAGCGAGCATTCAAGAATGACTAACGCGTGCGGCGTTTTTCAATTTTTTTTTATTAAATAACCAACGTGATTAACACTTTTTTGCCGATGCCTTTGTTTCGGGTACGTGTTTACTTATTTTAAATCAATCTCGAAGAGAGCGAGCGCGCAAGAAAATCAGAGCTTTTTGTTGCGTTAAGACTGCCACAGACGACGAACTGTATACGCAAAGAGGAACATCCACGTAAAGAATTACATGCATGTCCAAATAAATTTTTAATAGAGACAGGCCACGGAAGACAAAATGTTTGTTTTATTTCTTTGCTTGACAACTTATGAACTAGGCGAATTAAAATTAACTTTCTCCTATTAAATTATAATTTATTATTTACTTTAGAATGTTCTCTAGTTCTTGAATAGTTAAATAAAATCGAGGTTTAATTTGCTTCACTAACGTCAAACTGCGTTTGACAAACTCTGTTCAATTGCTTGTATTTTCTTTTTTGTTTTTGATCCAGAAACAATCAAACTTTCGAAAGGAAAAGTTCAATCACTTTTTAAGAGAAAAATGTTTCAATTGTTTATTACTTTATTCGTCCATCGTCCACGTTCAACAAACTCGATTCAATTGAATCGAAAAGAAAAACAAATCACAAATTGTTTGTGATTTGTTTCTTTTTAATCAAATTTTCTGTGAGGAAAGTTCAATTGTTTTTTTTAAGAGAAAGATGTTTCAATTGTTTATTACCTTATTCAGCCTTTGTCTACGTTCAATTGTTTGCATTTTTTAAATTTTTGATCCAGAAATAATCACTTTTTTTTTGATTTGTTTCTTTTTAATCAAATTTCCTGTGAGGAAAATTCAATTGTTCCTTTAAGAAAAAGATGTTTCAATTGTTTATTACCTTATTCAATTGTTTGCATTTTTTTTTAATTTTTGATCCAGAAACAATCATTTTTTAAGGAAAAAATGTTTCGATTGTTTATTACTTTATTCATCCTTCGTCTGCCTTCGACAAACTCGATTCAATTGTTTGTAATTCGTTTTTTTTTTTTTTAATTTTTTCATGTGAGGAAAGTTCATTTGTTCTTTTAAGTGACAACTGTTTCAATTGTTTATTACTTTATTCAACCTTCGTCTACGTTCAATTGTTTGCAATTTTTTTTATTTTCGAGCCAGAAACAATGAAACTTTCGAAAGGAAAAGTTCAATCACTTTTTAAAAGAAAAATGTTTCAATTACGTATGCGTTCGACGAACTTGATTCAATTGTTTGTAATTCGTTTTTTTTTAAATCAAATTTCCTGTCCAGAAAGTTCAATCGTTTCTTATGTGACAAATGTTTTCAATTGTTTGGAATTTGTTTCTTTTTAATCAAATTTCCTGTCACGAAAGTTCAATTGTTTCTTATGTGACAAATGTTTCAATTGTTTATTACTTTATTCAGTCTTCGTCTACGTTCAATTGTTTGCAATTTTTTTTTTATTTTTGAGCCAGAAACAATCAAACTTTCGAAAGGGAAAAACGTTTCAATTGTTTATTACGTGTGCGTTCGACAAACTCGATTCAATTGTTTGTAATTCGTTTTTTTTTAATCAAATTTCCTGTCCAGAAAGTTCAATCGTTTCTTATGTGACAAATGTTTTCAATTGTTTGGAATTTGTTTCTTTTTAATCAAATTTCCTGTCAGGAAAGTTCAATTGTTTCTTATGTGACAAATGTTTTAATTGTTTATTACTTTATTCAGTCTTCGTCTACGTTCAATTGTTTGCAATTTTTTTATTTTCGAGCCAGAAACAATGAAAATTTCGAAAGGAAAAGTTCAATCACTTTTTAAAAGAAAAATGTTTCAATTGTTTATTACGTCTGCGTTCGATGAAGTTGATTCAATTGTTTGTAATTCGTTTTTTTAATCAAATTTCCTGTCCAGAAAGTTCAATCGTTTCTTATGTGACAAATGTTTTCAATTGTTTGGAATTTGTTTCTTTTTAATCAAATTTCCTGTCAGGAAAGTTCAATTGTTTCTTATGTGACAAATGTTTTAATTGTTTATTACTTTATTCAGTCTTCGTCTACGTTCAATTGTTTGCAATTTTTTTATTTTCGAGCCAGAAACAATGAAAATTTCGAAAGGAAAAGTTCAATCACTTTTTAAAAGAAAAATGTTTCAATTGTTTATTACGTCTGCGTTCGATGAAGTTGATTCAATTGTTTGTAATTCGTTTTTTTAATCAAATTTCCTGTCCAGAAAGTTCAATCGTTTCTTATGTGACAATTGTTTTCAATTGTTTGGAATTTGTTTCTTTTTAATCAAATTTCCTGTCACGAAAGTTCAATTGTTTCTTATGTGACAAATGTTTCAATTGTTTATTACTTTATTCAATCTTCGTCTACGTTCAATTGGTTTGCAATTGTTTTTTTATTTTTGAGCCAGAAACAATCAAACTTTCGAAAGAGAAAAACGTTTCAATTGTTTATTACGTCTGCGTTCGATGAAGTTGATTCAATTGTTTGTAATTCGTTTTTTTAATCAAATTTCCTGTCCAGAAAGTTCAATCGTTTCTTATGTGACAAATGTTTTCAATTGTTTGGAATTTGTTTCTTTTTAATCAAATTTCCTGTCAGGAAAGTTCAATTGTTTCTTATGTGACAAATGTTTTAATTGTTTATTACTTTATTCAGTCTTCGTCTACGTTCAATTGTTTGCAATTTTTTTATTTTCGAGCCAGAAACAATGAAAATTTCGAAAGGAAAAGTTCAATCACTTTTTAAAAGAAAAATGTTTCAATTGTTTATTACGTCTGCGTTCGATGAAGTTGATTCAATTGTTTGTAATTCGTTTTTTTAATCAAATTTCCTGTCCAGAAAGTTCAATCGTTTCTTATGTGACAATTGTTTTCAATTGTTTGGAATTTGTTTCTTTTTAATCAAATTTCCTGTCACGAAAGTTCAATTGTTTCTTATGTGACAAATGTTTCAATTGTTTATTACTTTATTCAATCTTCGTCTACGTTCAATTGGTTTGCAATTGTTTTTTTATTTTTGAGCCAGAAACAATCAAACTTTCGAAAGAGAAAAACGTTTCAATTGTTTATTACGTCTGCGTTCGACTAACTCGAGTCAATTGTTTGTAATTCGTTTTTTTTTTTAATCAAATTTCCAGTCAAGAAAGTTCAATTGCTTCTTATGTGACCAAATGTTTAAATTGTTTGGAATTTGTTTCTTTTTAATCAAATTTCCTGTCAGGAAAGTTCAGTTGTTTGTTATGTAACAAATGTTTCAATTGTTTGTTACTTTATTCAACTTTCATCCGCGTTATTCAACCTTCATCTCCGTTCGACAAACTCTATTCAATTGTTTGCAATTTTTTTTTTGATCCAGAGACAATCACGCTTTCAAGTTTCTATCTCCGTTTTAAGTGAAAAAGCTTTCAATTGTTTATTACTTTGCTCGTATTTCGTCTGCGTTCCGCATACTCGATTCAATTGTTCGTAATTCGTTTCTTTTTAATCAAATTTCCTGTCAGGAAAGTTCAATTGTTTTCTTAACGCTTTTTCTTTATAAAACTATAATCCAGAGTGTAAGTTTATGAACACGACCCGACTTTACAGACGTCATTCAATTGTTTCATCACTTGTTTTTTGTTTGAAACCGTCATTCGTTTGTTTTCATGAATTCTGTTGCTTGTGCATGCGAAGGGCGTGCTTATTTTTCATGTGTATGAGTGGACTGTAGTTTGGAACCCTTCACTTATTTTTATTGAATAACAAGTGTTCTTTAATCTTCACAAGTATTTATTTACTGATTTACTAAATGAACATAAAGAATACAATTTGTGTTGGAGAGCGTGTATGCTATCTCCGTTGAAGACAAAAATGCAACTTCTCTCTGTTAATTGGTCATGCGCGAACATTCGGACCGGCGCGAGTTATTTTACAATGTCAAGATCGCACCCAATCGGGTCATTTCGTATGAATTCGTGCACGCTCGATAAATATTATTTTTAAGAACAACTAAACTATTCTGAACATAATGCCGCCCGCGTTGAAAGGATTGTCTTTCAAGAAAGTTACGAACCATACATAAGAAATCGTCAATGAACTTACAATTAGAACTTATAAACACTTCTAAGGAATTTCATTAATCACTGCACATTAATTGTCTGTGGGTAATATGCAAATTCGGTTGGCTGGCCTTTTGACTTCACCTCTCGTGGTCTTGATGGTAACCGCTCTAACGATGCCGTCTTCCCCAGGATGTAGTTTTTGGACGCGTCCGATCGGCCAAACCAAAGGAGGTACGTTGTCTTCCTTCACCAAGACTAATTGGCCAATTTGGGGTGCTGGGCTGGAGCCCTTCATCCATTTAGTCCTCTGCTGTAGCTGGTGCAAATACTCTGTTGACCAACGGCGCCAAAACTGTTGTCTCAGTCGTTCAATAAGCTGTAATCTCGATAAGCGATTTACATTTAATTCAGTCAAGTTAGGTTCGACATTGGCTCTTAGTGAGTCTCCTATAAGGAAATGGGCTGGAGTGAGAATATT
This sequence comes from Serrognathus titanus, assembly GCA_039766575.1. Lineage (NCBI taxonomy): Eukaryota > Metazoa > Arthropoda > Insecta > Coleoptera > Lucanidae > Serrognathus > Serrognathus titanus. The sequence goes on from CM077911.1 coordinate 57,285,288, forward strand.
TAGATCATTGGCATCTTCGGATAATGGAAGAAGAGGTCGTGAATTTAGGATAGATTCTATACATGTGACAATGGTATACATTTCTTCGAATGTTAACACAGCCTTCATCACAATTCGCTTGAAATGATACTTAAATGACTTCACCGCGGCTTCCCAAATGCCTCCGAAATGTGGGGCCCTAGGCGGATTGAAATGCCATGTTATGCCTTGAGTTGATAACGCATCTAGAATATTTTTGTTTTCTAGAACTGTTTGCCGTAACTGTTCTAATTCTTTATTTGCCTTCACGAAATTCGTAGCATTATCTGAGTACATGTTGGAAACCATTCCTCTTCTAGCTAAGAATCTCTTGAAAGCTTTCATGAAAGCTTCTGTGCTCAAGTCCATCACTAATTCTATGTGCACTGCCTTTACTGCCATGCAAATGAATATTGCGACATAGCATTTTGAAGTCAAAGATCTTCTATGAGTGCCGTTTCTTATAAGAAAAGGTCCACAGTAATCTACTCCCGTGTTGACAAATGGTCGTGCGGGTTGAACTCGTGATGTTGGTAGATCTCCCATGATATGTTGGTAAGGAACAGGCTTCGCTTTGAAACATGTCACGCAGTTTCTTATGACGCGTCTCACAGCGCTGCGTCCAGACAATGGCCAAAATTTATTTCTTAGGGTTGCCAATGTGGCTTGTGTTCCTGCATGAAGTTCAGATTGGTGAGTCTGCTGAATTAACAACGTAGTAAATTGATGTTTGCTAGGCAAAACCATAGGATGCCTTTTTTCAAAACTGCAAGTTGCGTGACGCAATCTTCCACCTACTCTGATTATATTTTCATTGTCTATGAAAGGATTTAATGATCTAATCCTACTGTCAGTTTTCAAGTCTTTCTGGGCTTTCAGGCGATGTAATTCATCGGAAAATGCTTGAGACTGAACGAGTCTGACTAGGCATTTAGTAGTAGCTTCCAATTCTGAAGTTGATATCCGTCCTGTATGAGACTCGTATTGATCACCCTTTGTGCGATTCAATAAATTGTAAATAAATCTCCTACAATGAGCAACTACTCTTTGTAATTTTCTGAATGATGAGAATCGGTCAAACAATTCCATAGATGTAACTATAGCAACACTAGCAATTATCGGTGTGCTCCGTTTTTCTGGAATGTCGATCTCTGTTGAATGAATTACAGATTTAGGCCAGTGTTCACGATCCATTTGCAACCATGATGGTCCACGCCACCATAATTTGCAGTGTACCAGTTGGTTGGATAATATTCCCCAGGAGAGGATATCCGCTGGGTTGTCGTTGGTGTTGATATGATTCCAATCTGATGGCTTTGTGATGTCCTGAATTTCACCTATCCTGTTTGCTACAAAGGTCTTCAGATGTCGTGCAGTAGTGTTTATCCATGCGAGAACGATAGATGAATCTGTCCAATAATATGTGCGACTAATTTCAACATCTAATATGTGCATTACCTTATTCATTAGCTGTGCTAATAACAATGCGCCACATAACTCTAATCTGGGTATTGTTATTGGCTTTAAAGGAGCTACTCTAGATTTAGAGCACAATAAAACACAAGATTTTTCTCCGTTTTTGGCAATACATCGGACATAGATGCAAGCGCCGTAAGCTTTTTCACTAGCATCACTGAATCCATGCAATTCTATTATGTCCTTGTGTGGCATGATGTTTCGTTTTATTCTTAAGGAATTCAAACTTTTCAAATCGTTTTGATATTGTAACCAATCACTGTGCAAGCTTAATGGTAAAGATTCGTCCCATGAGATCTTTAATTGCCACAACATTTGCATAAGTAATTTGGCCTTGACAATGACAGGTCCTAATAATCCTAAAGGATCAAATATTTGGGCGATGCGAGATAGAATTACACGTTTGTTGATCTGGTTGTCATTGAATTTAGTGATGGTGTACTGGAATGTATCATGCTTGGAGTTCCATTGCAATCCGAGAGTTTTTATATTTTCGTCTTTGTCTAAATTTAATACTGTGGGTTCTGCTGCGTTTGGAAGTAATTGATTCAATAATGTTGCATTATTTGATGCCCATTTTCTGAGACTGAAACCGCCACGTTCCATTAATTTGTTTATTTCATCAAACAATATTTTTATGTCAGTGCTGTTCTCACCACCTGTTAAAAGGTCGTCAACATAAAAATCCCTGATTGCTACCTTTGAACCAATTGGTAGTTCCCTTGCTTCGTCTATTGCAAGCTGTTTTAATGCTCTTGTTGCAAGAAAAGAAGCTGAGGCTGTTCCATAAGTAACAGTACGTAATTCAAAAATCTGTAACGGCTGCGATGGTTCAGTTCTCCACAGTATTCGCTGCAGAGGTGTCTGCGACTCATCTAGTAAGACCTGCCTATACATTTTCGTGATATCGGCAGTCAACACAATATTATGAGTGCGAAATCTAGCTGTTATTGAAAACAAATCTTGCTGGACCGACCATTAATGTGTCGTTAAGAGAGTAACCAGATGTTGATTTCGCCGATGCATCAAAAACTACTCGTACTCTCGTTGTCAAACTATCTGCTTTTATGACAGCATGGTGTGGCAAGTAAAATGTGTCGTTATCATTTTGCATGTTTTCAGGTGCTACTTCTTTCATGTGACCCAACTGTAGGTATTCATTCATGAAATCAGTATATGACACGCGTAATTCAGGTGATTTTGCAAGCTTTCGTTCTAATGCATAAAATCTTTCTGTTGCGCGATCAATGGAATTCCCTAATGATTTTTCAGAATCCTTTTTTATAGGTAATTGGACAATAAACCTACCATCTTTGTTACGTTTATGAGTGGTGCTGAAGTGGTTTTCGCAAGTCAATTCGTCTGCTGTAAAATTGTTGCGATCATTACAATTTTCTATTTGCCAGAATTTTGTAATAATTGAATCCAGAGAATTTTCTAGAGCCAGATTGCAAGCGACGTTGCTTGCTAAATGTTTGACTGAAGAAATCGATCCTGAGATTATCCACCCTAATCTCGTTTTCTGCATGATTAATTGCGTGTTTGGTAATTTTACTTGTCCTAAACAAAGTAAATGCCAAAATAGCTCTGCGCCGATTAGCAATTCTATTCTTCTTGGAACATTGAATTCGGAATCAGCTAGTTTTAAATTTTGTGGAATGTTCAGTTCGCCTTTTTTCACGGTCACGGCGGGAATAAGGTTGGTAATATTTTGTAACACAAGGCAATTTAAATTTGTTTCAAATACATTGTGCTGCGATCTTATTTTAATTGTGGTCGCCTTCTGAATTCGCGTTACTGCTTGATTTATTCCAGAGACCGGAATGTTGACTGAAGTCTCTTTTAATTTTAATTTTTCAATTAAAGAGGCGGTTATGAAGTTCGATTGCGAACCCGAATCGAGCAATGCTCTGCATTGGTGTAATTGACCGTTAGCATCGTAGATTTTGACAATTGCCGTTGACAATAATATTTGCGGGTAATTTTGTTGTACAGTGTGAGCAACAACAGGTTGCGCTTCTTCGTCCTGAGCATTTGAATTGTTGTTTTGGGTAGTATTTCTGCCTTCTGCTATTTGCTCAGTAACGTGGAGTAAAGTGTTGTGCTTTTGGTCGCATTTTCTGCATTTACTTGCATTGCATAATTTCGCGTTGTGTCCCGCTCTTAAGCAATTTAAGCAAAGTTTGACATTCTTCACCTGCTTGATGCGTTGCTCTGCCGAAAGTTTTAGAAATTTCGGACATTGATATATAAAATGATCGTTCTTGCAAACAACACATGTAGGAACATAACTCGATACATGCGCTAATGGTTTGTATTGTTTGGTTGATTTTGTGTTTGTTGCCAATTGCAAATTGTTCTTTGATATTGCTTCTAACGAAGCGCACTTATGTGAAAGAAATTCTAATAACTCTTTGCAAGTAGGAATTTCGTTGCTTTTTGTGTTGGATTCCCATTCTTTGTTCGAAATTCGGTCTAATTTATTAGTTATTAAATAAATTAACCAATCATCCCACTGCTCCATCGGTCGCCCTAACGCTTTTAAAGCTCTGGTGTGTTTTTGAACGCCATCTACAATTTGTCGTAATGTACTCGCGTTTTCATGCGTACAGGTTGGCAGCTCGTGTATTGCTTGAATATGCCTTTTAATTATTAATTTTTTGTTATCGTAACGTTCCTTTAAAGTGTTCCATGCAACACCGTAATTATCCGACGTGATTTGTAATTCTTGGACGCAATTTGCCGCTTCGTCCTTAAGACATGCTTTTAGATAATGAAATTTTTGCACTTGCGATATAGTTGCGTTAGAATTGATCAAAGAATTAAATGTTTCGTAAAACGGCATCCAATCTTCTAAATTCCCGTTAAAAGAAGGAAGCGTAATTCGCGGTAAACGAACTTGTCCTTGAATATCCTGCGAATTTTGCGAATTGTTTATTTTCGGTGCGAGTTGCACGTTTTGATTGTCAAATAAAGTTAATATTTCTTCGCCGCGTGACGTTGCATCAAAAAAGTAATTTTCAAAATCTTGAACCTGTTTTTGATCATCTTCTTGGGGATCTAACGTTTCGATTTTTGCTTGTACGTCATAAAATTCTGACCAGAGTTCTTTTGTTTTCGCTAGACGTGTTTGGACTTGGCTTTTGTTGAAGTTTTCTGCGTTTACTCCGTTAATGTATTTCTCGAAGTTTGTGAGCGATGCCAAAATGTGACCACGTTTACATTTCAGCTCTTTGCACGCGTTTTGTTGTTTGTTCGCCATTTTGCGTCAAATGCAATGATTTATGGAAAAATAGGACTTGGAGACTCACCTTGCTGCGGATTGTTGTCTGCTGCCCGTCCTGCTTGTCTTCAACACCGTGGATGACTTGAGTTTTCACTGATTTTCAATGATGATTGTCGATGATCATCCGGCTCCTTAGGACCATATGTTGCTTGTGCATGCGAAGGGCGTGCTTATTTTTCATGTGTATGAGTGGACTGTAGTTTGGAACCCTTCACTTATTTTTATTGAATAACAAGTGTTCTTTAATCTTCACAAGTATTTATTTACTGATTTACTAAATGAACATAAAGAATACAATTTGTGTTGGAGAGCGTGTATGCTATCTCCGTTGAAGACAAAAATGCAACTTCTCTCTGTTAATTGGTCATGCGCGAACATTCGGACCGGCGCGAGTTATTTTACAATGTCAAGATCGCACCCAATCGGGTCATTTCGTATGAATTCGTGCACGCTCGATAAATATTATTTTTAAGAACAACTAAACTATTCTGAACATAATGCCGCCCGCGTTGAAAGGATTGTCTTTCAAGAAAGTTACGAACCATACATAAGAAATCGTCAATGAACTTACAATTAGAACTTATAAACACTTCTAAGGAATTTCATTAATCACTGCACATTAATTGTCTGTGGGTAATATGCAAATTCGGTTGGCTGGCCTTTTGACTTCACCTCTCGTGGTCTTGATGGTAACCGCTCTAACGATGCCGTCTTCCCCAGGATGTAGTTTTTGGACGCGTCCGATCGGCCAAACCAAAGGAGGTACGTTGTCTTCCTTCACCAAGACTAATTGGCCAATTTGGGGTGCTGGGCTGGAGCCCTTCATCCATTTAGTCCTCTGCTGTAGCTGGTGCAAATACTCTGTTGACCAACGGCGCCAAAACTGTTGTCTCAGTCGTTCAATAAGCTGTAATCTCGATAAGCGATTTACATTTAATTCAGTCAAGTTAGGTTCGACATTGGCTCTTAGTGAGTCTCCTATAAGGAAATGGGCTGGAGTGAGAATATTTAGATCATTGGCATCTTCGGATAATGGAAGAAGAGGTCGTGAATTTAGGATAGATTCTATACATGTGACAATGGTATACATTTCTTCGAATGTTAACACAGCCTTCATCACAATTCGCTTGAAATGATACTTAAATGACTTCACCGCGGCTTCCCAAATGCCTCCGAAATGTGGGGCCCTAGGCGGATTGAAATGCCATGTTATGCCTTGAGTTGATAACGCATCTAGAATATTTTTGTTTTCTAGAACTGTTTGCCGTAACTGTTCTAATTCTTTATTTGCCTTCACGAAATTCGTAGCATTATCTGAGTACATGTTGGAAACCATTCCTCTTCTAGCTAAGAATCTCTTGAAAGCTTTCATGAAAGCTTCTGTGCTCAAGTCCATCACTAATTCTATGTGCACTGCCTTTACTGCCATGCAAATGAATATTGCGACATAGCATTTTGAAGTCAAAGATCTTCTATGAGTGCCGTTTCTTATAAGAAAAGGTCCACAGTAATCTACTCCCGTGTTGACAAATGGTCGTGCGGGTTGAACTCGTGATGTTGGTAGATCTCCCATGATATGTTGGTAAGGAACAGGCTTCGCTTTGAAACATGTCACGCAGTTTCTTATGACGCGTCTCACAGCGCTGCGTCCAGACAATGGCCAAAATTTATTTCTTAGGGTTGCCAATGTGGCTTGTGTTCCTGCATGAAGTTCAGATTGGTGAGTCTGCTGAATTAACAACGTAGTAAATTGATGTTTGCTAGGCAAAACCATAGGATGCCTTTTTTCAAAACTGCAAGTTGCGTGACGCAATCTTCCACCTACTCTGATTATATTTTCATTGTCTATGAAAGGATTTAATGATCTAATCCTACTGTCAGTTTTCAAGTCTTTCTGGGCTTTCAGGCGATGTAATTCATCGGAAAATGCTTGAGACTGAACGAGTCTGACTAGGCATTTAGTAGTAGCTTCCAATTCTGAAGTTGATATCCGTCCTGTATGAGACTCGTATTGATCACCCTTTGTGCGATTCAATAAATTGTAAATAAATCTCCTACAATGAGCAACTACTCTTTGTAATTTTCTGAATGATGAGAATCGGTCAAACAATTCCATAGATGTAACTATAGCAACACTAGCAATTATCGGTGTGCTCCGTTTTTCTGGAATGTCGATCTCTGTTGAATGAATTACAGATTTAGGCCAGTGTTCACGATCCATTTGCAACCATGATGGTCCACGCCACCATAATTTGCAGTGTACCAGTTGGTTGGATAATATTCCCCAGGAGAGGATATCCGCTGGGTTGTCGTTGGTGTTGATATGATTCCAATCTGATGGCTTTGTGATGTCCTGAATTTCACCTATCCTGTTTGCTACAAAGGTCTTCAGATGTCGTGCAGTAGTGTTTATCCATGCGAGAACGATAGATGAATCTGTCCAATAATATGTGCGACTAATTTCAACATCTAATATGTGCATTACCTTATTCATTAGCTGTGCTAATAACAATGCGCCACATAACTCTAATCTGGGTATTGTTATTGGCTTTAAAGGAGCTACTCTAGATTTAGAGCACAATAAAACACAAGATTTTTCTCCGTTTTTGGCAATACATCGGACATAGATGCAAGCGCCGTAAGCTTTTTCACTAGCATCACTGAATCCATGCAATTCTATTATGTCCTTGTGTGGCATGATGTTTCGTTTTATTCTTAAGGAATTCAAACTTTTCAAATCGTTTTGATATTGTAACCAATCACTGTGCAAGCTTAATGGTAAAGATTCGTCCCATGAGATCTTTAATTGCCACAACATTTGCATAAGTAATTTGGCCTTGACAATGACAGGTCCTAATAATCCTAAAGGATCAAATATTTGGGCGATGCGAGATAGAATTACACGTTTGTTGATCTGGTTGTCATTGAATTTAGTGATGGTGTACTGGAATGTATCATGCTTGGAGTTCCATTGCAATCCGAGAGTTTTTATATTTTCGTCTTTGTCTAAATTTAATACTGTGGGTTCTGCTGCGTTTGGAAGTAATTGATTCAATAATGTTGCATTATTTGATGCCCATTTTCTGAGACTGAAACCGCCACGTTCCATTAATTTGTTTATTTCATCAAACAATATTTTTATGTCAGTGCTGTTCTCACCACCTGTTAAAAGGTCGTCAACATAAAAATCCCTGATTGCTACCTTTGAACCAATTGGTAGTTCCCTTGCTTCGTCTATTGCAAGCTGTTTTAATGCTCTTGTTGCAAGAAAAGAAGCTGAGGCTGTTCCATAAGTAACAGTACGTAATTCAAAAATCTGTAACGGCTGCGATGGTTCAGTTCTCCACAGTATTCGCTGCAGAGGTGTCTGCGACTCATCTAGTAAGACCTGCCTATACATTTTCGTGATATCGGCAGTCAACACAATATTATGAGTGCGAAATCTAGCTGTTATTGAAAACAAATCTTGCTGGACCGACCATTAATGTGTCGTTAAGAGAGTAACCAGATGTTGATTTCGCCGATGCATCAAAAACTACTCGTACTCTCGTTGTCAAACTATCTGCTTTTATGACAGCATGGTGTGGCAAGTAAAATGTGTCGTTATCATTTTGCATGTTTTCAGGTGCTACTTCTTTCATGTGACCCAACTGTAGGTATTCATTCATGAAATCAGTATATGACACGCGTAATTCAGGTGATTTTGCAAGCTTTCGTTCTAATGCATAAAATCTTTCTGTTGCGCGATCAATGGAATTCCCTAATGATTTTTCAGAATCCTTTTTTATAGGTAATTGGACAATAAACCTACCATCTTTGTTACGTTTATGAGTGGTGCTGAAGTGGTTTTCGCAAGTCAATTCGTCTGCTGTAAAATTGTTGCGATCATTACAATTTTCTATTTGCCAGAATTTTGTAATAATTGAATCCAGAGAATTTTCTAGAGCCAGATTGCAAGCGACGTTGCTTGCTAAATGTTTGACTGAAGAAATCGATCCTGAGATTATCCACCCTAATCTCGTTTTCTGCATGATTAATTGCGTGTTTGGTAATTTTACTTGTCCTAAACAAAGTAAATGCCAAAATAGCTCTGCGCCGATTAGCAATTCTATTCTTCTTGGAACATTGAATTCGGAATCAGCTAGTTTTAAATTTTGTGGAATGTTCAGTTCGCCTTTTTTCACGGTCACGGCGGGAATAAGGTTGGTAATATTTTGTAACACAAGGCAATTTAAATTTGTTTCAAATACATTGTGCTGCGATCTTATTTTAATTGTGGTCGCCTTCTGAATTCGCGTTACTGCTTGATTTATTCCAGAGACCGGAATGTTGACTGAAGTCTCTTTTAATTTTAATTTTTCAATTAAAGAGGCGGTTATGAAGTTCGATTGCGAACCCGAATCGAGCAATGCTCTGCATTGGTGTAATTGACCGTTAGCATCGTAGATTTTGACAATTGCCGTTGACAATAATATTTGCGGGTAATTTTGTTGTACAGTGTGAGCAACAACAGGTTGCGCTTCTTCGTCCTGAGCATTTGAATTGTTGTTTTGGGTAGTATTTCTGCCTTCTGCTATTTGCTCAGTAACGTGGAGTAAAGTGTTGTGCTTTTGGTCGCATTTTCTGCATTTACTTGCATTGCATAATTTCGCGTTGTGTCCCGCTCTTAAGCAATTTAAGCAAAGTTTGACATTCTTCACCTGCTTGATGCGTTGCTCTGCCGAAAGTTTTAGAAATTTCGGACATTGATATATAAAATGATCGTTCTTGCAAACAACACATGTAGGAACATAACTCGATACATGCGCTAATGGTTTGTATTGTTTGGTTGATTTTGTGTTTGTTGCCAATTGCAAATTGTTCTTTGATATTGCTTCTAACGAAGCGCACTTATGTGAAAGAAATTCTAATAACTCTTTGCAAGTAGGAATTTCGTTGCTTTTTGTGTTGGATTCCCATTCTTTGTTCGAAATTCGGTCTAATTTATTAGTTATTAAATAAATTAACCAATCATCCCACTGCTCCATCGGTCGCCCTAACGCTTTTAAAGCTCTGGTGTGTTTTTGAACGCCATCTACAATTTGTCGTAATGTACTCGCGTTTTCATGCGTACAGGTTGGCAGCTCGTGTATTGCTTGAATATGCCTTTTAATTATTAATTTTTTGTTATCGTAACGTTCCTTTAAAGTGTTCCATGCAACACCGTAATTATCCGACGTGATTTGTAATTCTTGGACGCAATTTGCCGCTTCGTCCTTAAGACATGCTTTTAGATAATGAAATTTTTGCACTTGCGATATAGTTGCGTTAGAATTGATCAAAGAATTAAATGTTTCGTAAAACGGCATCCAATCTTCTAAATTCCCGTTAAAAGAAGGAAGCGTAATTCGCGGTAAACGAACTTGTCCTTGAATATCCTGCGAATTTTGCGAATTGTTTATTTTCGGTGCGAGTTGCACGTTTTGATTGTCAAATAAAGTTAATATTTCTTCGCCGCGTGACGTTGCATCAAAAAAGTAATTTTCAAAATCTTGAACCTGTTTTTGATCATCTTCTTGGGGATCTAACGTTTCGATTTTTGCTTGTACGTCATAAAATTCTGACCAGAGTTCTTTTGTTTTCGCTAGACGTGTTTGGACTTGGCTTTTGTTGAAGTTTTCTGCGTTTACTCCGTTAATGTATTTCTCGAAGTTTGTGAGCGATGCCAAAATGTGACCACGTTTACATTTCAGCTCTTTGCACGCGTTTTGTTGTTTGTTCGCCATTTTGCGTCAAATGCAATGATTTATGGAAAAATAGGACTTGGAGACTCACCTTGCTGCGGATTGTTGTCTGCTGCCCGTCCTGCTTGTCTTCAACACCGTGGATGACTTGAGTTTTCACTGATTTTCAATGATGATTGTCGATGATCATCCGGCTCCTTAGGACCATATGTTGCTTGTGCATGCGAAGGGCGTGCTTATTTTTCATGTGTATGAGTGGACTGTAGTTTGGAACCCTTCACTTATTTTTATTGAATAACAAGTGTTCTTTAATCTTCACAAGTATTTATTTACTGATTTACTAAATGAACATAAAGAATACAATTTGTGTTGGAGAGCGTGTATGCTATCTCCGTTGAAGACAAAAATGCAACTTCTCTCTGTTAATTGGTCATGCGCGAACATTCGGACCGGCGCGAGTTATTTTACAATGTCAAGATCGCACCCAATCGGGTCATTTCGTATGAATTCGTGCACGCTCGATAAATATTATTTTTAAGAACAACTAAACTATTCTGAACAAATTCTTTATTCGATTTCTCTTTGGTTGTTATTAAATTTAAATTTATAAATATTAGGCGACGGTAGAGTTTTAAAAAAAATTGTTGCAAATCGGGTTTGATTGCAGTGGAGCATCAACTACAGCTGTTTCGACTCTAGCTAGGGCCTCGTCAGCAGAAGCGACTTCCACTGCAAACCAAACCGACCCGAGCAAGGTTATTCGCAATTGCGATGTAATAATAATGAATCGCAGAACGTCGTAATATGAAAAAAAAATTGTTTATATTCTTTTTGGAATCAAAGTGAACGTAGCCTAGGTCGATTATCTACGTTGCGGCGCAGAAAGTGAAATAATTTCCCTTTTAACGGCCGCAACATTTCGACATGCAAATTCGAGTTGTACTCGAGATGTAGTGGCAGATAGACGCCGGCTGGCGTCACGACGCAGGTATGAATGACGCCGCACGCAAACTAGGGTTACTTGCATTCCCTTGACTCACGTCGCGACGCACCGTCTGAGCCAGCAAACGTCGTTCTAACAGGAACGTTCGTGATTAAGCCGTATAAGTCATACGGTAAACGACGAACGCGTTTAGTTTCTTGTATAAAATACATACTTCACTTATTATATAAACTAAGAAACTCAATTTTTTTGTTGCCTAATTAAGCATGTGCTTTTTTTTTTGGTCTTATCAGTAATGGGGAATTGTTGGCGCCCGTTTTTATAATTGGGGCCAACTAATCCCTAAATAGAGACATTAATTAGCGAGCTGCGTTAAAAAAATTACATGCGTAATAATTTTAATTTGATGTGATATGCAAATTGTATTGGCGTCGAGTTCGGCGTCACAAGTGACTCAGGCGTCGCCGTTGCGTCGCTTAATCACTTCCTCTTTCCCTCCTCTAACCCTTTCGCTTATCTGTAAATCATTCGAATACGGGGAAAAGAGACGTCTCGAGTCTTCAGTGGCGTAATTTAAAAAAAAATCGACGTTCTCGTGCGCGCACGAAACGAAAAAAGAATAATCCGGAATAACTAAGAACCGAATATGCGAGAGCGATCTCTCCACGCACACATCAAAGGGCCAATCTGATCGGCTTTGCCAGTTCTGCGCCTGATAGATATTTGATATAATTTATTCATAGCCTGAGTGCAGCAGCAATATGCCACATAAGAGGCTTACGGCTCGAGACACATTAAAATCGTATCAAATATGCATATCGCCGCCTGCATTTACTTCGGATTTGTCCGAGGCAGCGAGCGCCGCGGCGGTGGATGGAACGCGCGGACGACGGGTCCTCCAAAGCTCGCTGCTCCATTGTGGCGTGCTTTCGTCGTTGCCGGGATTTAGCGAAAGCGCCGGAGTTCGTAAAAAAAACGGGGCCTTTTAGAGATTTCCTTGCCGGAACCGAAACCGGAGTACTTTCCTACGTGTAAGGGATTCGAAGATGCAAAGGAAAGAAAATACTTTAAAAAATGCCCGATTTACAATTAATTAAAAATAGCCATTCCATTCCCTTGGCGCCAAAAACTCCTAAGAATCACTACGCTATAATTTGACGCCCAACGTGGGGCCCAAGCACGCCATATATTTTGGCGCCCAGCTTGGGGCGATCAAAAATGACAATGAGTTCCAACGTGGTACGAATAAAATCGTTGGTGGCAATTGAAAAATCAAGTCGTCGGCTAAAAGAGGAAACGACGGGCAAGAGGATAAGATTTAATTGAATAAAAAAAGAACCCAGAAGAAGTCAGAGAAATAAAAAAGGCTGCGCAGAGGAAACGAGAGAAATGCAAGGGAGGAGAAGCACTAGAAAGAAGTATTTCAAAAAAAAGGAGACTTAGTGTTAGTTAAAACCTACCGATGAGGAAGAAGAAGAGAAGGAAAACGTGCCTGATTACAATCACCTTATACGGGGGCTATTCAAGATCAAAAGAACGTTTAATTAAGCAAGAGGCAATGCACGATGAAAGAAAGACGTGCGTTCGTTCGTTCGTTCGTCCGTTGGCAGGAAGGGATTGAAATATTTACGATTATGGTATGCCGCAATTAATTGTAATGTGAGAGGAAGGCGAGTGACATCTGGTGAGAACCAAGCGACAAATACGCGTACGCATTTATTAACTTAATTGAAACGTTGCTCATTATACAGAATTTATTACTATTACCTAACTGATTCGAATTGCTTTTACACAAGTTTCATCTTTCGAGAACCTTCGAGCACCGCCTAGAGTCCGGCTCTCGAAATTTCTAGAACCATCGAGACGCTAGATGGCGTGACAGTATATCGGCGGGGAGCGTGCAAGTGCGTATTACGAAATAAATAAATTTCAACTTGTCCATCAGATTCGATTCGTACAGGAAAAAAAAAACACTAATTTAGGTCTGTGCGAACTGCTAGATTCTCAAAGAAAGAAGGAGAGGAGGAGACGTTTGTGTAGAGCACGAAACGAAAAAATTGAGGCAATTCTCAAAAATTACAAGAACTGAAGAAAAAAATAGAGTTATAAAATTCACTTTGAATGCATCACTGCTGAATCAATAACATGGAAGAAACCAACAAAGAGAAACAGCAAATTAAAAGACAAAAATAAATAAATAACCAACAAACGTGGAGTGACTATCAAGAAAAATAAGAAATACAAGCCAATTGGTTAAGTTCTTGGCACATATTCAAGCGTAGGGTATATTTGATTAACTTCGTTAATCATAATGAAAAAGAAAACTAAGGAGAATTAATGATGAAAAGGAAAGGGGCGCGATTTAATTAAGTAAGAAAACAAAAGACGATCAAATATTTAATTCTAGGAACTGCAGAGTGTCGTGGGAAACACTCGCTCGATTAGCAAATCAAAGAAACCAAGCAAAGACAAAAGACGACTACTAAAAGAAATAGATATAACTCCAAAGAAAAGAAAAGAAAACAAAAGACGATCAAATATTTAAATCTAGGAACTGCAGAGTGTCGTGGGAAACACTCGCTCGATTAGCAAATCAAAGAAACCAAGCAAAGACAAAAGACGACTACAAAAAGAAATAGATGTAACTCCAAAGAAAAGAAAACAAAACAAAAGACGATCAAATATTTAAATCTAGGAACTGCAGAGTGTCGTGGGAAACACTCGCTCGATTAGCAAATCAAAGAAACCAAGCGAAGACAAAAGACGACTACAAAAAGAAATAGATGTAACTCCAAAGAAAAGAAAACAAAACAAAAGACGATCAAATATTTAAATCTAGGAACTGCAGAGTGTCGTGGGAAACACTCGCTCGATTAGCAAATCAAAGAAACCAAGCAAAGACAAAAGACGACTACTAAAAGAAATAGATATAACTCCAAAGAAAAGAAAAGAAAACAAAAGACGATCAAATATTTAAATCTAGGAACTGCAGAGTGTCGTGGGAAACACTCGCTCGATTAGCAAATCAAAGAAACCAAGCAAAGACAAAAGACGACTACAAAAAGAAATAGATGTAACTCCAAAGAAAAGAAAACAAAACAAAAGACGATCAAATATTTAAATCTAGGAACTGCAGAGTGTCGTGGGAAACACTCGCTCGATTAGCAAATCAAAGAAACCAAGCGAAGACAAAAGACGACTACAAAAAGAAATAGATGTAACTCCAAAGAAAAGAAAACAAAACAAAAGACGATCAAATATTTAAATCTAGGAACTGCAGAGTGTCGTGGGAAACACTCGCTCGATTAGCAAATCAAAGAAACCAAGCAAAGACAAAAGACGACTACTAAAAGAAATAGATATAACTCCAAAGAAAAGAAAACAAAACAAAAGACGATCAAATATTTAAATCTAGGAACTGCAGAGTGTCGTGGGAAACACTCGCTCGATTAGCAAATCAAAGAAACCAAGCAAAGACAAACGACGACTACAAAAAGAAATAGATATAACTCCAAAGAAAAGAAAAGAAAACAAAAGACGATCAAATATTTAAATCTAGGAACTAGCAGAGTGTCGTGGGAAACACTCGCTCGATTAGCAAATCAAAGAAATCAAGCAAAAACAAAAGACGACTACAAAAAGAAATAGATATAACTCCAAAGAAAAGAAAAGAAAACAAAAGACGATCAAATATTTAAATCTAGGAACTGCAGAGTGTCGTGGGAAACACTCGCTCGATTAGCAAATCAAAGAAACCAAGCGAAGACAAAAGACGACTACTAAAAGAAATAGATATAACTCCAAAGAAAAGAAAAGAAAACAAAAGACGATCAAATATTTAAATCTAGGAACTGCAGAGTGTCGTGGGAAACACTCGCTCGATTGGCAAATCAAAGAAACCAAAGCAAAGACAAAAGACGACTACAAAAAGAAATATATGTAACTCCAAAGAAAAGAAAAGAAAACAAAAGACGATCAAATATTTAAATCTAGGGAACTGCAGAGTGTCGTGGGAAACACTCGCTCGATTAGCAAATCAAAGAAACCAAGCAAAGACAAAAGACGACTACAAAAAGAAATAGATATAACTCCAAAGAAAAGAAAAGAAAACAAATGAAGGATCGATAACAAAAGAAAATAATTATAAATTTTTTTGTAAATTAAAATTCGAAAAATTGATGATTAAGAAAACAATGGACAACCGCAAAAACAGTTTTGTCGGAGAAGCAATTGGTAATAAAAAGATTTAAAACAAATTTTAAAAAAAGAAACAAAAGGCGATCAGAAACTTAATCAAAAACAAAAGACGACTGCCAAAAGAATTAGATATACAACTCCAAAAGAAAAAGAAAAGAAAAGAAAAGGAAACAAATGAAGGACATGACACACAAAAATAATTATAAATTTCATTTTTCTGCAAATTAAAATTCTGCGGGTATTATTATTATTATTATTTTGTTAAAAATAACAATAATAATAATAAATGAACGATAACATGATGATTAAGAGGAATGCGGACGTTTTAATCAAGAAAACAAAAGACAACCGCAAAAACTGTATTGTTAGGGAAGCAATCGGTAGCAAAAAAATATTTAAAAAATCAAAAAACTTAGAAACAAAACAAAAGACGATCTCAAACTAAACCAAAAACAAAAGACGGCCACCAAAAAAATTACATATGTAACTTCCAAAAAAAAAACATTAAAACAAATGAAGGATCAATGATAAAGGAAAATAATTATAAATTTCATTTGTCTGCAAATTAAAATTCAGCGTATATCATTTTTTAACAAAATAATAATAACAAAAAACAATCGCAGAAAAAGTATTGTCGGAGAAGCAATCGCTAGTAAAAAAAAAAGATTTTAAAATAATTAAAAAGGAACGAACCGATCAGACGATCAGAAACCAAAGCCAAAACAAAAGACGACTATATTAAAAGAAATATATAACTCCAAAAAAGAAAAAGAGAAGAAAAAAAAAATAATAATAATAATAAATTAAGGAACGCGAACGTTTTAGCCAAGAAAACAAAAGACAAACACAAAAACAGTATTGTCGGAGAAGCAATCGGTAGTAGAGAAAGATTTAAAAGAAACAATTAAAAACAAAAGACGATTAGAAACTAAACCAAAAACAAAAGACGACTGCCAAAAGAATTACAAATATAACTCCAAAAAAAAAGAAGAAAAAAACAAAACAATGAAGAATCAAAGACAAAGGAGAATAATTACAAATATCATTTTTCTGTAAATGTGGCAATTGAAAAATCAATTCGTTGGCTAAAAGAGCAAACGACAGACAAGAGGATAAGATTTAATTGAATAAAAAAAAAACCAGAAGAAGTCGGAGAAATAAAAAAGGCTGTGCAGAAGAAACGAGGGAAGTAGTGCAAGCGAGGAGAAGCACTAGGAAGAAGTATTTCAAAAGAGGAGACTTAGTGTTAGTTAAAACCTACTGATGAGGAAGAAGGAGAAGAAGAAGAGAAGAAAAACGTGCCGGATTACAATTACCTTACGGGGGCATTCAAGATCAAAAGAACGTTACAAGAAGCGACGTACGAATTGAAGAAACACACGCGCGCACACCTTTGGCGCCCAACGTGGGGCCAATACCCCCAATTACGCTACATATTTAGGCGCCTGGCATGGGGCAATCAAAAATGACAATATATTTTGGAGTTCCAACGTGGTACGAATAAAATCGTTGGTGGCAATTGAAAAATCAATTCGTGGGCTAAAAGAGGAAGCGACAGACAAGAGGATAAGATTTAATTGAATTAAAATAAAAAAAAAGAAGAAATTAAAGAAATGAGAAAGGCAGCGGAGAAGAAACGAGAGAAGTTCAAGGAAGGAGAAGCACTAGGAAGAACAATTTCAAAAGAGGAGACTTAGTGTTAGTTAAAACCTACTGATGACGAAGAAGAAGAAGAAGAAGAGAAGGAAATTACCTTATATGGGGCCATTCAAGATTAAAAGAACATTACAAGAAACGATGTACGAACTGAAGAATCCAGTGAAGAAACGTACACTCACACACACACTCATTTGGCGCCCAACGTGGGGCAATTTAGAAATATCACAAAGAAAATATTGCTGAGCTTTTAAAAGTACCCTCCAGGGCATCCTTGGCTCCTCTATGGGTTTTCGAAAGTAAAATTTGCTGCACGTTTGCGCACGAAGCGTGTCTAGTGTAGTGCAGTGATATAGAAGACAACGCATAGCAAAGTGGGGCCAATAATCCCAATTACACTACATATTTTGGCGCCCAACTTGGGGGCAATAACCCCCACTACCCTATAGGGGACTCCTGTTGTGGCTCTTCGGAGGTGGAGTTTTGATTCCATCCAGAAAATCAAACCTCCTCTGTTCTTCTCTAAAGATCAGTTCCGGCGGAGCTTTGATAGAACGTTTCGATCTTCCCATGATAATAAAAACAAGTTTATTCCATAAACGGACAAAAACTACCCCATTTCGGTTAAGAACAGACCAGAAAGCCAACCCTCTTCACTTATCGGCGTTCTTCTCTAAAGAATAGTTCCAGCGGTATCTTGATCGATTGTTTCGATCTTCCCATGACGATAACAACAAGTTTGCCCCATAAACGGACAAAAACTACCCCATTTCAGTTAAAAACAGATCAGAAAACCGACCCTCTTCAGTTATCGGAGTTCTTCCCTGAAGAGCAGTTCCAGGGGTGCTTTGATAGAATGTTTCGATCTTCCCATGACCATAATAATGGCGTTCCAACAACGACAAGTTTATCCCACAAACGAACAAAAACTACCCTCCCTCCATTTAGTTAAAAACAGATCAAGAAATGAACTCTTCTCTGTTCTTCCCTAAATACGAGTTCCAGCTTTACTTTGATAGAATATTTCGATCTTCACATGACCAAATAATGGCGTACCAACAACGACAAGTTTATCTTACAAACGAACAAAAGCTACCCTCCCGTCATTTAGTTAAAAACAGATCAGAAAATCAACTCTTCTCGATTATTCGACGTTCTTCTCTAAAGACCAGTTCCAGAGATACTTTGATAGAATGTTTCGATCTTCACATGACCATAACAATAGCGTACCAACAACGACAAGTTTATCTTACAAACGAACAAAAACTACCCTCCCGTCATTTAGTTGAAAACAGATCAGAAAAGCAACTTTTCTCGATTATTCGACGTTCTTCTCTAAATACCAGTTCCAGCTTTACTTTGATAGAATGTTTCGATCTTCCCATGAGAATAACAACAGGTTTATCCCATAAACGGAAAAAAACTAGCCCATTTCAATTAAAAACAGATCAAAAAACCAACCCTTTTCAGTTATGGGAGTTCTTCCCTAAAGACCAGTTCCAGCGGTAGCCTGATAGAACGTTTCGATCTTCCCATGACAATAACAACAACAAGTTTATCCCATAAAGGAACAAAAACTACCCCATTTCAGTTAAAAACAGATCAGAAACTCAACCCTCCTCTGTTATCGACGTTCTTCTCTAAAGACCAGTTCCGGAGGTACTTTGATAGAATGTTTCGATCTTCCCTTGACCATAACAATGGCATTCCAACAACAAGTTTATCCCACTACCCATTATAAAAACTACCCTCCCCCCATTTAGTTAAAAACAAATAAAAAAATTAACTCTTCCTTGTTCTTCTCTAAAGACCGGTTCCGGAGGTACTTTGATAGAATGTTTCGATCTTCCCTTGACCATAACAATGGCATTCCAACAACAAGTTCATCCCACTACCCACTATAAAAACTACCCTCCCCCCATTTAGTTAAAAACAGATCAAAAAATTAACTTTTCTCTGTTCTTCTCTAAAAGCCAGTTCCAGCGGTACTTTGATAGAATGTTTCGATCTTCCCTTGACCAAACAATGGCATACCAACAACGACAAGTTTATCCCACAAACGAACAAAAACTCCCCTCCCCTCAATTAGTTAAAAGCAGATCAGAATATCAACCCCCCTCTGTTATTGACGTTCTTCTCTAAAGACCAGTTCCGGCGGAGCTTTGATAGAATATTTCGATCTTCCCATGATAATAACAACAAGTTTATCCCATAAACGGACAAAAACAGTTAAAAACAGATCAGAAAACCGACCCTCTTTAGTTATCGGAGTTCTTCCCTAAAGAGCAGTACCAGCGGTGCTTTGATAGAATGTTTCGATCTTCCCATGACCATAATAATGGCGTTCCAACAACGACAAGTTTATTCTACAAACGAACAAAAGCTACCCTCCCGTCATTTAGTTAAAAACAGATCAGAAAATCAACTCTATTCTATTATTCGACGTTTTTCTCTAAAGACTCGTTCCAGCGGTACTTTGATAGAATGTTTCGATCTTCCCATGATAATAACAACAAGTTTATCCCATAAAAGGACAAAAACTATCCCATTTCAGTTAAAAACACAGCAGAAAACTAACCCTCCTCTGTTATTGACGTTCTTCTCTAAAGACTAGTTCCGGCGGAGCTTTGATAGAATGTTTCGATCTTCCCATGACCATAACAGTGGCGTTCCAACAACGACAAGGTTATCCCACAAGCGAAGAAAAACTATCCCCTTCCCTTTTTAGTTAAAAATAGAACAGAAAATCAACCCTCTTCAGTTATCGAAGTTTTTCTCTAAAGACTAGTTCCGGCGGTACTTTGATAGAATGTTTCGACCTTCCCATGATAATAACAACAAGTTTATCCCATATACGGACAAAAACTACCCCATTTTAGCTAAAAATAGATCAGAAAATCAACCCTCCTCTGTTATCGACGTTCTTCTCTAAAGACCAGTTCCCGAGGTACTTTGATAGAATGTTTCGATCTTCCCATGACCATAACAACGGCGTTCCAACAACACTACATATTTTGGCGAAACCCTAACTGCCCTATAATACGTATAAGAGACTCATGTTGTTGCTCTTCGGAGGTGGCGATTTGATTCCATCCAGAAAATCAACCCTCCTCTGTCATCGACGTTCTCTTCTATAGACCAGTTCCAGCAGTACTTTGATCGAACGTTTCCATGACAACAACAACGGCGTTCCAACAACAACAACTTTCTCCCACAAACGAACAAAACCTACCCCGTTTCAGTTAAAAACAGATCAGAAAATCAACCCTCCTCAGTTATCGACGTTTTTCTTTAAGGACCAGTTCCAGCGGTACTTTGATAGAATGTTTCGATCTTCCCATGATAATAACAACAAGTTTATCCCATAAAAGGACAAAAACTACCCCATTTCAGTTAAAAGCAGATCAGATAATCAACCCTCCTCTGTAATCGAAGTTCTTCCCTAAAGGCCAGTTCCAGCGTTATTTTGATAGAATGTTTCGATGACAATAACAACGACGTTCCAACAACGTTCCAACAATGGCGTTCCCACAAACGAGCAAAAACTACCCCATTTCAGAGATTCTGTTACATCCCGAAAGCTCGAGCTTTCCCAAACATTCTCATGTGTCTCTGATGTTTCCCCAGTGAAAGTCGCTGGTCACATGAGAATTCTAATTTTATTACAGCTCAACTATCACTGTTATAATTCGGGGGTGCGTGAGCTGATTGAAAGGCGGTACGCATTGGCACGACGCCGTAAAATAAGCCAAGTCGCGTGGCCACTACTTACTTTTGCGTCCACGGACACGTGCTCGGGGTCTCATGTGTGCCGTAATCTGCGTGAGCCGAGGGTGCCGACAGGGTTCCCACAGTTCCACTGAATACAGAACTACCCTTGGCGTTGCACCCTCCATTAGCTCGCAAGACGTGCACGTAATTGCCGCCCGATGTTGCGTTTACGTAAGTTTTATTATCTCAGCCCCATTACGTACGTAAATTTTAAATAAAAACAAAGCCCCGGTATTTCGTTGCCCCCATCCGCCCGATGGCTTCGCACAAAGGGATGCCGTTCCGGAAAATATTTACGTTTAAACAGGTGTGAACGCAATTTGCGCAATTAAACTAATTGAACTATATTACGAATAGCTGTGATATGCGCTAATAGATTCCGAACGAATAATTACGAAATTCCTGCCGCCAAACAGCGCGTACGTGAACATTTAGTATCTTCAGTTATGCCGAAATTCTTGCTTAATTGGAGCGAATGAGTTTCGCACGACTGAACATGTTGTAACACGTCACATTATGTTATTTACAACGTAACCGAAGCTTCCCCGCTTTCCCTCAAAATTACGTATACGTAAACAACAACATCACCAGGGTTTCAAATGTGTAAGTATGGTTGCCTAACTAACAGCCATCAGCGACACCTTTAGTTGCAGGTATCAATTTATAAGTAACAAATGGCAGTTTTCAAAATAATAGTTTGAAACTGTTAGCCTCATTTTGCATGGCAGTTAATTTGGAGCGTATGAAACTTACTTACTTTTTTTGGCAACCCAATTTTATGGGGATGGATAACTTCTGAAGCTCCGCTGTTTAATTAACTTTTGCATTGACCATTCAGAAACAAATTTAAATTAAATCCAAAGAAATAATAAAATAAACAGTACGACCGCAAAGCCAAAGGGAGAGCGACCAGGACATAAAGAGCCGAATGCAATTTCCGGCAGGCGAATTTGATTAAATTTATGAAAGATGACAATGGTGCGGACATCTTTAATACTGCACAGGTCAGCCTGATCTCCTCTTCCTTTGTGCAAGGTCTCGGCGGGATTTATTATATAATTTCATATAAATCAAAAACGACCTCCCGCACGCCCGTAATTAACGTAACTAACTTCGATGGACGTATTTCTGCTTACGCAATTTCTGCCGGAAATCCCTTCAATGAAGTAAAACGAATTTGTCGATCCCCTAACCTAATTCCCGGAGTGTTCAAAAGATATTCCTCGGGAGCGAATCTAATAACCCGCACCGAAACGAAGAGAGGATAAAATATCTTTGAGGGCGGCGATCCCTGAACTTGTTGAATGCGAATTCTCTGAAGCCTCTCTCAATAGAAACGTGTGTAGGAAATGTCTGGTGTATTGTCTGCGTTTTAGATTGAAATTTCTTGATGCCTTACGATCCGTATTTATTTATTTATTTTTTTTACAAACATGGGATTCTCAATTTTTTTACGCGCACTAGACAACGCTCGGGCTCAAATGCAAATGTGAACGTGAATGAAGTAGAACAATAGAAATGTGTTCTTTGGGTCCAATTTCTTTTTAATGGCAACGAGCTTGCTTCAAAAGACGATTCAAGGACGTCCTGTACACTAAACTAGAACGCGGACCTCTTTTGACCTTTTGATCCTCCTCAAAAAAAATAGATCTTAAAAGAAAGAACTCGTCACGATGGTTTAATTTCTTTTAATAGCAACGAAATGACCTCAAAAGACTTGAATCTGGACCTCAGTCCTATCTTTTGATAGATTCTCCTCAAAACAAATAAATCGTAAAAGAAACTTCTTTGTGGGAGAATGAAAATACTTTTGACGTGGTTCCAATTTTTTTAATAGCAACGAAATGACCTCAAACGACAGTTCAATGAGGTCCTGTATTTAATTAAACTAAATTCAGAACCTCAATTCTATCATTTGGTAGTTCCACCTCAAAAAAAAAGATCCTAAAAGAAACTTCTTTGAGATAATGAAAATACTTAGGACTTTTGACGTGGTCCTCACTTTTTAATAGCAACGAAATGACCTCAAAAGACAGTCCTGCATTCAATTAGACTTCAATCTGGACCTCAATTCTATCATTTGGTAGATCCTCCTCAAAAAAAAAATCCTAAAAGAAACTTCTTTGAGAGAATGAAAATACTTAGGACTTTTGACGTGGTTCTCACTTTTTAATAGCAACGAAATGACCTCAAAAGACAGTCCTGCATTCAATTAGACTTCAATCTGGACCTCAATCCTATCTTCTGGCAGATTTTCCTCAAAGCAAAAGGATCCTAAAAGAAACTTCTTTGAGAGAATGAAAATACTTAGGACTTTTGACGTGGTTCTCACTTTTTAATAGCAACGAAATGACCTCAAAAGACAGTCCTGC
Organism: Serrognathus titanus; assembly: GCA_039766575.1. Classification (NCBI taxonomy): domain Eukaryota; kingdom Metazoa; phylum Arthropoda; class Insecta; order Coleoptera; family Lucanidae; genus Serrognathus; species Serrognathus titanus. Next base: position 57,308,730 of record CM077911.1, read on the forward strand.
ATTCAATTAGACTTCAATCTGGACCTCAATCCTATCTTCTGGCAGATTTTCCTCAAAGCAAAAGGATCCTAAAAGAAACTTCTTTGAGAGAATGAAAATACTTAGGACTTTTGACGTGGTTCTCACTTTTTAATAGCAACGAAATGACCTCAAAAGACAGTCCCGCATTCAATTAGACTTCAATCTGGACTTCAATCCTATCCTTTTGGTATGATTCTCCTCAAAACAAATAGATCCTAAAAGAAACTTCTTTGGGAGAATGAAAATGCTTAGGACTCCTGATGTGGTTCCAATTTTTCTTAATAGCAACTAACTGACTTCAAAAGATAGTTCGAGGAAGTCATTAAACCAGAATGAGGACTTCTTTTGACAGATCCTCCTCAAAAAAATAGAACCTAAAAGAAAGGACCCGTGAAAATGGTTCAATTTTAACTTCAATGGCTACGAAGAGACGAAGGTCAAAGAAGTCCTGCATACCGTTAAACTAGAATCTGGACCTCAATCCTATCTTTTGCTAGATCCTCCTCAAAAAAAGATAGATCCTACAAGAAACTACTTCAGATGAAATGAAAATACTTAGGACTCCTAACATTGGATCCAATTTCTTTTTAATGGCAACGAGCTTGCCTCAAAAGACGGTTCAAGGACGTCATATATACTAAACCAGAATGAGGATCTCTTTTGACCTTTTGATCATCCTCAAAAAAAAGATCTTAAAAAACAGAACTCCTGTCAATGGTTTGATTTTTTTCTCATAGCTACGAAATGACCTGCATTCAATTAAACTTGAATCTGGATCTCAATCCTATCTTCTGGTCAATTCCCCTCAAAACAAATAGATTCTAAAAGAAACTTCTTTAGGAGAATGAAAAAAACTTAGGACTTTTGACGTGGTTCCAATTTTTTTAATAGCAACGAAATAACCTCAAACGACATTTCAATGAGGTCCTGTATTTAATAGAACTAGATCCAGAACCTCAATCCTATCGCTTGGTAGATCCTCCTCAAAAAAAAAAAGATCCTGTAGGTAACTTCTTCAAAATAATGAAAATACTTAGGACTTTTGACGCGGTTCCAATTTTTTCAATGGCAACAAAATGACTTCAGTTTGAGGAGGTCCTGTACTCCATTAAACTAAAATGAGGACCTCCTTTGGCAGATCCTCCTCGAAAAGGTAGGTCCTAAAATAAAGGACTCTAGACAATGGTTCAATTGTTTTGAGTAGCAATGAAATGACGTCCAAAAACAGTTCAAGGAGACCCTAAATTCAATTAAACTAGAATCTGGGCCTCAATCCTACCTTTTAGTAGATCCTCCTCAAAACAAATAGATCCTGGAAGAAACTTCTTTACCTAGTACTCGTGACGTGGTTCCAATTTTTCTTAAATAGCAACGAGATGACCTCAGAAAACTGTTGCAAGAGGTCCTGTATTCCATTAAACTAAAATGAGGACCTCTTTTGACGGATCCTCCTCAAAAATAGTTCGTAAAAGAAAGGAATTCTAATAATGATTCATTTTTTAAAAATTTTTCTTAATAGCAACGACCTCAATGAGGTTCTGTATTCCATGAAACTAGAAGGAGGACCTTTTTGGTCAGATCCTCCTCAAAAAATAGATCCTAAAAGTAAGAAACATGATTGGACTCAATTTTAGTTTTATTTTATTTAAAAGCACGTAAAGAGAAAGGAGAAAGAAAATACTTAAGACTCCTAACAAGGGATCATTTTTTTTTAATGACTTCAAAGGACAGTTCAGAGGACCTCCTCAATCCTATCTTTCGACAGATCCTCCTCAACAATGAGCAATTGTTTCTTTCGTTATATTTCTCGCCACTGTTTACTTCTATCTTTTTCTTTCGTCATTGTTTTGTTTTCTTGTCGTCCTCTTCTTTTTTTATCTTTTGTTTCCTTTTCGTTCTGTTGTTATTTTCACATTGTTTCGTTACTTGTCGTTTTTTTTTCGTTCTTCGTCATTGATTTTGTTCTTTGTCGTCGTTCATCTGTTGTCTTCTTTGTCGTTGTAAAAAAAAGACTTTTACGTAACATCTTTTCTCCTCTATTTTCTGTCTCTGTTTTGTTTTTTATACTGTTCATCGCCGTTGTTCAAAAAAAATTTATTCCAAATAATTTCTTCATTTTCTTCTTTTTTTTTAGTTTTTAGTCTGTTTCAGTTGTTTTTGTCGATTTATTGTGGTTTCTTCTTTTGTTTTCTTTTCTGATTTTCGAAAAATCAAATCTCAAATGTAATTCTTTGGTTCTGCCTATCAGAAGCGTCGATTTTCTTTTGTTATTTTGCTTTCTTCATTCTTCGCTTGTTTCAGTTATTTTTTTGTCGAATTATTGCGGTTTCTTCTTTTGTTTTTTCGAAAAATCAAACCTCAAACGTGATTCTTTGATTTCTCCTACCAGAAACGTCGATCTTCTTTTGTTTTCTAATTTCCTCATTCTTCGTTTGTTTCAGTTGTTTTTTTTTTTTTCTTAAATTATTACCGTTTCTTTTTTTGTTTTTTCTTTTTCGATTTTTGAAAAAGCAAATTTCAAACGTGATTCTTTGGGTTTTCCTATCAGAAACGTCGATCTTCTTTTGTTTCTGCTTTCTTCATTCTTCGTTTGTTTCAGTTGTTTTTGTCGAATGATTGCGGTTTCTTCTTTTGTTTTCTTTTCTGATTTTCGAAAAATCAAATCTCAAATGTAATTCTTTGGTTCTGCCTATCAGAAGCGTCGATTTTCTTTTGTTTTTTGCTTTCCTCATTCTTCGCTTGTTTCAGTTATTTTTTTTGTCGAATTATTGTTTCTTCTTTTGTTTTTTCTTTTTCGTTTTTCGAAAAATCAAACATTAAACGTGATTCTTAGGTTTTTCCTAACGTCGATCTTCTTTTGTTTTCTGCTTTCCTCATTCTTCGTTCGTTTCAGTTGCTTTTTGTCGCATTATTGCGGTTTCTTCTTTTGTTTTCTTTTTTGATTTTCGAAAAATCAAACCTCAAACGTGATTTTTTGGTTTTTCGTATCAGAAACGTCGAATTTCTTTTGTTTTCTGCTTTCCTTATTCATAGTTCGTTTCAATTGTTTTTTGCCAAATTATTGCGGTTTCTTCTTTTGTTTTCTTTTTTGATTTTCGAAAAATCAAACCTCAAACGTGATTTTTTGGTTTTTCGTATCAGAAACGTCGAATTTCTTTTGTTTTCTGCTTTCTTTATTCATAGTTCGTTTCAATTGTTTTTTACCAAATTATTGTGGTTTCTTCTTTTGTTTTCTTTTTTGATTTTCGAAAAATGAAACCTCAAACGTGATTCTTTGGTTTTTCCTACCAGGAACGTCGATTTTCTTTTGTTTTCTGCTTTCCTCATTCTTCGTTTGTTTCAGTTGCTTTTAGTCGCATTATTGCGGTTTCTTCTTTTGTTTTCTTTTTTGATTTTCGAAAAATCAAACCTCAAACGTGATTTTTTGGTTTTTCCTATCAGAAACATCGATCTTCTTTTGTTTTCTGCTTTCCTTATTTTTCGTTTGTTTCAGTTGTTTATTGTCGAATTATTGTGGTTTCTTCTTTTGTTTTCTTCTTTGATTTTCGAATTACTGTTTCTTTTTTGATTTTTTTATCACATCAGTCCTGATTTCGAAAAATTCATCCGAGATTTGTTCGGCCCAGTGTGGCTCATCGAAGGCCGGAGCTTTCTTTAATCGTTTTTTTGGGGGTTGGGGAGCGAAGAGGGGTGTTGACGCGCCACCCCGGAATAAGATCTGTTTGCTTTCGATTTTTTCCGCGTTTTATAAAGCACGACAGATGCCTAAAACAAATATAATGACATGTGTGCTATTAAATCTGGCGAACGGCGGTGGTTGGCCACTGTTCAAACAAGAAGCAATCTCCGCTTGTCGGCGGACGGATTTCCTGACTGTCCCGGCGATGTCCTGTAGGGATCATCGGGTTTCCACTAGGGTTAAACAGTCAAGTCAATTACCAACAACAATAAAAAAAAGGAATGACGTGACTTAACGAAATTAACTCTTTTGAAAATTTCAGTTTCGACGGCGAGTTGTTGGTCTCGTAAGTGAAAGATCAAAACTTTTTTCCAACATCAAAGTAAACAGCATAATCAAGCGAGATGAAAATCGTTGCAAAACGTGGCGCTCGTTATTGCAGTTGTCCGTCCGTTGTCCTGTGGTCAATTACTGGGGCACTTCAAAGTGGTCGAAAACGCTTCACTTCCTCAGCTCCCAATGGCTTCTAACGATGTTTCCGCATCTTGCTGATGTGCAAACTGTTAGCAGCAGCGGCGGGCGCGGCGCAAACGAGCGTAATTTCCAGTTTATTTCGCAGCAGCAGATTTAAGAAATCCTCCTCGTCCTCACTTTCTTACATCCCTCCTCCCCCTCCTCCCCGCATATAACTTACTGTCGAACGTTAAAATCGAGTTCTTCTTCTAGCCTATTACGGACGCTATTGTAGCGCGTCGAATTCGCGAAATTGGATCTGAATTGAATTTTTCTATGGGACGTGTGTGAAAAAGCTTCTTAGCGCCGAGAATATTGTGTTACAAGCATTTCGCACTCTGCACGTCGCGAGGCGACAAAGAAGAGATCTCCGAGGATGAAGAGATTTATGGCTCGTCGCACGAGATCTATTTAAAGACCAGCTAGTAGTCGTCGCGAGAACGGCTTTTAAAAGAGAAAGAAACTTGAAATTTTCCTGCTACTTAAAATACGAACTTAATTCTTGCAATATTGTTACGAATTCAGGGTTTGGAGAAACACATTTAAAAAAAAACTCTACGAATGGGCCACAGTACCATTCTACCAATACTTCAATTACTTCATTGTTCTCTGTTTCGCTTTTAACCAGTAGACTTCGCCATTCGATAGAAAACCAATTTAAATTTAAATTTCGCGGGCCTTTTTGCTTTTATAGAGGTTCCTTCTTCCAAATTTCCGATCCAGTAGCAATCTAATCCAATAATTTATTTTAATAGGCAGTTGTTTCTGTTCTTCTAAATCTAAATCAACCTTTGGTCGCAGGAGATATTAATAGAAATGGAAGAAATGGCAAAAGCAAAGGACGTAAGTGAATTGAGATAATGCTAAGTATTACAGATAAGCTCTCAATTAGTCAAACAAATGGAAACAAAAAGCTGGAAACCATGAAGAGACTAAAATACGCTTAAAGAAAAAACATCAAATTAAAGCAAATGCGTCAAACAGGTAAAAGAAGTGCAAGTTATTCGTTAGGGTAATCAATGAAACAAATGACATTCGTTAGGGTAAATGGAATCAAGTGAAGGACAAGAAACAAATGAAAGGGTAAATATATTCAAAGCAAACAACAATACAAATTAGAATTTAGCTGCAATGAAAGATAAACAAACGAAAGCTGCAAAAAACGAAGAATCAGGAAAGCAGAAAACAAAAGAAGATCGTCGTTTCTGATAGGAAAAGCCCAAAATTCACGCTTGAGGTTTGATTTGTCGAAAATCGAAAAAGAAACAAAAGAAGAAACCACAATAATTCGACAAGAAAAAAACAACTGAAACGAACAAAGAATGAGGAAACCAGAAAACAAAAGAAGATCGACGTTTCTGATAAGAAAAACCAAAGAATCACGTTTGAGGTTTCATTTTTCGAAAATCAAAAAAGAAAACAAAAGAAGAAATCACAAAATTCGACAAAAAACAACTGAAACAAACGAAGATTGAAAAAAGCAGAAAACAAAAGAAAATCGACATTTCTGATAGGAAAAACCAAAGAGTCACGTTTGAAGTTTAATCTGAAATAAACGAAGAACAAGGAAAACGGAAAACAAAAGAATATCGACGTTTCTGAAACAAGAAACCAAAGAATCACGATTGAAGTTTCATTTTTCGAAAATCAAAAAAGAAAACAAAAGAAGAAACCACAGTTATTCGACAAAAATTTGAAATAAACGAAGAACAAGGAAAACAGAAAACAAAAGAATATCGATGTTTCTGAAACAAGAAACCAAAGAATCACGTTTGAAGTTTGATTTTTAGAAAATCAAAAAAAAAAACAAAAGTAGAAACCACAATAATTCGACAAAAACAACTGAAACAGACTAAAGAATAAAAAAAAAGAGAAGAAAATGAAGAAATTATTTGGAATATATTTTTTTGAAGAACGGCGGTGAACAGTATAAAAAACAAAACAGACATAGAAAATAGAAGAGAAAAGGTGTTACGTAAAAGTCTTTTTTTTTATAACGACAAAGAAGACAACAGATGAAAGAAAAAAAAACGACGACAAAAAACTGGAAGAACAAAATCAACGAAGAAGAACGAAAAAAAACTACAAACAACGAAACAATGTGAAAATAACAAAAGAAAATCGAAAATCGAAAAAGAAAACAAAAGAACAAATCAGAATAATTCGACAAAAAAAGAACTGAAACAAACGAAGAATGAGGGAAACAGAAAACAAAAGAAGATCGACGTTTCTGATAAGAAAAACCAAAGAATCACGTTTGAGGTTTCATTTTTCGAAAATCAAAAAAGAAAACAAAAGAAGAAATCACAAAATTCGACAAAAACAACTGAAACAGACTAAAGACTGAAAAAGAAGAAGAAAATGAAGAAATTATTTGGAATATATATTTTTTTTAAGAACGGCGGTGAACAGTATAAAAAACAAAACAGAGATAGAAAATAGAAGAGAAAAGGTGTTACGTAAAAGTCTTTTTTTTATGACGACAAAGAAGACAACAGATGAAAGAAAAAGAACGACGACAAAAAACTGGAAGAACAAAATCAACGAAGAAGAACGAAAAAAAAATACAAACAACGAAACAATGTGAAAATAACAAAAGAAAATCGAAAATCAAAAAAGAAAACAAAAAAAGAAATCAGAATAATTGGACAAAGAAACAATTGAAACAAACGAAGAATGAGGAAAGCAGAAAACAAAAGAAAATCGACGTTTCTGATAGGAAATATCAAAGAGTTACATTTGAAGTTGATTTTTAGAAAATCAAAAAAGGAAACAAAAGAAGAAACCACAACAATTCGACAAAAAAACAACTGAAACGAACGAAGAATGAGGAAAACAGAGAACAAAAGAATATCGACATTTCCGATAGGAAAAACCAAAGAATCACGTCTGAAATTTAATCTGAAATAAACGAAGAACAAGGAAAACAGAAAACAAAAGAATATCGACGTTTCTGAAACAAGAAACCAAAGAATCACGTTTGAAGTTTAATTTTTCGAAAATCAAAAAAGAAAACAAAAGAAGAAACCCCAATAATTCGACAAAAAACAACTGAAACAAACGAAGAATTAGGAAAGCAGGAAACAAAAGAAAATCGACGATTCTGTTAGGAAAAACCAAAGAATCAAGTTTGAAGTTTGATTTTTCGAAAATCAAGACAAAAGAACAATTCGACAAAAGAGGACTGAAACAAACGAAGAATAAGGAGAACAAAAAAACAAAAGAAGATCAACGTTTCCACGGTGATCGCGAGAGAAAATCAAAACGCCGCTGACAAGAAACAAAAAAAAAAGAATGACCATGAAGTGCAAAACGAAAAATAATCATGAAACGGAAAGAAACAAATGAAATCATCCTTCAGCTTCCTCTTTGCTTAGTTACGCGGAGATTCTTCTGTTTTTTAGCCGAATGAGAATCGACGATGTTCTTTTGTTTTCTGTTCACCCAAATCGGCTTTCGTTGTCGTTCGTTTCAGTTCTCTCTTTTGTTTTCTCTTGCCGAATTAATTCTTGTAGGAAAGTATTGGCGTCTCTACTTGTGCAATATTTTGTGCGAGAAAGAAAAGAAGATCGCCGACTTCGTGAACTTCCCAACTTTGACAATAAACTAGAGCGTCTGTTGTTTTTTTTATTGCATTTTTTTTTTTTTATTTAAAGTCTTTTAATCTACTTTTCTCACTCCTACTTACGTTAGAGTTGGCGCAAAAAGTGTAGAAAACTGCAAAACAAAACAATAGACATATTGAGTGCAACCGGTGCAGGTGAATCGAAAACGTTAAAGTAATTCAGTAAAGTATCAGATTCGACCGCCATACTGTTTGATACCTACATACATTTAATGCGCGTTTTCCAAAATCAGAGCTGTACATGAATCGAAGGAGAAAAGTGAGATAGAACGAATACATTCGATGCATGTAAGAGTGAGAAGATAGACTAGCCGATATATATATATACCGCTAGGTATCAAACAAAATGGCAATTGTGACAGTTATACCCGAGCGTCGCTATTATGTAGGTTCTTATACTGTGCCAGCACCACAGTGTTGCCAACTCGTAGCAATTTTCTCGATTCATGGTCATTTTTATGCCTTAAAATTGCAAAGAGGGACTTTTTAAGACAAAATTATTTACATTTTAAGGCAAATTTTAACAAACATGCAGAAAAATAGCTTAAAATTGCAATTTCAGGGAAAGAATAATATAGAATGTGAGAGAATAGTTGGCAACATTGAAGACAATAACCTCAAGAGTACGCAATTGTACACCCATGAACGTAAACTGATTGATTCCTGTCATGTCGAAATGTCTTCGCTAGTTTTCGAAACGACTTGTCAAATTTCGCAACGACACACAAACGAACGTCTCTGGTAAATTGACAAACAACGTGTACATTTACAGAGAGCAAACCAGAGCGGCAATGCGTAAAAAACAAAATCACTAAATGCCTTCGCCCCAAAGGTCACGTGGTTCTCAGTATTACTTGAAGGATCTGTATGTTTTTTATTTAGCCAAAACGCTCTTTTGATGTCCTTTTCCGTAGTTCTGCTCTCGTTTTGATTTAAAGTTGTCGTCACCCTACACCATTAACTTCCTAGAAACTCGCTTCTTTTAAATTAAAAATAAAACCCATCCCTACAACCAAGGAAATAGTAATAAGTAAAAAAAATGTATTATTTTCGGTCAATTATGTTAGGCTTAGGGCGATAGTGTTTCCGGTACTTCCCCCCACGAAATTCAATTAATTTAAGAGATCAGAGAGTAAATTCGATTATGGATTTTAGAGATAACTGTCCGGGCTTGATAAGAATTTCGTTTTGAAGTACGACAGTAATCCCGTTTGTCCGCTAAGTCGACGTGCAGTTACCAAATTAATCCTCAAATCCACCGAGGATTCGACGAAACTGCCATGTATGGAACTAATTGCGTTTATTTATTTGACCGAAACTTAAACTGCAAAGGAAAATAAAACGCAATGACAGATATATATTTAATTTATTGAAGAAATAATTACATAAAACTATTTAAGTTTCAAATATATACACCAGAAATATACAATATACATATGAGCTTGCACATTAAACAACTAATCGGAAATGAAGTATGTAATTTACACCTTGTACCAAAAGAGCCTTTTCGTTTACATCCTCCCTGCCTACTATGCACACACCGATAATGTTCGTTACATAAGTTTGAGTATTCGTTTATAAATTTGTTACAAATTGCAATCAATAAATAAATAGCAAGAACTGCACCAGCAATGTGATGGTTATAGTTTTGGTGAACACCGTTTATATTTTATAAAATAAAAGTAATTCTTTCCTAACCACGAGAAAGTAGAGAGACAAAGACGTTTTTTTTTTAAAAAAGAAATAACATAAAAAGCACCTACGATCTACTTTTGAATCTCTCTCCGTTTTAACCATCATAAAAACTGAAAACCAAGTGGCTTGTTTTAAAAACAAAATAAAATAATATTCTTGGCACATGTAAACGATCACAAACTAAAAAGAGAAACAGCGATGGGTCTTTTTAACTCGTAATAATCAGAGTTCGGACATTTCGGGGCGTTGCCATGGATACGCTTATGTAACGAAGGCAGCGCTCCGAAGGTCTGGTAATAACATAATAGCACAATACTGATTTATGTCGCGTGGGCTTCGTTAACCGCCGCAATCACGTGCACCTGCTGGCCCTTGCTGACGTTGTAGACTTGGCCCGAATTGAACGGTTCCAGCCTCGGATGGGTCTCGGGTTTCACTACTTTATCTGCAATTTGTTTTTTTTTTAATGTGCGCATTCACCGGTGGCCAATTTTTTTTTTTTACCGGTTAAACTGAATTCTGCTGGGATGTACTTCGAGAGCCTGACTAGGGGCAGGGGCAAGTACCCGCTGGTTAGGGGCATCACATCTAAAATAACAGTCTGAGGCTCGGGGTCAGACACGAACGAGACCACCCCGGCAGTCCGTCCGCATACAGCCCAGACACTTTGCTCGGCCAACACCTCGTACATCAAAGAACTCGTGATGTTATTCGTTTGTTGCAAGGGCTTGATGGAAAGGTGAAGGTGACAGAGGGCCCCGACCCTACAGAATTCGTTGCCTTTCGTTGGCTCCACCTGGGCCTCAACATGATACAGGGTCTACAACAAAACAGGAACGAGTTTTTTTATTATTAATAGCAATTTGAACAGCATCTCACTTGGTAATCAGTAATATCGAAGTTGTGTTGGAAGTTTCGGGTTTGACAGTCATCCAACTGGGTCGTATACTGCACGCTGTACTCTCCCTTCAAGGGCACGGCCTCAACGTCCGCCTTAATTTCTACTTCCCACATGTACGAGATGCTTAATCCGTTGGATATAATCTATAAAAATAATTAATTAGGTGCGTGAAACTCGTGGGGAACGTGGCACTCACCTGACTAGAAGGTACATTAAAGTCGGTGGCTTTCACATCGGCCCCCAAACTCAACTTGGGGCAGTCGACAGCGAACGACAAATCGCATTGCCCCGTCAAGGTGACCTGTATGAATTTTCTGTGCTGCACCGTGTGAAGCCGGACTGACGCTGTCAACGGTGGGGTGAAACTCAGGAGCACGGAGATGGGCTTGGGGTGCCAAGATGAAATGATGGTGACTTGATGGTCTTTCGATGAAACCTCGGCAAGAATCCTTATCGGTACTTTAGTGACTGCGAACGGCTTGATTTGTTCCACTTCGATGTCGAGGCTGCTCACTAGGGGGACGTCCTCCACGTACTGCAAGGTTAGACCCCTAGAGGTCACTAATTTAACCTCCGATTTCTAAAAAAAAAAAAAAAAAATTCAACGCATTCCCTTTAGGTTTAATCATCAATCTTACAGATTGAATTTCGTAACTCCCAATTGTGACAGTCAGCTGCATGATTTGTTCAAGCCCCGCTATTAAAGGCGAGGCCCCTTTATCCAGCCTTACGGAAGGCTCTTCGCGTTTCACTTCGACCAAGACCTTCGGCGATAAGGGCAGAGAGATTAGCTCCAGCTTACGAACGTGCACGGCCACTTGGTTGAGGTAAAACCTGCCAATGAAGTCGGCCTTCTTATTCAGTCTTATAACATTGAGCCCTGGCGTTATCACTAGGGGCTGAAATCGCAAGGGATGAACAACGGTAAACAACGCAACAATTTTTTTTTGAAGAGTCTTACCAATTCATTATATTCCAAGCATGTCTTAAAATCGCTCTGCACTGAAGACGTTGTACTATCGGTTCGCTTAAGCGGTGGCATGTTCTTGCAAACTACACTAGCACTAGCCAACTGTTTGTCTTGTTTGTAGTCTAGGTGGCGTTGAATTCGCAGTCGTTGCAACAGGACGTCCTTCCCCTTCGCCGAGGCATCCTTTGCGTGCCTGCAGTTTTTCTCCTTCGTTTTCTTTTGCTCCTTCTCGGCCTCCACCGACATCAAAACGTTGGTGCAGAGGACCTCGCGTGGGAAATTCGACTCTAACACCAGGTCGACCTCGATGGAACCATCCTGCATGACGACGCCCTCGTTCCTAACACTAACACTAACTATTTTTATAACATCCTTGAAAGGCACTACTAAGGGTTTATCTAGACCGTCCAGGGACCTCGACATTTCATCGAAGTAAGTCCAGCGAATTAAGTTGTCGATTTCGGGGGAAGAACAGACCGCCGCGCAGGAGCGCACGAACTTGCGCGCGTCGCCCGACTTCTTGAAGCACTCGGCGAGCTTGACGTGCGTCTGGGCGGCCAGTTCTCGCCAGTTGTCCTGTTCGAAGGTCTTGAGGGCGTCCCCCAGAAACGCAGCCGCCTTCTGCGTCTCGCCCAGCAAGAGGTAGAAGAACGCAAGCTCGCGACCGATCAGTCGGGCTGACCTCAATCTTCCTATGTGTTTGTAAGTGCCCATCGCCAGCTCCGCCAATTCCTGTACGAAACGAACGCAATCAAATCCGAATTTGTTTAGGCGAGTTCTTTACCAAGTAGTTCTTGTTGAAGGCGTCTTGCGAACACAGAGCTTCTTTAAGCCTGTCGGTGGGTGAAGGGGAGCCTTGCTTGCCCGGATTGTCCCCCATTCCGGCGGAGAGCCCCACGACCGTGTGTAACTGTTCGGAGCTCGGACTACTTCCCGGCATTAAACCACATAAAACACCTAATTCTTGCAACTGGAAAAGAGTTTAATGCCATTTACCTTTGAAACTCATAAATGGAGAAACATTCGGCAGGTATTATAGAAAAAAAATGCGTTTCTTGTGCTTAATTTAGCAATTTTATGCAACGTCGTAATTTATATTCATATTTGTTTTTTAAACTAGGAAGAGTAATTTGAATTTTGCCCGCCAAAATCTCGCAATGTTATTGGCTGTTTTTGACAGCCGGTTTTACAGAGGCCTTTAATTTAAACCCAAAAGTTAACGTCTTTCATAATTCATAACGTCTTTCATAATTCATGTGACGATTTCAGTTAGTTTGAAAATTGTAAGCAAATCTGTAATTTGCAAACCTCCTAAACAAGCCCAATCCATTTCTGGTTTAGTATTGCAGTGTCAATCTGCCTATAACAGGCCGACAACTGTTTAAAAACAAACTATAGTCACTTGTGATTTATTTGATTTATAATAAATCCGACGGAATCATTCGGAATCCATGACTATACCAACAAGAAAATGAAAGAAAAAGAAGATGACTATGCTCTATATATATGAAGTCCATTGTCAATGACGCTCAAACGAACGGCAACCCTATATGCAAAGTTGCCAACTTGAGGGATTTATCCCTTTTTGGAGATGTTTTGTACCCAAAAGGGACAAAGGGACTTTTTTAATTATAAACGATTATTTTGAGCGATTTTTGGAACTTTGTATTTCTTTTTGTTTTATACTACCAATGAGGCTCTGTTATTTTACTTAAGAAAACAGATTATCGTTAAAACAGTTTCCGTCGCATTTATGGTATTCTATAGAAAAAATTCGATTTTTGGCACGATTTTCTACGTTTGCCTCATAACGTTAATTTTTTTTTTAATTCCTTCCCATAGTTGGCCGTGAATTGTTAATTGTGAATCAGCCTCAATCGACCTGACGTGACGTATGAAATAACATCATGACATTTCCTTCAATAAGAAAAGTGAGGTTATGATATACGTCAATTTATTAATAGAATTAGTGTGCGCTCAGAGTAGCTTGAAGTTAAAAGGTGAAAAGAAGACGCAAATACACTGAGTGATTCGAAAACGCTGTAAGTTTCCAGCAAGGTTGGTTCACAATGAATAATTCAAGCCCAACTGCAAGGAGAAATTAAAAAAAAGGCACATTATTACCAGTGTTGCCAGATGGGACGGTTTTCGTTTGTTTTTACAGGCGGGCACGTTTTAGGAACATTTTATAATTAAATTTTGTTTTGTTTTTTGTTTTATTTTAGTATAATTTAGTGTTTAGTTCAATTTTTGACACGTTTTTCTACGTTTGTCCCATAATGTGAATTTTTTTTTACTTCCTCCCCATAGTTGGCCGCGAATTGTTAATTGTGAACCGGCCTCAATCGACCTGACCTGACGTATGAAATAACATCATGACATTTCCTTCAATAAGAAAAATGAGGTTATGATATACGTCAATTTATTAAGAGAATTAGTGTGCGCTCAGAGTAGCTTAAAGTTAAAAGGTGAAAAGAAGATGCAAATACACTGAGTGATTCGAAAACGCTGTAAGTTTCCAGCAAGGTTGGTTCACAATGAACAATTCAAGGCCAACTGCCAGGAGAAATTAAAAAAAAGCACGTTATTACAAATGTTGCCAGATGGGACGGTTTTCATTTGTTTTTACAAGTGGGCACGCTTTAGGAACACTTTATAATTAAATTTTGTTTTGTTCTTTTGTTTATTTTAGTATAATTTAGTGTTCAATTCGATTTTTGGCACGTTTTTCTACATTTGTCCCATAACGTGAATTTTTTTAAATTCCTTCCCGTAGTTGGCCGTGAATTGTTAATTGTGAACCGGCCTTAATCGACCTGAGAAGACGTATAAAGTATCATTATGACATTTCCTTCAATATAAAAGTGAGGTTATAATATACGTGAGTTCATTAATAGCACTAGTGGTTGGTTCACAATTCAAGGCCAACTGCAAGGAGAAATTTAAAAAAGGCACGCTATTACCAGGGTTGCCAGATGAGACGGTTTTCGTTTGTTTTTACAGGCGGGCACGTTTTAGAAATACTTTATAATTAAATTTTGTTTTGTTTTTATGTTTTATTTTAGTATAGTTTAGTGTTCAATTCATTTGTCCCATAATGTGATTTTTTTTTAAATTTCTTCCCATAGTTAGACGTGAATTGTTAATTGTGAACCGGCCTCAATCGACCTGACATGACGTATGAAGTATCATTATGACATTTCCTTCAATATAAAAGTGAGGTTATGATATACGTCAGTTTATTAACAGCACAACTGCGCGCTCAGAGTAGCTTCATCTCGTGTTATTACATGAGGTTAGAAGAAGATGCAAATACACTGAGTGAATCGAAAATGATGTAAGTTTCAAGCAAGGTTGGTTCACAACTAGCAATTCAAGGCCAACTGCAAGGAGAAATTAAAAAAAGGGACGTTATTACCAATGTTGCCAAATGGGACGGTTTTCAATTGTTTTTACAAGCGGGGACGCTTTAGTAATTAAATTTTGTTTTGTTTGATGGAGAGTCTTTTTGTTTTATTTTAATATAATTTAGTGTTTGCTTCAATTAACAATTAGAAAGGGATTTTCATCTGTAAAAAGAGATTTGTTTATCACAGCAAGGGATTGTTCAATTTTACAGGTTGGCAACACTGCCTACACGCTGACCACATCCTCATAAACGATCATCATCTTACTTAGAGAAATACAAACTTAAAAATATAAAAGTTAAAAAATAATAGAGTAAATAACACGTTCAGAGTTGAGTTCAGTGTTGCCAACTCTATATTTCACTTGAAAACCGAACACAAATGTTTAGATACGATTTCGTCAATTTTCATTAAAAAGCCGTAATTATTTATTAACTAAAAACAATGATAACTTTATTTAAAAAAAATAACTTCTTTAAAAAAAGTAAAAATAAATAAATCACTTTATGGGACGTGTAAAATTTTATGCTTCAGAAAAGAAAAGTACCTAAATATTCCCAAAAACTTGCTTTGAAGAATAAAATAGCTCTTGACAGCTATTTTACAATTTGCAGAGTCAAATAAGCCAAGTTGGCAACACTGGTTGCGTTTCAGTTCAACTCACAAAGGCTACCAACATGCTTATCTTTTACGTTACTTATAAGTAACTGAGAGCTACTTTACAGTTTGTAGAGCTAAATTTTACAGAAAAGGGCTAAGTTGGCAATACTAGTTAACTTGACGTTCGACAGAGATTCAGTTCAGTTTGCAAGGGCTACCAACATGCGCTACTTACTTAACTGACAGTTAGGAATTAGGCGCAGCCTCAAGTTTTGAACGCAAACAAACGAATTATTTTAAAGTTTGGTCGCAATTTTCAATTCCAAGAAAAACAAAAGTCCTTAGACTAAAATCCATAGATCTAAGTTATAAGTTCTTAACATGGCAACACTGCTCAAAAGTTATAAAAATTTAATTAATTAGAAAGGATGGCACACAGAGTAAGAACGCTCAGATAGGACGCTTATCGTCACCAACGTGGAAAATGTCAAGTCCTGTTTTAGCGACGGACTTTGAAATCATAATATGCTGGCATGTTTAACTGCAGTTACGGGGTTGGGTTCAAAAGAAACGGAACTACACAACAAAATCAGGATTAGGGGAGAGTTAATATGAGGGACGCTTAACTTTTCACCAGAATACGTAACTGCCAGAAATAACAGAGTTCGCTTTGCTCTTATTTGACAGTTCGATTCGTTTATTTAATAAAATCATTCCAAACCGAGTTTTGTTGCCTAAAAGTTGTTGTAAATAGAGAAGCACCGCGCTCAGATCAGACCCTCATCGTCGATAGATAGCTTGGAAATCGTGAAGCTTGGTTTCAGTGACCTTGAAATCATAACACGCCGGTATGGTTTACTGCAACTGCAGTTACAGGGGCGGGTTAGAAAAAAAATGCAACTACTGCGATGGTTGTTCAACTTCAAAGTTCTGTCACACAAAAATTGTGGCTTTAATTAGGAAAAATGTAAAACCTGCCTAAGTCACAGAGTAAAAATACTCAGATAATTGCCATCGCCGTCCCCACAGGTGGCGCTGCAATCGCTACTATTATGGTCGCTTAATCAGTTAGTGACAATTAAAATCATTTGTTTTTTTTTATAATACCTCTCGGTGTCAACATTCTAGGGTTTCAGTTGGATGCCTGCTTTATCCCTAAATATAGAACAGATTTTTTTTTAATTTCCTATCATTCAGGTAACAGGCTGCAACACAGTGTTGCCAATGTGTGGGAATTTTCCTGATTCGTGGTAATTTCTTGAGAAAAAGGAAATTTTCAATCGCATTTTAAATCAAACATTGACAAAAACTCGTAATTAAAAATCAAATACCTTTTGACTAGCGTAAGCCCAAAGGCATGCGGTATTCAACGAATAAGCCTCCACTTGATCAGCTTGGTTAAATTTCTCGCAGGTTTGCAACACCTCCATGCAGGCCAGAAACAACCAGCACGAAACCGCACCGGGGGGCGCACTTATTTCCAGCAGTGCCAACTCTCTGGTGCAGACATGAAGAAACGGTAAACATCTAGAAGCCATCTGCAGGCAAACCGAAAGAAAAAAACTAATCGATCGTTTCGATGGCTGGCGTGGATGATTACCTCCCACACTTTATTGGTGAGGATAAGCATGTGCGCTTGCTTTGCGAACAAGTAAGCTCGGAGCTCCAATATGGAAGGCTCCTCCGATAGCTGGCAGGGGCCTAGCTTGAGGCCGTGCCATCTTTCCAGAGGTCTTTGGAAATCGCTGAGCCAACTGACGGCGTCACCAGTATGGCCGTTAACTACAAACTGAGAAAAAAGGGCATCTAACTCATCATACTGTACCAAAGTCTCGTCGTAGAGCCCTAACATTTCGAGTACCTGAGCCAATTCTTCCTGCAAATCAATTTAAGATAATTTGTCTTATGGATGTTATACAAAGATAGAATCCTTGCCTGTAATTTAAAGTAATGCATAAAATTCCAACCGGTTTCGTTCCTCTTCTCCCTCTGCTGCCTCACGTGGTCTTCCAAACGAGCGACCGCCCGAGCGTAAGAAACCAAGACCAAATGCCGTATTCTCCCGACCAAACCCCTCCATGAATCCGCGGATCTCGACTCGACCTTACCCGGATTTATCACAGAAATACATCGGTCACCTAAAACGATTTCCAATCGGTTACTTTGCATGATGAAACCCGGGCGATTCGACCTTGTTTCGGTGCGAAATCAGCCCGAATTTTGTCCAACACGGTCGTCCTGGGCAGCAGCTTGTTGGCACGCTTGCCATCGTAATTCTCTACGACTACGATTAACCAGTCGGGTATGTCTCTAGAATTCAGTTCTTTTAACCAAGCATCTATATCATCTTTTACACTTGCCTTGTAGACATCGACATCCTGAAATTGTAAAAAGAAAAAAAAACGTCAGCTGAGTTAAGTGTGAATAACGTACGGTACATTCGGTCCAGTAAATGTGAAAAAGCGGTTGGCGTATTAGATCCCACTGGCTGATTTTTGGAAGAGCGGCTGGGCTGAACGGGGCAAAGTTAGCCCCGATGTGTACTGAACGCACGGGCCTTCCCAGTGACCTGCGCCATTCGCAGGAGTCTTGAGGCAAAGCCTGCGATAGCCCATCCTCTAGGAACGAGAACACCTCCAACTCGCCGGCACCTTAAACAGCGCAGTTGTGTTTGCGTGTGAATTGCGAGGGCGTTTTGGTGCACCTTACATGTAATTATGGGACGTCTGTCTATGAACGAGTCGCTTACGAACGCTTCTCCAGTGCCGTTCATGTTTGGAATTTTAATTCTATCCGGCGGGCAAAACGCTCATCTTGAGCGGGCGTCCTCTAAGCTCCTACTTCGGCCCCATTTTCTATTCGAGGAAACATCACGCCACTATTAATTAAAAGGTTTCAAAACGTCAATAACAATATTATTTTGACAGCTCCCTGCTGAAACATGTCATTCTGACCACAGGTTCCTGCATTGCCGGCAATTCAGTATCGCCAACTTAAATTAACGTCAATGACTTCGCGTATTTTTTACATCAAAAAGGAACTCGCTTCGCGTAAATTAACTGCATTTCGAGTAATCTAAAGCAAGACGAATGCAAATTACGTGATGTACAGAAGATTATGACGTTTCGAAGTGATTCACCTGCTTTTTGTTGTTTTTTTTTTTATGTAATCGCGGCATGGTGAACTTTGTGGCTGGTA
This sequence comes from Serrognathus titanus, assembly GCA_039766575.1. NCBI lineage: Eukaryota > Metazoa > Arthropoda > Insecta > Coleoptera > Lucanidae > Serrognathus > Serrognathus titanus. The sequence continues at coordinate 57,327,339 of CM077911.1, forward strand.
TTTATAACATTTTATCGCGTAGATTGGTTTATAAAACGTAGCACGAAACGTCTAGAATTTCCAGTATTAGTATAGCGGTCGCAGTGCCCTTCCAAGATGCCCATCAATAACAGCGAATTGGTAAATGTGATACGAGAAGTTGCAGAAGATGCGAACGTAACTGCGACCGTCAGGGAATCAGGAAAAGGGGCTCTCATTGCTGGGGCATGTGCATTTGCCGGTGGACTAATAGCAGGGCCAGTAGGACTAGGCATAGGTATTTATTTAAACGTTTACACGAAACCACCTCATCTCTTTTAAAACGCACACACAAAAGTGTGAATGTGCTGCTTGGAGTAGCCCCCGAGCTGCCCATCTTAAATGTAACTATTTTTAGGAGGCGTGATTGGTGCTTTGGGTGCAGCTGCCAAGGGCGCCGGCAAATATAAATCTGTTCCTTACATCATTATGTATGAAATGACGGCGCAGCAACGTAATTTGCTTGCAACGTCGATGCGAAAAGTCATCGATGGAGTACAAGCCGAAGACGCAGCGTTGCTCCTTGCGCTCATCATGTCGAATCCTTCATTGAAGATTCTAATCATGAGGGAATTAAGCAAATTTCTAACAAATGAAATGGGATTAGCCCTGAACATGTAACTAAATAATTCACTGCGCAAAGCGTGCGTGCAACAATGATTGTCACAACCACCAAAGTGACCTTGAGTTATTGTCGCTCGCACTTTATAAAAAAAAATAAATTAATTCACGTGTCATTTAGTTTTTCCAAAGATTTTTTTGTTTTTGTGTTTAATTTGAACTTTGCATAGTATCAGACCTCGAACTCAAATAATAATTGTGATAACGTCGATAATACTGAAGTGTTTGGTACCTGATTTATGTTATTTGTGTAAATTTTAGAATAAGGTATGGATTTCAAAACTGCATTCAATCCGTATTCTCTCGCTTTTGAAGTGAAAGAGATTTTGCAGTTTTACTCAAGTTGCCATTACTTTGAATTTAAGCTTTAACTCGAACTTATTGAAAATGTGTTACTTGTTATTGTGTTACTAATTAGAGCAAAGGCAGAGATTGTAAAGGAATCTTTTTTTTTTAGAAATAATTTAGTTGTTATAATTTTTCATGGAAAATATACTTTACAAAAACGGATTTTATTTCTGGCCTGCACTAAATCCATTCACATTTTTCTTTTCTAATCAATTCGCGTATGTCAAATGCATCATATTAAATCGGGGTATTCCCCATTTTTGTATTCCATTATACTAATTATAATTATCTAAGGGCGTCAGGGGTTTCCACTTTATATCAGTTGCCATAAAAGATCGTTCTAGATTAAAAAAAAAAAAAGGGAGAGACATTCATTTAGTCTTGCATTGCATTTGTGTGTTAAACAATTGGAAATTCTTCCAATGTTTTACAAAAAAAAAATAAATAAATTGAAACAGTTTCTTCGCCACCAGCGTTTAAAAATCAATAAATTACAAAACAATTGAATAGCGTTTGTCGAACGCAGAGAAATGATAAAGGTAACCAACAACCGGAAAAAAAAAACTTTTCCTGCCGAAAGTCTGATTGTCAGCGGATTACAAGAAGACAAAAACAATTGAATAACTGCTGGTGAAAGGCAGATAGACTAACAAAATTTTTCATTTTTTTTTGTGAAAAAGTCGTTAAAAACAATTGAACATTTCTGGTCAAAACATATCTTGTTAAAACAATTGAATAACGCCTGCGAAGGACAAATAAAACAAAGAACAATAAATTTTCCAACAAAAAAAAAGAAGAGAAACTGATCTAAACAATTGAACTTTCCCCGTTTGGAAGTTTAGTTGCTTGAAGATTACGCAAACAGTTGAACATGTTTGCCCGAAAGGCACTTCGTTAGTAACTTTTAAAAAGGGATCGATGATTTCTTGACCGAAAGCACGAGCGCCAGCAAATAAAAAAAAAAAACAATTGATTAAAACTGCAAAACTGACGGCACAATTTTTTTCCGTTAAAGATACTTGACGAAAACAATTGAACTTTCCCGGCCGAAAACTTGATTCGGACGTCAGCGGATTACTAAAGAAAGAAAAACAATTGAACGCGGGCGAGAAACGAACGAAGTAATAAACAATTGAAAATGTTTTCGCTAATGATAGAAGTCAATTGTTTTGAACTCAATTTTTCCGACGACGAAATTTGGATGTGTTTGAGTTCACTGAGGGTGACAGTTGCTTAGCGAGCTTTGCACTTGAACTTAATTGAGTTAGTTTGATGTTAACGTTCACGTTGAAGCTTTGAAACTTGTCTGAAGGAACTCGTAAGTAAGTGAACTCGGTTGAAACTTCAAACTTAATTACTATTACTTAATTAAGTTTCGATTTTGTCAATTAAGTTCTTGAGTAAAAGCTACGTAGAAGCTTTCCAATTCTCTACAAGACAAGCAACAGATAAAAGTATAGATTAAGGTAAGGACGTACATGGTGGTCCTCGAAAAAGCCTTCGATAGAATCAGATGGAAAGATATTTGGAAGATATTAAGAGAAGGAGTTATACAGGAGGGGTTAATGGACGTAATCAAAGCCAACTGTGGATAGAGTAGAAACCAATAACAAAGAATCAACTACGTATGAATCCAAGGAAAGTCTGAAGCAGGAAAGCGTTCCTTAGCCCAGTCTTATCCTCCACGGTATTGGATGAAGTCATGAAGCAATCGAAAGAAAGAAAAGAATTGAAAAGACAACAAAAAGGAAATTGGAAAACGGAAAAGGTGGAACTGGCGGTTTCTTGTTTCTTTTATTCAGATTCTAACGTCTTTTGAGTGTGAGGGTTTAATAATAACGTAACGATCTCGCGACTTGAGGAGAACCTTTGCTTACGTAGCACTGGTCACGTGACAGGTACTTCTCAAGTTGCAAGACCTCTACATTAATCATATTTTAATTGATAACCAAAGCCATTCCAGAACGACCACATTAGATCAAGTCCTTCATTTCAACCTGTATAACGAATTAAGCAAAGCGTATTTTTTTTGCAAAAAGGTATGTTCTCGTTGCCTCCCTACTTCCCTATTGTAATAATTTTTCATGGAAAATATACTTTACAAAAACGGATTTTATTTCTGGCCTGCACTAGATCCATACATATTTTTCTTTTATAATCAATTTGCGTATGTGAAATGCTTTATATTAATCGGGGATTCCCCATTTTTTATTTCCATTGTACCAATTATAATTATCCAAGTGCGTGCGCAATTGGAAAACGTCTGGGGTTCCCCACATTTTATAAGTTTCCATAAAAGGTAGTTCCAGATAAAAACAAAAGAGGGAGAGGCATTCATTTAGTCTTGCATTGGATTTGTGTGTAAGAATAAGAAAATGCCTGTCGATACAAATGAATTAATAAACGTAATACGAACACCTGAAAATGGAAACCTAACCTTAAAAGATGAAGGCAAAATGTATGCTGGACCTTTTCTGGTGGACGACAATTCGGGGGATTCACAAGTTTATTGTTTATATTAACACAACAGTAAAATTTCATTTCTGCTGCTAAAATCTAGGGTTCATGGCTGCTTTCATGTACAAACAAAATAAAGAAACTTGCTTGCAAGACGAGTGCAAGTAACACTAATCATTGAAGGTGGCAATACTGAAGACTCGCTTTCATTATTTACAACTGTTATGAGCTCACCTCGTTTAAGGCAAGTCGTTCTAAGTGAATTGAAGTACTTTTTAGGTAAGGAAACGAAAATGAATTCTCTTTAATCTTTTCACACTCATTTTACTATAGCACTTTCGATTATATAAGTATAAAAAAGTCAGCACAACTAAATATAATATAGAAATCACTGGATCTTTGCTATAGAAATCACTCGAATAAACAAATTACTTGTCTTGTACTTAATCGAACGGGGAATTTAATTTTATTTTACCTGACAAACACTACCGTCTTGTCGGGGATTTATTAATGATCTAGGATGCGCATGTTGCCCGAAACGATCTTGTTCTCCAACAAGGCCCTGCTCGGAATGTCAATGCGATCTCCATGGTTCGCTATAATTATAACAGTTCCCTAAAACACAGGTAAAAATCAATGACAATTTCAATCGCAAAAAATAAAATAAAATGTCAGACCTTCAATGAAACTTCCCTGCCGAAAGTGACATCGCCAGAAACTGTCAAATGATCCAGCTCGATCAAATCCGGTATGTTGGCAAAACGATTCAGAAACTCGCTGACCTTAGAGAAGTGATTGTCTCCGAGTTTGACAAGAGGGGTTGTGGGAAACATTCTCTGCGGAGACATCACCAAGGAACCGTTCTTCAAACTGTACAAGTTGCTCATGACTAGTAGAAGATCCGATGTCTTCTTGACCGGTAGGAACCGACTGCGTGGGACGTTTATGCCAATTCCACCCTCGAAAGACTTCATCGCAGCCCCCACCGCGGTCTCGAGCTGTATTATATTCAAGCCGTTCTTAAGAGCCTTATTGTTAATTATTATTTCTAGATTCAGTCTGTTCTGTTCCACCACTCTGTTAATAGCTGAAAAAACACAAGTTTAAAATAATTGTGAATAATTCAGGCGAATGAAGACTCACCGTCCAGCTTCGCCCACAGGTTATTAGTGTTGAAGAATTTGAAAGTCTTCACAGATTTAAAATCATCCACATGTTCCTTCGGAACCTGCGCAATCTCAAGTAGACGTAACTTATTTTCATAATAAATCAAAGTGCCACCCTGAAACATAACCGGTTGTTTTTCGAGGTGCTTTTGAAGATTGCGAGTCAGCACTTACCTTAACGTCGGCTCTCGTTTTGTCCGTAACTTCCATGACGAACTCGTGTTTCACATTGTCCTGGGGATTTAATAACAAGTTTAAAATATTAAGGTCTACAGTCGCGCCTAGGTTATCGATATTTGAAATAAAACAGTATTCTCTACCATCTTGGATGAACTTCTTCAAGAGGCCCGAGTTCTGGAAACTCTGATAGAAGTCTCCGTGGCCGGGGGGATACCAGGCCTCCAGGTCCGATTCTACGTTCGTCGTCCTCGCTATCGGCAGTAAAGTGTCTCTGTTTATCCTCGGATAGCATGACTGATTAAAAGTGAATATTTCGATCTGTAGCTTCTTGTACTTTCTGATTACTTTCTCGGTGTCTTCGTCGGTGTTGAAAGAATTCATGAGAACCAGTGGCACGTTCGTTTTGTACGTTTTATTTAGATGCTGGAAATAAAATAAAGTCAATTAAGAACAATTAAAAAAAGAATCAAATGACAAACATAACCTCAAAATTTCTAGTAATTCAATTACAAGCGGACAAATGGAACGCGATTGAAAATTTAAACGATCATTTATGCAAAAATAAATTAAAATTAATAACAATTAATTTCTCCGTAAATCGCTTAAGATTAAAAAAAAAAAATTAGATGATAAACATAACCTTAAAGTTTTCAGTAATTCATTTACAGGCAAACGAACGGAACGTGACTGAAAATTCAAAAGATTCATCAATTCGTTTAGACTTCCCTGAGCACGTAAGGCACTAATTTTAAATAATAATTAATTAGCAATGAATTGAAATGACTTTTCAAGATGGCGTCTGCACGGCACCCATTAATTTTAAATGCGTCTACCAATCACGTTCTTCAAATGCGATGACGTAATAACAATGCCAGTCATGGCCAGGGTTGCCAGGTCCTTTACAGGCAATATTGCCAACTTGTTCACATAATGTCGCCAAAAAAGCGCCATTTTTTTTTTCTTTTTTACAATTAATGTGAAATAGTAATAGTATCCTCTCTTCCAAAAAAAAAAAAAAAAATTAATTAGCAAAGAAAAAAAAAACAAGAAATGAAAAACGAAAGGCAACAAAATTTAAAATAGAAAATAAAACAAATGAAAAATGAAAGTTGTCATAAATATTACGATCGTCATTTGTTTTTTCTGTCTTTTTTCTTTCGTAAAATTTACGATTGTCATTTGTTTTTTCTTTTGAAGTTGTTTTCCTTCTTTTCTATGCTGATAGCAATTAAAGAAAAAACAAATGACAAACATAACCTCAAAATCTTCAGTAATTCATTTACGAGCACACAAAAGGAACGTGATTTGAAAATTTAAAACGATCGTCTATTTTATTTATAGACAAACAAATCGATTGAATATTTAAAAAAAGAAAATGAAACAAATGAAAAATGAAAGTTGTCATAAATATTACGATCGTCGTTTGTTTTTCCGTTCTCTTATTTCGTAAAATTTGCGATCATAATTTGTTTTTCTTTTGAAGTTGTTTTCCTTCTTTTCTATGCCGATGACTTAAAAAAAAACTGACAAATAACGAACATAACCTCAAAATTTTTGTAATTCATTTACAAGCATACAAACGGAACGTAAATTAGGAAAGAAAAACAAAAGACAACAAAATGCAAAATAGAAAATAAAACAAATGAAACATGAAAAGTCGTTGTAAATATTACGATCGTCATTTGTTTTTCTTTTTTATTTTCCTTCTTTCCTAGGCCGATGACAATTAAAGAAAAACAAATGACAAACATAACCTCAATTTTTTTTAGTTATCATTTACACACATACAAACGGAACGTAAATTAAAAAAGAAAAACAAAAGGCAACAAAATGTAAAATAAAAAATAAAACAAATGAAAAATGAAAGTCGTTATAAATATTACGATCGTCATTAAAAAAAAAAAAAAAACAAATGACAAGAATAACCTCGAAATTTTTAGTAATTCATTTACAAGCGCACAAACGAAACGTAAATTAGGAAATAAAAACAAAAGGCAACAAAATATAAAATAGAAAATAAAACAAATGAAAAATGAAAGTTGTCATAAATATTACGATCGCATTTGTTTTTTTCTGTCTTTCTTCTTTCGTAAAATTTACGACCGTCTTTTGTTTTCCTTCTTTTCTATGCCGATTACAATTAAAAAAAAAAAACAAATGACAAACATAACCTCAAAATTTTAGTAAATCATTTACAAGCGCAAAAAACGGAACGTAAATTAAGAAAGAAAACCAAAAGGCAACAAAATGCAAAATAGAAAATAAAACAAATAAAAAATAAGTCGTCATTTGTTTTTCTGTCTTCCTTCTTTCGTAAAATTTACGATCGTCATTTGTTTTTCTACTTTTCTATGGCGATGACAATTTTCCAATAATCAAAAATGTTTTTCTTTTTTGTTTTTATTTGCTATCTACGTTATCTGAAATAATTAATTCCTCGTTCTTTCGCGAACATTACGATCGTCATTTGTTTGTTTGTTTTTCTTACTTTCTTCCTTCTGAAAATTTTAATTATTTTTTCCATTTCGACTGAATTTCGAAAACAAATGAAAGCAGATAAAAAAAATTGAAACGTGTGATTTCAAATTTTTGCTTTTGTTTCCATGGATAACTGGAGTTAGAAATTTGTTGATTGTTCATGATGTGAGGGGAGTACCCCAAATTAGATACCAAAATAAGCACCAAATGTGTCTAAAATGGCGGCGGAATTTCGCCCCAATTTGGCAACCCTGGTCACGGCGGTTCTTTAAAAAAAAAAAAAACGTCATCCGATTGAAACCCGCTTTTTTTTAAACAATCGTAAGAAAAAAACAATTGCTTAAATAAACAAAAGTTATTAAATTACAGTAAAAATTGAACATTACGTGAAACTACAGTCAAAAGCAAAAAAAAATAGGAGACAAAAACAGTTTCCTGTAATTGTCCTTTCTCACAGTTTAAATACGACCTCACAGATGGCGCCCCAAAATTTTGAAAGCTTTCAAATTTGACGGGCTTGAAACTTTTGTAAATGCCTTTCTTTTTATAAATAAGAAAGGACCAAAAAAAACTTACTTCAATTTGTTGTACGGTGAGATCCAAAAACGTCAGATCATTCCTCACGGCTATAACCGACTTGGGTCCGTGACACCCCATGGACGTTCCCAAGCCACCATTGAGCTTCACCACGATCAATTTCTGCAGCATGTTATGAATAATATCCGTCGTGGGAGTCTCTAAAGTCGCATAATCCCGCACCGCACCCTCGGGCAGCTTCTCAATCTTCTCCCATTCTATCCCGGGCCCCCCTTCCTCCTCCAAGAACCTCGAGAACAGCGAAGAGAATCCATTCAGTTCCTGCCTGATGTGGTCCCTCTTGGCGTCCAGGGCCGAGTCGGCCAGTTTGTTCAGTTCCTTCTGCAGGTGGTTCAGGGCATCTTGCTTGGTCGCCTCCTTGAACTCCCTGGACCCGCTGGAAGCTCTCGTATGGCGCACCTGAAAATCACGTCATCACTTACATCGGGTGTACTTTGGGACTTACATACAACACGGCCCCAGTGCTCCCGCACGAACAAGCTGCCATATTTCATCCACCAAATTGACGCGCTTTGATGATGGAGCCTCACGACCATTTAGTTACATGTTTTGTGGGAAAATTGCGCGGACCATAAAACGTCAGTTACGAAACGTCAAAAATACAGGGCGAGCAAATAACTGCACCCATTTAGATGGGGTTGAAACGAGGTGCAAGTGAAGCAGGCGAATCGAATTGTTAGTTACGTAAGAAATATTGTGAGTTTTGGTATTTCCTCAATAAAGCAAATATTATTAGTAGATAGACGTAATCAATTAATAAATAAATTTGGCAATCGCATAATGAAATAATAAGGATGGTTGGCCAATCGAATCGTTTGAAGGCCGCCTTCAACAATTCTGCCTCCGATGATAGTAAACAGTGCCAAAGGTGAATTATTTACTTACGTACGTTAAGTAAACACGTACGTTTAATTTGGTTTTATCAGGAAATGCCATGGCCTTTCTTTCTTTTTTTTTTTTTGAAACGACCTCCTCCTAAACACACGTAGTTTTAAAATTGTTTAAAATACACCATTACTTGCATAAATAAATCTCTCATGGAAATTAATTTGTGTAACGTCGAAACTTGTACGTTATCATAATTTAATTACTTTTTTTTTTGACGAGGTCAAGATCAAATGGGTCTCTCGTAAAGTATGATACTTCATCCTAATCCTTTTGAGTGTAACACTCAAATAAAAATCGATTTCTTCGAGCGTCTACACGAACATGACCGTACATGTAGAGCCGGCCTAAGGCCTAACACACATACAATTTGAGGGTGCTCTGCACTAGCAGATTTTTTTTAAAATTTTGTTCATTCAAGTCAAGTCGAATCGCCATCAATCAACAAAACAAAGCGACTCCACGAATTATCTCAAATTATTCCTAATCCATTTCTCAACGTTAACAACGAAGATTACGATCAGCACGAACTTCAGATAAATCTCGTTATCTAAGGAATTGCAACATTTGCTTGAATCGCGGAACATCTGATATGAAATAATACAAGTTATTTCACAATTAGGGGGGCAATTTCATTTATGCAATTTCAAAGGCGACGTTTCGACCACAGCTCTGAGGTTCGACTCTATTAATAAAAGCACAAGTTACAAACAATTGAAACGTCTTGCCATTTCACTTTGTAATACGGACGCGATTTAAACTAAAAAAAAAAAAAAAAATATGGTATGTAAGGCCAATTTTCTATAAGGTATACTCTGCAAAACAATTCAAGAGCGCCATTTCTGAAACGAATTCATTTCAAAAATGGAACAGAATAGGTTTCGCTCCACTTATGTCGTAGATAACATTGAATAAACTTGTGTAACCTGTTGAATCATACAAACCAATATTAGAACCGATAGGTGCACTTCACATGCCGAAATGTTTGCTAATAATAGTAACACGAAATATTGATTTGTCGTTCCGCTTCTTAACTAAACTGTGCTAATTAAACATTGAAAACATGCAACATCATCACCGATTGTTTTTAATTCCTTCTGTCGCTTCAACCGAATACTTCAGCAATTGCCCCCACCTCCAACAAGAAAAATTTCTGGACGCCTCAAAGTTTTTTTTTTTAATTAAAGTTAATTAATTAATTCAACTTACGTACCCTCTCTAAAAAATTCTGCATCACCAACTAGCTACACACTCTTGGCGCAAACTTAACACACATGAACAAAACAAGCGTAACAGCAACTGACTGGCGGTTTGAAAATACTGGCAGATAAGGGGGCACTTATCTAAAAAGACGCGACTGGTTGGGAAAAAATCGCTCATTTATTATTTGTAATTATGACAGAAATCGCTTGTAATTAAACGGCTGGCTAATGACACCGAAAAAAAAAGAGTTTACGCGCCTAGTCTGATAACGCGCACGTGCGATTGAGCTAATTATAATTTTAGCTTCAAATCACTACTACTAATACTATAATTTATAAGTAATTTGGACTTAGGTTACTCAAACGCCCACTAGTGCTTACCAAAAATAAAAAAAAAGAAAAAAAAACAAACAAAAATGGAACACAAAGAAAATGAAAGTCTGTTTTGATTTTCAAAAGCGTCCCCTCGGAAGTCATTTTTTTGCTTCTCTCTGAAAGCAAAAAAAATTAAATACAAAGAAACAAATGAAAATTCGATTTGCAAAACCTTCGCGCCAAACAGAAACAAATGATTTTGATTTCATTTTTATTGGCTTGATTTTTAAAAGCTTCGCGCCGGAATTTTTCTTTTGTTATTTTTTGTTTACAAAGAAAAAAGGCAAAAAATGATGGAACGCAAAAAAAAAACGAAAGCTTAATTTGCTTATATTTGTTTTCAAGGTCAAGGAAAATCGGCAAAGGAAAGCGGAGTTCTTGTTGCTTACAAAAAAAAAATGAAGTACAACGAAACAAATGCAAATTTGATTTGATTTTCAAAAGCTTCCCGTCTGAAATCATCGTTCTTTTTTTGCTTACAGAAAAAATAAAACAAGAAAATAACAATTAAATGCAAAGAAACAAGTGAAGGTTCGTTTTTCGTTCGGAAATCGTCGATTTTTCATTTGCTAGTCTTTGTTTACAAAATGAAACAAAAATTGATCAAATGCAAAAAAAAAACAAATGAAAGCTCTTAATTAATTTTTTCAAAAGCAAGGAATAGCGGAGATGCGGAGATTTTCTTGCTTACAAAAAAAAATTAAACACAAAAATGCAAATTAAAGTTTGGTGATTCAAAAGCCTCCCGTCGGTAATCATCGATTTATTTGCTTGCAGAAAAAAAAAACAAAAAAATAATGAAATGGATAGAAACAAATGAAAATTCGATTGTCAAAATCTTCGCGCCAAACAGAAACATATGTCAGCTTGATTTAATTTTCAAACGCAAACAAATGAAAATTCGATTTTCAAAATCTTCGCGCCAAACGGAAACAAATGACAACATGATTTATTTAATTTTCAAAAGCAAACAAATGAAAATTCGATTTTCAAAATTTTCGCGCCAAACAGAAACAAAAGAAAGCTAGCTTGACAAGGTTTCCATCGGAAATCGTCGATTTTTTGCTTACAGAGAGAAACAAAAAAAAATTAATTAAACGCAAAGAAACAAATGAAATTCGATTTTCAAAAGCTTCGCGCTGGAAATCGCCGTTTTTTTCACTTGTTATTTTTCGCTTTCGAAAAGAAACAAGAAACGACGAAACGCAAAAAAAAAAACAAATGAAAGCTTAATTAATAATTTTTTTCAACGGCAAGTGAGAGCGGAGATTTTTTTTGTTAACAAAAAAAAAACAAAAAAACTTTAAAGGCGAAGAAACAAATGAAATCTTTTTTCTTTTGTTTTAATTTATGAATCTAATTGTGCTTTGTTTTTATTTTATTTTATTTTTATTTAACAGCGCCATCTGTTGAAACATGTTGAATTTTTTTTGTTTTAATTTATGAATCTAATTGTGCTGTAAAATCGATTGTCTTTTGTTTTTATCGTTTATTAAGCTTTATAATTTCGTATTTAAAAAAAAAATTCATTACTTATTTCATCGTCTTTGCTTTCTCATGGTTCCTTTTTATTTTTTTTATTAATCTATCAAATTGTGTTTTGTAAAATCGATTGTCTTTTGTTTTTATTGACATTTAACCTCGCCATCTGTTGAAACGTGTCGAATTTTTTCTTTTGTTTTAATTTATGAATCTAATTGTGCTTTGTTATGTCTTTGTTTTTATTTATTTTTTTTATTATTTAACACCGCCATCTGTTGAAACAAGTTGAATTTATTTGTTTTAATTTATGAATCTAATTATGCTTTGTTGTGTATTCGTTTTTATTTTATTATTATTTTTTTAATATTAATGTTTCCCCTGTTTCAAATTTTATTAATCTGCTGAATTGTGCTATAAAATCGATTGTCTTTTGTTTTTATTGTTGTTTAAGTTTTATAATTTCGTATTTAAAAAAAAATTCATTACTTATTCCATCGTCTTTGTTTCCTCATCGTTCCTTTTTATTTTATTTTTGTTTTATTAATCTATTAAATTGTGTTTTGTAAAATCGATTGTCTTTTGTTTTTATTAACATTTAAGTGCGCCATCTGTTGAAACATGTTGAAATTTTATATTCTTTTGTATCAATTTATGAATCTAGTTATACTTTGTTGTGTCTTTGTTTTTACTCTATTTATTTATTTTTTTAACAGCGCCATCTGTTGAAACACGTTGGATTCTTTTTGTTTTAATTTATTATGTTTTGTTGCATACTCGTTTTTATTTAATTTTTTTGTTTAATGTTATTAACTGAATCGTGCTGAAAATCGATTGTCTTTTGTTTTTATTATTGTTTACCAAGTTTTATTATTTCGTAGTTTTTTTTTTAAATGTCATTACATATTTAATTTTCTTTGCTTTCTCATCGTTCTTTTTTTTTAAATTAATGTATTAAAGTGTGTTTTTGTAAAATTGACCGTCTTTTGTTTTTAATAACATTCAGCAGCGCCATCCGTTGAAACATGTAGACATTTTGTATTCATTTGTTTCGATTTATGAATCTGGTTGTGCTTTGTTGCGTCTTTGTTTTTATTTTTTTAATTATGTTCATTTGTTTTCTTGCTTTGTTTTATTGATCTACTAAATTGGACTACAGAGTCGACTGTCTTTTGTTTTTGTTGATGTTTGAATTTTATTATTTCGCGTCTGAAAAGAATTCTATTATTTAATTTTCTTTGCTTTCCCGTGGTTCTTTTTATTTTCAAAAAAAATTTTTTTGTAACCTATTAAATTGTGTCATCAAATCGATTATCTTCTGTTTTCAATTATTAATATTTTTGAATTTGATTATTTATTTTTGAATTTTTATTATTTCGTTTTCTTTGTTTTGTTTTCCAAATTGTCTTTTTTTTTAATTTATTACAATTTTTTTTTAAATTTATTACTAAACGAATTGTGTTTAAAATCGACCGACTTTGTTAGTTTTCTTTAACTTTATGTATTTTTTCTGTATTTTTTTAACATTCTCGAGTCTAGCAACAAATTTTAGGGATTTTTTTGGTAACTCTTTTTGCACGTTGGTGACAATGCATATACACAGTATCTATCTTTCAAGAAGCTTGCGACAAATGGGACTTGCTTCTTAAAATATAACGAAACATCTAATGGCTTCCTTTCCTTATCTTTTCACAGTTTTAAAAATGGAATAATAATAGTTAACATTAAATACTTCATGAGCAACGACTTTCGCTCGAATTATTTTGCAGAGCATACCACATGAGAATTGGGCTTTACATACCTCGCAACTGTCAAAAATCGGTTGAATTTTTTTCCTACGCGTGAAGTTAGCTAATATTAAATACGTGTTACGAAGCAATTTAAAATAAATTGCTTAATAACAACAATGAAATAAATGCCGCCCCCTCCCCTCTAAAATAAATTACAAAAAAAAAGATGACGTGTAAATTACACTTTGTACGTAAAGCCGGTATTGTGTAAGTACAATAAGAGATAAATTCGTTCAATTACATGCAATTCATTGTCGGTCAATAAACGCAGACGTAACGATAAGCAGTAATGTTATCTACGAAACGTTGTTAATTGGCATTTTTCTAGAGTTAACTTATCTATGCGTTCAGTCTGTATAAGATCGGTCAGTGGAAGGTCGCCGGAAGGACGATTTGCTGCTTGTAATAAATAAACCAGCGATAACCTCAACCGACACAAGGGAGCGATTTTACTCACCTTTTTATCGGGACTGTTTACCTCCAGCATCGTCACAAGAGACACTAACAAAATTTTTATCCCGAGATTAATCGCCTTCGCAAACCAACTCCTGCGAGTGCGCAAGTGCAAGGCAAAGTGCCGCGTGTACGAGGGTCAAACAAAAAGTGGAATGGCTCTGCCCCATTTCGCCGTTGGAGAAGTCGTGAAGGGATTCGGAAGGGGGTCGAAACAGCTGGGGATCCCCACAGCGAATTATCCCCCGGAGGTTGTGAACAATCTTCCGGAGGGAATCAACACCGGGGTTTATTACGGCTGGGCGAGAGTAGAGGATTCCCCCGTTTACAAGATGGTCATGAGTATCGGGTGGAATCCCTATTTTAAAAACGAGAAGAAGTCCATGGAGACGTATGTTATGCACGAGTTCGAGGAGGATTTCTACGGGAAGCAATTGAAAGTCGTCGTGGTTGGATACATCAGACCGGAAATGAATTTTACGACCTTGGATGACCTAATCCGGACTATACGCGAGGATATAGCAAAGGCCGATGAGTTGCTTGAGAAACCGGAGTTTCAAGCGATTAAGCACCAATTTGCTTCATCGTAGGGTTTATTACTATTTTAATTTGCAGTATTTTTTTGTTGTGTACTTAAAGGATTTTTTTTGGGAAACCTCACTACAAACATTCCGTTCTATATTCAAAATTGGCGCCATATTGATTTTAAAACAAATTTTATATTAATTCGACATATAGAGCCAGCAATTGTTTGAATGGGTAGTCAATTTTTTTTAGTTCAATTTTAATTGTTTTATATTGCTATACATAATTAGGAAGAATTATTCTTTCTTAGTTGTTTTTAAAGTTTTTGAAAATAAATCCCCGGATTTGAAGAGACATTTTATTGCCCTCGCTTAAATTAAGTAAATACTTGATTAAAATTTTTAGATAAAACTAAATTATACACTAAGCATGTCGCTGATAAACTACACAAAAATATACGTAAACAAACAATTTTGTAATTTGTTTCTCTACGAAAAACAAAATTGCTTCCCACGTGATTTTATTTGTCTTGGGTTTTCTTTTGTTTATTGATTTTAAGTATAGTACAGTATAGCAAATTTATTGCTACGATGAATCAGGCCTTCATTGAGGTTATGTTTCCGTCAAAAAAAATTGAGATGTCAAACTTAACAAACAGAAAATTCGCGGCAACTCCCACTTCCACCTAGCGGAACTTAAACTTGTTAAAATACAAAACAAAAACAAAAAGTAAACACTTACTATCGTGCATTCAATTAAATTCCTACTTAAAGTAGGCCATGACTTCAGTGTTTTTTCTCCGAAAGGTTAACAACACTGACAGCTGTCGATTTCATTGTTTGCGCTAACATAACCTCCCAACATTTGGCAAACGCGTTTGTGCATTCGAAGTGAAGAATAACATTTTCAGTGTTAATGTTTTTTTTGAATTTATTGAAGTAATTGTTTCTTTGAGTTTTGAGTTTACACACTTTTTATTTGATGTCATGATTAGATAATATGACACTGACAGTTATTGACAACTGTCTCTCGTTGCCAACTTTATAAAAAAAAAATCACAGCTTACTTTAATGAGGAATCCAATTGAAGGCACGGTATTAACGGTAACGTTTGGATTAACCGTCAGAATTACTAGCGACATCTTGTACGCGAACTAAACATCAAAAATATTAAAGTAAGGTTTATATTGCGCAAACGACGTGACCGGACTTTATTCTCCGCTACTGTACTTAACAAAGGTATTCATTTTTTTCTTTAATTCGCATTTATTAATTAAATGGCGTACAATTAGTACTTCAAAAAAAAATTAACAGTTGGCAACACTGGCCCCTGTAACCAGCGCTAGACGGAGTACGTTTAAACTGCACTCTTACTGCCTAGGCCAGTTAGAATTTATTCAGCGACTAGTAGGCCGTGGTTATCTATTTTAGTTCTGTTTATTCTTGATTTTTTCTAAGAAAAGCTCAGGAGGCGCGGATAAGCAAAGCCCAAAGTTCTAATTACCGCGAAGCGAACAAGAAAGGAGAAATTAAAAATGTTTTGTGAGAATTTTTAATTGAAAAAGTTGGTATCACTGTGGTCCATTATACAGCACGAGCATAAAAAGCGCGCCATGCTCAAAAACCAGCAGCAGAAACTTTTCAATTACAGAAAACTGTAATCGTCCTTGAAATGTCATTATTATGCGCAGTTGCGCGTTGAGATTTCTCTATGAATCACTGAAGTTGTTAGAATTTGATTGTTACGATATTAAAACCTAAATTGCAACACGTACGACGTCAGAACTGTCATTTAAAGCTGGATAACTAGGAAAAACCTTTTTCATGTGCGCCACTGTACATTTTTTCTTTATAATCATGCAATTCTTGACGTTTAATACGTAACACAAAACGTCACTAGTAATTCTGACATTTAATGCGAATCTTATCTATTAATTTTACTCAGTGAAAGCCTGATTTGTCAAAATACGCACGACATGTCAAATTCTTGCCCGGATTTTATTGTCCGCCACTGTACCATCGTGATTATAAATAAACACTCAATCGAATCCAAAGAACTGAGAAATCAAGAAAGTCAAGGAAAACAGGAGTGAAAGTAGCCAGAAGTAGCTAAGTTGGCAACACTGATTACTTGGGTTTCTTCGAGGAATCTACATTACATTGGCAATCTGTTGCTGTTGGCTACAAGCTACGAGAAAAGAATTAACAGCAATGGGAAAATGCAATTATTCCTTCTCTATTTGTTATCGAAGCATGCCGTGAACGTCTAGTGAGAATGTGTGTAACTAAATTTTGACAATAAATGTCATATCGATATAGATTTTGAGGTTATTCCGACTTGGGCAATTATTGCGACATTTTTTTTCCACGACGATGTGTATTCAAGGCCAAATTTACATCCATAAACTGTCAAACTTTTAATTTTGACGGGGGGGGGGAGGGTTACTTTTCAAATCTGTCTCGTTGTTCTGTCTGATTTGAACTGTCACAATTTGACTATTTGACGTATGTCATAGTGACATCAAATTGAATTTGTCTAATTCAAAATGACAGCCAACCTAGCAACTTAAAATCACAGCCTACTGCGATAACAAACAGAAAAGGAATGAATAACGGAAGTAGGTCACTTTTTTTTTAAATGGCGGTGGAAAGTAGTTGTCAAATTGTGTGTTTGCAACGAATTTATGTGTTTGTTTAGCGACTGCGTTTAATAATACAGGGAGATCGAAATTGATTGCCCTGAACCTACACTACCTTCCGTAAGCTTGATATCAATTTTTACGTCTATCATTTGAAGGTTAGAACGAAACGCAGAGACGTGCATTCAAGAAACGTACGCCTAAACCTAACCTAATTAATAAAGAATATAATCATTGTTTAATCAGATTGCCATGACGATGAAATAAACCATTTTTGATGAATGAAGGCAAATGAACAGTCAACAAAATCTTGAGATATCTACCTTATGTTGCTAACTTCATTTTAAGAATTGGATGTAAATATTGATATCAAGCTCGTGGAAAGCAGTGCAGAGTTAGGACAATCAATTTCCATCTCCCTGTACAATGTTATCAAGTATCACTGTTTGAGTTGGCAGTGCGGAATTAGATTTCTAAATGGTGTAACTTGACATTGATAACCGTCGCTTAACAAACGTAATTTATATTTCAGATTCAAATTAAGACGCTAATTTTTATTCGTATAACCTACAAACTTGTCGCTGTTCGGGTTACGTCAAATAAACCAACGAAACATGTTGCAGCGTTTGTAACCTCCCTGCTGTTAATTCTTTACTCGTTGATTACATACGAAACATTTCGCCAAATTATTTTATTGAAAGAAATTGTAATGAGGAAATAGAAATATTTTATTTAACAAACGATACGCGCCAGACTTAATCGTAGTAATTCAAATCGCAAATGAATTTACATGTTTCACCACAGTTCGGAAAATAAGTTGGCAGCCCTGCGATAGCCCTATTGAATCGCACGCATGCGCATTGCACGACGTGTTTTGGCAGTTCCTGAACGGCTCGAGAAGGTGTTCGTAAATTAATTGTATTTCGTTGCCTTAAACCGAGGAGAAGCTGCCGTAAATCAGGTAAGACTTGGGGCTTTCTGCTATTACGCGCGTTTTGCGGTATTTTCTGTGAAAAATCGCGAGTGCGCCGGCCTCGCGAACCACCGACCGTCATAAGTCTGCTACGTGGCCTTGATAAATGTCTGCGGGCCGCTAATTTTAATTATTTATTTAATTTTATCCCCCCGAATTATTGCTGTTTTATGCACATTTAACGTTCGAAACGGCCTGGTGTGCAAGCAACGTCACTGAGGAAAAAACGGGGAAAAAACCCAAAGGGGGGAAAGAAAATTGTTATTTGAGGATAAGCGCACAAAACCGCTTTTTGTAGTGTTTGTGCGTGCAAGATCGAGAATTTTCTTACGGCGTGCTTTTTGTACTGACAAGGCAAGAACTGGAATTGCAGAATTTGCACGCCTGTTCTTTTCTGTGTTTTAACTTGCTCAGGTCTGTCTCTTCCAGGATGTTTTTCGATATTCCCGTGTTCCTGGTTGGCGTACTTGCTTTCGTCGCTTCGGCCGGCGTCCTGTGGTTCATATCTATGTACGGGACGCAAGAAAAGAGCTACGAGGAGGCCTTGGCCGAGCAAAGACAGCAGACCAATTACTTATTGGGATTGCAGAATCGCACTAAATCCAAGGAGAAGAAGTTAAAGAAAACTGGGAAAAAGGTACCTATTTAATTAAGCAACTGAAATTGTAAACTAACATTAGATTATAATCCTTATTGGCTTTATGTGATTCTTATAAGCATTCGTGTAATTGTAATCTTAAATGTAACAAGCAACGTTGTGGAAGCAATAAAATTCACTTCACTTTAACCCCCTCAATGAGTCAGTTCTGTAGATCGATTGAAACACGTGTTTCTTTACTAAGGCCCTTCGGTTTCTTCACTTTAAGTTAACTTTGACTTTGCCGTACTAACAATTAAACGAATAATGGGGGGGAAAGTTAGCTTAAAGTGTAGAAACCGGGGGCCTAAGTATTTTATAAACTTTTCATTACTAAACCAAAAACATAACTTTCGTGCTTTTCCTTTCCGTTTCATGTCGGCTTTAAACAAGAAAAAGTGATTTGTTTTGAAGGTGAAAGAAAAGCAGCCGGCTTTAATAAGCACCAGAAATGAGGAGCCCGAAGAAGAGGCCGAGAGTGACAAGCAGTCCTTAACGGAAACGAACGATTCTTCCACCTCCGTGGAGCCTGTGAAGCATCACGTGGAATTCAAGGAGGAGCCGGCGACCATTGAGCTCGAACCGGTTAAGGAAAACGTCGGCAAGGTACGAAGCCACTTGTTCATTCCCCTCTTATTATTTATGTTTAAGTCAAAATGTGTCTCACTAACTTATTTGCTAAAGCCTCACACTTAACACTTTCTTTATGGAAAGCTTATAAAAAAATGTGCGTTTTATGAACCTTTTAAATTATCAAAACGAGTTCTTTACACACATCCTGAACTTCGCTGTTGGCTTTTTTCTTTAAAACCATTGCAATATTTTGGATTAGTTGGATTATATTATCAAGATGCTACAAATATCATTCATAATTACTTCAAGGTGACTGTGAGCGAGCAGACAAAACAATTCTGTTTGAGATAAAAATTAAATGTTTGCTTAACGCATTATGTGATTAAATTCCAAGCTAATCACAGAACATGTGCAATGCAGCACTTTTTTTTTGCCCTTGTTTGTCTCGAATAAATCATACTAATCCCTGCCCATTTTTTTTTTTCTCCTTTACTGATTGCTATTAATAATTGTGTGGCCCCCACTTCCCCCCGCATGATTTGTTTACTTGTATATATTTTCGGTGGTCCGCATGTAAATGGCTTGGGTTACAGAAACGTTTAAAAAGGGACAGGGTACGTCCTATCCTTGTAAATAGGGACATGTCGGAGGAGACGGTGGTGTTAGACGAGATGTGCGAGACACCCGCTGCAAACCACTTTGAGCAGCTTCACCCTAAAGACGAATTTGAACTGTTACATGCGCACATTGTAAGTTTTGGTGCCGAGTGTCATTCGTAGTTGGTAGTCTACCGCTTTTTCTCTTCACACGCATCATCGATCCAACCTGAATCGATAACTAATGAGTTTGGCTTTTTTTGGGTGGGGGGGACAGAAAGAACAAGAGAAACTTAGCAAAGCGAACGTGGAGACCTCAGCCGAGCCGAAAAACAACAAGAAGCCCCCGAAGCAAACGAGCGAAGCTCCCACGGAGGTTCCGGAAGAGCCGAAAGCCAGCAAGAAAATTGTGAAGCAAACCAACGAGGCTGTGCCTGCCCCACCCGTGGCAGAGAAAGAAGAAGCCCCCCAGCCGAACAACGGTTCAGTCCCACCACCCACCGTAAAAGATAAAAAAAAGAAGAAAAGCGAATTAAGCACGATCCAACAACTCGGTGAGTCCCTTTGAGTAAATCGTGCCATTTTACTGATTCGAGTTTGTTTCGCAGCCGGCGACAAACAAGGACTCAACCTTGGGGTTTTAAACAACTTGGTGCGTAAAGCTGAATTGTCTCGTTCTGAGATTCAGATTCTTATTGATGTATTACTCAACAAGCAGCACGAGGCCCCCGCTGTCTTAGACGAGTGGAGCGAGGTAACTTCTCAACTTCTCAACCGCCAGCACTAATTCGGAGTGTTTAGGGCAAAGCCGATCCGGTTCAGAGGCTCAAGAAGCAGCTCGCCGAGAAAGAAAAGTCGCTGGCCGAGGAGCAAGAGGCACTGGCGAGTGCGCAGGCCAAATTGAAGGAAGTGCGTGCGGAGCAAGCCGGGGAGCGTTCGCAATTGCAGCAGCGAACGAGAGCACTGGAGGAGACGCTGCAGGCCAAGCAACTCGAATGCCAGTCGGCCAACAACCACCTTCACTCGATCAACCAAAAAGTGCAGCAGTTGCAAGTGCAGTTGAACGAGGAGATTATGAAGAACCGCAAGCTAATGGATGAACACACCGGGTTGCAGATGCAGAGGCAACAGCTCGAGCACCATCTCGCACAAACCCAAGAGGTGCGCAAAAGCTTTGTGTGTGAATCGTGGTGATTTCTGTGTTTGTTTTGTTGCAGACCCAGGGCAACGTCGTGCAGCTTCAGAACGACTTACAGGAACTCCAAGCGCACAATAATCAACTGACGAAGGAATTGATCACAATAAACGAACAGAAGGAACACCAACAGGCCACTATTGTACAGTTTCAGCATCAACTCGGACATTTTACTAAGGATTTGGATCAGAAGAATGAAATTATTCGACAAATGGAGGTGACGTTTTGATTTAATTTCTCAAAAGAGCGAATGTCATTTGTTATTGTATCGACAGGACGCACATGCTGAACTTGAACATCGTTTGTCAGTGTGTCACAAACAAGACAACGACCTGACGTTAGAAATAGCTCAGCTGAAGTCGAATTGCCAACAACAACACGAAGAGATTCGCAGACTCGAGCTGGGCACTAATCAGTCGCTTAATGAAATCCGACTATTCCAAGAGCAGGAAGACAGCTTCGAAAAAATCATCTTCCAGGTAATTTCGTGCCCCGGATTCAAGCTCAATTGATTAATTGATTATTTGCAGCTCAAGTCGGAAGTGAAGCAACTGCAAGACGAGAAACTTCAGCTGGAAGCGACCATGAAGGCCGGTTCTTTGGAGGAGAACAAGTCGCACAAGATCGAGGTGATGAACTTGCACAACGAAATCTCATCCGTCAAGACCCAGCTTCAGCAGGCCGAGAAGAAGCACGCCGTCGAGTTAGAGGCGACCGTGAAGAAATACCAAGTGGAAATCGAGGAGCTAAAAACTAAGAATAACGTAAGGAAAAAGATTGTGAAACGACTGTTGCTATTATAGTTTTGGATTCGAAAGAGTTTCGTTGTTTTATTTTTTTTTGCGTTTGTTCAGGAGTTGCGCAAAAGAAACTGGAAAGTGATGGAAGCTTTAAAAGCCGCTGAAACTAACAGTAGTAATAGTAGTCGGTCAAGTCCAAATTTAGATGTAAGTTGCTATTTTATTTATATGTATATATCACTAGAGCTTTTGACATGAACAGTCACGACTGAGCCTCGGCTTTTGCTTCATTAAAAATCTAACGCTCAGTTGTGGTTGGCTGTCGCTGCGATTAATTCATCACTTTCCACTTTATCTCAGTGGTGCTTGCTGCATGCCTTGCTTAAAAGCGACACGGTAATTTAATAATTAATAATAATTTTGTTGCTATACAACAGGCAACGATAGTTAAAGTGAGGCAGGAAGAGCAGCAAATCTATAGGAACTTAATCCAGCGGCTCTTCCCCGATTTGAAGATCAACGATGGGGTTCCCCAGGATCAATGGATTTTAGAAGCCGAACAAACAATACAGAACTACGTCACCAGCCTTCAGAATGACGCCCGTCTACCAAAACAGACCGATAATTCAGAGGTGGCAAAGCTGCGAGCTCAAATATTGAATTATAAGTCTGTTATTGACGATACGGTCAGTAGCCCCGGTGAATCAAATTGACCCATCATGTATACGCGTTGGTTTCAGGAAGGAATGTTAAATAAGCTGCAAGCGCATATCGAAGAAGAAGAAACCAACTGGAGGAAGGAGAAAGAAGCTAAAGACGCGGAAATCGAAGCTCTGAAACAACAACACGTTAAACAGGTCAGTTTTTTCTTTAAATATAATTTCGATTGTCTGCTTCAGAGGGGAGCCAATTGAAAATATTTCTTTTATTTAATCATAGACGCATAAAATATGTT
Organism: Serrognathus titanus; assembly: GCA_039766575.1. Lineage (NCBI taxonomy): Eukaryota > Metazoa > Arthropoda > Insecta > Coleoptera > Lucanidae > Serrognathus > Serrognathus titanus. The sequence goes on from CM077911.1 coordinate 57,350,220, forward strand.
AATAATAACTTTGTGCTTCTGTTATTTTTAATGGCAGACAGTGGAGCCTTCGACCCCCGAAATACAGGGTGTTCAGTTTGCATACGAATGCATGGAAAGGTCACTCCCTGCGATTATCGATGAGGTACAGTACACCACAACACCTAAAAGTAACCGAAACTCTGTATAAAGCGCACGGCACCTTTCCGTAATTAGTAAACCTCCCCCCCATTGAACGATTTTTTTGTGTTTTTTTGCATTTTTGGTGTAATGTGGTGTCTGGTTTTAACATATTTTCTGCTTATTGTTTATTCCTCGTATGTGTGTTGCGTACTTCTTGTTGGTTTAATCCGAGGGGGTGACGTTTTTGTGTTTTATTTCCAGCTTCAAACGCAGCTCGCCGCTTTAGAAACTCAGCTGAGGACTGAGCAGGAAGCCAAGCAGAGGTTAACCGAAGAATGTCTTTCGTATAAAACTAGGAGTACCATATCGGAAGTAGAGAAATTATCCGAGGTAATGTCGGGGGGTGTTTGTTTAGTAGTGTCGGGTGGTGAGGATTAAACGAAGTCAATTTTTAGGAAGTGAATCGCTTGTCAGAGGAGTTGCGTGTGGAACGGACAAGGAACGTCGAGCTTCAAGCGCAAGTGGACACTTCCGCAAAGGTAAACTCGGTTTAACGAAGGATCCTTGCTCTAAGCTCAATAATTTTTTTTGCAGACTCAAAATCATAATTCAAGTAATGGGCCTTCAATTAGCATAGAGGTCAGTTTTTGTTTTTACTCGATTCATTTTGTTTCTCGCTTAAACATTGCTTTACTAACTCTCACCCCACCTCTCATAGCAAATTCTTTCATCGGCGTCTAGTCCAGCTTCTTCAGTAATAGAAGTTACGGTTAAAAAGAATAAAAAGAAAAAGAGAAAGGTATTGTCTTGAATTTTTTGCCGTTGTACGTACGTGTTTTGCATGGTTTGTTGGTTTGGTGTACGTATAATATTGATTGGAGCTAAACGATTTTCACGTTGCATGAATTCACATGTCGAAGTGGCCTTTAAACCATCAATAATATCTCGTCGTTGCAAAAAAAATTATTAATACATGTCTTGTGCGTCATTGTAATCTCTTTTGCTTTTACAGAACTAACGAATCCTTCAATCACCGAGTTGAACCCAAATAAAACAAAAAAAAAGAAGTTTCGAGGAAGCTGACACGTTGATATTTTTCTATTTAGCGTTCGTTCTAAACCATATTTAATAGACCAACGTATTTTTTATTTTCGTGATAAATTCATTCCTTCTTTTCGTTCTCGTTCTCGTTTTCGATTTAATGTTGTGCAATTTTTTTTTTTTTCCTTGTTCGTTGTGTTTAGTTTAGTTTAGTCCGAAGTGAAACTTTCAATGTTAAAAGTACGACTTGAGTTTTTCAAGCTTTTAAAGTGTGTTATGTTTATTCACTACAATAATTAGCATATAAAGACTAAAGTAATAATTAATAATAATAAAGTTAAACTGCTTACTATGTAAACCTAGGATAGTATTTTCTTATTAAGGGATGGAGATAATAAATTAAGTGCGATGCAATTATTATAATAAACGAGTACAATACAAATGCGAGATAATAAAGTTTACTACACTCGAGTTCGATTTGTTTTTATTTGGATTAAATAAAACAGGCGGTTACGATATTTACCTTTAATTTGTTAAGTTTACAATCTTATACAAATATGAACTACAAAACGATGCATACACTGTGACTTTTATTTTATTATTATGAATAAAAAAAATTTAGTTGCACCTTGTTTGATGACGGACACACGGACTTCGTTCTAATCTCTTATGAGTTGACCTGGAAAATAACTCCCAAGTTGAAACTACCTTCTTTAATAAAGTCAGAGAAGTGCGCGCTTTATTTTATACATTTCCAAAGTGCAGCTAACATTCACTACTTAAAGTAATACAGTAAAGTAATTTTACTATTTCACACTTTACAAGTAACTCAGTCAAGAGTGCTTCTTCTTTTCAACTTAACTCTCGAAGTAGACAAAAAAAAAAAAAACTCAACCACCTAACTAAAATTATTTGTAAGTATGAACTGGATCACATAATACCATTTTTCTTTTTTTTAAATCCGATGCTACAGAAAGCTGATGACGACAAGCAAGAACGTGAACACGTAAAGTGACCAAAAAAAAAAAAAATATATGCCAATACTCTCTACCGATTTCAATTCATTAACACAAACATGAAATTTTAAACTATAGTTGCTTTCCTACGCATATATAAAAATAAAAATAGATAAACATAAATATCTTTAATACAAAAATTGCCTAATTTACGGGGCACAGACGAATAAGTTTAGATTAAAAACAAAAAAAGAAAAACAAAATTAATTAGGCTAGTAACATTGGTGTTTATTACAATTATATTATTTAATTTATAACAATCGAAAACAAAAAAAAAAGTGAGAAAAAACCAAATTATTATACACAGAGTAGACGGATTACTATATATATATATATTAATAATAATATAGGTGAGCCCTGATCGGACTTGGTACAAAATAAGATAATTTTTTTTTTTTTCAATTTGACTTCTGCACCACTTCTGAAACAAACGAACGCCCAGTTTATGCTTAGGTCACACGATCGTACGCAACTTATACTACCTAAACTCACATGCTAACCTCGAGATTTACGAAATATGTATTTCAGCAACAACCGGACTTGGTGCTTTCGATGGGCCGGCCTTGATCTATTTTGACTTTGCTTGCTTGATCGACTGCGGACGAAGGTGGCCCCACCCTGTTCTTTATCTCCTCCGCCATGGTCATGAAAGCTTGCTCTACGTTCGATGCGTTTTTAGCAGACGTTTCGAGGAAGGGGATCCCCAACTGATCCGCGTATTCCTACAAAAGACAACTCATTCACACCTCACCAGGACCCTACACGAGGTTTACCCTAGCAGTGGTGTAATCGACAACTTTCTTCGTGGTCAAATCACTTTTATTTCCTACAAGCAATTTGTTGACGTTGTCACAAGCGTAACGGTCGATTTCCTCCAGCCATTGCTTCACGTTGTTAAACGAATCCTGATCTGTGCAGTCATAGACGACGATGATACCGTGTGCCCCTCTGTAATAACTCGATGTTATTGTTCGGAATCTTTCCTGACCTGCGGTATCCCACTGTAACGTTCAAACAAACACACTTCACTGCATCAATCGGTACGAAATGCCTTCAAAACTTACAATTTGTAGTTTTATTGTCTTCCCATCTAAATCAATCGTTCGAATTTTCTAAAAAAACAATGTCGTTATGTTACTTTGCAGGTCATGGTGAGCGAAGGTACTTACAAAATCTACCCCAATAGTACTAATGTAGCTCTCGGTATAGGTGTCGTCCTAAAAAATTGTTTTAAAACTGTAATGTAAGAAGGAGGAGGCCTCTTCAGGGTTTACTTACCGCAAACCTGAGGAGCAAACAAGATTTTCCTACACCAGAATCACCGATAAGGAGGAGTTTAAATAAATAATCGCTGAAACAACAAATTCGACTGTCAGTCTGGCACGGGTTAAAACCCACGTTTTTGAAATCTGAATTCCGCACACAAAGAAAAATGTTTCGAGGATGGAAAGATTCCCCAACGGAAGTTCCCAACTAATTACAAACTGTCAAAATTAATTGGGCAATTGCTTCTAACAGTTCTGAGCTAATCAAGAACTAGCAACCTTTTGGAAAAAATAAATTACAAAAAAGAGCGAAGGACAACTGAGATGATTCAGACGCATGACAAATAAGTGGAACGGAGGACAAGACAAGAAGTTTAATTTAATCGAGAGCTTGCAAGTCAAGTATAAATTATTGGAAGTATAATCTTTTGGGTTCTCAAAATTCTGTTGATAGCAATGAATCATCATCTCAGTGACGTAAAAACTATGAAATAGCAGATTAGGTTTTCAAGGAAAACATGATAGGTATATTTTTTAGAACGAGACCGGCCAGTAAAATTTAAAAAAATACATTTCAAGTTTCCTTCGCAAGTCGATTCATAAAACCAGATGACGATGACTCCACTGTTTTAATCACATCATAGTCAGTCAAGTCATGATTTCTACTATAGTAGACGTTTAGGTTCATCATGCCTGCTTTAATCACATCAAAACAATGTTTACTTTCGAATAAAATATGATCGCTTTCTGGCAGACTTATAAAACCATTAATGACACATCAAAAAAAGCAGCATTTTTTAAATTTTCGAATAAAATATGATTGCCCAGAAATCATTTCTCTGTTAATCACTTTAATGGGTTCAAACTTTCAAGCAGATTTACAAAACCATGTCAATATTAAACTGATTTTGTAAATAACAACTTTTTTGTCTCGCTGTACACGAGACGAGAGAGGTTTTCAAAATAGGCTGAGGAATAATTACTACAAATTAGTTTGATTGAGTTCTTAACAGAAGAGAATCTACATTAATTTTAACGCATCCCAACAATGGCATTATTGTTTTTATATTGATTTTGAGTGTTTCAAGTGATTTTTTCAAACACACCATTGTGACTGACCTCAATATTTTATTTTATCAAAGCAAATTGATACTAAAAGCAACGAGATTGACAACACAAGTGTTTACAAATCAAGGATAGCATGCACTTAATCTCACACTTACGGTTTTCCATTTAAATAACTCAGAAGGGTTCATTTTTCAAGTTAAAAAGTGACACAGAATAGTTGGCATTCTGTGGTTAATTCGGGTGGATGTTAAGTATACTGAAGATGATTTGTATGAAAACAGTTAGTCTCTCAAATAATTAAAAGGGCTAACAGAATGTTAATTGTTCTTTTAATTTTCTCGGATTACGTTCTTAAAGATTCATTCAGTTTTAACAATTTTTTGGTGATAGCAGCCCGAGGAAGATAGAATTTATTACATGAAAATGGTGTTCAATCCGGATTGGGTATTAAAAATCTGTTCTCGCTCATGGGCGGAGGAAGACGCAAAGGATTTTCTTATTTCAATCTCATGGCAAGACTATTTCGAATGAGCAGGGAAAGTCTACAATCAGTTACTTCCCTATTTTAATTGCTTACTACAAACCCTCAATTTATTTCACTTTTAAAAAATTTAGGCCCAGCTGTACAATTCCAGCTTAACTTTAAGTTAAAGCTTAAATCCTTGTTAAACAAAAACAATTTCTACCAGATCTAGTGGAAATTGTTATTGTTTTCGTTTAACATTGATCATGAATTTCCATCAAGTAAGTGCGGAATCGATCAATTGCTTAAATCCTTGGCGACAATTGTTGAAATAATCATCGTTAAGGCTTTAAGCTTCAGCTTAAATTTAAACTTAAGTTCGAGTTAAGTTAATCTTGAATTAATGTGAAAAAAGTCCTACGTTCAATCTAGGATTAGTTTACAACGATGTTGGTGCAACTCAACCTTAAAGATGCCAGGGTTGGTAAACGTGCCCGGAACCGTAGAACGGTTCCAGCTGAATCAAAGCACAAAACAAACAGCCCGAGCTACCGAATTAAAGCTATGTTTTCCATCACTAGAAAGAGTTATTTGAATTGTAAAGCAAGAATGTACATTTTAGGGACTTAGTTTAAATCAGATTATATCCAAATATGCCAAGAAATATGATACTAAGCATTTAATAGCTGAATTAGTAATAGTAACGGTTCCCTTGGGTGGTTTTCTATGTTCCACGTCAAGACGAGAGTGAAATGTAGATTGAATAACTGACATTCTATCTATAACCCATTCTGGCAAGCGCTTTTAAAATGATGACTCACATGAAAATACTTATTTGTGCTTAATTTTTTCAGATTACATCAGATTACAATCCACCTTTTGTTACTGGCCATGCAGATCATGCTTTTGATAACAACTCAACTACCCAAGTGATTCCCCCAAGATGGTTTCTTTAAATTAAAACATTCTTATCTCGTTTAACTTCAGGAGCTCTAAAACAATAAATTGCTATAAAAGATTTGAGCTATTGCGGATTTAAAGACCTACGAGGGCTTTGCCATAATGTAACACACACTTTACATTAGGTACAGTTCGAAACGTCAAAGCCGGGTGCTCAAGAAACTTGTACACCCGATAGAGTTGCCAAAATCGATCACTAATTCAGCGAGTTTCAGACCAATCAGAAGCTATTGTTTGGGCTGTCGAGTGGCTTAGCAATTAGCGTAGCCGTGCCACTCGGTGGTAAGGGTTTGAATCCCATCTCAGCCATGTGGATACTTGTGCGTTCACACCCAGCTACTTATTATTATATTTACTAGATGCCTGGAATGGCTAAGTCCGAAAGGCAATAATGTGCGGGTGCTGCGCAAGGCAAAGCAAGCAAGCAACTCATCAAACCCGTTATCGTTAGCCTTATGGGTCAATTCTGTTCATATCCGCAAGCACGTAACTCAATTATCCAGAAGAAATCATTCCTTATAAAGAACTACATTTTTTAATCGTTGAATTACACAGGCAGTTGTAATCTGAGAAACCAAAGCAAGGAAAGAACTTTTCCACACGGGTATTTTAATAGGCCCCTAAATCGCAAAGTACCTGTGACTTGTATCGCTGTGAAAATTGCTTGACATTCTGCAACTCACTCGAATGGGTGCTTTTAAGCTATTTAACCTATTTTGAGTGTGCAACTTTCAACCAAAAGATGATGACTTGCATGCAAAACGTGTCCCAATTAACAGTGACAAGGCCCCTTTCTCAAGGGGCCTGAACTATCAAAATTGTTAGCGTGTCTCACGCTCGTTGAGTCATGACGTTGACACCCCGGTGCAATAAAAAAAAAAATTGTGGGTGGAATGCTATGGTATGATGGAAACGTACGAGTGTGTGTATAATCACCGATTGTATTCGCCCCGATTTATTTGCGCCCTTAAATCGAAGGGAAATTTGTAAAATGCGACAACTGCGTAATATAAAATTGAAAATGCCATTGTCAGTCAGTCAGCGAATGTTGCTAATCGAATGGTAAATAAATCAATACTCACTATTCTGGATTCATTCTTATCGGGAAAAGTACGCTGAAATGTCCGGTTAAATAGTAATCACACTTTTATTTAATGCCTACGACGCTACACTACACGTTACTATAAAATAATAATTTACACACAAATAGGCAAATTTAGAACAATGGCTTCCAGATTGTATCGCAACTTTTGTACATTGACGTAATGCCAAGTGGCAAACGCGCACGTAACTGCTCCTTCTTCTTCTTCTTGCTCCGCGGCGGGAATTTCAAATCTCGTTTAATGGAACCGCGCGCAAGTGCGAGCCAACAACAATAAACAATTCGACTTATCAATTAGACATAAACTAAAAATTTGTTTTAAATTAATGGAATAATAATAAATAAAATTTCAAATTTGTAAATAAATCAACCTTATTGGTAAACTGTAAGTGCGATGTGAATGGATGGACATCAGTGGGTGCGTTCAGAAATTCAAAGCGGTTGCTAAAATCTGCATGATTTCATAAAGTGTGCTTGCGTCGAAGTTGGCCGTGAAAATTTAATTGTAAACCATCATCATTTACAGTTAATTTACAGTTGTCAGCACTGTATATGAAAATAATGAACGGAATTCTTCAAAACAACTTTAAATTCAATTGTTTTTTTATTTGTTATTCTAATAAATTGTGTTGTAAAATCGATTGTCTTTTGTTTTTATTATTTTCCTTTCTTTTGATTATCTTTCAATTTTTATTATTTCGTTTTCTTTGTTTCGTCGTCATCTTCTAAAATTGTTTTTTTTAAATTTATTATTCTAATAAATTGTGATATAAAATCGATTTTCTTTTGTTCTTATTATTTTTTAATTTGATTAGCTTTCAAATTTTGTTTTATTTGTTTTATCACCATTTTTTTAAATTGTTTTTTTTTTAATTTGCATATTAATCTATTAAATTGTATTGTAAAATTGATTGCCTTTTGTTTTTATTAATTTCCTCTATTTTGATTATCTTTCAATTTTTATTATTTTATTTTCTTTTTTTGTCGTCATTCTTCCAAAATTGTTATTTTTTTCTTTTAATTTATTACTCTAATAAATTATGTTTTCTTTTGTTTTAATTATTTTTTAATTTTATTATTTTTCGTTTTTTATTATTTTGTTTTCTCTGTTTTGTCACCATCCTTTCTCATTTTTTTTAAATTTACGTAATAATCTGTTAAATTGTAAAATCAATTGTTTTTTGTTTTTATTATTTTCTTTTATTTTGAATATTTTTCAAATTTTGTTACTTTTTTTTATTGTTACCTTTCTTTTGAAAATTTTTTTCTTTATTTATTAATTTATTAAATTGTATTGTAATCTTTTGTTTTTATTATTTTTTTTAACTTCTGTAATTGTTTTTCAATTTTTATTATTTTATTTTATTTGCTGTCATAATTCTCAGAAAATTGTTTTTTTTTAAATTTATTAATCTGTTAAATTGTGTTATAAAATCGATTTTCTTTTGTTTTTATTATTTTTTTAATTTGATTACCTTCCGATTTTCATTATTTTGTTTTCTTCGTTTTATCACCATTTTTTCAAATTGTTTTCTTTTTAATTTTCATATTAATCTATTAAATTATGTTGCAAAATCGATTGTCTTTTGTTTTTATTATTTTGCTTTCTTTTGTTTTTATTATTTTGCTTTCTTTTGTTTTTATTATTTTGCTTTCTTTTGTTTTTATTATTTTGCTTTCTTTTGTTTTTATTATTTTGCTTTCTTTTGATTATTTTTCGGTTTTTATTATTTCATTTTCTTTGTTTTGCGGTCTTTCTTCTAAAATTGTTTTTTTTTTAAATTTATTATTCTAATAAATTGTGTTATAAAATCGATTTTCTTTTGTTCTTATTATTTTTAATTTGATTAGCTTTCAATTTTTAGTATTTTGTTTTCGTTGTTTTATCAGCATGTTTTTTTTCAATTTTTTTTTTTAATTTTCATATTAATCTATTAAATTATGTTGCAAAATCGATTGTCTTTTGTTTTTATTATTTTCCTTTATTTTGATTATTTTCGAATTTTTTTTCTTGTTGTGTTAACATTTTTTTGATTTTTTTTAAATTTATTAATCTATTGAATCGTGTTGTAATATCGTTGTCTTTTGTTTTTATTTTATTTTTTAAACTTGTGTAATTGTTTTTCAATTTTTATTATTTTATTTAATTTGTTTTGTTTTCGATTTTATTGTTTTATTTTCTTAGTTTTGTCGTCATTCTTCTAAAATTGTTTTTTTTTTTTTCATTTATTATTCTAATAAATTGTTATAAAATAGATTTTCTTTTGTTTTTATTATTTTTTTTATTTTAATTACCCTTCAATTTTTATTATTTTGTTTTCTTTATCATCATTTTTTCATTTTTTTAATCTATTAAATTGTGTTGTAAAATCGATTGTCTTTTGTTTTTATTTTTTCCTTTATTTTGATTCTTTTTTAATTTTTATTATTTTTTTTTGTTCTGTTACATTTCTTTGGAAATTGTTTATTTTTAAATTTACGTTATTGAATTGTGTTATAAAATCGATTTTCTTTTGTTTTCATTATTTTTTAAATTTAACTTAACAACGTATTAGGATTAACAAAATTTTTAATAATTTTTGAAGTTACAATAATAACGTCAAAAATTAAAATAAATCACAAAAATTTAAACTAATGCCTTTCGGTTGGTAACTGGTGACTTTTTTCCTTATAACCTAATCTGGTGACTTAAATTTTGATCGTCTGGCAACACTGAATACGACTAGCCCAACTAGCCGGATAAAGGGCTTTGCTTTTTATTAATCTAGCAAGTCCTGGGATAAAGGATTTTGTCGTTTGTCCAACAACTGGAAGAAACGATTGATAAGCTTAAGCATAACCTCAAACGACAATGCTACGACTAGCTTTAGCGATTTAAAACACGACGAGCGCTCTTTCTTAGCGAGAACGTAGCTCGTAGCTTCAACACATAAACGATGCCAGGCTAAGAAGCGCTATGCAGCGATATTCCCGGCTGAACTTAGTCGACGCCCCCCGGCTGAACGCAGTAAGCGGAAATTTTGAAATCAAAATTTAGCAAAACTACTACGTCTTCCAGGCTAAAGGAAAGAAGAGGAAATTCACTGTTGTTGCTAAAAGAAGACACGCCAAATAAAGATGTCTTTGACGAAGAAGAACTCAAGTTTAAAGCCACAGAGACGGGTAAGAAAAATTCCAGCTCTTGTCAGTTACGTTCAGTCTTCAACATTTCATGTTTAAAGTACTTGAAACCCTTTGAATCGAAAAAAGTGTTAACATAGATGTATTGTAGCTATAATATTTAAATTAGATCTGATATTCACTCACAAAAATTGTTTGCTGGGGGTCTAAGACTAGATAAAGAAGTTTTTGAACATAAAAATTAGAACATTTTAATAATTACGTTTGCAAATTACATTATCTCTAAAGTACGACTTCATTTTGTACAATTGCAATGCGCAATACGGTGTAGATTATTTTCACATACTTTGTTACCAATAAAAAACGTATAAAAAGTACATTACATCCTATCAAGCAAATCCTGAGTGGTAAATGTTAATACTGGAGTGTCCTCCTCAATAATTTTTGGCGGCTCCGGTTCTTTCTTCTTTTCCTCTTTGTTTACAACTTTCGCCGCAGGCACTTGTGTGGCAACCATCAATGGAGCAGCCCCTTTGTCTCTTTTCATGCGCTTTGGTAACAGCGACGGAGGTGGAGAGTCCGGTCTTAATAGATTATTAAGCGCAGAAGTGCTCGGTTGGGTCTCTGAGGCTTCCACCGGGTAATTCTCGTCGCCATCATCATCATTGTCGGTGTCGTAATCTTCGCTGGCATTCTCCGATTCTGTGTCCGAAACCTTTTCTTTCACTTCCGCATCCGATTCTACAGCATCGGCGTTGATCTTCCTGGCCTGCAGGAGACTGGTGAGGAAACTTATCCGCTTCTTTTTCTCGTTTAAAAGCAGCAAGAAGTTGCTGTAGAGTTCCTTCTCCCAGTTGGCCTTCAACTCGACGAACTCTTGCAGCTTTCTTTCGCACAGTTCTTTCTCTGGAAATAATTTGCTTGTTATACAGAGAGGAATTAGTTTAACAAGTAAGTGACGTACCGTTGTGAGCCACTTGCTTGTCCTGCTCTGCGCTTTGTAATAATTCAACAAGTTCCAGGTTTTTCGAGTTGATTTCGTCAATCAAGTCGAACACACACGTTTGATAATCTACCTGGCGATGCAAAAGGGCTTGAAATACTTTGTGCTTTAAGGTGGGAGGTCTAAATTGATACCTTGTCTAAGGTGCTGATGAAATAATTGATTTTGCTGTTCCCGATCTTCCGGTATATAAAAAACTGGCAGGCGGAACCATTCCTTTTGATGTCGTATGTTGTGTTGGGTTTATTGTTGCTAATCGAGTCTTTTACTTCTTTATAGTATTCGTCTTTGTTCTTCTGTCGTTCATCAGCGAGTTCCTTTAGCCTCTCTTCGGTAATCTGCAACGATAGTCCACGTCATTCAAACAATTAAGTCATCATTTGGATCATGTACTTGCATTTGCTTGCCATGCATCCGGGCCTTCGATTATAGTAATCTGGAAAGAAGTTGTTGCAGACCATTTGGATTGAATATAAAACGACGTTTCATCGTTTGCTAATTTTCTTAGTACGCTCATGTTTATCACAGCTTTTTTTAGAAAATCCAAATACGTTAATTAATTAAATAATAAATAAAGAAAAATATAATTCTTGAGGTTTAAAGTGGAAAATGTCAAAAAAATTTGAGGTTATGTACGGTTTGACAGTCTCACAAGTTTGTACCTCGCAGGGCTGCCAAGTTCATCAAAGGCGCCAGTTGGGGGTGCGTTCGAAAACTACACCCATCTTTCTCACTTCCGATTTTTCACATATTTTGCATCTCGCTTGTGTTTACATTTATTTCCATGACAACGGGCGAACGCTTCACAACCCACTTTTGTCTTGTTGCCACGTTTAGGTGAAATTCTCTATAAATTGGGGGAATTTCACCTAAACGTGGCAACAAGACAAAGGTGGGTTGTGAAGCGGTCTTTATAAATTGGGGGAATTTCACAAAGAAAATGCAAATACGTTAATTAATTACATAAAAAATATAATTCTTGCGGTTTAAAATGGAAAATGTCAAAAAAATTTGAGGTTATGTACGGTTTGACAGTCTCACAAGTTTGTACCTCGCAGGGCTGCCAAGTTCATCAAAGGTGCCAGTTGGGGGTGCGTTCGAAAACTACACCCATCTTTCTCGCTTCCGATTTTTCACATATTTTGCATCTCGCTTGTGTTTACATTTATTTTCATGACAACGGGTGAACGCTTCACAACCCACTTTTGTCTTGTTGCCACGTTTAGATGAAATTCTCTATAAATTGGGGGAATTTCACCTAAACGTGGCAACAAGACAAAGGTGGGTTGTGAAGCGGTCTTTATAAATTGGGGGAATTTCACAAAGAAAATGCAAATACGTTAATTAATTACATAAAAAATTTAATTCTTGCGGTTTAAAATGGAAAATGTCAAAAAAATTTGAGGTTATGTACGGTTTGACAGTCTCACAAGTTTATACCTCGCAGGGCTGCCAAGTTCATCAAAGGCGCCAGTTGGGGGTGCGTTCGAAAACTACACCCATCTTTCTCACTTCCGATTTTTCACATATTTTGCATCTCGCTTGTGTTTACATTTATTTCCATGACAACGGGTGAATGCTTCACAACCCACTTTTGTCTTGTTGCCACGTTTAGATGAAATTCTCTATAAATTGGGGGAATTTCACCTAAACGTGGCAACAAGACAAAGGTAGGTTGTGAAGCGGTCTTTATAAATTGGGGGAATTTCACAAAGAAAATGCAAATACGTTAATTAATTACATAAAAAATATAATTCTTGCGGTTTAAAATGGAAAATGTCAAAAAAATTTGAGGTTATGTACGGTTTGACAGTCTCACAAGTTTGTACCTCGCAGGGCTGCCAAGTTCATCAAAGGCGCCAGTTGGGGGTGCGTTCGAAAACTACACCCATCTTTCTCACTTCCGATTTTTCACATATTTTGCATCTCGCTTGTGTTTACATTTATTTCCATGACAACGGGCGAACGCTTCACAACCCACTTTTGTCTTGTTGCCACGTTTAGGTGAAATTCTCTATAAATTGGGGGAATTTCACCTAAACGTGGCAACAAGACAAAGGTGGGTTGTGAAGCGGTCTTTATAAATTGGGGGAATTTCACAAAGAAAATGCAAATACGTTAATTAATTACGTAAAAAATATAATTCTTGCGGTTTAAAATGGAAAATGTCAAAAAAATTTGAGGTTATGTACGGTTTGACAGTCTCACAAGTTTGTACCTCGCGGGGCTGCCAAGTTCATCAAAGGCGCCAGTTGAGGGTGCGTTCGAAAACTACACCCATCTTTCTCACTTCCGATTTTTCACATATTTTGCATCTCGCTTGTGTTTACATTTATTTCCATGACAACGGGTGAACGCTTCACAACCCACTTTTGTCTTGTTGTCACGTTTAGATGAAATTCTCTATAAATTGGGGGAATTTCGCCTAAACGTGGCAACAAGACAAAAGTGGGTTGTGAAGCGTTCTCTATAAATTGGGGGAATTTCACAAAGGTGTGATTCACCTCATCGTCAAAAGTTCACGAAAACAAGAAGTTCCTTAGTAATTATTTATTTAAATGTAAACCTACATTTGAAATAAAATGTTCCACACTTGTATGTTGTAGTCGGCGCTGTACAACGTCCTTCAGCTTAGCCTGTAAAAAATATACGTCACATTAAAGGCCAGAAAAATTCAAAGATCAGCGCAAGCGACAATTTTGAAACATCAGACTCATTAAATCAGTTGCAAATTTGCTCTCAGAAGCTTCAAGGAAATAACTTTCATCATGCAAATGGAAATTAAATTCTGATCTGACACGTAACTTACGTTCTGTTAGAATTTACGCCGTCTGGTCATCACCCTTTGTTGTCCTCGTGTAAATCAATTGCGCTCGGTGTTGCACAACTTGTTTAATTAAACCTGCAAGTTCACATTTGATTAGAAGTTATATTTTTAGGGCCTGGATGTAATCAAATCCTTTCAAACATCATCAGACTCATTAAATCAGTTCATTTTACTCTCAAGGTATTTCAAGGTCATAGAAATGTCATCCTGTATTGATTTTTGTACATTTTGACCATATAAATAATCTAATAGCATTTTCGATTCGCTGCTCTAAAGGTGCAGTTTCATTTGAGAGTAATTACTGGTGAGTAGCTCTCGAGATGCGATTCATAGCAATCTCAGAAGTGTGTTCATTCACAATGGACATGTCTGAGAGACACTCGACCATAATTACTCTCAAATGGAGTAGCACCTTAAAGTATTTTTATTAGAGATACTGAAACTTGATGATTTTGTTACCCGTGTACTTGGTATGTACCTGCTATCCGATAACTACATAGATAGCTGCTCGATAAGTATTGAATAAGAAATTGAAAATCTATCATAGAAGTATCCGAAGGAACTGATATTGCAAAACAGGGCTAACGCTCCAAACGTTTATTTTATGACACTTAATTTAAATTTCAAAATAAAGTCACTCAGTTGTCGGACACTTAACGCATGTTGGGTACTTATCAGGTAACGGGTATCCATCGTCATCCCTAATTTCTATCTTATATTAACACATGAGGTCAAAATAAGCAAGTACTTTAGAGCAATGAATTGAAAACGCTGTAAATTTCGAACCTTTCTGTTGCAATTCGATGAGCGCCCTCCTGGCCAGGGAACCTCTGACTTTCAGGCGCTCGGATACGACCGAGGGGGTGATCAGTTTGTACTGGGGGACCTCCTTGTAGAGCTTCTCATAGGTCGCCTTGTCGAACAGCACCTGGTTGTTCAATTTATCGCGAACTTTTCCCTTGGACCACTTCTTCTTCTTGGCCTTTCCACCGCTGGAGCCCTCCTTCTTCTTCTGGGTCTTCTGCGGCTGCTTCGACGAAGACTTCGAGTCCTTTTTCGGCGGCTATTAAAAACAAAAAAAAAGAAAAGTTAGGCTTAACGTGGACCGCATGTTCCCAAGGAACACGCTTGAAGTGAACCCCAATTTTGACAGGTGTTGGAATAATTGAATTCCTGCAGGAATGTACGGAGTTCACAGAGATTATTTAAGCAAAATTGAAGCAAATTTGCAA
Source organism: Serrognathus titanus (assembly GCA_039766575.1). Lineage (NCBI taxonomy): Eukaryota > Metazoa > Arthropoda > Insecta > Coleoptera > Lucanidae > Serrognathus > Serrognathus titanus. Next base: position 57,365,419 of record CM077911.1, read on the forward strand.
GGAATTACTGGCGTGGAATTAATAAATAACCTATAAACAACAACTCACCATTTTGTTACGTCAGAGAAAGGCCGGAAAGTCGAATCCGGAAACAGAGCCTGCGACGACCAGGTGGCGCCCTCTACAAACAAATTTGCTTTTTCAATTCTTACGTATTAAATATAAACGATTTTTTTGTTGTAATTAAACTCAAAAGTCGTTAAAATAAATATAAGAATGAATTCATTAAAGCCCGCCAAGTTGAATCCGGAACCCAAAACCGAAGCGGTATCTAAGTGGCGCCCTCTATAAACGAATTTGCGTTTTGCACGCTGCGTATTCACCAGATTTAATTGTAAACGACTTTTTTGTTGTAATTAAACTTAAAATCTGTTAATATAAATATAAAAATGAGTGAATTAAAAAGTACTGGACGTGGAACTTTAGTTTTTGGTGTTGGCAGCACTTAACGTTGACATGTGTCAAACAACCATTGGTTGACATCATGGCAGATATTCAAGTTTCCAGCCGATGTCGGCTGTAATAGATAATGTTTAATTAAGTTTTGTGTATTATCTAAGCTTAAAAATTACTGTGCCGTGCGCGAATCGACGAAATTCCGTTCTGCAAAGCGGCGTTGTGTCAGCGAACGATCCACGTATACATCACATAAAGTACTGATGACGCAAAGATAGCTTCTGGGGCGTATGAAATCCACTGATACGTGCCCTTACATGAGCCCTTCGGCGTAGAGGCTCAAGCAGAACGTAAAATTGGGGGCACCATATGTCAAGTTAGTGCACATAACCTCTTAACGACCCCGAAGGAAACATGCTTCCACTATCGCATAAGGACACGTTGAACCGGGGCTTCGGCTCCAGGATCAAGGAAAAAATAAACGGCTGGATGCGGCTGATCTTTTCCGATCGAAATTCCAGGAATTTGTTCCTTTTCCTCCTGCTGAACCTGTCATTTGCTTTCGTCGAGTTAATGTACGGGATATGGACAAATAGTCTAGGTAGGCAATTACCCCTACAATAATCTCTTTCGCTTTATCCAAGGCCTCTTTCTTCTTCAGGTTTAATATCGGATTCGTTTCATATGTTCTTCGATTGCACCGGGCTTCTGGCTGGGTTGGCCGCGTCCGTAATTACCAAGTGGAAGGCCAACGATAAATACTCGTATGGTTACGTAAGGGCCGAGGTGTTAGCCGGATTTGTAAATGGTTTATTTTTGTTATTTATTGCGTTTTTTATCATGTCGGAGGCAGTAGAGCGAGCAATAGAACCTCCAGAAGTAAGTATTTCATTCTAACATTAATACTAAACCATAAGAACGACTTTAACTTTGAATGTCATGAATTTTTTTAACTAAGCAAAAAGTCATGGAAAATCTTAGCGGGGTTTCAAACTACTTTCTCTCAAGGACAAGTAATATGGTGTGGTCAATCCATTTCAAGTAATTAATTGATTATTTATATTCAATTCCCTGATATTTAATAATTAAAGCCTTTTATTTTTAAAACCGCCATAATGAACGTGTGCCATGAGTTGCCTAAAAAATGCCAGCCCGTCTTCATCATCACGATCACCCAATACATATCTATATGCGATTGTTGTAATTTCAGGTGAAACACGAAAGACTTTTCGTGGTCTCAGTTCTGGGTTTGTTAGTGAATTTAGTAGGTATTTATGCATTCCAACACGGTCATTCGCACGGCGGATCATCACATGGCCACGGCCACTCTCACACGCATAACTCCCACGGCCACTCGCACGAGGACGACCTCACCGGAAGCAACTCTCAAATAATGAAGGGCGTGTTCCTGCATATACTGGCGGATACCCTCGGGAGTGTTGGTGTTATAATTTCGGCCGTTCTGATGCAGATGTTCGGTTGGATGATCGCCGACCCGATCTGCTCGATTTTCATCGCCCTGCTGATCATCTTGAGCGTGCTGGCTTTAATTAAGGACTCGGTGATTATCTTAATGCAGCGTCAGCCGTACGTATTAGACAACGTCTTGCCTCAGTGCTACCAGAAAGTCGTGGGGCTTCCCGGAGTGTACTCGGTGCAGGAACCTCATTTCTGGACGCTGTGCAGTGACGTTTATATAGGCGCCATCAAACTAGAAGTTTCCAAGAGCGTCGATCCGAAGTACGTGGTTTCGCACACGCAAATGATTTTCGCTGCCGCCGGTGTCAGACAGTTGTACGTACAATTGGATTACACACCGATGTGATTAAAATTAAGTTGTGGGCCTAGCAAATTGAAAACGTGCGTCTTTTGCTTGAGAGCAAAGAACTCGGCTTCCAGAAGTTTGTTGAATTTGTTCGTTCCTGCCGTGCGAACAAGTTTGCAAAGTTCCTTCGGAAATCACTAGTGTTTTAACAATTTTTTTTTTGATGTTTATTTTTGTTACGCGCAATGAAATGGTATTTTTGTTTTTTAAAAAAAAGAAGAAGTGTTTGCCACATTTTAATATTTAATTCAAATATTTATAACTTTGTAAAAACAAGCTCAAAAATATATGATGAAGTATTTGTTATACGACTAGCATTAATTAATTACTAATCAATTCACTTTCCTTCATTATCATTGGAAGTTTATCGATTGTCTTTTGTTCTTACGTCTTTTTTGTAATTGTAAATCTTTGCACTTTTTTTTTTGATTTGTTCTAAAGATTTTATAATTTTACCGTAAATTTGTTTATTTATTTATTAATTTTTTTAATTAAAACGCTTTTGTTTCGTTTCGTTCTTTTTTCCTTAATATTTGCCACGTTTCGGTTATTTTTCATCGGAAATTTTCCTTTTTTTTCTCAATTTTATTGTGAAAAAGCCGATCGTCTTTTGTTTTCTTAACTGAAATTGTCTTTTGCTCCTCTATTCTCCTATTGGACGTTCAATATTCCGATTGTCTATTGTTTTGATTTCTTTCTGTGTAATTGTAAATCATTTCGATTATTTTTCATCGGAAATTTTCCTTTTTTTTTCTCAATTTTATTTTGAAATAGCCGATCGTCTTTTGTTTTCTTAACTGAAATTGTCTTTTGCTCCTCTATTCTCCTATTGGACGTTCAATATTCCGATTGTCTATTGTTTAGATCTCTTTCTGTGTAATTGTAAATCATTTCGATTATTTTTCATCGGAAATTTTCCTTTTTTTTTCTCAATTTTATTTTGAAATAGCCGATCGTCTTTTGTTTTCTTAACTGAAATTGTCTTTTGCTCCTCTATTCTCCCATTGGACGTTCAATATTCCGATTGTCTATTGTTTTGATCTCTTTCTGTGCAATTGTAAATCTTCCTTTTGTCTTCACTTTTGTTTTTGTTTTTCTCCAGAATTTGACCGCGTAGTTTATTTTTTTTTTTTTATTGAAACGCTTTTCTTTCGCTTTCGTTCTTTTTTTTCTCACCATTGCCACGTTTCGCTCAATTTTCATCGAAAAATTTCCCAATTTTTTTCTCCTCGCAATTCTATTTTGTTACAGCCGATCGTCTTTTGTTTACCAAACTAAAACGTCTTTTGTTCCTCCGTTTTTCTGTTGGAAGTTCACTATATCGTTCGCCTTTTGTTTTCTATCTTTCTTTGTAATTGTGATCTTCCTTTTGTTTTTCTTCAGAAATAATAATAAACTCCTATTGTTTTTGTTGTTAGTGTTATTTTTTGGGTAAGAAAGTTAAAGAACTTAACGAGTACTTGGCCCAGGCACACGCTCAAACATTGTCGCGTCACTATACTTTACTGTTGCTGGAAGTGATTCAAAGGAATTTCAAAATAAAACAAAAATATATTTTTTTTTTCTAATGCGTTTTCCTTAATTTTGTTATATGTTTCTTTTTTGATTAATTACGATAAATGTAAAAAATTGGCAACACTGGGAGACCCCAGCCGCGCCTCTTAGTTATATCATTGTTTATGGCATAATTTAAAAAAAGTAGTCATTTGGTCTTTGTAGCTGGAATCTAACGTCCCTTTCGCTTTAACCTACAGTCTACATGACAGCAAAATTAACGAGTACTGGGCCCAGGCACACGCTCAAACATAGTCACGCCACTAGACTATTCCTGGAAATGTTTAAAATGTTCAAAATAAAATATAAATATTTTTCTAGCATTTTAATTAGTTTTAAACGAAATGAATTCGTTTCTAATTCGGCTAGCTCTGTAGCAAAGATGACAAGAGATATTATAACTCGATCTTCATTGTTTCCTTTTGGTACTTTTTGTTTTTTAGTTATTTTAACTTCTTCGGGATGTTTGACGGACTAACGCCTCTCATCTTTTTCTTTAATTTGTAATTGTATCTCTTTGCTTCGATAATTTTAATTTTTTTGTTTTTCCTCTTGATTTTCTTGATTTTTTGCCGGGCATAGCCATGTGCCTTTTTAAAATTTTCTCCTCATATTGACCGCGATTCGTTAAGTTTTGAACCGGCCTTGCTAAATTGACGTATATCATAACCTCACTTTTCGTATTGAAGGAAATGTCATCAATAAAAAGCAGTTTTATTAACAAATTTGATTCAAAATTCAAAGTAAAATCATAACAGGTGAATGAGGCTGGTTCACAACTGACAATTCACGACCAGCTAAGAGATTTGATGAAGGTAGGCCTACAACACCAACCACTTTTTGACGTTAGTAAAACGTCAAGTAGCAAATTAAACCTCGATTTTATTTAACTAATCAAGAACTAGAAAACATTCTAAAGTAAAAAATAAATTATAATTTAATAGGAGAAAGTTAATTTTAATTCGCCTAGTTCATAAGTTGTCTAGCAAAGAAATAAAATGCTGTAGTAATCTGAGACAAACATTTTGTCTTCTATGGCCTGTCTCCATTAAAAATTTATTTTGACATGCATGTAATTCCTTACGTGGATGTTCCTCTTTGCGTACACAGTTTTTCGTCTGTGGCAGTCTTAACGCAATAAAAAGCTCTGATTTTTTTGCGCGCTCGCTCTCTTCGAGATTGATTTAAAATAAGTAAACACGTACCCGAAACAAAGGCAACCGTAAAAAAGTGTTAATCACGTTGGTTATTTAATACAAAAAAATTGAAAAACGCCGCACGCGTTAGTCATTCTTGAATGCTCGCTTCGAGTGCGGTGACTTGCTTTGTTTTAAATGAAATTAAAAATTTTCGCGTTCGGAAAACTCGCGTTAGAAAGACGTTTTGGCATGTGTTTTTGATATAAGTGAGTGTGTGTTGTTTATGTGTTTGTGTGTTTGTGTGCGAGGGCGGAAATTAATGATTGGAATAGTGGAGCGCCGCGAAGAAAACCGTAAGTGCTTTTATTTTTCCTTTTATTGCCCAAAAATGCTTTTGATTTTTCCCGAAAATATTTTTCCGCTTATGTCTCGTATTTTTTTTGACTACTTATAACGAGCATCGGTGCTCCTTTGTTTAATTAAAATCCACGTTATGTAAACAAGCAAAAAAATTTAATATTTTAAAACTCTTTTTGCACAAAGGAGGAGCCGCCCAATTTGCAAACAGCAAATGAATTACTTTTAGATTTTCGTAAGCGTAGATGTGCTGCAACGACGTTTATTACAAAAAAAAAAAAACTCGTCTCTACGAGCATACTTTTCCGTCTGTGGCCACCCTTTTTTTCCTTCGCTTTATATTAAAACATCGCGTCCCTCTTTTGTTTTTAGAAAATAAGAACGAAAAAGTGCAAAACATTCCTTGTATCTTTCAACATTTCTGTTCCACATACCACGTCACCCCCTCAACGGCTACCGTCCTCGTCTATAGAGGAGAGACGTTGGGGTGCCCACCTTCACAACGACCAGTCGCGGTCCTCTTTTCTTCGGTATCGTGGTATGTCAGTGGAACATAGATGTCGTTAAAACGCAGAGAATGTTTTGGCTACTATGGAGCTCGTGATCTCAAAGGTTGGGGGAGAGGCGCGGTTTGGAACCCCTATGGCCACTCAGAGAACCGGTCACACACACGTAACCCCCGCTCTTCGAGACTAATAACCGAAAGAAGCTTCGTCGCGAGCATACTTATAAAGTGATTCGCCGGTGACTCGTTCGCGTGATATCCTTACTTTGCGAACAATTAATTAAGTCGCTTTATAACGACATATTTTGCAATTTTTATTTACAGAAACGCTCGTGTCTTGATGTAGTTTCGTATCTTACATTTTTTAAGTAAATTCTATGGGCCGTATTCATTTTAAAACAGTGTGCGTACGAAAGATAATCGAAAAATGCACAGTTTGGGTTTTGGTTAATTTTTTTTTAACTTCCTAAATTCAAAATATTTACTGTATTTCCTTAGTCACGCGATAATTTATTATTTTTCTTGAATTAATTTTTAAATTCTTGATGAAACTTCGTCGTTTTAAATTCAGATTTATAACAGATTGGATCCTTTAGTTGGTATTTGGAAGTTATTTTTTTTTATTAATAAAAATTCTTCAATTTCCACACAGTCCACTTTCGTATATTCAGATTTTTATTAGTTAATGTTTTTTTTTTCAAGATCATCTACTGAATTACGTATTCCGCATGTTTTCTCAAAATTTTGAGAAACGCAAACACTGATTACAATTTTATTAAAATCCGTCATGAGAATATACCATGCTGTCAAAAAAAAAAAACTGAAGCACTTTGAAACCAGTGTTACGACTACTGTAAAATTTATCCGAAAATCGTATTGAAATTTAATGCTAACAGCACATTATATACAGTGATTTCATTTGTTTTTGAAATTAGAGATTTTGAAAAAAGTCAATTGTTTTTTTATCTTTTTTTTTTTTAAGAGGTCGCCATTTCATGTTTCAACGTGTCCAGTTTTCATTCGGGCGATCGTCTTTGGTTTTCACTATGTCTCTTTTCAATAAACATCAGAAGTGAGGTTGTTCCAAAGTTTCAATTGTTTTTCTTTAATTCTTTTTCTCAAAAGAGGTTAGCATTTCACACTGACAGCTGACAATTTCGTTTTTGATTTGCTCCGCGCTGTGTTGCCAACTATTGACGGTCGTTTTCGCCTCACATTGGGGCAAACATTTCCTTTAATGCTTGTTTTTCCATCAAATTGCAATTTTTGAGCTATTTTTATGCTTTTTTTCGAAATCTTAAGGCAAATCTTGACGACAAAAATGCATAAAAATAGGCTGAAATTGCAATTTGATGGAAATATAATCATAAAAGAGAATTTTTGTGCCAATGTGAGGGAAAAACGACTCAATAGTTGGCAACACTGGTCAGCTTTCATAATTCGGGCAATCGTTTTTTGTTTCCGTCACGTGTCGATTTTCAGTTTAAAGTTTGACAGCTGAAACGAGGTCATTTTAAAGTGCGATAGAAAAGATAATCGTTTTTCGTTTGTTTCTAAGATGGCTTTAGATTTGGAGATTTTTGGAAACAAAAGCAATTGTTTTCTTTTAAATTTTTTGCTTAAAAGAAGTCGCCATTTTGCCACGACGATTTCATTTGCAGTTTAGACCTCATGACTTTGGCAATCGTTTTCTGTTTCCGCAGTCCAATATTTATCGTCTTCTTTTTAATTTGGCGAATTTTTTGTGATAGTCCTTAGAGGTTTTGAAGTAAAAACCGTTTTTTTTTTAAAAAAGGTCGCCATTTGCAACGATGTTTCCATTTTGAATATTTAGCGTCGCTTCAGTTTTAATAATTCGGGGAAAAAACGACCGTCAACAGTTGGCAACACTGGTCAGTTTTCAGAGCTCGGGCGATTGTTTTTTTTTTGTTTTCAACCCGTGACGCTTTTCAATTATTAACATCAGAAGTGAAATTGTTTCACAATTTTGTATTTGCTAAATTAGAAACTGTCACAAATTTGACTGGTCTTATTAAATAAAATAAATTCTTCTTCTTTATTGAATTAGTACATGCAGGTGAAGGTACCAACTTCAGAAATATTTGACAGGTACTATAAAAAAAAAACGGAACGTAGTTGAAGTTGGCAACACTAGCGTCAGGCCTTTAAAATTAGAAAGAAAACGAAAATTTACATTAAAAATATAAACAAAAGACGATTGATTGTTTAACAAAAACGCAAGATGAACTCGACTTTTTTGTGCGCGGTTTTTACAAGGACCACCAAAGCTTGATTGGCTTGGTTAAAATTAATTTCAAACGAAATCACTAGCGTTATCACTAAATCGGTCCTCAAATCACTATATTTTCGACATTAGTGACAAAAAATCACTAAATTGGCAACAATGACGTACTTTTAATCGAGCAATTAGTACCGAATTAAGTACGGATGTACTGAATTCGGCAACATACATTGAAACAATTGAAGTTCGAGGTCTTACAAAATCGTAAATCACCTGTATACAAGTACAGTCAGAATTAAAAGTAATGTCTTCTCATTCTGATGACCATAACAAGTTGGAAGTGATTAGACTTCAATTTAACTTTTTATTGGGAGATTATTTTTAATTCTGACTGTACTATAAGGTTGTGTACGAAAACTACATCTTCGAGTGCATTTCGAGAGCGTAATAGCATCTTTCTCACTCGCGATTTTTAACTAATCTTGCATCTCGCTCATATGCTTCAAGAAGTTTTATGTTAATTTCCATTTTTACATTTCGGTGTGTGAATGTGAAGTGAAGTGAAGTTGAAGTTCGCCCGTTGCCATGGAAATAATAGGCGTGTTTGTTATCCTGCAGTGATGGCCACTAGCGCACACTTTTTCGCAATATTTGTGGAAATCGGAGAATTGAGGCTAATTTTAGCTAATTTTGCGAAAAAGCGCACGCCAATATAGAATAACAAACATTTCCAATGTAAACAAGACTTTTTGAAACAGAGCGAGATGCAAAATTGGTTAAAAATCGTGAGTGAGAGAGATGCGGTTACACGTCTGAGTGCTGCACTCGAAGGTATAGTTTTCGAACGCAACCCGGGAGATTTTGGCCGCTCGTGACATCTACCGGCAGTTATTTGAAACGTTACATTTTTCGTGGTTATGTAGGTTAAGTATGCTGAACATAAATATACTTTTTAATTAATAATAATAATATTAATAATAGTTAAAAATCAGTCTATTATAAAATAAGTTATACGTTTGTGTTATTTTAATTTAACTTTGGCGCCTGAAAATTAATATCGAAGAGAAAAGTGAGGTTGGAATTCGTGTTTGTGTTGCTTTAGCAGTTCACTTCGTTTTCTTTCTTGGTTTGTTGTTGCTGCAGTGTTTTGTTGAGTATGCCGAAGTACTGTCAAGTACCGAACTGTAATAAGGAGAACGACGATGAAGTCATTTACTATCAGTGAGTTACGCAGTTTTTCGTTAATAACTTACGATTTAGCATTCGCCCTTGACTTCCTCAGGTTCCCAAAAGACGTCCAGCTAAAGCAGAAATGGCTGACGACGATAGGCAGGCCAGATTACAGGCCGTCATCGACGTCCCTCATCTGCAGCAAGCACTTCGAGGAAACGGACTTCACCTACCGCTTCGGAAAGAAAACAGTCAGAGCCGGGGTGGTCCCGTCTATATTCAACGGGGCAAAGATTAAAGCCGACGAAGGAACTCAAAGAGCGCAGCTCAAAGAGAAAAACCAAGGGGCAGCGCCAAGCAAATACTCATTTTATATTCCGCACTACGTCTTGGTAAACAAGTAAGAAGCTTTATAACATCGATAACGTTTAATTAATTTAACGCATGGTGTCGTTTTAGGGAATTCTTGAATTCTGGTGGATCGCTGAATTTAGATAATTTGAGCAGCCACAACTTGTCTCCCCCGATTTTATACGGCATAGGAAACACAAGGTGAGAATTGCTTGAGATTAAACGTGTTTGAGGCCGAGGTGTTCTTTACAGCACTGTTATACATGCACCCGATGCGGTCACGTCTCCGTTTTTAAAGCGAAAGAGAAAGGAGAACGACGAAGGTAACGCTCAAACAAACGAGGATGATTCTCAAAATAAGAGGTAACTTTTTTTTATTAAAAAAAAAATCATAAATGCCAAAGGAAAAGAATTTCTTCTTCATTACAGTAGTGCAATGAAAGAACTGGCAGAAATTCATTCTTACACTAAAAAACCTGTCGATTCCTTGGAGAGGTAATAATGAGGTAAATGGTGATTGCTTTTTATAATATTTTTCAAATTGTGTGTTAAAGTGAGTCTACTTTGGATAATGAGGAGGAAGTAGAAGATGAAGTAAAAGAGAAAGACGATGACGTTCAGGAAGATGAAAGTTCTTCCAACAATGAGTTACAGATTGAACGACTGTAAGTTCCTTTATTTATTGTTTTAATAATAATTGTTATGGCATTAAACCATCTGCATTTCATACACAAACAGCTTTTAGTGTATGACTAAGATTAACCAACTCTGCTGACTATTACATAACAATAATAAAACGTTTTGTTTATGGGAATTTTTTGTAATTTTGTAATTTTAGACGATATAGGCTCGTCAAATTCAGTGATTGCTCACTGGACACCTTAAAGAACCCAACAACAGCTAAAGCCGCTTGGAGTATAATTCAAAGAACCCTCGACTCGCAACAGAAAAAACTCAAGAGCTTACATTCTGAGCACGCGATGCTGCAAAGCCAACTTCAACAGCTCAAGAACAACATAAAAGAAATAAAGAAAACCGAAACCTAATCAATCGCGTCTAAAAATAAAAAAATAAATCGCCTTAAGTTATGCAGTGAATGTAAATAAAGCTTACATTGTAATAGCAGCACGTGTACGGCTTTAGTCTGTGTTTATTTATAGGCCGACTAAAAATTCCACCTTGAACGTGATGCTGTCTATAATTAGAACGTAACTTTGTAATTACATAATAAAAAAAATACTAAAAATAAACCCAAACTTTAGCACAGATTTGCGCGAGTTTAATTTCTGGAATGGAAGACAAATTCGTCCAGACGGTTCTTTCCTTGTATAAGGAGAACGAATGGAAGGCCATCCTGCACTTAAACGAAGACTCGCAGAATGAAACGGCAAGGAAACTCCTGTGGGTCTGGCCGAGCATCAAAAACTTCAAGTTCATAGAAACCCAAGTCAGAGCTCACAACTTGACCGGGGTTATTTCGGTCGGGTGCGGCTCTGGATTATTAGAGTGGATCTTCCAGCAGTACAGCAGTAAGTAACCAACTACATACAATCAATTTTGATTAATCAATCCTGTTTTGTAGAGCTGAAAGTGATTGGATTTGAAGTGAATAAAGAGTGGTGGACCAGCAGGTACTGCGTCCCCCCGTTTATACGCTTGCAATACTCCCCCATGCGTGGTTTAAGTAATTTACTGCATCCTCAGTACGCGTTACTCTTCTGTTATTTCAATAACGGGCCAGCTTTTATAGAATACGTGGATTGTTACCCCGGGAGTTTAATAATCATAATCGGACCAGGCGAAGGCAGGGGGACACACACAGATCCGGAGCCGTTTAGCCCAAATTTTGGCCGCACAAACTGGAAGCTCTCTGACTATCAGGAAGTTAAAAATACCAAGGATTTTATTGCCGTGTACACCAGAGAAGATTAACAGTTAGTAAATTATATATTTGAAGAGTTTAAATTTAATTTTACAAAATGAATTATTTAAGTAAGTTTTCATTCGTGCGTGGAATGGGGCGGGGGTGGTTAAAGTTGTTGTTCGTTTAGAGCGCAGATTTCACAACTGAAGGTCTTTAATTAAATTTACAAGTCGTAAGCTTACAGCTTCTGCTTGTGCACGGTTGTGAAGTGTGCGTTAAACATGTCTTTATTTATGGATTTGAAGGAGCAATCGGGACATGAAAACAACAGGTCTTTCTCTAGCTCGGGGTGTTTGGTCTTTAAGTGTACTTTGTAGGTGCTGCTTTGAATGCATGCGTAATTGCACTGCATACATTTGTAGGGCTTCTCCCCCGTGTGCCTTAACTTATGCCTGCGCAACGAGTTGTGATCGGCTGTGGTGTACGAGCATGTATCACATGCGAACGGTTTCTCACCTACAACAAAAAAGAAAACCACAGAATTCATTTAGGGCTCGTTTCCAGAAACGAATTTAACTACTAAAGACACTAAAGTTAACCCGTCTTCGAGATATTTGCAGTTTGGCTTGAATGTAATTGAAAGTTTTTGTTCGATTTTGTCCTCTCTGAGAAATTACAGTTGTGTAATGGTTATAAAAAGTTTGCTCAAGTATTTCGTAAACGATATAACGTCATTGCAAGACACTACGAAAGAAAGAAAAAGAAAAACGCGTGTACTATCGTAAAAATCATACCGTACGTGGCGCCCTCTATCAGCTACATTAAAATTAAGGCCTTATTATTATTTCTCGCCCCAAGAAACCCCCACATATCAACTTTTAAGGCAATATCTTGAAAATTTTAAGAATCGTTGAAGATAATCGAAATAAAAATTTGGATTTGAACGCCCTGTATCTCCTTTACTTACTATCAACTTTTGGACTAAATGAGTTTAGCTAAATCGCAATATTTTGATGTCGGGAATCCACTCCTGCTCTGTGTCTCATTACTTTTGGATCACCTTGTATAACTTATACAGGGTGTTCCGTGACGCAGTGCCGTCACTCCATCTACGCGTTGAGCAATTCAAACTAAGTAAAAAAGTCTAATAAAGTTTCGTTCTAAAGCAATCCGTTTCAGAGATACAGGGCGTTTAATTTTTATATTTACAATTTTTAATTTTCCTCCACCTAATTGCCACCCACTTAATAAAGCAAACTATTTCGAAAGTACTTAGTGTTTAATAATTTTTGCAATTTTTAAACTTCACCCCAAAATGTGTGTGTTCAATGTGGCCCCCGTTATTTGCTAAACACGTTCCAGTCCGTTTTAAAAGAGATGCGGTAATAAATCATTATTTTTAATTAATTCCGCGGCCCCAAAAATGCGATGGCGGGCCAGATTTACTTTCTTAAACGTGTTTTTTTTTTTTAATAGAAAGAAATACCTAAGCTTCAAAACTTTAATTAAGGACGCCATCTATTAGACAGGCAATGAAGGTGTTTTGTTTTCGGAAGATTTAATTCAACTGGGAGTTAACTTTACGTTAATTTAAAGTCAGACTCAAGCACGAAATAATCGTCAAAAGCAGAGCCACCATCTATCGGAATGTGGAGAAAACTTCTTAATTTAATTTTAATAAAATCTAAAAAAAAAAAATAAGTGTAAAAGCGTCTCTTAATTCATCAAATACTTGCGCGTTTACAATGAAAAGTAAACATTAAAATCACAACTTTAATTGGAGAGCGCCATCTATTGAATGACAGATGAAGTATTGTTTGAAGAAGATTTAAAAATTGTGATGAAATAGCAAGGAAAATAAAATTAATTGAAAAAGTAAAATTTCTTTCGACGATTCTAAACCTTACAATTTTTGTTTTGAACTATTATTAGACTTCGGACATTTTGGAGCGTTGCCATGGTTACGCAATACGAGGGCCAATTAAAAGTACCCATTCATTGCGTAGCCTCACAACTTTATTTAAAGAGCGCCATCTATTGAGTGAAAATAAAGTATTGTTTGAAGAAGCTTTAAAAACAATGACAAAATAACAAGGAAAACAAAATGAAAGTGAAAAGTAAATTTATGAGAAACCAAATAATTTTTTTTCAACGATTCTAAACATAATTTTTTACCGTCTTTTGTTTTTGAGCTATTAACAGGCTTCGGACATTTCAGAGCGTTGCCATGGTTACCCAATACGAGGATCAACGGAAAGCAAAATGTCCGAAGTGTGGCTATTACGCATCTTATCGCGTTAATTTTCTTTTGTTTTTGCTTCATTCGGATTTCTCTTCGATTCTTTTTTGTTTTTTCTTTTTTTTTATGACATTATTAATTAACTGTCGTTTTCAATTTCTTTCATTAACATAGAAGTTAATTGCTAGTTACGTTTCAAGTTGCATTTTCGATTGATTTTATTCTTTCTTTGTTTTTTTGCGCTTGCGTTTTGTTGATTTTCTTTTGTTATTCTCAATTTATGTTTTATTGTTGCCTCACAACTTTAATGGAAGAGCGCCATCTATTGAGTGACAAATAAGGTATTGTTTGAAGAAGCTTTAAAAACAATGAGAAAATAACAAGGAAAACAAAATGGAAATGAAATAGTAAGAAACCAAATAATTTTTTTCGACGATTCTAAACGTAACAATTTTTTATCGTCTTTTGTTTTTGATCTATTATCAGACTTCGGATATTTCGAAGCGTTGCTATGGTTACTCAATACGAGGATTATTGTTAATTAACTGTCGTTTTTAATTTTTTTTTTAAATAAAATTATTTTTATTTTTTTAATTTCTCTCGTTTTCAATTTCTTTTCAACGATTCTAAACGTTACCATTTTTACCGTCTTTTGTTTTTGAGCTTTTATGAGGTTTAGGACACTTCGGAGCGTCGCCATGGTTACCCAATACGAGGACCAATGGAAAGCAAAATGTCCCAAGTCTGGCTATTACGCACCTTACCGCGTTAATTTTCTTTTGTTTCTGCTTCACTTGAATTTTTCTCCGATTCTTTTTTGTTTTTATTTTTCTTTTTAATAACTTTATTGTTATTTTATTAATTTCTGTCGTTTTCAATTTCTTTGAATAACAAAGAAGTTAATTACTAAGTTACGTTTCAAGTTACATTTTCGATTGGTTTTTGTTTTTTCGCGCCTGCATTTTGTTAATTTTTTTTGTTATTTTCAGTTTAAATAAACGTGAAACTGAAGAAGCGCCGTCACACTTTGATATGCCATAAGTGCATCTACGGGGGTGGAATGAAAAGTTTTAGCCCAAATTAAATTTTATTGTCGCTATTTAATTATCAGTTATGTATTTTCGCTTTATTTTAAACTATTAAAAAAAATATCTCAATTTTTCATCCACATTTTCGATCGTCTTTTGTTTATTCTTTTTGGTCTTACCTCGTTCAGTTTCTTTTGTTTTTGCTTTATTCGGATTTTTCTTCGATTCTTTTTTGTTGTTTCTTTTTTTTAAATAACATTGTTAATTAACGTCGTTTTCAATTTCTTTCATTAACAAAGAAGTTAATTGTTAGTTTACGTTTCAAGTTGCATTTTCGATTGTTTTTTTTTGTTTTTTTCGCGCCTGCATTTCGTTGATTTTCTTTTGTTATTTTCAGTTTAAATTTACGTTTTATTATTGTCATCATGAACGTAAAACTGAAGAAACGCCGTCGCACTTTAACATTTTTACGAGTGCATCTACGAGGGTGGAATGAAAAGTTTTGGCCCAACTTAAATTTTAAAGTATTGTTTGAAACAGTGAGAAAATAACAAGGAAAACAAAATGGAAATGAAAATGTAAAATTATAAGAAAGCAAATAATTTCATTTCAATAATTCTAAACGTAATAATTTTTACCGTCTTTTGTTTTTGAGCTATTACCAGACTTCGGACATTTCGGAGCGTTGCCATGGTTACCCAATATACGAACCAATGGAAAGCAAAATGTCCGAAGTCTGGCTATTGCGCATCTTACCGCGTTCAATTTCTTTTGTTTTTGCTTCATTCGGATTTTTCTTCGATTCTTTTTTGTTTTTCTTTTTTTTTTAAATAACTGTCGTTTTCAATTTCTTTTATTAACAAAGACGTTAATTGCTAGTTACGTTTCAAGTTGCATTTTCGATTGGTTTTTTTTTTTTGTTTTTTCGCGCCTGCATTTTGTTGATTTTCTTTTGTTATTTTCAGTTTCAATTTATGTTTTGTTGTTGTCAGCATAAACTTGAAACTGAAGAAATGCCGTCGCACTTTGACATGTCATAAATGCATCTACGAGGGTGAAATGAAAAGTTTTGGGCCCAATTTAAATTTTATAGTCGCTGTTTGATTATCGATTATGTATTTTCGTTTTATTTTAAACTATTTAAAAAAAATCTCAATTTTTCAACCACATTCTCGATCGTCTTTTGTTTATCCTTTTCGATCCACGTATTATCAAATTTGTTTTTGTTTCTTTCGAATTATTTTTCAATTAGCGATTCTCATTTGTTTTGTCATTAGTTATTAACATGCTCTCGATCAAATCCATTATCGAGAAGGCTCTGAACTTGCTTAAGCCTTAAACGTCAAAATTGACAAATAAACCGATACAAGTCCAGCAAAAGTAAGGCTTTTATTTTATGACGTCACGTCGTAGCTTAGCGCGTATGTTACGACTGTGATGAGCTGTCAACGGTGTCAAGTTACGACGCGACTTTGCAAAATTTGCATTCGACATAAGCCTACTTGATAACGGTTAATTTTTTTTGGAACACATTTTATTACTATTGTTATATTCGGAAATAAATGAATAAACCACGGCCTACTAGATTTCACGAGACAGAGTTTTATTTGAGGCAAATTTTCTTCGCTTCGGCGCTAATCACCCAAACCAGAGACACCATAAATAACGAAAGAAAAAAATCACAAGGAAGCTGTAATTGAGCAAGAAAATACAACTGTACTTGCTATGAACCGCGCGAATTTGACATTAATTGAAAATTACGTTCCGGAAGCAAATTATGCTTCCGATTTTTTGGCCCCCAGCGGTGAAACACTTGAACTAATAATATGCGCAGGCCGGATAAGACACATTGTCTCGTGTAATCTAGTAGGTCATTGTATGAACAAATTCTCGCCTAACAAATTGATTGTTGTCTTTTGTTTTCTTTTGAGGAAAATAGTAATGAATGTTGTTAAGGGCAACCACATTGCTTTCGCCGGTTTGCCAATGGTACGTATTGTTGGCTGCCTAACTATCAGGCAGAACTTGGTCACGTGGGGTACAAACAAATTCGAAAGCGGTGTGGAATGTGTTTGGCAAATCACGGGGGCCATTAAATACTAAAGACCCTGAATTTCTAAAACGGTTTGCTTTAGAACCAAACTACATTACTTACAGCGTTTTCGATTGGCTGTGCGAGAGCACTCTCATAATATCTCCATCCCTTATTATTACGTAAAGTTAAAATAAGATGGAAATACTCTAAGATTGCTTTGGAGCGGCCAATCGAGAACGCTGTTAGTTTGACTTGTTTGTCACGCGTCAGGTGGTGTAGTGACATTACACATCAAGGGACAACCTGTATAATATTTTGCCGTTCCCGTAACCAATTGAAATATTCGCGTTTTCTTTCCTTTCATTTTTAGTATCCCAATTTGTCTTTCTGGAAAATAAATTTGACTTAAAAATGCTTTTTTAAAAAACTTAGAAGATAGTGGCGCCATCTGTTCGAAACTACAATAACTGTTAGTTCAGGATCAAACCAGAACTTGTTAACCCGACGTTTAAACTAATTGGTGAACGTTTCCAGGAACCCAATTGGGTTTAATAGGCTTAACGATTACTTAGTTGATTAAAATTCCTTTCAGAAATAATTGATAAGTGATTTACCAGTGTGTTGGCGCACGTGCATCCTCAACGCGCTCCTGGAAGCCCCTTTGTACCCGCAGAAATTGCACAAATACGGCTTGAGTTTCTTATGCACTCCGTCCGTGTGTATTCGCAACTGTCTCTTAACCGAAAACGCCTTCGTGCAAATATCACAGTAATAAACAGTGTTGCCGCTCTTCTCTTTGTGCGCGGTCTTGTGATTCCTCAGTTGCTTCGAATTCTTGAAAGCCTTGGGGCACAGGTCGCACGCAAACGACTTAATGTCACCGTGAATCAACTTGTGAATGTTGTTCAACTTCCCCAGGCTGAAGGTTTTATAATCGCACTTGTCGCACGAGTACAGCTCCATGTCGATCTTATGCGTGCGCCACAGGTGTCCCAAGAGCGGCTTCCAAAATAAGAAAACCTCGCCGCACTCGGGACAACTGAAACCCGACTCGTCGTGGCACTTGACGTGGTAGTTGATTTTGTCGAGGCTTTGCAATCGCACCTTGCATGAAACGATGCTGCACTTGTGCTGCTTTTTGTTGTCCAGGAATTTCGACAGCGTACTTTGCTTCTTTATGTAACTATTGAACATTTTCTCTGCGTTATCGCACGAAATATCCACCGTCGGTAGATTCACCGATTGTGACAGATCTTGAATGCCGCCTCCCTGTTCGGGAGTCACCTCCGGCACGATGGTGACCAGCTCGGGGGAGTCTTGAACTTCATCATCTAGAATTTTTTCGCTTGTTAGTTGGTTTAATTTTAAGTCGAACTCGTTCTTGCAATTCACAAAGTCATCCGCAGTGTTGTTTTTCTCCGCGGGTTTCTTCTTGGAATGCGCTGGTAACTGCATGATCTTGCTTAGATCCGAATTACTGACCATGTGATCGTAAATCAGGTGAGACCGCAGGGATACCCGATGGTAAAACACGTTTGCGCACGCGGGGCATTTCAGCTTCGTCAATTTTAAGGTGTTCCCGTTTTTATGGACGTTCAGTATATGCTCGGTGAGCCGGTCTTCTCTGACGCTCAAAAACGGGCAGAGGTCGCAAAAGAAATACGTGACGTCGTCTTTTTTCTTGGAAGTGTTTTCGGTTGAATCTGCGAGAGCTGGATTGATGACGATGTTCTTCGTTTGGGGAGGTGATGAAAGCTTATAGTCCCTGTTTTGGAGGACGATTAATTCCATGCTCTGCGGAATTTCTAGGCAGTTCTGAAGGTTTTTCTCTGAGGCGTCGAGGTTTGAAAGGAGAGAGGAAATCTGGCAGTTCCCGATGACCGGTAGACATTCCTGAAAGCAGACTTACATGAGTAGGGGGTGTGCTCTGCTGAAGCGAACTCGGTTCTCACATCGTGGGTGAGCTGGGGTAGTTCTACGCTCGTGGCCCATATGACGTTCGGGGGGTTGTTTCCTTCTGTCTTCATCATATCAGTAACGAATTTATAAGAATTTATCACATCGTCCGAATTAAAGCGAGTTCTAAGAAGTTACATAAGAGTGCAGTTTCGTTTGACCTAGTTTATAGGCCTGGGGGCTCGCATATTCCACAATTATATTTTACTTTCGGTTGAATGAGTGTGAATTATTTTTATTTCGCCTCAAAATTGGGAAAATTTCTAGTTTTTCTTAATTCCATCATAACCATAAACGTCAGTGAATGTCAAACATATTGATTTGAGGTTAACTTGCTGCCAACTGTGTGTAACTAAAACCCTAGTTCGGAAATGTCGACCATTTTCATAATTCTTTTCTTTATTTGCAGTTGCTATGAGAACTTGTCTTTAAATTGTTTTAATTAAGACGGTGATGTTAGGAAAGTATGGTGTCTCCACTCCCAATATTTTACACGCAAAATCATTCAACCCGTAGCAACAGAAGTTCATGGTCTAGTTCGAAGACTCTCCACTAGATGGAGAACTAAAGAATAGAGGCCTGCACACGTTTTGTCCTTTTTTGGCATCATTTTATTTGACACATATTGACGTTTGACGACTTTGACTTTTTGGAAATTTCTCCTTTTGCAATTTTAAGGCATAAAAACTCCCGCGTATTGGCAACACTGATACAGTGTCATTGTCGCATTTGCCATTTTGTTTGATACTCACTAATTGCATTACAAATGGATTTGTTGATTTTCTTTTGTTACTTTCAGTTTAAATTTTTTTCAGTTTAAATTTATGTGTTTTATCGTTGTCAACATAAACGTGAAACTGAAAAAACGCCGTCGCACTTTGATATGCTAGAAATGTATCAACCGGGGTGGAACGAAAAGTTTTGGGCCCAACTTAAACTTTACGTGACGTAACAATTTTTTAGCGTCTTTTGTTTTTGAGCTATTATCAGACCTCGGAGCTTTCGGAGCGTTGCCATGATTACGCAATACGAGGGCCAATTAAAAGTGCCCATACATTGCGTAGCCTCAGAACTTTATTTAAAGAGCGCCATCTATTGAATGACAGCTGAAGTATTGTTTGAAGAAGATTTAAAAACTGTGATGAAATAGCAAGGAAAACAAAATCAATGCTAAAGTAGAATTATAAGATACAAAATAATTTTTTCAACGATTCTAAACGTTACAATTTTTTACCGTCATTTGTTTTTAAGCTGTTATCAGACCTCGGACATTTCGGAGCGTTGCCATGGATACGCAATACGAGGACCAATCAAAAGTGCCCATTCATTGTGTAGCCTTACAACTTTATTTAAAGAGCGCCATCTGTTGAGTGACAAATAAAGTATTATTTGAAGGAGCTTTAAAAACAATGAAAAAATAACAAGGAAAACGGAATGAAAATGAAAAAGTAAAATATGAGAAACCAAATAATTTTTTTACAACGACTCTAAACGTAACAATTTTTGATCGTCTGTTGTTTTTGAGCTATTATCAGACTTCGGACATTTCGGAGCGTCGCCATGGTTACCCAATACGAGGACCAATAGAAAGCAAAATGTCCCAAGTCTGGCTATTACGCATCTTACCACGTTCAATTTCTTTTGTTTTTGCTTCATTCGGATTTTTCTTCGATTCTTTTTTGTTTTTTCTTTTTTTTTAAGTAACATAGTTAATTAACTGTCGTTTTCAATTTCTTTTATTAACAAAGAAGTTAATTGCAAGTGAGTTTCAAGTTGCATTTCGCGATTGTGTTTTGTTTTTTTTTTGTTTTTTCGCGCCTGCATTTTGTTGATTTTCTTTTATTTTCAGTTCTAATTTATATTTTGTTGTCGTCAGCATAAACGTGAAACTGAAGAAACGCCGTCTCACTTTGACATGTAATAAATGCGTCTACGAGAGTGAAATGAAAAGTTTTGGGCCCAACTTAAACTTTATCGTCGCTATTTGATTATCAACGATGTATTTTCGTTTTATTTTAAACTATTTAAAAAAATATTTCAATTCTTTATCCATATTTTTGATCGTCGTTTGTTTATTCTTTTCGGCCCACGTATTATCAAATTTGTTTTTGTTTCTTTCGAATTATTTTTCGATCAGCGATTCGTTTGTTTTGTCATTAGTTACTAACACGCGCTCAATAAAATCCATTATCGAGAAGGTTCTGAACTTGCTACTATTTTATGACGTCACGTCGTAGCTTAGCGCAGATGTTACGACTGTGATGAGCTGTCAATGATGTCAAGTTACGACGTGACTTTGCAGAATTTGCATTCGACGTAAGTCTACTTGATAACGTTTTTTTTTTTTGGAACGCATTTTATTACTATTGTCATATTCCGAAGTAAATAAATAAACCACGGCCTACTAGATTTCACGAGACAGAGCTGGGCAATTGTTTTATTTGAGGCAAATTTTCTTCGCTTTGGCGCGAATTACGCAAACAAGAAACACTATAAATAACGAAAGAAAGAAAGTTTATTTGACGTCAAAGTTGATGTATTACAATTGTCTAACTTCTTCGTGAATAAATTGTCAATGTAAAACGGCCTTAATAAGTTATCTATCTTAAGCCCATAAAATGTGAACTGAAACCGTAGTGTAGTTGATGACAATTTGGCAACCGATAGGATATGACCCTTAAGCCTTAAATGTCAAAATAGACAAGTACTACACAGATGCGCAAGTCTAGCTAAAATAAGGTCCATGAGCAGTGCTGCATCCATCTGAACGATCCATCCACATTTTCGATCGTCTTTTGTTTATTCTTTTCGGTCAACATATTATCAAATTTGTTTTTGTTTCTTTCGAATTGGTTTTCGATTAGCGATTCGTTTGTTTTGTCATTAGTTATTAACATGCGCTCAATAAAATCCCATATCCAGAAGGCTCTGACCTTGCTTAAGCCTTAAATGTCAAAATTGACAAGTATACCGATACAAGTCCAGCTAAAATAAGGTCTATGCAGTGCTGCCAACCATCTGAACGAGTCAGTGACCGCATTCATCATAAATTTCCCACCAACAAAATAAAATAAAGTACAATTTCTTAATTTGTTGTTAGATAACTTAGAATTAATTCTGTAAAATATAATTTTCCGAATTTTTTAGTTATTTACCAAAATCGACTCGATTTCTATCAAAAAATTTGGACTACTTTTTAAATGCATTGGAATTTCTGGATAGGCAGCGTTGGCAACACTATTGCTGCCTAATAAGCAGACCTGGGGTTGCCATGGTTACGAGGACCAATCAAAAGTGACCATTACATAACCATGGCAACGCTCCGAAATATATTAATAAATCATCCCACGCAGATCGGCCAAGCTTTTTAAATGTATTGGAATTTCTGGATAGGCAGGGTTGGTAACACTATTGCTGCCTAATAAGCAGACTTTGGGTATTTCGGAGCGTTGCCATGGTTACGAGGACCAATCAAAAGTGACCCTTCATTACGTAACCATGGCAACGCTCCGAAATATACTAATAAATCATCCCACGCAGGTTGGCCAAGCTTCCAATCAAAACAACGAATTCCCTAAACTATTAAAAATGGTTTATATTAAATAAATTACTGATATTAATGGGTGCTTAAAAGAATACAAATGAAACGAAATGAAATCGTCCGAATTTGGCCTATATTGTAAACTTCCACAGTGCTAGGCGATCAGTATACAGTGTTGCCACAACACTATTAGGAACTGTACCAACATTCGAGCAAGAAAAGTACTAGATTTTCGTTCTTATGGGCTCTTCAAGGGCTAACCAAAGTTGTAATAAAATAGTGTTCCAATAAAAAAAAAAAAACAAGTTAGGTCTGTACATTTTAAGTGAACCACTTGTATAGTTGGAGATAATTTTGAATTAACGTATTGGTAATACAGTTTGTATTAAGATTTAATAACATGTATATGAAAGGGCATTTTTGGATTATTTGAGAGGTTTGGGACACCTGTACATAAAAGAGCAACTTGGAGCTGTCTAGGGGCTTTCAGCCTCCAGTTTCATTCTTTGAAATAATCCATTTTTTTTAGAAAAAACAATCCCTGATTTGATTGACAGTTCTGGTAAAATACTCAGTCGGCGCAACACTGCAAATGATAGTTGCCAACTCTCTCTAAAGTTAAAATAATAGCCAATAGAGGGGGCTATTAAAGAATTAGGCAAATTAGACTTTCTTACTTTAAAAAATTCCCTTGCATTAATAAAGTAGGCTTTTATGAATACACCTAATGAAAATATAAGTTTAATTTATTTTAAACTATCCACTTTGTAAATAAAAGAGAGTATTATACATAATAATTTCACACGATAATAATCACAACACCTTTCACGAGATGCACATTTTAGATTTGATTGTGAATAAGCAGCTGCACCAGAGTAGATCTCACAAAATCCACAGAGTACTTCAACATCGTTTTGTCACTGTACAATAATTCAGGCTCATCCGTGCAATAAACGTACCGATGCACCGACAAAATCTGCTTGTCCAACTGCTGCGTATTTATGATGTTCTTCTCCTCCGAATTCCTCAACAGATCATAGCTCAAGCGATTCGCCTTGAGGTACACATCGGTATTTTGAATGGCCATCGGAGTGTGCTGGCTTATGTGTTTCACACAAAAAGTCTGCACGGGCACATTTAACTTAGCGATGGTTTCATCGACGTGCGAGAGCAACTCGATGAAGCTGTACTTAAAAGGCACCAGGTATTCATTAGGCTCTAAAACAATAACGTTGGCGGACTCGTGAGTCGTCCTAAGCTCGCAGTCGATCTCCACAATCTTCCTAATCAAATTACTCCTCGCTTTTGGAAAATTAAAGGGAAGAAACACGACGCCTATACCCAGCCTGCCTGATAAATTCGAAATAATTTTCGTTAATCTATGGGGTATGTCCTCGGAGTAAAACACGAAAGACTCGATGCCGATCAGCTGATGAAAGCTGAGGAATTCGATGAACTCTCGCTTGTTGAAGGTCCTCGGCGGTACGCACACCGTCGTATTGTAAGCGACTTTACGATGTGATATGTTTGTCAGTAAGATCCTTTTTAAGTCGCCGGATTTTTTGGTTTTAACGCTGAAGGAGACGGCGTATGGAATGTGCTCGCTATTCGAGAGGGTGCAGTAGTAAAAGTAGGCCGTCAGGGAGTTCGCTTGGTCGTGTTCGATCTTCGAGTATTTAAACTTCCCCATCACGGGGGTTTCTTTATTTTCGAACCACAGGTAGCAGGTTTTGGCTTGGTCGGTGTTTCCCGCATACACTATCGCCTTCACCTCAGATTTCGAACTCCAGAACGCTGAGTATGTGTAGAGGTTCTCGCTTTGTTGCCAGAGGGGCGTGGGGCCCCAATCGTGGTGGTTGAGTATATTCGGGGAGTCTTGTAGGTCGGAGACGTTGCAGGCTTGGCCGAAGAAATTAAAGACTTCCAAGACGTAGTGCAAACGGTTGTATTGGTGCCTGTAGACTAAGAGTAGAGTTAGGCTTACTAGTGATATTATTAGGAGTAATAGCTGGTGGTATTTCTTCATTTTTTAATTTCTTGTCGGGTGTTGTGGTCAGACTGGTTGATGGTTGTGGAAAATAAAAATCTGAAAATGAACGCTTTAACGGCGTTAAACACAAATATTTGAGGAATAGTACCCAAAAGCCTCAAACGTCAAAATTGACAAATAAACAGATGCAAGTCCAGTTTACACAGCTAAAATAAGTGCTGCCAACCATCTGAACGAGTCAGTGGTCGCATTCACCATAAATTTCTTAATTTGTTGTTAGAAAACTTTGCAATATATAATCTTTTAATTAATTATAAAAATCAACTTGATTTCCATCAAAAAAATTGGGATATTTTTTTATTGCTTTGGTGGGATTTCTAAATACGCAGGGTTGGCAACACTATTGTTGCCTAATAATCAGACTTGGGGTATTTTGAAGCGTTGCCATGGTTACGAGGGCCAATGAATAGTGACGGTTCATTATATAGCCATGGCAACGCTCCGAAATGTCCGAAGTCTGCTAATAAATCATCCCAAACAGGGCGGCCAAGCTTTCCAATCAAAACAACAAATTTCCTAAACTATTAAAAGTACATCTGTTTATTAAATAAATTACTGATATTAATGGGTGCTTAAAAGAATCCGAATGAAAAGAAATAAAATCATTCGAATTAGGGCTTTATTGTAAACTTCCACAGCAATTAAGAACGCCATCTATTAGGTGCTTTGTTTTCGGAAGATTTAATTCAACTCTCAATTAATTTTACGTTAATTTAAAGTTTGACTCGTCAAAACCAGACCCACCATCTATCGGAATGTGGAGAAAACTTCTTGATTTAATTTTAATAAGATCAAAAAAAAATAGAATAGTACAAAAGCGTTTACAATGAAAAGTAAACATTGAAATCACAACTTTAATTGGAGAGCGCCATCTGTTGACTGACGGATGAAGCATTGTTTGAAGACGATTTAAAAACTGTGATGAAATAGCAAGGAAAACAAAATCAATGATAAAGTGAAATTATACGAAACAAAATAATTTCTTTCGACGATTCTAAACGTTACAATTTTTTACTGTCTTTTGTTTTTGAAGTATTATCAGACTTCGGACATTTCGGAACGTTGCCATGGTTACCCAATACGAGGACCAATGGAAAGCAAAATGTCCGAAGTCTGGCTATCGCGCATCTTACCGCGGTAATTTTCTTTTGTTTTTGCTTCACTTTGATTTTTCTTCGATTCTTTTTTGTTTTTTTTTTTTTTTAATAAAACTTGTTATTTTTTTAATTTCTATCGTTTTCAATTTCTTTTATTAAAAAGAAGTTAATTGCTAGTTACGTTTCAAGTTGCATTTCGCGATTGGCTTTTGTTTTTTTTTGTTTTTTCGCGATTGGCTTTTGTTTTTTTTTGTTTTTTCGCGCCTGCATTTCATTGATTTTCTTTTATTATTTTCAGTTTAAATTTATATTTTATTGTTGTCACTTTGACATGCTATAAGTGCATCTACGAAGGTGGAATGAAAAGTTTTGGCCCAACTTAAATTTTATCCTCGCTTTTTGATTATCGATTATTATGTATTTTCGTTTTATTTTAAATCATTAAAAAAAATCTCAATTTTTCATCCACGTTTTCGATCGTCTTTTGTTTATTCTTTTCGGTCAACGTATTATCAAATTTGTTTTTGTTTCTTTCGAATTAGTTTTCGATTAGCGTTTCGTTTCTTTTGTCATTAATCATTAACACGCGCTCAATAAAATCCAATATCGAGAAGGCTCTGAACTTGCTTAAGCCTTAAACGTCAAAATTGACAAGTAAACAGATACAAGTCCGGCTAAAATAAGGTCTACGCAGTGCTGCCAACCATCTGAACGAGTCAGTGACCGCGTTCGCCATACATTGCCTGCCAACAAAATAAAATAAAGCACAATTTTTTAATTTGTTGTTAGGAAACTTGGAATTAATTCTGTAGAATATAAATTTTTGAATCGTTTAGTTATTTTCATCAACAAATAAGTTTGTTCCTTTATTACGATCTTGATTTGCACATTGAGAGTCAAACTCCGCCCCCTCGACGTCTCACTTTGATTGCGGCGTGCGTCACAATCTGATTGGTTGGCCTCCTCACTAAACCCCGCCTCCTGATTAGTGAATTTGTTTATAAATGTCAGGTTTCTAGCGTGAGTGTGGTTTGCAGAAAATGTTTAAGGTCAAAGGGAGTTGATTCGACCTTGAACTTACAACAAATAAGTTTGTTTCTCCATTAGATGAATGACAATCTTGATTTGCACGTTGAAAGTCAAACTCCGCCCCCTCGACATCTCTCTTTTATTGCGGCGTGCGTCACAATCTGATTGGTTGGCCTCCTCACTGAACCCCGCCTCCTGATTAGTACACTTATTCATAAATGTTAGGATTTTAGCGTCGGTGTAGTTTGCAGAAAATATTTACACATTTAAGCTAAATGTTCTGACATTTTGCAAACGTCTATTGGCAACACTGGTTGGAATGACATTATGTGATAGATGACAGCTCAAATGCCATTGTATTTGCGGTATATTTATTTTGTTTTTATGAATGAAAATGAAAGTTGGTTACAAACATTATGACTGACATTTGTTTCTCTTTCTTTCGTCATGAATTTGTTTTTAGTGATGTCTTTAGTGAATTATTGCCAGCATCTAGTGGTTTTGGGAATTTTTTTTGTAATCGACCAATAAGTACGATTTGCCCGGAAGTGTTTTTGGCTTTATTGTTCTGTCACTAGTAATTTCATTAGCGTTATTCAATTGTTTTATCTTTAGTTTTCGCTCAGACGTTGTGATAAATTAGTTCAATTGTTTTTGGTTTTCTTACGTTGGTGATTTGACAAATGTTATTCAGTTGTTTCCGACTTAGGTTTTTAATCGCCATTCAATTGTTTATTGAGTTGGTTTATCTATCGCCAGAAATTAATAGAAAGGTTTTCAATTGTTTCGATATTTTATTAAATAAAAAAAATGGAAGGAATTTCAATTGTTTTATATAAAAACTATTAATCGACAAAATATATTTTTGTTTTTGACTTTACCCCTTTTTCATCGCCCGTTTTACGAACGTTATTCAATTGTTTCTCGTTTGTTTTCAAACTCAACTAACGATCAAACGTCCGGGCGAGACAATTGAATTCTTTTTAGTTTTTTTATTCTTTCGTCTTGCGGTCTTTACTAAATGCCATTATTCAATTGTTTTTGTCTTAATTCTTGTAACGCCGTTCAATTGTCTTTGAATTTATTTTTGTCCAAGTTTCGGCGATTAGATAAAAAAAAGAAGAAATCTCAATTGTTTTCAAAACGTTATTAACGAAACGTCATTGATTAACAAAAATGCTTTGGCCGAAAATATTCAATTGTTTTGGACTTTGTCTTTTTTTTTTTCTTACAGAGCGAGTAGCACAAACGTTATTCAATTGTTCTGTCGCTCGTTTCCGAAGACAAACGTTTATGTAATCAACTGACTATCAAGAAAACAGTTCAGTTGTTTCACAAATGTTATTCAATTATTTCCGTTCAATTGTTTCTCTCTCGCCAGAAATTGTGAATGTAGTTTTCAATTGTTTTGTTTATATTTTTAGGAAAAAATTTCGTTATTATTCAAGAAAATTGAAGAAATTTCAATTGTTTTCAAGAATGTCATTAATTGACCAAAAAGAAATAGTTTGACCGGAAATATCCATTCATTTTTCATCGCAGTCGTTTGTTTTGAAAGTTAATTGTTTTGCAATCAGCTAACGATCAAGCGTTCAATTGTTTTTGGTTTTCCTTCTTCTTTTGCCAGCAATTTTACAAGCGTTATTCAATTATTTTCGCAGTCAACCAAAAAACCAAATTTCTCTTAACTTCATTCTTCTTTCATCGACATTCAATTATTTGATGGTTTGTTTTTTTTTTTTAAGCAAAGTTTTTTATAGTCGTCGTAGTTGGTGATGCGTTGGTTCTGAATGTCAACGCAACGTTACAGACTTCAAAATCATCGGTTACGAAATCGGGAATGCAGAATGGCATCATCGAATACGACGACTATAAAAACAACGACATCATGACGTGAGTGAATCATTCAATGAATTCAAAAGGCGTTTACAAGCTTTGCCCCTCCCCCCTTTTGTTCTATGCATAAATCCGGGGCCCTGTTTAACATCACTTCTTTGCTTTTTCTTTTTTCGTTGTAGATCGAAGGCCGGTGACGTAGACTTGAATCAGATCGAAAATTTAAATCGACGAAAGCTCTCTTTCGAGATCGAATAAAAACAATAGCATTTGAGTGCGCCTTTGGCTTTGTTTTTAAAATATCTGGTGGCAAATTCTTTTTAAGTTTAGGGGTGTTGATGAAGCCCCCCAAAAAATCAAATTTTTAAGTCGAATTTCACGAGGAATTTTGCTGAAGTAAAATCGATTTAGACTCGCAAATCTGAGAACCCAGCGAAATCGAATTTTTTAATCGACGACACCAAGCCAATTAAAACAATTACGGTCGAGGCTTTCGACGGTTCGACTTTGCAGTTGCAGGAGAGCAAATGAACGAACGTACGAACGAACGAAAGTAGAATCGATCGGCGAAATAGTTTAAAAACATGATTACACGTTTCACATTAAATTATTCGATTATTTATTATTCATGAGCGGCGTGAATTACCCTTGAAAGTGACCGAGAACGAAACAGGTGAAAGCGTTTTTTTTTTTTAAACTCAACACGTGGCTCGTTAAAGATTCAATCGAATCGATTTTTTTTTGTATATACACTCTTTTGTTTTTAAATAAACACTGGCACTTTTCGTTGGCGAGGCGGTCATCGAAAATCGCAATCGAATTTAGGGGCGCACGACCTTGAGGTCCACCCGTTTCGGAAATCGACTGACTGCGTGAAAGTGTTCTTGATTAGGTGAGTCGTGTGAGCTGTGAGAATCAAAATACTTACCCTTTCTTTTGACATGTCAATTAATTCCAATCTAGTGACTTTTTGGTGATTACACATTTAAGCTAAATGTTCCGACATTTTGCAAAAGTCTATTGGCAACGCTGGTTGGAATGACGTTATGTGATAGATGACAGCTCAAATTCCATTATATTTGCGGTATATTTATTTTGTTTTTATGAATGAAAATGAAAGTTGGTTACAAACATTATGACTGCCATTTGTTTCTCTTTCTTTCGTCGGGAATTTGTTTTTAGAGAAGTCTTTAGTGACTTATTACCCGCATCTAGTGACTTTTTGGTGATTACACATTTAAGCTAAATGTTCTGACATTTTGCAAAAGTCTATTGGCAACACTGGTTGGAATGACATGTGCTAGATGACAGCTCAAATGCCATTGTATTTGCGGTATATTTATTTTGTTTTTATGAATGAAAATGAAAGTTGGTTATAAACATTATGACTGTCACTTGTTTCTCTTTCTTTCGTCAGGAATTTGTTTTTAGTGACGTCTTTAGTGAATTATTACCAGCATTTGGTGACTTTTTGGTGATTACACATTTAAGCTAAATGTTCTGACATTTTGCAAAAGTCTATTGGCAACACTGGTTGAAATGACATTATGACATGATAGATGACAGATCAAATGTCATTGTATCTGCGGTATATTTATTTTGTTTTTATGAATGAAAATGAAAGTTGGTTACAAACATTATGACTGTCATTTGTTTCTCTTTCTTTCGTCAGGAATTTGTTTTTAGTGAAGTCTTTGGTGAATTATTACCAGCATCTAGTGACTTTTTGGTGATTACATATTTAAGCTAAATGTTCTGACAGTCTATTGGCAATACTGGTTGGAATGACATTATAGCTCAAATGCCATTGTATATTTATTTTGTTTTTAAATTTCATCGAAGTTATTAGACAGAAAATCCCTAAAATTTGTCACTAGATTCACGAATAAATTAAGAAAATGGGTTAAAAATTCATTAAAAGTGCGGAGTTAAGAAAAACAAACGAATTACGGTCGATTTTACAGCGCAATTAAGTTGGGCAATAATGAATTTGCAAAAAAAAAACATTTTGAAAAAAATACAAGTAAAATTCATTGATTATTATGACATAAGCACATACAGTGCCGTTCGTAATGTTCATTATACTTTTTATTATTGATTTTTCGGAAAAATTTTATTAATATTTCCTGGAAACTTGGAAATTTATGTAAAATGGACACGTTTAGGCAAAACCAAGTTTAATTAAAGAAAAAATGTTCATTGAGGTTTATGAGGAATTTGTTTTATGATTTATGGCATTGATGTTGGAGGGAGACCCTGTATATGCACAGCAGCTACAGGAATTAGAGTCTGCTTGCCTTTTTGTTGAATTAAAGTTATTGTTACGTACATCGTGGAAAAAAAAATGCAACGAAATTACTATATTTCTTTTTATTATTTCTATTCAAAGAATACACTGTGTTGTCTAAAGTCAATATCATTAAATGGATATAATACATTTTGCCCAGAAGGTTACGATTTACAAAGGCGTCCTACACACAAAAAAAAAGGGAGAAGAGAGTACGGTACTTCCCAGAAGTAAAACTAAAGAGAACAGTTTCCTAATCACAAAAACAAACGAGAGTTACAAAAGTTACAAGAGTTTCTGGACAAACTGTACGTCAACTTGTATTAAATATAATACATCTGCAAAAGGCTTATTTAAATAACTGTCGATCGCAGCTTGTTTTTTTTTTTTTATTTAAGTCTATATTTAGAATTACAAATCTGTATTCACTTTAAACTCTAAAAGTATTGACAAATATATTTAAATATTTCTCATCTGACAATGGTACTTCCCCGTTTATTAAATGCATATGGAATGTTAAATATAACCATTTGTCGCTCTTTTTTTTTTTTTGTTTCAAAAAGACTTTCTTTGATGTTATTATGATATACGCTAAAGGCTTATTTAGGCAAACATCCAGTTGTATGGAACCGGAATCAATACGAACTGCAGACATACAATTTTTTTTTTTGCAAATGTTCTTAACTTACTTAAAACTATAACTATGTTTTTTTTTTTTTAGTCTATTATATAATAATTATCCTTTTAATATTTAAAAAACTGGCAGCAGCCTTATGAGATACAAAAACGCCTTGCTCAGCATCGCAGGTAACACTGCGTCTATTAAACTGGGCACTGTCACATAGGAAGAAGCTTTTACTGGATAATCTAAGTAGTAGAAATATGACTCGTTATATTATAATGTAATATATAAATTTTATAGTATTTTTTTTTTGGTTTGTGTTTGAATTAATTTCATTAATTAAGAAACTCGGTCTGTGCTTGCTTGCTTGCTTCGTTTCTTTGTTTAATTTGAACGTAAGAGCGCGATGGTTTCGGTTGGTTGGAAAGCAAAGACCGGAGTTCTTATTGTTGAGAAACGAAATCAAATCAACGGGCCTAATCTACGCTTACTAACTAAATATTTCAAGTGCCAAATATATATTACGAATTAAATATGAGTTGACTAGGTAAATAGTATTATTAAAATTATATCTACAACTTTTTACAATCTTTAGAAATATAAGATCTACGTACACAATATATTATAATATAGTTTATTGGAATAGCTTCAATTACAACCGGGTAAGAGGAGGATGAGGACGAGGACGAGGACGAGGAGGGTGAGGGATAAGGAGGAGGTCGTCTTAATGAGGAAAAAAAATTCGACGTGACTTTCCTTTCGAGCGCCCCGTCGTTTTATTATTAATAAAATAATATCCATTCAACGTTCAATAAAAATATTTACAAAGTTTGCGGGGAAAGTCACGCGAACAAATTCAATTCGCAATGATCGATCACAAATCGCAGAAGTTTTTTTGACGATGGTCTGTACGAATCAAAAACGTACAAAAAAATAACGCGTACATTTTAATCATCATTATTATCATCATCATCGTTATGATGAGTGCAAGAGAACAAACAACCCCCCTTGCACTTCCACAAAACAAAATTGAGCAACAAAATAATTTGGATTTAAACGACGAAGATCGAAAAAAAAAAAAAAAACGCCTTACATGTTTACAAGAGTTTAAAAATGTTGTTAGAAGCGATCCTAGCATTAGGAAGTTTGTACTGTTGATACTGCATACTACAGATCAGCATGGCTGACTAAATTTTGGACAAGGGTTTTATTTATTATATTGTTTCAGTCTTATATACATATCTAGATGCGATAATTTTAAAAGCCTAAACATTCAGATACAAAACTGCTCTCGAAATTAACACCCGAATACTTTGATACATATTTCTTTTTAATTTCACGGAATACGAAACGCGGCGGAGAAAGTTACGAGTTATTTTTGGGGGTGGGTGGTGAACGAACGGGATGAAAAAATTTCGTGCTCCCTCTCACGACGAGTACACACAATAGGTATCAAAGTATGTTGTTATCCATTATAAAATATGGAGAGATATTTCTAAATAACAAAGATACAGGGTGGAACAACATTATAGCTAAAGAATATACAATCTAATCACAATGTTGCTAAACTCATAACAATCTATCTTTACGGACATACTTACCTAACACATCCATAAGAAGCACTTATTAATCATTGAAATACGTAAACAAGTCTATCGGTTTTTCTATCATTTTGCCCTACCCCTAACACTACAGCGCACCCTCTATAATATATATATATATAAATATTTTTCTTGTAATAATTAATAACCGTACAATCTAGACTTTGTTTATTATACTTGCGAAATCACTTTCAATTTTAACTTTTTTTCACTTTTTTGGTTTCGGTAGCGGTCTGCTTGCAACAAACGCGAACACAGCTGCTTGTTAATCGATTGATTACAATGAGGTAAATAAATTAAATCGAAAAAAGGAAGTTAGAGTATTGATTCGGGCATTGAAAGTCAAGCTCCGCCCTCTCGACGCCCCTCTGTTATTGCTTCGTGTTCTGATTGGTTGTCTCCTTGCTAAATCCCGCCCCTTGTTTATAAACGTCAGGTTTTTAACGTCAATGCAGTTGTAAACGTTTCGATTCTGCCATGTACTTGCAACAAATAAGTTTGTTTCTTTATTATTTGCACATTGGAAGTCAAACTCCGCCCCCTCGACGTCTCATTTTGATTGTGGCGTGCGTCACCATCTAACTGGCTGGCGTCCTCACCAAACCCCGCCTCCTGATTTATAAATGTCAGAATTTTAGCGTCAATGCAGTTTGCAGAAAATGTTTAAGGTTCAAAGGGAGTTGATCCGGCCTTGTATTTACAACAAATAAGTTAGTTTCTTTATTATTTGCACATTGAAAATCAAACTCCGCCCCTCGACCTCTCACTTTGTTTGCGGCGTGCGTCTCAATGTGATTGGTTGGCCTCCTCGCTAAACCCCGCCTTCTGATTGGCGCATTTGTATATAAATGTCAGGTTTTTAGCGTCAGTGCAGTTTGCAGAAAATGTTTAAGGTTCAAAGGGAGTTGATTCGGCCTTGAATTTACAACAAATAAGTTTGTTTCTCCTTTAGTTGAATGACGATCTTAATTTGCACGTTGAAAGTCAAACTCCGCCCCCTCGACGCCTCCCTTTTAATACCGCGTGCATCACAATCCGACTTGTTGACCCTCTCACTAAACCCCGCCTCCTGATTAAGTGTGCATTTGTTTATAAATGCACTCTGTTTATAAATGTCAGGTTTTTAGCATCAGTGCAGTTCTCAGAAAATGGAGTTGATTCTGCTTTGAATTTACAACAAATAAGTTTGTTTCTTTATTACTTGAATGATGATCTTGATTTGCACATTGAAAGTTAAACTCCGCCCCCTCGACGTCTTACTTTGATTGCGGCGTGCGTCACAATCTGATTGATTGGCCTCCTCACTAAACCCCGCCTCCTGATTGATGCATTTGTTTAGATCTGTCAAGTTTATGACGTCAGTGTAGTTTACAGAAAATGTCTAAGCTACAAAGGGAGTTAATTCGGCCTTGTATTTACAACAAATAAGTTTGTTTCTTTATTATTTGCACATTGAAAGTCAAACTCCGCCCCCTCAACGTCTCCCTTTGATTGCGGCGTGCGTCAGAATCTGATTGGTTGGCCTCCTCCCTAAACCCCGCCTCCTAATTAGCGCATTTGTTTATAACTGTCAGGTTTTCAGCGTCAGTGCAGTTTGCAGAAAATGTTTAAGGTACAAAAGCAGTTGATTCGGCCTTGTACTTACAACAAATGCGTTTGTTTCTTTATTATCTGCACATTGAAAGTCAAACTCCGGCTCCTTGACATCTCCCTTTTATTGCGGCGTGCATCTTAATCTGATTGGTAGGCCTCCGTACTAAACCCCGTCTTCTGATTAGTGCATTTGTTTATAAATATTAATTTTTAACGTCAGTGCAGTTTTCAGAAAATGTTTAAGATACAAAGGGAGCTGATTCGGCCTTGAATTTACAACAAATAAGTTTGTTTCTTCATTAGTGGACTGACGATCTTGGTTTGCACGTTGAAATCAAACTCCGCCTCCCTCGACGTTTCCCTTTTATTGCGGCGCGCGTTACAATCTGATTGGCTGACCTTCTCACTAAACCCCGCCTCCTGATTAGTACGCTTGTTTATAAACGTCATGCTTTTAGCGACAGTGCGGAGTTGATAACGTGAGTTGATAACGTGATGTGCAACAAAGAAGCTTGCGACTGAAAACTAGACTCCGCCCCCTCGACACTTCCCAATCATTAAGTCACATACTGGTTGGGTGTTTCAAGTCCCGCCTCCTCACAAAATCGTCCTGCATTTGTTTGTATGCAAGCCCAAGTTAACTTTAACTTTTTTCCAAATTTAAAACTGAAAATCAATTTGATTTTATTAAGGGCAGAGAAAAAGTAATTTTTTTTTTCAATAAGCGAATGCGCGTCATGGTTGATTTTGTTCGCAAATTGAAGCACCGCCTACCTAAGCACCTCCCCTTTTGCTGCGTCGCCTTTTAATTTCAATATAATCGAGAGTTTTCTGTTAGAAATATATTTTAAATTGTGTATGCAGTTAATTAATTAAAATTACAAGTAAATTTCAAATTATTAATTAGTACCTGACCTAATTTTGACAAGTAAACCGTGATTTGTTTCGCAAATTGAGTTCGAAGCTCCGCCTAGTAAGCTCCTCCCATTTATTGCGTCACTTTTCAATAACGAATTTCATTGGCGGTTTTAAATCACACCGCGTTTTAGCTGCACGTTCACATAATTCGCATTTATAATTAAAAATTTTAGTTGCGTGTAAGGCCGTTGCGTTTTGATTCGCAGGTCGAAATCTTTCTAAGCCCTTCCCTCCCACCGCATCGTTTTCTAATTACAACAATCTGATTGGCTGGTTTAAACTCCACCCACTTATTTAGTTACCTCTTAGTTACGATCAAATCAAACCAGAACGAGTCACCTTAAATCCACAGCAGCGTCAAGTCTTAATTCGCGAAGTGAGCGCCCAAACTCCGCCCCATATTTACTGCGTCAATTTGCAACTGCAATACAATTGGCGGATGCAAGTCGCTCCTCGTTAGTAAGCTGTCTTTTTTAACACAACTAGAAAATTCACTTGAACCAGTTTTAATGCAAACCCCGCCTCTTGGCTGAGTCTGAATAATGATTCGCTTGTTTTGTCGGCTGCCGTCATATAATTGGCAGGATAAAATCACGCCCATTTTTACTAAATGGCCTTCCAGCTGTATTGTGATTGGTGTGTCATTGATGCAATTTGTGGAGAGGATACTCGTTTTGTTGCGCCAATTCGTAATCGAAATATAATTGGTAGTTGTAAGTCCTCCCTCTTTACTAAGCTGCCTTTTTGAACACAATTGGAAAATTCGTTTCAAATCTTAAACTCCGCCTCCTGGCAGTTGCGTCGTGATACGAATTATGATCTGATTCCCGCCTACTTAACTGAGTGGTTGGTGTCGCTGATTTTTTTAAGTCGCAACTTAATTGGCCGTTGTATTTTAAGGAGAGGGTTGGGTTGGGTTTTTCTTCACTCTAAATTCCTTTTTTTCTTCGTTTCTTTCAAAAGTAGTTCGTACTAACCAAAGTCTGACCTTGAGCTTATTTGTATTTTGATTGATTTTGTTTGACTAGTTTGTTTTTTCTGTTTTTTTTTTGTTTGGCGTGTTCATGTTTGTTACAAGCAGAGCCAGAATATGACTTAAACGTGTCTGGTGTTGGGCAGCTATGCCCTGTATATGTACGAGGCGGTGCGGGGCGGCGTGGGTGACGGAGAGGAGGAGGGTGGCGAAGGGGAGCTGGAGGAACCGCTGCTGGTGGGCAGCGCGCTGTGCCCCGATCGTGGTGGACGCGGCCGTCCCAAACTACGGGCGCCCACCCCACCCTCCTCGCTGCTTTCTCAGAGGTACACCTTCTTCACGCTCCGGGTGGTCGCAAACCCGTCACCGCGTCGGTAATTATCACCCTGGAAAGCACACAAAAAATCGCTTTAATTGGAGCCTTTCCCGGATACTCCGGCATTTACTTGGTGCGAACGGAGAGTGCCGAAATTGTCCCGACCGCGGTAGTTGTCCCGGCCGTTGTAACCCCCGTCCGTCTGGAACTGGAACAGGGTTTCTGCGTTGTTTTGGTGCGGTAACTTTCTTAAGGTATTCTTTGGCGAGTGCAACTTTGGAGGCGGTTGGGGAACCAGCACGGGTTCGGCGTAAGTTACTTCTTCTTGCGGCAACAATTTCGGCTCCGCTTGTATCCTGGAACGAAAATAATTTGGGGGTGAGGCTTTTATTTCTGAGGCGATGGTGATTCGAGACGGACCTGTTCATGTTTTGGCGTTGCTCGAAATATTCGTATTCAGTGTCCGGGTAGGGTAGGTTATCATCTTCGTCTTTGTGGCATTTCCTTCCGCACAGGTATCCAGCGATGAAACCAACGACCAGGGCTGACACCGCCCCGGCGACCACAGCCATAATTAAAGTCTCTACGGAATACTGCGCGGGTAAACTATCGGCTGCCAAAACAGCAGGACCTGAAACGCGAGGGTGAGTTTCGCACGATGTACACAGGGGGTCGTGGGCTTACCATTACTTTCTGCTTCTTTGTCTTGCATGATATTAATGATTTGGCCATCGGGTTGATCCTTGCTGGGTTGATGGTCTTGGTTGAACTTGGGTTGGGTCGAACTTAAACCCCCAACTGAACCGGCGTCTTTCCCCAATTTGGGGGGAGGACACGCGGAGTGTTGCCCCTGAGACACGCTCTGGTAGAAATAGCTTTCCTCGCCCCATCGCCCCGAACCCTGCGATCTGCACTTGCCTTGGACTTTATCCCAGGCGCAGTAGGGGTCTTGCAACGCCACGCATTCACTGCAATATTTTTTTGTGCAACGACCAAAAAAAGGGGGGCGGGCGTGTTTGATTTACCTGCAGCTTGAGATCTTGTTGCTGTCGCAACGGTGCAGCCTCAACGACTGGACTTCCCCGTCGGAAATCACGATCAGCCGCCCTTCTTGCCGTCCGTTGTGGACGACCTGTATGCTGCGCACGGCCACGTGACCGGGGAAGACCTGGATTTCCTCGACGACGACGGGCCTGACGTTGTGCCTCGTTTCCGCCGAGAGTCCATTGACTGCCTTTATTACTTTTCCGTTGTCTGCAAGAAACGCAAGCGTAATTTCCGTTGCCCTTGAGTACCCACCATGATATTACCAGTTCCGATGAAAAGGACGTCGTAGGTTTTCCCCCCGGGGACCTTCACTTGGGGGTCCACGGCGATTTGCGTAAAACGATAGCTAGAAAGAAAGTAAATGAACGTGAACGTGGGTGACTTGGGGGGTGGGTCGGGATTGGCGGCTTACTGGAAACTCGTCCGGATGACGATGGGCTGGCCGAAGAAGTTGGGAACGCTTTCGTCCATGAGTGAGTGGGCCTTGATGAAATTCAAGGTCAAATCTGGAAGGGTCCTGCTGTCGTTGTGGCACTGTCCCGGGCGCGGGTCGGGAACCTTCGAGCTGTGAACCGGTAACCAGTTGGAGTTGATGGCCGCTTGTTCTTTGAAGTTGCCCTCGAAGGTGTCGGCGATGTCTTGCAGGGAAAAGGCGCAGACCGCACTTCCGGATATGCTGTTGGGGGGCGTCGTGAAAGTTCCGTAGACCAATTGAGCTGATACATCCCCATATTGGCCTTCTATTAATTCCGTAGTGGATTCTAAAACGAAACAAAAAAGTTAAAGCGAAGGAGTTCTCCGCGAGCCATAAAAGAGTACATAAATCATAAACTTTACTCGCGCGCCATTGAAATGTAGACGTAAAAATCCAAGCGACTGCCTAGGCAAGTAGTAATCCCGACAGTTTCGCCTAAGTTTGTACAGGCAACGCCAGACTCATATTTCATAAAATCACGCGAATAACAGAGAAGCAATTCAGCGCTTTAGTATGCATAGATATGAACCGACTATAAAGCGGGGGGGATTACTTTAATAAGTATAAAATAAAACTGGAGTCGTTCTATTTAAAGTTTAAGCCCCGCACGACGACGGCGATGCCGACGACGAGCATCTCTAAATTATGTACTCTTTTTATGGCAACAACTTATCGGCATAAACGTTTCAGTTCGGTTCTCGTCTTCGTTCTTTTAAAATTCACTTTACGTGCCGGGATATCGCGCCGCTATCTTTCACAATCTGTCTAACTGAGTTACCGGCTATCTCGGATAACTTAATCACAACTAGCAGACTGTAGACTTCCTCTTAAAACTTGCGCGCTGTGATTGCGTTTCAAAATTATTGCTTTTCTTTCGCTGTACGAAAGGAAATCGATAAATGAAGAAGCATCGTTTTTAAAACTCTCGGGCGCGAAACTTTATGACGACACAATCTTCTCACTCCTATTGGGAAAACCAGGAAAAATAATTCAAATTTATTTTCGCGGGCGATTTAACACAAAATGTTACCAACTTATCACTAGTTTTGGTGATTTTCTGATGACATTTCAGACAGTTTTTAATGAGTGACTAAAATCTAGTAATTTTATGATCGTTATCTAGTGATTTCATTTGAAACCACACAAGTCCTTATTTCAAATAAAGTCCATTTTGTGATGACGTCCAGTGTTACCAACTTAAGGGCTTTCTTCAAATCATTCGCGATTTTTCTAAAAAAGTGATTATCTTGTGTACGTTTTTAAAGCTTATTTATTGTATTATTTTAAGACGTTCGTCAGTGGTGCCATCTGCTGAAACTTGTCTTCTATTCAATTGTTTCTACGAGGGTGATTCACTAATTATTGGCGCGTTATATTGAAAAACCACCATCCACTGAGCTCTGAGTTTCAAATCTGTGTTTGTTGTAAGAGTATCTTACAACAATGCTCTCTGTTCAAACATGCCGAAAGCTTTTCTTTCGTTTGGTTGAGACTTGTCATCAATAAAAGTAACTTGTCATCAATAAAAGTCACTTGTCATTAATAAAAGTCACTTTTCATTAATAAAATGTCACTTGGCATCAATAAAAATCACTTGTCAGTGACTTGACATCAATGAAGTGTCACTTGATATCAAGAAAATGTCATTTGACATCAATAAAAGTCACTTGTCATTAATAAAAGTCACTTCTCATTAATAAAATGTCACTTGACATCAATAAAAGTAACTTGTTATCAATAAAAGTCACTTATCATCAATAAAAGTCACTTGTCATTAATAAAAGTCACTTGTCATCAATAAAATGTCACTTGATATCAATAGAATGTCACTTGTCATCAATAAAAGTCACTTCTCATTAATAAAATGTCACCTGACATCAATAAAAGTCACTTGTCAGTGACTTGACATCAATAAAGTGTCACTTGACATCAATAAAAGTCTGTTGTCAGTGACTTGACATCAATAAAGTGCCGCTTGACATCAAGAAAATGTCACTTGACATCAATAAAAGTCACTTGACATCAATAAAAGTCACTTGTCATTAATAAAATGTCACTTGACATCAATAGAATGTCATTTGTCATCAATAGAATGACACTTGACATTAATAAAAGTCACTTGTCATCAATAAAATGTCACTTGTCATCAATAGAATGTCATTTGTCATCAATAGAACGTTACTTGTCATGAATAAAAGTCACTTGTCATCAATAAAATGTCACTTGTCATCAATAAAATAAGAAGTGTAATGCAAATAATTCTTTGTTTTGTTACTGTCTGTTCCCAATTGTTTCGTTTTTTAATTTAGTCTACTGAACTGTGTCCTAAAGTCGATCGTCTTTTGTTTTATTCTTGTTGTGTATTTTTTAAAATCTCATTCGTTTGTTTTCATTGCTTTCTCATCTTTCCTTAGAGTATTTTTAAAATTTACCAATACACCGCGCTCTAGAATAGATCGTCTTTTGTTTTCACTTTCAAAATATTATTGTGACATATTTTCAAAAATTTTGTTCATTTGTTCTCTTTGCTTCGTTACCTCTTATTTTCAAAACAGTTTTCTTTTTTTAAATTTGTTAATCTACCGACTTGTGCTGTAAAGTCAATTGTCTTTTGTTTTTCTTTTATTAAAAATTTTTTCTTTTTAAAATTCTGTTATTTTACTTTTTTGCCGTTTTGTCTCCGTTTTTTCAATTTGTTTCCTTTTTCAAATTTCTTATTAATCTATCGAATTGCGTTGTAAAATCGACCGCCTTTTGTTTCTGTTTTGACATCCGCGTTGTGACATCTGTCATGAAACAAGTAGCGACGAAAAAACATTGTTTTTGGGGAATTTGAGCAAAACAAAGAGAAAATGAATATTGATGCCCTTTTTGGACAAAAATTGTTTTTTTTTCGCCATCAATTACTGCATGTTGTTACTTTACTTATTTTTTTGTATTTGTATTTCTGAATGTATCCACCTCTTTCACGGTCACAGTTGATCGTGTTTTGTTATTTTTCTCTGAAGAAAAAAAAATCGATTCGAACGTCTTTTGTCAACGAAAGATTTCTTTCTGCACTTTTTAAGCAATCGATCGTCTTTTGTTTATTGTCTTTAATGAAGACCGTGTCTCCTTTTGCAATTTCATGCATTAAAAAAAAAAATTGAAATTCGAACGTCTTTTGTCAATGAAAGATTTCTTTTTGCATTTGTTAAATGATCGATCCTGTTTTGTTTATGTCTTTAACGCAGACCGTGTTTTCTTTCGCAGTTTCACGTATTTGAAGAAAACATTTGCAAATCGAACGACTTTTGTCATCGCTTTCAATTTATCGCTTGACGCAAAACGAAAGAAATAATCGATCGTCTTTTGTTTGCTTTTTTTTTTTTAACAAGGACCGTGTTTTCTCTTGCAGTTTCGTGTGCCTGTTAAGGAAAGAGTCGAAACTCGATCGTGTTTTGTGATCGCACTTAATTTACTTTTTGACGTAAAACATGAACAAAACACGATCGATTGTTTGACAAGTGCGAGAAACAAAAACAAAGATCCACGATTTGGATACCAAATCCGAAAGGTCGATCTTTGGTTTTGTTTCTTGCACTTGTCATGACATAATCATCGTGTTTTGTTTCTATTTTTTTTTTTTTAACAAAAAACATGTTTTCTTTTGCCGTTTTTTATGCCAGTGAAGGGAAAAGTCGAAATTCGAACGTCTTTTGTTACTTTCCGACGCAAAACGAAAGACTTTTGTTTCTTGCATTTGTCTTGTAATCGATCGTCTTTTGTTCTCGATTTTGACTCGCGTTTTCTTTTGCAGTTTTTTTTATGGCCACGAAGAAAAAAGTTCGTCTTTTTTTTATATTTAATTTTGATACCAATGAAGTTCAAACGTCTTTTGTCAAGACGAAAGATTTTTTTGTGTGACAATATTTTTTTTGTTTCTTAAACTCGTCAAATAATCGATCGTCTTTTGTTTATGCTGTTTTTTTTTTTTTAACAAAAACAGTCAAGTCGCGTTTTCATTTGAATTCGGACGTCTTTCGTCATCGTTCTTAATTCGTTTTCTAACTCCAAATCGTCGATGTTTGTGTTTGTTGCTTGTGTTTGTCAAAGAATCGATCGTCATTTGTTTAGGCTTTCAACGAAAGCCACCAAGGTCGCGTTTTCTTTGGCAGTTTTACACAAACGGAGCAAAAAGTCGTCGAAATTCCAACGTCTCTCGTCAAAACGAAAGATTCTTTTTTGCGTGATTATTTATTGTTTTTCCTTGTACTTGTCAAATAATCGATCGCCTTTTGTTTTTATGTTGTTGCAGTTTTATGGCAATGGCAGAAAACGATCGCAATTCGAACATCTTTCTGACGCAAAACGAAAGATTTTTTTCTGCTTGCACCTAAATCGTCGATTTTTGTTTTAGTTTCTTGCATTTCATTAAATAATCGATCGTATTTTGTTTTTTTTTTCTT
This sequence comes from Serrognathus titanus, assembly GCA_039766575.1. Taxonomy (NCBI): domain Eukaryota; kingdom Metazoa; phylum Arthropoda; class Insecta; order Coleoptera; family Lucanidae; genus Serrognathus; species Serrognathus titanus. Next base: position 57,407,913 of record CM077911.1, read on the forward strand.
TCCTGCGCTCGTCAAATAATCGATCGTCTTTTGTTAACGTTCATTAAACAGAACTCACGTTTTCTTTTTGCAGTTTTATGTCAACGAAGAATTTTTTACTTTTTTTTGCATTTGTTAAATAATCGATCGTCTTTTGTTTATGCTTTTAACAAAAGTCACCAGCTTGCGTTTCCGTTTGCAGTTTTTTCATGCCCACGAAGAAAAAAAAAACGAGTCAAAATTCGATCGTCTTTTGTCATATAAAAGGAAGATTTCTTTACTGTGACTATAATTATTTTGTTTCTCGCACTTGTCAAATAATCGATCGCCTTTTGTTTATGCTTTCTTTTAACAAAAACAGTCAACTCGCGTTTTCGTTCGAATTCGGACGTCTTTTGTCATCGCTCTTAATTTCTTTTCTAACGTAGACGAAGATTTTTTTTTCGTATCCAATCGTAATTTTTTTTTATTGTTTCTTGCGCTTATCAAACAAGGCGATCGTCTTTTGTTTATATTTTTAACGAAAATCCTGTTTTCTTTTCCAGTTCCGTGCCAACTCAAAAAAAAAATCGAAATTCAAACGTCTTTTGTTATAATTTCTTTTATTTTGATGCAAAACGAAAGATTTTTGTTTTTGTTTTTTGTTTTGGTATCCAAATAGTCAACCAGTTTTGTTTTTCCTTTTTGGTACTTCTCAAATGATCGATCGTCTTTTGTTTATGTTTATAAACAAAAGCCGTGCTTTCTTTTGCAGTTTTATGACAACGGCAGAAAACAGTCGCAATTCGAACTTTCTGACTGAAAGATTTTTTTTTGCTTGCATCTAAATCGTCGGGGTTTCTTGTATTTCGTTAAATAATCGATCATCTTTTGTTTATGTTTTTAACGAAAAACCATGAACTCACGTTATACTGAGGCCAGTGTTGCCAATTATAACAATACAAAGTGAAAACGTTTTTCCACATTTTGTTTCTGGTGAAATTTTTAGTGAATTTTTATTTTCTGCTTCTAGTGACTAGCTAGTGCATGCAATATGTGTGACCTAAAGGTTTAAACTTTTTGCGTACGCCTATTGGCAACACTGCTTACACTTCCAAAATAATTTATACGGAGCGTTCAAGAATAATTGAAAGGCGTTTGAATTTCCTGCTGTGGTACTGAATACAGTACAGTGGCGGCGCAAGGAAACATTTGCAAAGGGAGATATTAATGAAACGATTTATTTAAAAAAAAAGCTTAGAAATTCATTATTTTTATGCAAAGTAGGCTTTCTCGTAACGACTTAGCAACACGACTACGCGCTAAATTCAAACGCCTTTCAAGCATTTATGAACATGCTCTATCTGTATAGGTGTTGCAATCGATTCTTGAAGCTTTGTAGCTTTTAGTTCATCAAAAGTCGGTATTTATAGACGTCAGGTTTCAGGTAGTGCCAGAGAACGAAATACATTTGAAGGATTTCTTCATTCCAAGTCATTCGTAAAGTCATTCAACCATCTCCAACCATGATTTTAAAGCGTTTTCAACTCCACGAGAAAGAAAGAAGCTAGGTCCTGCCTCTTTCTCTCTTTAACGGTTTCCTCACGATCCAAAACAGTTGCATGTTTCCAGGTTTAGTGACCCAAAACCTTTGGCCTTGACATTTTGGGGAAAATATCTCGCCCCTTTTTTTTTAACCATCTCCTGACTATCCCAAGACAGATTTTTTTTAGACCCAAAACCCTTGGCCTTGAAATTTAGGGAAATTTCAGGGGTCACATCGGGAAAGTTTGAAGGTAATTCGAAGAGGAATTACTTACAATCTGATATTAAACGAAAACGTTACCCCGCTTTTAATCCTGCCCTCGTATGTGTAAATTTGTATTAAAACGGTGCAGCTGGTGGGCAATTCCCTAAGGAGCGCTAATTATAAGAATTTCCAGACTTGGCGCTTAGCAGATAACACATACGACGTCGTTCTCCTCTCGTACAAAGTATTTTTAATTCGGAGCTAATCTATTCGGGAGACGCGCAGTCTAGCAAAAATTAAATTTCCTCCGTCAACTTCGCCTCCGCGGAAAAGTTCCGCCAACTATAATGGCCTCCTCCTCCTCCACCGTAGTTTATTATTGTCTGGCTCCGCTTCTAAATGATTTCCTACAAGAATTACTTTTCACGGGGCGGAGGAGGAGGAGCAACTCTCCAGGTGTATTATTTGATAAGTTTTGAGAATTTTAATTGCTTCATTTAAATTCGAGCTCTTATTGCAGTTTCGGGCGCCCGGATAATAATTCATTTGTATACATGACGACTCAACTTTAAACCTTAACCCTCCCCCCCCGGACTGCGATTCCGGGCCGTTTCGTTCCGGCAATATTTTCACGAAGCTAATTAAGTAATAAGGACGTAAAAACGAGGAGCAGCGTGTCCGGTTAATTACGGGACGGATCTCGTTCGAGACGTGTAAACAACTCGACGACGGAAGCAGAGGAAACGTAAGAGACAAAGGAGGGCGGGCAGCAAATAAATAGATTTGGAAATACTTACGGATTTCGTTGAAATAGAAAGGAAACTCCCCGGACACGGAGCAGTTAAGACGAGATTTTAAGAAGGAAGTCCAGCGATTTCGAAACCTGTGGGGACCTCCACGGTCGTTCTTGCAAACTCTTGCTACACGGGAAAATACGGTCTGAAACAGAAACAGAAGGACATTTTAAAACTCTTAGCCGGCGTAAAAAATTCAAGAGCACGCGAAGCAAAACTAATAAAATCAAGTTAAAAATAATTTCACAAAGAGAAGAAACGGCATTCTGCACATCAATTAAATTAAATTATCACCGTCTACAGCTTAATTATAATTCTCCAATCGGCAATTCTTTTTATACAGGGGGTTAAAATATATATACAACAGTTGGCGACAGATCCAAAGAATTTTTCAGTACTGAAAACTTAATACGCTCGATTAGAGGGGCGACGTTTAAAGTCATCCGTATGAAATTAATAATTTCATAGTGCCGCTGCTTATATTAGGGGCTGGAATTCTTCCCATCCCCCTCGCCCCCTCCTACCCCGAAGACTGCGTGAACCTAACATTTTAAAAATAACATTATTTTTCCATTAGAACGACGTAATTCCGGTCGAGGAATGAATTCCGCGAAACGCTGAAAGGTTATTTTATTAAATTAAACCGTCAGACCGGAATGTCACTTCCTCTTTTAATACTTTACGAGCGCTTAATTGTATTCGCTGCATCAAAGCGGTTTTTTTCGGTGGCGAGCCACGCTTTCGAATATCAGGAATAAATAATTTCGTAAGCCGCCGGTAATTATACGTTTAGTCAGGGTGGCCAGATCCAGAGAAATTTTCAGTATCCAGAAACACTGTTACAATGATTGGTAATAGATGGCGCTGTCATAACTATGTAGCATTGACGCTATCGTATTGTTGTACTTTGATCGCATTATGTTCAATCACAATTCAAATTCTCAACGTTTCGTTTACGTTTGACAGCCCCTTTGGTAATTTTAGACCACAGGTAATTCTTCTCGAAAGCTTCCCCAAGATGCAGACAAAAAAGGCTATCGAACCTTGGGAAAAAGAACGCAATCGTGAGCTTAGGTTTGCGGTCGCGATCAATAGGAGCCCTGTATATCAATGTGTTTTTGAATCATCATAAATACGAAATAAAAAAATAATAATAAGCGATCTACGGAACGCCAACTTGTTTTCCACCACCATTTTGTTGGGCATTCGAATTCTGGTAAAACAAACACGATCGTTTCGCTAAGTTCGCAGTCGTGATCACTGACACTTTTAATAGGACGCCCTGCATATCGATGTGTGTTTGAATTCGTAATGCGTACATTTTTTGATAGTTTGATAAAAACTGTACATTGAAAATCAAAGAAGAAAAGATTGAAGCGACCCACACGTCGAAGATTCGTTTTTTCAACAGAACGTCTTACATTATCAATTCGTTTTCAATTCGAATTCTCGACGTTTCGTTTTCGATTGACAGAATTTATGCTATATCCCATTTCTGAGCTCGATGCCATTAAGCGATAAAACGACTCCAGCATGACGGATTGGGCTCTAAAATGGCGTACGAATTATAGCCATAAGTCCAATATTCTTTTACATTTTGAACAAAAAAAAAATGTGAAAACGTCACAATTTATGCTACATCCCATTTCTGAGCTTGATGCAATAAAACAGCTCAAACTTGACAGATTTCCGCGAATAAAAAAGAAAATAATGAGGACGTTACTAATTTGTTGGCAGTTGTCAAATTTACGTGTGTGTGATTAATCAATTTGTTGTTAAACTGTAATTTGCTGGTTAAGTAAAACAAAAATTGGGCTCCAAAATGGCGGACGGCTCAGCTCTTTCGTATACACGAGCTAATATTATAATTACGTCAGACGTTCTTTTAGGTTTTGATAAAAAAAAATACTGACCTGTCAGTGTTCATGCTAAATCCTATTTCTGAGCTCGGTGCCATTAACCACCAAAACGACTCAAATATGACAGATTTTGAGTGAATAAAAAAAAAACAAAATGACGAAGACGGTGGCATTACTACTAATTTGTTGGCAGTTGTCAAATGTTTGAGTGTGTAATTGATCAATTTGTTGTTAAGTAAGAGAAAATTGGGCTCCAAAATGGCGGGCGAATCAGCCTTCTTAAACGTGCAGTAACTACTATTAATTATAGTTGCGAGTCAGAAATTTTTTTAGATTTTGAGAAAAAAAAAAAAAAGGCGAAAACGTCACAATTTATGCTACACCCCATTTCTGAGCTCAATGCCTTTAAGCAGTAAAACGACTCAAAGTTGACAGGTTTCAGCGAATGAAGAAAAAAAGAAAATCAGAAAGACGATGACTTTACTAATTTGTTGGCGGTTGTCAAATTTTTGTGTTCGTTTGTCGTTAAGTTGTAATTTGCAATTTCAACAAGAGAAGGTTGGGCTCCAAAATGGCGGACGAATCAGCCCTTTTATAAATACAGTGGCTATTATTAATAATTATGGTTATAAGACAGAGATTTTTTTAGATTTTGAAAGAAATACAGAAACGTCAGAATTTATGCTATATCCCATTTCTGAGCTCGACGCCATTAAGCAACGAAACGACTCAAATAGGACAAATTTCAGTAAATTAAAAAAAATGACGAACACGATGACATTACTAATTTGTTGGCAATTATCGAATTTTGTGTTTGTTTGTTGTCACGCCGTAATTTGCTATTTAAATAAAAGAAGACTGGGCTCCAAATGGCTGGCGCTTCGACTCTCTTATAATAATTATAATTATTAATAATAATTATCCTTAGTTATTATTAACAACTATAGTTATGAATCAGGTATTCTTTTAGGTTTCGAAAGAAATACAGAAACGTCAGAATTTATGCTATACCCCATTTCTGAGTTCGGCGCCATTAAGCAATAAAACGACTCGAGTATGACAGACACCAGCGGATTTAAAAGAAAAATGACAAAGACAGTGACAATACTAATTTGTTGGCAGTTGTTGTCGACTTTTCGTCAAGATGAAATTTGCTTTTAAACAAAAGAAGATCGGGCTCCAAAATGGCGGACTAACCGCCTTGTTCTTTCATATGCAGTGACTATAATTACAACAAGACGCCAAATGCTCTTTTAGGTTTCGAAAAAAAAATACAAACATGACAGTGTTTATGTTAAGCCCTATTTCTGAGCTTGATGCCACTAAGCGACAAAGCGATACAAATTTGACAGATTTGGTGCGTCTAAAACAACGGCATTAATTTGTTGCCAACTGTCAAATAGTTGCGTGCATTTGGTTAATTCATAAATACATAAATAAGAGAAAACTGGGCCCAAAATGGCGGATGGGTCGGCTCTCTTGCATTACAGTAGCTATAATTATAGTTACGACGTCTTTCAGATTTGAAAAAAAAAACAAAATAAACGCAAGAACAATGAGCTCGGTGTCACTGTGCAATGGAATGACATTTTCACACGTCAGTTTGACGTTTGTTGAGTGATTTTAAATTGAGACGTGCGGATTTCATGGCCAACTTTCCTAAACACTGTCAAAGTTGGCCTTGAATCTTAAATCCGCGCGTCTCAACTTAAAATCATTTAACAAACGTCAAACTGACACGTGAAAATGTCAAAACATATCGAAGCTTTTCTACTGCGCGATTCAAAATTATTTGGGCAAGGGGAGGCCATGGATATTAAAATCTTAGGGTCTTAGTTTGACGTCATTTGTTTTCTGACTTCTCAAATCTGTGGAGCATTGATCATCAGCGAGCAATTCCGCGGCATATTATCAATTAAACAAATGCATCAGGAGATGTTTTCTACTGTCGTTTGACGTTTCAGTTTTGACAGGTGGTTAATCAGGTTAATCAATCTAAGACTCTGATTTTATTTTTCATAGCCGCCCCCGACCTAAATAATTTTGGATCGCACAGTATTTTAGGAATGGGGTTAGAAGATTCGTTTTTTCAACAGAACGCCTTACATTTTCAATTCGTTCTCAATTGACAATTCGAATTCTCGACGTTTCGTTTTCGATTGACGGCTCTTCTGGCGATTTACGCCCCAGTTAAGTCTCCTCCTCCGAGACGTAGACGAAAAAGGGAGTCGCGTTCCTGGTAAAACCAACACGATCGTATCCCTAAGCTCGCAGTCGTGATCACTAACACTTTTAATAGGACGCCCTGTATATCGTTGTGTGTTTGAGTTCGTAATGGGTACATTTTTCGATAGTTTGATAAAAACTGCACATTGAAAATCAAAGAAGAAAAAGATCGAAGCGACCCACACGTCGAAAATTCGTTTTTTCAACAGAACGCCTTACATTATCCATTCGTTTTCAATTAACAATTCGAATTCTCGACGTTTCGTTTTCGATTGACAGCTCTTCTGGCGATTTACGCCCCAGTTAAGTCTCCTCCTCCGAGACGTAGACGAAAAAGGGAGTCGCGTTCCTGGTAAAACCAACACGATCGTGTCCCTAACCTCGCAGTCGTGATCACTAACACTTTTAATAGGACGCCCTGTATATTATTGTGTGTTTGAATTCGCAATGGGTACATTTTTCGATAGTTTGATAAAAGCTGCACATTGAAAATCAAAGAAGAAAAAGATCGAAGCGACCCACACGTCGAAAATTCGTTTTTTCAACAGAACGCCTTATATTATCAATTCGTTTTTAATTAACAATCCGAATTCTCGACGTTTCGTTTACGATTGACAGCTCCTCTGGTGATTTACGCCCTAGTTAAGTCTCCTCGACAGTTTTCTCGAGACGTAGACAAAAAGGGAGTTTCGTTCCTGGCAAAACCAACACGATCGTATCCCTAAGTTCGCAGTCGTCATCACTAAAACTTTTAATAGGACGCCCTGTATATCGACGCGTGTTTGAATTTGTAATGGTGATGATTTACGCCCTGGTTAAGTCTCTTCATCAGTTTTCTCGAGATGTAGACGAAAAGGGAGTCGCGTTCCAGGTAAAACAAACACGATCGTTTCGCTAAGTTCGCAGTCGTGACCTTTTGACTTTGATTTCGATTTATAAGTCTAGAGAAGTCTAGAAGACGACGCTGTTGCGGCTGCCAAGACGCTTTAACGTCTTGCAATACTTAAAAAGAGGTCATCGAAGCCTCTATTTTCTTTTATATTCAAGCATTTAAGTCCAAAGAAGTGAATAAAATGAGGCTATCCTTCGATTAGGACTTTCAAACTAATTTTCTTTGATGCTAAAACTTTTAGGCTAAAGATTGCGTAAGATGTAGCCTCTGAGGCTACTAAATTCATTCCAGATTCTTCAACGTTTAGGCTTAGATTCTGACATTCAAAAATAGCGCCCAGGAAACGAGACGGCGATTTATTTTCTTAAAACTTTTGATTTTAATATGGACTTAGCAATTTGGAGAAGTTCAAGACGACGCCGTCGAGGTTACTGGGTTATTTAACGTTTATTTAGATTTATGACCTTGAAAGCGAGGGCGTTGTACTTTCCATTAGGACTACTAAATTTATTTCCTATCATATTCGGACTTCTAAATCCAGAGGGATATATGGAATGAAGCCTCCGAGGTCTCTAAATTAATTTCTAAATTAATTATTTTTTTAAATTGAAATTTCTAGATCTAAAACGTGCATAAAATAAAGCCTCTGAGGCTACTAAATTCGTTTTGGCTTTGATTTGGGCTTGATAAGTCTTGAGAAGTCTGGAAGACGACGTTGTTGAGGCTGCAAGAAGCTTTAATGTCTTGCAATGCTTAAAAAGAGGGCATCGAAACCTTTGAGGACTTAGGACTAAATTAATTTTCTTTCATATTAAAACTTCTAGGCTAAAGAGTGCATAAGATGTAGCCTCTGAGGCTACCAAATTCATTCCAGATTCTTCAACGTTTAGGCTTAGACTCAGAGATTCAAAAATAGCGCCGGAGACGGCGGAAGTTTCTAGATTTATTTTGAAAGCGAGGTCTATTAGGACTTTTGAATTTATTTTCTTTCCTATTTGGACTTCTATGATGTCTAGAAGGGACATAGGATGAAGCCGCTCAGTCTACTAAATCCTACATCCTCCTATTAAGACTTCAAAATTAATTTACTTTCATACTAAAACTTCTAAGGTCTAAAAAGGGCATAAAAGAAAGCCTCAGAGGCTACTAAATTCATTCCAGATCCTTCAAGATTTGGTTTAGACTCAGAGAAAAAAAAAAAAAGGTTTTGAAAACGAGACGATAGAAGTTTCTAAATTTATTTCAATGTTTTTTATAATTTTTCTGCTCTTCTCAAGAGCATACTCGAGATGTGGACAAAAGGGGCAATCGAACTCTGGTAAAACAAACGCTATCGTTGCTCTAAATTCGCAATGGCGATTAGTAACACTCTTATTAGGACGCCCGTTGTATATCAACGTGATTTTGAAACGCAATGGAGTTCGACATTTTCTTTTAATTTTTAAAAAGCGTATTCTGAAATTCTGAGAAAAAAAAATTTGGGCGACTTCTGTAGCTTGCATGAGGTCGCTCATTATTACAAAATCCATTATCTTTCTTTTATTGGCGAAGTAAAAATGTAATTTTATTTCCAAATCGATTGTCTTTTGTTTCAAATTCGTCGTAGTCGATTTGATCACCATTTTTTTTTTGTACAATCCAGCGTCTTTTGTTTCTTTGCCATGTCGTTTCTTTTTTGACGAAGAGAAAGAATGCGACTTTATTACCGGATCGATCGTCTTTTGTTTCAAATTAGTCGAAGTCGATTTGATTGCCATTCAATTTTTTTTGCTAAATCGAGTGTCTTTTGTTTCTTTCCCAAGTCGTTTTTTTTTTCGACGAAGAGAAAAAATGCGATTTCACTATCGGATTGATAGTCTTTTGCTTAAAATTCGTCATAGTCGATTTGATAACCAATTTTTTTTGTAAAATTCTTTTATTAGTCGATCGGTCGTCTTTTGTTTCTTTGGGTTTTCCTTTTCTTTTTCTTATTGACAGAGAAAAATGATTGCAGTTTTAGTGTAAAATCTATTGTCTTTTGTTTCAAAGTTATTGTCTTCCAAATGTTCCTCTGTGTCTATTACTTTCTTTAAAGAAGAAAAAAAAATGCAAATTTATTAGTCGATCGTCTTTTGTTTCTTTGGGTTTTCGTTCTTTTTTTTTATCGACGGAGAAAAAAGATTGCAGTTTTATTGCGAAATCTATTGTCTTTTGTTTCGAATTAATTTTTTGTCTTCCGATGTTCTTTTGTTTCTATTACTTTCCTCGACGAAGAAAAGAAGTGCAAATTTATTAGTTGATCGTCTTTTGTTTCTTAGGGTTTTCATTTATCTTTTTTTTTATTGACGGAGAAAAAAGATTGCAGTTTCTAAATTTGTTTTAACGTTTCTGATAATTTTCCTGCTCTTCTCAAGCGTATACTCGAGATGTGGACAAAAGGGGCAATCGAACTCTGGTAAAACAAACGCTATCGTTTCTCTAAGTTCGCGAACTCTGGTAAAACAAATGCTATCGTTTCTATAAGTTCGCAGTCGTGATTAGTAACACTCGTTGTATATCAACGTGATTTTGAAACGCAATGGAGTCATTCGGCATTTTCTTTTAATTTTTAAATATCGTACACTGAAATTCAAAGAAAAAAAAATTTGGGCGACTTCTGTAGCTTGCATGAGGTAGCTCCATCTGTCTTCCTTTGTATTAATTATGAACGCCATTTGCAATTTTTTGGGAACCTAAGGCAACTTTGAAGTAATATTACGCTTTTTTCGTTTTTTTTTTTTAAACTGAATTCGTTTTTAAACCCCCGTAATGCATTTAAGAAAATGGAGTAAATGAGTCCAGATTCAGGACCGCGTTCAGAAATAACACAGCCGGTGCCCAAGTGCATTCAAAACCGTTCAGAAATGGAACGACTGATTTTTTTACGATCCTAAAGTAGGGGTTGAAATGAGATTAAGCTAGGGAAATCTAGGGGAGTTTTCATTTAAAAATCTAGCTAGAGTGGGCCTGGGCAAACGGTGATTGCAATACTCTTGCATTTCGCTCGGGCGAGGGGCATCAAATATGTACGCTTTAATTTACAAAAATGTCTGGGGATGAAAAAAACTGCATTAATTCGATTCTTACCTTGCCGCAATTTATATATTCGACGGCGGTCTCCCGGAAAAAGAAATAGACGAAATCACCCTGGGCCATCGAGTTGACGAAGTCGGGTGCTGAAAGAAAGCGCCGGTTTAAATAAACCAAGGGCCGATTATCCCGATGTATTTCTCACCATTCAGGCTCATCGAGTCGTATTGTTCCGTCTGCAGGGACTCTCTGTAGATAATGGGGTCCATTCCGCTGAAATCGGCCACAGTGCCCGAGTACAAGTCACCGTCTGAAACAATAATGCCAGTTATATTGATGCGCTTTCAAACGGACGTGTAATCAATTGCCGGGCATTGTCTTCGCCACCCCCTGTACCATTCAATGGCCCGTTAATTGTGTTTCCATTAAAACTAAAACTACCCTGTGCGGTGACAACGCGCGCGCTACGAAACACAACGCGCTTTAAATGAATTAGCCCAAACGATGACACGTAATTATACCGCCAATCATTCAATTCGTTCATTCAAATTTTGTTATTAATTAACTTTGTAAATAATACTTCATAGTGCCAATAAGAATTTTGAATGGGCGCACTACATAATTCAAAATTGTGAAGTAACGCAAACTGCGGCGGCCATCTTGGCTCCAAATTTAGTTGACCTTAGCTACACCGACCTTACAATAAAATGCGCTTCTTCTAATTGTTCAATTAGTTTCTTAAAATAACGAAAATATTTTTAATGTGGATATACTACGGTGACCAAATCACCTAATTTGACAGCTGTCAAAGTCCACTTTTGAATTAAACTCGTAAATGTCCGATGAATTATGGCCGCATGCACCGAACAAATTAACTTTAAGCGTCACTTAGACGCAACGTTGTGAAACACTGACAGTGACAGATGTCATATTATAAACGTCATTCGAATTTAAACTCAATTTATTCGCTCGGTGCATACGCCTGTTATAATTACGAATTTTGTGATAATTATCAACGGATTAGAATTGACAGTTTAGGTCGAGACATCGCGCGGCCAATTTTTGACTTAAAATTGTACGAGGAATGACAAAATGCAATCGCAACCAAAACCGACTTGCAACAAATTTTTAAAGGACCAGAAATCTTCGTTTCGTTATCAATCGAAATGAATACGGAAGTTAATTCACTTTTTCTTTGCAAAATCGAGCGTCTTTTGTTTCTTCTTTGTCACGTTCCTTTTTCGACGAAGAGAAAAAATTTGATTTTTTTACCGAATCGATCGTCTTTTGTTTCAAATCTGTCGTAATCCTCGAAAGCGCGAAAGAGTACACCAAAACAATCGATCGTCTTTTGTTTCTTTCGCTTTACATTTTTTTCTTGACGAAGAAAAAAAATTAGTTTCATTGCAAAACTCAATTCTGTTTTATTTTCCTCGGTTTTCTTCTTTTATTGGCGAAGTGAAAATGCGATCTTATTTCAAAATCGATCGTCTTTTGTTTCAAATTGATTTGATTGATTTGATCACCAATTTTTTTTTTGTAAAATTGGGCGTTTTTTCGTTTCTTTTTCGTGTCGCTTCTTTTTCGACGAAGAGAAAAAATGCGATTTTGTGACCGAATCGATTGTCTTTTGTTTCAGATTTGTCGTAAACCTCGAGAACGCGAAAATTAATGGCCAATTAATATCACAAAATCGATCGTCTTTTGTTTCTTGCGATTTTATATTGCCGAATCGATTGTCTTTTGTTTCAAATTTGTCGTAATCCTCGAAAGCACGAAAACACATAAAAAAAAATCGATCATCTTTTGTTTCTTTCGCTTTTAATTTTTTCCCTTTCGGCGATGAAAACGTTTAATTTCGTTACAAAATTCATTTTGTTTCGTTTCTTTTGCGTTCCTTGTTTCGTCGACGAATTAAAAATGCGATTTCATTTCAAAGTCGATCGCCTTTTGTTTCTTTTGCTTTTCATTTTTTTCTCGACGAAGAAACAAAATTAAATTTATTACAAAATCCATTCTGTTTCATTTATCTTTTGCTTTTCTTCTCTCATTGGCGAAGTGAAAACGTGATTTTATTTCAAAGACGATCGTCTTTTGTTTCAAAATCGTCGTATTCGATTTTGATTTCCCTTCGGTTTTTTCTTTTTTTTTTGTAAAATCGAGCGTCTTTAGTTTCTCTTCCGTCTCGTTTCTTTTTCGACGAAGAGAAAAAATGCGATTTTATTACCGAATCGATCGTCTTTTGTTTCAAATCTGTCGTAATCCTCGAAAACACCAAACAATTGATCGTCTTTTGTTTCTTTCGTTTTCGATTTTTTCTCTTTCGTCGAAGAAAACCTTTAAATTTCGTTACAAAATCCGTTTTGTTTCGTTTCTTTTGCGCTCCTTGTTTCGTCGGCGAATTACAAATGCGCTTTCATTTCGAAATCGATCGCCTTTTGTTTCTTTTGCTTTTAATTTTTTTCTTGACGAAGAAAAAAAATTAATTTTATTACAAAATCCATCCTGTTTCGTTTCTTTTTTGGTTTTCTTCTTTTATTGGCGAAGTGAAAACGATCGTCTTTTGTTTCAAATTTGTCGTAGTCGATTTGATAGCCCTTCAGTTTTTTTTTTTTTTTGTAAAATCGAATGTCTTTAGTTTCTCTTCCATCTCTTTTCGACGAAGAGAAGAAATTCAATTTTATTACCGAATCGATTGTCTTTTGTTTCAAATTCGACTTAGTCGATTTGATCACCATTTTTTTTTGTATAATCCAGCAGCGTCTTTTGTTTCTCTATGCCATGTCGTTTATTTTTCGACGTAGAGAAAGAATGCGACTTTATACCGGATCGATCGTCTTTTGTTTCAAATTAGTCGAAGTCGATTTGATTGCCATTCAATTTTTTTTTTTGCTAAGTCGAGTGTCTCTTGTTTCTTTCCCAAGTCGTTTTTTTTTTCGACGAAGAGAAAAAAAAAAGAGAAAAAAAGAGACTTTTGTTTAAAATTCGTCATAGTCGATTTGATAACCAATTTTTTTTGTAAAATTCTTTTATTAGTCGATCGGTCGTCTTTTGTTTCTTTGGGATTTCCTCTTCTTTTTCTTATTGACGGAGAAACAAGATTGCAATTTTAGTGTGAAATCTATTGTCTTTTGTTTCAAAGTTATTGTTTCGAGTTAATTTTTTGTCTTCCGATGTTCGTTTGTTTCCATTATTTTCTTCGACGAAGAAAAAACAGTGCAAATTTATTAGTCGATCGTCTTTTGTTTCTTTGGGTTTTCGTTTTTCTTTCTTTTTTATTGACGGAAAAAAAGATTACAGTTTTATTGCGAAATCTATTGTCTTTTGTTTCGAATTTTTTTGTCTTGTCTTGTTTGTTCTCTTGTTTCTATTACTTACCGGTCTTCCTTTACTGACGTAAAGCCGGAAATTAATTCGAAATTTATTTACAAAAGCGATCGTCTTTTGTTTCTTTTGGTTTTCGTTTTTGTTTTCGTTTTTTTTTTAATTGGCGAATATAAACGATTGAAGTTTCATTGCATAATCTATCGTCTTTTGTCTCAAATTTGTTGCCTTTTTTTTCTAATCTTCTTGCGTTTCTTTTACTTTTCTTTTTACGAAATCGATCGCCTCTTGTTTGAAATTTACAATCTTTTCTCTAATCTTGTTTTGTTTTTGTTTTTTTTTCTATTTACAAAATCAATCGCCTTTTCTTCTCTCCAGCGATCTTTCATTTGTTTTTTTTTTCTTTTCTATTTACAAAATCGATCGCCTCTTCTTCTCTCCTGCGATCTTTCTTTTGTTTTTGTTGCTTTCTTCGAAGAAGGAAAGAGAAAATGCAATCGATCGATCGTCTTTTGTTTTTTGGGTTTTCGTTTTCTCTTTTTTTTTTAAGGCGGAGAAAAAAGATAGTTTGCAGTTTTATTGCAAAATTTATTGTCTTTTGTTTCGAATTTATTGTCTTTCGGTGTTCTTTTGTTTCTATTGCTTTCTTCGACGAAGAAAAACAAGTGCAATTTTGTTGTTAGTCGATCGTCTTTTGTTTCGAAGCGGTCGTCCTTTACTAACGTAAAGCCGGAAATTAATTAATTTATTTACAAAATCGAACGTCTTTTGTTTCTCTTTCTTCTTTCGAAGAAGTTAGCAATTTTATTACGAAATCTATCGTTTGTTTCGTTTGTTCTCACTCTTTGTCGCACTCGTTCACATCGTTCCTATTTATACAAAATCGATTCTCTCCTTGCGTTTGTTATTATTAACTGATCCTAAATTTTATTGGCGTCATCCTGTGAGTGTACTTGTTTATAACCAACCCGTAAGTGAACGATTTTTTCATTATTGGTTAAGTGCGCAGCAAATCGGATAGCAAAATGGCCCGCTCGAAGATCACTTTTAACGATTCTCCGTACGCGACAGTCACGTTACGAGATCGATTTTATTTCATTGGGTTCGTTCAGATTCGCTCCGAATAGTGTGCAACAAAGACACAATCACGTGCACCAGAGGGGGGGGGGGCTTGCTTTTGCTTTTTTGTAAAAAAAACCTTCGCATAAATTCCGGCAGCGGCGGCGGCGGCGAAGCGAAGAGGACGCAAACCTTGCGCGCATCATTTGTCCGGACGGGATTTGCAGATAAAGCCATGTTTCAACTAAACATGCATAAAACGTCTTCATTATTTGTGTTCGTTATTCTCGGCGGATCGCGTCGCCGCCGCCGCCGCCGTCGCGGCGCCCTTTGAAGTCCCGCTCGCGCGTACGTGACTCTGGAAACTGTGCAAGAGTTATGTAACTCGATTATTACCTGGGACGTGTATTACATGGCGTCGCTGCGAAATTATTCGTCGGAGAACTCACACGCTTACTTTATCACTAATTTCCCTTGGATTGTGTATGTACATCCTCTTGATTACGTACGTCCAATAAAGCCGGGAACGCATTAGAGCATGTGTGCATCACTCCCCTGTCGTTTGACAGGGCGAGGGATGGCGAAGGGATTCCCCGCGTTTTTTGAACTTAACCTCCCCCACCTTCCTCTCAGTATGCAACAAATTCAACACAACCTTACATTAAATTCCCCGGGTTTATTTTATATCGCCCCCGCATAAAGCGATGACCGATAAAAAGCTAACTAAATCCGGGCGTTTACTGCGTTTTTATTTTTGTATATTTTACTGTGAAATTGGCTGCTCGTAAAAATGTAACGGATGGTGAATGGGGCGGTTGCAATCCGACATATTGCGCGCCCCGCTAATGCGACAGTGAATTCGCAGAGGAGAAAAAAATCCATGGGGTCGCAAGTATTAGTTTAAAAAAATGCAAATCGCTTGCCACTGGTCAATTTTGAAGTTGGCAGAGTTTAACATTCTAAGTGATACAAGCGCGATATTTACAGGTGATTGAAATTTAGACTGTTCCTTTTTTGCGACTTTTCAGAAAACGTCATTAAATTCGAGTGTAGGTGGTTTGTAGATGTATTAGGGTAGGTATAGGTACTCCAGTTTACTTAAGAATAGATGTAAAAAATTGCTAAGATGGACTACCTACACGATGATGAAAGAAAAACAAAAAAAACGCAAGAATGCCACCAGTCAATTTTGAAGTTGGCAGAGTTTCACATCTAAGTGACACAAGCGCGATATTTACAGGTGATTGAAACTTAGACTGTTCCTTTTTTGCGACTTTTCAGAAAACGTCATTAAATTCGGGTATAGGTGGTTTGTAGATGTATTGCGGTAGGTAGGTACTCCAATTTACTTAAAAATTAATGTAAAAAATTATTAAGATGGACTACCTACACGATGCACAAAAGAAAAACGAGAAAACGCAAGAATGCCAACACGATCGTATCTCTAAGTTCGCAGTCGTGATCACTAAAGCTTTTAATAGGACGCCCTGTATATCGACGCGTGTTTGAATTTGTAACGGTGATGATTTACGCCCTGGTTAAGTCTCTTCATCAGTTTTTTCGAGATGTAGACGAAAAGGGAGTCGCGTTCCTGGTAACACAAAAACGATCGTTTAGCTAAGTTCGCAGTCGTGACCTTTTGACTTTGATTTCGACTTATAAGTCTAGAGAAGTCTAGAAGACGACGCTGTTGCGGCTGCCAAGACGCTTTAACGTCTTGCAATACTTAAAAAGAGGTCATCGAAGTCTCTATTTTCTTTTATATTCAAGCATTTAAGTCCAAAGAAGTGAATAAAATGAGGCTATCCTTTGATTAGGAGTTTCAAACTAATTTTCTTTGATGCTAAAACTTCTAGGCTAAAGAGTGCGTAAGATGTAGCCTCTGAGGCTACTAAATTCATTCCACATTCTTCAACGTTTAGGCTTAGATTCTGACATTCAAAAATAGCGCCCAGGAAACGAAACGGCGATTTATTTTCTTTAGACTTTTGATTTTAATATGGACTTAGCAATTTGGAGAAGTTCAAAACGACGCCGTCGAGGTTACTGGGTTATTTAACGTTTATTTAGATTTGTGACCTTGAAAGCGAGGGCGTTGTGCTTTCTATTAGGACTACTAAATTTATTTCCTATCATATTTGGACTTCTAAGTCCAGAGGGATATATGGAATGAAGTCCCCGAGGTCTCTAAATTCATATCCTTAATGTTAGGACTTCTAAATTAATTTTTTTTAAATTAAAACTTCTAGGTCTGAAACGTGCATAAAATGAAGCCTCTGAGGCTACTAAATTCGTTTTGGCTTTGATTTGGGCTTGATAAGTCTAGAGAAGTCTGGAAGATGACGCTGTTGAGGCTGCAAGACGCTTTAACGTCTTGCAATGCTTAAAAAGAGGGCATCGAAACCTTTGAGGACTTAGGACTAATTAATTTCCTTTCATATTAAAACTTCTAGGCTAAAGAGTGCATAAGATGTAGCCTCTGAGGCTACTAAATTCATTCCAGATTCTTCAACGTTTAGGCTTAGATTCAGAGATTCAAAAATAACGCAAGAATGCCACGTCAATTTAGAAGTTGACAGTATTTCACATTCTAAGTGACACAAGCGCGATATTTACAGGTGATTGAAACTTAGACTGTTCCTTTTTTGCGACTTTTCAGAAAACGTCATTAAATTCCGGTGTAGGTGGTTTGTAGATGTATTGGGGTAGGTAGGTACTCCAATTTACTTAAAAATTAATCTAAAAAATTACTAAGATGGACTACCTACACGACGCACAAAAGAAAAACAAGAAAACGCAAGAATGCCACGTCAATTTTGAAGATGACAGTGTTTCACATTCTAAGTGACACAAGCGCGATATTTACAGGTGATTGAAACTTAGACTGTTCCTTTTTTGCGACTTTTCAGATAATTCGACTAAATTCGAGTGTAATATGGCGAAAGTAATTAAATGTGTTTCGTAGAAAATTAACAATTAAAATATCTTTACCAACTTTCGGCATTAGAGAATGCCCCAGAAGCTGCTAGAATGCGGCGCAAAATAAACATAGGCGAGTCATTCCGTTCTGTACTGTTGGTGGCCTACTCACCTACTTTAGGTGCACATAAAATTTGCAATGCAAGAAACTGAATAAGTACACAACTTCGTTTGGGGTTTCATGCAAATTTTCTTTTGTTGGAGCAAGAAGAGACGATGTAATATTCGCCGTGCGTTAATAATACATTTCGGTATGCAAATGGGGGTGGTTTTATGAAAACGCGCGCAACAAAATTATATGAAAAACGCAGCAAAAAGCCCCCGCCCCCGCCTCGGATTTTCGTAGCAAGGAATGAAGCCGTGCAGTAAGTAGTAAAAAGAAAGAAATAATGCGAACGTTTGTTACGGCGGTGTTGCCATAAAATGTAACCCAATTTGCTGATACACAAAGAGACATAAAATACCAAAAGATATAAAGGACATCTTGTACACTTATTTATGAAGACAAACAAAGGGATGTGCCATCTTTCATCGAGAGGGGCGGGGGGGCGGTGGGACCCACAGAAATGTCAATATTTCATTTACTTAAGAATTCAAATTCTTTACATTTAATTTTTTTTACTTATTCATTCTTCATTGGTTAATAAAAATATTAATTCACAGTTTTTTGAAATCCTAGTGAGTAGGCCATCATTTATACCTCCGCCTAATAGCTGCCACCACCACCACGTTTCAACAAACATCGCGCATTTCTCGTAGATTGTCGACGGTTGTCGGAAATTTACAAAGCGCGAAATTTGAACCGACGGCAACGTAAACAATCGCTTCTTGTTTTATGCTCGTTTCTTTCTCCATTCTTCAAGTCGATTAAACGCTTCACACTTACATAAATAGATTAAATCCCCTCGATGTGCTATTTGCGAATCGTGCGGGGGGGGGGGTCCTACACGTTATTGATTAATTGAAACTATTCATCACCGAAACAAGAGTTCTCGTTCTCGTTTCTCGTCGTGCCATTTGAAACGTACACCGGTTGATTGCCGTTGAATAGTCGCAAATTCCGGGGGGAACACGAAATTTATTTTAAACCGGAGCGCGAAATATCATCAACCTAAGTCGCACACAATCGCCTGCAAATTCCGGCCCACTTTAATTAATTTCATTCTCGGGGCGGGGGTCGTTCGAATTGATCATTGCGGGATGCGGTCGGGCGGGCGGGCGGGTGGAATCCGACGCGACGACGCTGATTATTTTATCAAATAAAATTATAAACTTAAGTAACGTAATCGGGCTTTCGGCGGCGTGAAGTTCGTCGTTTTGGCTTCGCGTTTAATTTTAAAAAGTTTTTGGGGGCGGGGGCGCGCGCGCCCGAGATGAGAGAGAACAATTAACGCCGAGGGTTCATTCGTTTTTAGATTAACTTGAAGGTATTGTGAAATATTGCGCTTCTTCCGCATTCTCGTTAAGGTCGAAAAGGACCCCCCCCCCCGCTTCTTATGCCTGCCCCGCAAAGCGACCATTTCATAAAATCAGTGCAAATCACTGCGTACACTGTCGTTCAACAATTTCAGACCGCGAAAGCATTTATTACCAAACATCGATGTAACTACTACGAAGCAAGGGGGGGGAGAGATAGAAAGAGAGAGTATAATGGACGTGTAGTTGAAAAAAATACAGAGGGGGTAAGTTGTGACTAGATTTAGGACGTATGGCTTTTCTGAGTAAGCTCTTGAGTTTGCTTTTCGGTTGACTTTTATAAATGACCTCATCACGTGCACACAAATTTGATTGGTCACGTAATGCAAGGCCATCGTCTACAAAACGGAGCATATTTGCATCTTCCTTTCTTATATTATTTGAGTTTAAACTCATGTTGTTGTAGTCTTCAATTTTTGTTTTCTGTATCTTCTTCCTATTTCCTTTTTGCTCGCTCATCCTTCTTTCGGTTTACGTTCCAGAAATGCCCTCATGGTCTCTTCCTCTTGCCGCTCCCTGTTACAATCTGCAACGTCCTTCCTTTTATCACATTCCTTCTAAGAGTTGCAGTTGCAAACCATGAAAAAATTGCTGAGACTGCAACTGGACGTAAGCGCGACTAAACGCCCGCCTCTTTAGTTTTGTTTTGACTAGTTTAAGTGAAACGTAAGCGTAGTGCGTATCAATTTTGAAACTAAAGTTTTCGTTTTCCTTTTTCTTTTTTTTATGTAATTTCATTAATCGATCGTCTTTTATTTCAAATTTGTCGTAGTCAAGGGGGTAGTTGATTTTGCTAAAATAAATTCGACGTACGTTTACTACAAAATCAATCGTCTTTTCTTTCTTTTCTTTCGAAATCGTATTACGAAATCGATCGTCTTTTATTTCAAACATCATCATCATCATCTTGTTTTCTCTTTCTTTCGAATTTGTTGAAACCGTTTTTTTTTTTTTTATTACAAAATCTCGATCGTTCTTGTTTCTTCTGTGCCCTTCTTCTATCGTCCGTTCTCTCTTCTGATATTCTTTTTGTTTCTTTTACATTTCTCCTTTTTTTTTTTTTATGAAGAGAAAATATGCAAGTTTATTGGTGGATCGTCTGTTGTTTCTTTTTGTTTCTTTTATGTTTCTTCTTTTTTTTTTGATGAAGAGAAAAGATGCAATTTCATTAGTTGATAGTCTTTTGTTTCTTTTTGTTTCTTTTGTATTTCTTCTCTTTTTTGGATGAAGAGAACAAATACAATTTGATTAGTCGATTGTCTTTTGTTTCTTTGACATTTCTTCTCTTTTTTTGGATGAAGAGAAAAGATGCAATTTTATCAGTCGATCGTCTACTGTTTCTTTTTGCTTCTTTTACATTTCTTCTTTTTTTATTTGGATGAAGAGAAAAGATGCAATTTTATTAGTCGATTGTCTTTTGTTTCTTTTACTTTTCTTCTTTTTTTTAACGAAGAGAAAAGATGCAATTTTATTAGTCGATCGTCTTTTGTTTCTTTTGTTTCTTACATTTTACATTTTCTTCTTTTTTTTTGGATGAAGAGAAAAGATGCAATTTTATTAGTCGATAGTGTTTTGTTTCTTTTATATTTCTTCTTTTCTTTGACGAAGAGAAAAAATTTAATTTCATTAGTCGATCGTCTTTTGTTTCTTTTACTTTTCTTTTTTTTTGACGAAGAGAAAAGATGCAATTTTATTAGTCGATCGTCTTTTGTTTCTTCTTGTTTCGTTTACATTTCTTCCTTTTTTTTTTGATGAAGAGAAAAGATGTAATTTCATTAGTCGATCGTCTTTTGTTTCTTTTACATTTCTGCTTTTCTTTTTTGATGAAGAGAAAAGATGCAATTTTATTAGTCGATTGTCTTTTGTTTCTTTTACTTTTCTTCTTTTTTTTGACGAAGAGAAAAGATGCAATTTTATTAGTCGATCGTCTTTTGTTTCTTTTGGTTCCTTACATTTTTACATTTTCTTCTTTTTTTTTGGATGAAGAGAAAAGATGCAATTTTATTAGTCGATAGTGTTTTGTTTCTTTTATATTTCTTCATTTCTTTGACGAAGAGAAAAAATTTAATTTCATTAGTCGATCGTCTTTTGTTTCTTTTACTTTTCTTCTTTTTTTTTGACGAAGATGCAATTTTGTTAGTCGATCGTCTTTTGTTTCTTTTATATTTTTTGTTTTTTTTTTGGATGAAGAGAAAAGATGCAATTTTATTAGTTGATCGTCTTTTGTTTCTTTTTGATTCTTTTATACTTCTTCCTTTTTTTGGCGAAGAGAAAAGATGCAAATAGTCGATTGTTTTTTTTTGTTTCTTTTATATTTCTTCTTTTTTATTTGAATGAAGAGAAATTATGCAATTTTATTAGTTGATCGTCTTTTGTTTCTTCTTGTTTCTTTTAAATTTCTTCTTTTTTTTTTGGATGAACAGAAAATATGCAATTAATCGATAGCCTTTTTTTGTTTCTTTTATATTTCTTCTTTTGTTTCTTTTTGAATCTTTTATATTTCTTCCTTTTTTTGGCGAAGAGAAAAGATGCAATTAGTCGATAGTCTTTTTTTGTTTCTTTTACATTTCTTCTTTTCTTTTAGGATGAAGAGAATTTTATTAGTCGATCGTCTTTCGTTTCTTTTGCCTTCCGATTCAGATATATTGTCTTTTCTCTTCACTAATCTCTTCTTTTGTTTCTTTTGCTTTTCTTTTAGTTTTTCTTTTACAAAAAATCTAATGCCTCTCTTGTCTCATATTGACCGACGTTTCTCTCTTCCGATTGTCTTTTGTTTCTGTTATTTTATTTGAGGCCGAAGAAAAAACGCAATTTTGTTAGTCGGTCTTCTTATGTTTCGAACTTACCGTCGTAGACGATAGAGGCGGTCGTCCTTTGCCGCCATAAATCCGGAATTTGATTCGCAATTTACTTACAAAATCGATCGTCTTTTGTTTCTTCCGGTTTAAGTTTCTTCTTTGGTGAAAAATACTGAAGCCTTAGACAGAAAAGAATTTCGTTTTTATGTGAATTGTAACTTTGAGAACAGCTCGATCACACCCATTCATGGCTTCTTCAAACGAATTTGAATTTAAAGAATGAAAAGTCGCTTACTAAGTAAAAACTTAAATAAAGTCTTTGACTCCCTGAGCGCTCGTTGACTGAATAAAACAAATCTGAAGGACACAATCCATGGACTCCATCATCCATGATACTCAATGCCTTCCTGCCCCTCAATTTTCAATGATTCAAAGTCCTCGTGCCTGGTTTTCTTATTTTTAAACGATGTCCTTCGAAGCAAAGGTTTTGAAACGCGTAAAGTTAGGCACGCCTTCTTTGTAATCAAACGACAATACGTGTAAACTAATATTTTTATTATGCAATCAAGACATTGCAACTACGTACAAATAAAAACTGAAATGCATAATAGCGTTACGAATTCAAACAGTTTGCTTTCAAATTTTACTCTACACTAGTAAATAGCACTAGAAATTATTACGTCATAAGTAATTGTAATTGTCGTAAGAACGTCTGCACCTGGTCGACCGAAAACATCGCTTTTTCTCTTACGACGGACGAACTTGGCCTAGCCCAACATGCACATCTCGGCGCATTCGTTTATGGCTACATAATAAAAAATCAATTCTACTCAGCCTGTAGCTCAAGCTAAGACTTTTAAATCCATTTTAATCGCCCACCAGTGCGGCCTAAACAGTTTCTAATTTTTACTGGAGTTGTCATTTACTTGTCCTTATTTTCTTTAATATTTCTTGAATATTATTTGTGGTTTAATTAAATTAGAAGCACGCTGTATAGTTTATATTAGTTGATAATCAAACGTTATTGGGAAGTTTGCTTCTTTAAAAATTCATGATCCAATGGTTACTTTTACGTTGGCGTTCGGACACAAGCAATCAGTCGTAGGGGGGGAGGAGTCGAAAGCTCATGACTCTAATTGAATGCAAATAACGTCCGCCCGTTCGGACACTTTAACGATTCCGCTGCAAATTTCGGCCGGCGCGCGAAAACCTAAGAGCGCGGCGCACTATCCATAAATTGCGAGCGCCGCTGTTTACCCGAATCCTTGATCCAATTTCTCTCTTATTTCGCAATTCGCCGCCGTCCTTGTTAAGTCCTGTTCCATCAGACAGGATTAATGCCGACGAACGATCTTCACACTCACACACACACTTGTCGGAGGCGCAGTTTGAATGGAGAGCGCGAGTTTAGTCGGAATTCTTAATTTAATTTTATTTTCTACGACACACAGCAAGAAGTACTCACCGACGTAAATAGCGGTTGAATTGTGGTGGGGGTCGTAAGGGCACAGGGCCTGTCCTGCCTTTTCTTTCTCCATCGAATAGTTTCCGTTAATTACGTTGTACTCCCGGCAGACGGGTTTGAAGGAGTTCGTTCCGCATACCAGAAGTCGTCCTTGAGTCGTTTTCGATAGGACTCTGACGTAGTTTTGACAATTTTCCTGAAACAAAAAGAATCAAAGTTACAATATTTTTGCCCCAATTTTTAAACTGCATCGACTATAACTTTAAAGCTCATTTTTTGAAGTTCTAATCGAGTTGTAAGAAACCGGAATTTTGTACAAAAGTTTATTATATCAAAGTTAAAGATGGAATTCTGTACAAAAGTTAGGGAAGGACATTGCAAAATGGTGTCTCTAAGACTGTATCCTATTGTTGTGCATTCCTTCGTGTATCTTCTTCTTAATTCATATTTGCTCGCGCATTCTTCTTTCAGTTCACGTTCCAAAAATGCCCTCACGGCACAGAACGAGTCTCTTCCTCTTGCCGCTTCCTGTTATAATCTGCAACGTCCTTTCTTTTATCGTATTCGTTCTAAGAGTTGCAGTTGCAAACCATGAAAAAATTGCTGAGACTGCAATTGGCCATAAATGCGACTAAAGACTCGCCTCTTTAGTTTTGTTTTGGCTAGTTTAAGTAAAACGTAAGCTGAGTACGTATCAAATTTGAAACTAAAGTTTCTCAAAAATTTTAAATCGATTTACCTGCTCAGAATTTAGAATTTAAAAGTAGCTCAAGTATGATAGGTACAGAATGCCGTTTCTTCTCTTTTCAAATTGGATTGTATTGATTGAATATGTTTCTATTTTTGCTTATATTAGAATTTATGTGCTACGTACGTTGGAGTTTGATTTGTTTCGATTTTTTAATCGCATGCCATCAACTCTCTCTGCGATTATTGAAAAATTGATGGTCCGTTTCAGATTTAAAACCCGCAAAAACCGACGCACTATTAAAACGAGCTCCACAATAGGAACCAGAAATGATGACGTCATAAGTGGGGGTTATAGAGGAATGGGATTTTAATGAAGCCGCCGCAATGATTGTTCACAATTAACTATCGACGTACGTTAAATTCAGGATTCTTTCATTGCCACGGCTTTTGATTTTTACCAATCTCACAATCCGACGATTCAAAATTTGCAATTATACAATCGCGAGTCAAAAATATTACCTCAAGGTCATTGAAAAATTTGATGGAATCGTCACAAACGGTCTTCTTGTCGCGTGTGCGTTGGGAAGTGTAACACACATGTCGTTGTACAAAGCTTATGACAATCATGTCCATTTCGCAGGAGAACACGTGTCACTGTCACTGACGACCAATTTTTTTGCACGTGAGTGTACGTTTTCTACCCCTTTCTTGTTTGATAGACTTTTGCAGAGACTATACAAAGTTACTTGACCATCCACTTTGGCGACACATCTACAAAAGCTATTGTTGAGCTTCACATCACTAGTAAACCTTCCTGTATGGCCTTGCTGCAACTTTTCTAAATTATTAAGACTCGAGGAGGACTAAACTATGTTTTCTTTGGCTTTACACGTCGCCTAGAATAGTTTGTTGTATTTTCTTGAAATACGTTTTGGTCAGTGGCCTTAAACTTTTGAGCGTTAGTGTAGCTTTGCTTTTAACAGACATTAAACTTTTGAACGGTAGTGTAACTTTGCTACTTTACTACCATGGGCGTGTCGTTTGAAATTATACGAACCGTAATATAATCACCGACTAATTATTTCTTCTTGCAGAAGGAGAACTAAGCTATCACATTACAAACCAAAGTGTTTGTAAGAAACCGGAATTCTGTGCAAAAGTTTAATACATCAAAGCTAGTGACGTTAACAGCAATTATTTGACATGAGAATAATCGCTCTCTGTGGTGCTGAATGCAGCCAAACGTTAGCAGTTATCGTTTGACGTGAGAGTAATCAGCCAGTAATCAGTCGAGTAGCTGTCATTTGAAGTTATCATTAGACATATGAGTGGTCTGTTGTTGAACGCATCCGGTGTTAAGTAGAGTCGTTCAGGGCTTGGCTTGATAGTAATCGCTGTGTGTGGCTGAACGCGAACAGCCGTTGAGCAGCGTTTCCTTGACATGATGCCACAGATGCCGATTACTATAATGTCAAGGAAACGCTGCTAACGGCTGTTCGCGTTCAGCCACACACAGCTGGGCCCATCCAAACCAAATCGCTTGAACCTCAGTGGCAAGTGCAAAATGCAGTTCATCAACAACAAATGTGAGTTACCACCAAATTCTTGTTTGTTCTTCTATCAAAGTTCTTGTCGTTAAACTCAGTGATAACTACGGGTCTTCTGACCCTCAAAAACAACACTGATGTCTCTAGACTTGGCTAAAACCCGAAAAGACTCAAAACTAACCAAGGTTCTAAGGGATTTGAATTGTATCTCCAGTACCGCCGTCTTCAGAAGAGGTTCCTTCGTCTCTAGTTTAGGAAGCGTGAGCAAGCTGAAGCAACCAAACAACGAAATTACCTAAATAAATTCTACCAACTAAATTCTTGTAGCTTTGAAAGAGACCTTCGAGGAAACGCTAAACTGACAGGAAATGGAGTTGAACTTACTTATGGAGGACCACCGCAAGCAACCACTTGAAGTCATGGGCTTGTTTGTAGATAAGAAAAGCACAAAAGGCTCGAAAGTAAATCTCCAGTCCCGTCGTCCTCAGAAGAGGTTCCTTCATCTCCAGTTCAGGAGACATTCTGGGCAAGATGAAGTAACTAAACAACGAAATTACCAAAATGAACTAGCACAGGGTGCGCACCGATTCCAGCAAGGATGGGTGAAAAAGAAATGACGCGAACAAGAGCCCCCCAACAGCAAGAACGAGCGCAAGATTTCTCGATTCAAAGAGAACGTGGTGGCAGCTGAGCATATCAGAGACACACTCGTACCCCCTGACGATTGTACAGTTATTAACCCAACGTATGATAATTTAAAAAGTATAATCACCATGTGTATCCTCTCAAAGGTCCTACCAATCAAGTTCTTGTAGCTTTGGGTGAGACTTTCGAGGAGATGCTGAACTGTTAGGAAGTGGAGCTGAACGCACTCATGGAGGACCACCTCAAACAACCACTTAAGACATGGGTACGTTTGCAGAAAAGAACAAATCTCAATAAATAAAACAATAGAAATGAACATTAGTGGGAGAAAAAATGGGATTAATCCTAAATGAAAGCAAAAAACTAGAGAGAAACTCTGAAAAGAGAAAAGCTAAAGTATATGAACTTGAAGAGGTAGGAAAATTTAAATACCTAGGAGTTACGTTACCTAGTAGGGGGGAGGAGGCAGAAGAAAGTGGAATTACAAGGAAAAATAATGATGGCGAGTAGAGCTCTACAAGCAAACAAGAAATGATTATAAAATAAATTACTCGCGAAGGAAATTAAAACGATTTGAAGATCATTTACTGATGTACGCGACGGAGATGGATGTCACTCGTAAAAATCCGATTATTTTAGAAAGAAAAACAAAAAAAATCGTATTGAGGCCAGTAGAGAATAAGTACGAACGAACGAATAAACGAAGAAAACATAATAAAGAAGATAAAAGCAATAACAAGAACGTATTTCATACTCAGAGAGAACCAAGAGGTATAAGAGGGCCTAGAAGACCTAGAACGAGATGGTTAAAAGAAGCAGAGCAGGTATATCGAATGGGATAAGGAATTAGGATGAACCATGAAATAACGAAGAAATTAAAAGGAAGAAGATGGAATAAAGAAGATAAAAATGCAGATAGTAAAATGAAGAACAGGAGTAGAGGGGACTAGGAAGTAGAAGAAGACTAGCAAGACCTAGAACACGACGATTGAAGGAAGCAGAAGAAGACGTGAGCAGAGCAGGTATAACGAATGTGATAAGGAATAAGGAGAAATCATGAAATAACGAAAGAACTAAAGGAAGAAGATAAAAGCACAGATAGCAAAAGATTACTATCAAGCCAAGCCCTGAACGACTCTACTTAACACCGGATGCGTTCAACAACAGACTGCTCATATGTCTAATGATAACTTCAAATGACAGCTAGTTGACTGATTAGTGGCCGATTACTCTCACGTCAAACGATAACTGCTAACGTTTGGCTGCATTCAGCACTACAGAGAGCGATTATTCTCATGTCAAATAATTGCTGTTAACTTTGACATATTAAACTTTTGTACAAAATTCCAGTTTCTTACAAACACTTTGGTTTGTAATGTGATAGCTTAGTTCTCCTTCTGCAAGAAGAAATAATTAATGGGTGATTAAATTGCGATTCGTATATTTTCAAACGACATGTCCATGGTAGTAAAGTAGTAAAGTTACACTACCGTTCAAAAGTTTAATGTCTGTTAAAAGCAAAGCTACACTGCCGCTCGAAAGTTTAAGGCCACTGTGACCAAAATCGTATTTCAAGCATTAAAGAATCCTGAATTTAACGTACTCTTGCAAAATTGCAATAATAATTTGCGAATACCTATGATTATAAGAAATTGTCGAGCGCGTCGTAATAAAAATAAAACCACGGAAGTGTATCCGGAAAATCTTACAACTGAAGCAACTGTGTACCCCATAATTAAAATTCCCCGGAGCATGTTTACTTTAAACTTTATATTCGAACTTTTTTTTATTGCCTCCTCGTTTCAGTTGCTGTAGACAACAGCACCAGTAGCGGAACGACTGAAATTGCGAATTATTCCGTGCCTTCAGTAATGCGATATCGCACTTGAATAACGGAGACATCTGGAATATTGATGCGCGCTCTTCCCAGTAAATATTTGCCTTCCCAGTCTTCTGCAAAAGATACTATTAATTGCGGATGAGATGCTCGACTTCTTGTTTAATTAAAAGTCGAAGATTTCGCCGCCCCCCGGCGATAAATACACGGGATGCGGGCGGATCGATGGCTCGGGGGGGGGCCGCGGGGGGACAAAAAGCGAGTAACGACCGCCGCGAAAGAAAATCTGATAAGCGTTTTCTCTTCTCGGATGTTGCCTTTTGCTGATGACGCTGCCAGACACAGTAATGTTTGATATCGCCGACCGCATTTTCTTTATTTGCACTCTGCAAATAAGAGGCTGTTGGAAATGCATGCAAATTGGCGGAGGCGGGGGGGGGGCAGGGCACCGCCGATATGAAATACTCTTTTGCCGGCTTGCATCCGCACGTGCATAAATAATTGGATTGCGCGCTTCGTAAAATGCAAATCGAAGAATGCGCGCCATATAGGGGGGCCCAGGGGGGGGGAGGAACTGCACGAAATCAATCGGTTTAGATTTACGCGAAAACGACAAACACAAACAACGATCGAATTCAAAAGTACCATGCCATCAAAAAAAAAAAAAAAAAACAGAACCAGGATGGAGTTGATTTTTTAATTCCAGGGCCTTCTCTTTAAATTGGATCTCTCGATATCTTAAATGTCGAGCACAAAACCTCGATACGTGTAGGTCTCATGTCATTCGTATTTGTCATCAGCACCGCCGCCGCCGCCCCCCCAACTCTAAATTAATTAATCACGAAAACTGATAGGAACATGTTTTTGAAGATGTCAGTGCGTCGTAAATATTTCAACAAAGATCATTAATTGCGAATTAATTTCCGATTTAATTAGGCGCTTTAATAAATAAATTCCGGGCGCTCCGGGGAATTACATCAACAGCATGAATCTTAATTTGGGGCCGGGGCGGCGGACGTCCCTTTCGCAGATCTTAATTAAAATATTACTTCTGTAATAAGAAACCTTTTAATTGCCCCTTATTATTACATAATCAGGGGGCGGGGGGGATCTTTGATTCTATTACATTACGAAACGCACTTCGCTCCGCAAGATGGCATCATCTTCTGAAGCGACAGCTTCAGTTTTTTTTTTTTTGTTTTTGGGGGAACGCTATCTCCTGCATTGTGTGTGAGAGCCTCTCTCTCTTATTGCCGCGTGTTTTTGCATCTTCTTCGCCCGTCGTCTTATCTGCCGCCTTCTTCTTCCCCCCTCCTCCCCCCGCTAATTGCTTTCTGGCCCTGTCGGGGATAAATAATCAGCTTCGTGTAGCCATTAGCGCGATTCTCTATAAATTAGCTACCGTATCGACCGCGGTGTGTAGGTTTATTACGTTCGCCGCCAAGATTGAAACGCCCCCCCCCACCCGCTTATTTATAAGCGACGATTTTTATCTCGTCGAATTTTAAATCAAAATTCTAGCGAGACGAAAAAAAAATGGCGCTCCGAAGCTCCGACTTCGTTCGGGGGGCTCGCAGGGTTTGGGGCCGTACGTCGTAGTTTAATTAGTCGGAAGCTGAGCTTATCAAATGGTAGATATGAAAAATTCACGAGTTAATAAAGATAAAGTGAAGCCAGATGCACGGTTATTACAAATTAATATCTTATGAAGGTTAATTCACTCAGGCTCGAGCCGGTGAAGTAAGTATTCATGACGTAGCGCAAAAATCACTTTTACGTCTGCACGCCGCTGTGCTACCAGAGAACAATCATTGCGGCGGCTTCATTAATATCGCATTCCTCTATAACCCCCACACGCCCCCGGCCTCCGCCCGGTTATGTCGTCGTCATTTCTGGTTCCCATTATGGAGCTCGTTTTAATGGTCCGTCGGTTTTAAATCCGAAACGGGGCCATCAATTTTGCAATAATAGCAAAGAATTGATAAACTCGATTACATAATCGAGACAAATTTGGAAGAAAATCCACACAGCGAACGTAGCAAACAAAAATAAGAACACGAATTCAATTCGAAGAGAGAAGAAACGGCGTTCTGCACCAACCATATTTAAGTTTTCGTTAATTTCTGAGCAGGTAAATCGATTTTAACTTTCGGGGACACTTTAGTTTATTTTATTTATTATTAATTTGCTATCCACCGCGCTTACGATTTACTTAAACTGGTTAAAACTAAAGACGCGGGTGTTTATTCGGACTTGTGTTCACTTGCAGTCTCAGCAATTTTTTTCTCAAGGCTTTGCAACTGCAATTCTCAGAAGGAATGCGCCACTTGTTGTTTTAAAGCCCACGATTGCATTATTTTGCAATTTCCTTTCCTAACTTTGATGTATTAAGCGACATCTATTTGATACCCCACAGTCACTGTTAGCAGGACACTTGTCACTGTCTCAAAGAATGACACTAACTACCAATTTTTTTGCACGTGACTGTACGTTTTCTACCCATTTTGTTTAATAGATATTTTGCAGAGACCATACAAAGTTACTCGACCATCCACTTTGGCGACACATTTACAAAAGCTGTTGTTGAGCCTGACATCACTAGTAAACCTTCCTGTATGGTCTTGCTGCAATTTTTCTAAATTATTATGGCTCGAGGAGGATTAAACTATGTTTTCTTTGGCTTTACACGTCACCTAGAATAGTTGGTTTATCCTTGAAATACGGTTTGGATCATGGTGGCCTTAAACTTTTGAGCGGCAGTGTAGCTTTGCTACATTTCCATGGTTTTATTTTTATTACGACGCGTTCGACAGCTTTTTTATAATTATATGTAATTGCAACAAGAAATGCAGCACGTATGATGACGTTGGAAAATATGATTAGGCCACCAAGTTTTTATTGGGGCGGACGGGGGCGGAGATTATTTTTAATTATGTGCCGACACTTGTTCGAAAAGTAAATGTTTGACAAATTAGATCTTCTTCAAAAACATTTGGCCATCGGCGGTCTTCATTTGTTCAGAGAGAAAGTAAATGAGTGAAGTGACAATTAATTTTTAATTTTTTTTAAGTAAGTGACTTCAGTAGGCTTCGTTTGTTCCTATTTTTAAAAAATACGGCCTGATTGGCATCTTGTAAATAGTATTCAATTGTTTTGCAGACGTGCAGGTGACAGCGTTCATCTTCTGTTCGAATTTGGCTTTGTTTTTTGTTAAGTGAAACGTGAAACTGAAAAGACTTCAAGTTGTACGAGATGAACGCAAATGAGACTTTGATTTTTGTCTATTTTCAAGTTTCCCGCTTTTTATTTCAATTTATTTTTAGCTTTTCACGCTTTAGTTGTTTAAAAAAAATAAAACAACGAGTTGACGTTAGCAATAAAATCGCCGAGCCTACCTGTGTGCGTAATTTTGCAATTTGCCATCCTCGTTTCAATCTCTGTTCGATTCTCTTTTATTTTCAATTTATCTTCGTTTCAGTCATGTTCGATTCTCTTTTGTTTTCAATTTATTTTAATCTGTCAATTGGAAGCGAAAATCACACGTGATTGGTTCGAATTTGTTAAGTTAAAAAGAAAACAACTGAAATAAAAAAAAAGGAATCGCACAACGAAGACTGGCCAAGTTGCCTGAAAACCACAAAAACCGAAATAAGCAACAAAAACATGGCGCGATTAATTCGAATGCAAAAATAAAGTAAAAAATGAAATATAAACAAAAACAGAAGACAATCGAGTTAAAGATGAAACCGAAGACGATTATATGTCACGAAGACCAAGCTTAATTTTACAAAACAAAAATCTATAATAAATTCGAAGGTATAAATTCAAAAATTGAAAAAAGAGCAAAGAAAAAGAAAACAAAAGACTTCAGATGTCTTCGACGAATTTTAGTTTTCGAATTGAAACATTTCTTTTATAAATGAATTCAAAACAAAAAACAACAGAAACAAAAAAAAACAAAATTCAATCGCGCAAAATGTTTAAAACAAAAGCCTAAAAATAAAAAATAAAAAACAAAAGACTATCGCCCCTTCAGGCGTCTACGACAAATTTCGAAATTGAATTGAAACGCAGACCTTACAATTAAAATGTTTTTTTTTATAAATAAATTCAAAAACACAACAGAAACAAAAAACAAAATGCAATCGCGCAGAATTGAATTGAAATGCAGATTTTAAAAGTTTTCTTTTATAAATCAATTAAAAAAAAAACAACAGAAACAAAGAACAAACGTTTAAAATAGAAATCTAAAAAAGAAAAATGAAAATAACTGATCAAGAAAAAGCGAAATTAAGCGAAGACAGTTGAACGTCACGAAAGTCAAGAAAAAGAAATTAAAGATGGAAGAATCGTCCGAGTTTTGCATAATTAATTCGATGTTATACATTCAAAAGGAAAAGAAAAACAAAAAAAAAGCAAGCAAAACAAAAGACGTCTATAAATCATGAAGATTATGAACTCAAAACTGAAAAAAAAGAAAAGATAATCGAGGCGGCTTCGGCGAATTTCGAAACGCAGATTTTAAATTGAAAATCTCTCGTTTATAAATAAATTTAAAAAAAAAGACGAAACATGAAACAAAATGCAATCGCGCAAAATTTTTAAAACAAACAACAGAAAACTATGGAGTAAAGAACAAGCGAAATCAAGCGAAAACACTTGAACGCGACGAAAATCAAGTTGTCAAAACAAAAAAAAAAAAAAAATGAAAAATCGTCCGAGTTTTGCATAATTGATTTGATGTAATAAATTCAAAAGAGAAAAAAAAAAAGGCAAAACAAAAGACAATCGTCACTTCAGGCGTCTTTGATAAATTTTGAACCGCAGATTTTAATTTGAAAATTTCTGTTTTATAAATAAATTTAAAAAAAAAAAACGATTCGATGTTACAAATTCAAAACAAAAGACAATCGCCACTTCAGGCGTCTTCGGCGAATTTCGAAAACGAAAATTCTTTTTTCATAAATAAATTCGAAAAAAAAACAACAGAAACAAAAAATAAAATGCAATCGCGCAGCAAAATTTTTAAAACAAAAAACAAAAAACAAAACAATCGAGTAAAGAACAAGCGAAATTAAGCGAAGACAGTTGAACGTTATGAAAATCAAGTTGTCAAAAGAAAGAAAAAAAATTGAAAAATCGTCGGTGTAATAAATTCAAAAGAAAAAAAAAGCAGAACAAAAGACAATCGCCGCTTCAGGTGGCTTCGGCGAATTTCAAAACGTAGATTTTAAATCGAATTTTTAAAATAAAAAACTAAAAATAAAAAACAGAAAACAATCGAGCAAAGAACAAGCGAAATCAAGGGAAGACAGTTGAACGTCACGAAAATCGAGTTGTCAAAAGAAAGAAAAGAAATTGAAAAATCGTCGGTGTAAATAAATTCAAAAGAAAAAAAAAGCAAAACAAAAGCCAATCACCACATCAGGTGTCTTCGGCGAATCTCGAAACGCAGTTTTTAAATCGAAAATTTAATTTCATAAATAAATTTGAATCAAAAACGAAAGAAACAAAAAACAAAATGCAATCGCGCAAAATTTTTAAAACAAAAAACGAAAAACTAAAAACAAAAAACACAAAACAATCGAGCAAAGAACAAGCGAAATTACGCGAAGACAGTTAAATGTCACGAAAATCAAGTTGTCAAAAGAGAGAAAAAAAAATGAGAAATCGTTTGAGTTTTGCATAATTGTTATAAATTCAAAACAAAAAAAAGCAAAACAAAAGACAATCGCCACTTCAGGCGTCTTCGGCGAATTTCGAAACGCAGATCTTAAATTGAATTTTTTTAATGAATAAATTCGAAAAAAAAAAATAACGGAAACAAAAAACAAAATGCAGTCGTGCAAATTTTTTAAAAGAAAAATCCAAAAAGGAAAACAGAAAACAAAAACAATCGAGCAAAAGCGAAATTAAACGAAGACAGTTGAATGTCATGGAAGTTGTCAAAAAAAAAAAGAAAATTGAAAAATCGTCTGAATTTTTCCTAATAGTTTCGATGTTATAAATTAAAAAAAAAAAAAAAACAAAACAAAAGACAATCGCCACTTCAGGTGTCTTCGGCGAATTTCGAAACGCGGATTTGAAATCGAATTTTTTTTTTCATAAATAAATTTGAATCAAAAACTACAGAAACAAAAAACAAACTGCAGTCGCAAAATTTTTAAAATATAAAAAATATAATAAAAAACTAAAAACAAAAAACAGAAAACAATTGAGCCAAGAACAATCAAAATCAAGCGAAGACAGTTGAACGTCACGAAAATCACATTGTCAAAAGAAAAAAAAATTGAGAAACTGTTTGAGTTTTGCATTCAAATTCAAAACAAAAAAAAAAGCAAAACAAAAGACAATCGCCACTTCAGGCGTCTTCGGCGAATTTCGAAAAAAAAAACAACGGAAACAAAAAACATTCGTGCAAATTTTTTAAAACAAAAATCCAAAAAGGAAGCAGAAAACAATCGAGCAAAAGCGAAACTAAACGAAGACAGTTGAATGTCGTCAAGGAAGTTGGAAAAATTCAGAAATCACGTGAGTTTTGCATAATTGATTCGATGTTAGAAATTCAAAACAAAAGACAGTCGCCACTTCGGCGAATTTCGAAACGCAGATTTTAAATTGAAAATTCGTCTTTTATAAATAAATTCAAAAGAAAATAACAGAAACAAAAAACAAAATGCAATCGCGCCAATTTTTTAAAACAAAAAACAGACACAATCGAGCAAAGAACAAGCGAGGAGACAGTTGAACGTCACGAAAGTTCTCAAGAAAAAAAAAGAAAGAAAATGGAAGAATCGTCTGAGTTTTTCATAATAGATTCGATGTTATAAATTGAAAAGGAAAAAAAAAAAGGAAAAAACAACGAGGAAAACAAAAGACTGATTTCAAATTCTAAAAAAAAATCTCCCTCTGTTCGCTCGATTGATTCGATTCCACGAATTCGAAAGAAAAGAGGATTAAAAAAAAAACAAAAGGCGATCCCGCAATGCAGAAAGAAAGTGGCAAAGCCGGTCGATGACAAAAGGTAAACCGAGTTGCAAAATCTAAAAAAGAAAACAAAAAGCAAAAACAGAAAACAGTCTAGCAAAGAACAAGCGAAATCAAGCGAAGACAGTTGAATGTCACGAAAATCAAGTTGCCAAAAGAAAAAAAATGAAAAATCGTCTGACTCTTGCATAATTGATTCGATTTTTAAATTCAAAAGAAAAACAAAACAAAACAAAAGACAATCGCCACTTCAGGCGGAAACAAAAAAGAAAATACAATCGCGCACATTTTTTAAAACAAAAATCTAAAAACAATTGCGAAAATAGGAGCTCCGTTGCCTACTAGTTATTTTTTTAATATAAACAATTTTTTTAGACTTTCAAATATGCTTCGACAGCAAACTTGGCCGCCTTGTCTGGGATGACTGGTTGTCATTGCTAAGTCAAAAATCGGCCGCAGGATGTCGCGACCTAAACTATCGATTAAAAATGCTGCTTCAGTTTGAAAATATGTAATTCATTTGCGAATAAAGCGATTGTAGATTACACACACGTACGCCGCGGGGCCCGCAAATATTTTCTTTCGCTTATTAAGTGTTCCATTCATCCGCGTTCTGCATCGCATATTTCACAAAGCTTATAAAG
Source organism: Serrognathus titanus (assembly GCA_039766575.1). Taxonomy (NCBI): domain Eukaryota; kingdom Metazoa; phylum Arthropoda; class Insecta; order Coleoptera; family Lucanidae; genus Serrognathus; species Serrognathus titanus. Next base: position 57,443,891 of record CM077911.1, read on the forward strand.
CCGACGCTGTAAGCGAAACCTTTCGGAAAATATTGCGGCATTACACAAGCGTAAACGGTTTGTATGTGTACGCCCTGGGATATTTCATCCATGTAACCGAAATTTGTGCAGGAACGTTCTTTATAAAATTCGCGTGCAATTTTATTATGTTTGGCGAACTGAAATTTGTGCGCGAAACTTACGTGCTCGCATCTGCCGCGTCAATTTTCAGCTTCTCGCATTTTTACGATAGTTTTCTAAACACGTTTATGAAGGAAGTCGATTACTTTTTCGAGGAGGAGGTATCGCGAAGTAAAAGATAATTTCGTTAACCAACCCATGGACATTCTCGAAAGAGGAAACGTCGATAAAAGCAGAACGGGATACGAGATTTAAATCAGATTTAAATAATTATAAACGCCGTGAATTCGTAACAATATCGTTTGATGTACGCCTAAGGGTATTACGTTGTTGTAAATACGATCGACTCCCTCCGTGCTTGTTTGCAATAAATTCGATCTTAGAGTGCCGATGATAGATCTCTCCATCATGCTGCGCGGCGGTAACCGAAGATCATCGGGAGACAGTTTTTGGAAAACGTAAAACGTACACGTCTACCCCAGAGAAAAACTTTGATAATATTTATAAAGCCAGGAGGATGAGAGAGCCCTTGCAGCGATATCAGGGCGGCGCAGAGGCCACACATCACGACGAGTATCGATCTCCACCCCGCTTTGTAACACTTACCCCTACTCGACTGCCACCATTTTTCTCGCTCTTCTTTGTCCATTCCCTTTTTAATCAACGAAGGCAACTCCTTAATGACCGTCAACGATTCTGCACGCTTTAAAACGCAATTTACCTGCGCTCACCCGACCCCAAGACATTTACGTTCCGCGTTCTTTCAAAAACAACTCTCACATAAAAAACTGCCATTTCTGCATCCGTTCGCCGCACAAAAGATGATGGAAGTTTCAATTAGAACAAAGCATTGTGTGCCGACCGTGTCAATTAATTATTATTATTACGGTCCGCCGGTTAAAACAAAGACGACATTATCGTCTGCAGCAAACGGAAGTGCAAGTTGCTCTATTTTTTTTTTTTTTGTGCCCTCGTAACAAGTAATAGCACGCTCGGAAGGCTGCGAACGAAGGCTTTTGTGCGAGCGATACAAAAGAAGCTTCTTAATTTCCAGGATGGGTATTTATTGTCGTTAAAAGTTTTAATAAATCGCCGGCCGGCCGGCCGAAAAGGCGGGGTCGAGCACGGTCGAATTGCTCCGTTAATTATGGCGGCGTGTGTACATCGGCGAGCTCGTTCAAAGAGCTCCAAAAATCGACTCGTGTGTGTGTGTGTGCTCAACGACAATGGATCAAATGAACCGAAATTCGGGAGGTTTTTATTATATTTTCGTCGCGCGACGCGTTTACAACAAACAGGACGACACATTAGAAAACAATAAAATTGACGGACGTCATTCAAACTTTGTGAAAGCTCATCAAACTGTTCCGATTAGCCAAATGGAACGTGCGCGGTTCAAATTGAAAAATCAATAATCGAGTAGTGACGAAAAAATAGAATAACGAATAAAATAGGACGAGAAGAAAAACAATTGATTCATGAAGTGCCATAGAAACGTTGGATCAAATCACAAGTCGACAGTCAAATGCCTTTCTATTGATATAATCAAAGATTCATAAAAAAAGCAAAAAAATCCAAAAAAATCAAATTTCTCATCGAATCATGAGAAGAAAAAAACAATTGACAACTTGGTAAAGACAATCGATTCATGAAGTGACAAACAAATTTCGCAAAACAGGATTCGATTGGCCATTGTCTTTCTCCATTTAAATATTTTAAACGAATCATTGCTCAACCGACTTTCGGCTCGTGAGAAGTTAAAAAAACAGTTGAAGACTTTTGTAAAACAATTGATTTATGAAGTGACGTGCTTAAATCAAAAGTCGGTAGTCAATTGTCTTTTTACTGATTCAATCAAAAGTCGAAGCAGATGAATAGAAAAGACTGAAAAGTGCGGTTTTTTTTTTCAATAAAGAAATCAAGATTCTAATCGAGTCTTCAAAAGAAAAGACAATTTCAATTGACAAACAAATCTAGAAACACGAGACTCGATTGACAATTGTTTCTATTGATTTCAATATTTTTAAACAAATCATTGATAAACCGACTTTCGACTCATGAGAATTAAAAAAAAAACAATTGAAGACTTTTGAAAAACAATTGATCCATGAAGTGACCTAGGACTCTTGTGCTTAAATCAAAAGTCGGTAGTCAATTGTCTTTTTACTGATTCAATCAAAAGTCGAAACAGATGAATGGAAAAGACTGAAAAGTGTTTTTCCTTTAATAAAGAAATCAAGGTTCTCATCGAGTTTTGAGAAGAAAAGAACAATTGACAACAAAGACAATCGATTAATGAAGTGACAAACAAATTTCGCAAAACAAGATTCGATTGGCCATTGTCTTTCTCGATTTAAATATTTTAAATGAATCATTGCTAAATCAACTTTCGGCTCATGAGAAGCTAAAAAAACAATTGAAGACTTTTGAAAAACAATTGATTCATGAAGTGACGTAGGAACCTTGTGCTTAAATCAAAAGTCGGTAGTCAATTGTCTCTTTACTGATTTAATCAAAAGACGAAACAGATAAATAGAAAAGACTGAAAAGTGTGCGTCTTCTTTAATAAAGAAATCAAGATTCTCATCGAGTCTTCAAAAGAAAAGACAATTGACAACGTGACAAAGACAATCGATTTATGAAGTGACAAACAAATCTAGAAAAACAATTGTTTTAATCGATTCAAATATTTTAAACAAATCATTGCTAAACCGACTTTCGGCCCATGAGAAGCTAAAAAACAATTGAATACTATTGAAAAACAATTGATTCACGTAGTGACGTAGGATCGTAGGAAAGTCGGTAGTCAATTGTCTCTTTACTGATTTAATCAAAAGACGAAACAGATAAATAGAAAACACTGAAAATTGTGTTTTTTCTTTAATAAAGAAATCAAGTTTCTCGTAGAATCTTGAAAAAAAAAGAACAATTGACAATTTGGCAAAGACAATCGACAAACAAATCTCGCAAAACAAGATTCGATTGGCTATTGTCTTCATCGATTTCAATATTTTAAACGAATCATTGCTAAACCGACTTTCGGCTCAGGAGTAGCTAAAAAACAATTGAAGACTTTTGAAAAACAATTGATACATGACGATAGAAACCTTGGATCAAATCAACAAGTTGGTAGTCAAACGCCTTTTTATTTACATAATCAAAGATAATAAGAAAAACAATTTTTTTTCCAAAAAAATTCAAGTTCCTCACCGAATCTTGAGAAGAAAAGAACAACTGACAACTTGGCAAAGACAATTGATTCACGAAGTGACAAACAAATCTTGCGAAACAAGATTCGATCGGCTATTGTCTTTATCGATTTCAATATTTTAAACCAATCATTGCTAAACCGACTTTCGGCTCATGAGAAGCTAAAAAAACAATTGAAGACTATTGAAAAACAATTGATTCGCGTAGTGACGTAGGATCGTAGAAAAGTCGGTAGTCAATTGTCTCTTTACTGATTTAATCAAAAGACTGAAAATTGTGGTTTTTCTTTAATAAAGAAATCAAGTTTCTCATAGAATCTTGGAAAAAAAAGAACAATTGACAACTAGGCAAAGACAGTCGATTCATGAATTGACAAACAAATCTAGAAACACAAGACTCGATTGACAATTGTTTTTATTGATTTCAATATTTTAAACGAATCATTGCTAAACCGACTTTCGACTCACGAGAATTTAAAAAAAACAATTGAAGACTTTTGTAAAACAATTGAATCATGAAGTGACGTAGGAACCTTGTGCTTAAATCAAAAGTCGGTAGTCAATTGTCTCTTTACTGATTCAATCATAAGACGAAACAAATGAATAGAACAGATTGAAAATTGTTTTTTTTTTTCAATAAAGAAATCAAGATTCTAATCAAGTCTTGAGAAGAGAAGAACAATTGACAACTTGGCAAAGACAATTGATTAATGAAGTGACAAACAAATCTTCAAAAATAAGACTCAATTGACAATTGTTTTTATCGATTTCAATATTTTAAACGACTTTCGGCTCATGAGAATTTATGAAACAATTGAAACAATTGATTCATGAAGTGACATAGAAGCCTTGGATCAAATCACAAGTTGGTAATCAAATGCTTTTTTATTGATATAATCAAAGGCAAAACAGATTCAAAGAAAAGCAGTTTTTTTCCAAAAAAATCAAGTTTCTCGTCGAATCTTGAGAACAGAAGAACAATTGACAACTTGCCAATTTTAACAAAGAAATGGCATAATAATAAATTTCGATGTTCATTTGTTTTTTCATAATTCTGGTCTTCAATTGAAAAAAAAAGAGTAAATTTCAATAAAAAAAATTGGTATAATAAATTTCTAAAATTCGTGGTTCATTTGTTTTTTTTTTTATATATATAATTCTGGCATTCATACATTTTCCCAAAAAAATGGCACAATACCTTTCTAAAATTCGTCATTCGTTTGTTTTTTTTTTTACAATTGTGGTCTTCAATTGAAAAATCAAAAAATGGTATATTAATAAATTTCTAAAATTCGTCGTTCATTTGTTTTTGTTTTAAAAATTCTCGCGTCCACAATTAGAAAAAAATTAATTTAAGCAAAAAATGGTATAATAATAATTTTCTAAAATTCGTTGTTCATTTGTCTTTTTATTTTTCATAATTCTCGCGTTCAATTGAAAAAATAAATTTTAACAAATATTCGAATCAACAAATTTCTAAAATTCGTGATTCATTTGTCTTTTTTTTATATATAATTCTGCCATTCAATTGAAAAAATACATTTTCACAAAAATTCGAATCAACAAATTTCTAAAATTCGTGGTTCATTTGTCTTTTTTTTTATATATAATTCTGCCATTCAATTGAAAAAATACATTTTCGCAAGAAATGGTACAATACCTTTCTAAAATTCGTCATTCGTTTGTTTTTTTTTACAATTGTGGTCTTCAGTTGAAAAAAATCAAAAAAAATTCGTCGTTCACTTGTTTTTATTTTCATAATTCTCACGTTCACAATTGGAAAAAAATTAATTTAGGCAAAAAATGGTATAATAATAAATTTCTAAAATTCGTCCATAGTGTTCGCAACATTATACAGGGTCAAGCAGGTCAAACGAAAACGTAGGTGGCATTCCTTGGCCCCCTTGGCTCTCAACGCTCTTGGAATCGAATCTTCCATTTTTTCTATTTCTCGTGAGCTTTTCTTTTCTTATATGTTCGATCTAAAAAAGTCTCAACTACATCTGGTCCTCAAATGAATGCACGGAGAGCTTTAAGTTGAGAACCCTCGTTGCCTTTATTTCTTGTGGGTTTTTCTTTCCTTGTGTTCTTGATCTCTGTTTGGTCCTCACTTAAAAAATTGCCTGGAAAGCTTCTATCTCTCCTGAGGTTTCCTTTTCTTGTAGGTATTCGATCCATCAACATCTCAATCTCCATACGCCTGGAAGACTTCAAGTTGGAGGATCCACGGTCTAATCAATTCTAATTCAATTCAAATAAAGAGCCAGCAGCGACTTCCTGCGTTAAAGAAGACTCTACGTACACGTAATGATGATTATGACTTCGTGTGTCCCCGAAAAGTTTTAATGATGGATCCCTCTGAATTAACAGTCGCTAACCGTTATCAATTTCTAACTCGCAAGCTTGCACTTAAACGTAGCCGTCGCAGTGCCCCGTAATAAATTAAATCTATCCATCCCGAAACTTTTAAACGTCCCCCGTTACATTAGAGGTCGTTTGTTGCAGTGTTCGCCCCGGCGGTGCAGCCAGTATCTAACTCGGCCGTTATTTATCAATAAAAGCGATTTCTCTTCCTTGCTCGCGGCAACTTCGAACTATCGTAATCATTCACGGCCGTCCCACTTACGGCATGCGAGAGAGTGAGTATTCATCGGGGCGCCGCGGCGCCGGGGGGTAATTATTTCGTCGGGGCGAGCAGCTGGCGCGTTCTTTCGCGCCGGCCGCGAATTTATGAAAAACATTAAGAATATCCTCGTTAATCACGAAGACGTTTTTTGGGGGAGGTGGAGGAGGAGGGGGGAGGTCCTTTATTGTTATTTATGTGGAAGGACTCGGACAACTTAATAAGGTCTGCTTGCCTTAATCTTTATGAAATGTCTGTTCGTATTAAAAACATTTTTTTTTCGCTCGCTTGGTTTCTTTAAAACGAAAAATTGAAGACGAATTTTTCTGTACGATGTCTTTTTCGAGTGATTCGAAATGTTTTACTTAAAATTCTCTGGTTTTGTGCACAAGAGAAAAAAGCTTGTCGTAGTTAATTTTGTTTTTCGATGCAGCAGCCTTAGGAAGGGTTTCCTTCATGAGGGTGTGGGCCCCAATTATGCGAAGTGGTTGCGTAGGTGGCAGCATCGTACCTCTGAGTTTACGTTGTGCCTGGATATCGTACCAGCTTCTTATTACAATAACTAAAATCGTGAGTTACTCGATAACTTAAAACAATATAAGACCCCAACCTTTTATATTACGTAATGAACTACGATTATGTGTAACTCTATGTACCGATATCCAAATGTAGTAACGAAGCCATCCATTTTGAGGACCAAGGCAGAAATAAATTACTATTATTTAGCCTGTAGATAGAGTCAACTCTAGTTTCTGCACAGCACCAGCTCGAACTTCCTAATTCTTTCTCATCAAGGCCAGAAAGTACCCGAGTTTTGGCAATGTTGTCGTTGCATCTGCAATTAATGTATATCGATTGTGGAATGTTCAAAATTAGCTATAGCAGCAATTAATTAATCATTTTTCACAAAAACCTACCGCAGAAAGCAAATCAAACCCTACGCACCTACCCTGGTAAAATTTGAAAAAAAAAAAATTTGAGGTTATGTTGCACAACCTCCGGCGGAAAAACCGACCCATACACGCATTTGCCTTACCGTTCGGCCTTCCACGCTCGTTATTATCCATTTTTTATCGATTTTTCAATAAAATAAATCGATTAGCTTCGCACGATAACCTCCAAACGTCAAAAGTTGGTGACGCAGTGTCCCCAACTGCTTAACCTGAAACTTCCGAAAACGAAAAACGTAATTTTGCCCAAAATACAACTCCCACGATTATTTAAACTGTCGAATTCGAATTAAAACGACGTTATTTAAGTTCACGTCGCGTTTGCTGCTTCCTTTAAGCGATTTTAAAGTCTCGAAATTTCCTCCGGAGGACCGAGCTGCTCTGCAAAAACAATCGAATGGCGGCCATTCATTAAACACCCAACGACCTTGCGATTCCCGGAAATATAGTAAATCGGCTCGTGACGTCAGCACGGAATCCCCTTTCGTAGTAAAATTTTCTGAGGGCGGTCTTGAGCGTTTCGCGACGAGTCTGGGCCTCGAAATTTCGCACGCGTTTTACGGGGGGCCGCGGAAATGCAGCGAAGGCAAAAGATCGCGTTTGGTTCGCTCGGGGGGGCGAGGGGGGTCCGAAAACTCGGTCATTTTTTAATTTTTCGAAAAATAATTCGCGGAATAATGTAGCGTAATTTTATTAGTTTGAATCCCGCCGATTTTCAGAAGTGAGAAATAATTTCTTTTATTAAATAAATCGCCCAAAAGTAATTTACCCGTGAGTTTGGGGGGTCCAAATTTTGTGTGCGCTTTTTTGCTGTTTTTCCTGGCAGGGGGGAGGTTGAGAAGGCCCTAAAAAACTCGATCACTTTTTAATTTTCGATGAAGTAACTTCTTTTTTCAACTTAAATTGGTTCTCAGATGTGAGAAATAATTTTTTTATCGAAAAAAAAAATCGTTAATTAGTAGTAGGAAGGTCAAAAATTGGACGTTACTTCTATAGACCTCAAATTGGACATTGAACTTCTATAGATCTCCGATTGGACAATGGACATTACTTTTACGGATCTCTGATTGGACGTTAACATTGTTTCTATAGATTTCTATTCTGTACTGCTGCATTCTTGGCCAAACACATGAATAATTGAGAAAATATTGAGTATTCGTGGACAAAATCATTTAAAACTCCAAGAAGCTGGATCAATAATAAAACTGTATTTCGAAACTATATATTATGAACTTATTAAGAAATTCGGTTGGAATTGAAATTGCAAGACTGCAATCGGGAATATTGTAATAGTGCTTCTTGCGCTCGCCAGGATTAAACTTTTGACAGTACGAGCTAACATCTGCAAAAATGTGGCGACACTTCCAGCTTTTAACTGTCGAAAGCGTTCATAATTTCGATATTTTAAATCAATGCCGTTTGCGCTTGCAGAAAAGGAAAAGAGACGGCGTATGACTTGAAACAATTTAATTTTAACGTACAACTCGGTAGATGTTAATTGGGAAATCACTTCCTGTTGTTTCGCGTTTATGTTTTTTCTATTTAAACACTAATTTCTAATTCTTTTTAATATTTGTAAAAATTTGTTTAGACAATAAACAAACCAGAATTATTTTTCATAATTTGTTTGTCACTTCATAAACACCTATTGTCTTTGATTTCTTAAAAAGAAAAACGAGTTTTCTCATCATTTCTATTCATATATTTTATTTATGATTAGGTCAACAAAAAGACAACAGACAATCGACTTTTTGATACACGTGGGTGCCAGTTTTCGTTTGTCACCTCACGAACCAATTGTTTTTCAAAAGTCTTTTGGTTCTCGAGAGTGGAAAACCTTTAGATTCAATTTTTCTTTTATTTTAAACAATAAAAACAATAGGCAATTGTTTTTCAAGATTTGTTTGTCACTTCATGAATCGATTGTCTTTGCAAAGTTGTCTTTGCGAGAATTATATTAAAAAAAAAAAAAAACAAATGAACATCGAATATTAGAAATTTATTATTATGCCATTTTTTGATTTTTTTCAATTGAAGACCATAATCATAAAAAAAAACAAACGAATGACGAATTTTGGAAAGGTATTAATACCATTTCTTGTAAAAAACATATTTTTTTTAATTGAATGCCAGAGTTATGAAAGAAAAAAAAAACAAATCAACAATGAATTTTAGAAATTTATCGATATTCCGTTTTTCGATTTTTTCAATTGAAGACCACGATTATAAAAAAAAAACAAATGAATGACGAACTTTGGAAATGTATTACACTATTTTTTTTATGAAAATGTATCTTTTTTCTCAATTAAATGCCAGAATTGTGAAAGAAAAAAGAAAACAAATGAACAACGAATTTTAGAAATTTATTATTATTATGCCGTTTTTTGTTAAAATTGATTTTTTCATTTGAGCGCGAGAATTATGAAAAAAAAAAACAAATGAACAACGAATTCTAGAAACTTATTATGTGAATTTCTGTTAAAATTTATTTTTCAATTGAACGCGATTTTATGACCAAAAAAAAAACAAATGAACATCGAATATTAGAAATTTATTATTATACCATTTTTTTTGTTAAAATATATTTTTTATTTATTTTATTTTAGAACGCGAAAATTTTGAAAAAAAAAAACAAATGAACAACGAATTTTAGAAATTCATTATGCGAATTTTTGTTAAAATTTATTTTTTCAATAGAACGCGATAATTATGAAAAAACAAAACAAATGAACGACGAATTTTACAAATTTATTTTGTTAGAATTTACTTTTTTAATTGAACGCGAGAATTATGAAAAAAAAAAAACAAATAAATGACGAATTTTGGAAAGGTATTTTGTGAATTTTTATTAAAATTTATTAAAAACAAAAAAACAAATGAACGACGAATTTTAGAAATTTATTAATAAACTATTTTTTGATTTTTTTCAATTGAAGACCACAATTGTAAAAAAAACAAATGAATGACGAATTTCAGAAACGTATTATGCCATTTCTTGTAAAAAGTATTTTTTTAATTGAATGCCAGAATTATAAAAAAAAAAACTAATGAACAACGAATTTTAGAAATTTTTGTACTATACCATTTTTGACCTTAAATTTATTTATTTTTGCAATTGAAGGCTAGAATTATGAAAAAAAAAAACAAATGAACTTCGAAAATTAGAAATTTATTATTATGCCATTTTTTTGATAGAATTTATTTTTTCAATTAAAAGCGAGAATTATGAAAAGAAAAAACAAATGAATGACGAATTTTGGAAACGTATTGATTTCATTTTTCGATTTTTGCGAATTGAAGACCACAATTGTAAAAAAAAAAAAAACAAAGGAATGACGAATTTTGGAAAGGTATTTTGTGAATTTTTGTTAAAATTTATTTTTTCAATTGAACGCGAGAATTATGAAAAAAAAAACAAATGAACATCGAAAATTAGAAATTTATTATTATGCCACTTTTTGTTAAGATTTATTTTTTCAATTGAAAGCGAGAATTACGAAAAAAAAAAAACAAATGAACAACGAATTTTAGAAATTTATTAATTTTTTGATTATTTCCAATTGAAGACCGCAATCGTAAAAAAAAAAACAAATGAACGACGAATTTTGGAAAGGCATTATACCAATGTTTTTGCGAAAATCTATTTTTTTCGATTGAACGTCAGAACTATGAAAGAAAAAAACAAATGAACGACGAACTTTAGAAATTTATTGCCACACCACCACTTTTCGATTTTTTTCAATTGAAGACCGCAATCGCAAAAAAAAACAAATGAACAACGAATTTCGGAAATGCATTACACCATTTTCAGTGAAAATGTATTTTTTTTTTTCACTTGAAGGCCACAATTATAAAAATAACAATTGAACGACGAATTTTAGAAACTTATTGTGCCACTTACTGTTAAAAATTATTTTTTAATTAATAAAAAGAATTTTTTTTCAATTGAAGGTTAGAATTACAGAACAAAAAACAAACGAACGAAGACAGAAATTTATTATTAAGCCATTTTTTTTTAATTAAAGGCCAGAACTATTAAAAAAAAAGACAAATGAACGACGAATTTTAGAAATTTATTACCACTCCATTTTTTTATTAATTTTTTTTTAACTGAAGCCTAGAATTAAAAAAAAGAAAAACAACAGCCATAGTGTTCGTAACATTATGCAGTGGGTGGGCCACAAATACATTGTCGGTAGCTTAAACCTGGACGTAAAGAGGGCGCCACCTAGCCTGAAATGAGTAGGCAAGTAAAACGCGTGTGATAGGTCACACAGAGGGATAGAGAGAGGATATCATCAATAGGAGATACGAAGAAAAGAAGAAACAAGAAAGACCAAGATGCTATAAGGTTGAAGCTAAGGCACAGACTAGAGAAGAATGGCGAAAAGTACTTACAGAAGCCAGCGACCTACAAGGTCTTTAGTGCTAACGAATAGATATATAGATCATGTAGTTTCTAGTCCAGAGTGCCGCTCTATACTACAACGAATCTAACTAAATGGGGAGGTGGAAGATGCTCGCGTCTTTCCATACCTTACCATGATACACATTTCACTGAGTGGACTAAAAATTACCCGGCCTGTATATATCTGTATCTTCTACGCCTGACTTGCTTCTTCTTTATTGTTGTGGAATTTTTGGAAACAACAAAAGGAAATCGCTCGGGCAATAAATTAAATCGACTTTTAAGGGTGCCGTTAGCCCCAGCAAGCAGCTCGGAGTAACTCGAAATAACGTTGCGGTAGCACACAAGCGCGGGGGATGGAAAATATATTACGGCGTGTATTAAACCCTGGCAGGGAAATCCTTTTAATTTTGTGTTGGTTAACTAAGCAGAACTGTAAGTTCATAGATAATCTTCAATTCAGCTGAATAGGGTGGATTAGGAGCGCGGCAATTTTCCGCCGCTACAATAACGATTATAGCGCAACGCCGGTCTCGTAGTAATTAGCGATCGTTACGTTTAGGTGGCAGGATGTTTAACTTATGTAGCGCCGCTCCGAGCGGCACAAAGACAAAATGTATCAATCTTTAGATACTGCGAGCGCAAATTTACATTTCGGCCAGGCTATAAAAGCACTGCCGGGGATAGATACCTGTGCGGGGGAATTACCGACCGGCGCAAATGGCTTCGGAACTAAGCTCAGCCGGGGAAGGTAATTTAAAAGATATTGCTTATCTTTTTCGCTCGTTTTCTTGCGCGCCAAATAATTAATATTATAATTCATGAAAATTAGTTTCGGCACGTTATTAAAAACTTTATATTCCGAGAGCGCTTTGTTTGCGTGCCCCAACTTTATTAAACACTTTATCAACAACACGCCCTAAACTTTCACGTGAGTTGTTTGACTGTTTCATCTTAGATTATTAGTAAATGATTTGGACGAAATCGTCTGGAAATTTATTCAAAGGGAGTAGTGCAATTCCCCGGCCATCTAGAGCGCGCGTCGACACTTCTAGAATCAACGGGAAAAGTTAGATGGCGCGATAATTTCGCGCGTCGGAGTGGCCCAGGATGTAACAACGTGCAAAACTAATAACCAGAACATTATTTCGATTTTGAAACCCGCCGAACGACATGCTGAAAGTTGACAGGCGAGGAAATGAAACGAAGTCGAGCACGAAGCAAAGTGACGTTTAAATATTCCGTAGGTATTTGTGTAACATCGCGAAGTTTAACACGGAGAGGATTTAATTCGCGACGATGTTGACGCAGAATCTGTTGTGTGCAGATAAGGGCGGGCGGGCGGGTGGGTGGGCGGAGGGGGCATGCGGAAGAAAGGCACTCGCGCTTAACGACGAGGACGATTTTCTAAAGATAACCGAGCGATGTGTGTTTGATAACTCGAGTGTACGCTAATGGCAGGAATGGTGCTGCAGATCTGTCAATGTAAATTTAACCCGCCACCCCCCAGACAGGGTGTACACGTTAATTTGCCTCCAAACACGGAAGTTTGAAGTCGAAAGCGATATATCATATTTGATTCGATTCGTCGCACGTGTTACGTAAAAATAGAGTTTCAAGTATGAAAGTATGCAGCACAAAGACTAACTAGTATTTCGAGGAGCATTTCAATAGGGTGGAGGACCGCCACTAAAGTGCCCTCCGAGCTCGTCTCCGGACTCTTCCTCGCTTACCTCGTCCTTGCCTTTCATCACGCACATCTTCACATCCGGGTCATTGGAATACCACTGCAGCCTTTGCTGCTCCGACAGATCCGAAAGACTCAAATTGTACACCAGGTTCCTGCAACAAAAAAAGACAATTTAACCCCCGGATTCTTCTCTTTAGAAAACACCACCCCCGACTAAATTAAATTTACATTCGCTTCGGTGATCCTTCAGTGTTTTCTTTTTTTTTTTTCTTTTTTAATCCCAGACAATAGAAAGCTGAAGAGAAAGAAAAGCGTTTGGTAATTAATTTGTTGCCGTCCCTCTTTAACATTTTCGAATCAAACAACGCAGGCTCTCGCGATTACGTTCGCGGCGGTGTATCAAAACGAGATCAGAAAACAGAAATGGAAGTGCCCCCGCACCCTCCTCCCCAAAACAAAAAACCGCGAATGATAACAAGAGCGAATTTTCTTAATCCGTTGCAGTCGGATGAAAAATTTTCTCGGGGCGAATAATATACATGCATGGGAGGCGGAGGGGGAGGGACACACACACACAGAGAATCAAGAGGAAAAACTGTGGAGGGTAGAACGCATGCGCCGCCCCGAGGATGCGACACGTACTGCAGACAATGTAATTTGCTCCGGGTGCATTCAATTGACATGTTTTATACTGATTATTGGAAGACAGTATCAATCACAGGTTTATAAAATAACACAATAACAGCGCTTTGAATTCAACTGTTTCAAAGCTTTTGCATTGCTACACGCCCAGTTTTTATGAGCGATGGAAGAATATAAAAAAGAAATCCACTTTTAAAGCGAGTACCAATAACAAAATGGATAATAAAAGGCCCTTTGAAATGATTCGTTATTAAATGTATAAAACGAATAGAAAAACAAATCATTGTAATGCGTTTCAATAAAAGCATAAATAAAAATCGTCAGTTTTAAATAAAAATAATATTTAATAACGAGTTAAGAACTATTAAACGTCGTTCGAGATAGTTCGTCACTCTCCTTCCATCCAATGCGACGCGACGCGACGGGGCGAGCCTTTATATTTTGCTCAGTCCTTCTAGAACGTATTTGTTTTCGAACATTTGTTTTCGAAGATGCCCAAGACGTAGACCAGCGCTGTCTAAGCGATGACGTCACTTCCCTCGCTAGTCCTTCACAATATATTTCATTTTGAATTGAAAACGTATTTACTAACGAGTCAAGAACTCTTAAACGCCCTTCGAGATAATACGTCACTCTCCTTCCGTCCAACGCGACGCGACGCGACGGGGCGAGCCTTTACATTTTGTTCAGTCCTTCTGGAACGCATTTGGAAAGTGCCCGTTTGTTTTCGTAAATGCCCAAGACGTGGACCAGCGTCGCCTAGGTGATGACGTCCCTTCGCCTCACTAGTTCTTCAGAGTATGTTTAATTTTGAATTAAAAATGTATTTACTGACGAATTAAGAACTATTAAACATCGTTCAAGATAATTCGTCACTGTCCTTCCATCCGACGCGCCGCGACGCGACGGCGCGAGCCTTTATATTTTGTATTCAGTTCTTCTGTAACGCATATGGAAAGTGCCCGTTTGTTTTCGACGTGGACCAGCGTCGTCTAGGCGATGACGTCACTTTGCCCCGCTAGTCCTTCACAGTATGTTTCATTTTTTGAATTGAAAACGTATTTATTAACGAGTTAAGAACTATTAAACGTCGTTCGGGATAATTCGTTATTGTCCTTCTGTCCGACGCGACGCAACGGGGCGGGTCTTTATATTTTATTCAGTTCTGGAACGCATCTGAAAAGTGTCCGTTTGTTTTCGAAGATGCCTAAGACGTGGACCGGCGTCGTCTAGGCTATGACGTCACTTCGCCTCGCTAATCCTTCAGAGTATGTTTCATTTTGAATTGAAAATGTATTTACTGACGAATTAAGAACTATTAAACGTCGTTCGAGATAATTCGTCACTCTCCTTCCGTCCAATGTGACGCGTCGGGCCTTAATATTTTGTTCAATCCTTCTGGAACGCATTTGGAAAGTGCCCGTTTGTTTTCGAAGATGCCTAAGACGTGGACCGGCGTCGTCTAGGCGATGACGTCACTTCGCCTCGCTAATCCGTCAGAGTATGTTTCATTTTGAATTGAAAACGTATTTACTGACGAATTAAGAATATTAAACGTCGTTCGAGATAATTCGTCACTGTCCTTCCGTCCAACGCGACGTGACGCGACGGAGCGAGCCTTTATATTTTGTGTTCGATCCTTCTGGAACGCATCTGGAAAGTGCCCAAGACGTGGACAAGCGTCGTCTAGGCGATGACGTCACTTCGCCTCGCTAATCCTTCGCGGTACGTTTCATTTTTGATTTATTAACAAGTTAAGAACTATTAAACGTCGTTCGAGATAATTCGTCACTCTCCTTCCGTCCAACGCGACGCGTCGAACCTTAATATTTTGTTCAATCCTTCTGGAACGCCCGTGCCCGTTTGTTTTCGAAGATGCCTAAGACGTGGACCGTCATTGTCTAGGCGATGACGTCACTTGCTAGTCCTTCACAATATGTTGCCTTGCTAGTCCTTCACAATATGTTTCATTTTGAATTGAAAACGTACTTACTAACGAGTTAAGTACTATTAAAAGTCGTTCGAGATAATTCGTCACTCTCCTTCCGACCAACGCAACGGGGCGAGCCTTTATATTTTGTGTTCAATCCTTCTGGAACGTATCTGGAAAATGCTCATTTGTTTTCGACGTGGACCAGCGTCTTCTAGGCGATGACGTCACTTTGCCTCGCTAGTCCTCCACAGTATGTTTCATTTTGTATTGAAACCACATTTACTAACGAGTTAAGAACGTCGTTCGAGATAATTCGTCACTCTCCTTCCGTCCAACGCGACGCGACGCGATGGGTCGAGCCTTTATATTTTGTGTTCAGTTCTTTTGGAACGCATATGGAAAGTGCCCGTTTGTTTTCGACGTGGACAAGCGTCGTCTAGGCGATGACGTCACTTCGACTCGCTAGTCTATTTTATTTTGAATTGAAAACGTATTTATTAACGAGTTAAGAACTGTTAAACGTCATTTGAGATAATTTGTCACTCTCCTTCCGTCCAACGCGACGGGGCGAGCCTTTATATTTTGTGTTCAGTTCTTTTGGAACGCATCTGGAAAGTGCCAGTTTGTTTTCGATGTGGACCAGCGTTGTCTAGGCGATGACGTCACTTTGCCTCGCTAGACCTTGACAGTATATTTCATTTTGAATTGAAAACGTATTTACTAACGAGTTAAGAATTCTTAAACGTCGTTGGAGATAACTTGTCACTGTCCTTCCGTCCAACGCGACGCAACGCGACGGGGCGAACCTTTATATTGTGTTCAGTTCTTCTGGAACGTATCTGGAAAGTGTCCGTTTGTTTTCGAAGATGCCCAAGACGTGGACCAGCGTCGTCTAGGCGGTGACGTCACTATGTCTCGCTAGTCCTTCGCAGTATGTTTCATTTTGAATTGAAAACGTATTGACTAATGAGTTAAGAACTATTAATAAACGTCGTTCGAGATAATTCGTCACTGTTCGTCCGCCCGACGCGACGTGACGGGGCGCGCCTCTATATTTTGTGTTCAGTTTCTCTGGAACGCATCTGGAAAGTGCCCGTTTGTTTTCGACGTGGGCCAGCGTTGTCTAGGCGATGACGTCACTTCGACTCGCTAGTCTTTCACAGTATATTTTATTTTGAATTGAAAACGTATTTATTAACGATTTAAGAAGTATTAAACGTCGTACGAGATAATTCGTCATCGTCCTTTCGTCCAACGCGATGCGGCGAGCCTTTATATTTTGTGTTCAGTTCTTCTGGAACCCATCTGCAAAGTGCCCGCTTGTTTTCGACGTGAACCAGCGTCGTCTAGGCGGTGACGTCATTTCGCCTGGTCCTTTACAGTATGTTGCATTTTGAATTGAAAACACGTATTTATTAACGAGTTAAGAACTATTAAAGGTCATTCGAGATAATTCGTCACTCTCCTTCCGTCCAACGCGACGCGACGGGGCGAGCCGTGTTCAGTTCTTCTGGGGACGCATCTGGAAGTGCCCGTTTGTTTTCGAAGATGTCTAAGACGTGGACCAGCGTCGTCTAAGCGGTGACTTTGCCTCGCTGGTCCTTCATAGTTTGTTTTGTTTTGAATCGAAAACATGTATTTATTAACGAGTTAAGAACTATTAATAAACGTCGTTCGAGATAATTCGTCACTGTCCTTCCGCCCGACGCGACGAGACGCAACGGGGCGAGCCTTTATATTATGCTCAGTTCTTCTGGAACGCATTTGGAAAGTGTCCGTTTGTTTTCGAAGATGCCCAAGACGTGGACCAGCGCTGTCTAGGCGATGACGTCACTTCGCCTAGCTAGTTCTTCACAGAATGTTTCATTTTGAATTGAAAACACGTATTTATTAACGAATTAAGAACTATTAAACGTCGTACGAGATAATTCATCACCGTCCTTTCGTCCAACGTGACGCGACGCGGCGGGGCAGGCCTCTACATTTTGTGTTCAGTTCTTCTGGAACGCATCTGGAAAGTGCCCTTTGTTTTCGACGTGGACCAGCGTCGTCTAGGCGATGACGTCACTTCGCCTCGCTAGCCCTCCGCAGTATGTTTCATTCTGAATTGAAAACAGTATTCATTCATTCGTTTATTTCTTTAATATGGAGTTGCCTTCGGCGTTTTTCCACGAAACAATCGCTATAACTTCCCCCTGTTGTGAAAAGCTCGGAAGATCATAAATACAACTTCGGCGCCACATTAAATTTGAACTTTACAGAAGCTCTAATTGGCAATCAGACGTCGGAATCCTGGGCAATCGGTGAAAAGTATCCGCAACGGATTTATCTATTGATTACAGGAGCCGTCGTATTTCATGTTTGATGTGCGGAGGAGCGCCCCCTCGTTCCGAGCGCGTTATTACCAATATTTCCGGTCAATTCCGGGGCCTTAATAATTCAGTTGCGTTGTCCTTTGTCGCGCCGTCCTCCGGATGGTTTATGTATCGTAGGTGCAACCGGTAAAGCTGCAACGACAGTATAACAAATTGAAGCGCTCGCCCGAGTTCAGCACTAACTATAAACGCTGGATACATGATGATTATTTGTACTCTACTAAATCTTGACATATTACAGACAGGTCTTACTGCCGTGAGCTTGTGCAATATAAATAGATTGCCCTGGCGCAGCTTCCGGAATTATTTTTCGCCGTGCTTAACTAACGACAAGATGGATGCACTGTTTCTTCTTCTTCTCCTGCCACCTCCGCCTCGCTCGTCATCAGCAATCGTATGTGTTTAACTACACCGAACCGTTCCGGAGCTTTGCGCCGAATACTTTTTGAGTTGGTCGCATAAAACCGAACGAACTAATCGAGTTAATTAAAAGTTTAATTGGCCAATTTATAAAATCGCGTATGTTTATTATTGCTCGGGGAATTAACGCCGTCGGCGCGGCGGTTCGCTACGAATGGCTTTCGCTGCTTTTAGTAAAATGAACCGATCAGTAAAAGCTTGGCGCCAAAAAAGTTGGGGGTTTGAAAGTCTTTCAAAACAAAGCTCGGAGGCACTGAGTTATCCTTCGGCGTCATCCAGGACACGTCTCACAACTTTACATCTTGATGAACGTAGAACTTCTAAGAAAAATGTAAACGAAATAGCCCCCCCCCCCATCCGAACATAACGTTCTGAGTTCAAACGAGCAAAAGCAAAACAAAGAGGATCGCCAGCTGAAGCCGAAGGAGCAGATCCACCACCACAAGAGTAGATACATCAAGGGCTCACTTTCTTATGGAGGATTAAAATTATTTACCAAATGTGTATGTATGGTTGCCTATCGTCACCACAACAGGCGCTCGGTACGGGAGTCGCGTTGACTCAGAGGAGTGCCCCCTTGTCGCCACCGCCTCCCTCGCGATGCTTTCCTAACGCCCCCAAATCAGCGCGCCCCCGGCGTCTAGCGACGATAGGCAACCATATACACACATTTGGTATATAACGTTAAGTAAGCCTGAACGTCCTTGGTGTATCTACTTGCAACCTTCATCTAAAGGTGCAGCCACACGACTTGACCCCCTCCCAGGATCACGTCGAGCATCCTCAAAGTCTGCCAAGATACATTTCGAGTGAGAGGAAGGGAGGAAGAAAGGAGAAAACGTCGTGCATAAAGAATGTTTTCAGAAAAAAAATGTCCTCGAGGGTCGCCCATAAGAACTTAAATGAGAATGAGAGTCACCTCAAGGGTGAAAAGAAGTTTCTTCAGAAGATGTCTGCAGAAGCACGTTTGAATGAGTTAGACGCTGGAGAAGAAAAAAGTGTCAAGTACTTCAGGGGTCAATGAAAACATGCTTGAACAAGAGTGACCTTGAGTTAGGAAGGAAGTTTCTGCAGAAGAAAGACAAAAAAATGTGCGTAAAGAAATTTACCAGAAAAGAAATCGAGTATGTCATCAAGAGTTCGTGAAAGCACTTGAATAAGGGTGACCTTGAGGGAGGAAAGAAGTCCTAGTGTACAAGGAAGCTTCTCCAGAAGAAGAATAAAGGTCCAGCAACTCATCGATGCCTGCCTGCAGAAACACTTTTGAATGGTGAGGAAAAACAATTAAAAGCTCATGAAAGCTCACTGGCATAAGAGTGACCTTGAGGGAGGAAAGAAGTCCCGAGTTTTCCAAAAGAAGAAAATACGTCAAGCAACAATGTCTGTAGAAACGCATTTGAATGAGATGAACGCTGGGGTTGGAAAAAATGTAAAGGGTCCATGAAAATGCAATACAATGAGAGTGACCTTGACGAAAGAACGAAGTCTCTTCAGAAGAGGAAAAAATCGATGTCTGCAGAAGCACGTTCGAATGAGAAGAACAAAGTGTGTGTCCAGCACTTCAGAGGTCAATGAAAACATGCTAGAATAAGAGTGACCTTGAGTTAGGAAGTTTATGTAAGAAAAAACATTGTGCGTAAAGAAAAGCACTTGTATGAGGGTGACCTTGAGGGAGAAAAGAAGTCGCAATGTACAAGGAAGGTTCTCCAGAAGAAGAATAAAAGTCAAGCAACTCATCGATATCTGCAGAAACACGTTTGAATGGTGAAGAAAAACAATCAAGGGTCCATGAAAGCTCACTAGCATAAGAGTGACCTTGACGAAAGAACGAAGTCTCTTCAGAAGAGGAAAAAATCGATGTCTGCAGAAGCACGTTTGAATGAGTTAGACGCTGGAGAAGAGCAAAGTGTCAAGCACTGCAGTGGTCAATGAAAACATGCTAGAATAAGAGTGACCTTGAGTTAGGAAGTTTCTGTAAGAAAAAAAAATTGTGCGTAAAGAAAAGCACTTGAATGAGGGTGACCTTGAGGGAAGGGACAAGTCCCAGTGTACAATGAAGCTTCTCCAGAAGAGGAATACAAGCAACTCATCGATGCCTGCAGAAACACGTTTGAATGGTGAAGAAAAACAGTCAAGGATCCATGAAAGTTCACAAGCATAAGAGTGACCTTGAGGGAAGAAAGAAGTCCCGATATGTAAGGAAGTTTCTCCCGAAGGAGAAAATACGTCAAGCACGATATCTGCAGAAACACATTTGAATGAGATGAACGCGGGGAAAAACAAATGTAAAGCAACCTTTCCAAGGGTCCATCAAAACTAACTGACTTGAATCAGAGTGACCTTCACGGAGTAAATAAGTCTCAATGTGTAAGGAAGTTTCTACAGAAAAGGAAAAAAACTCATCGAAATGTGCAGGAACACATTTGAATGAGTTGGACGCTGAGGATGGGTAAAGGGTCCATGAAAATGCAATAGAATGAGAGTGACCTTGAGGGAGAAAATAAGTCTCCTCAAAAGCGGAAAAAATCGATGCCTGCAGAAGCACGTTTGAATGAGATAGACATTGGAAAAGAAGAAAGTGTCAAGTACTTCAGATTTATTTACAGAATTTATTAGAAAAGATATCGAGCATTTCAACAAGGGTCCGTGAAAGCACTTGAATGAGGGTGACCTTGAGGAAGGAAAGAAGTCCTAGTATATAATGAAGTTTTTACAGATTCTCCACAAGAAGAATAAAAGCCAAGAAACACGTTTGATTGATGAAGAAAAACAATCAAGGGTCCATGAAAGCTCACTAACCTAAGAGTGACCTTGAGGGAAGAAATGTCCTGATATATACGGAAGTTTCTCCAGAAGAAGAAGAGATAAATGTAAAGCACCTCCTTAGGGTTTCATGAAAACTAACTGACTTGAAGCAGAGTGGCCTTCAGGGAAGTCTCAGTGTGTAAGGAAGATTCTACGGGGAAGGAAAAAAACTCATCGAAACCTGCAGGAACACATTCAGGGAAGTCTCAGTGTGTAAGGAAGATTCTACAGGCAAGGAAAAAACTCATCGAAACCTGCAGGAACACATTCAAATGAGTTGAACGCAGGGGATGGAAAAAATATAAAGGGTCCCTGAAAATTCAATAGACTGAGAGTGACCTCGAGGGAAGGAAAAGAAGTCTTTGTCTGGAAGGAAGAGAAGCAAACGTCAAGCAACTCATCATTGTCTGCTACGATTGTAAAACTCATTGCATTTATTTCTAGTATTTCGGGTCAGCCTGTATTGTGTGGGAATCCAAAAAGCCGGTACTCGCATTTTGTCAAATTTCAAAATATTGCACAAGTAGCCTAAAGTAACCCACGCTTTACATTTCCTTGCGTATTTCGACCTGTCTTCTTTTAATAACCCCCCTTCTACTGTTCGTCCGTCAACCCCGAAGCGCGTTGGATTCTTCCAGCAACCCGCAAGTACGATTAATTTAACTTGAAGGCTTCCGTGGCCGTTGTCCATAATTGGCTTTTGGTTGGAACGAGACCGAGTCTCATCGACTAACGTGAAGTAGCAGCAACAGCAACACCGCTAGCAGCAACAGCAGCCTTGAGAGGAAGTTCTGCTGCAATGGAGAGCGAAACGTCGGCAGTAGAAGCAGTCGTGACACGGTTCCAACCACAAGCCTGATCTGTACAAATAAATCGGGTAATCATGGGCAAGTAATCGTTGAGTAATTCAGGATTTTCGGGGCCAATCCTCGTTGGTACATTGTGACGCCGCGATAGAAGGCAGGTGACGTATCACCTGTACTTTCGTCTTTGTAAACGAAAGGCGGATCTTTGCTTCGGGGTTAATCAACAGGTTTCATTTATTTAAATTTTAATCCTACGAGGATTCCTCCCCTGTACGTTCCAAATTGAACTCGTCCACCAGTAGTGTTGCTTTGAAAAGTGACCTGACATACCGACATCACACTTCTCCGCCCAACTTCGATATTTCGACACCTTCCTTGGTCTGACAGTTAATGTGTTTGGTTTATTTCTGTTTGCGTTAATTGAAGCCACCTTTTGTTGCGCCTACCTGGGGGGGAGGGGGAAGGATGGGGGGTTGTTAACTAGATTAATCTTTGAGATTCATTTTCGCCTTTGTAAACGAAAGCCGGATCTTTGCTTCGGGGTTAATCGACACGTTTCATTTATTTAAATTTTAATCCTACGAGAATTCCTCCCCTGTACGTTCCGAATTGAACTCGTCCACCAGTAGTGTCGCTTTGAAAAGTGACCTGACATACCGACATCACACTTCTCCGCCCAACTTTGATATTTCGACACCTTCCTTGGTCTGACAGTTAACGTGTTTGGTTTATTTCTGTTTGCGTTAATTGAAGCCACCTTTTGTTGCGCCTACTTGTGGGAGGGGGGAAGGGGGAAGGATGGGGGTTGTTAACTAGATTAATCTTTGAGATTCATTTTTGCCTTTGTAAACGAAAGCCGGTTCTTTGCTTCGGGGTTAATCGACACGTTTCATTTATTTAAATTTTAATCCTACGAGAATTCCTCCCCTGTACGTTCTGAATTGAACTCGTCCACTAGTAGTGTCGCTTTGAAAAGTGACCTGACATACCGACATCACACTTGTCCGCCCAACTTTGATATTTCGACACCTTCCTTGGTCTGACAGTTAACGTGTTTGGTTTATTTCTGTTTGCGTTAATTGAAGCCACCTTTTGTTGCACCTACTTGGAGGGGGGGGGGAAGGATGGAGGGGTTGTTAACTAGATTAATCTTTGAGATTCATTTTCGCCTTTGTAAACGAAAGACGGATCTTTGCTTCGGGGTTCATTGGCATGTAATTGTTGATACGTTTCATTTATTTAAATTTCAATCCTACGACGATTCTGAGCGTGTGTTGGTTTCTCTGTGGCACAAATAATGACAAATGTGCAGACTTTTATTTGATTTATTTTGGGGGTTACGTATGGCCCTACCCGTCTACGAGAGTCTAGTTGATGAGATGGTCATTGAGGGGGGTAAACAGCGCGCCGATAACGTTTGATGACCTGGCTGGCCTTCATAAACGTCTCCAAACTAAAGAATTTCCAAAAAACAATAGTGGTAACCCTTTAGTGTCTGTGACGTAGCCTCCAACTGCCCCTAAACCATTCAGACCCGATCGGACAATTGGTTGTAAATTTTTTTAAACAGTTGTTGGCGTAATCCAAACGTCGCGCGTCGGAGAAAAAAAATCGATTCGCATGATCGCCACTTCCGGTCGTTATAAACATAATGGGGTTCGCCTATTCTTATCTTAATTTCCGCGAGCACGCGAGGTCCTGCCCAAAAAAGCAATTTCGATAGGAAAAAAAAAAGGTTTTCTTTCACGTATCGAATTCGTAAGATGTGTCGTGTCATCAAGTTCCACTTGCACAATGTATCACGTCTTAGAATAAACTTCGCGCTCATTCTTGCTTTTATAACCTGATTCACATACCCGTGAAGTTTGCTCTAACAGGAGTTTGTTGACGTATCCATAGATGTCGTCGTCCGTTGCGATGGATACATACATTCAATTCCAGTTCTGAAACGAGTAACGAGCGCTCTTTTTTTATTGTTGTTAACGCACCTAACTGGAGCCGTCGTCTTCTATTAGGAAGGAAAATATTTTTTACAAGTGGAGATCGTTACGCACCCTCACGCCACGCCGTTCAGAAACAAGCTAATAAAAAAGCGCCGTAAACAAAGTCGCTCGGAGTTTCCCGTTTTCGGGGAGGCGGGGGGCGACTTCGCCTTGTTAGTTTAATTATTAACTTCGGCCGTCGATGCGAATTTTCCCTTTAACGAGGAGAAATCGTTAAGTGCTCCGCCACCATTAAGCAGGTAAGATTATCTCCGCCGCAGGGTGTCTGTCTGCCCATTAAGAAATGCCGGAGTGCACTCCAATAATTGCAACATCTTTCACCGGGACTTCCCACACCTCCCGCTATAACTGCAGCGGCGATATAGAGGAGGATCGATCGATGGGTTCCTCCTCGGCTCGGGGATGCCACTTGATCGTAAATAATGGAATTAAGGGTTTTATACAAACGAAGGCGAAGGGGGAGAACAAAGTTCCAAGGCGTCACGCCGAAGAACTTTGGGGGGTGCAGCTGGAGATCTAGAATAAAATTTAAATAAATCTTCAAATGACAGATTTTTTTTATGAAGGCGAATCTTTAATCTTCATTTGTAAGAGGGAGGAGAAAAAAGGATTGATGGTTTGAGCATGAATTTAATTTCTTTCCGTGTCCCCCCTTATTTAGATGATAAATAAATTCCGTTCGGGGTAATTTCTGTATTGGAGAGAGCGATATCTGTGGGTCGCAGGGGGGGTTGAAAAAGCGGTTTGATGGGGCGAGGAGTACCAGAAGTGGGCAGTTCGAGCCCGGATAAGCCGGATTTCAATTTGAAAGTATCGGATTTGAATATAGCTGACGGCGTCAGGCTTCAAGGTGGTCGTTTCTCATGCCAATAAAGTCCGTCTTGCCCTCGGAATCGATTTTGGCTGGCTTCATTTGCCAATCTGGCACCGAGTTTGCAAGTGATTTACGGCGGGGAACTTTTTGATAACGTCAATGAATAAAGTCCCGCCCGCGCATAATATTTGTCACGTTTTATATTCATCTATTCGCATAACTTGTTTACATCAAACTTAATTTTTCTCAGACATAAATCGAACTGATTTCAAAAAACGAAATTAATCGCAATACAAAGTTAAGGCCCCAGCCTATTAATTAACATTTACTGGGCAACCAAAGTCGTTGGCCTCATATTTTTGGACAGCAGTGTACATGCAAACTCCAAACATGAATTGAATTAAAATTAATCGAAAAGCTTTTAGATTTTCAATTTCCTCATTTAATTTGAAAGGTGAGATTCGACCGTAATCGATATTGAAATCAGTAAGGGCCCCGATCATACAATATTTAGTCGCCTTCTACGACTTTTAATAAAGACGGACGAGCGAGCGACGCCTTTATTATTTAGGAACCTGATATATTGGGAGCTTTATCGAATTAAGCGATTCGCAGAAAACTCTCTCTACAAGAGCATGATTAGAGCTAAGCAAAAAAAAAACTTTAATGAAAAGGCAGCGGGTGTAATTAAACGAGCGCCAATTTATCATCAAGCAATTTCAACGGACGCTAAACGGGATAATTATAGACCCGCCGAAGAGAATCTCTATTCAATTCGAAAACGTAACGTTTTGAAAGCGGATCGCAAAACAATCACCAGTGCTGCTAATAAAGAACGGGAACGGGAACGGCCGAGGAAGGGGGGGGCCATTAGCATATATATAAAAAGTGTCTGCGGTAAATTACCCAAATTTCGGGAGGACACGCGTCGTCTGCTGATGTTTAAAATCGGAACGCCAAAAAAAAAAGGAACATCAGTCTCCGCAATGAGCACTCGGGGACGCCCGCAAAAAAGCGCCTCGGAAGTGGATGGGCATGATTATTTGGGGAGGAGAGAGAGAGAGAGAAAAGGGTGAGCACCCTTGAAGTTTTCGGCTGTAAGTGATGGCGATGTGCCGGACAACGAGTTATTTGTCACGCACTTGACTCCGTCGGTTGTAATTGTATTGCTCGCTGCGACAAATGGAAACGAAAAGTCATCATCATCATCATCACCATCACCAATAAAAACTCAATCGCCATGCTCAAAATTAAACGAACAGAATTTTATTTTGGATTCAATTAATGCGAAAGTCTTTTTTTTGCAAAGCAAGTGGCGCAGTGGTTAGTACGAAGGGACTTTATTGAAGAGGGGGCTCCGTGTTTTCATAACGCTCTAATAGATGGCGTAAAGAGGTAGCGTGCACGTGCTGTTTGCCAAAATTTCGCTTAAAATCGTGTTCAAACGATAAGTTATTACTTATACTAGGTATTACTTGCCAAACCCCAATTCGCTTGATGGAAAAAATTATGGCCATCTATCCTAGATTCGCCTAAAATGTCTATGGGCTATCGTTCCCCATCCTGCTCAACATAATCCGTTGCCCTTCCGCCATTTTTGATCGACGTTACTTAAGCTGCGCCTTTTCGCCCGACTTATCTGATTGCCAAGAGCCGAACGTTCTTTTGACAATGAGTCATCGACTTCTCTTGATTGGTCAGAAACACCAACTCTCCGTCAAAAGTTCGTTGTAGGTCCTCGTCTGTGCTAGTTGGTCTTTTCTCTTTCCCTATTTTATCATTTTTCTCCCTAAATATATCACCGATCGTCTTTTGTTTTCTTTTTCTTAAATTTTTCTCCACTAGTATGATTTGTTCGCCCAATTTGACGAAGCATCGATTGTTTTCTTTCGTCTTCTCGCGGATTTCTTTGCATTGTTCTCTTCTTCTTCTTCTTCTTCTTCAAAAAACTTTCTTAAATAAATTTTTCATTTTTAATTTGTGTTTTGTTAAAATTTAATTCAAACGTCTCTGTTCTCTAACCGCCAACCAGATAAAGCTGCGATCGTCAACTGTTTTCATCGTTTTTCCGCGTGATAAACTCGATCGTCAATTGTTTATCTCTTTGTTGTGGTCGGTGCCATTGTGCTTTGGAGTCGATGTAAGGAATAAAATCACAAAGTTCTTTTTTTTTTTTTTTTAATAAAAAAGTTTTGATTTTGATGAAAGAGGAAAAAAAAAGAGGCGATCAACGAGGAAAAACGATCGTCAAGCGTTTACTTGATTTGCTCGTAGTAAACTCGATCGTCAATTGTTTTTTCTTTGTATTTTTGAGTCTAAGTAATTAATAAAATCACAGTTGTTTTTTTTTTTACAAAACAAAACTGTTTTGATTTGAATGAACAAAAAGAAAAGGTCAGTTTAAAACGAACGTCAACTGTTTTCTTGATTTTTGATAGTAAAATCGATTGTCAATTGTTTTTTTTTTGTTTGTTATCGTCTCTGATCTTTTCATGTTATTTGCAGTTAATAAAACGCCTTTACCTGGAAGTTTCTTTTTTGTTTCTTTGTTATTGATCGTCAACTGTTTTCATCTCCGACTTTGATTGTCAATTGTTTTTTTTTTCTTTGTTGTGATTGTCATTGTATTTTTGAGTTGAAATAAGGGATAAAATAAAAGATTTTTTACAAAGAAAAAAACTTGATTTTGATGAACAGAAAAAACAAAAACGATCGTCAACTGTTTACATCGTTTTTCCGTGTGATAAGCTCGATCGTCAATTGTTTATCTCTTTGTAGTGGTCAGTGCCATTGTGCTTTTGAGTCGAAGTAAGGAATAAAATCACAAAGTTTTTTTTTTAATAAAAAAATGTTTTGATTTTGATGAAGAAGAAAAAAAAAGCGATCAACGAGGAAAAACGATCTTCAAGCGTTTTCTTGATTTGCTCGTAGTAAACTCGATCGTCAATTGTTTTTTTTTTGTTCTTGTCGTCATTGTATTTTTGAGTCCAAATAATTAATAAAATCACAGTTGTTTTTTTTTACAACACAAAACTGTTTTGATTTGAATGAACAAAATGAAAAGGTCAGTTTAAAACGAACGTCAACTGTTTTCTTGATTTTTGATAGTAAAATCGATTGTCAATTGTTTTTTCTTTGTTTGTTATCGTCTCTGATCTTTTCATGTTATTTGCAGTTAATAAAACGCCTTTACCTGGAAGTTTCTTTTTTGTTTCTTTGTTATTGTCACTGAATTTTAGCGTGGAAGTTGGGAATACCTTTGCTATAAACGATCGTCAACTGCTTTCATCTCCGACTTTGATTGTCAGTTGTTTTTTCTTTTGTTTGTTGTGGTCGTCACTGTATTTTTGAGTCGAAGTAAGGAATAAAGTCAAAGTTCTTTTTTTACACAAAAAAATTTGTCTTTGATGAACAAAAAAAAGTAGCGATCGTCAATTGTTTTTATCACCAACATGATTATCAATTGTTTTTCTTTGTTGTGGTTGTCATTGTATTTTTGAGTCGAAGTAAGTAATCAAATTGAAACTTTTTCTAAAAAAAAAAAAATTGTTCCCATTTTGATGAACAAAAAAAAAAAGAAACGATCAATAAGTAAAGCAATCGTCAAGTGTTCTCTTGATTTCTTGCAATTAACTTGATTGTCAATTGTTTTTCTTGTTATTGTCTCTGAATTTTGTAAAAACGATCGTCGACTGTTTTCATCTCCGACTTGATTGTCAATTGTTTTCTTTCTGTTGTGGTTGTCATTGTATTTTTGGGTCGAAGTAAAGAATAAAGTCATGGCTTTTCATTAAAAAAATTATTTTGGTTTTGGCGAACAAAAAAAAGGAACTATCAAGAAGTAAAAACGATCGTCAACTGTTTTTTTTTTTTGATTTGTTTGTAATAAACTCGATTGTCAATTGTGTTTTTTTTGGCTCTGAATTTTTGCATTGAAAGTCATGAACTATCAAAGTTTTTTTTTATATATAAAAGAATTTTTGTATTGATTTTAATGAACGAAAGGAAAAAAATCAACGAAATAAAACAATCGTCGACTGTTTTCATCTCCGACTTGATTGTCAATTGTTTTTTCCTTTGTTGTGGTTGTTATTGTACTTTTGAGTTGAAAAAAGAATAAGATCAAAGATTTTTTTTTACAAAAAAAAAAACTGTTTTGATTTTGATGAATAAATAAAAGATACGATCGTCAACTGTTTCCTTCACTGATATGATTGTCAATTGTTTTTCTTTGTTATGGCTGTCATTGCATTTTTGAGTTGAAATAAAGAATAAAATCAAAGATTTTTTTTTAGAAAAAAGACTTGATTTTAATGAACAAAAAAAAAGAAACGATCGTCAACTGTTTTCTTCACTGACATGATTGTCAATTGTTTTTTTTTTTGTTGTGGTTGTCATTGTATTTTTGAATGGAAGTAGGGAATAAAATCATAACTTTTCATAAAAAACAAAATTGTTTTGATTTTGATGCATAAAAAAAAAGAAACGATCGTCAAGTATTTTCTTCACTGACATTGATTGTCAATTGTTTTTTCTTTGTTGTATTGTCATTGTATTCTTGAGTCGAAGTAAGTAATCAAATCAAAACTTTTCATAAAAAATAATTGTTTTGATTTTGAAGGACAAAAAAAAGAGACGATCGTCAATTGTTTTCTTCACTGACATGACCATGTCAATTGTTTTTTCTTTGTTGTAGTTGTCATTGTATCCTTGAATCGAAGTAAGTAATCAAATCGTAAGGAACACCTTTGTAAAAACGATCGTCGACTGTTTT
Source organism: Serrognathus titanus (assembly GCA_039766575.1). Lineage (NCBI taxonomy): Eukaryota > Metazoa > Arthropoda > Insecta > Coleoptera > Lucanidae > Serrognathus > Serrognathus titanus. Next base: position 57,473,463 of record CM077911.1, read on the forward strand.
CCATCTTCCACTTGATCGTCAATTGTTTTTTCTTTGTTGTGGTTGTCATTATATTTTTGATTTGAAATAAGGAATAAAATCAAAGATTTTTTTTACAAAAAATAAACTTTTGATTTTGATGAACAAAAGAAAAAGAAACGATCGTCAACTGTTTTCTTCACTGACATTGATTGACAATTGTTTTTTCTTTGTTGTGTTGCCATTGTATTCTCGAGTCCAAGTAAGTAAATCAAAACTTTTCATAAAAAAAATTGTTTTGATTTTGAAGAACAAAAAAAAAAACAAAACGATCAACAAGTAAGAACAATCGAACGATCGTCAAATGTTTTCTTGATTTTTGCAATAAACTTGCTTGTCAATTGTTTTTTTTTGTTTGTTATTGGTTATGAATTTTTCATTTCATTTGCAATTAATAAAAGTGGAAGTAAGGAACACCTTTGTAGAAACGATCGTCGACTGTTTTCATCTCCGAGTGTCAATTGTTTTTCTTTGTCGTGGTTGTCATTGTATTCTTGAGTCGAACTAAGGAATAAAAACAAACATTTTTTTTACAAAAAAAAAAAAACTGTTTCGATTTTGATGAACAAGAAAAAAGTAACGATCGTCAATTGTTTTTAATCATCGACATGATTGTCAATTGTTTTTCTTTGTTGAGATTGTCATTCTATTTCTTGACTCGAAGTAAACAACAAAATCGAAACTTCTCGTAAAAGAAATTGTTTTGATTTTGATGAACACGAGAAAAAAAAAAAGAAACGAACAAGTAAAAACGATCGTCAACTGTTTTCTTGATTTTTTTTCTGCAATAAACTCGATTGTCAATTGTTTTATTTTGTTTTAATGTCTCTGAATTTTTGTATCAAAGTAAGGAACATAGGTTTTTTTCTTTTTTTTTAATAACAGAAGATGTATATTGGTTTTAATGAACGAAGAAAAGTTCAACAAAATAAAACGACCGTCAATTGTTTTCGCCGCTGTTTTGGATTTTCTGCATGAAATTCGGTAGTCATTTTTTTTTTTTTTTGGCGATTATCATCACTATTTTTGCGTCAAACTACGGAACAATCAAATGCAATGAATTTGATGAACGAAAGACGGAAACAATGAATCAGATAAAGCGATCGTCAACTGTTTTAATTGTTTTTCTTTGATGAACTTGATTGACAATTGTTTTTTCTTTGTTGTTTCGTTGTTTCGTTGGTCGTTGCTTTCGAGTCGAAGTCAAGAATAAAATCAAAGTTTTTTTTTTATAAAAGAAAGTTTTAATTTTCATGAACAAAAAAAACAATCGTCAACTTGATTTTCTGTAATAAACTCGACTGTCAATTGTTTTTCTTTTTTTGTTATTGTCTCCGTCGTTTTTTGCATCGAATGTAAGGATCAATGGAAGTTTTTTCTTTTTTTTAATAAAATAATTTTTATGTTGGTCTTAATGAACGAAAGAAAGAAGAGTTCGACAAAATAAAATTATCATCGCGCCATTCTTGATTTTCTGTAATAAATTCGATTGTCATTTTTTTTTTTTTGGCGTGCCTGAGTGTCTCAAATTTTGCGACTAAGTGAGGGAAATAATTTGCGTCTAAGTGGGGAATAACCAAGGTCGTTTTTTTTTTATTAAATAAAACATTTTCGTCTTGAATTTGATGACGAACAAAAGGTGGAAATATCAAACCAGACGATCGTCAACTGTTTTCTTCGATTTTCTTGATTTTCGTGATAAATTCCATCGTCAGTTGTTTTATTTTTTTTTCGTTGCCGTTGTCATTGAATTACAAAACACATCGAAATAAGGAAGAATCAAAGCCTTTTTAAAGTTTTACGTGTGCGCCGATCGTCTTTTGTTTTTCTAATTGATTTTCGCCGTTTTGGATTCCTTGGTGATACTTTTTGATTGGTTTTTCTAATTTTTTCAATAAATTTCTTTTTTGCTTTTTCTTAATAATTAATTTTCATTTTACTCTTCGCACCGAAATTGGCTTTCATTTTATTTGATTTCTTATGTGCATTGGGGTATTCCCCTTTTCTTTCATCCACTGTTGGGTTTATAAGTGTCACGTGGATTACTCACTGTCGAAGTGAGTCTATCCAAGAGTGTCTACATCTGGCGGTGGATTGTAACAAACGTTCTTCCGGCGATTACGCTAGATGGCTCCGTCTAAAGACCCAAAGTCTAGAAACCTGTACAACAAACATGTTGCCGGTAATGCAGCGATCTGTCTCAGCTAATTGTTTGGATTTAATTCAACTAGGCTGACCATGTTCAAAATTATTAAAGTCCCCCGGAAAGAAGCAGAATGGCACAGAAGCAACCAAGACCAAATTCTTAGTTCTTAAGATTTTTGCTTGAGATCGACGATGATGAAATTGGGTGAATGACAAAGAAAATGCTTTTAATTTTTAAAGTATAGAGTGACAACATCAAATGATTTGTTAAGACGACGTGAAATGTTCCAACGCGAAGCCAGCCGAACGTGGTGGCCATGGAGGTAATTAATAACGAACGCCGAAGCTGCACTACAATAACACAGTGAGCTTTGAAACTAATTAGGTATGAGGCAGGTGATATACGTCGGCGCTGTACCACCCCGTACACGCAAGATCGACGATGAGCCGCTAATTTATAGCGAAACTAACCCCGGGTTCACGACCATTGTGAATTATTCGCGCAGAGAGTTTGCAGCTTTGATCTCATATTTGCACTATTGTATACAGGGTGTTTATCTCACCAATTTGTAATGGAATTCAAAGTAAATCATTGATGGCAGTGGTGGGATCTATTTTCAATTGGTGGCAGCGGAGGGATTGTGCTACTTTCGTACGTATTAAGAAAGAAGTGTCATTAGCATAAAGAATCGTGTAGGGCAGGGGTGAGGTCGTGGCGTGGTACCAGAAAATAGACAAAGGATTTTCGAGGCGAAGCAAAAAGCTCAAGGAAAAGCAACGTACGAACTTGAAAGCACTTTTCCGTATCAAGTTAATACGTGCATCAATACACGGGCCATTAAGTTGTAGCGAAAGCCTGAAAAATGTCTTATTATCGAGGCAATATTTCGAGCTTTGGAGAGTGCACATGTACAGTTAGGGCTCGTGGGGGGCGCCGCGCTCAAGTGGGAGTACACTTTTAGCATGATTGGAGCTTCGGCCGGAGATAGTGTGGCTTGTTAAGATTTCAAAACGAAAACTACAATCAGAGCGTGACCGGATTCCGAGCGGGCGGCGAGAGGAAGAGGACGGCGGGCGTCGCGACGCTCACATCGCTGTAAACCTGGAAGATAATGCTCCTGCAGATTGCAATTTCCGGTCGATAGATTGCATTTCATTGCAAATTCATTGTTCCGAACGGATTAAAAACTAGCGATTCTGATCCGCTTGATTTGTTCCTGCGCTTTTGCTGCAGCTATCGCCCCGTTAAAATCGAAAAAGGCTTTTAGCTACTTTGACTCCTCTGACAGACATTTATTTATTTACAAGCGAATGGGGGTAAGCAAATGAATTCGTCAAACCAAATTAGTTAGTTTTGGAAATGAAACCATCCCCCCATCTCTGGTTTTGTCACTCACTGGCTTCAACTTGAGTTATAGTTAGCTGCATCATCCATCTAACTGCAGCGCTTAATTTTCTCGCAACCACCACCACATGTCAAACTGCTTCAAATATGTGGGCCCCACGGTCATCTCGATGACGAGCAGGAAATCTCCAAAGTCGTTACTCCCGTTGCATATGTAAATTCCGAATTAACTTTCGCAACTTGATTGCAGCATCCAATATTTACTTGCGCGCGGACATATTTTAGAGTGGCTGGTGCACTTTGCACGTCGTAAAGCTAGGGGGGGGGGTGGGCGGTCATAAATGATAATTGAAAACTAAGGCCCCGGTCTTTTAAGGCCGTTCGCGCGAGCTGTGCTTAATAATATGTCGCGAAATGTACGCTTTATTTAATAAATAAGCGATAAAACGTTTTTATGGTCATCGCCTTAGAAGTACTCGTTCGCCTTCGGACGGGGGACTCTGAGCTTTATGCACTCTTGCTTTAATATAGAGGTTTGATTGCGGCCAAACGCATTTGATACTTTCTGGAATAAATACGTTACGATTGGGAAAAAAGTTATCTAGTTTCAGTTTGAAATTAAAAAAAAAAGTGTGTTGGTAGCGCGATTATCGACTATAGTTTTCTGTTTTACCGACGTGACGTTTTGCGTTGAGTTGAGGTTATGTGTCTTGCTTTTAAAGCAATAACATCTAACCTGCCGTTGAAACTGGCACTGAATTTTTATTCTAATTGGCAGGAATGTTTCAGACCTTCGAAATGCAGAAGTATATTAAACATAACCTCAAATAGTTAAATGTCAAATTTTGATCCAATAGAATAGTTGTTTAGGGTTGCCAAATTCATATAGATATTTGATTGTGACCAAACATACTCTATCTATACTTTCCACAATAAATACAATGTGATTGAAAAAAGCTGTCAATTTTGTTGACCTTAAAATACAAATGTTGGCAGCGCAATTATAGTTTTCTGTTTTACCGACTTGACGTTTTGAATTGAGGTTATGTCTCAAAAAAAAAAAAACTGGCAACTGGCATTGAATTTTTGTTATAATTGTAAAGAATGTTTAATGCAGAACAGAAAGTGGCTTTAGAAATGAGGGTATTATAACCTTAAATCGTGTCAATGTCAAATTCTGATCTAATCACAGTTCGCCAACTTAAGGGATAAATCCATTTTTAAGATGCTAGGGATTTTATTTTTCTAAAAAAAAAGGGATTTCAAATGGTTTCTTTTTTAAATTTATGAATCTACTGAATTGTGCCCTAAAATCGATTGTCTTTTGTTTTTTTTTCAACTTTGTTCGTTTTCTTTCTTTGTTTTGTCACCTGTCGTCTCAAACAGTTTTTTTCTAATTTATTAACTTCTATAATCGATTGTCTTTTGTTTTTATTATTATTATTATTTTCATTAAAATATTAAATTGTGTCGTAATGTCGATTGTCTTTTGTTTTCATCACAACGTTCATTTCGTATATTTTCGAAAGTTCTATTAATTTTCTTTGCTTTTTTGGTGTTCTAGTTATCTTTTCCAAAAACTTAGTAATCTAATGGTATCGTAAAATCGATTGTCTTTTGTTTTGATTCCTTATTATTTTTTTTAATTCCAATATTTTAAAAATTTATTATTAATCTAATGAATTTCGCCGTAAAATTTACCGTCTTTTGTTTCTGATTTCTTTAACTCTAGGCATTTTGGTTGTTTTTTTTTTAATCTTGTTCATTTCTTTTTTTTTTAATTTCATAACCAGACTTCGGACATTTCATTTCGGAGCGTTGCCATGGCTACGCAATGAATGGACACTTTTCATTGGTACTCGTATCGCGTAACCATGGAAACGCTCCTTTCAAACAGTTTTTCTTTTTTAGTTTATCAATGTCCGAACTGCGCTGTAAAATCGATCGTCTTTTGTTTCCGTTCTTTTTAAGTCTGGGTATATTTAACGTTTTTTTTTTAATTTTGTTCATTTGTTTTCTTTGTTTTATAACCTTTCCTTCCAAGTAATTAAAAAATATATACTAATATACTGAACTGCGCTTTTGTTTTTGTTGTGCACTTTTTTAATTTTATTTTTTTGTTTTTTGGATTTCATTATTTTGTTTTCTTTGTCTTGTCATTATTCTTCTCAATTTTTTTTTTTTTAATTTATTATTAATCTATTGTAATTGCACTGTAAAATCTACCGTCTTTTGTTTCTGTTTTCTTTAATTCTGGGCATTTTAAAAGTTTTTTCTTTTTAATTTTGTTCATTCATTCGAAGCAAATGAAAGTCGATACTTTGCGTATTTCTCTGACTTCTTTGTCGAAATTTAAAACAAGAAAACAAATGAAAGTTGATCATTTTGCGTTTTCTCATTTCTTTCTCGAAATTAAAAAACAAACAAACGAAAATCGATACTCTGTGTGTATTTCTGATTTCTTCGTCGAAATTTAAAACAAAAAACGAAGGAAATAATTTTAAAAAACAAATGAAAGTCGATACTTTGTGTGTTTCTAATTTCCTCGTCGAAATTTAAAAAAAAAAACAAAAACAAAAACATACGAAAGTCGATAGTTCGTGTATTTCTGATTGCTTCTTGGACATTTAAAACAAAAAACAAATGAAAGCCGATTCTCTTGTGTACTTCTGATTTTTTTCCTCGAAATTTAAAACAAAAAACAAATGAAAGTCGACCCTCTTGCGTACTTCTGATTTCTTTCTCGAAATAAAAAAAAAAACAAATGAAAGTCGATACTTTGCGTAGTTCTGAATTTTTTGTCGAAATAATAAAAAAAAAACAAAAACAAACGAAAGTAATTTCTTCGGCGAAATTTAAAACAAACAACAAATGAAAGTCGATTCTTTTGCGTATTTCTGATTTGTTTCTTGAAATAATTAAAAAAAAAACAACAAATGAAAGTCGCCACTTTGCATATTTCTGATTTCTTTGTCGAAATAAGAAAAAAAAAAGAACAAAAACAAACGAAAGTCGATACTTTGCGTGTTTGTAATTTCTTCGTCGAAATTTGAAACAAGAAAACAAATGAAACTCGATTCTTTCGCGTAGTTTCGATTTGTTTCTCGAAATAATAAAAAAAAAACAAATGAAAGTCGATACTTTGCATATTTCTGATTCCTTTGTCGAAATAATATACAAACAAAAACAAACAAAAGTATAGACTTTGTGGATTTCTGATTACTTCGTCGAAATTTAAAACAAAAACAAATGAAAGTCGATTCTCTTCCGTATTTCTGATTTCTTTCTCGAAATAATAAAAAAAAACAAATGAAAGTCAATACTTTTCTGATTTTTCGTCGAAATAATAAAAAACGAAAACAAAAGCAAATAAAAGTAGATATTTTGTGTATTTGTAATTTCTTCGTCGAAATTTAAAACGAAAAACAAATGAAAGTCGATACTTTGCGCGTTTCTGATTTCTTTGTCGCAATAATAAAAAACAAACAAAAGAATAGACTTTATGTATTTCTGATTACTTCGTCGAAATTTAAAACAAAAAACAAATGAAAGTCGATACTTTTCTGACTTTTTTGTCGAAATAATAAAAAAAAAACAAAAGCAAATAAAAGTAGAGACTGCGAATTTCTGATTTCTTCGTCGAGATTACAAACAAAAAAACAAATGAATGTCGTTTTTTTTCCTTACTTCTGATTTCTTTCTCGAAACAACAGAAAAACAAAACAAAGCCGATACTTTGTACACTTCGACCAAACAAAAAGGAAGCACAAAAACAAACGAAAGTCGATACTTTGTGTATTTCTGATTTCTTCGTTGAAATTCAATGAAATGATAGCGGATTGCGTATTTCTGATTTCTTTCTCGAAATAATTAAAAACAAAAACAAATGAAAGTCGATACTATTCTGATTTTTCGTCGAAATAATAAAAAAAAAAACAAAAATGAAATAGAAGTAGATACTTTGTGAATTTTTGATTTCTTCGTCGAGATTAAAAACGAAAAACAAATGAGAGTCGATTCTTTTGCGTAGTTCTGATTTCTTTCTCGAAATTAAAAAAAAGAAACAAATGAAAGTCGATACTTTTCTGATTTTTTCGTCGAAATTAAAACAAAAATTAAGCAAATAAAAGTCGATGCTTTGTGTATTTCTGATTTCTTCGTAGAAATTAAAAAAAGAACAAATACATACGAAAGTCAATACGTCGTGTAAAAAACAAATGAAAATAGATACTTTTTGGTGTATTTCTGATTTTTTTTAAAATTTTAAATACAAAAGAAATTGAAGTGTCTTTCTTCGTCAACTAAGAGGAGCTGACAGTACAATGTTCTTTTAAACCAGTTTCATGGTAAACCAGACAATTTTTTTCGATCACACTATACCTCAAATGACAATAATAAAGGAACGTATTAATTATTTTTGGAAACTAATAAATACCTACTTATTATTTATCTTCAAGAAACACCCCGTAGACATTATTAAAAAAATAAAATAAATAAAATAACAGTGATATCGATTCTTAAAAGCATCCAGTCCTGCTTGTAAACCGACACATGTAACCCGTATACGTACAAGGGGCGCAGATTCCGAGCCAGCCAAATTTATATTAGGAAACTTTTATCGTATAACTTTTTTCATTGATCTTCAAGCTCGTATCCTTCCCGAGAATAGTTAAAATGCCGCGTGGGGCTGCGCCCCGGATAATCTAAGTAAACCATTTTTTTGCCCGACTCCGCGGCGCGGCGTCGATATCATCGGGGCGCGATACAAAAAAAAACAAATTGGAAGGCTTTGTTTTGCGTTTTTAGTTTCTTTCGCCCCTCCGCACTTCAACAAAACCACGATCAATCCACGCGAAGATAGCAGAAGGAATTTTTTGATTTCATGTCGTTTCAGCAAACGTAAATAAATAACAAATAAGAGGTTTTCAGCGTAAAAATATAATAATATTTACAGTGAAGAGTGCTATACATAATTTGTCTATTACACGGCGTGCATTTGCATCCAAAAAATGAAAAATAAAAAATAAAATAAAGGACCAAAGTCACACATCCAGAGAAGCTTGATACGGCAGTAATTACAGAATAAGTAGCACGTTTCAGCGGGGCCTGTTTTTTAACCCGGCTTACGTTTCGCGCACGTTCATTATGCAAATTCATATTTAAACACAGTAATGTAAGCCCGATGAATTATTATGCGATGTTTTTAATTTACCATTAACCTACATCTAACGTGGAGCGTCGGGGCGACGGCGGGCGGGCGAGGCGCGGCGTGAAATTGTTTGCTCCGGAGCGAGGGGTGGACGCAAAAGAGGGAAAAAATACGCGAAAAGCAGACAGTGGACTGTTTAATCTGCGCTAATCAGGAGTTTGTGTGACAATGGCCGTCGTTACCGGACCCGTTAATTATAACTCCTGAGAGGGATTCGTTAAAGGGCGCGCGCGCTCTCTTTGTTAATTCCCGGAAAAAAAAGCGAAATAAACAAATAACCGGTTCGCCTTTTCATTTTTCAAACATTTCGCATTCAACGCCACTAAATTTACTGGAAATAAAAGGGCATAATGCAAAAGTCGCAGATTTTTTTAAATTATTTATATACCGGGTGAGCCAAAGATATTGTCATCTGTTCGAGCGGAAATAGAAAATGGGAATTTAAATTGGACAAATCATGATAATTTTCTGAAACAATTCAATTCTATAAAACGTAATGTACTAAACGAAAGTGAAAAGCAAAGGAAATCGAAAGTACTCATCTAGTTGTCGAGGTTGTCAAGTGTCAATAAGAAAAAAATGAACGCAGAAACAAAAAAACTTTTTCTTAAAGCCTAGTTTGTCGTTTTTGCTCTATTTTGTTTTGTTTTCTTTTAATTTCCCAAGAATTCAGTTTTCCGTTTGAAAATTTATTAATTTCTTTAAGAATGTTCCATTTGCTTACGTAGCAATTGAAGAACCTCACTAAAAAGAAAAACAAAAGCAATTCCTCATTTGTTTTAAAAGTTTCACAAAAAACGGAGTGTATTTCTTTTCCTTGTCGAAACCAAAACGAACGAAGATTGCTGGATTCGCATGTCTTTTGCGTCGGAGGTAAAAAATAGAAACAAAAAACGATCGGGCTTTCTCTATTCAAGAAAAACAAAAAACGATCAATGACGTAGTCTTTACATCAAAAAACATGAAAAATAGAGAATAAAAGTCAGTCCCCCAACTGTTACGGAAGAGCTTGTGTGTTACGCCTCTCTGAGTAAGGCGCGGTTCTAAAAATGTTTCTTGGGGGGGAGGGGGCAGGGTATACTTTCGTGAGGGTAAAATTTTTTAAACAAATGTAATCGCGAGAACATACCAGAAAAGAATTGATTTGTCTTTAAATTGGTTTGCAACAGCAAAGAAAGCGTTTCGATAGGTTACGCGTGCTTCGAAGAAAAATAAAAGACAATCGACACTGAAACAAAAGACAATCGATTCTGAAGCAAAGCAGGCGAAACACCTACTCTCTTTTTGAAGCATAAGCGAAGAACAATCGCTTTCGAGTGACTCGCGAAAAGGCCAACTTATTCTAAAAACACGACAGATTTTCGCAGTTGATAATCGACTTTAAAACAAAAGACAATCAAGTTTAAAACAACGGAAAATCGATTTTAAAATAAAAGACAATCGATCTTAAAACGGCAGACTTTCGCAGTTGATAATCGATTTTAAAACAAAAGACGATCGATTTTGAAACAGCAGGCAATCGATTTTAACACAACAGATGATCGATTTTAAAACAAAACACAATCGATTTTAAAACAATAGAAAATAGATTTTAAAACGGCAGACAATCGATCTTAAAACAAAAGATTTTAAAACAAAAAACAAAAATCGATTTCAACACAACAGACAATCGATTTTAAAACAAAAGACACTCGATTTTAAAACAATAGAAAATAGATTTTAAAACAAAAGACAATCGATTTTAAAATAATAGAAAATAGAATTTAAAACAAAAGACAATCGATTTTAAAACAAAAGACAATCGATTTAAAACAAAAGACAATAGATTTTAACACTACAGACAATCGATTTTAAAACAAAAGACAATCGGTTTTAAAACAACAGATTTTAAAATAAAAGACAATCGATATTAAAACAACAGACAATCGATTTTAAAAGACAATCAATTTTAGAACAACAGAAAATAGATTTTAAAATAAAAGATAATCGATTTTAAAACAAAAGATAATCGATTTTAACACAACAGACAATCGATTTTAAAACAAAAGACGATCGATTTTAAAAAGATAAGAAAACAGATTTTAAAACAAAAGACAATCGATTTTAAAACAATAGAACTAGATTTTAAAACAAAAGATTTTAAAACAAAAGACACTCGATTTTAAAACAATAGAAAATAGATTTTAAAACAAAAGACAATCGACTTAAAACAAAAGACAATAGATTTTAACACTACAGACAATCGATTTTAAAACAAAAGACAATCGGTTTTAAAACAACAGATTTTAAAATAAAAGAGAATCGATATTAAAACAACAGACAATCGATTTTAAAATAAAAGACAATCAATTTTAGAACAACAGAAAATAGATTTTAAAACAAAAGATAATCGATTTTAAAACAAAAGATAATCGATTTTAACACAACAGACAATCGATTTTAAAACAAAAGACAATCGATTTTAAAAAAAAAGACGATCGATTTTAAAAAGATAGAAAACAGATTTTAAAACAAAAGACAATCGATTTTAAAACAATAGAACTAGATTTTAAAACAAAAGATTTTAAAACAACAGACAATCGATTTTAAAACAAAAGACGATCGTTTTTAAAACAGCAGACAACCGATTTAAAACAAAAGACAATCGATTTTAACACACAGACAATCGATTTTAAAACAAAAGACGATCGATTTTGAAACAACATCGATTTTAAAACAAAAGACAATTGATTTTAACACAACAGACAATCGATTTTAAAACAAAAGACGATCGATTTTAACACAACGGACAATCGATTTTAAAACAAAAGCCGATCGTTTTTAAAACAACAGACAATCGATTTTAAAACAAAAGACAATCGATTTTAAATATAAACAATTAAACAATTAAATTAAAAATTATAGGCGGTTGTGTTCTTCCGGATCTTCCTCCGCGCGAGGTTCTGAAACGAACCGTTGGTGCCTTGAGGACGTTTTGGGCAGAATCACGAACGTCATCTTCAGGTATTCTCTGCTCTTTTCTTTGTTCTACTCCTCGTTATGCGAGTGAAAGTTAAAGTACATACACATACACGGTGTACAAAGGCAAAGACTCGGCGATTGTATGTCAGCCGCGTGAGCGTGGGGAGATAATACGTTAGTGGGGCGACTCTTGCGTCGCACGGATGTAAACTGGAAGCGTTTCGTTCGAGTTAAAAACACACGTTCGGATTTACAATGACTGTAACTTCGTATAAATTTTTATGTCGTATCCGGCGGACCCCTAAACTCCTCCAAACTCAATAAAACGTAACAATCTAATTGGACGACAATAAAGTGATACATTTTTAATGACGTTCGTGTTCGGTGTGACGTCGTTAACAATAAATTACAAGCCGTGACAGTATCTGCCGAACGCGTCCTTGTATTTTAAACGCGAGATCATCTGTCGTTGTCAAACGATAACTGACTGATAAGTGCTAACTAGGTGATGATGAATGATGTCGACGTATGTGTGTATAGTACACGAAGGCAGATACTGGAAACACGTACGTGTGACGTAAACGGCGATAGGGGAAAGCGAGAAATCAACTTCTTTAACAACAACAACAAATTCGTCTTTCATTGGTATTTGTTTAAAACAAGAAATTAATAACGTCCACGATCCGGCCCGTAAAAATGCAACTGGAATGCTCATTACGGCCGGCGAAGAAAAATATAGCGATTCCCCCACGGTTCCGGAATAATAAAAAGATTTGCATAAAACGCGCGTTTTCCAAAACACGAACCGTTACGATCGTTCGGAGGAAACTCGGCAGCGGTGTTATTAGATGGGCAAGCAAAAAGAAAAGAAAAAAAAAAGAGTTTATGTTTATTACGGTCGGAACAAGTTTCGTCACCCCTAATAAACGTTAATACGAAGCAGTTACACTTAATTACGATAGTAAGAGGAGGCGAGGCTCGCTTCGATTCGCCCGTGTGAAGCAGACCGCTCGTATTAGCTTCTAATACTCGAGAACCTAATTAGAACAATGAACAATTATTACCAGCTCTTGCAACTAGAATTTGCCGAGGGACGTCGTGTAATAATAATGTGTTGTGCACATCTGCTTCCTCGTATCAGAGTTTGAATATTTTCGCCTGGATCAAGAGATTTCGCAATTTCTCTTTTGTTATTGTATAAGTAATCCCATTTTACTTAAACCGTTTGTCTCCACCTAAAGCATGCGAAAAGAAAGTTTGATTTATTTATAAAACTCCGGGTGCCTCTTTAAAAACTTTCCTAAAGTAATTATAGAGACATTGCCCCCGGTCTGAATATCTCTACTTACGTTTTGTAAAGCAATCTTCAAAGTAGATTGGGTAAACTACAAAGTTTTTGAGTGGCTGCCGCCTCAATATCGAGTATTACGATTCAGCCATTGTATGCAAGTCCGGGAGCTTTGATGTGGTTCTCCAGACCCGGATTATCGCGTTATATAATACGTTTCGGCTTTGGTGATCCCTTCGTCGCTCGGCGGCGCGTTCCGGGACATTTTTCCCCCGGAATATTTTTTTTGTTCGCCTTTCAGAAAACTCGCTGATTAAGCTCCGTGTCCCTTCGGGATTTTCGAACTCCTGTTCGGACCATAACAATACACAAACTAAACTTCGATACACATACCCATGACCTTCACACACAACGTCTCTTTAGTTAATCAAATCCAGTACAAATATTCTTTTATAAAAAAAAACAAAAACTTTGTTCCTTATTAAACAAATGACGATGGAAACAGTTGACGGTCGTGTTCACCTGTCGATTGTTTCTTTCTTTCGTTCGCCAAAATTCTTTAATAAAAAGCTTCGATTATTCCTTACTTTGATGTAAAAATTCAATGACAACAACAAAAAGAAAAACAAAGGACAATCGAAAAACGAAGAAAACGGTTGTTTTTTTTGTTTATGGACGATCGTCAATTATTTTGCGGTTCATTCACAGTTATTCTTTTGTTTTCTTAATACACAACCGAAATTATTACATAACAAAATCGCCAATCACTGAAAGCAACCGCCAACAACTCATTAGTTTTTTCTTATTTTGTTTTCAATGGGCGAACATACGATAAGTCGTTTTCTTTGTTTTTGGTTATTTTTTTAAGTTATTGTTTTCTTTTCTGATTTCTCGACGATTTGCTTTCTTCGCTGGCGATTTCTTTTGTCATCTTTTGTAGCTATACTTATGAAAATGCGCTATAGTTTTTTTGTTTTGTTTATGGACGATCATCAACTGTTTTATGCTTCGTTCGTTTACTCGCCAAGAGATGGCGCTGTGAATTATTCGAAGCAATGAGTTTTGATTCGCCGCACACAAGCTACGATCTCTTCAAAAATCAGTTCATTCTCTTTTAACGAGAATTGCGTTTTGGGGATTTTAGTCCAAGCCGTTTTTGCAATTTAATGCGCAAGTTTTTTTTCATTGCTCGTCGAGAGAGGGCGCTATAAATCAGTCCACGTATTCTGTGAAAGACTAGCCCAAAAAAAATGTTGCACGAAATTTTCTTTTCATTATTTCAATTCGATGCGTCCTTTTCTGATTAAAATTTGGCTTGGATTTTGATCGGAGTCGTTTCCGAAAATCTGCTGCCATTTGTTGCTTTCATCGATCGCCAACAGATGGCGCTGTGAATGCAACCTGAACGCATTTTGATTCTGCGCTAATATTGCGCGGAAAAATGCTGCGCTAATAGTCTCGAATCAATTCATTCTGTTTTAACAAAAATTCTTTTATTGCTCGCCAAGAGATGGCGCTATGTATCAGTTAATACAATCAGCCGTGCATCTTTGACGAGTCCTTGGCGAAAACTAAAAACTTTAGACATTTTCAAATCGGTTCAACCTCCGATTAAAATTGAGTTTGGATTTTGATCGAAGTCACTTCTGGACATCTACGTAAGTGACATTCGTTTCTGTTACTCGTCAAGAGATGGCGCTGTGAGTTATTCGACGCAACCTGCAGTGCGTTTTGATTCGTTTTCAAATCGATTCATCACTTTCTTCTTACAAAAAAAAATCAGCAGACAGACAGAAAACATGATCGAATCTTGAAACAATCGATTTTGAAACAAAACATACATGCACAAGAGATAATCGATTCCGAAACAAAGACGGCAAACGACGTTCTCGATTTTTAAAAATAAAAATTATTTTTTAAAATTAGCTTTCAAACCACTCGCGAAAAATGTTGTGTCATGTTAAAAACAGCAGATTTTAGCAGTCAGACACAAAAGACAATCGACTCAAGAAACAAAAGACGATCGATCCCGAAACAGAAACGAGGCATGAAGTTTCTAAGACGAAAAGCGATCGCTTTTGGACGACTTTCACTGAAAGGATTGACTCATTTTGAAAACAACACATAAAAGCCAATCGACTCTAAAATAAAAGACAATCGACTCTGTTGATAGATACAAGAGATAATCGACTCGTAAAACAAAAGACAGTCGATTCTGAAACGAAAAAAAAAAGAGACAAAAAACATCAAATATAAAATGCTTGCACTTTTTAAGATGAAAAGCAACAACTTTCAATTAAAAATGTCGAGTAATTTGAAAAACAATCAATATAGAAGATAATCGACTCTGTCGATAATCTGACTCTGAAACAAAAGACAGTCGATTTTGAAATGAAGATTCTCTGTTCTTAACCTCAAAATAAATTTTTTAAAACCCGAACCACAATCGTTCTTTCTAACAACTCACGACAGAGATGTTCACTTGGTTTTGGCGGCCAAACACAAAAGATAATCGACTCTAAAAAACAAAAGACAATCGATTCTGAAACAAAGAAGGCAAAAGACGTTCTCGGTTTTTAAAAATAAAAATTAACTTTTTAAAATTAGCTCTCAGACCAGTCGCCAAAGACGCTGTGTTATGTTAGAAACGGCAGATTTTAACAATCAGATACAAAAGACAATCGACTCAAGAAACAAAAGACGATCGATCCCGAAGCAGAAAAGACCCAAAACGGACAAGGTTTTTAAGACGAAAAACAATTGCTTCCAAACCACTTTCACTGAAACAACACACGATCAGGCTAATCGATCTAAAACAAAAGATAATCGACTCTAAAACAAAAGACAATCGATTTTAAAATGAAGATTCTCAGTTCTTAACCTCAAAATAAACTTTTTAAAACCCGAACTTCAAGCGCTCACGAGAGAGTCGTTCCCTTGCGTTAAAGGCAGCAGAGTTTGGCGGCCAGACACAAAAGATAATCGATAATCTAAAAAACAAAAGACAATCGATAATGAAACAAAGCAGACAAAAGACGTCTAAAAGATAAACGGCATAAACTTTCTAAAATGAAAAACAATGGCCTTCAAACGACTTTCGAAAAAAGTCACTCGTTTTAAAGTCAAAAGATAATCGACTGTTAAATCAAAGACAATCGATTCTGAAACAAAGACACCGTCTCTTTTTAAATGTTCACTTTTGTAATTATAGCAGCGGTCAGATACAGAAGATAATCGATGACTCTAAAACAAAAGACAATCGATACGGAAACAAAACGGACAAAAGATAAGATGCGTGAACTGTCTTAGGACGAAAAACAATCGCTTTCTAACGACTCCTGAAAAGGTCGACACATTTTAAAAGCAACAAATTTCGTTAATTAAATTCGTCGCGAGCCAAAAAGATCGAGACAGTTGGCAGCACTTTTTCAATGTCTTTTTCATTTTCTTTTATTCTAGCGGCTTCGTTCGAAAAATGTCGTACATTGTGATTCAAAATCGATCGTCTTTTGTTTTTCTCTTTCAATTTTTAAAATATTTCTTTCGTCCTGGATGGTCTTCTTGACTATTTTCTGTTTTCGAGATTAGATATTTCATTTCATTTATTTATTATTATTATTATTTTATGTTTTTTCAAGGTCAGTATGATATCAAAATATATTATTCGGTTGTCTTTTGTTTAACGCCTACTCGATCTACTATCATTCGATCACAAATGCTTCATTTCTTTCTCTTTCAATTGTTTTCTACTTTTTTCGTTCTAGATGTACTTTTCTCGTTCTAGATGGTCTTTTTGAGTATCTTTTTTTTTTTAAGATCAGATATTTCGTTATTTTACTCGATTGTCTTTTGTTTCACAACTTCTGATCGATCTTTTTTCATTTTTTTTCTTTCGAATTTCAATAACGGTTTTTTAATTCCAGAATTTCTAGATCGTCTTTTGTTTTACTGAAAGCTTCGTTCGAAAAATTTCGAACATTGCGTCTTTTGTTCTACAATTATTCTATCTCTTCTCATTTTTTCTTTCCAAATTCGCCGATATTTTTTAAATTCTAGTTTTCTAGAGATTTTCTTTCGTTTCACTTTGGGTTTCGTTTGTTTCACAATCGCTTGATCTTTTTCTTTTTAATCTATTTTATACTCTCTCCATTCTAAACAATTTTTTTGAGTCTTTTTTTTTTCAGATCGGATATCTGATTATTTTATTCGATTGTCTTTTGTTTCGCAAATATTCGTCGAGCTTTCCTCCATTGCTTTTAAATTCCAGAATTTCTAGATCGCCTTTTGTTTCATCACAACTACTCGATCTTTTCACTTTTTTCCTTCAAATTTCTATATTTTTTTAAATTCCAGAATTTCTAAATCGTCTTTTGTTTTGTTCCACCAGCACTGTCTTGAAAATTTGAACGAAAATTTGAATTCAGAGTCGATCGTCTTTTGTTTTCCAACTGATTTATCTTTTCTTCCTCTTTCAATTTTTCTTTTATTTTGATAGTCTTTTGATAGTTTATTTTTACGAGCTCAGACATTTCACTGTTTTATTCGATTGTCTTTTGTTTCTCGACTACTCATTCTTTTCAGTTTTTCAGGATATCTTTTAAATTCTAGAATTTCTAAATCGTCTTTTGTTTCACAACTACTCGATCTTTTTAATTTCTTTCTTTCGAATTTCTATATATTTTTTTAATTCTGGAATTTCTAGATCGTCTTTTGTTTCTCAAAGCATCGCGTTTAGAGTCGATCGTATTTTGTTTCACAACTGTTTGATCTTTTCTTCTTTCAATTGTTTTTACGAGCTCAGACATTTCACTATTTTATTCGATTGTCTTTTGTTTCTCGACTACTCATTCTTTTCAGTTTTTCAGTATATCTTTTAAATTCCAGAATTTTTAAATCGTCTTTTGTTTCACAACTACTCGATCTTTTTAATTTCTTTCTTTCGAATTTCTATATATTTTTTTAATTCTGGAATTTCTAGATCGTCTTTTGTTTCTCAAAGCATCGCGTTTAGAGTCGATGGTCTTTTGTTTCTCAAAGCATCGCGTTTAGAGTCGATCGTATTTTGTTTCACAACTTTTCTTCTTTCAATTTTTTTTACGAGCTCAGACATTTCACTATTTTATTCGATTGTCTTTTGTTTCTCGACTACTCATTCTTTTCAGTTTTTCAGTATATCTTTTAAATTCTAGAATTTCTAAATCGTCTTTTGTTTCACAACTACTCAATCTTTTTAATTTCTTTCTTTCAAATTTCTATATATTTTTTTTAATTCTGGAATTTCTAGATCGTCTTTTGTTTCTCAAAGCATCGCGTTTAGAGTCGATCGTCTTTTGTTTCACAACTGTTTGACCTTTTCTTCTTTCAATTTTTTAAAATATTTTGATAGTCTTTTGATACTTACTTTTGATTTCGAGCATTTCGTAGAAAGTCGGTCGTCTTTTATCTTGAAACTTGTTTGATCTCTTTGTCTTTCGATTTTGTTTTTACTTTTTTCCTTTGTAGACAGTCTTCCCGACGTCTTAATTTTTCGAGTTTAGTAGTTCAAGGACGTAACGTCGTTTTGGGGGCTAATTTTTCATTATTTCTTCTAAACTGAAATACATAGAATTTTTTCCGTTTCTTCTTTGCCGGTACTTTTTTTTTTTTTGGTCGTTCTATATATTAGTCACTCTGTATTAACGAAAGCGCTTTAGTTTGTACTTCAAGCACTTTTTCACGTTTAACGTATTTACAAAGAAAGTTTTGTTTTGTGTGACCCCCAAATTTAATTTGTTTGAAGTTCCTAAGCGAAGAGGGGATGGGGCGCGCAAAAAGAAACAAACAAAGTAAACTTAACTGCGTGCACATAAATATAAATGTCGCTTTATTACTTCAAATAAATCGGGGGGAGGGTGATTCTTGTATAAAACAAAAACATTTTCAATTACATTTACCGACACTTACTGCATTCGCAGGATAACAGGCATTAACTAAGTATAGCGTTGAAGGATATACGGCAATGGGTAATTTATGGCACTATTAACTGATGGAAATAAGTACTTACGGGGTTATTTACGTTATAACAATTTCGTTTACGGTTCACTACAGCTGTAATTTCACTTCGTTGCAATTACTTTCCCTTATCAAGCATCAAACCGGGGGTGGCGTTATTTCGATGTAAAAATGTCTAAGAACTAAGTTTTTGATTATAAGGTAAGTAACCCTCGTAAAATTAGGGCGTAGTAGGGTTACGGAACTGAAGGGGTAGTTTAATTAGTTACATCAGTGTCGTATAACTGTCACCGGCAAATATTCCTGCTGGCAAGGGGCAGTCAAAAGCTCGATTAGCCCCCAAGATCAAGACGTCGTCGCCGTCGTCCCCACATGTGGACGGACGTTTTAGGGTGAGAGAGTCAATTCGGAAATTTCTCGGATTCCGATGTTTGGAACTACTGACACTGTGACGTCAGCGTGGAGAGGGTGCGTCGCGTTGTAACAACCCTTTCAGTGTCCATTTCGGCGTAATGTCTTTATCTCGACCGTTCTAAAAGACGTCTCCATCAGGAACTAACTTGTTTTCGCAGCGAATTTCCAAAGATAAATCTAGCACATCGTCTGCACTTTCTGGCTCGCTTTCTGGGTTGTACACACCTACGACTTGGTTCAGCATTTCGAAATTGATGCAAATTTTA
Source organism: Serrognathus titanus (assembly GCA_039766575.1). Taxonomy (NCBI): domain Eukaryota; kingdom Metazoa; phylum Arthropoda; class Insecta; order Coleoptera; family Lucanidae; genus Serrognathus; species Serrognathus titanus. The sequence goes on from CM077911.1 coordinate 57,493,100, forward strand.
TTCCAAGTCGAAGTCACACGTGCGAGATTAGTGTGAATGGGAATGGGAATTAATTTTTAATTATTTGAGTTTTGAGACGCTGCGTGAAGTAGAACCGAAAAAGTCCCGAAATAAATTCCGAACAGATAACGTAATTTAGAAAATTAGAATTTATTCGCGCATTATTCTTAACGATCTCGAAATTCTAGAATTTAAAAGATATAGAAATTTAAAAGAAGAAATGAAAAGGCTGAGTAGTTGAGAAACAAAAGACAATCGAATAAAATAGTGAAATGTCTGAACTCGTAAAAAGAAAATATCAAAAGACTAAGACTATCAAAATTCTATTCACATTGGAATTCGCCGCTTGAAAAAGACCGTTCTTTGATCTGTTTATCTTACGTTGAACAACAGAGTACGTCGCTTTTCTTCTTTGTTTCATAATCGATCGTCTTTTGTTTCAATACTATTGTAAAATAAAAGACAATCGATTCTGAAACGAAACAGACCAGAGACATCGAATGTGAAACGCGTAAATTTTTTAAGGCGAGAAACAATCGCTTTCCAACGACTTTCAATTTTAAAAGGCGCAAGTACAAAAGGTAACCGACTCTAAAACAAAAGACGATCGATTCGGAAACAAAGAAGGGCAAAAAACATACTCTGTTTCTAAAGGGAGAATATTTTTTATTTTAGCGAAGAACTGTAGCTTTCAGACGTCTCGCGAGAAGGTTCGCAAAGCAACAGATTTTCGCACTCAGACACAAAAGACAATCGACTCTAAAAACAAAAGAATCGATACTGAAACAAAAAAAAAGGCAAAAGACATGAAATGTGTAATGTTTTTAGGACAAGAAACAATCGCCTTCAAGCGACTTCAAAATAAAAGACAATCGATTCTGTTCCAAGACACAAAAGACAATCGACTCTAAAACAAAAGACAATCGATTCTGAAACAAACAAGAAAAAAACAAAAGGTATCCAATGTAAAATGCTTAAGCTTTTTAAGATGAAGAACAATTGCTTTGAAACGACCTTCAAAGAAAAAGTCGACTTACTTTACAAACAACTGATACATAAGATAATCGACTCTAAAACAACAGACAATCGATTCTGAAAAAAAAACAATGTAAAAGACATTATCTGTTTTCAACTGTGGAATAAACTTTTTAAAACGAAGTGCAATCGCTTTCCGACGACCCACGAAAGAGTTCACTTATGTTAGACACAACAGATACAAAAGATAATCGACTCAAAAACAAAAGACAATCGATGCGAAAACAGAGAAGGCAAAAAACATTATCTGCTTTTGTAATTGAAATGCACTTTTGAAAACGAAGAACAGGCGCTTTCGAGCGACTCACAAAAGAGTGAAAGACAACAGATCTTAGCAGCCGGATACAAAAGATAATCGACTCTAAAACAAAAGACAATCGATTCTGAAACAAAACAGACCACAGAATTCTAATATAAGACGCATAAACTTTTTAAGACGAGAAACAATCGTATTCGAACGACTCGTGAGAAGTTCGACTCGTTTTAAAAGCAACAGATACAAAAGATAATCGACTCTAAAACAAAAGACTATCGATACTGGAAAAAAAACAATGCAAAAGAGATTATCTGTTTTGAACTGTGGAAGAAACTTTTTAAAACGAAGTACAAGCGTTTTCAAACCTCTCACGAAAGAGTTAACTTATATTAAAGGCATCAGATACAAAAGATAATCGACTCGAAAACAAAAGACGATCGATTCGGAAACAAAGAAGGGCAAAAAACATACTCTGTTTCTAAAGAGAGAATATTTTTTATTTTAGCGAAGAACTGTAGCTTTCAGACGTCTCGCGAAAAGGTTCGCAAAGCAACAGATTTTCGCAGTCAGACACAAAAGACAATCGACTCTAAAAACAAAAGAAATGATACTGAAACAAAAAAGACGAAATACATCAATCATAAAACGTGCAATGTTTTTAAGACGAGAAACAATCGCTTTCAAGCGACTTCAAAATAAAAGACAATTGATTCTGTTCCAAGACACAAAAGACAATCGACTGTAAAACAAAAGACAATCGATTCAATATATAGTCGAATTGGTAAATATAAACAAGTCGCTTGAAAACGATCGTTCTTTGTTCTTGTTGTCTTACGTTTGTCTTCTTTGTTTCGTAATCGATTGTCTTTTGTTTTAATACAAATCGATTGTCTTTTGTTTTAATACAAAAGATAATCGATTTTAAATTAAAAGACAATCGATTCTGAAACGAAACGGATGAGAGACGTCAAATGTGAAACGCACAAACTTTTTAAGGCGAGAAACAATCGTTTGTCTTCTTTGTTTCACAATCGATTGTCTTTTGTTTTAAAATCGATGTTTTTCCAATTAGGGAGATGTTTAGAATCGATTCCGATTTATAGTCGAACTGGTAAATATAAACAAGTCGCCTGAAAACGATCGTTCCTTGTACTGTTTATCTTACACTGGTTTTCTTTGTTTCATAATCGATTGTCTTTTGTTTTAATATAAAAGACAATCGATTTTAAATTAAAAGACAATCGATTCTGAAATGAAACAGACGAGAGACATCAAATGCGAAACGCATGAACTTTTCAAGGCGAGAAACAATCGCTTTCCAACGACTTTCAATTTTAAAAGCAGCAAACACAAAAGTTAACCGACTCTAAAACAAAAGACGACCGCTTCGGAAACAAAGAAGGGCAAAAGACATACTCTGTTTTTGAAGAGAGAATATTTTTTTTTTTAGCAAAAAATAACATATAGCTTTCAAATGTCTCACGAGAAGGTTCGCAAAGCAACAGATTTTCGCAGTCAGACACAAAAGACAATCGACTCTAAAAACAAAAGAATCCAATACCGAAACAAAAAAGACAAAAGACATGAAATGTCGAGAAACAATCGCTTTCAAGCGATTTCAAAATAAAAGACAATCGATTCTGTTCCAAGACACAAAAGACAATCGACTCTAAAACAAAAGACAATCGATTAATCGACTCTAAAATAAAAGACTATCGATACTGGAAAAAAAAACAATGCAAAAGACATTATCTGTTTTGAACTGTGGAAGAAACTTTTTTAAACGAAGTACAAGCGCTTTCTGACAACCCACGAAAGAGTTCACTTATGTTAAAGACAACAGATACAAAAGATAATCGACTCGAAAACAAAAGACAATCGATGCGAAAACAGAGAAGGCAAAAAACATTATCTGCTTTTGTAATTGAAATGGACTTTTGAAAACGAAGAACAGGCGCTTTCGAGCGACTCACAAAAGAGTGAAAGACAACAGATCTTAGCAGCCGATACAAAAGAAAATCGACTCTAAAACAAAAGACAATCGATTCTGAAACAAAACAGACCACAAAATTCTAATATAAGACGCATAAACTTTTTAAGACCAGAAACAATCGTATTCGAACGACTCGTGAGAAGTTCGTCTCGTTTTAAAAGCAACAGATACAAAAGATAATCGACTCTGAAACAAAAGACTATCGATACTGGAAAAAAAAACAATGCAAAAGAGATTATCTGTTTTGAACTGTGGAAGAAACTTTTTAAAACGAAGTACAAGCGTTTTCGAACCTCTCACGAAAGGGTCACTTATATTAAAGGCATCAGATACAAAAGATAATCGACTCGAAAACAAAAGACGATCGATTCGGAAACAAAGAAGGGCAAAAAAACATACTCTGTTTCTAAAGAGAGAATATTTTTTATTTTAGCGAAGAACTGTAGCTTTCAGACGTTTCGCGAAAAGGTTCACAAAGCAACAGATTTTCGCAGTCAGACACAAAAGACAATCGACTCTAAAAACAAAAGAAATGATACTGAAACAAAAAAGACGAAATACATCAATCATAAAACGTGCAATGTTTTTAAGACGAGAAACAATCGCTTTCAAGCGACTTCAAAATAAAAGACAATTGATTCTGTTCCAAGACACAAAAGACAATCGACTGTAAAACAAAAGACAATCGATTCGATATATAGTCGAATTGGTAAATGTAAACAAGTCGCTTGAAAACGATCTTTCTTTGTTCTTTTTGTCTTACGTTTGTCTTCTTTGTTTCGTAATCGATTGTCTTTTGTTTTAATACAAATCGATTGTCTTTTGTTTTAATACAAAAGATAATCGATTTTAAATTAAAAGACAATCGATTCTGAAACGAAACGGACGAGAAACATCAAATGCGAAGCGCACAAACTTTTTAAGGCGAGAAACAATCGTTTGTCTTCTTTGTTTCACAATCGATTGTCTTTTGTTTTAAAATCGATGTTTTTCCAATTAGGGAGATGTTTAGAATCGATTCCGATTTATAGTCGAACTGGTAAATATAAACAAGTCGCCTGAAAACGATCGTTCCTTGTACTGTTTATCTTACACTGGTCTTCTTTGTTTCATAATCGATTGTCTTTTGTTTTAATATAAAAGACAATCGATTTTAAATTAAAAGACAATCGATTCTGAAATGAAACAGACGAGAGACATCAAATGCGAAACGCATGAACTTTTCAAGGCGAGAAACAATCGCTTTCCAACGACTTTCAATTTTAAAAGCAGCAAATACAAAAGTTAACCGACTCTAAAACAAAAGACGACCGCTTCGGAAACAAAGAAGGGCAAAAGAATACTCTGTTTTTGAAAAGAAAATATTTTTTTTTTTAGCAAAAAACTACATATATCTTTCAGATGTCTCACGAGAAGGTTCGCAAAGCAACAGATTTTCGCAGTCAGACACAAAAGACAATCGACTCTACAAACAAAAGAATCCAATACCGAAACAAAAAGGACAAAAGACATGAAATGTCGAGAAACAATCGCTTTCAAGCGACTTTAAAATAAAAGACAATCGATTCTGTTCCACGACACAAAAGACAATCGACTCTAAAACAAAAGACAATCGATTCTGAAACAAAAAAAAAGACAAAAGACATCCAATGTAAAATGCTTAAGCTTTTTAAGATGAAAAACAATTGCTTTGAGACGACCTTCAAAGAAAAAGTCGACTTACTTGACAAACAACTGATTCAGAAGACAATCGACTCTAAAACAAAAGACAATCGATGCGAAAACAGAGAAGGCAAAAAACATTATCTGCTTTTGTAATTGAAATGGACTTTTGAAAACGAAGAACAGGCGCTTTCGAGCGACTCACAAAAGAGTGAAAGACAACAAATCTTAGCAGCCGATACAAAAGACAATCGACTCTAAAACAAAAGACAATCGATTCTGAAACAAAACAGACCACAAAATTCTAATATAAGACGCATAAACTTTTTAAGACGAGAAACAATCGTATTCGAACGACTCGTGAGAAGTTCGTCTCGTTTTAAAAGCAACAGATACAAAAGATAATCGACTCTAAAACAAAAGACTATCGATACTGGAAAAAAAAACAATGCGAAAGAGATTATCTGTTTTGAACTGTGGAAGAAACTTTTTAAAACGAAGTACAAGCGTTTTCAAACCTCTCACGAAAGAGTTAACTTATATTAAAGGCATCAGATACAAAAGATAATCGACTCGAAAACAAAAGACGATCGATTCGGAAACAAAGAAGGGCAAAAAACATACTCTGTTTCTAAAGAGAGAATATTTTTTATTTTAGCGAAGAACTGTAGCTTTCAGACGTTTCGCGAAAAGGTTCGCAAAGCAACAGATTTTCGCAGTCAGACACGAAAGACAATCGACTCTAAAAACAAAAGAAACGATACTGAAAAAAAAAGACGAAAGACATCAATCATAAGACGTGCAATGTTTTCAAGACGAGAAACAATCGCTTGCTTTCAAGCGACTTCAAAATAAAAGACAATCGATTCTGTTCCAAGACACAAAAGACAATCGACTGTAAAACAAAAGACAATCGATTCGATATATAGTCGAATTGGTAAATATAGAGAAGTCGCTTGAAAACGATCGTTCTTTGTTCTTTTTGTCTTACGTTTGTCTTCTTTGTTTCATAATCGATTGTCTTTTGTTTTAATACAAAAGACAATCGATTTTAAATTAAAAGACAATCGATTCTGAAACGAAACAGACGAGAGATATCAAATGCGAAACGCACAAACTTTTTAAGGCGAGAAGCAATCGCTTTCCAACGACTTTCAATTTTAAAAGCAGCAAATACAAAAGTTAACCGACTCTAAAACAAAAGACGACCGCTTCGGAAACAAAGAAGGGCAAAAGACACTCTGTTTTTGAAGAAAAAACATTTTTTTTTTCTAGCAAAAAACTACATATAGCTTTCAAATGTCTCGCGAGAAGGTTCGCAAAGCAACAGATTTTCACAGTCAGACACAAAAGACAATCGACTCTAAAAACAAAAGAATGCAATACCGAAACAAAAAAGAATGCAATACCGAAACAAAAAAGACAAAAGACATGAAATGTCGAGAAACAATCGCTTTCAAGTGACTTCAAAATAGAAGACAATCGATTCTGTTCCAAGACACAAAAGACAATCGACTCTAAAACAAAAGACAATCGATTCTGAAACAAAAAAAAGACAAAAGACATCCAATGTAAAATGCTTAAAGTTTTAAGATGAAAAACAATTGCTTTGAGACGACCTTCAAAGAAAAAGTCGACTTACTTGACAAACAACTGATACAGAAGATAATCGACTCTAAAACAAAAGACAATCGATGCGAAAACAGAGGAGGCAAAAAACATCTGCTTTTGTATTTGAAATGGACTTTTTAAAACGAAGAACAGGCGTCTTCGAGCGACTCACAAGAGGGTGCAAGACAACAGAACTCAGCAGCCGGATACAAAAGACAATCGACTCTAAAACAAAAGACAATCGATTCTGAAACAAAACAGACCACAGAATTCTAATATAAGACGCATAAACTTTTTAAGACGAGAAACAATCGTATTCGAACGACTCTTGAGAAGTTCGACTCGTTTTAAAAGCAACAGATACAAAAGATAATCGACTCTAAAACAAAAGACTATCGATACTGGAAAAAAAAAACAATGCGAAAGAGATTATCTGTTTTGAACTGTGGAATAAACTTTTTAAAACGAAGTACAAGCGTTTTCAAACCTCTCACGAAAGGGTTCACTTATATTAAAGGCATCAGATACAAAAGATAATCGACTCGAAAACAAAAGACAATCGATTCTGAAACAATTAATCAAAAAACATCATTTGCTTTTAAACGTTCACTTTTGTTAAGGACAATAGGTTTTAGCTGCCACAAACTAAAGACAATCGAATCTAAAACAAAAGATAATCGATTCTGAAACAAAACAGACAAGAGACGTCTTTTGTTTGTTATAAGTCATAGAAATGTTTAAATACGAGAGAGAGAGAGAGAGAGTCGAAGTCACATGTGCAAGATTGGTGTGAATGGGAATGGGAATTAATTTATAATCATTTGAGTTTCGAGACGCTGCGCGAAGTAGAACCGAAAAAGCCCAAAAATAAATTCAAATAATCATAATCTGATCAGATAACGTAATCTAGAAAATCCCAAAATTTACTCGCGCATTATCCTTAACGGCCAGCGATTACGCTTCCTTGGTGCTTTCTTAATTATTATTTCTTGCAACGAGGTCCTTTAATGACGTATTTCCGGGGAACTCGGCGATGGTGCGTACTCGAAACAAAATTATTAAATATTTAACCCAATAATTGCGGATTGCAAAACACATGAAATATGGCTCGTAAAATGACGTGACATTTTGTGATGATTGGACTGAATAAATAAATTGCGGTTAGTTGCGATGCAATGGAATAAAACCGCGCGATCAATAAAACAAACCCAAAACAATAATAATTTTATTTACGACAAGGCAAATCTAAATTTGCATAAGATTGTAGATTCCGCCATCAAAACATTCTCTGATGTCGTCGTCGGGAATAATTGCTCTAAAACTAATCTAATAATAACAATTTAATTGTTTAATATCATGTTGGCGACTAATTTCGGAAGTTACGTGCTGCTCTCATAATAATTGGCATTACACTTACGTCTCCCGTGCGCATAATTTGCATAACAATCCGACATGTATATATACAAACGCTAGTGAAACAGAAAAAAAAAAAAAAAAATTAGGTTTAATAGCGGCGCTGCACGAATATTTTTCTGCTATTTACATAATAATTAAATCCGTTCCGGAATGAATATGCGAAAGTTTGATGCCGTGACGGCCGTAAATCACTTGAATTCTTTTAGAAATTATTGTCGTTACACGTTTTGAAATTAAATCGCCCTCTCGTATTCATAACGCAGGGGCCAAATGGCGCCCAACGTGGGGCTCAAGAAATAAAATGTGACGCCCAGCGTCCTCACAACATAAAGTTAACACCCAGAGCGGTGAATTAATGAACAGAAAGGCAATTTGAGATCAGAGATGCTTGACCCTGTATAAAGATGCGAACACTCTAGAAAAATCGTCACCCAGCTCGGTGGAAACAGGATGGGCTACAAATAGATTGTCGTTAGCTTAAACCTGGATGTAAATAGAACGCCATCTAGCGTGAAATTGTCTAAGTAAGCAAGTAAAACTCGTGGTTCCGCTAGGGCCTACACATGTTATTGAAATTGTTCGAAATTCCCACCTGCATGACATATACGTTGTCGGTCACCCTGTACAGTGACAAAATGGCCAGTGACCACTTGCTAGAATCTGGCGCGGCACCACAGAGAAGAACGATGTTATCAAAAATAAAATCAAGTTTTCTTGCCATTTAATTTTCATGATGTTATCAAAGTCAACTTAACAAAACAAACGTAGAGATCGTAGAGTAAAGAAAAACGGGAGCGATCAACCGTAATCACTAAAAAGCAAAATCTTGTAGATTAAAACTGAAACATAACAGATCAAAGGAGACAGCGAAGAGATCCAAAAATGGAGACGGCGAAGAAATGTTAACGGAGGCACAGAAAAAAAATTTTTTAAAACAGAGATGACAGAGGAAAACAAAAGACGATCTAAAAATTGTGGAATCTAAACAATATAGTGTCGAAATTTGAACGAAAAAATGATCGAGTAGTCGTGAAACAAAAAACAATCGACTTTAACACCGAAGGTCGAAGAGGTCTATCTAAAGTACTTAAAAAATAGAAAGAGAAAGAGATCAAACAGTTTCAAAAACAAAAGGCGATCGACTTTGAACGCAACGTTCAAAAGTTTTCCCAAAACGAAAGGCGACCTAGAAATTCTGGAATTTGAGAAATATGATCGAAATTTGAACGAGAAAAATGACGAGAAAAGATCGAGCAGTTGCGAAACAAGAGACGATCGTATGAAATATCTGACCTCGAAACAGGAAAATGTCAAAAGAGAACGAAGAAAATGAGAAATGATCGAGTAGTCGCGAAACGAAAGACAATCGACTTTAATACCGAAGATAAAAGAGATCTATCTAAAGTGTTTAAAAAATAGAAAGAGAAAGAGATCAAACAGTTTTAAAAACAAAAGGCGATCTCCTTTGAACGCTATGTTCAAAATTTTCCTAAAACGAAAGGCGACCTAGAAATTCTGGAATTTGAGAAAAAGATCGAGCAGTTGTGAAACAAGAGACGATCGTGCGAAATATCTAACCTCGAAACAGGAAAATGTCGAAAAGACTATCCAGAAGAAAAAAAAAAATATATAAAAAATTGAAAGTGAAAAAGATCTCGACCGGTTGTAAAACAAAAGACGATCCAGAAATTCTAGAATTTTAAAAAATATTCTGGAAATTTAAAAGAAGAAAATGAAAAGACTGAGTAGTTGAGAAACAAAAGACGATCGAATAAAATAACGAAATGTCCGAACTGGCGAAGAGAAAATGTCGAGTCAATCAAAATTAAAAAAAAAAATCGAAAGAGGAAAAGGTCAAACAGTTGCAAAACAAAAGACGATCGACTCTGAAGGCGTTGTTCAAAATTTTCAAAACAGAGAGACCAGAGTAAAACAAAAGACGATCTGGAAATTGTAGAATTTCAAAAATATTATCGAAATTTGAAAGAGAGAAATGAAAAGATCGAGTAGTTGTGAAACAAAAGACGATCTAGAAACTCAGGAATTTAAAAATTTTAAAAAAGAAAGAAAAAATTGAGTAGTTGTGAAACAAGAGACGATCGAATGCGATAATGAACTCGTAAAAAGAAAATATTAAAAGGCAAAGACTATCAAAATAAAACAAAATGAAAGAAGAAAAGATTAAACAACTGTTGTGAAACAAAAGACGATCGACTCTGAGCGCGATGCTCAAAATTTTCAAAACAGTGCTCGTAGAATAAAACAAAAGACGATCTAAAAAATCTGGAAGTTAAAAAATATTATAGAAATTTGAAAGAAAAAAACTGAAAGGGATCGAGTAGTTGTGAAACAAAAGACGATCTAGATATTCTAGAATTTACAAAATAATATAGAGATTTGAAAGAAAAAAAAACTGAAAAGATCGAGTGAAAAGACAATCGAATAAAATAATGAAATGTCTGAACTCGTAAAAAGAAAATTTCAAAAGACTATCAAAATTCAAAAAAAATTGAAAGAGGAAACAGTTGTAAAACAAAAGACGATCAACCCTGAACGCGATGCTCAAAATTTTCAAAACAATGCTGGTAGAATAAAACAAAAGACGATCTAGAAATTCTAGAATTTAAAAAGTATTATTGAAATTCGAGAAAAAAAAAATAAGAAAAGATCGAGTAGTTGTGAAACGAAAGACAATCGAATAAAATAATGAAATATCTAAACTCGTAAAAATAAAATGTCAAAAGTCTATCAAAATAAAAAAAAAAAAAATTGAAAGAGGAAAAGATCAAACAGGTGCAAAACAAAAGACGATCGACTCTGAACGCCACGCTCAAAATTTTCAAAACAATGCTGCCAGAGCAAAACAAAAGACGATCTAGAAATTGCAGAATTTAAAAAAATAAAAGATCGACGAGTACATAGTTGTAAAACGAAAGACAAACAAATAAAATAATGAAGTACCTAAACTCGAGAAAAGAAGATGTCAAAATACAAAACAATTGAAGGAGAAAAAGATCAAACAGTTGCAAAACAAAAGACGATCGATTCTGAACGCGAAGTTCAAAATTTTCAAAACAATGCTACCAGAATTTAAAAAATATTATAGAAATTTGAAAGAAAAAAAAACAAAGAGATCGAGTAGTGTGAAACAAAGGACGATTTAGAAATTCTAGAATTTAAAAAGTGTTATTATAGAAATTTGAAAGAAAAAAAAATTGAAAAGATTAAGTAGTTGTGAAACGAAAGACGATCGAATAAAATAATAAAACCTCTAAACTCTCAAAAAGAAAATGTCAAAAGACTGTCAAAATGAAAAAAAAAAAAATTGAAAGAGGAAAAGATCGAACGGGTACAAAACAAAAGACGATCGACCCTGAACGCCGCGCTCAAAATTTTCAAAACAATGTTGCCAGAATAAAACAAGAGGCGATCGAAAAATTCTAGATTTTAGAAAATGCATTACCAACACTCGAAAGAAAAAAAAACGAGAAAAAGTACAACCAGCGAAACAAAAGATAATCGAAATAAAATAAAAGATCGACCAGTAGTAAAAACAAAAGACGATCGACTCCGAATAAAATTTCGAAATTGACGAGAAGAGCTTTTTGAAGAAAAATAAACGATCTAGAATTTTGAAAAATACATGTGTCATCTTCTTCGATAGCTCATTTATACAGGGTGTGTCACTATTTACTTATTTTACGAGGGAAAGTTTCGAAGGAAACTTTCACTGCATCGCGTGGAGTAATATTTTAAAAATAGTTTGTTGTATACAGAGTGTTCCGTTTAGTCTGTGCGTTATGATTATTTTAAACGAGAAACCCTACGTATTTGTACGTTTTTGGGATTTCGGACTGCATTTGAACGTGACTTTACGTACCACGCGCAGGTTCTAAAGCAACTTTTTTTTTTCAATTGCAATCACCGTTGCGGTCAAAACCTGCAGGTTGTAACTCTACTCACACGTGTTCCAAAACGGACACAGGTGTTTTCGTGACCCATAAAATTGGGTTTGATTAAGAGCTACCTGATTGAGCAAGTTGAGGAACTTGGTAATGCGAGATGGGTCATTTGATGTTTGGAACTTAATAGAAATGTTCCGATTTAGTTAAAGAAAAACTCGAGGCTAATTAAAAGATGTTGGGAGTAGGTGATGTTTTACGAATGGCTTTAAACTGAATAAACATAAGATAAGCCTTAAATTAACTGAAGAGCGTATAATTTTGTAACAATATATATTTTATTCGGAGTTTTATGATGACCGTGACAATCAGCAGTTTACCTTTTAAAAGCCCGACAGTGCTGTAAAATTTAATGCCGCCGTTACCCTTTTAATGTTTTCATTCCCATTCTATGAACTTTATCTAAACTTTTATTATTATTACGCTGGATTGTAGAAAATGAAATGTTACTACGTTCGAAATAAATTCGCTCGGAGGAATTAGACTTGGGGTTCTTTCAACGACGGCGGCGACAGATTTCTGTGGGGGAGGAGGAGATTTTCGAGGCCCCCGGAATTTCCGGAAAAGTAAAAACGGCGGGTTCGTTAAAATACGGCGAGGAGGTGCCGGTGCAATTCGAGTGCACCCCGGGCTTCATTAAATGTTCACGTTAGACTTCGGCAGAACAACGCACACGCCCGGATCTCATTAGTCTCCGTTAAACGACTTCCAATTAATATGTCCCCTGCCGTGTGACGCTTGAATAACCGAATAATCGCACAATGTCATCCCCCAGAAGCCCTCATGCGAAATCATCAAATGTGGCTTAGGCGAACGCGACGCGGCCATAAATCTCTGAAAGCAAGTGGTTTCAGCGGATGCGGAGGCTACTTCACTGACGGTTAATTAATTTTCGTTGCGTTGCCTCCTGAAAATATCAATCCTGAAATCCTTCGTTCATTGCTCGTTGCGAACAAAAAAAGAAAAACCCCTGAACATCAAGAAATGTAAATAGAGACACAAAATCTTTAAAGCACGTCATGAAACGTGCGCATAAAAGAGGCAATAATTGCGTAACAACTCATTCGGGAGGAATTTTCCTCGAAACGCGCGCGCACATAAAAGAATTTCATTTGCGGCATTAGCCCCGTTCCATTAGTTTTGAATTTAAACAAATAACGCGGGGCACACATACAACCGTAAAAGCGCTCGCCGAATTCTCCATCTGCTACATTTAACTAACACTTATAGGAAGTGAATTTTAAATAAAATTGCTGCAGGGCCGCCGGGCTTCACATTTGCATTACTGTTGCAGCTCCGCTAACTACCTCATTTCGAGTCCGGTCGCGCAATTTCCGCTTCCTGCAAGCCCTTATTTGGACGATTCAGGAGTCCCGCATCTGCGATAACTTCTGCTGAATGCATTCGGATTATTTAAAAATTAAGAAACTCCTACAATTTTATTTTATATTTTCTCTCTGCGAGGAGGAGCCAAGCAAAATTACTTTCGACTCACACTCCAATACAATTAGGTATTAGGAATAGTGAAAGAGCATTTCAAGGCGAAACCCATGCAAAAAACAAGTTTCTAACATAATTTGTTCAGAAGATATTTCCTATTGTCTAATAGTCATATAATAGCGTCTTCGATTGACTGCTCTAGAGGCGCTCTCATCGCATTTAAGCTCATGTAATAATAAGGGATGGATAGATTCTGATAGTGCCCTAGAGCATTCAATCGAAAACGCTCTACAACAACGACCGTTGTTGAAAAATAGTAGTGACAATCAAATTATAAACAAAACATGTCGCAAGCACGCTAATTCGCTCAACTTTGCGATGTCCGCGAAAACACCTACGTCCCTTTTGGAACACGTGTGAGGATTTTATTAATTGGAGCTTTCCGGGTCTAAAGGCGGCTGAGATCGAAAAATGATATCACACGGTCGTTACCACGTCGGCACCATTGACATTCAAGAAATGTTTGTTGGCTACTTTTCGGTTCTCAGGTTCTCTGCCGCGCAAAATCGCAGCAATATCGCCATTCTTTTTGTTTTACTTCTTAAAAGCGTCAGTACTTTTGATAATAATAAAAACCAATCAAGTGAAGTAAACCTTTTTGATTTCATCAAGGATTGCGACATCCTGCGGACGATTTTTGACCTATGACACAATTTTAAGTCAAAAGTCGGCCGCACAATGCCGCAACCTAAACTATTCTTTTTGTTTTACTTTTTAAGAACGTCAGTACTATTTATAATAACGAAAACCAATCAAGTGAAGTAAACCTTTTTGTCACAATCTTGGTTTCCGGGTTGGGAACCGCGTCAATTCTTCGTCTTGCCGACGTTTCGTCCATCTCGCCGTGGACTTCTTGATGGACGAAACGTCGGCAAGACGAAGAATTGACACGGTTCCCAATCCGGAAACCAGGATTGTGATGGACAACGGCTGCGGAAGCCTTCAAACTAAACCTTTTTGTTTTAATCATGAGATTGCGACCTCCTGCGGACGTTTTTTGATCTATGACACAATTTTAAGTCAAAAGTCGGCCGCAAGATGACGCGACCTAAACTATTCTTTTTGTTTTACGTTTTACGAAGTACTTTTTATAATAATAATAAAAACTCTTTGATGCGAGAAATCTGCTTTTCGTCCACCAAACAGTCATCATCATCTACGCACTTTTTATGCAAAAGATCTACAATTTGATTAGGGGGGAACCTCAGCTATCTCTTTCACACCTACCTTTGCTTTTTTTTTGTAAAGAGCTTGGATGGCTTTGCATGAAGAGCTTCTCGTTCTCCTTGTTGCGTTCTTTTCACTTTTTGATTCGTTTCCAAAATCCTAAGGCCCCCCGTTTTTCAGGCACAGCTCAACCATAATCTCCTGCTCATTCCCATGGTAACAATTGTAAAAACAATAGGAATAAACTGTGAAAGTTAAACTGCGATTGAAAAAACGGGGTCCCAGACATGGCTAGAAACTAACTTCCAAAAGAACTCCGATCCTGCCTGGGATTCCCCGAAACGAATTACTCAAACTCTTAAATGGAGATTCAAGACATGTCTGCTTTCGGTTGCATGTTTTGAAACTACCCAAATTGAAGGAAGAATTGAAGATAGAGAATCAAAATTATTATACTTGCAAGTCAAGAAGAACCAATACGAAAGGACCATACTTGTAAGACTCGGAGACATGGTTAATGTATGAGGAAGATTTAGATTCAGGAAGGAACAGTGGGGAAAAGAAAACAAAACGATGAACACAATGAACCAATTGAATATAATGAAAATAAACTGCAAAAGAAGACTTGAATTAGTAGCTACATCTCCAGGGGGGATTGAAAAGATGCAATTCCAAAATAGAAACGACTACAAGGTTACTCCAAAAACAATATTCAAACGGATCAGAGTAAAATAAGAGCAAACTAAGGGAAGAAGAGCCAAAAAAAGCCAGCAAGTAGCAAAAACGGGAAGAAAAGAAAGACAATGGTTAAAAATAGAATTGGAAGTAAACACCTTATTGCCCAAATCCGACTCTCGTAAAGGCATAGAAGAGGAAAATGAAGGAGAACTCTGCAGTTTTCTTTTAGTTTTAAATCCAATTGAAAGGCACATGAGAACGGGAAGAAGAAAGAAGACCTTGCAGAAGGTGTCAACTCGGAAACAAGCTCGTAACTTAAAACTTCAGACCTTTTCAACAAGCGTAATGACTAGAGAACGGAACCACATATTTTAACGTCACCCATAAGATGCTATTATTAATACCCGTTCTCTAAAAGAGCAAAGACGAGTGATTTGTTTATGGAAAGAAGACCAATTTAGTTTCAGGCCTTTCTGGAATAGTCTAGGAAACCCCCGAACTTACAAATTAGTTTACACCAGTGCCTCATCCCATAACAACATAGTTAGAGTGCGCCGCTCTCACTTGACGACTTCGAAATATGTGATTCCGATCTCTAGCAATGATTCACTTCAATGTGGTAAAGCAAACTACCCTATTTCTTGTAGTTCCATTTCCTGTAGACAATTTAAATTGAATTAAATGCAAGGGATGGGGTTAAAAGTTAAAAGAAGGGGATGAGCTATCCAACACTTTCGAATTTATCGATTTACAAGGCCTCGCCGAGACGCTGTGCTCTTCAACTTTTGTTTGAATTTGTACGTTTCTGGTTTGAGTTAGAAGAAGATCTACGAGATACAAATTCTGAAAACTCAAGAGCATTCAACCAACACGAAACTAGCAACTGAACCATAATAATGGAGAAGACTGGGAAGGGAAGCTATTGAAAATACAGAAGAATCCGAACAACATCAACAGAGAAGACGGCTTATAGTTTCCAAGAAGTATCTGGAAAGCATTCCTCAAACCTCAAAGAAGATTAATGGTGTGAGACGGCTACGCCCTAACGGAGCAAGACGGCTACGCCCCAAAGTGCACACAGTCATCTTGACGTTTGCTGTTATTTGTCATCGTGACATGATTTGTTGGTCACTAAGCAAGCGTTTCTCGTCATCTGTCATCCTAAGGTCTCTTACGTCTGTTATTTTGACGTCTGTCATTTTGACGTTTCTTAACGTCTGCTATTTTGACGTTTCTTGACGTCTGTCATCTGGACGTTTGCTGTACTTGATAATTTGTTGGTCACTAAACATCGTGTGAACCCCGGAAAAAAATAAACTTCTCGAGCAGATCACAACAAGATGCAAAATTTGGCTGCAAGTTGGCTGGATTACAATGAGGTCCTCGAGCATGCTCTGTATAGCCCTAATTGGGGCCTCATCAGCAGAAGAGAACTCCATCGCAATCCCGCCGATCAACGAGACTTACGCAAAGACAACGTATAAATGCAAACATGTCACACTGTCGTGACACCGCGCGACTAGTTTCTGACCTGTGTAAGTCTCGTTGGTTGTCGGGATTGCGATAGGGTTCTCCAGCCACTCTTCTGTTGATGAGGCACCAATTAAGACCGAAATAGCTATACAGAGGATGCTCGGGGGCCCCATTGCAATCCAGCCGACTTGCAGCCAAATTTTGCATCTTGTCGTGATCTTCTTCAGAAGTTTGTTTTGTTCAGGGGTTTATATATGGCTGTGTGCGCTCTGGGGCGTAGCCGTCTCGCTCCGTTAGGGCGTAACCATTAATCTTCGTTGAGGTTTGAGGAATGCTCTCCAGTTACTTGGTAACTGTAGCCGTCTTCTTTGTTGATGTTGTTCGGATTCTTCTGTATTTCCCTTTACAGTCTTCTTCATTATTGTGGTTTAGTTGCTAGTTTCGTCAAAGCTGATTCCATGTTTCGTGTTGGTTGAATGTTCTTTGAGTATTTCGTACATGTTCTTTTAACTCAAACCAGAAACGTGCAAACTCAGACAAAAGTTGAAAAGCATAGCGTCTCGGCGAGGCCTTGTAAATCGATAAATTCGAAAGTGTCGGATAGCTCATCCCCTTTTTTTAACTTTTAACCCCAACCCTTGGATTTAATTCAATTTAAATTGTCTAAGAAATGGAATTGCAAGAAATAGAATGGTTTACTTTACCACATTGAAGTGAATCATTGCTAGAGATCGGAATCGCATATTTCGAAGTCGTCAAGTGAGAGCGGCACACTCTAACTATGTTGTTATGAGTTGAAGCACTGGTGTAAACTAATTTGTAAGTTCGGGCGTTCCCTAGACTATTCCAGAAAGGCCTGAAACTAAATTGGTCTTCTTTCCATAAACAAATCACTCGTCTTTGCTCTTTTAGAGAACGGGTATTAATAATAGCATCTTATGGGTGACGTTAAAATATGTGGTTCCGTTCTCTAGTCATTACGCTTGTTGAAAAGGTCTGAAGTTTTAAGTTACGAGCTTGTTTCCGAGTTGACACCTTCTCTTTCTCATATTGTGTGCCCTTTTTCTAATTTTGGGCATCTACACCTCAGTGTCTTTTTCAATTATTGTCGACATTGTCTTTTTTTTCCGTTTTTGCTACTTTGGCTTTATGATTTTTTTTTTGACTCTTCTTACCTACATTCGTAATTATAGGGTGCACGTGGTTGATGGTGAAAGTAATTCGCAAATTTGATTTACTTTAAGTAGAAAAAGTGATTGTCTTGAAATCGAGTATAAAAAAAAATTGTGCTCATCAAAGAAATAAGATAGGGAGTGCAAGGTCTTCTTTCTTCTTCCCGTTCTCATGTGCCTTTCAATTGGATTTAAAACTAAAAGAAAACTGCAGAGTTCTCCTTCATTGTCCTCTTCTGTGCCTTTACGAGAGTCGGATTTGGGCAATAAGGTGTTTACTTCCAATTCTATTTTTAACCATTGTCTTTTTTTTCTTCCCGTTTTTGATACTTGCTGGCTTTTTTGGCTCTTCTTCCCTTAGTTTGCTCTTATTTTGCTCTGATCCGTTTGAATATTGTTTCTGGAGTAACCTTGTAGTCGTTTCTATTTTGGAATTGCATCTTTTCGTTCCCCCCTGGAGATGTAGCTACTAATTCAAGTCTTCTTTTGCAGTTTACTTTCATCATATTCAATTGGTTCATTGTGTTCATCGTTTTGTTTTCTTTTCCCCACTGTTCCTTCCTGAATCTAAATCTTCCTCATACATTAACCAAGTCTCCGAGTCTTACAAGTATGGTCCTTTCGTACTGGTTCTTCTTGACTTGCAAGTATAATAATTTTGATTCTCTATCTTCAATTCTTCCTTCAATTTGGGTAGTTTCCAAACATGCAACCGAAAGCAGACATGCCTTGAATCTCCTTATAAGAGTTTGAGTAATTCGTTTCGGGGAATCTCAGACAGGATCGGAGTTCTTTTGGAAGTTAGTTTCTAGCCATGTCTGGGGCCCCGGTTTTTCAATCACAGTTTAACTTTCACAGTTTATTCCTATTGCTTTTATAATTGTTGCTATGGGAATGAACAGGAGATTATGGTTAAGCTGTGCCTGAAAAAAGGGGGGCGTTAAGGATTTTGGAAACGAATCAAAAAGTGAAAAGAAGTTGCAAGCAATCACAAACCCGTCCAAGCTCTTTGCAAAAAAAGGATTTCAGCCTTAGGAATTAGGATGCTAATCAAATTGTAGATCTTTTGCAAAAAACGTGTGTGTACTGTTTGATGGACGAAAAGCAGACTTCAAAAAAAAAAAGCGAAGGTAGGCTTTCAGCTTTAGGTGTGAAAGAGATAGCAGAAGTTGGCTCCCAATCAAATTGTAGATCTTTTGCATAAAACGTGTGTAGATGGTGATTAGTGTTTGGTGGACGAAAAGCAGACTTCTCGCATCAAAGAGTTTTTATTATTATTATAAAAAGTAATTGCATTCGTAAAAAGTAAAGCAAAAAGAACAGTTTAGATCTCGACATCTTGCGGCGAATTGTGTGATAGGTCAAAAATCGTCCGCAGGATATCGCAACCTATTGTTTAAAACAAAAAGGCTTATTTCACTTGATTGGTTTTTATTATTATAAAAAGTACTGACGTTCTTAAAAAGTAAAACAAAAAGAATAGGGTAAGTCGCGGCCAATTTTTGACTTAAAATTTTGTGATAGGTTCTCAAAAATCGTCCGCAGGATGTCGCAACCTATTGATTAAAACAAAAAGGCTTACTTCACTTGATTGGTTTTTGTTATTGTAAAAAGTACTGACGTTCTTAAAAAGAACAGTTTAGGTGGCGACATCTTGCGGCCGATTTTTGACTTAAAATTGTGCGACAGGTCAAAAATCGTCCGCAGGATGTCGCGACCTAAACTATCGATTAAAACAAAAAAAGGTTTACTTCACTTGATTGGTTTTTTGGTGACTGGCCAATCTTTAATTATTTTTTCTGTAATCAGAAAGCATTTTCTAAAATTTCTTATTTGATAATAACAGTGTTGAAGTGTTGACCTTAAAGCAAGAAATCTGGGTCGGCCATTCGAACTGTTATCATTTATAAACCGTAAACCGATTTGCAACGCCTTATCGCCCTAAATCATTTTCTTTCCTTTGTGGTTGGTGGCTCCGAGTGTCGTTTTTTTTTCTTTTCTCGCCCCGGTGCGGAAGAGCGCGCCGGCTATTTTTGCGCAGTACTTTTTGCGGATATTTTCTGAGTTTGAGCCCGGCTGATATATGGCCCCCGAGTACAACCGCCACGACACTGAGATAGATTCATGTGATACGATATACGACCGCTGGGTATTGCAAAAACTATTGAAATAAAATTTATGTGATATCTTATATGAAACAAGTTGGACGCCAAGACTTTGTATTAACTTAAGCAAGAGCTCAGAACTTTTTCATCCAGTTTGAATTATTTATATATGAAACAATTTATTTATCTACGTACATGGTGGATGGATAAATGTAGGTCATATCTAGGAAGTACGTTACGCGAAGCGCCGCCCGCGCGTAATTAGTCGAGTGGCGCAAATGAAAATTTATTTTCTTGCGGAAGTAATGGAGGAAACTCATCCGCCGAGCCATATTCTTAATTCCCAAATTTATTTTATTGCCGACAAGTATGAGAGCCCTCTCGCCTTCTTCGCCCAAAAGTGCACGCCGCTTCCTGCATCTACCCCATGCATTCTTATGGTACACCAAAGACGCTATTAGTTTTTATGCGGTATTATTCGGGCGCGCAAGCATAAGCCGTAACAAATTTCTGTAATGGCGGCGATAATTTTAAGCGTTATGCAAATCGGGGCGAATAAAATTTGCATGCGTCCATATTTAAGACAACAAGAAACTTTTATGGTTGCCGTCGAGACGCACACTTCGCTAATGATGATGATGATGGTGGTACGAGTCACACTTTTTTACGCCTTCTATAATAAAAGCACGAGCTTTAGGTATTAGTTACCTATAAATATTTAAAGCTTAAAACTTTTAGAAACAAATTTGAATTACGATAGTGGCCCCGAAATAGGTTTATATTGCGGGAGCGCCCGCGAAACTAATGCAACAATAATAATCCGCAGATGTAATGCATTTAATTACATAAACTTTGATATCCGGGGCATAAATTGCATCCAGCATTCGCGATGTAAATGAGTTAGAAATGTTCATTATCTAAATTGTCTGGTCGTAATGCGATATCGCCTCCCAATGAGGCCGACGCCGCGCGCCGCGCCGCCGTAAAACGCGGATCGCATGGGGAACGATAAAAATTAAATAAATACATTTTCCGTGCGGGCCTTTTTTTTTACATGCCGCTTCTATCTCGCATGACACACACAACATGCTGCTGCCTGGGCGCTGTATTCGTTTTAACCGCATCGTGCACGCCGCTGCACGTTCCGGCTGAATTTTTAATTTGACGCCGGCTGTTTTTATCGAATTCGGCCGCAGCTCTCTGAAAATAAAAGGTGCAGGTATTATCGGTGCCCGTGTTTGTTGTTATTCTGGAGGCGTTTTGCGTTGAAAATGCAAATTCCTCTTTTTTTTCGTTCCGTTCGTGCTCGTTACGAAAAATGCCATCGGAGTTCTTTTAGTTCTCAATTTCGAGAAGGTATGCCAACGAAAGAAGAGACTTCCCGGAACACTTAAACAATTTATAAACAAATTAAAAATTTACCCGAAATGCACGGTACGCCCATGCATGAGACGAGGACCAAAAGTTTCCTAATATAAATTCGGCTGGCTTGGAATCTGCGCCCCTTGTACGAACGGGTTACTTGCCTCGGTTTACAAGCAGACTGGATGCTTTTAAGAATCGATATCACTGTTATTTTATTTTTTTAATAATGTTTAACATATTATACAGGGTGATTCTCGTAGATAAATAATAAGTAGGTGTATATTAGTTTTCCAAAAATAATTAATACGTCCCATTATTGTTGTCCTTTGAACTATAGTGTGATCAAAAAAAATTGTCTGGTTTGCCATGAAACTAGTTCAAAAGAACATTGTGCTGCCAGCACCGATAGTACCCAATGTTGCCAGATGTGGTACTGTTTATGAAAATTCTACACGACAATTCATAAACAATTAAAAATTGACTCGAAATGCACGTTACGCCCGTGCATGAGACGAGGACGGTTAACAGCTTTAACAACATATAAAACTTGACCTTGAACAGCACAGCTGATAATGAATACAACGTACTAACATATTAGTTGCTACGAGATTAATTAAAATCTATCACGTCCTCAAAGGTATACGAAATTTCTTACATCGAAGCGAACAATAATTCACGACAATTAATTCCGTCGCTTTAAGAAATAACACGCCGAACGCACGTATATAATAGTGTTATAAACTACCTTCAACGTAAACGGACGACAGTCCTTTGTTTCCTATTTTTCATGTCATTCCCATTTGTTACGTGATCCATCTCTTTTTTTTGTGTTTGCTGCTGAAGAAATATTCGAAGTTTGTTGTACAATCAATCGTTTTTTTTTTTTAATTTTTGACGAAGAAATTAAATATAGAATGTAGTCGGCCTTCTTTTGTTTTTATATCAATAAAGAAGAAGTTGTATTTTCTTTTGTTTTCCTCTTAGTTGACGAAGAAAGACACTTCAGTTTCTTTTGTGTTTAAAATTAAAAAAAGTCAGAAATACACGAAAAGTATCTATTTTCATTTGTTTTTTACACGAAGTATCGACTTTCGTATGTTTTTTTTTTAATTTCGACGAAGAACTCAAAAATACACAAAGTATCCACCTTTTATTTGCTTATGTTTTTTATTATTTCGACGAAAAAATCAGACTTTCATTTGTTTTTTTTTTTAAATTTCGAGAAAGAAATCAGAACTACGCAAAAGAATCGACTTTCACTTGTTTTTTTGTTTTTAAATCTCGACGAAGAAAAGTATCTACTTTTATTTGCTTTTGTTTTTTTTTTATTATTTCGACGAAAAATCAGAAAAGTTTCGACTTTCATTTGTTTTTTTTTTTTAATTATTTCGAGAAAGAAATCAGAAGTACGCAAGAGAACCGACTCTTTTGTTTTTTTGTTCTAAATTTCGACGAAGAAATCGGAAATAAATTTCGACGAAGAAATCAGAAATACACAAAGTATGGACTTTTGTTTGTTTTTGTTTTTATTATTTTGACGTAAAAATCAGAAAAAGTATCGACTTTCATTTGTTTTTTTTTAAATTATTATTTCGAGAAAGAAATCGGAAGAAGTACGCGAAAAACTCGACTTTCATTTGTTTTTTGTGTTTAATCTCGACGAATGCCGAGATTAAACACAGAAAATAAAAGAAAGTCGAGTATTTTGCGTGCTTCTGATTTCTTGCTTTCGTTTGTTTATGTATTTTTTTTTATTATTTCGACGAAAAAATCAGAAAAAATATGGACTTTCATTCGTTTTTTTTTTATTATTTCGAGAAAGAAATCAGAAGCACGCAAAACACTCGACTTTCATTTGTTTTCTGTGTTCAATCTCGAAGAATGACGATATTAAACACAGAAAACAAATGAAAGTCGAGTATTTTGCGTACTTCTGACGTTTTTGTTGTTGTTTGTTGTTTCCAAAGTGAGTCAATCTCTGAGTCATCTCAAAGCGATCTTTCTCTCTCTTTCTCGTATAACATAAATATGAAATGCGTGACAAATAACATACAAAAGACGTCTCTCGTCTGTTTTTGTTTCAGAATCGATTATCTTTTGTTTTAGAGACGATTGTCTTTTGTGTGTGTGGCTGCTAAAACCCGTTGTCCTTAACAAAAGTGAACGTTTAAAATTTCACGATTAAAAGCAGACGATGTTTTTTGTTTTCGTTGTTTCAGAATCGATTGTCTTTTGTTTTCGAGTCGATTATCTTTTGTATCTGTTGCTTTTAAAACGAGTCGAACTCTTCACGAGTCAAATACGTTTGTTTTTCGTCTTAAAAAGTTTGTGCGTTTTATATTTGACGTCTATGATCTGTTTTGTTTTAAATCGATTGTCTTTTGTTTTAGAATCGATTATCTTTAGTATCTGTTGCTTTTAAAAAGAGTCGAACTCTTCACGAGTTGTTCGAAAACGATTGTTTTTCGTCTTAAAAATTTTATGCGTTTTATATTAGAAATCTATGGTTTGTTTTGTTTCAGAATTGTCTTTTGTTTTAGAATCGATTGTCTTTTGTTTTAGGATAGATTATCTTTTGCGTCTGTTGCTTTCAAAGCGAGTCGAGCTTTTGACGATTGTTTTTCGTCTTAAAAGTTTGTGCGTTTTATATTAGAAGTCTATGGTCTGTTTTGTTTCAGAATCGATTGTCTTTTGTTTTAGAGTCGATTGTCTTTTGTAACCGTCTGCTAACATGTGTTGTCTTGCACCCTTTTATGAGTCGCTCGAAAGCGCCTGTTCTTCGTTTCAAAAAGTCTATTTTAAATACAATTACAGATAATGTTTTTTGCCTTATCTGTTTTCGCATCGATTCTTTTGTTTTCGAGTCGATTATCTTTTGTATTTGTTGTCTCAACAACATAAGTGAACACTTTCGTAGGTTGTCAGAAAGCGATTGTACTTCGTTTTAAAAAGATAATGTCTTTTGCATTGTTTGTTTCAGAATCGATTGTCTATTGTTTTAGAGTCGATTATCTTATGTATCAGTTGTTTGTAAAGTAAGTCGACTTTTTCTTCGAAGGTCGTCTCAAAGCAATTGTTTTTCATCTTAAAAAGCTTAAGCATTTTACATTGAATGTCTTTTGTTTTTTTTTCTTGTTTATTTCAGGATCGATTGTCTTTTGTTTTAGAGTTGATTGTCTTTTGTTTCGAAGTTAATCCCTGTACGAGCTGTTTGAAAGCGACCGTTTTTCGCCATAAATAGTTTATGCGTCTTAAAGTCTTGTTGTCTTCGTTGTTTCAGAATCGATTGTCTTTTGTTTTAAATTCGATTCTCTATAGATTGCTGAAATCGATTGTTTCGAAAATAAGTTAAGCCTTTCACGGGCCGTTCGAAAGTGAATCTCTTTTGCTTCAAAGTGTTTTTTTTTTTTGTATTTTTGTTTCATGGTCGATTGTCTTTTGTTTTAAATTCGATTCGCTTTCGACTGTTAAAATCTGTTGTTTTGCTAATAAGTTTGTCGCTTGAAAGCGAACGTCTTTCGCATTTTACATTCAAAGTCTTTTGTTTTTTTTTGTTTCAGAATCGATTGTCTTTTGTTTCAGAATCGATTGTCTTTTGTTTCAGAATTGATTGTCTTTTGATTCAGAATTGATTGTCTTTTCTTTCAAAATTGTTTGTTTTCTGTTTCAGAATTGATTGTCTTTTGTTTTAGATTTGATTGTCTTTTGTTTCCGATTTGATTGTCTTTTGATTCGAAAATAAAGTTAATCCTTGTGAGAGAGCTGTTTGAAAGCGACTAGTCTTTTGTTTTAGAGTCGATTAATCGATTGCCTTTTGTTTTAGAGTCGATTGTCTTTTGTGTCTTGGAACAGAATCGATTGTCTTTTATTTTGAAGTCGCTTGAAAGCGATTGTTTCTCGCCTTAAAGGCATTACACATTTCATGTCTCTTGTCTTTTTTGTTTCAGTATCGATTCTTTTGTTTTTTTAGAGTCGATCGTCTTTGGTGTCTGACTGCGAAAATCTGTTGCTTTGCGAGACATTTGAAAGCTATATGTAGTTCTTCGCTAAAAAAAAAACATTTTCTCTTTAGAAACAGAGTATGTCTTTTGCCCTTCTTCGTTTCCGAATCGATCGTCTTTTGTCTTAGAGTCGGTTATCTTTTGTATTTGCTGCTTTTAAAATCGAAAGCCGTTGGAAAGCGATCGTTTCTCGCTTTGAAAAGTTTATGCGTTTCGCATTCGACGTCTCTCTCGTCTGTTTCGTTTCAGAATCGATTGTCTTTTAATTTAAAATCGATTGTCTTTTGTTTTAATACAAAGATAATCGAATGTTTTAATACAAAATGTAATCGATTATGAAACAAAGAAGACAAACGTAAGATAAGCAGAACAAAGAACGATCGTTTTCAAGCGACTCGTTTATATTTACCAATTCGACTGTAAATCGGAATCGACTCTTAAACATCTCCCTAACTGGAAAAGCATCGATTTTAAAACAAAAGACGATCGATTATGAAACAAAGAAGACAAACGATGTGCTCTGTTCTCAAACGTAAGATAAATAGAACAAAGAACGATCGTTTTCAGGCGACTTGTTTATGTGGACGAATTCCACTATGAATAGAATCGATTCTAAACATCTCCCTAACTAGAAAAACATCGATTTTAAAACAAAAGACGATCGATTATGAAACAAACGACGACGTACTGTAAAGTAAGATAAACAGAACGAAGAACGATCGTTCTCAAACGTTTCGTTCATTTAACTATGTACAAATCGAATCGATTCTAAACTAATCGATTTTAGTATTAGGTTCGTTAAATAAAAATAGTCGATCGTTAATCAATAAATCGATTGCGTTTAGAATATAAGGTTCTGATATAACAAATCATACGATGAGAAGGCGTTGAGTGGCGAATTTCTTAGAGTTGAATCGATACGGCCATGTGGTTCTGTCAGCGGATATTAATGCTGGCCATGCTATAATTGAGTTAATTAACATGAAACAATAAATCTGTTCCGGGAGAAGTGGTCGGAAAATTGAATTTATTAAATGCAATTGCGACTATGTATATTTTTAATGGTTTTCATACGGGTATCCAAACCAGACAGGCAGACAGACGAGTGCACAAAGATTAAACGCTCGTTAATTTTTGCGTTCCGTTATTCCGTCAACACGAGCTCCGCACAATACTAAACCTGTCTAATTTTACGTCCGCATAAACAAATGAAGCAGAGAATAATTAAACCAAATGAGCCGAATAAATTTGCCCGGTTTAATTTCAAACGGCAATAAATTACAAGATTTTACTATATATACAAAACAATTACAAAGCCATTTCGAATTAAATATAAATCTGGAATGGAACCGCCGCCGCGCGGGGGCGCATTATCATAAAGCCGTGCGGTTCCGTGACAATGCATGGAGTCTGGCTGCTGAAGTTTCCTGACGTTTCGTGAAACTTTCAGGCACGACATTGCATCATTCCGCACGCTAGATTAATAAGTGAAAAATAATTGCTTTCCCGGAACTGAAAAGGATCTCACGTTATTAGTACGTATGCGCATGCATAAATAAAAGACAACACGTAAGAGTTCTGAGGCTTTTAAATCTGTGTAGTGAACGAAATGAGGGAAAAGGCAGGGGGGAAAAATGACATTCGGATTTGGATGACGTCGCTTGAAACAAGCGCACGTCGTGGAATGAGGGAGATTAGACACTCCAGCTAAATTCGGATGATTTTACTCACTCAGGACCGCAGTTCTGCTACAGACAGTTCTTATCTGCGACCGTAGAGCAAAGACGTAATCAACAATTGTGCTCTATTGTCCGTGGCAGCGGGAGATCGCACGTTCAGATAGTTACGATATGAGTTTCCTATAGGAGACCAAAAACGAAAATCGACTTCGTTCAGCTAAAACGAAGAAAAAAAGGGAAACTGCAGTTGGTACCACATTCCTGAACATTAATTTCACGTTTCGAGTTGCTTCGAAAATTAATTAATAATTAATTAAATAACGCAAAACGCTGTCGATTGCACAACGCGACGTTCTGAAAACAATTGGAATTTATTACCTTTCCCATATTTGGATTTTGGTTTCTTTCTATCGTCTTTTGTTTATAAAATCAATTACCTTTTGTATCGGTTGTTTCTTCCACGTCTTTTTTGTCTCATAATCAGTTGTCTTTTGTTTTAAGATCGATTTATCCCCTGCGTCTGAACTGTTAAGGGATGATCAGAATCGGTTCGATGCTCTTTACAAGCGATGCATCGAAAGAATCGAATCGAATCAAATCCATTTGGTGCGAATCGATTCGGAAAGCTCCCAATGTACAACCGATTGCTTTTAGCGCCGCGTTCTTGTCTATTTTTTTTTTTTGTTTCAGGATCGATTGTCTTCTATTTTAAATTCGATTTTCTTTCGACTGTTAAAATCTGTTGTTTTGAAAATAAGTTTGTGCTTACGGTGAGTCGCTTGAAAGCGAACGTCTTTCGCCTTAAAGGGTTTGTGCATTTCACATTCAAAATCTTTTGTCTGTTTTTGTTTCAGAATCGATTGTCTTTTGTTTCAGAATTGACTGTTTTTTGATTCAGAAGTGATTGTCTTTTGATTCAGAATTGATTGTCTTTTGTTTCAAAATTGATTGTCATCTGTTTGAGAATTGATTGTTTATTGTTTCAGAATCGATTGTCTTTTGGTTTAGAATTGATTTTCTTTTGTTACAGAATTAATTGTCTTTTGATTCAGAATTGATTGTTTTTTGTTTAAAACTGATTGTCATCTGTTTCAGAATCGATTGTCTTTTGTTTCAGAATTGATTGCCTTTTGATTCAGAATCGATTGTCTTTTGTTTAAAACTGATTGTCATCTGTTTCAGAATCGATTGTCTTTTGTTTCAGAATTGATTGCCTTTTGATTCTGAATCGATTGTCTTTTGTTTCAAAATTGATTGTCATCTGTTTGAGAATTGATTGTTTATTGTTTCAGAATCGATTGTCTTTTGGTTTAGAATTGATTTTCTTTTGATACAGAATTAATTGTTTTTTGATTCAGAATTGATTGTCTTTTGTTTAGAAACTAAGTTAATCCCCTGTACAAGTTGTTTGAAAGCGATTGTTTTTCGCCTTAAATAGTTTATGCGTCTTAAAGTCTTGTTGTCTTCGTTGTTTCGGAATCGATTGTCTTTTATTTTAAATTCGATTCTCTGGAGACTGCAAAATCGATTGCTTTTGAAAAAGATAAGCTTTTTAGGCCGTTTGAAAGCGAATCTCTTGTCCTTTGTTTCAAAATTGATTGTCTTTTGTTTAAAGTTGATTGTCATCTGCTTCAGAATCGATAGTCTTTTGTTTCAGAATTGATTGCCTTTTGATTCAGAATCGATTGTCTTTTGTTTCAAAATTGATTGTCGTTTGTTTAAAATTGATTGTCGTTTGTTTAAAATTGATTGTCGTCTGTTTCAGAATTGATTGTCTATTGTTTCAGAATCGATTGTCTTTTGTTTTAGAATTGATTGTCTTTTGATTCAGAATCGATTGTCTCTTGTTTCCGATTCGATTGTCTTTTGATTCGAAAATAAAGTTAATCCTTGTGCGTGAGCTGTTTGAAAGCGACTGTTTTTCGCCTTGAAAAGTGTACGCGCCTTAAAGTCTTTGTTATCTTCGATGCTTCGGAATCGATTGTCTTTTGTTTTAAATTCGATTCTCTGTAGACTGCACAGTCGATTGCTTTGAAAATAAGTTAAGCCTTTCATGGGCTGTTTGAAGTGTTTTTTCCTTGGTATTTTGGTCTCGGAATCGATTGTCTTTTGTTTTAAATTCGATTTTCTTTTGTTTTAAGTTCGATCGTCTTTCGTTTTAAAAACTCAAACGTCTTTCGTTTGTTTCAAGAATCTATACTCGTTCGTTTAAAATCTATCGTCTTTTCTTTTTTTTTATACAAGATCAGTTGCCTTTTGTTTTAAATCGATTCGTTTGTTTCACAAAAGAAAAAAAAGTGCCGAATACGAAACAGTTCGCGTTTAGCATTTTCTTTTGTTTTAAAGTCGATCGTTTTTTGTTTTTCGTGTACCCACTTGCCATTCCTCATGTCGAAATCAATTGTCCTAAAGTCGATCGTGTTTTATTCTGTACAGACGATCGACTTTAAACCAAACAAAACAATGCCAAATATGAACTATTTTTTTTTTGTTTAAAAGTCGATGGTCTTTTGTTTTTAGTTTACCTACCGTTGCTTATCTCGGAAATCAATTGTTCTAAAACTGTCTATCTATTGTTTATTAAAGTCGATCGTCTTTTGTTTTTAGTTTACCGTTCTTTTCCTCGAAACCATTTGTTTTAAAATTGTCCAACTATTGTTTTAAAAATTTTATTTTGAAGTCGATCGTCTTTTATTTTGCGAAAACGATCCGCTTTAAAACAAAAGAAAATGCTAAGCATGAAAACATGCATGACATTAGCATTTTCTTTTGTTTTAAAGTCGACCGTCTTTTGTTTTTTTCTTGAAATTATTTGTTTTAAAATTGCTTGAAAATTTAGTTTCAAAGTCGATCGTCGTTTTATTTTGCGAAAATGATCGACTTTGAAGCAAAAGAAAATCTTAAGTACGAAAATCGTTTATATTTAGTATTTTCTTCAGTTTGAAAGTCGACAGTCTTTTGTTTTTTTTTTGTCTTTAGTTTATCGTTTTTCCTCGAAATTTTTTTAATTGCTTGAAAATTTTGTTTTAAAGTCGATCGTCTTTTGTTTTGCCTTTTGTTTTTAGTTTACCTAACTTTTTTATCTCAAAATCAATTGTTTATCTATTGTTTGAACATTCTGTCTTAAAATCGATCGTGTTTTATTTTGACAAAAACGATCAACTTACTTGAAAACAAAAGTAAATGCTAAATATGAAAGAAAATTGACGTTCAACATTTTCTTTTGTTTTAGAGTCGATCGCCTTTTGTTTTTAGTTTATCTAGCGTTTTTGAACTCAAAATCAATTGCTTTAAAATTGTCCACCTATTTGAAAATTTTGTTTTAAAGTTGACCGTCTTTTATTTCGCGAAAACGATCGACTTTAAAACAAAAGAAAACGCTAAACATGAAAAAAAAATGACGTTTAGCATTTTCTTTTGTCTTAAAGTCGATCGTCTTTTGTTTTTGGTCTACCGTTTTCTTTTTATCCAGAAATCACTTGTTTCAAAATCGTCCGTCTATTGTTTGAACATTTTGTTTCAAAGTCGATCGCATTTTATTTGTTAAAAGCTAACGATCTTTAAAACAAAAGAAAATACTAACCATGAAAATAGTTCGTATTTAGCCTTTTCTTTTACTATAAAGTCGATCGGCTTTTGTCTTTAGTTTACCTTTGTTTATCTTGAAGTCATTTGTTCTAAAATTGTCCGCCTATAGTTTGAACATTTTGTTTCAAAGTCGATCGTGTTTTATTTCGTAAAAACGATCGACTTGAAAACAAAAGAAAATACTAATCATGGAAATAGTTCGCATTTAGCCATATCTTTTGTTACAAAGTTGATCGCCTTTTGTTTTTAGTTTACCTAAAGTTTTTTTGTTTCGAAATCATTTTTTTTTTAATTTTCTACCTATTGTTTCAAAATTTTCTTTTTGAAAAGCGATCCACTTTAAAACAAAAGAAAACACTAATCATGAAAACAGTTCGCACTTAGCATTTTCTTTTGTTGCAAAGTCGATCGTCTTTTGTTTTTAGTTCGCCTGCCGTTCTTTGTTTCGAAATCAATTGTTTTAAAATTGTTTCAAATTCATTCTTCGTTTCGTAAAAAAAAACGATCGACTTTAAAAACAAAAACGTATTCGGCCTTTTCTTCAGTTTCGAAGTCGATCGTCTTTTGTTTTTAGTCTACCGTTTTTGTTTTTATCCAGAAATCATTTGTTTTAAAATCGTCCGCCAGTTGTTCGAAAGTTTCATTTCAAAGTTTCGATTTGTAAAATTTGTTTCTTGCTTTTGATTAACCGTTTTCAAAAATGTCCTCTCAAAACTGATCGGTTTTAATATTTGCTCTTCGTTCTTTTGTTTCCAACCTTCATGACGTTTAACCTGAAAATCAGTCGACTTTTGCTTCGTTTCTCTTTTGTTTTCAAACCAAAAACCTATCTAATCTACAACAATGTAATCTCAATTATAAATAAAAGATGAAATTTGATTTATTTGATTTGATCGAAACAAGAGAGAAAAAAGGTGTTGGAAAATATTTCGGTCTCTTCCACCCCTCGCGTAAATAGAATCGCGCGCGCGCCGCCTTTCGAGCTTTCACGTAATTAATTAATAACAACGCGCCGAAGGAAAGTTACAAGCTCAACTTTTCGGCGATATTAATAATTCATTAATGACGCGTTTCCGCGATTTGTAATTTTCACAGTCGTAAAATATTTATTCGAAGTGAAAGTTTAAAGTGGGGGGATGAAACTGTAACATCTTTTTTCAGCAACATCTTGATTTGCGTTCGAAATAGAAAAAAAAAGCAAAAACAAAAGCGTTTCTTTATTACAACTACAAAACACGTATGCCTATTTTTTTTAGTTGCCCTTGATTACTTGTTTATTTTATTATTCATCATGAAGAAGCTGTCAAACGCACAGCGAAACGTCGAATTTACACAGGGTGTAATCAATTTTAATGGCCAAGAAAGTGGGAAATGGATTTTTGTAATTTGGGGATGGACAGGGGTGGACAATTTGAGTTGTCATTGCAGTTCCGTTTCTGAACCTTTTTATCTCTTCTTTCTTTCGGATTTTTAATTGTTTCTCTTTTCTTGTCTCTGGTAGAACGTGGAATGAAACGGGGCCACTCAAAAGTAACGTTAAATTCTGGAAAACTCTTCGTGACGTGACAATGTAGAATTTCAGGTTTTATTGCAGCAAACCGCACCATCCAGTGCAGTGCCAGAAATGCACCGCTGGGGGCGGGGGGGGGGGGCAACTTACCATCGCAGTTGGAAACATTTTCCGGCGTTAATTGCTTACTAACGGAAGACTGCATAAACATTAAAATAGGAATTTTATAGGGCAAAAGGCGAGGCACCGGTTAATTACAGCCGGCGCGCGGAATATATTAATTGCACACAATTCAGTAGGTGCGGTTGTTCACCCGCCGCCATCGATCTACCTCCCGTCATTTACTATTTTAATTGTTCACTCTCCGGCTTTTAGATTTTAATCAGTTTTCGCCAAGTGAACAAGAAGAAGTTTGCAACTCGTTAGTTTAATTGCTCAATTTCTTAAAGGAACCGAGACTACTTTAAAAAGAACGCCCCAACTACTTCAAAAAAAAAAAACTAAAAACAAAGTGCTTTTCTCATTTCCTCTGCCCCCTCTCGCCCCTTTCCCAGGACACGAACTTACATAGGCAACCAAACGCACACGCACGTCAAAGAACACGTGACCCTCAACCATTTCTGAACGCACTATAGGAAGCGACTTGCGCTTTCAAACAGAATCAAAATCGAATGTTTTCTTTCGATTTAAAATCGTCCATTTTCTTAGCGTATTATGTGTGGAAAATTGTAAGCTCTGATATTCCCAAGGGGAAGATAAAAATAACACGAGCGAACGGCATTCATTCTGATCTGGTGTACGCAAGGTATTTTCCACGCCGATGATGGTTATCGGTAGTGGCTTTCGCTTACCTTCATCAGCCGTATACTTTCATAGTGTCAGAGCGAAATCCTAAAGCTCACCCCATCCCAGGGGCGGGATAACTCGGCCATGTATCAACACTTATCGCCCCCGGATAAATAATACAGCTCGGCAGCGGTTCGCCACTTTCATTATCTTGTAAAAATAAACTGCTTCTGTTATTAACGTAATAAATGGATGTGTGTATGCGAGCTGGAGCGGCGTATGAGAAATTGCGGTTTTTATTATATCAAAGGAACGTTATAAAAAAAAAGAGCGCGAGAGAGAGAGAGAGAGGAAAACGTAAGGAGACTACACTGATTTATTGAACGCGACGTAACGTATCAATCAAGTTTCACGTATGGTTAGAATTTGTTGCGGAAAGTAGATCGACTACTTTTACATTTTTCAGATAGAGTCGAAGTAAAGGTTTCAATTGCTTAGTTAATTGGAGATGTTCGATAATAAGAGGCAGAGAAAGTAAATGCAAAGAGCATTAGTAATTAATGAGTTTTGCAACGGAAGTAAGTCGGCCGCAGCCGCAACTGGCAGTGCGAGTAACAAACTGCACACGCCTCCTCGACTAGCTCAAGCTTAGGACATTAGAATTACTATAAATATATCTCGACTACCACACAACCATTCCTTAAAATCAAAATGTCACTAAGATTAACAGTTAAAGAAAACAAGAAACAAAAGACGGTCTATTTTACAGCGCAATTGTTTTGTCAGCATTCGTTTCATATTTTAAAATACAAAAGACGGTTGATTTATTTCACAGCGCAGTTGTTCTGTCGCCATTTTTTTGTTATAAAATTCTCCATTCATTTACAGATAAATTTATTATTATTATTATTATTATTATTATTATTATTAAATACTGATTAATATTAAATTTGAAAACAAAATACATGATTAGAAAGCAATGGCGACGAAACAATCGCGCTGTAAAGTCGGCCGGCCATCTTTTGTTTCTGATTTCTTGATCTCTATGTACCTTTAATGAGTTCCTTATCGAATCAGTCGAGTGTGCTTAGTTGTTTTAAAATCGATCGTCATTTGTTAAGCAGTTTAAAAAACCGTAGTCGCGTAGATGTAATTAATTGACGTTGTAGTGAAAATTACTTCATTGTGTTCGTTTGTTTCATGATCGATTTTGTTTTAGATCAGTTCGTTTGGCTCTCTTGCTTTCAACCAGTCGATTGGCTTCAAACAAAAGCCAATCGACTTTGTTTGTTTGTTTGTTTGAAGCCAATGGATTGGCTTTTGTTTTAAACCCATCGATTGGCTTTTGTTTTAAACCCGTCGATCTGCTTTTTAATTTTAAACTAATCGAACGGCTCTTGTTTTAAAAGTTATTACCTTTTGTTTTTGCAATTTAAAAAATCAGATGCCGCTAGCTCTTGAGCTCTTAGGATTTGAAATCACATCGATTGGCTTTTGTTTTGAACTAATCGATTGGCTTTTATTTTGAAACCAATCGATCGGCTTTCGTTTTAAAATAATCGATTAGCTTTTGTTTTAAACCAATCGATATGCTTTTGTTTTTGGATTTAAAACAATCAGATGTCACTGGCTATTAAACTCTTAGGATTTGAAACCAATTGATCGACTTTTGTTTTCGCATTTAAAACAATCAGATGCCATTGGCTGTTTTGAACTCTTAGGATTTTGAAACGAATCGATTGGCTTTTGTTTTAAACCAATCGATCGGCTTTTGTTTTTGGATTTAAAACAATCAGATGCCACTGGCTATTAAACTCTTAGGATTTTGAAACCAATTGACTTTTGTTTTAAACAAATCGATGGGCTTTTGTTTTAAAGTAATCGATTGGCTTTTGTTTCAAACCAATTGATCGGCTTTTGTTTTAAAGCAATTGATCGGCTTTTGTTTTTGGATTTGAGACAATCAGATGCCACTGGCCGTTGTACTACTCTTAGGAATTTGAAACCAATCGATTGGTTTTTGTTTTAAACTAATCGATTAGCTTTTATTTTAAATCAATTGATCAGCTTTTGTTTTAAAAATAATCGATTGGCTTTTGTTTTAAAACAATCGATCGGTTTTTTTTTTGGATTTAAAAGAATCAGATGCCACTGGCTGTTAAAGTCTTAGGATTTTGAAACCAATTGGCTTTTGTTT
Source organism: Serrognathus titanus (assembly GCA_039766575.1). NCBI lineage: Eukaryota > Metazoa > Arthropoda > Insecta > Coleoptera > Lucanidae > Serrognathus > Serrognathus titanus. The sequence continues at coordinate 57,528,256 of CM077911.1, forward strand.
TAAACAAATCGATGGGCTTTTGTTTTAAAGTAATCGATTGGCTTTTGTTTTAAACCAATCGATAGGCTATTGTTCTTGAATTTAAAACAATCAGATGCCATTGGCTGTTGAATTCTTAGGATTTGAAACCAATCGAGGGGCTTTTGTTTTAAATTAATCGATTGGCTTTTGTTTTACACTAATCGATTGGATTTTGTTTTAAACGAATCGATAGGCTTTTGTTTTTGGATTTAAAACAATCAGATGCCTTTGGCTGTTGAATTTTTAGGATTTTGAAACCAATCGATTGGCTTTTGTTTTAAATCAATCCATCGGCTTTTGTTTTAAACCAATCGATCGGCTTTTGTTTTAAACCAATCAATCGGCTTTTGTTTTAAACTAATCTTTTATTTTTGGATTTAAAACAATCAGATGCCATTGACTGTCGAACTCTTAGGATTTTGAAACCAATCGACTGGCTTTTGTTTTAAACTAATCGATTGGCTTTTGTTTTAAACTAATCGGATAGGCTTTTGTTTTAAACTAATCGGATAGGCTTTTGTTTTTGGATTTGAAACAATCAGATGCCTTTGGCTGTTGAACTTTTAGGATTTTGAAACCAATCGACTGGCTTTTGTTTTAAACTAATCGGATGGGCTTTTCTTTTGGATTTAAAACAATCAGATACCGCTGGCTGTCGTATTCTTAGGATTTTCAACTAATCGATTGGCTTTTGTTTTAAACTAACCGATCGGTTTTTATTTTAAACCAATCGATCGGCCTTTGTTTTAAATTGATTACCTTTTGTTTTTGGACTTAGAAGAAATCAGATGCCATCGTCTAGTAAACACTTCGGATTACATCTTGAAATAAACTTCAACAGTAAATGTTGATGGTTTTGTTTAACCAATTGGAGGCTTTTGTTTCAAAATCGATTATTCTTTTGTTTTTTGACGTTAAATTCCGTTAATAATAAAGTAGTCCTTGAAAATCTAACAACTCTGCACTGAAACAGATGTTGTCGTTTGTTTCCTGCCGGATTTTGTTTTGGCTGTTGTTTTAAAATCGATTATCTTTTGTTTATCAATGGAAAACAAATGTTTCGTTTCCGAACTATTGTTTCGTGTTGTCGTTGTCTTTTGCTTGTTTTTTTAATAGAAATCTGAACTCTGAAGTTTTTTTTTTTTAATTTTAACGCCTACCGTAAGATCCAAATTTTCAAAGCTCATTCTGCATTGCTGCTTGCGGCTGCGATCGACTTAATAGATGTTTTTTCCCTTTCGCTAATCAACTAACAAACACACATACTCAGGAAGAGAATCGAACTCACACATATACCTATTATTGGCCAACCAAGATCAAATCTATTGCCAACAGATCCTGTAACTGTGCCACAGTAATACTTGATGTACATATTTCGAAAACCAGTATTTTTTGTTTCAAAATTGATTAATCACGCCTGTCTTAACGTCAAAAACTTAACTACAAAGGTCACAGAGGATATTAATCGCCCCTACATAATGACTTTCGATAACAAATCAATCTAGCGTTGACACTGATTACATCGCAATCAAAATACGTAACAAACGCGTTGACAGGGCTATCATAACCTGTTACGTTTTTTTTTTGTTCGAAAGCATTTACTTGTTGTTTGTCCTATTTTTGGTAGCATTAAGAAAGTGACCTTCACACTTCATTTCCCCATTTTATGGCGTGACCAACAGAAAGCCAAAAAAATGTAAGATTTTGCTTTGCCGCCCCCATCCTCATAACATTCCTTCTAACAAGAAGGATACGGTTTGGGCTCCGAGTGCCAATTTAACGGCGCTTTAAAGTTCCAGTTCTGCTTTAACGGCGAAAACGCATATTATAAATTTACGTACAAATATCTTCCGACCACAGACATGAGAGCACGGCAAATACTTTCTTAGCCCAGTGTTCGGCGCAACTTTGAAGCCGCCAAGCTTTCTCCGCAGGATTGCTTTGGTCTAGTTCGGAAGTTTCGAGAACCCCGAGGCCTCCTCCGGATGCGTACGTACTTATGTACGCCGGCTCCTTTCATTAAATAGATATTTAGATTTGGAGTGTTCCAAAGTTTTCAAGCAATCACTTTTTCCATCTCATCTCCTTAACGAGTTCAGATTCCAAGTCAAACTGCTGTCAAATTTAAATAATAACAATAAGCAACACTCACGATAAAAACTTCGCGCTCATTTATGCTTTTATAAACGGAATTAATTATTCCCGCCGTCGCTCGATAGAGTAGTGTGAGGGAAATAAACGATAAATATAGAACGTGAAGGTAGGTTGAACGTAAAAATCGATTTCAATGTTTAAAGTACCGCAGAAAACGAAATGAAAATGAATTGTGACGGAATCGTTCCCCTATTCTATCACAGATGGCGCTGCCCTTCGCTACCACGACCGGAAAACTTTCAATCGTTGAGTGACGAAAAAAAGAAAAATAAAACAAATTCCGGAAGATTTGCAAATGTATGGGATGGCAAACTAAGTTCATCCCACTGTAGGCTACTCAGTGGAATAAGTCGAGGTCATACGAAACCCTGAAACAAAAGGAGCTAGTAAAATAAATAAAAATTCTGGTACGCTTGACTTTATTTGCACATCGAAATTCAATTTGTAACGAAGCAAATCCACAGCAGGATGAACGTAAACAACATGAAACGTTGAGTGAAGTTGAAGCACGAAGCACAGATCCGTTTTTCGCTCACAAAGAAAATGAGTATCAACGCTGATTAAAGTTAACTCCTACTTGTTTCAATTCAACGCAATCGTATTGTTAGCAATAATCTAAATAGATTCGACCTTAAAACATCCGCATCAGCTGTTAGAATATCGAAAACAACGTTACAACCTGAACTGCTTGTATAAATACCTGACTTATTTGCAGAGATCAGGCTTCGAAAAAACAAAACAACAAGCTTCAGTAACACGTAGGGTGCGTCTTTCAAAGCACGGAGTACATCAATCCATTCAGATTTAAGATTTGGTTAACCAGAAATGTTGCCTAAAATAAAAGTTACAGGCAAGACCTCAACCTGAATTGCTTTTATAAATACCTGACTTATTTCCAGAGATCAGGCTTCGAAAAAACAAAACAACAAGCTTCAGTAACACGTAGGGTGCGTCTTTCAAAGCACGGAGTACATCAATCCCTTCAGGTTTAAGATTCGGTTAAACCAGCAATGTGATCCCAAATAAAAGACACGGACAAGGCCCTCCAAGTATCAAAGTCTGGCAGAGGGATGTGACGTCAGTATATTCGTAGAGTGAGCTCCCTCTTACGTTGACAACCAAAGTCTCACCGATGCCACAAGAGTGTTCTGCACCAGCATAGAGCTAAACCATCAATGTGACCCCAAATGAAAGCCTCTTATAGACAAGATCTCCCTAAAAGTCTCTTCGAATATCGAAAACAACGTTACTAGTGAATTGCTTGTATAAATACATGAATTATTTGCAGAGATTAGGCTTCGAAAAGCAAGTCTCACGTAGAGTGCACCTTTCAAAGCACGAAGACATTAATCCATTCAGGTTTAAGATTTGGTTAAACCAGCAATGTGGCACCAAATAAAAGACACGCACAAGATCTCAACCTGAATTGCTTGTATAAATACCTGACTTATTTGCAGAGATCAGGCTTCGGAAAAGCCTAACAACATGCTTCAGTAACACATTTCAAATCACGGAGTACATCAGTCCGTTCAGGTTTAAGATTCGGTTAGCCAGCAGTGTGGCTCCAAATGAAAGCCACGGACAAGATCTCCGGAAAAGCCCAATTCACAGAACATATCAATTAAGAGAAAGCAAATCCCTATACATTAAATGTTACCAGAAAAGCGTGGCGCCATCTGTTATACTTGGCGCTTATTAAAAATAATAGGCGCCAAATTTAAATACTTTTCAGTCATAAACGAGTATAGAACGAGTAGGCCAAACATTGTTTAACTTTGAATTCTGTTTTATTCCCATACCAACATTTATAAGGACAAGAAATAGAACCAAATTCAAAGTTGAACGATGTTTGGACCCGTAAATAGTTATCATTTTATCAGCTAGTATATAATCAATCAAACACAACAATATTTAGTGTTATAAAAAGACCGTATTTTAAAATATTTTGTAACATACCGTATTTTATCATAAAATACACGTAGGGCTGTACGAAATAATTAATAATAATAATAATTAGAATTGATCGATACAAACCACAATATGTGTACGCGTAAGTGCATAAAACCACTGAGAAAGTAGTTAGTATGGGCTTCTGGCACAATTAAATTTACCTACTTGTACTTTTCTATGTAAATTACAGTTAGAAGCTTTAAAATTTTTAAATTATTTGCATCCTGCAAAAGAAGTCACAAATCATAAATTTTTGACACGATGAAAGTTGAAAATTTTAAACGTGAGGTTTCTACAGTTACCCTAAATAAAATCTTTTTGGCGGCTTTTTACTGCGCCATCTCTTAGACTTGGCGCTCTTTACTTGTCTAACGCGACTCAACTTCGGTTTGACACCCCTGGCCCAATTCAAATATCGAAAACGTTACAACCTGAATTGCTAGTATAAATACCGGACTTATATGCAGAGATCAGGCTTCGGGAAAGCATAACTTCAGTATCACGTAGGGTGCGTCTTTCAAATCACGGAGTACATCAGTCCATTCAGGTTTAAGATTCAGTTAACCAGCAAATAAAAGCCACGGACAAGATCTCCGGAAAAGCCTTATTCAAATATCGAAAACAACGTTACAACTTGAATTGCTTTAACGGGTGATTTTTTAACCGTTTGGGTTTTGAAAATTGAAAAAAACACATAAAATTTGCAAAAGTGAATGAAATATTTATTTGGGCCGATAAATGAATGCTTGCCATTTACTTTTTAAAGATTATTTCATGTAAATGTTGCCCGCGGCTACGCCGTAAGTGGTCCGTTCGTGAGCTCCAATTTTGGCATATTTTTTCCAGCATTTCGGCCGATATCTCACCAATGGCAGCTGTAATGTTGTCTTCCAGGGCTGGAATTGTGGCTGGCTTGTCCCTGTACACGAGAGACTTCACGTATCCCCACAAAAAATAGACTAGTGGGGTCAAATCGCATGAACTTGGCGGCCAATGGACTGCCCCAAAACGTGAAATTAATTGCTCACCAAACTCGCCTCTCAATAGGTTCATGGTATCGCGTGCCGTGTGGCATGTGGCACCGTCTTGTTGAAACCACATGTCAACCAAGTCCAATTCTTCCATTTTGGGCAAAAAAATCGGTAATCATCGCACGGTACCTTGCTCCATTGACTGTAACGTTGCGATTTTCATCGTTCTTGAAGAATGATGTCGCCGGCCCACAAATCGCACCAAACAGTACATCTTTCAGGGTGCATTGGCGGCTCTTGAACTGCCTCTGGCTGCTCTTCACACCAAATTCGGCAATTCTGTTTGTTGACGTACCAATTGGGCCAAAAATGAGCTTCGTCGCTGAAGAAAATTTTTCGATAGAAAAATGGATCTTCATCCAACTTTCCTAATGCCCATTCACCAAACAAACAACGTTGTAGTACGTCACCTGGCTTCAGTTCTTGCAGCAGCTGTTTTTTGTATGGTTTCATACCGAGGTCCTTAAATAAAATCTTCTAGGTGGTCGAATAACACAAGCCCAATTGTTGTTGCAGAGATCAGGATTCGGGAAAGCATAACAACTTTAGTATCACTTAGGGTGCGTCTTTCAAATCACGGAGTACATCAATCCGTTCAGGTCTAAGACTCGGTTGTGGTTTGTTATTGACGCACAAACATCGCAGGGGGGGTTATAAAGGGTTGACAGTCGAATTACGCAGGGGAATGAGTGAGCGTTACCGCAGAGCGCAGGTTATGGCGTTTGTTTAGTTGTGCAACATTTTGAAATCCGATGAAACGCAAGTAAGACTTAACATATACACAATACAGGGTGTCCCGAAATACTAGAAATAATTAGGATGAGCTTTTAAACCACTTTTTGGCGACATTTTAGTGATTTTTTTTAAGCTGATGTTCAGACTATTGGCTAGCGGCCCCCTATTTTGTTGTTGACCCACTCACCAGGGCGTAATTCCTAGAACCACAGAATCCAAAGGAACAAACTCGAATTGAACTAGAATTAATATAGAAAAAGAGAGCTCTTGTAACGTCGGCGTAATTACTTTCGTCAAGTCGACGAGACGTTGTTATTAGAACGAATTAAACTAAACACGGACGAGGGGGGGGGGATAAGGTTTAATAAATTTATTCCGTCAGCGAGCGCTTATGATAATAACGGCTCATGTGCCACATTTTGTTGTGTAACCCCCGAGGCGTCGCAGTGACGGGCTCATCAATATACGCCCCGAATTGTTATTGCCGACGTATCTCTCTCTTTTCGGCCGGTTAGATACAATCTAATCCCGGTTGTAATAATGAACGGAGGAAGACCTGCGCGAGAAATGCACTCGAAATAAAGATGAGGGGCCGCATTAATAATAACAATTATTTTTTGTTGTTGTTGTTGGGGGGGCTTCGCTCTCGTCGTCCTTATTAACCCCGAGACCGTTGTTGCTCAGGTAAAGAAACTAGGGTTTTTCTGATTGGACCCAGCCCCCAAACGGTGGGGGGGAGGGGGAAATAATGGCTCGGGGGCGCGCGTAATTAGTTTTCGTTAAAAATCAATTAATCCGCGGATTTTGCATAGGACGGACGGACTTAATCCTTTTGTTTGAATTCTGTATTCTTCAGCAACTTAGTGACCGTGTAATCCGGACGTTGTGTGGACTAATCCTGCATGTAACGCATCTGAGCCGGACCGGAGACCGAGCGATAACCGGAGCCCGCCTCATTTCACACTCCGGCGAGTCCGGGCTCGGCCGGACTTGTTCACTTCGATAAGCACCAGCCTGATTGAATAAATCATTGTACTATTAGTTCCACAAACATCTGGGAGACTTTCGTAAAATAATATTTTCCCGAGATACAACTTGTAACTAGATCATCCACCTACCTCCCCCCACTAGCTCGGTAATCGCCTGAAAAGAAGTACGGAATATTCTTAGTGGCTGAAGCACACTTAGCAAGTTTAAACTTGAATATGCAGGAAATGCACTGCCATACGGTAATCCCCATTAACTTTGGCGCGCGCTATCGATCATCGCGTACAAGTTGCAACTTGCAGCTGCGAAATACCGTCGTGTCTAGGTGTACTGAAGCCGGGTCGCAATATGTCAAACTGAAATGAAATTGCTTCCATTCAGACAGCACTCGAAGTAATTACACGAGCACTTGCTCAAACTAATATCAGAAATGAAACACTGCCCGCCACCAATAAAACGATTTAATGCCAGTAACTTTTACCGACCGACGACGATGATCATCATCATAATGATGAACCTCAGCGTGTGCAGCAACTTTAATAACGAAAAGGACCACGCTTTTTTTTTCGTTCTCGGTCCTCGTCCTCGTCCTCATGTCCGACAGGATCGATAAAAACGGGCTCAGCGTAAAACGATCGCTTTAAAATAAAGTCTTCGCCGACGACGAGGAGAGTGCAATTTAATCCCGGAGTTTTTCGTTTTCAGCGGAAAACTCCGGGCATATCAGATGGACCGACAAATTACAGATGTAACTGGAAGTCAGAGTTGATAATCTAGCGAGTTTAAATTTTAGCGTCCGAATGCACGGATCACTTTTAGTAACATCGCCACCATCACGATGATGATGATGATAATAATAAAAACAAGAGAGGGCGGGGGAAAGTTTCCCGGTAAAATTCGCAGCCTCAGCGTATCATGGGACATTAATCAAACAAGCAGCCATAACTAACGTTTGCGGTTGTATCCAACTAATTATGGAAGTCGGTTAATATGAAGTAAGTATACACTCAGAGTTTCAAGTTTTGTTCGAAGTTCTCATCCCCCCCGCGCGCGTTCGTTCGCCGCCCGCCCTTACTTATGCGCGCTGATATTAATACTCAGGTGGATTACAAGGTGTTATGGTAACACTGAATGTCTAACTAAATCTTCATTCCCCCCCCCCTCACACCACCTGTTCGTAGATTACACTTACCACTGTCTCTCTATATGCGTTCCCGTTTATAAACGAATTTATGGATGTACGCGATTGCTATTCCGGTAATTATGTTTGGTTAAACTATTTGCTTTATGTTGCCTGTTTATTAACTACAAATGGAACGCAAACATTTACACGCGCCACCATCATCATCTACCATCACGTGTCCGCAACACTAAACGAGATCCTCAACCATTTTCGAATCTGTTCTATTTTTAAAGGAGAATTGCAGCCAGAGCATTGCACTTTTTTTTTTCCTGGGGGGAATGTTAAAGAGCCAATGAACAGAGGACAAGCGACATCTAAAAAACACAATTGTTCAATTTATCATCGTTTCAATAGTAATTTATCTTGATTTGCCGGACGACGTTTAATAATAAGCCACACATGAACGCTGCGCTATATACTAATCTGTGTATGTAAGTCGGGGGGGCGCGCGGGGCGCGTATCTTAAAATAGATTAATAAATACGTCCGTGTATTTTAGATTTGTGCGCCCGGAAAAATCAACCCCCCCCCCCGCCCCCATCCCCAATTAAAGGAAACCGAAAACACTCGTGCACGCCAGCGAGCGGTCTCCTCCTCGTCTGGAGCGGCTTAATGAAAAGTAAACAGTCGGGGAAATTAACGGGCCATTATTTTCTTTAATTTTGTCAATGAAGCGGCGCGCGGTCGGCCGCCTTAAATGAGGAACGCGAATCTTAAAAACACGACGGTTTAGGTTGGCCCGCCTTGGGTTTCGTAATTAATTCGTTTCGAGTGGCGGGCGGGGGAGGTTGGTTTTTCGTGGGTAAACCCGGGAGGAGGAGGAAGAATCCGTACGGGCGGCGGCGTCAAAGGAAGAAAGCGAAAGAAACTAATTTGGAAGTGGAACTTGACGGAAAGTAAGGAACAACCAGAGCACGGAAGTCTGGAAGGAAATTGGAGAAGAAGATTCTCTTGCGAGCTAAATACGTAGTCTTTTTTCCCACTTAACTCTCCCGAAGCTCGTAGAGATAGTCAGGGAGGGTGGCTGCGACCGTCTTATGCACCAAGAGGGGATTCGAACTCACATCTAATAGTTGCCCCGTCAAGCGTCAAGCGTCAAGCTTGTTTGTTGCCAGCGCATTCAACCAACTCGGCTATGCAACTACTGAACGAATACATAATTGGATAACAGGAAAAGAAGAACAATAGAGAATTTGAGGGGGGGGAGGAAGCGAAGTACCTTTGAAAAGAAAGCCAAATTAACACTCTGTAGCGAACTAAAAACATAGTTAATATACAATTCGGTAAAAGCACTTGGAAAATAAGAAAAGAGGAACAACAGAGTTTGGGGGAAAACGGGAAAGCTAAGGACATTTGACGAGAAAGAGGGAAATCCCGTTCAGCAGCATCAAAAGGAAAGAAAGCAGTAAGAAACTACTTTGGTAGTGAAACTTGGTGAAAAAGGAAAGACGACCGGAGTCTGGAAGTCTGGAAGAGAGAACAGGAAACGCAAGCAAATTGGAGAAGAACACTCTTTTCCGAACTTCGCACATAATTTGGAAATAAGATTAGGAAAATAAGAAAAGAAGAACAACAGAGTTTGGGGGAAAAAAGGGAAAGCGAAGGACACTTGAAAAGAAGGAGGGAAATCCCGTTTAGCAGCACCAAAAGGAAAGAAAGCAAGAAACTAATTTGGTAGTGAAACTTTGTAAGAAAGGAAGAACGACCGGAGTCCGTCCGGAAATCTGGAAGAAAGTACAGGAAACGCAAGGAAATTGGAGAAGAACACTCTTTTGCGAACTAAATACATACTTTATACGTAATTTGGAAATAAGATTTGGAAAATAAGAAAAGAAGAACAACAGAGTTCGGGAAAAAAAGGGAAAGCGAAGGACATTTGAAAAAAAAAAGGGGAAATCCCGTTCAGCAGTACCTAAAGGAAAGAAAGCAAAAAACTAATTTGGTAGTGAAACTTGGTAAGAAAGGAAGAACGACCGGAGTCCGGAAGTCTGGAAGAGAGAACAGCAAACGCAAGGAAATTCGAGAAGAACATTCTTTTGCGAACTAAATACATACTTCGTACATAATTTGGAAACAGGATTTGGAAAGTAAGAAAGGAAGAACAACAGAGTTTGGGGGAAAAACGGGAAAGCGAAGGACATTTGACGAGAAAGAGGGAAATCCCGTTGGTACTGAAACTTGGTGAGATAGGAAGAGCGACCGGAATCTAGAAGTCTGGAAGAGAGGACAGGAAACGCAAGGAAATTAGAGAAGAACACTCTCTTGCGAACTAAATACATACTTTATACGTAATTTGGAAATAAGTTTTGGAAAATAAGAAAAGAAGAACAACAGAGTTTGGGGAAAAAAAGGGAAAGCGAAGGAAATTTGAAAAAAAAGGGGAAATCCCCTAATTTGGTAGTGAAACTTTGTAAGAAAGGAAGAACGACCGGAGTCCGTCCGGAAATCTGAAAGAAAGTACAGGAAACGCAAGGAAATTGGAGAAGAACACTCTTTTGCGAACTAAATACATACTTTATACGTAATTCGGAAATAAGATTTGGAAAATAAGAAAAGAAGAACGACAGAGTACGGGGAAAAAAGGGAAAGCGAAGGACATTTGAAAAAAAAAGGGGAAATCCCGTTCAGCAGTACCAAAAGGAAAGAAAGCAAAAAACTAATTTGGTAGTGAACTTGGTGAGAAAGAAAGAACGACCGGAGTCCGGAAGTCTGGAAGAGAGGACAGGAAACGCAAGGAAATTGGAGAAGAATATTCTCTTGTGAACTAAATATATACTTCGTACGTAATTTGGCAATAAGATTTGGAAAATAAGAAAAGAAGAACGACAGAGTTTGGGGGAAAAAGGGCAAGCGAAGGACATTTGACGAGAAAGAGGGAAATCCCGTTGGTACTGAAACTTAGTGAGATAGGAAGAGCGACCGGAATCTAGAAGTCTGGAAGAAAGTGCAGGAAACGCAAGGAAATTGGAGAAGAACACTCTCTTGCGAACTAAATACATACTTTATACGCAATTTGGAAATAAGTTTTGGAAAATAAGAAAAGAAGAACAACAGAGTTTGGGGAAAAAAAGGGAAAGCGAAGGAAATTTGAAAAAAAAGGGGCAATCCCGTTCAGCAGCACCAAAAGGAGATAAAGCAAGAAAGTAATTTGGTAGTGAAACTTCGTGAGAAAGGAAGAACAACCGGAGTCCGGAAGTCTGGAAGAGAAAACAGGAAACGCAACGAAGTTATACGTAATTTGAAAATAAGATTTGGAAAAGAAGAACAACAGAGTTTTAGGAGAAAAGGGGAAAACGATGGACCTTTGAAAAGAAGGACAAATCAACAATCTAAAAACATTTCGCAAATATAAGACTTGGAAAGTGTTTGACCTCTCCTGCGAACTAAATAGTGACAGTTGTTTGGCGATCAACAAAATCATGTCACGATGACGGATGGCAAGAAAAGTCAAGATGACAGACGTCGAGAAACGTCAGATTGACATACTTCGAGCAATGTCATCTTGACAGGAAGGGCTAAACGTCACGTCGACATCTACGTGGCGACTGTCAAAGTAAACAAAATTAAGGACACTCCTTACGCCGGATCCACACATTGGAGCCAACGTTGGCACCAATAGCGTTCGTCCAACGTGTGGATCGACAAAACAGCGTTGGAGCCAATGCTGGAGCCAATATTGGAACTTATCCGACGCATGTCGGTTTTTCGACAAAAGATCAAAGGGATTGGCGCCAAATGGATGTCACGCCGGCCACACATTGGCTGTTTGTTCAGTTGGTCTATGGTGATTGTAGAGTGAACGTCTAGTGCTTTGACAATTCAACATAATGTCGGAACAATGGTCGAATTTATAGAACTATACCAAGCACAGCCAATTCATTCAGGTGCAAGTGCATCAGCAGCAATTTTTAAGTTGGACATGTTTATGTTGGCTCTGTACGAATTCAACTGAAGTTGGCCCCAATGTGTGGATACACGAGCGACACGAGTGTGGAGCCGGTGTTACTATGGTTCCTTAACGAATTAAAGCTGCGTTTCGACCAATCGCGTGTCTGTATGGAAAGAAGTACGCCATAGTCGGCTCACATCCTCCTACTATCGCCGTGAAGTTGAATTTTGCCAACTACACGTGGTGTCGCGAGAAATAGGTGAAGTCAAGGTCACGAATTTAATATTTTCTTAAAGGAAATGCTGTCACGTCTAACAAGAACACATCGCTGCGATCTCTGGCTGCGGAACGTCTTCAGGATGTGCGAGTATTGTCACCGAAGTACTCTGAACGCGGCTTTAGAGCGCAACCGCATTCGTCTCTGATTGGCCAACAAAGAGAATCATTTTGGTCGCTAAGACAACCACCGGAGCGCAAACACAAAAGCATTGCCCCCCTGACAAATATGATGCAATTCTGCTCATAGCTGATTCGTGCATAATAACGTACAGACCAATGAAGCAGAGCTACCTAATCCCTGCCACGAAAATACGGAATAAAAGCCACTCACACATCAAAGCTTGCGCAGAATTGTCGAGCAAATACTCGCATCATAGCTTGCGCGGAGTTGTCGAGCAACTTTCAACTACCGTGGGTGCTACAGTTTTTTATGTATTTGTTTATTGAATAGAGTAGATATTGTGTTAAAACAAAAACTTCTACGAATAGGCGGCATAGTAAACGTACTAAGCATGAAACGTAATTTGGAAGTAAGAGAAGAACAGAGACCGGGGGAGAAAAGGAAATCGTCTGGCGTTCGATTTGATAGTTCTTGAATTTTTCGTAGCAGTTATAAAAATGGACTTGTCGACGGGACAGCGATGCACTAAACGCTTGACAGCTCCTTCAAAGAGATTCCTTTTGCGATCCTAAAGAAGCTGTCAATTTTTTCAAACATGAGGCGCTACTAATTAATACAGTCAGAGCTCTCCTTCCAGAGATATTTTTTTTGTTTAATACATAGAAGAAAATGCCGCAAATCTTCTTATAGAGGAAAACCAAGGAAGAACAAAAGAAATAATCGAAAAATACTTGCTGGCACAAAAGCCAAACTTGGAGGAATATAATAAACCGTTTATGTAAAGACTTGGGCAATAAAAAAGGGAGTACGGAAATATAGGACCTCTTCTGTGAACTAAATAATTTAAGGGATGGTGAAAGTGATGAATTGTTAAGAATCAAACGGATTGGGCAAGTAAAGAGGATGGAAGATGGAAGATGGAAGCTGGAGGCAAGTAACGCAGAAGGAGAAGCAGGAAAGCAACACGAAGACTGACTTCACAAGGAAAATTGTTTCGCAAATTCGAAGCTCATTGGCTATGGGGCACCACGTGACTATTTTTGCGTGTGATGTACCGACCACCATTGTTCAATCCTTTTTTTTACGCTCGGCCTTCGACTAAGTGCAACGTGTTTTGTGTATTCCCGGAATTCTTGCTCTTTGTGTGAGAAGAGTTCAATTAAACGACTGTGTCGGAATTTCTGGTTGGACTTCCGAGCGAGTTGGAGCATTTTAAGCTCCATACTAAGCCTGGAATTCTAGAAAATCCTAGGCTTTTTCCAGTATCAGCTTTCCGTACCAGCTTTTAGTAGCAGTTTTCCGTACCAGCTTTTAGTAGCGACTTTCTACACAAGCTAAAATATTAATAAGTCCGAGTCGACGCCCATATCGAAACCGTTTTGAACCGGTCCATCCCGGATTAGCATCGCGGGACAGCAACCATAGAGGGCGGGGATTAACCCGTAAATACGTTGACGTTTCTCGGACTGACAGAAAGAAATTCGTGAGTTTCTTTTATTATTGGTACATTTGTATTGAATTTTATTTATTGTTGCGATATTACTGCATGCTGTTCAGTAATTTTGGAGAGCGAATCTTCGGCCAAATGCAGACATTGCATCATTGAAATTATTTTGTTATTTCGATTAAATACGGAGTTTGTCAACTTTAGGCAAAACTAACCTAGTTATAGTTATTAGGATCTCTTGTAGCATCCTGCATTTGTAATTTGTGGTAATCACAAATAAAAAGTAAGATCGTTAACTTTAATTTTGTTTATTGTCTACCTTGACGCACCAGTGAGCAAAGTCTCGCCTCTATTTATTTTTGGACTATTTCTGCCCGATCTGGTCAATTGGAGACGTTGACTGGTCGGTTACGTACTAGGTGAATAGTAGTCTTCTGGCGCCCCTTTAATAATTATTACCAACTTATTTGACCCACCCCTTTCTTCACTGTTTTGCTAGCCCGGGGAACAGCTGATACGTTTAGTCAGCAGAAACTTGTCATCTGTCGAAGGTAAGTGAGAGGCAAGACAATTTAAATTAAATTTTGGTGACAAAATAAAGACAAGAACATTAAGCGATGAAAGGACTCTCATATGGTGCCCTCACCAAAAGTATTTTGTCCACTTTTGATAAAACTCTGCACACGACATGGAAACATGGAAACAAATACGAACGACAACTTAGAAAAGGCAAAGCTTATGGTAATGGGAAAGAATTTAGAAGACCAATGGATAAGGGAAAAGAAAACGCAAAAATCGGATCCGCAAAGCCAAAGAGTCAACAAACGATCTGAAGTTGGGTTCCCATCAAAAGTCTTCGAAAGTCTTACCCACTTTTGATAATGCTGTACATATGACATAGAAACAGGGAAAGCGTGGACTTTGCCGAATGCGAATTTGCAAACGATTTGGCAAAGGCAAAGACTACGGCAATGGGAAAAGAAGATCAGCATGAGGCATTTAAGTATGTAGGAGACCAATGGATGATGGAAAACAAAACACAGAAGTAGGACGAAGACAGCACAATCTTAACATACCATTGGTTGTTAACAAAAGCAACGGTTAAGAGAAATTGTAGAGTAATGAATGATGCAAGAAGAGAAGTTAGAAATGTTTGGATGTTTAACGTGAATGAACGAACGAACCACAGATGGAGGCCAAAATACTTAACAACGAAAAAAAAAAGAGTAGAAGGGGAAGTCATGAAACAAAGAATTCGATTTTGGAACGCGAGCAATAATTTTGGGTTAATTTTGCACCTAGTTGTGTACAGGCTGTACATTTTTGTATGCATTACTAATGAGGTTTCGAATTGAATGCGTGCGGTGCTCATATTTAATCTTCAAGCTGCATTAGGACTCAAAGACACCTCTCATGTACCGTAACAAGGCTTACGACGATAATCCGAGTGTACGGTTTCACGTTTTCTCTCGCATTACGGGCGCAATAATGGATTATTATCTGGCATCTACGACTGCTCGGACGTAACATTCAGAAAAGAGCAAATAATTACTGATCCTATCGGGGGCCTATTGCTTCCTGCTTTCTATGGCAGATAATACTTCTACGTGATTGATTATATATACTGCCGATTTATCGGGAAAGTAACTTAAAGGAAATAACCAATTATTTCTATCAATAAAGAACGAACGCTATCTTGATGTAACGACTGCGGAGAGAGATTGATTGATACACACCGGTTACGGTTACACAGCCGAGCCGGTTGCAAAACTCACTATTAAATACCTTCCTTATGGAATTTATTTCGGGTGCACTTATTGCCATAGTTTGGGGTGTTGCCTAATTTGAGTGATCGCTCGAGACGTACAGTTCAAACAAAAGTTACCGGGAGGTGATTCCTAAGTGCTTCGTTAAGATTCCTCACGTTCGTGGGGGTTCATAAACGGCGTAAAGTTTCGATATTGTGTAACTGACAGGACTGTTATATCCTGTCAGTCCTATAAAACTAATAAAAGCCGGAGACTTAAAAAGTTTTCACCGTCGCCGTCGTCGTCGTCCTCGTCCTCGTCCTCATCTATTGTGGGATTGTATGACGAAAATTACACCGGAGAGCAAAAGTTTTTATTGATTTTTTTTCCGGCGGATATCAATCTTAATTTTTTCTTGTGCCGGTGGACGCGCCACCATCATTATTACTTTGCCGTTTAATAAAGGGCGACGAAATAAAACTTTATTGCTTCCGCAAAGTTAACTTAACTGCATGCGCTTGGTCAATAAAAGCTTTTTACAACCAACTATGCATACCGTATACAAATCGACCCACGTTTAATTTAAAGCTTATCCTAATTACAATCCGATAAACGAAGCGCAGCAATTCCGCGAAGTCACCACCGCCATCGAAGAAGACACCCCTCAATCATCGCCGCCGGCGAAATTACCCTCGTCGATCGTAAACCGACGACGTCGTCGAGGAGATGCAGCGGCGATTTTTGCCAAACATTTCCGAGAGCTCATCGATTTCTCGATTAAAGGCCGGCTTTAACTAACTCGATCTGTAATTACGATGGCGTGCGATGCTCATTCATAGCCCCCGTTGGATAAACAAATGGTTTCTAAGCAAGCAATGACCCTTACTCAAATAACAGGAGGAGGAGGAGGAGAGCGACACTGCGTGCTGTATACATTTGAGGTCAGGCGATCCCCTTAGATAATGAACATTTAAGTTTTCGTTAACGGAAGCCGCATGTAAATTATTATTATTATTACATATTTGGAGGCTTTAAGATTTTTAATTAGCTGATCCAACCAATTATGTTTATTTTACCCTTATTTGTAGTGTCACTAATTGTTATTACTGCGTTTGTTTTACCCTTAGTTGTAGTGGCGTTAATTGTTACTATCGCGTTTGTTTTCCCCTTAGTTGCAGTACCACTGATTGTTACTATCGCGTTAGTTTTCCCCTTAGTCGTAGCACCACTAGTTGTTAACACCGCGTTCATTTTTCCTTTGGTCGCAGCACCATTAATTGTTAACACTAGGTTCGTTTTTCCTTTGGTCGCAGCACCATTAATTGTTAACATTGCGTTCGTTTTTCTCTCATTCGTAGCACCATTAATTGTTAACA
Organism: Serrognathus titanus; assembly: GCA_039766575.1. NCBI lineage: Eukaryota > Metazoa > Arthropoda > Insecta > Coleoptera > Lucanidae > Serrognathus > Serrognathus titanus. Next base: position 57,545,176 of record CM077911.1, read on the forward strand.
TCGCGTTCGTTTTTCCTTTGGTCGCAGCACCATTAATTGTTAACACTAGGTTCGTTTTTCCTTTGGTCGCAGCACCATTAATTGTTAACATTGCGTTCGTTTTTCTCTCATTCGTAGCACCATTAATTGTTAACATCGCGTTCGTTTTTCCTTTGGTCGCAGCACCATTAATTGTTAACATTGCGTTAGTTTTTCCCTTATTCGTAGCACCAATAATAATAATTCGTAGTGTTTGTTTTACCGTTAGTTGTAGTGCCACTGTACTCAAACCCTTACATTGTTAGCCCCGAATAATAAATAAATGTAGTAATTTGAGTACTGAAACAACAAATATCGAAATTAAAATTTGATTTTGCGACATTAGTCGGTAATTCTAACGAATTTTCCGGTTTTTTTACGGTGGTATTGTTACAGAGCTTTGGCGCTTCAATGTTAAAAGCTTTTGCGCTCGCGCGCTAATAAATACCGTCATTGTTCGATTGGAAAGTAGAATTCGTTTTTGGGGGCGCGTTTCAATTATTGTAAAGATAAAATGCATAAAATCCTTTATTCGCGGAATGCATTCGCTGCCACACATATTCAGATTAAACGCGAAACACGGGACGGTGGTATTTGGGTGGAAAAGCGCCAGGGATAATACTTTGGGCAAACGCGAACGCACTCGATTAATCTTCGCTTGTCGTTTTAAGCCAGACCGGCAACATTTTTTAATGATTGTCATATAGGCGACACACAATGCATTTTGTGATTACAATGGAGTAGGCCGCTTTATTATTACGTTGTACAATTCACTATTGATATTTGTTGGGCTGTACCCAATAACGTTCGCTCGCAGCTATGCCCGCCGCCGCATATGGACGGATTTACATTTTAAATTTTAGCGCATTATATTAAAATGACAAAGCCCACGCAGTGACAATGAACGCGGAACATTTGTTATTTCCAATTAATTTCCTAGTTTTATTTCGATAGTCGAGATTTATTACAAATTAATCTACTAAACGGTAATGACTTACGTGGACGTATAATTCATCAATATTGTGTGTTTACCTGCGCGTGATATATTATTTAAATGCCGCCCCGCCCCCCCTCCCGAAATATTTATTATCGAAAACGCACGTGTGTCCCACGTCCCGCGTACTTTCAACAGGACGTCATTTGCATTTCGAGCCGCCGTAATTTATTATTTGCGCGAGATAAATTTTCGCCTGATGCGTTTTATTATTTTAAAATTTTCAACGCGCAATGTAAATAACTAAATAACGTAAATATTTACATATTTCATGTCACTGTGAAATAAATTCGAACCAATCACCCGGCGATAATTTGCGAACGGGTCAAAATGCAAAGAAAAAATTATCATATCATAAATTCGAACCCATCCGACCGTTAATGATGTTTATACATAGAGACACACAGATGAATAACTACAGTTGAAACCCCCCCGTAATGACCCACCCTCCCGCCCCGCAACATCGACTCATTTGAACCAAAAAATAATTCGTAAAAGGTAACGTATATACGACACATACAACTTGATATAACGTACTGCTTTGAGTGCAGTGGTACTACAACTAATAGTAAAACAAACACAGCAATAACAATTAATGGTACTACGACTAACGGGAAAACAAACACAGTATTAACAATTAGGGGTACCACGACTAAGGGGAAAACAAACACGGTAGTAACGATTATTGGTACCACGACTAAGGGAAAAACGAACGCAATGTTAACAATTATTGGTGCTTCGACCTAGGGAAAAACGAACGCAGTATTAACAATCAGTGGTGCTACAACTAAGGGGAAAACAAACGCGATAGTAACAATTAATGGTACTACAAGTAAGGGGAAAACAAACACAGTCTTAACAATTAGCGGTGCTTCAACTAAGGGTAAAACAAACATGGCAATGTGCCACTCTTACGTTCCGTTAAACCACCCTTGTAATTTAATTAACCCTTCCTTCGTATTCTCTTCATTTATTGTTTTATTTTCATTTCGTTCCTCTCTGTAAAGTGTATTATTATCGGAGAATAGATCTGACCCAATTGCAGAGTTACTTTAAATCCCATATGAAATTTCCGAGCTCTCAAATAAAATCCAATATCAAACTGCTTGCCATCACTTTACAATGCCAGGTCAAGCGAAGAATCGGGGCCCCATAACGAAGTTGTTAGCACAAAAATAACGTTGCGCAAGAGCGATGTTTAGTGCATACGCCAATTTCGACGGCGTGTTCAATATTACGCTCGAGAGGAGTTTATCATCATCATCATCCTACTCCTCCTCTAAGAATAGACCATCTGAGGTACGTCCGCAAGAATTAGCCGAAGTAATAAACCAAGCGCGTCCCGGTGAAATATTCATTTGCAAGGTCGGTGGTACTTACCCTACCTGCCCAGGCTCGCGCGCCGCAGTTTCCGCCTCCTTCCTGTTTGTGTAATAATTTATTGTAAAGTTTTATTTGGTTTTGGCTTCGCGTTCGGGCGGTTTCTCGAAGAGCCATGCTTAAAATTTACGCCGTAGATCACTTTTACGACGAAAGTATTCAAGAAGTGTTGTAACGAACGGCTTATTTCGGGATGCACTTTCGCAGGACTACTGGGTACTTCAAAAATTATAAAATATTGATGGAGTTTGTTCGGAGTTAATATCCGGATGCGTTTCTGAATTATTCATGTCGAATTTTTACTCTGAGGGGGGGGGGGGGGTTAGTTACGAATCCGGAGAATTCAAAGATATAATTTAATTGTCTGTGGACACCCTGTTCTGTTTCTAGAGGCGTTCCCTCTTCGGAGAACGCGTTTGAGAGATGTAGAACACCTTTGATAGGAAAACATTTAAAGTAAGAAAAATGTAGATTTGAAAATGTCAGGGAAACCCCCGGAGGTGTACTGCTAAATATATAAATGTCATTGGGGGTTTAGCGAAGTTATACAAGTTTTTCTTTCGGGGTGCTATTTACATGACATCAGTTTCTAGATACGGCCCCGACTTTATCGCACTTTATACGCAACTATTTTTTTGCCCTGCTCGCGATAAAAGGATTCCTCGATTTCCCCGGGAAGGTGCAGGTGCGCCCCGTTTCAGTATCTACGTCACGCAACCTCGGAGAAGACAATGCTCATGAGTACTCCCCGTAAGCCAATCCTTACACGCCCCGGATAAATAGATTTGATCTAAGTTTTATTGGAATTTTGATGCGAAATCCTTCGTCCTGAATCCTAATGTACGTATGTACATCGATCGGGCGACTTAGGACTTTACCTTAACCGTCTGTCTCCTGAAGTCGTTCAATTCGGATTTACGGCGCAGGTTACTCGAACAAACAAACAAATTTCGGCTCTAATTCTATTCACTTTTCAAAATCCAATGCACTTTGGAGCTAATGTCATAACCCTTTATTTTTTTTTTGAGTCGTGAGCATCTATTAAATCGGTAAAAATTTCATTCCGGCCTGCCTTCCACAAAGCGCAAGATAAAAGGGCGTTTATATCCATCTGTGCGATTCGATTTGGGCACTCAGCATGTTTATATTAGAGATAAGGACGCGCGACGGCGGCAATCACGTTATTTTATTAGAGAGCCTCCGCCGTTTTACAAAGGGCCTACGATTTCATAAATACTTGACAGGTTATTTGGCGCAATATGCGCCCCCATAACAGAATGATAGCGTCCGCTTAATAACACCACTTTGATATTTATGGCCGCGATAAGGCCCTTTGTGTTTCTCGTTTCGTACGCGACCGCGCGCGGTCACAGGATATCCACCCCGTCTAAATCTCTGACCTCTAAAAGCTTTATAGAAAATATTCTCCGTCCATATCCCACTTCTGAAGCCAAAACTCACCAGCACGATTTCAAAATGTCCTTCCAATTAAGTCTGTGTGTCGATTCGAAGAATTAATTTGCGTAAACGCAGATCGATCGGGGGCGGGTGGGGGAAGCACTTACGCAAAGCGAAAATTAAATTATCACCGCCGCCTCCTCTGCCTTCAAAAGCAAAATATTTGCTTGATTATCAAGGAACGATTAAAAAGTTAATGGGGGGCGGTAATACTTCAAAAATTTAATTTCTCTAACAGTTGTGATCTCAAGGAATCGCGAACTTTATGAACGCCGAGTCCGTTTCCCCTTTCATTTTTAAAGGGGGTGAGTTCGAATTCAAGTATCTGCAGTACTACCACGATATCGACTAATTGTACCCTTCAAACAAAACCGCGACTTTCATTGGATACGAACGAAATCGGGTCTTTTATTGATTAAAACAAGATTGCTTTGGTATCTCATTGGATAACCAACAAGAATCAGGTATCTTATTGGATACAAACAAAATTAGACCTTGAATATGTGGGAGCTCATACATTGCTTAGCGATCGTGTCACGTTGACAGATGGTAAGAAACGTCAAGGTGACACATGGCAAGAGACGTCAAGTTGACAGATGTTCGTTTTTCCCTTAGTCGTAGCACCATTAATTGTTAACACTGCGTTCGTTTTTCCCTTGGTCGCAGCACCATTAATTGTTAACATTGCGTTCGTTTTTCCTTTGGTCGCAGCACCATTAATTGTTAACACTGCGTTCGTTTTTCCCTTGGTCGCGGCACCATTAATTGTTAACACTGCGTTTGTTTTTCCTTTGGTCGCAGCACCATTAATTGTTAACACTGCCTTTGTTTTTCCCTTAGTCATAGTACCAATAATTCAACAAGCAAATCGATTGATTATAATCAGATTGAATCGATTTAAATCGATTTACATGAAAACACTGAACGGTGGCGAAGCCGTACATACAAACAACTCGCATACACGGCACTTAAAAAAACAGACGTCACAGTGGTAAACGTCAAAATAACGGTAGTACATGGGCCCAATTGTGGCCTAAGTGCATGTGAATTCTTATTCACCCCCCTCACCAAATCCAGAATCCAACGGACGACGTCAGGGTACGTCAGTTTGAAAACGTCAAGTGATGTCACGACCTGCTAAACAAGATCGAAAGAAAAAATCACAAGGAAACTGTCATTGAGCAAGAAATCACAACTGCGCGGCGTTCCGGACGTAATCTGCCTTCGAATTTTTGGTTAAGTGGCGCCAGCGGAGAAACACTTGAACTAATAAATTGCGCAGGTCGGATAAAGACATACTGTCTCGAGAGGAGGTCGTGGTCGAAATAAACAAAATCAAGGCTGCCCTTTAAATAAATCAAAGCGCATCTACATTGGCTTCTGATTGGCCAACAATTAGGATTAGTCCTCTTCCGTTTTTCCTCTTCGTACTCATACTCGTGCTCTTCGTCTTTTCAATCCTTTTCCTCTTCTTCATTCTCTTCCTCTGCTCATCTTCTTCGTCCTCTTCCTCTTTATTTCTCTTCGCCCCTCTTCTGCTCTCCCTTACTGCCCAATTCTCTCACCCTTACATTTTTTGAACGTAATAGTTCTTAACATATTGCCATGAACGCGGTTCCTCTGCCACCTGTTGGTGGTCGGTGGTACGTAGGCGGCAGGTCTATCAGGTAGGGGGAGTCGTGAGTGGACAGGGCGACCTGGTAGACCTCTGAACCGAACTGGGCGAATAAAGGGGTTTAAGTGAAAGTGCCGTACAACCCTTCAGCTACCCCCACAGCGAACTGAAGGTGAAGATAAGCCTAGCCCTTTCGCAACTCCACAAAGTACCTCGAGCTAGCGAGTACTCTTCCGGGAGGGATACGACCCCCATCTATGAAACCTCCCGAGGGTACGTAACAATATTCGTCACGGCCTTCCACGTGCGGCCGCCCCTTTCCATAAGTTCCACGACGTTCTTCTTCTTGATTTCACATCCGACGTCCGTTTCGGGCGTGATGCGTCCGCGTCCCTCCTGAGCCATGCAAAGGTGGTGTGCTCCGAGGTATGCTCCACGTCCCCACAGTACCAGCAATTTGTTGTCTCCCTTCTCCTGATACGGGATATGGGATACGACCCCCATGAAACCTCCCGAGGGTAGGTAACAATATTCGTTGGGTAGGTAACAATATTCCATAAGTTCCACGACGTTCTCCTTCTTTATTTCACATCCGACGTCCGTTTCGGGCATGATGCGATCCGCGCTCCACTTGTGGCATACGAAAATGATGTGCTCCGGGGTTTCCTCCACGTCCCCACAGTACCAGCAATCTGCGGTCTCCCCTTTCCCGATTTTTTCAGGTATTTCCCAAAGCAGCCGTGTCGACCCGTCAGCGCCTGCGTGATCTGTCAATCGACCTCTCCTTCGGGAAGCTCTAAGGCAACCACTGGAGCAAACATAAAAAGACCGCCCCTTAACACGTGGGATGCATCTCTGCTCATCGTTGATTCGAGGAAGGGGGCAGAGTTACCTAATCCTCGCCACGAAATACGGTATGAAAGGAAGCCAGTACAGCTTGTACAGAATTGTCGAACAACATTCAACTGAACAGACCTCTTCAAAGACTCACACGGCCGCTTGTGTAGAATTGTCGAGCAACACCAACGTTTGCGCAGAATTTTCGAGCCAACACTCACACCAACGTTTGTGCAGAATTGTCGAGCAACGCCCATACCGTGGCTTGTGTGAAATTGTCGAGCAGCAGGCCACCCAAAATCAAGAGACCAAAAGTGTCGACTGAGTATCCGGCCACTCTCCGTTACTTTTTGATTACCATCGAGTGTGATCAGCCAGAGTTTACCACGGAATGAATCTTTTCTTAATTCAGCTCCAAGATTCCAGGCGAAACAAACAAAATCAGGTCTTTCATTGAATAAAAACAAAATCAGGTTGGATACAAACAAAATCAGATCTTTCTTCTTCTGTGTGCCAGAAGGGAGGCGTTAGGCTGATTGCTGATTATTCAAGTGTCGCCTGCTGCGGCTGCGACCAACTTAGCGGGTGTTTTTTCTTTTATTGGATATAAATAAAATTAGGTAGATATCTTATTGGATACAAAACAAACAAATTCAGGTCTTTCATTCCATACTATGGCATATTCTATCGATTCTGCTATTACTTTCTTGGAAATCTTAGTCATTGAGTTTGTTTAATCCAAAGTTGGGCTCAATCACAGCTCACATCCAGTTTCATTTGCCTGCCGCCTTCTTTGATCGACGAAATTTTCTTTCGTTTGTTGGCTCCTTTCAGCGTCAGCGTTTCATTACACGGCTGAGAATCCAGCCCGAAATTCGCCTAATTTAATTAAACCGGGGAGAACAGGAATTTCCACGTGGATTGCGCCGCGCTGCACCGTCAGACAGAGGACTCCCTCTTCGCTAACGGCGGAGCAACTCGACCAAATGTACAAAATTCGCGCGCGGAAGCAGGTAAATTAAAACGGGCGCGCCGAGCGTTTCGTTCCGGCTTGCGCCGCTAATTTAATTGTTTAATCCTTGACGATATACGTAACGTGCGAGTGCATTTTGTTGCTGGGGCATTTTCAAAAAAAGTTTTAATTAATCGAGGAGGTGGGAGGGCAAGCAGTGACGAAATGTGAACGACGAGAACTTTGTTGGGAAAAAGCAGGTATTTCTGCGTTGCAGGGCTGGATCTCCTCTTGTGCTTCAAAAAAACCTTCATAATCACAATTACACAGTTTCTGAAATATAAGCTAAAAATAAAACGACACGAAATTTTCATTAATTTGGATAAGTTACATCATCCAACCAATTAACGTTAATACTGCATTTGTTTTCCCCTTGTTCGAAGCACCACGGTATTCAAAGTCTCACAATGTAAGTCTCGGTAAGAACTAAGATTTTTTTTTTTTGGAAAGCATTCAATCTGAGCTTTCGAAACTTGTCCTGTGATACTACTGCATTAATTTCTGATCAGCCTGTAAATTGCCTTAGTTTCCGTGATTTTCGTTGCAGCAAGCAAACGTGTATCGCGTTCCCAACAAACGCGCGCAAAGTTTCGGATGCGCCCGCGAACTTTCCGCAATTATCTTCCCTAACGATTTCGTGTTAGATAAGTCACGGCAAGTTTGATGCAACGCGAACTTTGAATTTCGTTCCCCGCCCGGTACGGGGCGCTCCCGCGCTTTCGTGTCTCGCTTTGACAGCTTGTTAGTTTCGTAATTGATGCACCGTACGGACCCCGCGTTGAGTTTAACGGGGCCCGTCATTAAATTTGATTCTCGAAATTTCTAAATTCTGACCGCGCGCAAAGGGGGGCGGCGGCGGCGGGCGGCCGAGAGTGATATTGAATTTTGTGCCCGGGACGCTCGCGTTCGTTATCAATCCATTACTTGGGGGGTGAATTTGAAAGTTTGAGGCCTTATAAATACCGTGAAGTTCTCGGGGGTCGTTGCGTGTGCAACGAAATCTCCGACGCGTTACCACCAGGTGAGAGGTGAGGGGGTTGGGGGGTGGTTTAATTGAATTTTACGGTATATCTTGATCCATCGATTTAAGTTTCGCTTCGGCGTGAGTTTTAATTCCACGCCCCGACCTTAGAAGTTATCCAAATCCACTTAATACTTCTATAATAAATAAATAAAGTTCCGTGTACCCAATCACTTACGTAGGTTCACACAAAATAAATTGATTTTTCAAACAAAAAATTTTGGACCCTACGATTAATCTAATAATGCCTCTCTTGATGATGAGAATACGGGCCAATGGTATTTACAACAACAACAACAATGAAGAATCTCCCTTCCCCGCCGACTAAAATAAAATCGTCCGGGGGAGGGGTGGCCGGAACTGAGAGCGATGGTATTTCAGCGGAGCAGTAAAACGTTTTCGATAAATTCCAGTCGTGTGGTCAAAGTCATTAAGAAGAAACATCAAAGTGGCACGAGACCATCACGAAACAATATCCGGCGGGTTGAGGGGGTGGGTGGGTGAGTGGCGCGCAGACTTACCTTCCGCCCACGAGCAAGAACTCTCCGTCTCGCATCACCAACCGGAAGTAGTCCGTGTGGCTATCGTTCCCCACGAAGTGATGCACATCGTCTTCCGCGCCTGCGAGCAAACAAACATTTATTAGTAAAATAACCGAGGAGAAGAAAACTTGTTTATCTTTTCCGAACGAAGCGACACGTACAACACACACAAAAGATACACATAAACACAAGACGCAAACGGAGTTACATTATTTTTCCATCCATTCAGCGACCTGAATATTCTTAAAGCAGGAAAATTGCGCTATTTAAAATTAAAATCAGCGCGCTGTAATTAAGTGAATTTTACATAAAAAAAACGCTTTCATTAACGTGGTATCATTAAGAAGAAAATGACTCATAGGTCACAGTGCCACACAAGTAAGTGCAGTATACTACTTATTGTACAATTTAAGTAAGCTATGGGGTAGGAAAACAATGGTTTGTAAAGCGACAGAAAAATGCGACATCATTCGCACAATTAACGTCAATATCGTGTTTGTTTTCCCCTTGCTCGTAGTACCACTGTGCGTTCAAACTTCCCCCCTTCTCCTTCTTCTCCTGCCATATCATTCCGCCGTCGTCCTTCTCACCATTTTTAAGCAACATCGGCACTATGTCAAGCCATAAGTATCACAAACTTAAAATTGTCAATTTGAAAATACTTACTGATGACTCATTCTTCTTTATTCTAAAGAATTTTTATTGAATCTTAAACGGATGGGTTTCTAAGTGGAAACATTATGACAGTTGATAAGTACATCGTCATTAAGTCAATGCATGAATGTCGTCAATTTAAAACTGCTGAGTTGAAGATACTTATCGATAGTCCTAATTTCTTCCTTCTCTTTCTTCTAAGGTTACGAATTTGTATTGAAACTCAAGCAGTCAGGTTTTTAAGCGACCCCAGAATTACGTCAATTCATAAGCTGGGCTTTTAAGTGACATCGTCAACCATTCACGCGGAACATCAATTTAAAATCGTTAAGTTGGAGATATTTATCAATACTTCTAATTTCTAACTTCCCTTTCTCCCAAGGTGTCCGAATTATATTAAATCTCAAGCAGTCGTGTTTTCGCGCGACATCAGTGTTATGTCAATTCATAAGCATCATCATCAATTTAAAGTTGTTAAGTTGAAGATACTTATTGATTACTTCTTTCTCTTTCACTCGCGTTTTTAAGTTAATACCATCCTTATGTCAACTCATAAGTAGCACGAACATGAAGTTGTTAAATGGAAAACACTTACTTTTTCCCAAGGCACTCAAATTTATATTAAATGTTAAATGGCTGGATATTTAAGTGACTCTGTCATCATGACAATTCATAAGTATCACCAATTTGCAATTGTTAAGTTGAAGATACTTATGTCAAACTCATAAGTATCGCGAACTTAAAGTTGTTAAGTAGAAAAAACACTTACTTTCCCGCCTAAGGTCATTCCAACTTTGATTAAATCTTAAGTAGCTGGGTTCTTAAGTGGCATCGTCATTATGACGGTTGATAAGTATCGTCAATTTAAAGTTAGTTGAAGATACTTACTAATTACTTCTGCCTCTGTCACTGGAGTTTTAAGTCGACACCATCATCATTACAATTCATAAGTATCACCAATTTGCAGTTTTCAAGTTGAAGATACTTATGTCAAACTCATAAATATCGCGAACTTAAAGTTCTTAAATAGAAAACACTTACTTTCCCACCTAAATCTTAAGTAGCTGGGTTTTTAAGTGGCATCGTCATTATGACGGTTGATAAGTATCGTCAATTTAAAGTTAGTTGAAGATACTGACTGATTATTTCTGTCTCTATCATTGGAGTTTCAAGTCGACACCGTCATTGTGTCAATTCATAAGTATCACGAACTTAAAGCTGTTAAGTAGAAAATACTCGTTTTTTTCCTAAGGTATTCGAATTTCGACTTTCGGAATCGTTCGACGAAATCAACGACTTTTGTTTTTAATAAACAAAAGATGTAGGCGATAAGAATGAGCGTGCGCGTGTGTTCAGAACTCGATTCGCGTTCGTTTTCCGAAAATGAGACGCGAATCTCCTCAAGTAAATCCGTGACTTTCGTGAAATATTTGTGACAAGACAAAAATAATAATTGAACATCGCGCTATCGACAATATCCTGTATATGACGTCATGTCGCAGGTGTCATCGATATTCGCAATTCGAGAATCGACCCTCAGAACTCGATTCGATTCGATTCGATTCGAATCTGTGGCTTTTGTGGCATATCCAAATTTCCAGAATAGAGAGGACTCCTAATCTTTCAAGGACGTATTCACATCAACGCAAAAATTATGTGCGCAGATGCCATTTACAAGAAAAAAAAAATTGAACATCGCGTTATTAAGAAACACACTGAAATTGCAATTTTTCTAATGGGACACCCTATATATTATTGCATTTTTGAATTGCCGAGTAAATTCTAGCCTGAAATGATGGGTCGCATCAAGGGTCTTGCGCGAGCCGTTTTCAAGTTTTTTCATTTGTTTTTGTTAATGGAGCTCGAGAACCGCTCGCGCTAGACCCTTGATGCGACACATCATTTCAGGCTATAATTTACTCGGCAATAATAAATGCAAAATAGAGCAATTTCAAAGTTCTTGTAAGCAATGTTTCATTAGAAATGACACTTTTTAACACCAGAGGGTCGATTCTTGAAGTACCATTACCGATGTCGTCTGCGACATGACATCAACATGACGTAGACTGTCATACAAATCCGGGTTTTGCGTCATTTTGACGTCATGTCGGAGGAGTCATCGATAATAACGTAATTCGAACTCGATTCGATTCGATTCGATTCGAATCTGTGGCTTTTGTGATATATCCAAATTTCCAAAATAAAGAGAGGACTTCTAATCTTTCAAGCTCGTATTCACATCAACGCAAAAATTAATTACGTGCGCAGATGCCGTTCACTAGAAAAAAAATTGAACATCGCGTTATTAAGAAACACACCGAAATTGCATTTTTTTCTAATGGGACACCCTATATATTATTGCATTTTTGAATTGCCGAGTAAATTCTAGCCTGAAATGATGGGTCGCATCAAGGGTCTAGCGCGAGTCGTTTCCAAGTTTCTTCATTTGTTTTTCTTAGTGGAGCTCGAGAACCGCTCGCGCTAGACTCTTGATGAGACCTTCTAATCTTTCAAGGTCGTATTCAGATCATGTTTTCAGGAAAGCAAAAATTAATTACGTGCGCAGATGCCGTTTACAAAAAAAAAAACGTTATTAAGAAATACAACGAAGTTGCAATTTTTCTAATGGGACACCCTATATATTATTGCATTTTTGAATTGCAGAGTGAATTCTAGCCTGAAATGATGGGTCGCATCAAGGGTCTAGCGCGTGCCGTTTTCAAGTTTTTTCATTTGTTTTTGTTAGTGGAGCTCGAGAACCGCTGGCGCTAGACCCTTGATGCGACACATCATTTCAGGCTAGAATTTACTCGGCAATTCGAAAATGCAATAATAAATGCAAAATATTGCAATTTCAAAGTTCTTGTAAGCAAAGTTTCATTAGAAATGACACTTTTTAACACCAGGGGGTCGATTCTTGAATTACGATTACCGATGTCGCCTGCGACATGACGTCAACATGACGTCAACATGACGTAGACTGTCATACAAATCCGGGTTTTGCGTCATTTGACGTCATGTCGGAGGCGTCATCGATAATAACGTAATTCGAACTCGATTCGAATCTGTGGCTTTTGTGATATATCCAAATTTCCAAAATAAAGAGAGGATTTCTAATCTTTCAAGGTCGTATTCACATCAAAGCAAAAATTAATTACGGGCGCAGATGCTGTTAACAAGAAAAAAAATTGAACATCGCGTTATTAAGAAACACACCGAAATTGCAATTTTTCTTATGGGGCACCCTATATATTATTGCATTTTTGAATTGTCGAGTGAATTCTAGCCTGAAACGATGGGTCGCATCGAGGGTCTAGCGCGAGCCGTTTTCAAGTTTTTTCATTTGTTTTTCTTAGTGGAGCTCGAGAACCGCTCGCGCTAGACCCTTGATGCGACCTTCTAATCTTTCAAGGTCGTATTCACATTATGTTTTCAGGAAAGCAAAAATTAATTACGTGCACAGATACCGTTTACAAGAAAAAAAAACATCGCGTTATTAAGAAACACACCGAAATTGCAATTTTCCTAATGGGACACCCTATATATTATTGCATTTTTGAATTGCCGAGTAAATTCTAGCCTGAAATGATGGGTCGCATCAAGGGTCTAGCGCGAGTCGTTTCCAAGTTTTTTCATTTGTTTTTCTTAGTGGAGCTCGAGAACCGCTCGCGCTAGACCCTTGATGCGACACATCATTTCAGGCTAGAATTTACTCGGCAATTCGAAAACGCAATGATAATTACAAAAAAATTAAATTTCGAAGTTCTTGTAAGCAAAGTTTCATTAGAAATGACAATTTTTAACACTGGGGGGTCGATTCTTGAAGTACGATTACCGATGTCGCCTGCGACATGACGTAGACTGTCGCACAAATCCGGGTTTTGCGTCATTTGACGTCATGTCGGAGGCGTCATCGATAATAACGTAATTCGAATTCGATTCGATTCGATTTGAATCTGTGGCTTTTGTGGCATATCCAAATTTCCAAAACAAAAAGAGGACTCTAATCTTTCAAGGTCGTATTCCAATCAACGCAAGAATTACGTGCGCAGATGCCATTTACAAGGAAAAAAACATCGCGTTATTAAGAATTACGCCGAAATTGCAATTTTTGTAATGGGACACCCTATATATTATTGCATTTTTGAATTGCCGAGTAAATTCTAGCCTGAAATGATGGGTCGCATCGAGGGTCTAGCGCGAGCCGTTTTCAAGTTTTTTCATTTGTTTTTCTTAGCGGAGCTCGAGAACCGCTGGCGCCAGACCCTTGATGCGACACATCATTTCAGGCTAGAATTTACTCAGCAATTCGAAAATGCCATAATAAATGCAAAATAGAGCAATTTCAAAGTTCTTGTTAGTAAAGTTTTATTAAAACTGACGACTTTTTACTGATTTTCTGAAGTATCGGTTCTTGTTTTGATCTCCCGATCCACTTTAGTCTATCCAACGATATTCCTCAGCTGTCAAAGTCATCCTCGACGAGTGTCCAGGATAGCGCCCCCGCCAGGAAATTCATGCTATTGAGATGTAACCTTGCATTTATTAAAAAAAAAATTACTTAGCAAAGAGTTTTGCTTAGTTCAACGTGTAATTGAATAATTTGTAATGAAAGAAGTATCTACAAACAGTGTTTCGTCGTTGTCTTGATAAAATTGTTACCGTGCAAAAAAGGCAAACACTGCGACGTCGGAAACAGCTCAAATAAAACGGTGACGTTGCTGCTGTTGCTGCTAACCTGAAATGAAATTGCCGGAGTGATTAATCGCCGCAATAGCTTTGAGGACATGTATATCCCGAGAAGCTGCTTCAATCATTGTGACAAATAACAGGCAACAGGAAGGACGAAGCCCCGCATTTATACAAAGCCCTGCGTTTAGAGAGGATTACGCGCCGACAATGAAAATATTTAATTGCAATTTTGCTCTCAATGCCGAATTCAATTTATCGGGTAAAACATGAATGATTACGTGCGCGCGGGAAAAACACAGAGGGAGGGGGGGGTTGAGTGAGAGTAATTTTATTTTCGCGCGCGGGAATTGTATTAGGCGTCCCCGTCGTATTCCGATACGACGCCGGTAATGTAATATGTGACGAAAATATGTACGGAAAATTGGTGTCAATTCCTTGAAAGAAGGCAGGGAGGAGGGACGCAGAAATATTATGCAAAACTGAATAACGCTACTAAATATTCGGTAAACGTATTTTCTTTTAAAGCGATTTTTTTTATTCTCTCTTTCGCGCGCGGCAAAAGATTATACGTACCCCCGGTATTTTGATAATGGAAGGGAGGCGCGCCGCGCTTTTATCCGAATTTTTTCGAGTTATTTGTTTGCGTTATGCAAATTTGTCGGTTCGCGGGAATTTCTTCGCTTAAAACATGAATTTAGATGAGGAGGTGAGGTTCACATTACAAAGAAGATTCACTTTGTACTAATTCCGCAAGGCAAAGGCAAGAAGATACGAAAAAAGAAATACACGCGTCAATCTCGACAAAAATACAGGGGTTATCCAAAAAATGTGGTGAATTTCCGACAGATGGCGCCACAATTCGAACGACTTCCGACCAAATGCGATCTTCTGACAGTCGGTTAAAAATAATAAAGAGAATCAGCTGAGATGTATTAAAAACGATCAGTGCTGCCAAACGCATTGAAATTTCTCTATGTCTGGCAATATTCTTTGTAGCACCCTTTCTCTCGTTGCTGACATTTTTTTAAATTATTCTCAATAGTAGTTTATGGTGGGGTTGGGTGAGCCAGAAATACCGTCGCCTGTTTAAATTTCCCGCTAAATTCGCAAAATGAGTCGTGTTGGTACCACTGGGCCTTGTGACAATATTTCGTGTATTCAAGGTAGTTAAAAAATATGGCGAATTTATTCTGAATTGTTGTTTAATTGCTTGCAGTAGCGAAGGAAAGAGAAAGCACTTAATAAAAGCTTTTAAAAGCGAGAGAACGATCAATGGGCACAGTCAACTAGTGTCGCCAACCTTTAAAAAGCAAATGTCACTCAAAAGTGACGAATAAATCCCTTTTCGACGTAGAAAATAATAAAGCGAATAAATATTTTTAAAAAATCGTTGAAATTCCATAAGGTTAAAGAAAATAGAAACAAAACGCGGTCGACTTTATAGCGCAATTGTTTCGTCACCATTCTTTTCAAATTAAAAAACAAAATAAACAAAAGACGGTCGATTTCGTAGCGCAATTGTTTTGTCATTATTCTTTTGTTTTAAAACTTATTATTAATTTACAGATTAAATTTATTTATTGTTATTAAATATTGTCACCAACCCACATGGAAAAAACAAAAGTCCCTCGAAAGTTATAACAAATCCCTTTCCAACGTAAAAAATAATAAAGGGAATAAATATAAAAAAAAAAAAACAATGAAAATGCATAGAGTTAAAGAAAAAGGAACAAAAGACGGTCGATCTTAACAGGGCAATTGTTTCATCGCCATTTTTTTCAAATTAGTTTCTTTTAAAATTTATTATTAATCAGTAAGATTAATAGCTAAAGAAAACCGAAAGAAAAGACGGTCGATTTTATAGCGCAACTGTTTCGTCGCCGTCCTTTTTCAAATTAAAAAAAAAAAACAAAAGACGGTTGATTTCACAGGGCAATTATTTTGTTACCATTCTTCTAGCCTATCGATTGGTTTAAAATGAAAGCCAGTCGATTAGTTTAAAACAAAAGCCGATCGATTGGTTTAAAATAAAAGCGGATCGATCGGTTCAAAACAAAAGCTAATCGATTGATTTCACAGCGCAATTGTTTTGTTACCATTCTTCTAGCCTATCGATTGGTTTCAAATGAAAGCCAGTCGATTAGTTTAAAACAAAAGTCGATCGATTGGTTTAAAATAAAAGCGGATCGATCGGTTCAAAACAAAAGCTAATCGATCGGCTTAAAACAAAAGCCACAATCGACCGGTTCAAAACAAAAAAGCCAAACGAGCTGGTTTAAAACAAAATCGATCGTGAAACAAACGAATATATTGAAGTGATTTCCACTTCAACGTCAATTAATTAAGTTTACGCGATTACAGATTTTTAAACTGCTTATTAACAAAAGACGATCGATTTTGAAACAACTAAGCACACTCGATTAAAGGTACTACATAGAGTTCAAGGAATCAGAAACAAAAGATGGCCGGCCGACTTTACGGCGCAATTGTTTCGTCGCCATTCTTTTGTTTTAAAATTTATTATCAATCTACAATTTATAATGAAATAAATAAATGAAATGAAATAATGAAAACAAAAGACAATCGATTTTGTAACGCAATTTAATAAATTAAAAGATTAAAAAAGAAAATAAAAATAAAAGAACGACGAGAAGGCAAAGAAAATCAAACAAAAAAACTAGCGCGAAATTAAAATTAAAAAAAAAAAACAAACGAAAGACTGTCGATTTAAGTGAATCGATGATCAGTATTTAAACAAAATAATTTGAGAAATTAATGATGACAAAACAAAACGGACAAAAGTTCAAAAATCGATTTTACAAACGCTTAAATTGCACTTGTAAAATCGATTGTCTCTTGTTTTAATTACTGTTTTTAATTTCATTATTTTTGAATTTTTCTTCCTGTCGTTTAATTAATCAGTTAATTAATTAATTAATTAATTAAAACTAAACGAATATATAAAGAGACCGGCGAGAAAGCAAAGAAAATGAAACAACAAAAAAAAAAAAAACGAAATCATAGAATACAAAGAAAAATAAAAACAAAAGACAATCGATTATACAACACGATTCAGTAGATTAATAAATAATGAAGAAAAAAAAAACTGCAAGGAGAGATGACAAAACAATGAAAATAAATGAACAAAATTAGAAAAAAAAATGATATTTAAAAAAACAAAAACAAAAGACGGTCGATTTTATAGCGCAATTGCTTCGTCACCGTCCTTTTTAAAATTTTTAAAAAACAAAAGACGCTTGATTTCACAGCGCAATTGTTTTGTTAACATTATTCTAACCGATCGATTGGTTTAAAACGAAAGCCAATCTCGATTAGTTTAAAACAAAAGTCGGTCGATTGGTTTAAAATAAAAAAAAATAAAATAAAAGCGGATCGATCGGTTCAAAACAAAAGCTAATCGATTGGCTTAAAACAAAACCTAATCGATTGTCTTAAAACAAAAGCCAATCGACTGGTTCAAAACAAAAGAGACTAGGGAGACCTACTTCCGAGAGCAATTTTAATTTTAGACAATGTCGCCCCCCCCCCCCGCCCAATAAAGGCAAACTACTCCAGTTATGTTTTTACCTTCCAAATCCATCTCCCAATCAAAGTTATCCAAAGCATAAAACTTTTTTACTCGAAGACCCTTTTAAGAGGAATCGTTGACAAGTCTCCGCAGAATTAAGAAAGAAAAAAGTTGAAGAACGTCGTGAACCTGTTGCCTAAAACTTGACAGAGTTTGAATAACAGTTTAACAAAAAAGGAAATTGGAAAACCGATAATCAAAGGCGGTAGGAAGACTAAGATTTAATGCGTCTTCTGGTCTAGCAGAGTCTTTATGAGAAGAGTCTGTTTCTTCTTCTTCTTTCAGAGAAGAGTCTTCTTCTTCTTCTTTCAGAGAAGAATCTTCTTCTTTTTCTTTAAGATAAGAGTCTTCTTCTCCCATCCCTCGATCAAAGTTATCCAAAACCTAACACTGCTTTATCCGAAGCAGAGTCTTTATGAGAAGAGTCTTCTTCTTTTTCTTTCAGAGAAGAGTCTTTTTCTTCTTCTTCGTTCAGAGAAGAATCTTCTTCTTATTCTTTCAGAGAAGAATCTTCTTCTTTTTTTAAAGATAAGAGTCTTCTTCTCCCATCCCTCGATCAAAGTTATCCAAAACCTAACACTGTTTTATCCGAAGACCGTTTTGAAAGAAATTGTTGACAAGTCTCCACGGAATTAAAAAATTGAAGAACGTCGTGAATCTGTTTCCTAATACTTGACAGAGTTTAAAATAAAAAAACGCCGCGTAATATTTTCATCAAAAAAAAGAAAATTCCAAACTTTTTGATTCCCCAATGAGGATTCCGTTTTGACGCCCGGCGCTGCTCTCTGACGGGAACGTCGGGAAGTGATCTTCCGGTTTACTGTGCAGGCTAAACCGAGATTATAGTTCATAACTATTATTTCCCCGGACGGTGCGAAATTGATTGATTGATTCTGTTGCCTAATGCGATGAGGAATGATTAATTACCCGCCCGCCGCAATGCCGTCGCTGCTGCGCGCGGGGAACTTTAACTTAAAGGGCGGCCAAAAAAAGGAGTTCGTGTCGCCAAGATATTCCCGGAAGAGGGAAACCTCTATAAAAGCAGAACCGGACGCGGGATAACTAATAATAAAGTCGTAAACGTAACTGTGAAATGATTTTGCCCAGCGCCCCCCTTTGTGAAAGGCGCCCTTGTTAGCTGCAGATAATCTAAATACGCCGCCAATATTTTCGAAGCGTAAAAATATCACGCGAGCATGAAATATGGCGTACGTGTTCATGATGGCATGTTAACATTTTCCCGGTAATTAAGCTAGGCGAAACGCAACGCGGAATTACACAAACACAAACTGCGTGCGGTAAATTCGACGTGTTTTTTTTTTTACAAATGCATACGTTTTTCGGATGTATTAAAAACATATGTTTACATTAATTTGTTGGTGCGCGCCGTGTTTGTAAATCGAACGTTTGCAGAACGCAGATGATATTACATTACAACAGGAAATGATTGTGTCCGTGTCGTAATTAGAAATTTGCGGCATTAAAGCTGGAATTAATGAGGCGCAGAAATAGAATATAGTTTACAAATGGCGGCGCGGCGCGCTAATACAATAACTAACTCATTTTTCTTGTGTGTGTTGTTGCTGCTTGCTTATATTTACAGCGTAAATAAATAGAGATTTCAGTTTGGCGGAAACATGCGAGCTGACAGATATAAAAGGTGATCGTTAAACTCGATTTACCGGAAACGCCGGAGTTATTCGGAACCGGAGCGGACAATCGCGAGTGCTCGGCAAATAAATCAATTTGCTACTATTTAGTGCGATTTCGTGTTGCTCGATAAGTTAATCCAAACACTCGGCGCCCCCCGGGAGGGTGGGGGGGGGCACCGACATACACAGAACTTCTCTCCGCGATTTCTGTTCCGCCCCGGCGCAAAATTTTTCGGGCCTTTCCCGAAAAGAAAGTCCCGTCGTCATGGAGACGACGCCTAATGGGTTTCGCGTGTCTCGCTTATATTCGACATCATCAAATTTAACACGGGCCTTGTTTGTGTTCGAGTCTACAAATTGGCGCCCTCCCCCTTCCTTTTGCGACGAAAAAATCGCAAGGGTTAAAACGCCCCATTAATCAGTTATGAATTTGTTTTTACCGTTCGTTTAACAAATGCAGAATCGCAGCTATTACGCTCAACCTCGTTTGATGTCGCAATAAATACGGGGGGGTGGGCTACTTCCATACACTGGCCAACGGTCCAACAATCAATTGTTCGCGAGCCGAATGTAAACAAAACAATTTTTAATTGAATTTAATTTAAACGAAAGAATCTTTCAGTCGCGACCATTACGGTTAATGTCTTCCGTGCATGATGTCGCAAATAAATTCCGAGCAAACTTATTATTCGGCGACGTTTTTAAAATTCTGAAGGGGCATTACGTGATCGAAGTTAACATAAGCGCGATAAGCGCGGATGACTACATTTTACGAATCTAATAAATATTCAGCTCCGTAACGAGCCAAAGGAAAATATCAGAATTTATTCTCGCACGAAGCAATACTTTGTAAACGTATCATATCGCAGGGACGTATTCGCGTTTATGTATGCAGACGATATATCATATGAATATTGAGCCCGACACACAAAGTAACGCGGTATCCAGATCGCATTTGCTCCACTCAGGGGGAAGGCAACTGAGATGTGTTATTTCTGTTTGTTTAGTGGTGCGTTTTCGCATACACGGCACGCTCCTCTCCATTGTACTTATCCCCCCAGTAAACCGCTCACCGTCTCCTTTACACCAGCAATTCCCTAACACATCCCTGGCCATATCTGGATTTGTTCCAGCAACACACCTGCAAGCATAATTAACCATTCACACATTCACACACGGTATTTATTTGAATTGTAAATCTCATTACAAAAAAAAAGAAAAAGAGATTTCGACCTGAGATTGTCACGCCCCGGAGGAAACCGGAAACCGGAAACACGCCGGAGTGAATGTCAAACAATAAAATTAATCGTTCATATTCTATTAAAATTTGCATCTGGTAGCGCGCGGGTGGAAGGAAATTAAAAGTTCAAAATCGATGGCGGACGGGAAACTATTAATTTAACTTTCCTATAATAGCCTATAATGATTAGAAAAAAATGTCATTTTACATGATAAATCGACCCCAATATTTTATTAATTTGATTCTATTGGACGAGGAAAATTATTAATCAATGAAAAACAACAGGTTCACGACGTTCTTCAACTTTTTTCTTTCTTAATTCTGCGGAGACTTGTTAACAATTCCTTTTAAAAGTGTCTTCGGATAAAAGAGTGTTTGGTTTTGGATAACTTTGATCGGAGGGATGGGAGAAGAAGACTCTTACCTTAAAGAAAAAGAAGCAGACTCTTCTCTGAAAGAAAAAGAAGCAGACTCTTCTTTGAAAGAAGAAGAAGCAGACTCTTCTCTGAAAGAAGAAGAAGAAGAAGCAGACTCTTCTCTGAAAGAAGAAGAAGAAGAAGCAGACTCTTCTCTGAAAGAAGAAGAAGAAGAAGCAGACTCTTCTCTGAAAGAAGAAGAAGAAGAAGCAGACTCTTCTCTGAAAGAAGAAGAAGCAGACTCTTCTCATAAAGACTCTGCTAGACTAGAAGACGCATTAAATCTTAGTCTTCCTACGGCCTTTGATTGTCGGTTTTCCAATTTCCTTTTTTACTAAATTGTTATTTAAGCTCTGTCAAGTATTAGGCAACAGGTTCACGACGTTCAACTTTTTTCTTTCTTAATTCTGCGGAGACTTATCAACGATTCCTTTTAAAAGTGTCTTCGAGTAAAAAAGTGTTATGCTTTGGATAACTTTTACTGAGAGATGGGTTTGGAAGGTAAAAACATAACTGGAGTAGGTTAATTCATCTAGATAACCTGGAGGGGGGAGGGGGCGACATTATCTAAAATTAAAATTGCTCTCGGAGGTAGGTCCCTAGTCTGCTATATTAATTTCAAGAAAACGAAAGAGTTTGTTGAATTGAAAATAAATTGTATTCTTTGTATTTTTTCCCGAAGAAGATGAGCTTCCCCATTCCCCCTATCCTTTGCCCATTTTGCACTTTTTTAAACCTGTCATTGCTTCATTTTTTGTCTTCCTCATCGTACTATTCCTCTTGTTTTAAACTCTGTAATGTAATTATTTCTACTGAGCTTACAACTGAGTTCCGGATTTCTTCGTCCGTTTCTTGTCGAATTAATAATTTCGTCAAATCCCTGTTGAAGACTCTTTCTTCTTAAAGGTTATGTTAAGTTAGCTAAGCTAAAAGGAGCACCAAAACTTCACTTTCCCGTGGACTCCGATTGTCTGACAGTGAAAGTAGTTTCCAAATATTTTCCTTATTAAGTTGGTACTTGCAACATTCTTCCAAGCTTCTTAAATCAGTAAATAAGCTGCAAGATAGCTCGGCCAAAAACCAAAGAAGACTCCTATCTTAAAGAAAAAGAAGAAGACTTTTCTCTTAGAGAAGAAGAAGAAGAAGACTTTTCTCTTAGAGAAGAAGAAGAAGAAGACTTTTCTCTTAGAGAAGAAGAAGAAAAGGACTATTTTCTTAAAGAAGAAGAAGACTCGTTTCTTAAAAAAGGAGAAGAAGACTCTTCTGTTAAAGAATCTGCTGAACTAGAAGACGTGTTAATTCTTAGTCTTTCCATGGACTTCGACTGTTTGATGGTAAAAGTGTTTTCCAATTTCTTTTTAATTAAATTGATATTTAGACTCTGTTAAGTATTGGGCAACAGGTTCACGACATTCTTCAATTTTTTTCTTTTTTAATTCTGCGGAGACTTGTCACCAATTCCTTTCAAAAGGGTCTTCGAATCATACTCTTCCTATTGTCTTAAACTATGTACTTTCTATAAAATGTTACTCTTTCCATTGACTTCCGAATTTCTTCTTCCGTTTCTTGTCAAATCAGTAATTTCATCAAATTCTTGCTGAAGATTCTTTCATCTTAGAGGTTTTGCTAAGCTAGAAGGAGCACCAAACACTTTCTCGTGGACTCCGGTTGTCTGATAGTAAAAGCATTTCCAATTTTGTTGTTGTTAAGTTGGTACTTGCAACATTCTTTCGAGCTTCTTAAATCAGTAATTTCGTCAAATTGTTGTTGAAGACTCTTCCTTCCCGCACTTCACGACTGGTAAATGAGCTGTATGACAGCTCGGCCAAAAACCAAAGAAGAAGACTCTTAGCTTAAAGAAAAAAAAGAAGACTCTTAGCTTAAGGAAAAAGAAGAAGAATCTTAGCTTAAAGAAAAAGAAGAAGAAGACTCTTCTCTTAAAAAAGAGGAAGAAGACTCTTCGCTTAAAAAGGAAGAAGACTCTTCTCTTAAAGAAGAAGAAGACTCTTCGCATAAAGACTCTGCTAAACTAGAAGACGCATGAAATCTTAGTCTTCCCATAGACTTCGACTGTTTGATGGTAAAAGTGTTTTCCAATTTCTTTTTTAATCAAGTCGAGAAAGTCATCTCGAAATTTCAGATATTCCCCCAAATGTTGGAAACGGACATTTTAAAATTAACTCCTCAAAATATCGTGTGAAGAATATATATAGAGAAAAACTTTTATTCTCGTTCCTGTCCAAAAATGTAATGATTTTAGTAAATCAAAAGTTCCCAACGGGGTCGATGTTGACCCCTTGGAGGTGAACGAAAACTTGATGTATCTCTAAGGGATCGATGAACTAACTATTGATTGAGGGCCAATTAAAAGCAAAATCTACGTTGCTTGATGGAAAATGTCTTTTCTCGTAGGGGGAGGGAGGGGTTGATGCTTAAAGAAGGTAGGGATTCCACTATGTAAATGATACTTCAAGAAATTCTAGCATATTCAAAGATCTAAACCAAAATGGTGCTGAGATTTTAAGGCAAAAAAATTCTCAATCGGGGTGACACGTTTCATTCCGTCCTTTTTTTTTTCTTTTCAGTGACAGAATCGGTTCGTCCTCGACGCAATTATAACTGCACCGTTGGGTACGGATTAAGTTAGGGTTATGACCCCACTTTATTAGGACGAAGTCTAAAAATCTATTTGTGAAAATGTTTAAAAATTCTAATTTAATTGAAAAGTTGATCAAGTCGTCTTGAATTTAGATCAAACGTGATATGTCACTTTAGGTTATAACTAGTTGACAGCTGTCATTCATTTAAACGTCAATCAGTTTAGTCGTTCCTATTTCACTTAGGGCCAAATTCTGAAATATAACTCATATTGAACCGGTGTTGATAGAAACAAGGATTTTTTGAAAAAAAAAACTGGATTTTCTTCATATTTTTAAATAAAAACAAAGTTTTGTATTTCGTTTATAACTTTGAACAAATTAAAAAAAAATCAATAGAGTTTTTTTGTTTAATGAGCATTTCTTTGTTTTCGTGTTATTTTTTTTTTAATTTATAAATTTTGTTTATTTATTTGTTGATCGTATTTTACATCATAAATTGCCTAATCATTGTCAAATATGTTAACACATGTTTTAAAAAGTCGACTCTGTTTTGTTTATTTGAAGAGAATTGCTTTTTTTAAATTATATAATTTTTTTTTATTTGTCGAGCGTCTTTTGTTTTATTTAACGTCAAAAATTGCATAATTGTCAAATGTGTTAAAATATACTTTCAGTTTTAGAAAGTCGACTCGATTTTGTTTATTTAGCGAGAATTTCTTATTCTCATTTTTTTAAATTTTATAAATTTATTTATTTGACGATCGTCTTTTGTTTTATTTTACGTCAAAAGTGCACAGTTGTCAAATGTTTCAATATATGTATTAAGTTTAGAAGGTCGACTCGGTTTTGTTTGCTTAATGAGATTTTTCTTTTATTTTTATTATATTTTTCATTCTATATATATTTTTTAAATTTATTTGTCGATCGTCTTTTGTTCATTTTACGTAAAAAATGCACATCTGCCACAATTCTCAAATTTCTTAATTTTAGAAAGTCGAGTCAGTTTTGTTTATTTCAAAAGAATTGTTTTTTTTTAATTCTATACATTTTCTTTATTTGTCGATCGTCTTTTGTTTTATTTAACGTCAAAAATTGCAATATTGTCAAATGTGTTCAAATATATTTCAGTTCTAGAAAGTCGACTCAGTGTTGTTTATTTGAAGAGAATTGTTTTTTTTATTTTACATTTTTTTAAATTTGTCGATCGTCTTTTGTTTTATTTTACGTCAATTCCATACATTTTTATTTATTTGTCCGTCGTCTTTTGTTTTTCTTTTTAAGTAAAAAATTGCACAATTGCCAAATGTCTTGAAATATATCCTAATTTTAGAAAGTCAGTTTTGTTTATTTAAAGAGATTTTTTTTTAAATTTTTATGGCTATATTTTTTTCATTTTATAAGTTTTCTTTATTTACTTGTCGATCGTCTTTTGTTCATTTGCACAATCGGCAAACATTTTCAAATATATCTTAACCAGTTTATTTGAAACATTTTTTTTTAATTTTTACGTTGTATTGCTTAAGTTTTATAAATTTTGTTTGTTTGTCGATCGTCTTTTGTTTACTTTACGTCAAAAATCGCACAATTGTCAAATGTCTTCAAATATTTCCTAATTTTAGAAAGATTTTTCTTTATTTTTTGTCCATCTTTTGTTTATTTTTCGTAAAAAAAACTGCACAACTGCCACACTTGTCAAATTCCTTAATTATAGAAAGTCGACTCTGTTTAGTTTATTGTATGGGATTTTTTTTTCATTTTTAGGTTATATTTTTTTAAATTTTGTTTGTCGATCGTTTTTTGTTTACTTTACGTCAAAAATCGCACAATTGTCAAATGTCTTCAAATATATCCTAATTTTAGAAAGTCGGCTCAGTTTTGTCTATTAATTCTTCTTTTGTTTTTATGTTACATTTTTTTTTCATTCCATACATTTTCTTTATTCATTTGTCCGTCGCCTTTTGTTTATTTTATGTAAAAAAAATGGTCAAAACTGCCACACTTGTCAAATTCCTTAATTTTAGAATGTCGACTCAGTTTTGCTTATTTAATGAGATTTTTTTAATTTTCAAGTTATATTTTTAAATTTTTTTGAAATTTTGTTTATTTGTCGATCGTATAAAAAAAAAGTCAAATAAAAAAAGATCACCAAGTAGAATATAGAGAAGGACTATGCAAAAAGAGAGAAGGAAAAGGGGAAACTATCAAAGGACATGATGGCCTTCATTTCACAGGATCCACATAAAATCTTTGATTATATTAAAAAAATGGAAATGAGCGGGATACTGTGACACTTTGGTCATCATTCGAGGTGGCCATCGTTTAAGATCCACCCCCATCTAGACGGGTTGTAATGGAAACGAGCGGGATGCTGTGACACTTTGGTCACCATTCGAAGTGACCATCGCTTAAGATCTACCTCCATCTACAGGGGCTGAAATAGACATGAGCGGGATACTGTGACACTTTAGTCACCATTCGAGGTGACCATCATTTAAGATTATAATGGAAATGAGCGGGATACTGTGACACTTTCGTCATCGTTCGAGGTGACCATCGTTTAAGATCTACTCCTTCTATAGGGGTTGTTTCTTGTGCTGAAGAAGCAATCCTTTAGTTTTTTTTTATCTTAAGAAGTGCCGACAATGTCGTTGGTTTTAAGCAAGGGCGTATGTGTCGTTCCAGGTCCTCCCCTTTAGTCCTTGCATTCGAAGAAGACACGTTAAGTTGTTTTGTTTTACATTTGACTTTCTCTTTTCTTTTTCCTCTGTTCGTTTTTGTTTATTTTTTATTATTACATAGTTATTTATGATTTCTCGGCAAACTTTTTTTTCACAGACGATTATTCTTTTATTTTCTTTTTTTATGGCTTTTCCATGTTTTCTTTTTTTTCATGGATGATTGTCAATTGTTTCTCGCTTCATCCATTCTCTTGTGTGCACTTCAAATACACACAAAAAAAAGCAAATGCAAGTTCCGACGCACGTCCATTTCGACCGACGACAAAATTTGATTGTCGACGTGAAAGTACTGTGGGGGGTGGGGTGGCGGGCGACCCAAAAGCCTACATACGCGAGTGGACCTTCTGCGCGCTCCTCATGAATAATTCATCTCCTTTTCGAGAAAACGGACAATAATATGTAATTAAATAAATTAAAAAGCGGCACGGAGGAACGTGCCAGCGCGGTTGCAGGGTCGTGAACGAGATCGTCGGGCAACAATCAGGGTGAAGGCGAGTCCGGAGGGCGTGGTGGCGCGCTCGCGTGTCTCGGCGGGGCCTTAATTTAAATTACTTCGGAATTATTTATAATTTGTCTGAGTCAATGCCAGGCTTCGACCTTTTCCAGTTAATCGATGGGGGGCATTTCACTGCAATTTAATCCGACTCTATTCACTTCGTTACTGAACCATTTACTGACTATCAAGCGGCACACATGCTTCAAATCCATCTTTAAGATTCATGTGCCGCTCTATATAAATAGTATGAATTCATCCGAAGCGGGTGGTAAAATGATCGCGATGGTTTGAGTAAGAGGGTCTCTTCTCTTCCGTTTATTAGATCAAGAGGAAGGTCCTGAGAAAGTTCCTTATTGAATAAATCTCTCGGCGCGAGAAAAAAGTGGCGAGGAAGAACGCAGGATTACAAACATAAGGACCTAATTCGCCGAAGATAAATAAATTTGTAACGGCATGGATACATTTAATAAGATAAACACAAGGGGTCGCTGTATAAATATTACGCTGAAAGGATAATAATTTTGAAGAGTGGAAGCGCAAACATCAGAAGTCGGAACAAATTTCGGCGGCTTTTTCTCGCGCGCCGAAGGTAAACACTTTCCTTTGTGAAAACACAGACGGCAATATCCGTTGATCTGGGCGGATTTGCGCCCCGATATAAGGTACAACAACGAATCTAATTCTGTGGAGCAAGTGAGCCCCCCCCCCCTCTCTTGCGCCCCGATTTACGGTGGCGGCCGCCCAAATAAATCATTCAAAAACTTGCCGCGCGCCCTTTAACTTCATGCTTTAATAATAAATTGGGGGCGCGCGCGCGCGGAAATCTTTGCGATTTATGTCGGGAGTTCTTATTGGTTTCGCGAATTTCAGCTGCTGCCAAATAAAGCATCCGAATTTAAATTTTGATGAGGATAACTTTTTCGAAACGGCCGAACTTTTTTAATAAAGGCGCGCGCGCTCTCTTGTTTCGATACACCAAAAACAAAAAAAGAAAAACACTGGGTCAAACTCTTCTTTCTGATATTGCAAAATAAATTCGACAAGTACGTACAGATACCATCAAATCAAAAGTTTAGTAATTAATTCCTCCCTATACTTTGAGATTTTGCTTGGTTTCTATCTGCATCTCCTATTCCTTTGCGTTTGGGGATGAACGTATGCGTGAAACTGCGTAAATAAATTCCTGTAAGCCTAATTATCATGCGATTGTCGAATGTGAGTTCATACTTCTGTAGGGGATCCCCCAAAACAACCTTAGATTTGAGAAATTGTTTGTTTTCTATTTGCCTGTCCCATTTTTTCACGTTTGGGGGTCAACCTACGCGTTAAATTGCGAAAATAAAAGATAATTAACTACAGCAGTCCTAAACAAGTCCGTATTGCTCTAGGGGATCCCCCAAGACAAACTTTTATTTGAAAAATTGTCCGTTTTTAATATACGTCTTCCAATTATTTACATTTGGGGATCAACGTATGCGCGAAACTGCGGAAATAATTCCTTAGATCTGGTTAACATGTGATTGAGAATCCGTATTTTTGTAGGGGGGGCCCCCAACATAAATTTTCATTTGGGAATTAGTTTGTTTGTCACCAGCCTCACCCAATTTTTTATGATTTTCGGTTCAACCTATGTGTACAACTAAGAAAATAAATAAAAATTAACTCCTGCAGTCCTAAATAAATCCGCATTCCCATACGGGGGTAGGGGGTCCCCCTCAGCAAACTTTGCTTTTAGAAATTATTTGTTTGTCTCTCGATTTTATTTATTCTGGGGGGCGGAGGCAATCTGAGCGTGTGACGCTTGCATAATTAATAAATCATTGCCTTACTGAGGAACACGAGTCAGGTATGGGGTTCCCCCAAATTTTGTTTCGTGAAATAATTTGTTTTTCTATCTGCGTCTGCCAATTTTTGACATTTGGGGGCCCACCTGTGCGTAAAGCTGCGAAAATAAATCAGTATTTATTCCATGGCTGACGAATATAAGTCCATTTTTCTACAGGAGGGCCCCCAAAACAAACTTTGGTTTGAGAAATTATTTGTTGTCGATTCTTTACGTTTGAGGGGCAACTTATGCGAAAATAAATCAGAATTAATTCATTTAAGATACTGATTTGGGGCTTCTAGAAAATTTTTGGAGCGTAGAAGACTTGATAATTGGAAAACTACGCCTTTTCTTTTAGGCGACCCCCTAAACAAACTTTGCAAGAACTTGTTTTTTTGGGGGAACGTCTGCCGCTGCATTTCGAGAACGTTTGGGGCCGACCTACACGTAAATCTGAGGTAAATCAAACCTTTCCTCTTAGGGAATCCCCCCCGAACAAACTTTGTTTTTGGGGGGAACATCTATCATTGCCCTTTGAACATTTTTGAAGACGCTCCTACGTAAAACGCGCGATAGATTAAAACTAAAATCTGCAATTTTTAATGGGCGTACGTGACTTTTTTATAAACTACCACCCGCTCCTAGCAAAAGTCACTATAGTCAACCATACACGCGAGTTTGATACATCCATGTAACCCTCCATTTTTTTTTTTGAAACGTATGACTTCATTTTCATTGTAACTTCTGCCATCCACTGTCTCATCATCAAACAAATAGTTCTCGTTCGTGTAATCTAGCTTCCTCCTTTTTAAATTGAATTTGTTAGTGGACAGACTGGAACGTCGACCTACATTCCAAGCGAAGCTCGACAATCAAATAAGACTTAATCAATCGCGATCGTCGTCATAGGGTCATAGACGAGCGCGAGCGATTCAGCACACAACGAATTCGAATTTGATTCCTCGGCGCGCAGTTTTAATAAATCGCGATTGCATCGATTAGCCCCGGAATTATCTCGCATTCACCGGGCGGCGGCGTTTGATGTATGACGGCGACGCGCGCAAGGAAAAAACATGATTGATATTCCGCGGTGCGGTATCAATCATTCCTCCTCGAAGAATACACTTACGTAAATAGGACGCTATTAGGTCGGAGATTAATGCCGACGATAAACAAAATGTGTAGCACTGACACTTCTAATTTGGGAGTGATTCATCTGGATGTAAGGAGTGACACGTTTCGTTCCGTCTCTTTTTTTTTTTTCAGTGACAGAATCGGTTCGTGCTCGACCCAATTATAACTTCACTGTGAGGCACGAATCAAGTATCAAGAGTATGATCCACCACCTCATTAGGACAAAGCCTAAATGAATCTCTGATTTCAGAAAGAAAGGTCAAATAAAAAAAGATCATCAAGTAGAATGTAGAAAAGGACTATGCAAGAAGAAAGAAGGAAAAGGGGAAGCCATCAAAGGACATCTTTGATTTTATTAAAAAAATAGAAATGAGCGGGATACTGTGACACTTTGGTCACCATTCGAGATAACCACCGTTTAAGATCTACCCCCATCTACCCCATTGTAACGGAAATGAGCGGGATACTGCGACACTTTGGTCACCATTCGAGGTGACCATCGTTTAATATCTATTCCCCCATCTAGAGGGGTTGTAATGGAAATAGCGGGATACTGTGACATTGTGGTCACCTCGAATAGTTTAAGATCTACCCCCATCTAGAGGGGTTGTAATGAAAATGAGCGGAATACTGTGATACTGGATCTACCCCCATCTAGAGGGGTTGTAATGGAAATGAGCGGGATACTGTGACAGGAGTAAAAATGAAACAAAAGCTATTATAACACGAATAACAAGAAAAAACAAAGAAGTTTGGCATAAAATCGAAAAAAACAAGGAAAAAAAATAAGAAAAAGAAAGACAACTACAGGTGAAGAACAAGATATTGTCAGTTCATTGATCGAAATAAGGACAAAACAAGCAGAAACAAAACACTATCGATCAAAAAAAAAAAAATGAAGCGAAAGTGGAAGTGACAAACCACACTGAAACAAAACACTATCGATCGAAGGAGAAAATTAAAAAAAATAAAACAAAATAGAGACACGAACACGAATGACAAAAAACAAAAAAAAGTAATCGCATAAAAGCAAAATTTGCAAAAAAAAATCTAAAGACGACTACAGATTGCAGGTGAAAAACAAAAGGATAGGACAAATAAACTGAAACAAAACGTTATCGACCAATGAAGAGAATTGAAAAAAGTTAGACAACTGCAAGTGAAAAACAAAAGGAGAAAGTGTCGAAACCATCTGAAACAAAACACTATCGATCAATGAAAAAACGAGGACAAATCATTACCTAACATGAATAACAAAAGAAAATAGATCTTGAGAGATTAAAAAAAAATTGATTAAAATCAAAAATTGCCAAGGAAACAAAATATAATTAGAATTAGAAGAAAAAATAAATCTAAAGAGAACTGCAAGTGAAAAACAAATGGACAAAGTATCAAAACCAACTGAAACAAAACACTATCGATCAGTTAAAAAAAATCGAGGACCAATCATTACCTAACATGAATAACAAAAGAAAATAGATCTTGAGAGATTAAAAAAAATTGATTAAAATCAAAAATTGTCAAGGAAACAAAATATAAAAGAATTAGAAGAAAAAATAAATCTCAAAAGAACTGCAAGTGAAAAACAAATGGACAAAGTATCAAAACCAACTGAAACAAAACACTGTCGATCAACATGACACTATAAAATGACACAGAAACTTGTTTTCATGGCTAGATGGTAGATGACATAAAAAAACTTTTTTCGCAATACGTTTTGAGATCGTTCATATTGTCATAACGGCGTCAGTCAGTCTATGGCTCTTGAGCATTCATTTGGTGCGATTTTATCCAAATTATTTTAATTCGTCAAATACCTTAATTACATTAAGATTATTAGCACGTGAAACTGTCGTTTAAAAATATAAGAAAGCACAGTAAATAAATGTTGGATGCACGAACTCAACTTGTCATAGGTGTCTTGCAGGCTGAAATTTCCCGTAATCCCGCACAGATGTTGTACAATCATGAGAATTAATTTTGCAACGACGGCGTGATCGCCTGGTACTGTGGAAGTTCATTATAAGCTTCAAATTTTGTATCAACGTCGTGCACAACACATATGCTGGGCCTAAGGCTTGTCTTGAGGTCCAATTTCGAAGCCAAAACAAACTGTACACGCTTTTCCACAAACGCTGACGAATTGTAATTTCACCGCACACATAACCGAAACTGTTCGGATTGTTTACACAGCCTCGATACATTTTGATAAGGTTCATAACTTATTCTACTATATTATAATTTATTTTAGGCAATTTGGCTTCTTGTATACCTGCACAGAGAACCGCCCTTTGATGATTCGTTAAATCAGATTGGTTCTTAAAGTAAAAGGGGCGGAGCTTACGAGCCGCGGTTCACAGACAGGTCTCGACTTTTAAAAACATGCTGGAATCAACACTTTTTTTTACTAATAATCGCCCACCAAATTACTTATTTACTTTTATGAACGTAAACTCGAGCGCAATAAATTTGAACGTTGTGCACCTCTAGAGAAAGGGGTGTTATTTATTTTGTTTACGACTTCCGCGTAATTGCGATGTAAAATATGATGAAGTCATCAGGGGGCATTAAGAAGAATTTGTCTTCATTCGCGGAGGCGTCGGCTAAATTGAATCTTAAAACTTTTGCATTATCAAGATTTATGTCATCTCTGTTGTTAAGTGGAGCCCATTTTCTTATAAAAGAGAAAGGCAACTGCGTTTGAGTAATGCGGCTCCGCCGTCCCTGCAGGTTTCGATCTATAAACAACGAACGCGTTTTTATTGTGGGACGTATTTATTCAAATTTGCACAATCTCGAACACAATTAATTCCTCGTGAGCGCAGTTTAGCGGAACGAGACTTATCATCGGGGCGAGCGAATACTGCAGGGCCAGACATTCCAATTTCGAACTCTCGGAGTTGGCGCTGCAAGTTTGTAGTTGGAAGTAATGACGCGTGCACGCATCGCTGCTCCATTTCCTCTTCCTGCCACGGACAGGTTAAGAATTACCAGGAGTATTGGAGTCCCATCCTAGGAACTAACTGATCGATTATGTCGGACCCTTATCCAACAAACGGACTTGTTCCGGACGCTTACCTGCGATCACATGTCGTTCGTTTTCCCAGATTTCCTAACCCGAAGATTCTCTTCGATTAAATCCCAATTAAGTAATTATTAATAATTTTGCTCCTTTTTTTAAAAAAAATGGCTAAACGAATAGAAATACTACCGCCGCGTTCTATTAAGAGTAGTTGGAAACCTCCGGAGACTTATATACATTTCGCGTTAGTTAGGATTCATATAAACCGGCCGGTTCCTCGGGGAGGGTAAATCCATTAACGATAATTGTCTACTTGTTACAAATTTCGCGGTTATCCCGGCCGTGGACGTGCAAAGTGCTGTTCGAAATTTCTTCCCCCGGTGGAATAATATTTTTGTTGAAAGTCGCCGCCGCCGTCGACGTTAAACTACGCTAAAGCATCCTCTGGTAGATAAGCTAATTATAAAAATGCAAGCAAAAAACCCGTCCCCATTTTAATACGTTTTCATTTTTAATAGAGCTAACGCAGCTCTTCATTTGGCTTCGTTTGTTTGCCCCTCCAAGAGGTAAACAGAAAAAAAAAAGTGGATTCTGTGATGTGGTCGTAGCTCCTTTCGAGTCTTCCCTTCGTGTTGCTTTTTTCGGCTGGCCAACATACTTTAAAACTATTTTTAAATCAAAAGTTCTCCTTTTCTTTCGCACTTGGTGTCTTCCTTGCATTGCTCTGCCTGATATAGTCTCGACTGTCTTAATTAACCCTTAACGTCTCTTCTTCAAATGCACGGACTAAAGGATATGACGTTGAACGACACATACGCACCTGCTTAAAACCAACGACATCGTCGACACTTTTTAAGACACTAAAAACTGAAGAATTACTTCTTCAGCACGAGAAACAACCCCTATAGAAAGAGTAGATCCTAAATGATGGACACTTCGAATGATGAACAAAGAGTCACAGTATCCCGCTCATTTTCATTACAACCCCTCTAGATGGGGGTCGATCTTGAACGATGGTCATCTCGAATGGTGCCCAAAGTGTCACAGTATCCCGCTCATTTCCATTACAAGCCCTCTAGATGGGAGTAGATCTTAAACGATGGCCACCTCGAATGATGACCAAAGTGTCACAGTATCCCGCCCTCCAATTCTTCATTTGGCTTCATTTGTTTGTTCCTTCAAAAGTTAAACAACAAAAAGAACTGTGGTGTGGTCTCTTAGCTCCTTTTAAGCCTTTTCCTTCCTTGTTTTCTCACTCCGTTTTGCTTTTATCTATGTGTCTGATTCCTAGCGAACCTAATCACTGTTTATTGTATTATAATTTGTGTGACATACTTTTAGAATCGAAAACCGTTATGTCATCTTCTTTGTTTTTTCTCTATTCATCTAAGTTCTCTTTTTTTTTCGCACTTGGTATTTTCCTTGCGTTGCCCTGCCTGATATAGCCTCGACTGTCTTCATTGAACTTTCCATTGCATTCTAATTCGCTTACGTCAACCCTTAACGTCTCTTCTTCAAGTGCAAGGACTAAAGGGGGTGACCTAGACCGACATATATGCCCCTGCTTAAAACCAACGACATCGTCGACACTTCTTAAGACATAAAAACTGAAGGATTGCTTCTTCAGCACAAGAAACAACCCCTACAGAAGGAGTAGATCTTAAGCGATGGTCAACCTCGAATGGTGACCAAAGTGCCACAGTATCCCGCTCATCACCTCGAATGGTGACAGTATCCCGCTCATTTCCATTACAAGCCCTCTAGATGGGGGACTTCCTGAGAAGCCATGGACCTCACTCATTCAAATGGGGCAAGGAATCCATTCGTGATGGCCCAAAGTGTGGAAGCACGAACTGAAGAAATCATTAGCAAAGTTGAAGATTTGGTGTTGACTGACCGCCGAGTGAAACTCTCAGTTATTACTAGAGAAATAGGAATATCAGAAGTGAGTGTCCTTAAAATTCTACGCGAAGATTTGGGAATGAGAAAAGTGTCGGCGTGATGGATTCCCAAGCTGCTCGCTGAGTCCTGAACAAAAATTTGGCAGACGACTAATTTGCGAGGAGAATTTGACTGATTTATCCCAAGTTGAAGATTTCTTCTATAGAATTATAATTGGAGATGAGATCTGGGTACACCACAGGGACCCTTCCACGAAACAAGAGTCCATGCAATAGGTTCATAAAGGCTCTCCTCCACCCAAGAAAGCAAAGGCTCAATTTTCTGTTGGAAAAGTAATGGCCATAGTTTTCTTGGATTCTCTTAATTGAATCATCCGCCTTCATGATCTGATCTCCTGTGTGATCGGTTTTCTTGAAAGAATGAGGAGGATTTGACTGCTGTATCCCAAGATGAAAATTTCTTCCATTGAGTCGCAATTGGAGATGAGACCTGGGTACACCACAGGGACTTTTCTACGAAACAAGAGTCCTTGCAATGGGTTCATAGAGGCTCTTCTCCACCCAAGAAAGCAAAGGCGCAATTTTCTGCGGGAAAAGCGATGGCCACAGTTTCCTGGAAACACGGAGGAGATTCTCTTAATTGAGCCACCCACCTACGAATCTTCTTCAAGACCGCGTTTTTCGTGAAAGAATCACTTGATTAAATTGCGGTGGATGTTTTGTGTGTGCGTGTATGTTGCTGGGGTTGAAGTCGAAACCAAAATGAAAATTCAAGATGAACTCGTCGCTTGGGGGGCCGGAGGGAGCGTTATTAAAAGAAATTTTAATAAAGCGCCGTGTTTACGTTTGTCGGTTTTAAATAGTAGCCTCCTAGTTCCAGAGACGTATTAAATTTGCTTTCATTAATTCTTCCCGAAATGAAATTTCGAGCGGGGAATTAAAACGGTCCCGAAAATTAGCGGATGTTAATAAACGAAACGGAATGGGTTCGCGCGCGCCGTGAATTACGGGGCGGGTTTATTTACGGAGCGCGGGCGCGCAAACAAATCTAATAAAAGATGTTAATTTTAATTAAGATAAGAAAAGGCATTTGGAGAAAATTGAATTAGAAAAGCGTCTAATTCATGAACCAAACTGGTTAAGCAAGAGTTAATTCCTGTGTACGCGGCGCGCGAGTACAAATTCGGGTAATTACTAGTAACCAACAGCAGGCACGAGCGATAAACTGCTCATTAGCAAAGTTGGGGACTTCGTTAGTGGGTTGATGGAGGCGGGGGGGGGGGCGGCGAAAATGTTTAGAGTCCTCCACTCAAAAAGGAAATTGAAGACGAAGCAGCTACGTTATTATTATTTTTTTTACTCATCGAAAAAGGGGGATATTGCATATTCCGCGAGATATTAAAAATAATTGAAAGTTAAGATGATGGGGGATTCGCGAAATGTAATTTACGAACTCGAATGAATCATTCGGCTTGTTTAACTTTAACTTTAAAAGAAGATAATGTAAATATTTCCCCTAAACAAGCGGAGGGATTATCATTAACAAAAAGCGGGGGGGAGGGGGACTTAATAATATAAGGGGTCGTGCGGAAAACCCTTTTGCTTTAGTTTTGATTGCCGCCGCGTCGAGATATGAAATCGTTAGTTAAATCTTGGAGATTCTAAGTTACGAACTTAATCGCTATTCAAGAGGCGGCGGCGCTCAATTCATTTTCGATTTCTGACTCTTGAATACCAAATGACGTTTTTATTTGTTACATATTGAAAATTTCAATCGCGCATTACGCCCTTCCGGAATTCTCGCGCTGTGTGCATCGCACTCTTAATACCTAGAACTGTTGAATCGCAAGCGCGCGACGAAAATCTCCTAAAGTGCACACACGCACACAATACAACTTATGAATATTTAGAGCGTTTTAATATTAAAATTTATTCAAATAAAGAATGTAAATTTATAAAAATCGATACGCCCCCAGACATGTACGCACATGACGACATCTGTAATGACAGTGGTACGAGCGCAAAGTCTGCATTAATTATGATTAAAATGCAGCAGTAAAGCGGCCACTGAGAAAATAAATTGAAGTCTGCGCTTAATAACATGTTGAGAAAATTAAAATGATTAATCTTGCGCTCTGTTACACATGCAGCTGTGGAAAGAAAATTAAAAACATTCGGCCCAACGTTTTATTATAATCCGCAGTGAAATTGCATTTTCTGCTACAGTTGCCGGGGGGGTAGGGGGGCGGCATCATTTCATTAACGATTAATAACACTGCGCAACAAATTTTAACTTTTTGTTTATTTCTTTACCTATTAGTCTATGAGCACTGATAACCACAGAGCAAACACACTTTGTTTCTAGCACGTCTGGGTTCACTCAGTGAGAAGGCTGAAATAGGAACTAATTTTTTTCTTGTATCGTCATATAAGCCAATTCAATATTTCTGTCCCGCGCGAAGCTTCTAAATGGGAAATAGCTGCATTGAATTCAAAGTGCAAAGAACGAAGTAGGAAGCGAAACGAGATAGAAAACAGAAACTATGATGAGAAAATTCCTTATTCCCATAATATAAACGAAAACAGTCCAGCGCCACCTGTTAAGAAAATTGGGCGTAACCTTTACGACATTTGAATTGTCAAACTCACTTGCGACGCAAACATTTCAATAGATCATTTCATTCATCTATTGATTTTATCGGTGTACTTCAAATTTGAAAGATGAAGCGAGGAATAAATCAATCCACCCCATAAACGAAACCTGTAGCCATGCAATTGGCAATTGAATTCAATAGAAATTTAAAAAAAATTATTCCTTCGTCATTCCAAACGAACAACGACTCCACAACGCCATCTATTGATTTTATCGGTACTTCAAATTTGAAAAACGAAGCGAGGAATAAATTCACTCCACAAACGAAACCTGTAGCCACGCAATTGCCAATTGAATTCAAAAGAAATTAAAAAAAAATCATTCCTTCGTCATTCCAAATGAACAACGGCTCTGCAACGCCATCTATTGATCTTTTTTTGATGCAATTGCCATCTGTTGAATAAATCCCAGAACAAGTTTGCACACAACCATTCCCCAACGCCACGCAATGCCATCTATTGAATAAATCTTAGAATAAGTTCGTACACTCGTTCCCAACGCCATTTATTGACTTTAAAAGTTTGAAATTCGAAAGGGAAGGAGAAGAATAAAACAAGAGAAGAAAGCCGCACCGTAATAGTAACTTTATACAAAAGTCAAACCATCCAACGCCATCTGTTGAGTAAATCTCATAGCCGCTCGTACCCATGCTTTACCTAAACCAAAAAAAAAAAAAAAAAACAAAGGCAGAAAGATAAGCGAAGCGAAAACATAAAAAGCAAAAACAATGTCGAGAAACTTCTTGTTTACAGAACGAAAATAAATGAATTGCGCCACATGGTGAGGAAATTAGGAGTAAACTTTGTCATTTGCGCAGCAAATTTGAAAAAATTAAGTTGTTTTTATTGTAATTACGACGCGAACAATTTGCAACAAAATTTTAAAAAAAGTGCACGTCGGTATCATAGCAAGTAAGCGACTGTTCTACCAGCGCCATCTATCGAGCGAACGAGTTTGTGCAATTTCATTGCCAGGAAGTTCGAAAATCAAAAACTAGAGGAAAAAATCAAATCCAAACGAAATCGACAATGAAATTCACAAGCTCGCAGTTTTCGCCAACGCCATCTATTGAGGAAACCCCAAAGACAGATTTTAGTGCCATCTATGGGGAAATCTTAGAGCTACTCTCTGCGAACTTAACAATAGGAGAACAGAACAAAAGAAAAATATCACGAGAATCTCGAAGTCAATTCGCGCAATCGCACTTTATGAATCACCGAAATCAAGTAGAAGGACGAAACAACAACAGAGAAGTTACTTTGCAACACAAACGATAGGGTAAAAATCGCGTCGAACGCCATCTATCGAGGCAACTTCTAAGTAGCTTTTGCTCACGCTTGCGCCCCATGATCTTCTGAAGCGAGGAAAAGAGTTATAACAAAAGAGCGAGTCACGTTATGACGCAAAAATCCATCTCTGATGTTCACGGAAGTACGTCTTCCCAGCGCCATCTACCGAGGAAACGTCAAACCAAAAAGTCGCGCAAATGCGTTGCGCAAATGCGTTTCCAAAAAACAAAAAAACGGAAGAATGAAACAAATCGAGAGTCAAAACAGAATTTATGACGACAAACTTCTCTTGTCACGTATACGAGTAGCAACGCCATCTATTGACACGCGGAGGAAAAAAGCAGAAGAGTAAAACAAGAGAAAGACAAAGTCAATGCGATTTCAATGACCAGAGGCATTTTTTTTAATGATATACTCGCAGCAGCTGTGGTTGCAGTGCTTTCTGTCGAGGAAACTTGAAAGTAATGCCATGGAGCGCCATCTTGTGATGACATTCCGAAAAAGAATTGCATTATGAAGCGATGGTAATTCTGAAACGTATTTGCTCGCAGTAAGTTAAATACTGGCGCCCTCTATCGATGATGGCAAAACTATTTTCAGTTTAATAAAGAGACGGCAGCATTTGTTTGACGCTATTTTTAAGCGAATCACTTCGTCGCAATTTAATTTAATTCAAATGCAACTATTTACTAGCGCCATCTATCGATTTTGCCCGGACTCTTTTGAATGTCCTGAATGGATGGCAGCACTTGTTTGACGTCGTTCTTATATCAGGCCTTGTAAGTGGCTGGATATCGTCACATGGCTAATTCAATATTTCTGTCCCGGGTGAAGCTTCTAAGAGGAAAAGAGCTACCGACTGATGGCATGTGGATGCCATTTTTACTACCATTTCAGTGCGCCCAAGCAAATTAGAGCTAAATTCGCATACATTCTTGTTCGATGCCACTCTTAAGCGAATCACACTGTATTTACTTCGTCGCAGTTAATTTGATTCAAATGCAACTATTTACTAGCGCCATCTATCGATTACTGCTGAGCGATTTTGAGTATCCTAAACGGATGACGGCACGGCGTTCTTATATCAGGTCTTGTAAGTGGGTGGCTATAGTCACATGAGCCAATTCAATATTTCTGTCCCGCATGAAACTCCCAAGTGGGAAATAGCTACCGACAGATGGCACGTGGGTGCCGTTTTCACGACCTTTTCAGTGCGCCCAAGCTAAATTCGCCTCCATTCTTGTTTAATGCCATTCTTAAGCGAATCACACAGCATTTACTTCGTCGCAGTTTAATTTAATTCAAATGCAACTATTTACTAGCGCCATCTATCGATTATGCCTGGGCGATTTTGAGTGACCTTAACGGTTGGCAGCACGTCGTTCTTATATCAGGTCTTGTAGGTGGGTGGCTATCGTCACATGAGCCAATTCAATATTTCTGTCCCGCGCGAAGCCTCCAAGTGGGAAATAGCTACTGGCAGATGGCACGTGGATGCCATTTTCACTATCTTTTCAGTACGTCCAAGCAAACCAGAGCTATATTGGCCTCCATTCTTGTTCGATACAATTTTTAAGCGAATCACACTACATTTACTTCGTCGCAATTTAGTTTAATTCAAATGCAACTATTTACTGGCGCCTTCTATCGATTATGCCTGGACTCTTTTGAATGTCCGTCAGCACGTGTTTGACGTCGTTCTTCCATCAGGTCTTCTAAGTGACTGGCTATCGTCACATAGCTAATTCAATATTTCTGTCCCGCGCGAAGCTTCTAAGTGGGAAATAGCTAACGGCTATGCCATTTTCACTACCTTTTCAGTGCGCCCAAGTAAGCCAGAGCTAAATTCGCCTCCATTCTTGTTTGATATCATTCTTAAGTGAATCACACTGCATTTATTT
Source organism: Serrognathus titanus (assembly GCA_039766575.1). Lineage (NCBI taxonomy): Eukaryota > Metazoa > Arthropoda > Insecta > Coleoptera > Lucanidae > Serrognathus > Serrognathus titanus. Next base: position 57,585,855 of record CM077911.1, read on the forward strand.
CGTCGCAGTTTAATTTAATTTAAGTACAACTATTTACTAACGCCATCTACCGATTATGCATGGGCGATTTTGAGTGTCCTAAATGGATAGCAGCACGTGTTTGACGTCGTTCTTATATCAGGCCTTGTAAATGGGTCGCTATCGTCACATGAGCCAATTCAATTGTCACAATTTAGTTTAATTCAAATGCAACTATTTACTGGCGCCATCTATCGATTATGCCCGGACTCTTTTGAATGTCCTAAATGGATGGGAGCACGTGTTTGACGTCGTTGTAAGTGGGTGGCTACCGTCACATGACCGAATTCAATATTTTTGTCCCGTATGAAGTTTCTAAATGGGAAATAGCTACCGACAGATGGGACATGGTTGCCATTTTTACTGATTTTTCAGTGCGCCCCCACTCTAGCGCAATCTAAATTCGCCTCCATTCGCTGACTAAGCGAACATTTTTTAAATTGCTGAAGTAAGGTTTCGTGGCGGCGCCGGCCGTGATACGAACAGAAATTTTCTGCGAAACGTTATATTTAAAATAGGGCTTCATATTTTCCTAAGTGGCAGTTCAAATTAGGCTTAACATTTCCGTTTCGTTCTGTTTTGAAAAACTGGCCGCTTTGTTTACGCTATGAAACAACAGTACGCAAGCAAATAAATCACTACAACACGAAAACAATTCAAATCCTCGTGAACCACCCTGGATGTACAGCATACAAGGGTAGTTGCCACCAACTAGTGGTAATGTAAGATCGTTACAGTTCGTTTGGAATTGTTGATCGGGGAATTAAATTATGCCACGCTATACTCTTGTTTGGTTGCTTGGTTGGTTGGTTGGCAGCGTGTAGTGTGTGCCTGGGGGATTTAATTTAAGGGAAACCTTAGAAGCTACGTAGACGTTTAGTGTGAGGGGTGGGGACGGGAGGGATAAGCTGATAACGCATTTACGCACACAACGCATTAATAAGTAACTCTTCTTACTTTCCTTGTACATTATCCTGATATCATCTTAGCACTCGGGAACTAATTGGCGGAAATTGCGAGTGCCAACCTACGCGCTGAATGTTAATTGCTCGGGGTGCGTTTTAAATTCAGGGCGCTCCTGCGCCGACGACTGTAAATTTGTTGCGAAATTATTGCAAACTATAATTTAAAAAAAGTCTTAAGATGTTTGAATTTGCCGAGGAGACCGGAATATCTTCGCAGACGTGTCTTTGTTCTTTATTTGTTCAAAAATCATATTAGAGAGAACTGCACTTGGAAGGTAATTGCGTTACATATGGAAGTGCTGCGGGAGTAGCGGCAGACGTATGTATGTAAGTTAGCGACGTAACGTATAGCCTGTTGGGGGCCTTATCTTCTTCTCGCAGATAGCAGCAAGAACTGGCGAAGTCAGATTGCATTGCTTTGCATTTCCACAATTCAATTTCGTTAACGTGCGCCGTATGTCCCTTGCCCGACTAAAATTTCCCCCTCGTTTTAGATTCAATTGAGAAAAATTACTCGGGAGAAAATAGATCACCACATGCGGCGCGCAAACTTGTTTCGGAAATTGCGCGCGCATTTTGAATTTCAATTGGGCGGGCAATTTTCTTTTCCTCCTGCAAATTCGCGCAAGGGCGAGTCCGAAACGTATTTATTATTAAGTCGAAGGAAATTGTCCGAGTCAGCAACAAACACCGCGCCCGATACTCCGGCATCATACGTGGTCGGGTTGGTGGCTTGCAAAATGTGAACTAACTTTTAATGAGAATTCGAGCTTATACTGCGAATAATTAGTGTGTACGGGAAACGCAAGCCAAGCAGAGCGATTAAACTCTAAATTATATTGTGGGGATTTGCATTTTAAGTTATGTATCAGTTCTTACTGGAGACTCCAGATAAGATGCTGCTGCTTTCATTTTAATTCCGTTTTTAATTCCGACGCCCGAAAAACACAAAGAGATTCTCATTATTATACGGAGGCACGTCCGACGAATTAATTTTTTTCTTAAATTAAAGCTCTGCGAGTCAACTTCATTAATTACACGAAATTATTGTATACAGGACGAGTATTACCCTGTATGGTGTCGGTTGGTCAGCTTTCGCTACAACGCTGAAAGCTTAACCACCGCGGAAATTTATTTTGCTTTTAATATTTTAACTGGCCGGGGATTAATCGCGTTATTTGCGAGTTGGGGAACGTCGCGCGTAATTTCCCTACTACACTCCTCTAACAAGAAGTCGGTTTAAAAAATGATCGAAATTAATTTACGGCCCGGCGGCGGCGGCGGCGGCGGCGGCGGCGCAAAAAGTTTGTTTAACGCGACTTGATTAAATTTACGGCGCTTTCATTAACTTTGAGGTGGGGGAGGGGAACCCCCCTGATGTTCTAAAGAGCCTAAAGGAAAAGAACAAGAACACATTCTGTTGATCACACTTGACTGTTACGGGTGATGTCATTTCACCCCTCTTGGAGACGCCGCGAGCTTGAGAAAAGTCTTATTCATTAGAATTTATGTAAACAAACAGAATACCCGCAGCTGCAAGCAAACCTCGAGGAAAAATGCAGATTCGACTTCAGTGGGCGGCGTATTAAAAAAGAAAAAAAAAACAAAAGTAACGGACAATTGCATGACATCTATCGTTGGAAACATTTTACTTGGAAGCTATGCGCGGGAGTAGTAATATTAGCGGGATCCTGGGACACTTCGATGGCATGTCCATCCGAAGTGACCACCGTTGAAGGCCATACTCATGTTTAGGGGTTGCCTTTGTTGCTGAAGAAGTAATTTAGGGGTGGTTTTTCATGCAGACCTTGGTCCTTGTATCTGAAGAGTTATTGACAATGACGTAATTTGACTAGATGAGGTTGCAGAAGAATTTTTAAGTACAGATGAAGTGAGCCCTTTGATTCTTGTAGCCGAAGAGTTGTCAACAATGACGTAATCTGGTGAAGAGGTGTGCGGCCACTCTCGCACTTGCTTGCGATTTCTGTTTCTCTGTTACCGTTCACAATTCAATTCGCCCGTTTAAACAGATAAGCATTTTTTTTTACCTCGGCTGAGGGTAGTCCAGGGGTGGCCGCACACCTCTTCAACAAATTACGTCACTGTTGACAACTCTTCGGTTACAACAACCAAAGGGGTTACTCCATCTGTATTTAAAAATTCTTCTGCAACGTCCTCTAGTCAAATTACGTCATTGTCAACAACTATTCAGATACAAGAACCAAAGGAGTTACTTCGTCTGCATGAAAAATCACCCCTAAATTACTTCTTCAGCAACAAAGACAACCCCTTAACATGAGGAATAGAAATATTTTGATTTTTCTAGGTGATGCCATTTCTACCACTCTTAGAGACGCCGCCCGGACGGTTTATTTTTTTATTATGGTGTTTATTATGGTGTGATTTCGATCGTCTTTTGTTATTTTTGATTTTGCTTCTTTAATTGTTTCGATGCTCGATTATTTTTTTCAAGTTTTTATAAGAAACTTGAATGCAACAAAAAAAATATGTAAAGGCGTTTGCTTTTCGCTTGGCAATTATTTTTAATTTAATGTTATTTAAATCGTCTAGTTGTTTCTGCCCCCCCCCCCCTTCACACCCCGCCCTTCTTGTGTGAAACCCTATTAATTTTATTTAATTTTAGAGAAAGAGTTGCATCGATTCTATTTTTCTTAAGTTTCCTTTTTCGTTTTTGTTTCGTTTCTCCTTTTCACCAGTCGATCGTCTTTTATTTTCTTTTCTCTCTTGATTTTCTTCGCTGTTCGTTCATCCCTTCTTCTTCTTCTTCTTCTTCTTCTTCTTGGTCACTCGTTCGTCTCTTCACCGTTTTCATGCAGTTTTCTTAATTTTTCGCTTTCGTTTTGTTTTCGTTTGTCGCCAGTCGTGATCGTCTTTTGTTTTAATTTTTTTTTTCTTGGTTTCCTCGTTGCTCATTCGTCTCTTCTTCTTCGTTATTCGGTCGTCTCTTTCTTAATCATATTCAAGCGACAAAAAAAATAATAATGCGAAAGTGATGGCGACATCTTCATCGGTCGATTATTTTCGGTTTCTTCTTCAAATTTTTCGTTGCTCAATTGTTTTTTTTTTTTTATCATCTACCGAGGTGGCGAAATAGCGTCAAATTGTTTCCAGTTGTTTCTGCCGCCCCCCACCCTCTTGCGCTAACGCATTTAACTTAAAAAAAATCTATTTCTCTCAAATTGTTGTTTTATTTTGTTTTTCTTTTTCGACAGGCGATCGTCTTTTATTTTATTTTCTCTCTTGTTTTTTTTTTCCATACTCAATCGTCTCTTCTTCTTCTTCCCTACTCAAGCGTCTCTTAACCATCTCCAAAGAATTGAACATTTTTTTTCATTTTTGGTTTTTGTTTTGTTTTTCTTTATCAACAGGCGATCGTCTTTTATTTGTTTTCTCTCTTGTTTTTCTTCCCCACTCAATCGTCTCTTCTTCTTCTTCTTCTTCTTCTTCTTCTTCTTCTTCTTCTCTAGTCAATCGTCTCTTAACCATCTTCAAAGAATTAAACTTTTTTTCATTTTTTTGTTTTTGTTTTTCACCAGTCGTGATCGTCTTTTGTTTTAATTTTTCTTGATTTCCTTCGTTGCTCTTTTGTCTCTTCTTCTTCGTTATTCAGGCGTCTCTTTCTTAATCATCTTCAAGCGACCAAAAAAAAAAAATACTAATAATGCAAACGTGATCGCGTTATCTTCATCGGTCGATTATTTTTGGGTATCTTCTTCAATTTTTTCGTTGCTCAATTGTTTTTTTTACCATCTACCGAGATGGCGGAATAGCATCAAATTGTTTCCAGTTGTTTCTGCCCTCCTCCTCTTGCGCGCTCGAATTTAACTTAAAAAAATCTATTTCTCTCGAATTTCCCTTTTTGTTTTTGTCTTGTTTTTCTTTTTCACCAGACGATCGTCTTTTATTTTAGTTTCTCTCTTGTTTTTCTTCTCCACTCAATCGTCTCTTTTTCTTCTTCTCCTTAGTCTCTTCACCATCTTCAAAGAATTAAAAAAAAATGTTTTTGTTTCATTTTTCTTTTTTACCAGCTACGATCGCCTTTTATTTATTTTTTCTTGATTTTCTTCGTTACTCAATCGACTCTTCTTCTATTTCTTCGTTACTTAATTATCTCTTTCTTAACCATCTTGAAGCAATTAAAAAAAAAAAGTACTAAAGCGAAAGTGAATGCGTTCTTGCTTACAACGGTCGATTGATTATTTTTGTTCTCTTTTTGAATTTTCTCGCTGCTCAATTGTTTTTTGTTTTTAGTTTTTATATGAAATTAAACGAGAAAAGATGCAAGGGCGTTTGGTAATTATCTTATTTAACATCAACAGCTGTTTTGGAGCAGCAATTCATAATCTCCGATATTGTTTTTTTTTTATTGGTTTCATTTTGTCGGTCTATTTCACGGTCACGCTGTATACATCATATGAACCAATTCATTTAAATATTTTTATCCCACGCGAAGCTTCTGTGAGTGAGAAATAGCACACAAGTCGAATCAAAATTCGCCTCTACTTGCTGAAGAAGCAGAATCCGCCGCTGCAAGGCGTTTCAGAATAGCGCCGGCCGCGATAAGGACTGATATGTTCCAGTTTCCATATTTAAAAAATATCCACGATTACCAAATTCCCTTCGGTTTTGTTTTATTTTATTTTATTTTTTTAATATTGAAGTAGTTTCATTTACACGATGATGATATCATGAAACGGTTTGGCGTTTCAGGAAAGTTTTGTGTTTGGAGAAGGATTTTGAATTGGATGGGCCCCGGTGTTTAGCTAGAAAATGAATTTCCCCTTTTATCTTGTTTCCACCCTTTTCCGCAACAGAAGAGCCGTTTGGTTTAACAAATGTATTTGACCTAACTTTCGTCTAATCAGATAACGGATACTTCCGCTAAAGTTAAGGAAGTCTGAATTAATTTTCGTTATAACGAATTTGAGAAAGTTTTTATGTGTGCGCGGGAATTGTTTGCTGGAGGGAAGCGTGAAGGAATTTGTGTTAAAATCGCTTTTAAAACTTTTTTCCTCTGCCGCCTCTCTTTCGTTTCATCGCACACACACAGCCATTGTTTAATATCTCTGGCGGTGACAGTCGTGAAGGAAAAGGACTGTCAACGAGCGAGCGAGCGAGCGAGCGTCCCGACGCCGCCGCTCAAATCGCGTGATACAACGATGCCATCCGAGGCCATGTTCGCGAATATATAAACTAGAAAAGTTTTTGAACTCAGATTGTATCTTGAATATTTTATTTCTTTCAAATTGAACTCGCTTTTTTCCCCGCCGCGAATATATTAAACAATTTGCGAGCTCTTTTATTGCGGGAATTATTCTTTTAATCTTATCATGATTGCATTATGCAAATTTATATTCCGCGTTGAGTTTCATTTGCTCTATTTTCTTTTTTTTTTCTCTCTCTCTTTACTTGAAAACCGCTTTTGTTTATATTTAGCGCGCGCGGGCGATATTTTTAAACATCTTTGTACAGAAATTAATTACGCCTGCAAATTTATTCTTAGATCGGCGCCGATTGTGGCGCCCCTTACGTATGAAAATACACGCGGCTACTTGCGACAATAAAACAAAGAACGTCAACTATTTTTATCGCGTCGTACAGCGCAAAGCAAGAAACATTATTCTTCCTTCGCCTATGCCACAGGCAAAAGGCGAATAATGAATGTACACTGCCGTCCAAAAAGATTGAGACCAACCACTTATTATTAAAAAGAAAAAAAGTGTGTCAAACGTGTAGATGTGGAAGGTTTCTTGCTTGACGATGTTCGTAAGGATGGCGGGCGTTAGGGAGGGGGTGCGTTCGCCCGTGAAATGAGTCGCATTATCATTACGGCCGCGATACTTTACAAGAACTCCCCCGCATCTATCTGCTTTTATTTATCGCCGGGTCGTTTGCTAAAAAAACCGTGAATACAACGGTCCTCCTCCCCCCCACCCAAAAAAAAGAAAAAATCGCCCGTCTTTTGTTTCCGAATTATTTTAAAAATTGCGCCGGGGATGTGAAATATGGCGAGGTACATTATCGCGTCGTCGTCGTCCTTATCCGAACGCGAACAAGTCCTGATTAATAATCGCGCGGACGGCTAAGAAGACACCTCTTGCTTTGTTGCTATTAATATCTGCCAGCGCCTCCCCCCCCCCTCCGACGCTCGCTAAAGTAATTATGAGAATCATCGCAAATGCGCGCGGATGATAAATCTCTTATACACAATCGACGATTTGAATGTACGCACACTCCTGCAATAACATTCGGGGGGGTATTATTCATTATGTTCGTGTTGGCACGACTGTGCGGCGGAAATTCCGGGGGAAATATTTCGTTATCCGCTTTGCACCTCAGCAAGCCCAAAATAATGAAAATTATTTCATCACATTGTCTTATACAGAACAGTAACGTATAGAATAGCGCGCGTGGATATTTGCTCCTGATGTCATTCATAATATTGGCGAGAAGAATTCAAGAAGAAAAATCAAAAATAACAAAAGACGATCGAGATCACAACATTCAAATAATCCGTCCGGGCGGCGTCTCTAAGAGTGGTAAAAATGGCATCACCCAGAAAAATCAAACCGGAAACTATTTGACGCTATTCCGCCGTCTCGGTAGATGGTAAGAAAAAAAAACATTTGAGCAATGAAAAAATTGAAGAAGAAACCAAACATAATCGACCAATGAAGATGACGCAATCACGTTTGCATTATTATTATTTTTTTTTGTCGCTTTAAGATGATTAAGAAAGAGACGACCGAATAACGAAGAAGAAGAGACGAACGAGCAACGAAGGAAACCAAGAAAAAAATTAAAACAAAAGACGATCACCACTGGTGACAAAACAAAATAAAACAAAAACAAAAAGTGAAAAAAGAAAGTTTAATTCTTTGAAGATGGTTAAGAGACGATTGAGTAGGGAAGAAGAAGAAGAAGAGACGATTGGGTAGGGAAAAAGAAGAAGAGACGATTGAGGTAGGGAAGAAAAACAAGAGAGAAAATAAACAAAAGACGATCGGCTGGTGAGAAAGAAAAACAAAAAAGGAATTTTGAGATAAATGGAATAAAGCTCTTTTTTTTAAGTTAAAGTCGACAGCGCAAGGAGGGGGGGAACAGTTTGACTGACGCTATTCCGTCATCTTGATAGATGGCAAAAAAAAAAACAATTGAGCAACGAAAAAATTGAAGAAGAAACAATAAATAAACGACCGATGAAGATGACGCCTTCACTTTCGCATTATTATGTTTTTTGTCGCTTGAAGATGATTAAGAAAAAGACGACCGAATAACGAAGAAGAAGAGACGAACGAGCAACGAAGGAAACCAAGAAAAAATTAAAACAAAAGACGATCACGACTGGTGAAAAAGGAAAATAAAACAAAAGCGAAAAATTAAGAAAACTGCATGAAAATGGCGAAGAGATGAATGAGTGACCAAGAAGTAGAAGAAGAAGAAGAGAAAAAACGAACAACGAAGAAAATAAAATAAAAGACGATCAACTGGTGAAAAGGAAAAAACAAAACAAAATCGAAAAAGGAAATTTAAGAAAGATAGAATCGATGCAACTCTTTCTCTAAAATTAAAACTAATACGGTTGTACACGAGGAGGACGAGGTGTTAGGAGGGGGGGGGGGCAGAAACAACTAGACGATTTAAATTTGGCGCCGTTCTTGATAGGTGGCGCCCGTAAACTAGAATAGAAAAATAGAATCGATGCAACTCTTTCTCTAAAGTTAAAACCAATATGGCTTCGCACAATGAGGTGGCGAGGGGGGGGGAGGGCAGAAATAACTGGATGATTTAAATTTGAAGCCATTCTCAGTAGATGGCATTCCAAAACAGATATCGACGTAATTTGTTTCGTTGAATAAATAATTGCCAAACGAAAAGCAAACGCCTTTACATATTTTTTTTGTTGCATTCATGTTTCTTATAAAAACTTGAAAAAAACAATTGAGCGACGAAACAGTTCAAGAGGAGATATCAAAAATAACAAAAGACCATCGAGATCACACCATTTAAATAATCCGTCCGGACGGCGCGGCGTCTCTAAGAGTGGTAAAATGGCATCACCCAGAAAAATCAAACTCAAAATACTTTTGTTTTTTTTTAATACGCCGCCCACTGAAGTCGATGGGGGCACAAACAACTGGAAACTATTTGAGGCTACTCCGCCATCTCGGTAGATGGTAAGAAAAAAAAACAATTGAGCAACAAAAAAAACTGAAGAAGAAACTATAAATAATCGACCGAGGAAGCTGACGCAATCACGTTTGCATTATTATTTTTTTTTGTTGTCGCTTGGAGATGATTAAGAAAGAGACAATTGAATAACGAAGAAGAAGAGACAAAAGAGCAACGAAGGAAACCAAGAAAAATTAAAACAAAAGACGATCACGACTGGTGAAAAAGGAAAATAGAAAACGAAAAAGAAAAGTTTAATTCTTTGAAGATGGTTGGTTAAAGGACGATTGAGTAGGGAAGGAGAAGAAGAGACGATTGAGTAGGGAAGAGGAAGGAGAGACGATAGAGTAGGGAAGAAAAACAAGAGAGAAAATAAACAAAAGACGATCGGCTGGCAGAAAAGAAAAACAAAAAGGAAATTTGAGAAAAATGGAATTGAACGCAGCTCTTTTTTTAAGTTAAAGCCGATAGCACAAGGGGGGAGGGGGGCAGAAACAACTGGAAACTCTTTGACTGACGTCTTAATAGATGGTAAAAAAAAACAATTGAGCAACGAAAAAATTGAAGAAGAAACCATATCTTCATCGTGTTAATAAAAACCGACGAGAAACGCATTTCGCTGCGTCACTTGACTTGTCGATGTAACGCGCACAGATATTTGAAAATTACGCCGATAGCGCCTATAAGTCTTTCATGTTCGTTCACAACGAGTCCTTGACCCAGTTCTTCGCACGTAAATAACAAGTTTTATTGCAGTTTATCGCGTTTTATTAGATACGATTGCGAAAACAAGTCATAAACTGAGCAGATGGTAAGCTTGAAATTATCAATCGGCGAAAACATTGCGTGATCGATGAGCTTTGCGTTTATTGGATGGAGCCGACTTCATTTGCGATTTCTCCGCGTCATCTAACATCGCTTTGTTGGGAAGCGCGTCTTAATTGGGCGGTGCTGTGTTGTGAGTTTTTGCTAATCATTGAATCGAGATGGTTACGAAACAACTGGCTTTATAGTTCACCCTGGCGTTCTTTTATTAACATCGAACGAAAACAACCTAAACCTTTTTTTTACACTAAAACTGTTTAAAGCTAAGTTTTAATTAATTGCGCGGGAAATTTAATTTAATTTCTAATTAACATGAAACATTCAAAGAATATGTAAGTGTAAGTATAAATTTGCATCCGACTTTATCTAAAGCAAGTACGTTCGTGGAAGAATAATTTTCATAAGTTAGAAAGGAGCGTGATTAAGTTGAAATGATAATGCAAGTAGAAACACAGGAGTCGGTGCAGGCAAGACCGTGGAAGTAATTACGGGTTGAATGCGAGCAGGTGATACGACTGACCCAAAAGACCAAGATAACACATATCAAGTCCCACCGCACCATCTATCATAACAACTAACTGGAGCTTATCGCGGCCGCGTCGGAGAGAGAGAGAGTAAGTACAGGGGCGACATTTGCATAACTCCTAATCTGCATACACTTACCAACTCTGGAAGTAAACTTTGCAAATGCACTAATTTATTCCCTTTTGCATTTTCCACACGTAATGTATTACATTAATGCAAGTTATTTGAATTTAATTTGCGTTCACCAGAAGACGAGTGATCGTATCACGTGAATTATTGGCCTTAAAAATTTTCTACCATTACCTGTCGGGACGGGTCGCGTCGCTTTTTCTTCTTCTTCCTCCTCCTCGGCGCAGCCAGCCCCGAAGGCGAAACGGCATTAAGAACGTCAGGCACGTGAGAGAGTTAGTAATGAAAGGGAACTTTTTCTTTCTTCCTCGAACCAATTATATACTTCGACATGCAAAACTGTATTTTAGAGCCAAGGATTTAAATTTAATGACTTCTTCTATAAAAAACAATTCGTTTCCATATATTAAAAAAAAAAGGTGTTAGTGACGCCCAAATGAGGGGCACCTAATAACGAAACAAGATCTTTTAGTGACGCTGCTGGAACGATTAGATAAGCGGGGCATTTTGTGTTTGATAACTTGACACGAAACGTGCTTATTTCGCGCTGCATTAGTCTACCTCACATTACGGGCATCAGCTTCACGCCACGTTATTGTAATGAAGTGTGGCACGAGCAAACATCACAGGGCGATGTGGTCGTTACTTTCAGCACAGGTGGGAAGGCCCCCAAACAATGGTCTGGCACACATTTGCTTTAGCCATCCAATATGCGCTGCTGTTATGCTCTAAAACTCTCGCACTAAAATACGGCAAGGCCGAAGTATTTTTGGCCAATTTAGAGATCGTCGTGGCAACCCCGGACGTCCCGAACACCCCGGCGTAGGCTTGAAATTATCAATCGATGAAAACATCGCGTGATCGATGACCTTTGCGTTTATTGGATGGAGCTGATTTTATTTGCGGTTTCTCCGCGTCATCTAACATCACTTTGTTGGAAAGGGCGTCTTAATTCGGCGGTGCTTTGTTGTGAGTTTTTGATAGTCATTCAATCGAGATGGTTACGAAACAACTGGCTTTCTTTTATTAACATCGAAATTACCCGTCTCTATCTCACTGTTGCTAGCCGAAGGAAAAGCCAGCCAAAACCTTATTCGTCCGTATTTAAAATCCCGAAATGAACTTCTACGTTACGGCAAAGTGGAAATGAAAGTTCCATCCCATTTGTTGCTGGAAAAGTAAACTATGAGGCCAAAGTCGTCGGCGAAGTAATTGAAGCGTCGCGCATTAACACCTCGTCCCACTAACTTTCGTTTCAGGGCGCGGATCCCGAACCTAAATTGAAAGGCAAACTGGCTCGGCAGGAGACAAGCTCCCAAGTTTCCTGTCTATCTGAAACACATTTCCTTGCAGCACCTCAGAGCTAAAATCCGAACAAGATTTGGCACTTTGGTGCATCGCACAAGTTCGACGGCCCCGAAACCTGCACACTTGAGACAATTTCCTCGGCACGGCCAATTGGAGACGCCAATCGATTGCGAACGGTGGTTCTCCTCTTACATGGATTTCGCCGGACGGGCGTTTCGACCACTTCAGAGAGGTAGAGCGCTGCGTCGGCATTATTTTAAAGCTCTGATCTTTATGTGCCAAGTTTCATTTTAATAGCCTTATTATTTTTTTTATTATACTCATACCGGTAGAAGATGGAACTAAAATAAAAAGAAAAGACGTATTTGCAAAGCAAACATGTTTAACAGGTCTGAAAAAAATCCGCGGAGGTATTTCCATAACGCACACATACACTGGGGGAAGGGGAAGGAAGAAAAAGGGTCGTTCGCTTTATTTTGTTTAGTAGATGTAAAGCTTTTCCTCGTTGCTTTTATAAGGCCCTAGTTGTAGTAGTATCCCCCCATTTCACGTCGTCCTCTTTGTGTATCCGAGCACACTTAAAACTTTTACGTAAGGCCGTGTAAGTGATAAAAATAGCGCGGGCGAAACTAGGTTAAAAGAGCCCCAGCATTCTAAAACAGGAAGCCATAATAATAACTGATAAGTTCTTTTCGCGTAAAGGAAAATGGAAGGTGCATGTCTGGCCGGCACACAAATGAAGTATGTAATCTATCGCGTGATACACGGTTATATACGGTGTCAAGTTTATTTATTAACGGTGCAACAAATTCCCGAAGGCCTCCGCCGCGCTGCTTATTAGCGCGGCGCGTTCGCGTAACGAACTAGTAGTCCTTGGGAGAATTCATTTTGAATATAACGCACACGTGAAATAATGTATAGACTGAACGCTGCGGTCTCGAACGCAATGTACGTCCTCTGGAGGGAGGAAATTCGAGGAATTTCCCAGAAGGTTTCCCGCAAAATAAATATTGCTTTCGCCTCGTGAATTAATAAAAACCAGAACTAATTCGATGATTCCTTTTGTTTTTTTTTTTATTTTTCAAATCGAACGGATCTCCTGGTAATGTTACGTAGGGGCTTACGTTACGTTGACTTCTACGTAACAGAGTACCAATGACGATCGTCAAAATAAACAGCTGACTGGCCAACAAATAGGATCACAACTTCATTTTGGTCGCTAAGACAACCACCGGAGCAGATACAAACTGCCCTCCGACTAATGGGATGCAACTCTGTTCATCACTGATTCGAGCAAGCAGAGATACCTAATCCCCGCCACGGAATAATGATATAAAAGGTAGAGTACTGGTCACTTCGAACCGCATCCGTTTCTGACTGGCTAATAAATAGGATCGCAACCTGATTTTGGTCGCTAAAACAACCACCGAAGCAAGCAAGCTCTCCCCATGGTAAAACCATACGACGGCGGCACCTAGGTTTCTCACCCACATCCGCCTAGACGCCGACCAGCGTCATCGGATTGACATACGCCCAATTAGCGCGCAAGGGCGGCCGCACCCACCCTTGCTTCCAGAAAGGTTCGGGGTGGCACGCCCCTTGTCAACTTCTGGTCAAGCGAGAAGCTATCCAAATCTCTGCTATACTCTCCAGGTTAGCGCCGGAACTGTTTCCGCAATTCACACGTCGGGAGGGGTTGGCCGTCCTCCTTTATCTGCCCAGCATGCGGGCGTCAACCACTGTCCCCACGAGACCAACCCAGTCGACTAAAGTCGGAAACGGCTGTCCTCGGGCAATCAGCCCCCAGCGGTACCAATTAACACATCATCATTGATGGGATGTTTGGACTTTCACCCGCAGATTAGGCCCGTGCAAGCCAGGCGCTGGTCCGCCAACTCGGGTCGGTGGGATCGTCAATCCCAAAGGGTCTCTATCAAACGTCGGAAGTGGTCACCTCAGAAACGATCCTAGGATCGAACTTCGGATCCATTCCTTCGGTTAGCAGAGGTCCCCCCCCCCGCTGGGAACCACCGAAGCAGATATAAAATGTTGCCCTTCGACAAATAGGATACAACTCTGATCATCACTGGTTCGAGCAAGCAAACAAAGTTACTTAATCCCCGCCACGAAGAAAATGGTCGCTTCAAACCGGTTCTCCACTGAGCACGTGGCCAACATCCTGCTGCAGGACGAAGAACAATGGCACACTCATGGCCGTCATGCAAACTAAGACTAAGGACGAGACAAAAGAAAATGAGAAGGGTGTGATAAACCCGAAAAGATTACATCAGTATTGACTCAAAGAGTCTAAATCCAGAGAGATTCTGATGCAATGCCTAACGGCAGATTCCAGAACTTAGCAAATGTGCGGTAGGCGTTGGGGTCTAAGACCTAGGGGAAGGCAACGGACTGGGTCATTGACTTGATACTATCGATGAGTCCTTCAAAGATTCTCCAAACCTCCATAGAAAAGAAAAAGCTTCTGTTGAACAGTCGAGCAATACTCAATTGCCGGTGCTGCAATAGTCCGGCAAAACACACACATGTCACACGTTTTTTGTTTAATGGTCCGACAAACCACACACCTTACGCACTGGTGCTGAATAGTGCGGCAAACCATAGACCTTACACATCAACACAAACTTCATCGAAGCCAGGCTAGTTCATTGATGGGTAGGAGAAGCAAGGAGTGACACGTCATGAATGAGACACCCTTAAAAGCTTCTTTCACCGAGTCCTTGCAGTTACTTTACCCTCTCCACCTCCTCAAAAGAAACACATGCCACCGATACGTGTACCATAGTTGGCTATCGTGTTTTCCAAGATCTTAAAGGCTATCATGTTGGCTAACAAACAAACGCCATTCATTTTTGGATACGTTTTTGAAGAGGTTTAGAAGACATAGTAAAGCCAATGCCAACTTAGGACCTTAAAAGCTTCTTTCACCGAGTCCTTGCAGTTCCTTTACCCCCTCCACCTCCTCAAAAGAAATACATGCCACCGATACGTGTACCATAGTTGGCTATCGTGTTTTCCAAGATCTTGAAGGCTATCATGTTGGCTAACAAACAAACGCCATTCATTTTTGGATACGTTTTTGAAGAGGTGTAGAAGACATAGTAAACCCAATGCCAACTTAGGACCTTTCTCTTAGAAATGACTTCGTTTTCGTTCAACAAGTCGATTGGCCCCTTACGTATTGTGGTTTTCTCTTCTCATCTCAACACCCACCCCAAGAAGACGACTCTATTGGAGTTGAAGTGAAACTTTCACTTTTGCAATTCACTTTTTGCCTGAATTTGACTTACTGGTGCGCCCTATTTTCCCTTAAACCCCCAAGATGATCTCTTTCGTGCTATTTTTCCTTGTACAATTGGATATCCACCCCCAAGGCGACTGTTTTCGCCTTTATTAGGGGTTCCAGGTCCTTGCTTTTTAAATTGATTTGCTTTTACTTTGTGGCTATTTTCTTCTGCCTCCACACCATCACAAGACTACATTAATGGGGTTGAGTTTCGCTAAAGGGTCTGTTCTTTTGCCTTTCTTCGAAATTTGGTGTTTGTTTTGCCAATTGCTATTTTCTCTTACATCTTGGACATGCACTCCCAAGACGAGTTTGATTTGTTTGTTTGGATTTTACCAAAACAACTCTTTATCTAAATTTGTTTTGGTCTTTTTCGCAATTTATACAATGCCAGCAGTGATACATTAGCTACTTTAACAACCTTAAACCTAATTCCGGGAATATCGCCGACGGAATGACCTTTACGACCGAAACCTGCGACTAAAACTTCGTCGTTCTCTTCAATGTGGTTTAAGCAACCATCACGAGGTACGAACGCGGTGATTTTCTTGCCATTCTTTATGAGCTGGGCCCTTACGCATTTGCGGATGGCAGAATTGGGTTGTTTAGCCTCAACACCTACTTCCTCGAGTACAATACCCTTCGCATGAGATGCCCCTCCGAAAGGATTGGCCTTCCACCGGTACCCAAATGTGCCTTCTTATAATCTTTATCTGCCCATCGCTGTTCACAACGATGGTTTACATGCTTCCTAGCAGTGTGTAACCCACCCATGTTTACAGGACAGAGAGAAAAACGGAAATTTGCTCTACGATTGCTTTTCTTTACGCCTTGGGCATCCACCACCATGATGACTTTGCTTTCTTTTGACAAATAGAGTTCCAGATCCTCGTTCTTGAAGTGCTCTTGTTTTGTGCCGTTTTTTTCTGCTTCGACATTCACCACAGGACGATTCTCTCAGGGTTAAGTTGGGTTGCATTTTACCAATCAGTTTTTATCTAAATTTGTATCGATCTTCTGGGCAATTACGATTTTCCTTACGTCTTGGACATCCACCATAAGATTGGGGTGGACTTTGCTTGAGTTTCTAGACATCCACCCCAAGATGATTTTGCTTTGTTTGTTTGAATTTTACCAAAACAATTCTTCATCTAAATTTGTTTTGGTCTTTTTCGCAATCACTTTGCTCTGCAAGTTGGTCTGTGATTGCTTTCCCTTGCGCCTTGGGCGTCCCCCATCAAGATGACTTTGCTTTCTTTTGACAAACAAAGTTCCAGATCCTCGTTCTTGAAGTGCTCTCGTTTTGTGCCGTTTTCTTCTGCTTCGACATTCACCACAGGACAACCCTCTCAGGGTTAAGTTGGGTTGGATATTACCAATCAATTTTTATCTAAATTTGTATTGATCTTTGGGCAATTACGATTTTCCTTACGTCTTGGACATCCACCACAAGATTAGGGTTGACTTTGCTTGGGTTTCTGGACACTTTGCTTTGTTTGTTTCGATTTTACCAAAACATTTCCTTATCTAAATTTGTTTTGGTCGCAATTTGCTTCGCAAGTTGGTTTACGATTGCTTTTCCCCTTACGCCTTGGGCTTCCACCACTTCTTTTGATCCTCGTTCTTCAAGTGCCGTTTCCTTCTGCTTCGCCATCCATGATTTTCTTAGGGTTAAGTTGGGTTGGATTTTACCAAAATGTTTTGGTCTTTGGTTTTACGCCTTGGACATCCACCTTCAAGGCGCCTCGACGTCCACCACAAGATTGGGGTTGAGTTTGCTTCGATTTACTCTTTTTGTAGACAACTTTTAAATGAAGTAAATTTAATAATCACGCCGGGAAGGTAAACTTTTTTTTAAGTGCGTAGGTGGAGGCAAGAATATCACCGAAATAGTGAAAGGAGGACGCCTGTACGTAAGCCAGTGGTGTAAGAAGTAAGGACAATTTTATTCAGAGCTTAGTGGGGAATGGGGGGGGGGTGACTACATGATGAAAATTGAATGAAAGCTAACGAAATTATAAGGTTGGGTTTAAGCTGAGGATACTTCTTAGACTGGATATTCGTTTCCTGTGAAGCTTTTGTTCTAAACTTAAGTAAATTTAAATATGATAAAGATGTTGGTAATTTCTGGTTGAAACAGTTGTTAGTTAAACAAAGAACTTTTAAACTCTTGGAGTTTCCAGCGAAAAAGAGTGCAATATTAAGGCGATGCAGTAGAGCGAGGAGAAGAAGTTAAAGGCAGTCCTTAAATCTGAAATAACTGCATTGCAGATCGTATTCAGGACGTTATTCACGACGCAGATGGGATCTGACCGACATTCGGCTGAATCAGGGGGGGTCCAACTGTGACGGGGCGACCGCACCACCACCACCACCACCACCAGCAGCGAGAGTCAATACTCTTCCGCGCGGAGGGAAATAGTCTTGCACGAGCTGAAATATTGCATATTGCGAGTAAAATGCCGC
This sequence comes from Serrognathus titanus, assembly GCA_039766575.1. NCBI lineage: Eukaryota > Metazoa > Arthropoda > Insecta > Coleoptera > Lucanidae > Serrognathus > Serrognathus titanus. Next base: position 57,603,588 of record CM077911.1, read on the forward strand.
GGGATTCTGTGTAATCCAATTTGGCCTCTAGTCATCGTAAATACCGCCTTTAACTGCGTTTAAACTAAATAAATTTCCTCCGATGCTATTAGCATTATGGCGGCGGCCAGGGCCATAAAACATTCGGGCCCTGAAGAATTACTACCAACGTTTATTGCATAGTTTTATAATATAATATAAGATAAGAGATTCAACGGATTTTTTTTTTTTAGTTTTCATAGATTGCTCGTAAAATGGCTGGGGTTTGGGCAAAAATTATTGATGTGCGTCGCCTGATGAATTTAAATGTTATGGGTGTTGTCACTTTTCCCCTACTGGAGACGCCGCGCCTCGCCGTGTAGGTTATTTAAAGGCTGCGATTGTATGTCGTCGTAAAGATTCTAGGAAAATGTTACTCTTATCGCTAAACCTCGATTTCGTTGGCCTTCAATCATTTCACACGGGATACAACAAAGGGGAGCAAATTCTTTTTCGCTCAGGCATGTCGCGTAATATTGCATTCCCTTTTTCCTCTCGCGTTTCTTTTACAGTTAGCGCCAGTCAGGAGTAGTACATACAACCGAGAGACGCAAATATCGCGTCCTCGTCGTCTGCTCCGGATGGCCCCCTTTGAAATATAGGAAGCGATTTGACTTTCAAATCAGCGCGAGGGAATGTTTGTGACGAAATATTAAACTAAGTAACTGTCTGGATATTAATCTTTCAAAGAATACATCCGACGACGAGGATTTATCTATTTCTTCGGCGAATTCGCGCGCGCTGATGCCACGTGCCCCCGGGTCAATAATTCCTAGGTCGCTGGAATTTACGTAAAAGATTACGGAAGCTAATCTCTTCTTATTAAAAGGAATAAATTCGACGACGAAGAGAGCGGGTGAGTATCGATCTTCTCTCTTCCTCCCCGACCCGCCCCCCCCCCCCCCAGGTCGTTTCGCCGCGCATTGTATTAGCTGGTCTTCATTATGGAGTCATGTTCCAATAAATTCTACTCAACGCCGTAATTATGGTCTGTTATTATAGCGATCCGAGTGTTTAAAATTTAATCTTCACTGAAATTAAATAATGATCTCGGCCTAGTATTTTACGTGATTTATGTATGGCAACCATTGAACAATTCATTACGCAGGTAACTCTCTATACTTTCTGGAAGACCTGCAAGACCTGCTTAATTAATGGAGACGTCGCCTCGCAGCCGGATTAACGGGATGTTGTACGTGTAACGTTGATGAACGAACGCTCGTAGTCTTTCTTTGCTTGCGACTCAACACAATGGAAGGAATCGTACTTACCCCAATCTTCTTTTAAATGAAATAGACCGACAAAATAAAACCATCGATATCTCGGATTATGGGAAAAAAATTTTACCTTTCGAGAAATAATCGATCAAAAATTGTCCTAAAAATCACGATACGCCCCTGGTTAAGAAAGAACAGAATCCGGATGTAATGCACGCCGTGCTCGTCAACTACGAACGGAAAGATTTCCCTTGCGTCAAGTCCCACATTTTAATTTTACGTTTTCTTCCGCTGTTAATTCATTCATTCATGTCCTTTCCTTGGTGGTTCCTAGGCCCTTAGCCCATATCCACCTTTCTACCATCTCCTTTGGCCCTGACACTCTCTTGATGTACAACATCTGTGCGGGATTTCGGGAAATTTCAGCCTGCAGGACACCTATGACAAGACGAGCTCGTGCATCCAACGTTATTTATTGTAAAAAACTTGTGGTTTTTGTATTTTTAAACGGCAGTTCCATGTAACAGGGGACCTACAAGTAACAGTATTAGGTTCTACCCTTCACAACGATGATGCTATGGTCTATTTGAAAATCACGCTGTATAATACGGGATTTCGCTTGTATTAATTTTCACGCAATTCCTCTTTGAAATAAAGAAGGCGTCTTTTTAATCCTTCAAGAAACAACTTAAGCAACTAAGGCAGCCTGATTTGGAGCGAAATAATTTGATGGACGTTTCTATAGAAGAACTCTCGTCTTGGTGCAACTACTAACTTATCCTTCAGGCGCGGGCGTATAGTCGTTGAAATGGAACGTGTTATTTCTGCTTACGCAAACGTTTATTTAATAAGTGTAATAGAAGGCGAAGGATTTTATTGTTTGCTTCGTCGAGGAGAGACATAATTTCTTGGGCTGCGCCCGCGGTATCAGATGCAGTCGGACCGCGCACCGCAGATAGTTACGAGTTTGTAGATTCGCAGATTTAATTGCATTTCCATACTTCACAGCTTGCGGTCGCTGTATTGCTCCGGCATTCATGTTTACTAAGTGACTCTGCTCCGCTGTGCCGCTCCGGAAGAATTCACCCGTTCTTCTACTTGTTTGCCTTCGTTTTACATCGTTCCTCTCCTATCATCATCCCTTTTTTTGTTCTGGTTTTTATATGCTTGCCTTAATTTGGATTGTTTGCGAAAAAAGCGTCTGAAAAATTTGGAACTCGTTCTGGGTTGTAAGAAACCGGAATTCTGTACTTATTTCAAATTAGGAAAGGAGGAGTAAATGGAACCGCAATTGGAAACAATATAGGCCTAAATATAGGCGTAAACTATTCGTGGTAAATACTTATCGCCGCCGGCGCCATTCTGAAAGGTCTTGCACCGGCAAGTCGGGCAGATTCTGCTTTTTCAACAAGTGCAGGCAGATTCTGCTTTTTCAGCAAGTGGAGGCAGATTCTGCTTTTTCAGCAAGTGGAGGCGAATTCTGATTCGACTTGTGCAGGCGCACTAAATAAAATCAGAAGGATCACGTCGAAGAACAACAGATGAAGCTCGAGAATTATTTACAACGCTCGGTAGATTTTCCCAAATGAAACGCAAGAATCCACAAAGAAAGAAAAAACAAACAAGTGATAAGCGGCCAAAACGAAAAATGTAATGCAAAAGAAAAACAAGAAAATAGACCGAAATGTTTGAAATCATTTTACACTTACGATTAGGTTAGAAACAATTGACAGTCGACCACTAAAAACAAAACAAAAATAAAAAACGGCAACTAGAAAATCAAGAAAATCAAAAAATATCCGACGAAGAAAAACAAATGAAGGGCGAAATCGCAAAACAATTAGATCAGAAGCAATTGGCACTCGACCGCCAAAAACAAAAACAAAACAAAAAATGAAAAGAATCGAAAAATGACGTCAAAGGCAAACAAATGAACCTCGACGAATTACTTGCAACGCGTGATAGATTTTACGAAGAAAGAACAAGTGACTAATGGTCGACGAGAAATGAAACGAAAGAATTTACGAGAAATAAAAATAAATGACAAACGGACGAAACGAAAAACAAAATCAAAACGTAACATTACGAAAAAAAAAAACGCGAGAAAATTGAATAATTTACAGTGACAAAACAATTAGGTTAGAGACAATTTGACACTCCACCACCAAAAACAAAAACAAAAGGCAAATAAAAAAATCAAGAAGATCGAAAAAGATCACGACGAAGAAAAACAAATGAAGCTCGAAATAATTCACAATTTCTGAGCTACAGAAACAATTGACACTTGACTGACAAAAACAAAAAAAAACCTAGCAAATAAAAAGTTAAAGTTTAGTTGAAAAATGACGTCACGGAAGGAAAACAAATGAAGCTCGACTAATTATTCATTCACGATGAATGATATGATTTTACGAGGAAAAACAAGTGACAAACAGTTGACGAATAATGAAACGTAAGAATTTATGAAGCATAAAAAACACAGACAAAATAATTAGGTTAGAAACAATTGCCACCAGATCGCGAAAAACAAAGCAAAAACACAGCACATAAAAAATCAAGAAAATCGAAATAATGACGTCGAAAGAAAACAAATGAAGCTCGACGAATTACTTACTATGTTCGATAGGTTTTCTGAAATGAAACGACAAAGAATTTACGAAGAATAAAAACAAATGACAAACGGACTAAATGGAAAATAAAATCGAAATGTAATTTTAAAAAACAAAAAAAACATGAAAATTGACCGATTTCTTTTAAATAATTTACAGTGATAAAACAATTAGGTTAGAAACAAATGACACTAAACTGACAGAAAGAAGATCAAGAAAACTGAGAGATCGCATCGAAGAAAAACAAATGAAGCTCGAAATATGTAATTTACAGTGACGAAACGATTAAGATCAGAAACAATTGACACTAGACCGCCGAAAACAAAACAAAAGACAAGCAAAAAATCAAGAAAATTGAAAGATTACGTCGAAGGAAAACAAATGAAGCTCGACGAATTATTTACAATGCATGTAGGTTTCACAAAGAAAAAAAAAGTGACAAACGGTTGCCGGATTATGTCCATAAATTTTCCGAAACGAAACGAAAGAATTTACGAAGAACAAAAACAAACGACAAACGGACAAAACGAAAAATACAATCAAAATGTGATATTAAAAAAAAAACAAAAGAAATTTGTTTGAAATAATTTACAGTAACGAAACAATTAAATCGGAAACATTTGACACTTGACCGACAAAAACAAAACAAAAGCGCAGCAAATAACAATATCAAGAAAATCGAAAAATCACGAAGATCGACAAATTGTTTACGATAGATTTTTGTAATGGACGACGAATAAAACAAATGACAATCGAACAAAGCGAAAAATTAAAAGAAAAAACAAAAGAAAACTTACTGGATTGTTTGAAATAATTTATAGTGACAAAACAATTAGGTTAGAAACAATTTATACTCGTCCCACAAAAGCGAAAAAAAACGAAAACAATCACAACGAAGGAAAACAAAGTTCGAAATAATTTACAGTTAGATCAGAAACAATTGACACTCGACTGCCAAAAGCGGACAAAACGAGAAAAGAAAAACAAGAAACTTGGCCGGATTGTTTGAAGTAATTCGTTGTGACAAAGCAATTAGGTTAGAAACACATTGACACACGAACACCAGAAAAAAAAAAAACAAACAAAACACAGCAAATAAAAAATCAAGAAAATCGAAAAAGATCACGACGGAGAAAAACAAATGAAGCTCGAAATAATTCACAGTGACAAAATAATTAGATCAGAAACAATTGACACTCGAATGCCAAAAACAAAACCAAAGCACATCAAATAAAAAAATCATAAAATCGAAAAATCACGCCAAAGGAAAACAAACGAAGCTCGACAAGTTGTTTGCGATAGAATTTTCGAAATGAAACGAAAGAATTTACGAAGAATTAAAAACAAACGACAAACGAACAAAACGAAAAATACAATCAAAACGTGACATAAAAAAAAACAAAATAAAACTATTTCAAATAATTTACAGTGACAAAACAAAACAATTAAATCAGAAACAATTGACACTTGACCAACAAAAACACGGCAAATAAAAAATCAAGAAAATCGAAAGATCACGACGAAGGAAAACAAACGAAGAATAATGAAAACAAATGAAGAATAATGAAAACAAATGACAAACGCACAAAACGAATAATAGATTCAGAGCGTGATATTAAAAAAAAAAACAGAGACAAAACAATTAGGTTAGAAACAATTGATACGCCAAAAACAAAACAAAAAGACAGCAAATAAAAAATCAAGAAAATCGAAAATTCACGACGAAAGAAAACAAACGAAGATCGACAAATTGTTTACGATAGATTTTCTGAAATGGAACGAAAGAATTTACGAAGAATAAAACAAATGACAAACGAACAAAACGAAAAAAGAAAAACAAGCATAACAATTGACACTCAGCTGCCAAAAACAAAACGAAACCAAAGCACGGCAAATAAAAAAATCACAAAATCGAAAAAGATCACGACAAAGAAAAACAAATGAAGTTCGAAATAATTCAAAACAACTCAAAAACAATTGACACTCGACCGTCAAAAAAGAAAAAAGAAACACAGCAAAGTTTAGTCGAAAAATGACGTCGAAGGAAAACAAATGAAGCTCGACGATTATTTATTTACAACGAATGATGGATTTCACGAGGACAAAACAAATGACAAACGACTGACGAATAATGAAACGAAAGAATCTATGAAGAAAAATGAAAACAAACGACAAACGCACAAAAAGAAAAATACAATCAGAACGTAATATTAAAAAACAAAAAAAACAGAGACAAAACAATTAGGTTAGAAACAATTGACACTCGTCCGCGCCAGAAACAAAACAAAAACACAGCAAATAACAAATCAAGAGAATCGAGACGTGACGTCGAAAGAAAACAAACGAAGCTCGACGATTTATTTACTATGTTCGATAGGTTTTCCGAAACGAAACGAAACGAAAGAACAAAAACAAATGCCAAACGGACTGATCGGAAAATAGAATCAAAATGTAATTTTAAAAAAGAAAAAGACATGAAAATTCACGGCAAGTAAAAAGTTAATTAAATTAAATCGAAAAATGACGTCGACTTGAAACAAATGAAATGAAACAAATGAAATGAAACAAAAGAATTTAAGAACCAAATCAGAGACAATTACCGCTCGATCAGTAATAAAATAAAATGTATAGAAAAGAAAAATTCAAGAAGAATAACGCGAAGGAAAATAAAGTAATAATAATAATAAGAAGTGATTAACATTATTTAAAACTAAATATAAGAATTCATGAGGTAGAAAAACAATTGACGAACGTTCACGAAGCGGAGCAAATCCCGTCAAAAGGTAAACAAACGAAGCTCGACGAGTCATTTACAGCAGTTGACACAGCGAAACAAAAGAATCATCAGGTGAGAACTTTTTGAGGGAGACTTGACGCCCTCCAGAGTTGCAAATCGAAATGCAAATACTTCGTCCAAGAAAACAAAAAAAAAAACAAACAAACGCCCACGAGGAGAAACAATGTTAAAAACAAAAACAAAATTAAAGTCGTGGTTAGGAATACATAATCGACAATTGACAAAGAAAAAAAAATATATTAAGAAAGCGAAAATGGCAGGAGCACGAAAGAAAATGAATATAAAAAAAAGAAAATTAAAATATATAAATACAGGTGGCCCCAAAATTAATATATGTATAAATCTCGAGCCCAGAAATTAACAAAAGCTCTAAGTACGGTACAGAATGCCGTTTCTTCTCTCTTCTCGAATTAATTTTGATTGTGTTATCGCTGTCTGTGTAATATCTAAATAAATTCTAAAGACTGTACAGTTAAGAAACATCGTCTGAACATCGTCTGGCATAGAATTTTGTATTGACTAAATAACCTCGTGAAATTTCCTCGCAAGGAAGACGTCTGCAGATAGCGGAGTCAGATACACTAAATGTCATTTAAATTGTTGCCCTCCAGTAGCTAGCTCGTCCCTGACATGACATGCAAGTCGGAATACTTCATTTTCTAGCTTATAATAACGTCGCCGTTATTTCACCGTCGCGAAATCATCTGTCGCCACAAAATGAAGAAAAAACCGCCGCGACGGTCTGATTCGATGAAAAACACAAGTCACAGCAAAATTCGGTGCTAATGATGATTTAGCAGAAAGCGGGACCGGGGGGTTGGGTTGGGTGGGGAGGTTGAATATAAATTACATCGGAGAAGGCACCAATTTAATAAAGGAATTCCATACGGTACCCCCCTAAAGCTGTTAGGTGGTTTGGTCCCCAATATAATTTTTCGAGCAAGTCGGAATTATGGCTATTAATTTAATACACATCACGTACTCTACCCTCCAATTAATTTCAGGTTATCTAACCCTAGAACAAACAAATTACCGATGTTAAATTAGCATAAACCCTCCATATTCATTCGGGCCGCCGAACGCCCGCGCTAGACTCGACCAGACTAGACAAGAGTGACCTGGGGAAAAAAAATCTTGCGATTTCTTCCTGGATGCCGTTTGTTTTTTTGATTTCACAATGTGTTCATGGTCGGATGCGTGCTGAATCACCGGAGCTTTACCATGCAAATTTATTCAAATGGCCCGAGGGCAATGTCCCGCATACAGTGGCGGTGTGTACGTAATAACCTTTAAAATCGCTAGGACTACACATTGGACGGGGGGAGGGGGCGGATGGCCGAGGGTGTTTGTATCCATGCACTTCTCCAACACACAATCTTCATCGATGCAGATAAAATATTTATAGGCGCCGAATGGAATCCTAATGTATAATTTATAACACTTTGACGAGGGATTCTAGGCTACACAATATGTGATCAATCAGGCGCTAATAATATCACATCACCCTCCACCACCTCCTCCTCTGATAATTCCCCGTTTCTTTCTCGCTTCCGTTTTTTAAGATATCGAGTTTTCGGGGAGGGAGGGCGGGCGGGCGGGCGGGCGGCGCGGAATTAATAAAAAAAAAGATTTATTTTTATAAACTCTGATTAAAAAGAGTCGGGCGCGCGCGAATAAATCTCCTCGAATTGGGCGATTGGCGTTAGTCTCCTTTATTTACCGCTTGCCTTCTGAGCCGATTCGGGGCCAATTGGCGCTTACCGTATCGATTCCTCGAGTGTGAATGGCGATGAAAACGAGATTTCGTTCCGGAAAATAACAAACACCCCTACGACGTCGATTCGAAAAAGAAAAGAGGAAAATCAACTCGCAAATTTTTCACTTATTTGATACCTGTTTTGATCCGTTAACGCCTAGCTTTAGGCAACCACGCGTACGAGTTTGATGCACGCGTGAAAACTTCGAAAGAAAGCGAGCGCCTCCACCACCGATTTAAGAGAAACAATTAATCCATCCTGCGGAGTCCTGATTAAAAAAGAAGTCGCTTATCTAAAATCTAATCCAGGTTTTGTTTCTTTCGATTGGGCGCTCTTAGGATTGAAAACGCACAATTCTGTCCCCTATCTCTAATTAAAGATCAGCGCGAAGCCTACTCCCTCTGAAAACCCGGACGAGATTTACGTCGCTTTAAACAAAAACCCATTAAAATAAAATGTAATAACGCCTGGCCACAAATTAATGCGCGCGCGGTGGCCGTTGGCCATCCATCTGTAACACCTGTAAATGACCGTCGCACACATGTTAACCAGACATCACATCGTCCGGACACGTCCGGACACGTGTCACGGGGGTTTTCAGAAAACCAAACTTGGAAACGAGGAAATTTATTATTAATATACGTTGGAGGCCTTGCGCGTTTGCCTATCCCGAAAGCCTCGCTGAATGAAAGCGCTCGATCAATCAGTTTGCGAGCTTTGTAAGAATGCTACATACTAATAGCATTAGCATCTAGTCGGGTCCATAAAACGATCGACGATAAATCCCTCGCGCAAATTGAAAACCTCACGGGCTTCTTGGAACGGAACGGAACGAGCAGCCGTATCTATACTTCACATTAAAAAAAAAAAGGAAAGGAAGAAAGCGGCACGCAAGCTGAATTGCTTAAGTCTTTCTATTTTCTCGAAAAAATGAGTTCTCTCCACTTTAATAATAATAACACTGCGCCATATACTAAGCGCTGCAATTTTATTATCAAATATTGACACGTTTGGTAAGTATTTTTTATTACCCAGCGCGCTACTGTCATGTTCGTACGTAGTAAGAAAAACAGCGATGTTTTCAGTCGACCAGGTGCAGACGTTCTTACGGCAATTGCATTTACTTATTGCACAATAATTTCTATTACTATTTACTAGTGCAATTTACGCTTACGTTTATTTTATCCAAAGTAAAATTTGAAAGCAAACTGTTTGAATTCGTAACGCTATCACGCATTTCAGTTTTTACTCGTACGTACTAAATAGTTACAATGTCTTGATTGCGTAAAAAAAAAATATTAGTTTGCACGTATTGTCGCTTGACTACAATTGTACGTATTGTCCTTTGCTCCGAAGGACATCGTTTAAAAATAAGAAAACCAGAACTGTGTACCCCCATCTCTTCAATAAGTTATTAAACAAATGGTTTAATAAGTGCGCAATAAATATCTTCATCATGTTAATAAAAACCGACGAGAAACGCATTTCGCTGCGTCGATGTAACACGCCCGGATATTTGAAAATTGTGCCGGTGGTCTCTCATATTCGCTTACAATGAGACCTTGACCAGTTCTTCGCCCGTAAATAAAAAGTTTTATTGCAGTTCATCGCGTTTCATTAGATACAATTGCGATAACAAGTCATAAACTGAGCAGAGAAATTAGAAAAAGTATCGACTCTCTCTTGTTTTTTTTTTTATTTCGATGAAGAAATTAGAATACACACAAAAGTGTCGACTTTCGTTTGGTTTTGTTTTACGCAAAGTATCGATTCTCATTTGTTTTTGTTTTACACAAAGTATCGACTTTCATTTTGTTTTTGTTTTATTGTTATTTCGACGAAGAAATTAGAAAAAGTATCGACTCTCTCTTGTTTTTTGTTTCATTTCGACAAAGAAATCAGAATATACACAAAGTATCGACTTTCATTTTTTTTTATTTCGACAAAAATTAGAAATAAACAAGATATCGATTTTCATTTGTTTTTGTTTTACACAAAGTATCGACTTTCATTTTGTTTTTGTTTTATTGTTATTTCGACGAAGAAATTAGAAAAAGTATCGACTCTCTCTTGTTTTTTTTTTTTTAATTCGACGAAGAAATCCGAATATACACAAAGTATCGACTTTCATTTTTTTTTATTTCGACAAAATTCAGAAATAAATAAGATATCGACTTTCATTTGTTTTTATTTTACACAAAACATTGACTTTGATTTGTTTTTTGTTTTATACAAAGTATCGACTTTCATTTATTTTATTTATTTTTTTAATTTCGACGAAGAAATCAGAAATACACAAAGTATCGACTTTCATTTGTTTTTCTTTTTAATTCGACGTAGAAATCACGAGTACACAATGTACCGACTTTCATTTGTCTTTTTTTTTAGTTTCAGAAAAAAATCCGAAATACATTATGTCGACTAGCACTTGTTTTTTTTTTTAAATTTCGACGAAGAAATCATCAATACACAAAATATCGACTTTCATTTGTTTCTTGTTTCGCCCAAAGTATCGACTTTCATTTTTTTTTTTATTTCGACAAAGAAAAAAAAAGTATCGACTCTCTCTTGTTTTTTTTCTTATTTCGACGAAGAAATCAGAATATATACAAAGTATCGACTTTCATTTTTTTTTATTTCGACAAAAATCAGAAATAAACAAGATATCGACTTTCAGTTTTTGTTTTTGTTTTACACAAAGTATCGACTTTCATTTGTTTATCTTTTTAATTCGACGTAGAAATCACGAGTACACAAAGTACCAACTTTCATTTGTCTTTTTTTTTTAGTTTCAGAAAAAAATCCGAAATAGATTATGTCGACTAGCATTTGTTTTTTTTTTTTTAATTTCGACGAAGAAATCAGGAAACCCAAAGCAACGAGTTTCAATTGTTTTTGGTTCTAATTTCGACGAAGAAATCATCAATACACAAAATATCGACTTTCATTTGTTTCTTGTTTCGCCCAAAGTATCGATTTTCATTTTTTTTTATTTCGACCAAAAATCAGAATTAAATTAAATTAAAAAATTAAGGTATCGACTTCCATTTGTTTTTGTTTTTTTTTTGTTTTACACAAAGTATCGACTTTCATTTGTTCTTTTTTTTTCATTCCGACGAAGAAATCAGAAATACGCAAAGCAGATGACTTTCGTTTGTTTTTATTTCGAGAAAGAGAGAAATTCCTTTATGTGATCGACAGTGTTTTGTTATTTCTTTTTTTTGACGAAGAAAAATGCTCGACGAGTTAGTTACTCTATCTCGACGTTCATTTGTTTTTTTTTTATTTCGACGAAGGAATCAAAAATATAATTCACAGTGACCTTGACTAATCTTTAAGCTTTCATGAAGAAAAATGCTTTTCGATTCTTCTTTTTTGTATTTAAAAACAAAAAATAACATTAATGCAAACAAGAAACGATCTACGACTTTTGTTCTGTTTAATGGAGAGACGTAAAACACAAGTCTCTTCCGCATGTAGATGGACGACAGTCTTTTGTTTTCCATTTTCCATGTTTTTCGATGCAAAAACGCCGACTTTCATAACCATGTTTGCGGTCATCAATCGCGTTTTGTTTTTGTTAAAAAAGAAGAAGTCCTTGATCAGTTCTTCGCCCGTAAATAAAAGTTTTATTGCAGTATATCGCGTATTGTTAGATACGATTGCGACAACAAGTCATAAACCGAGCAGAGGTTTCACAACAAAGTGACTCCGCCGGAGTCCGCTGTCTTGCGGTAGGTCAGGTGCTCATTTTTTGATAAGACCGTCGAGATTAGGAAAATCAACTTCTATTATAATGAGGAACTCACAGTTTTAATTAAAGTCAGAGGTTGTATTGTTTTAAATCGCGCTTCGAATTGATCTGAGTAACTCGATGTTTCCTTTGTAAAGACCCGGAAATGCTGTAAGGAAAATTATTTTTTTTTTTAATTAAAAGCCATAAAAATTAAGTTCCCGTGTAAAGAATTGAAATGCGGGAGACTATACTTCAGCTTTTCGGTGATGAGCAGAGTTGCGTCCTATCTGTTAGACTTCCTTGCGCGCGTTCAGACTTTTATACCCTTATTTAGTGGCGGGGATTAGGTATACTTGTATCACAGGTCTGTTTGCTTGCTCGAATAGAGTTGCGCCCTATTTGTCAGGCTCCCTTGCAAGCATTCAGACTTTTGTACCCTTATTTTGTGGCGGGGATTAGGTAACTCTATGTCATTGATCTGTTTGCTTGCTCGCGGGAGTTGCGTCCTATCTGTGACACTCCCTTGCACGCATTTAGACTTTTATACCCTTATTTAGTGGCGGGGATTAGGTAACTCGGTATCACTGGTCTGTTTGCCTGCTCGAATCAGTGATGAGCAGAGTTGCGCCCTATTTGTCAGACTCCCTTGCACGCATTCAGAGTTTTATACTCATATTTTGTGGCGGGGATTAGGCAACTCTCTATCATTGGTCTGTTTGCTTGCTCGAATCAATAAAATTCGTACTTTTTCTATTGAATTGGCAATTGGAGCCTAGGACAGAATATTTGGTATACGCGCCACCGGGAAATTGGTAGAAACCACACCCATCTGTAAGCACCCGGAAAAACGCTTTAGAGAACTTATTGAATTAAATTTATTTTTATTTTATTTTAATCATTTGATTATCAGCTCTGCTTGTTCTTAGAAAGAAGCCGGATGTTCGCATCGCCTTTGAGCTTCAGATGCGTTTTCAAATGAATACACACAGGTTACGAGATAAAGATTTTCTAATTGATTCAGCAAAAGGAAATTACGCCACAGTGCGTCTCTGTCCTTGAACGACCGTCGTTGGTAAAACGAGGTAAAAGCGAGACGTTTACGCCCTCTCGTAACGAGAAAAGTTCCGCTTGGAAGTTACTGTTTGGCCGTCTGCTGATCTCGCAGAATTTCCCTCCTCACTTTTCCAGGAGGTGACGAGCCTTTAAGTAGCTTAAGCGAGGGAGATAAGGCAGTTCCCGGTTTTCTTATGTTTGGCTCGCGTTAAATCTCTCGTGGAAATTGTTATTGAAACATTGTGTCGTATACTGAATACACCATTGTTCTACTTCCATAAATCAGTGCTTTGAAACGAGAATTTTTCCAGAGCAGTTTAAAATAATTGTTTATAAAACAAGCAACAAAAATAATACTTCAAACTATGGGCTATTGTGAATGATATCATTTCTTTCATATCTAAAAGACAGACAATAATGTGTGTAACACAAATGGATGCGAAATAAAATCTAATTTCAGATTGAGAAATCAGGGTGTACGTACTGCAAGGATCAGTCCTAGGTCCGTTGCTGTTTCTAATATACACAAATGGCCTATCTAACATTATGAATGATCAAATCGTAACGTTTGCAGATGATACGTCCTTAATAGTGACAGCTGAGAGTAATGCTATCTTGACTGTAACCATACAACGTTTTTGGGAATTGAAATTGAACAAAACCTGAAATGGAAGTCCATATCCAAAAGCTTGCAGGAGAAATAAACAAATTCACTTGTGCGTTACAGATTAGGGCCAAAGAAAGTTTGGAAGCAGCTTCAAGCTCAATCCAGAGACGCCAAAACAAAAGAATTGCGACTTGAGTTGGTCAAAAATTTGGTAAAAAGAGAGAAGTTTAGAAAAAGGCAGGCTCCCATTGTCAACCCTTTCAATTCTTGATATTTTTAACGATCCAACTGCCTTTAAAAAAATGACTAAAAGGTTCAGGATAAATAACAGCGTCACCAAAGCAAATTAAGTCAGTCAAAAATAATTGTGTTGAAGCGGTCCTCAAACAAAACGAAAAAAAAAAAATTCAAATCGATTTGAAAATCTGCACTGCACCAGAGTCGGCGCTGCCCGCAACAATTAAACGAAAATACGTGATCTCCGGGCACGAGGTCCGACGGCACAATATTTTAGATTCGAGAGGCGTCCGCTTAGCGCTAGTTGGCAAGTATTTTAATCTGCTTTTTGCGGCCGCCTCCTCCTTTTTTCGCATTTATCGCATCAATCTTTCAGTGGGGCGTTGACAGACTATCAATCTATTTCTGCAGCTAAGTATTGGCATAATACGTTTTCCGGGCAGCTTTTTTACCGACCGAGAACGAGGATCATCTGCATACGTAAAAAGCTACGCCCCTGGTTCCATACTATAGCGCTTGGCTAATTAAAAATAGAAAGAAAAAAAAATTAAGTGCGACGCACACTTAAGCATGGCGAAGCGTGGCGAAAATAAGTAGGTGCTTACGCGAATTATTCATGCGTGCCATTGACGAACAGGCATATAAAGAACATCCTGTGGTGGCGAAGAACCATCTGCCGACGTATTACGTGGCCGGCGAGGAAAAAAAAACTAATAGAAATTTGATTATCGGCGGCGCAATATGACGGCGAAACGCGGGAAAAAAGCGGCCGCATAATGGCCATATATTTCCGTGACAGATGTAGCCGAACAGTCCCCGTGCGACTTACAAACACAGTAGACCAGGAAAAACTAATTACGAAGATTAATCGACGCAATTTTGAATCGATGCCGTAATAAATGGGTGATATAACATAGCCCCGGCATTAATGTCACGAAAATCGCAAATGAAAGCATATTCGCCGCTAATAATTTGTTATGTTAAATGTATAATGTGACACGTTATTATGTCAGGGTGAGATTTATGACGCGGTTTCGGGCTTACGCCGCTCTACGAGCTAATGCCGATGCAAATTTGCAACTTGCTTCGCATCCCGAATCAATAAAATGCAAGGTAAACACAACGAGAAAAAAATTACTACTACAGGCTGCGCCAAAAAACTCGATTAATACCTGCATTGTTAACTTAAATTAATTCATACGCACATACAGTGCGTAATCGAATAAGTTTCATTCTATCATTAATTAATTCTCTTGTGTCATGAAGTAGAAGTCGACGTAGACTCTTTTCTTTGCTTGGAGTAAACTTGGGGTAGGATGCAGTGGATTTTCCTTTGAATTTTTCAGTGCAATAAAGCAGCACCCCCGAGGCACTTCGCCATAATCAATCATGTGTCGCCAATCCCCACTGGCAGTCTAATTAATAACGGAGACCCTTGACCGCAAATCCAGCTAATGCATTTCATACTTAGCTCTTTGAATTATTCATCGCGTTATTAAAATTAAAACCGGCCTTACACGGTAATAGCTGCAAGATATTTTGCATTTTAAGCGGCGCGGCGGCGGCGGCGGCCGATGCGGAGGCGGTGGTGGTCGTGGCGATTTGCAATTCGACTCGTGAAATGTTTAGGCCACTTGATCAAAACATATCACGACAGAAAAGTGAACGTGCAATTACCAGCAGACACGGAAAGCTTTTCTTCCGCACGCGCACGAATCAAATTTTACGGCTGTAAAAAGGATGCATGGACTGAATCGGAGGGGAGAACAGGCGGAATTCAATCTTCTAAATGAATATGTCGTTTAACAAAATTTCTTCCTTCCGTCTAGTTTCACAAATTGATACGTTCCTCGATTTTCTAAACTTGCCAAAACAAGGTTTTTTTTTTGTTATTGGCGTTCTGTTGAAACTACAAATGCAGCCCGTTCGTTCACAAACGAAACGAAATTGCTTTCTATAAAGTTTAATAATTTTGGGACAGAAAATTTGATTGAATTAGAATTCGTTTCAAACAAGAAACATCAAAAACTGTGATCACCATTGATACACAAGAATAGAAGCGAAGTTATGACGTACGACGGCGAAGTCTACGTGGATGGCGTGTCAGATGTGTGCGCCAGACTATTACAGCACTAGTTCGTGAAATATAAGCTTTGCCCGACAATTGCAGACCAGCGATTGACTATTACAGCACTAGCGAAGACTCCCTTGCACGCATTAAGACTTTTATACCCTTATTTAGTGGCGGGGATTAGGTAACTCTGTTTGCTTGCTCGAATCAGTAATGAGCAGAGTTGCGTCCTATTTGTCTCCCTAGCACACATTCAGATTTTTATACCCTTATTTAGGAGGAGGAGATTAGGTAACTCTGTATCATACTCCAAAGGCATCCGTGACTGTTACGACCTCGCCTGCCCCAAACCATTCTTGCAGGAAGGCAGAGACAAGTGCTCATACACAATAGTCTCACGATCAACCGAATGCCCAAGCGTCACGTCCATCATCGCAGGCCACAAAGACACCACGCAAGTGCATATACAGTGCGGCCAACTTCCTCGAACGACCGTCCAGTGACATAAACGTCACACTGATTCTCCATCCGCTCGAATCCAAGCTGTTTCTGACAGTATAATCCACGGAAGTGCTAGACGAAGACCTGACGTGCTTCTACGCCAATCATGTCGGCCCAGAACAACTTCAAAACCGAAAACTGGTGAACGTTAGCAAGATCTACGACTCGCGACGCTCGGAAACCCACAATCGCTGAGGAACTTCAGCGTTTACGAGCTGGAGGTCGAGGGTGAGCCACGCCAGTACTGGTTCCAGATCTACCAGACCTCCAGATTTCGCTCCCTGACAACCAGTAGAACCGTTGCTCACTCGCGCAGAACATATTGGTCTGTTTGCTTGTTCGAATCATTGATGAGCAGAGTTGCGTCCTATTTGTCAGACTCCCTTGGACGCATTCAGACACTTATACCCTTATTTAGTGGCGGGGATTAGGCAACTCTGTGTCATTGGTCTGTTTGCTTGCTCGCGAGAGTTGCGTCCTATTTGTCAGACTCCCTTGCACGCATTCAGACTTTTATACCCTTATTTAGTGGCGGCGATTAGGTAACTCTGTATCACTGGTCTGTTTGCCTGCTCGAATCAGTGATGAGCAGAGTTGTGTCCTATTTGTCAAACTCCCTTGCACGTATTCAGACTTTTATACCTTTATTTAGCGGCGGGGATTAGATAACTCTGTATTATTGGTCTGTTTGCTTGCTCGCGGGACTTGTGTCCTATTTGTCAGACTCTCTTGCACGCATTCAGACTTTTATACCCTTATTTAGTGGCAGGGATTAGGTAACTCTGTATCATTAGCCTCTTTGCTTGCTCCAATCAGTGATGAGCAGAGTTGCGACCTATTTGTCAGACTCCATTGCACGCATTCAGACTTTTATACCCTTATTTAGTGGCGGGGATTAGGTAACTCTGTATCATTAGTCCGTTTGCTTGCTCGAATCAGTGATGAGCAGAGTTGCGTCGTATTTGTCAGGCTCTCTTGCAAGCATTCAGACTTTCATACTCTTATTTAGTGGCGGGGATTAGGTAACTCAGTTTGCATGCTCGCGGGAGTTGCGCCCTATTTATCAGACTCCCTTGCACGCATTCAGACTTTTATAGCTGTATTTAGTGGCGGAGATTTGGTAACTCTCTATCATTGGTCTGTTTGCTTGTTCAAATCAGTGACGAGCAGAGTTGCGTCCTATTTATCAGACTCCCTTGCACGCATATAGACTTTTATACCCTTATTTTGGGGCGGGGATTAGGTAACTATGTGTCATTGGTCTGTTTGCTTGCTCGCGGGAGTTGCGTCCTATTTGTTGGCCAATCAGAAACGAATACGTCTGCGTTCTAATTCGGTAAGGGGCGGCCTTAATTCTGTTTATTTTGACAATCGTCATTGTGACACGAAACTGTTTCCGTTATTTGACAGGCCGGAGGCAGGTATTAATTTACGAACCGATGCTCCGCCCCTACCTACCATTTGTCCAATTTGAATTTTCGCCGTGTGCGATTGGTTAGTTTATTAATCAATTTAACTTCACCGCATTCAATATTTCTCGTTCAGCTTTCGTTGTTCATGAGCAGCGAAGATGTTTATTTTTGCCAAAACGACAGATTGTGACGAAACGGCGAAGCAAAATGACGTCACGGCCTAGACGACGCTAGTCCACGTCATAGGCTCGCAACGTCGTGATTGCATACGCGATAAATTATTAAAAAAATGGAATAATCTATTCATGCGTTCTTTAATAGTAATTTTTGTGGATGAAATACAAACAAAAGAGTAACACGTTAATTTTTTTTTGTTGTTGATGATTTATTCTGTTATATTGTAATTTATTCCATTTAATTCGGCACAGAGAGCCTCCCCCCCTTTGATGATGGTTTGGTAAATCTGATTGATTCTCGAAGTAAACGGGGAGGAGTCTGCGAGCCTCGGTTCACAGACAGGTCGCGACTTTTAAGAAAACACGTTGGAATCAACACTTTTTTACAAGAATCGCGCTCGATAGTAAAAGATACTTATAAAATATCTCAATCCTTAGCGAGTATTTGATAATAAGGTTTGTTTATTTCAGTTTTCTCAAGAATCTTACAGTATTCACGAACTTCACTTACGTATTTCGTTCTTCTTCACCCCCTCCCAAGTTGTAAATAAATTTATTTTCGTACGCATTCGAATGTTTAAAGTTATTTGTTTGGTAAATACTACAAATTATTTTTTCTAATGATACGTTCGCGTGCGTTCGCCAAGTTTGTTTCGGACGTAATTCTGCGTTCACGTTCGTTCCCGACATGATTTATACGCAATAAAATTATCATAATATAGATATTTCTGCGCCGAGATTTATTTGTGGGGAGTTTAAATATTTATCGTCGCGATTTCATCTACAACAGGAAAAAATAACGTGTTTCTCTTTTGTTTGAGGAAATTCAGTTAATCCACGTAACTATTTTCTTGAATCAAATCGAGAAATTCATCCAAAAAGTTACTATTAAAGAACGTATGAATAGATTATTCTAATTTTAAATGATTTATGGCGTACGCAATCACGACGTAATGTCGACAGATCACTCACTCTGACACGTCCGTGCAGGCATTGTCGGAAACACTCACCAAGTGTCCCAAGAGCAACCTAGAGCCTTTTGTGCAGTGAATGTTAGAAGAACACACAAGTCCTCTGTGCAGCCATTATCAGAAGCATCCACCACCAAGCCACCTCTTGTGCAGCCATTGTCAAGAGATCACTCACTCCGACACATTCATCGGCACCATCGAAGCCAGTTGTTGTGGACTAGGTATAATCAACACTTCAACAGCTTCAGTGCGATCCGTGCAGACATTGTCGGAAACACTCACCAAGCCACCCGTGCAGACATTGTCAGGAGCCTTCTATGCAGCCATTATGAGTAGCATCCACCACCGACACACATCTTGCGCAGCCAACGTCGAGAAATCGCTCCCATTGGCATCATCGAAGCCAGCTGTTGTAGAATAGGAGAAGAAGAACACAATTCGTACGCAATCACAACGTGGCGAGCCTTATGACACACTAAGTTCTTCCGCAACGCATCTGATTGACAGATTGTTTTCGAAGATACCTATGATGTGGACTAGCGTCGTCTAGGCAGTGACGTCACTTCGTCTCGCCATTGTTTTAGGCAAAACTAAGTACCTTCACTGCTCATATAAAAAAAAGCTACATACGATGTTGTTTATTTAATGAAAGCTAAACGAGAAATATTGAATGCGGCGAAGTTAAATTGATTAACAAAACTAACCAATCGCACTCGGCGAAAATCCAAATTGCACAAATGGCAGGGGCGGGGGCATCGCTTCGTAAATTAATACATTTTCGCGACAGGTAATTCGATATTGAATTTTCCTCGTACGGGTCGCAAATGTTCGGAATGGCGCTCCGAAAAATAAAACCCAGTTTTAAAATGCATCTGTTGCAATTTTATGCGCGTTAATGGCCAATCAATACGCACCGAAGCGCGGCGGGGTTAAGTAGCGTCGAAACTGTAAAAATCCGCCCCGTTAAAAGCGAATTGACAGCGTGTCTCCGAATGTCTGTTGTCGCCCCGCTCGTTGAAAGTAATAAAATGAACTCGGAACGTTTGTTGTTTTGTCGTAAATAGAAGCGAAATTGAATTAGGCCGAGGCCTGACATATATTTCTTTTGTGCTGCTCGTGCCCTCTCTCCACGTTTTGCAATTCCATCGCTCGCTTTAATTTCGGAGTAATTGCTCGGGCACTGTTCTTTTATAGTTAACGAATGAAACATTAAATTAAAAGCGACGAAATACGTTTAAAAAAAATTGTAATAAACGCTGAAAATAATTAACACAACATTTCTTTCTGTTTTGGTCTACACTCTACATAACAGACAGAATTTTGAAACGTGTAGAGTTAAATATTTACATTCGGGTGGTCCTATTGACGTGACTTAATTCAGCATCGGCAGCGAAACAGCGATTACCGATTAACGGATCGAATCAAGGGGGTAAACAAAATCGACTTTGGCGCAAGGGCCGCCGAAGGTACAGGTTTGCCTTTCGTAAATTAGTTATGTCGGGACGTGTAACTCGATTGTACAATTTACATGAGGTCCGTGTTACCGGGATACGTATTAATGCGAAACAATAATTTATTACTGGGTTCTCCTGCGAAAGCAACAACAACACGAACAGTTCGCTCTGTCGGACACGTTGTTTTATAATTGCAGGAATGCAATTCGTCTTTTTTCTTTATCTGAACTCGTTTTGGTTCATTCCCTACTACAGTCGTGGACGGTTAAAAGAAAACGCTGTGACGCATAATGGAGACGTGTGGGCTCGCACGTTGCTTAGCGACCAACGAAGCACGTCACGACGAAAGATATCAACAAACGTCAAAATGACAGACACCAAGAATTTCGGAAAGCTCACGCAGACATTACGTGACGATCAGGCAATATCGGATACATTCACCACGCCACCTATGCAGACATTGTCAGGAGCAACCTGTGCAGTTGTTGTTAGAAGTACCCACAAGCCGACGCTGACCGCTCCAGCTTCAATGCGTTCCGCGCAGACATTGTCGGAAACACTCAGCAGGCCTCCCATGCAGACATTGTCAGTGGGAACTAAAAGCCTTTTGTGTAGTCATTGTCGGAAGAACACACAAGGCTTCTGTGCAGCCTTTATCAGAAGCATCCACCACCAACACACCTCTTGTGCAGCCATTGTCGAGAGATCACTCACACTCCCACACATTCATTGGCATCATCGAAGCCAGCTGTTGTAGAAGAACAGCAGAGGAACACAGGTATTCGACGCTAACCGCTCCAGCTTCAATGCGTTCGGTGCAAGCACTGTCGGAAACGCTCGCCAAGCCTCTCATGACATTGCCAGGAGCAACCCAAACCCTTCTGTGCATCCATTATGAAAAGCATCCACCACCAATGCATCTCTTGTGCAGTCATTGTGGAGAGATCACTCTCATTGGCAACATCGAAGCCAGCTTTCGTAGAATAGAAGAAGAGGAACGCACGCTGAAGAGTTCCCAAGCACTCCTCTTCCTCGGAAAAACATATCTACTTGAGAGTTTCTACGCACTCCATACTCTACCTAACTTCGTCGAAGTTCATCTTCGTCATTGAAGATGTTCTGTGCTCACCTTGCCCATCACCAATCTCCTCATTACCACCGTCTCCAAGAAAAAGAAGTTTAACCAACAGTTTCGATGCTCTCTGCCCATACCGGCTGATATGCATTGAGTTGGAACGAACATATTGTTATGTACGAGGGAATCAACCCCTCCACTCTGTCTCTGGAAGACACTAGGCCCCCAAATAGGCGAGAAAATTATTAAAACGTTGGAGAAACATTTACAATTACGTTCATTTTTAATTATTCATACGTAAATGCTATTATCATTGAATAGTTTCCAATCTGCGATCATTTTTTGACCTAACATTGCATTAGGAATGACAAATTGCAGCTAGTTTGCTACTTAATAAGTCACCCCATACAAGGCGGCCAGACGTGCAGTTAAAGCATTTTGCACACTGCCGACGAGGCCTCAAATAGGGCCGAAACAGCTGCACCGAAGATGCTAGAGGAATCCACTACAATTAAAACCGATTTGCAATAAAATGCTTGAAATTTTTGCATGTTGCTGTTATTCGCTAATAAACATTGTCCTTGATGTGTTTAAAAATGAACCACGGACACGCTATAGAGGTCGCTTCATTGCTAACGTCTTTCCTTACATCTTTTATCGATCAATGAAATATAACCCGACGCCGACGAAGTAGGTGGAGTTAGTGTGTGCCGAACTATTACAACACAAGGGGCCGAGATGCATGCTTTGCCGGACTATTGCAGCACCAGAGGGCAAGTTCCGTCAGGCTATTCAGCACTAGCGAATACTAGCTTGTATTGATGAAACGCGTTCTACCTTTTAGGTCTTTATTTTGAAGGTAACTCCGATCTGTTTGCTTGCCTGGCTAAGAGTGAAGCAAAGTTGCGTCCTATTTGCTAGAGTGCAGTCTTCTTGTGTTTGGTTTGGTGGTTGCCTTAGAGACCAAAATGAGGTTTAGGATTCTATTCGTTGGCCAACCAGAAACTAATGCGGTTGTGCTTTAACTCGTTAAGGGGCGGCCTTAATTTTATTTATTTCGACGGTCGTCATCGTGACCCTGTTACGTAGAAGTCAACGTGACGTTCTTGCCCGTATTTGTCATCGTGACTTTGTCACCACTGTGACGTTCCTTGTCGCTTGTCGTGACATGTTTTTGCTGGTCGCTGATCCCCATAAGACCAAGAGGACGAAAGAGGAGTATCGAAAGGAACACGGATTACAAATTGAGAGGGTTTGCACGATGTTTTACGTGCTTACAGCTCGATGCACGAGCTCGTCTTGTCATAGGTGTCCTGCAGACTGAAATTTCCCGTAATCCCGCAGATGTTGTACAGTCATTAGGATTAGTTTCGCAACGATGACGTGATCATCGCCTGACACTGTGGAAGTTTACCATAAAGTTCAACTTCGAACGGTTTTATCGCTTTTTGTTGCAATTCTTTCTGGTACCACTGTACAATGGAAGTGTGGGAGTTGACGCAAGGGAAATCTTTCCATTCACAGTTGCATTAAATCCGGATTCTTCATAAAGTAGATTCATCTCCGTCGTCATCGCGACTCTGTTACGTAGAAGTCAACGTGACATTCTCGCCCGTATCTGTCATCGTGACCTTGCTTGACGTTTGCGACCGCCGTGACGTTCCTTGTCGCTTGTCGTGGCATGTGTTTACAGGTCACTGGCCCCCATAAGACCAAGAAGTAGAAAGAGGAGATATCAAAAGCTAAATGGATTACAAATTGGGAGGTTTTTACATGATGCTAGGAAAGGAGGAAGGAAACTGCAATTTCGATAGACTAAGCGGATCCATAAAGTTCGTTGAAATAAATCAAAATATTTCGTGGCGGGGTTATGATTACAAACCGAAACCTAAAATAAATTGTTCCTTCCGTAGCAGCCAGGCACGGTGCACGGTTCTGGAAACAAAACAGAGAGTGACAAGTCTCGCGTGTTTAATACAAGTACACGTTCCTGACAAGCACACGCAGAATATGTCCGTAGAAGCGAACATATTTCCCTGAAGTTGTCTCTGTTCCATTTGCTCGCCCACGCAAGCCGAAACTTTGCAGCGGAGACATTAAAGTTTTACATTTATATCGGCGGGGGAGGCGTTTCCGCGCCGCCTCACCTTTCGCGCTCCTCCGCCGCTCGAGGAAATGCTTCCAGAAAACACGAACGCCGTTGTTTAAAACTATTCGCGTTTATCTATCTACATTTTACATGCAACGTGTTAGGCACCACCTATATATAGCTCTTATACGAGGGCGATTCCGTTTTACGACTTGTATAAAATATATTTCCGCGTCGTCGTTTTGTTCGCCCGGTTTGTGGCTAATAACCTGTCACGCCGATGAAAATATTTGTGTCTAGAGGTACCATTTTCGCCGACGAAATAAAACCAAACTCACTTGAGCTACGTATAATAAGGATGACCAAGATAAAATTAGATGAACCCTAACGTAACAATCATTACAAAATAAAATGGGTTTTGTTTTGGGTGGGGGCGGCGGTGGGATCGGGGGGTTGTTGTAAGTAGGAAATTTGTCATTCGTGCACGTAAGTAATCACATGGTGTTCCTTGGTACATCGTCGGAATTGTTGTAGTTACGATCTCTTTCGGGGAAAATTGCGGCCATAAAGGATCAATGAATATAGCTGTTAAGTTGATGGTGGAGGTATCAAATAACAATTTGAAATTGTACGTCAAACTATGGAACATTACCTGCATTAGATTTACTGCCGTTATAACTTCGGGGGTTGGAGTTACGCTTACGTGTTATATGCACGTCCATTGTGTAAATTGCGGTTATTCCGGATCATCACATGGCCCGCTTTACATGTAAATAGCCCTTTAGATGTTTGTCGTTTGTAATTCGTCTTTGAGCTTGATGGGCGAGGGGGGAGTGTACTTCATTTATTTAAACTACGCGCGCGCCTCATGCGGATAACATTTTTGCGAAAATATGGCCCGTAAGAAGTGTTTACGGTACATTAACCGCGTTATTAGGTGACATTGATATATGTACGCCCGCGCAAGATAAACAATTTGCAATGGCAAGTCTTCTGGAGATGAATTTCGCAAATGATCTTTTGTAATATGGCGTCATTTTTTTGAAATGAAATCGTCGGGATGACGCGACCGTTTCTTTAGCCATGAAACAAAAGAGCTACGTTGTTCGTTCTCCAAAATAAAAAAAAGAAAAAGTTAAAAACAATTTAAACTCTCGCAAATTTGCTTTTCCGATGTTGCCATAAAAACGAACAGAAAAAGCCCCGAAACTTTTCTAATTGAAGTTACTTCGTAAGAGATCAAATAAGAAAGTTAGTTATAGTAGCGGCTTTTCGTGAACACCCTGTATGCACAAGGAAGCGGAGCCTCGGTCGCCACTGGTTTGGTGTTTAAAATGAATTTAAACGTGTTGGTGGTGATTAATTATCGACAGTTGGTATTTCTGATTTTGTTTTTTTTTTAAATTAAAAATCGTGGTTTTGTTTTCCGCTGCATTGGACTGTTTTAATCTTTGCCAAAAAAAAGTCAAAAAAACAAAAGACAATCGGGCAATGAAGGTCAATGAAAGGCGAAAAAAAACCGAAACAAATCGGCAGGGCAAAAACAAGCGATTAAAATCAAAGACAATCACGCCAAAAAGTCGAGAAAAACAGAAAAAGCGAAAACAAAAGACGATCAGACAAATAAAGCCGAATCAAATCGGCGAAGCTAAAACAAACGACGATCGGGTGTATGAAATAAACGACGGGAATGAAAGGTGGAGGAAACAATGAAAAAGCGAAAACAAAAGACGATCAGACAAACGAAAGACAATAAAAAAAAAGATCAAAATAAATCGGCGGAGCAAAAACAAACGAAAATCGAGTGTTAAATAAATAATTGCAGTCGAGAGAAACCGAAAAAGCAAAAACAAATGACGATCAGATAAATGAAGATAAACGAAAGACGATAAAAAAAATCGAAATAAATCGGCGAAGCTAAAACAAATGAAAATCGGACACTAAATAAACGATTGAAATCAAAGGCAATCACGCAAAAAGTCGAAAAAAAACACAGGAAAGCAAAAACAAATGACGATCAGATAAAAGAAAACAAATGAAAGACGCTTAAAAAATCGAAATAAATCGGCGAAGCTAAAACAAACGAAAATCACGATAAACGATTGAAATTAAAGACAATCACGCAAAAAGTTGAAAAAAAAAAAAACAGAAAAGCGAAAACAAAAGACGATCAAACAAAAGAAGATAAAACATCGAATTAAATCGGCGAAGCTGAAACAAATGACAATCGGACACGAATAAAACGATTGAAATCAAAGACAATCGCGCAAAGAGTCGAAAGAAAAAGACAAAGAAAAGCGAAAACAAAAGACGATCAGACGAATGAAGGAAAATGAAAGACGCTTGAAGAAATCGAATAAATCGGCGAAGCTGAAACAAACGACAATCGGGCATGAAATAAACGACAAGAAATGAAAGGTAATTACACAAAAAGGCGGGAAAAATAGAAAAAGCAAAAACAAAAGACGATCAGACACATGAAAAACAACAAAAAAATTCGAAATTAATCAGCGGAGCTAAAACAAACGAAAATCGGGTATTAAATAAACAATTGCAGTCAAGAAAAACTGAAAAAGCAAAAACAAAAGACGATCAGACAAACGACAGGCAATAAAGAAATTGAAATTAATCAGCGGAGCTAAAATAAACGAAAATCGAGTATTAAATAAACAATTGCAGTCAAGAAAAACTGAAAGAGCAACAAAAGACGATCAGGCAAATGAAGATAAACGAAAGATGATAAAAAATTGAATTAAATCGGCGAAGCTAAAGCAAACGAAAATCGAATGTGGAATAAACGATTCGAATCAAAGGCAATCACGCAAAAAGTCGAAAAAAAAAACAAAGAAAAGCGAAAACAAAAGACGATCAGCTAAAACAAACGAAAATCGGGGATTAAATAAACAATTAAATAAACAAAAATTGAAAAAGCGAAAACAAAGTCAATCAGACAAATGAAGGTAAATGAAAGACAACAAAAATAGAAAAAGAGAAAACAAAAGACGATGAGACAAATGAGTAGACAAAGTCGAATAAAATCGGAGACGAAGCTAAAATAAACGACAATCGGGTGTGAAATAAACGACGGGAATGAAAAAATCGAGTAAAATAGAAAAAGCAAAAACAAAAGACGATCAGACAAACGAAAGACAATAAAAAAAATCGAAATAAATCGGCGGAGTCCAGAAAAACTGAAAAAACAAAAACAAAAGACGATCAGATAAAGAAAAGTAAATGAAAGACGATAAAAGAAATCGAATCAGAACGGCTAGGGTAAAACAAACTACGATCGGAATGAAACAAACGATAGAAATTGAAAAATAATCACGCAAAAGTCGAGAAAAAAAGAAAACCCAAAAACAAAAGACGGTCAAACAAAGAAAGACGATAAAAGGAATCAGAACGGCTAAGCCAAAACAAACGACAATCGGACAGAAACAAACGGTAGAAATTGAAAGATAATCACGTAAAAGCCGAGAAAAATTGAAAAAGCAAAAACAAAAGACGATCAGACAAAGAAAGATAAATGAAAGACGATAAAAGAAATCGAATCAGAACGGCTAAGCCAAAACAAACGACAGTCGGACCTGAAACAAACGATAGAAATTGAAAAATTGAAAAAGCAAAAACAAAAGACGATCGGATAATTGAGAGACGCTTAAAAAATTGGCATTTCGTGAAAATCAGCGTCGAGCGATGGAAACAAAAGACAATCACGCAAGAATTGAAAGACCAAAGAAGAAAAACTAAAAGACGATCAGACAATGAAGGTCAATGAAAGTCGACTTGCAAGGGAAAAAAAAATCGAAACGAATCGGCGAAGTTAAAACAAACGAAAAACGGACGTGAAACACGCGATAGAAATCAAAGGCAATCGGGCAAAAAGTAGAGGAAAACTGAAAAGACAAAAACAAAAGACGATTAGATATATGAAGATAAATGAAAGACGATAAAAAAAAAATAGAAATGAATCGGCGAAGGTAAAACAAACGAAAATCGAGTATGAAATGAACGATAAAAATGAAAGGTCATCGCGTAAAAAGCCGAGAAAAACTGAAAAAGTGAAAACAAAAGACGATCGGACAAATGAAGATATATAAATTAAAAAATCGAAACGAATAGGCGTTGCTAAAACAAACGAAAATGGGGTCATGAAATAAACGACAGAAATAAAAGGTGATCACGCAAAAAGTAGAGCAAATTGAAGAAGTAAAAACAAAAGACGATTAAACAAATAAAAGGCGGTAAAAAAATCGAAATCAACTGGCGAAGGTAAAACAAACGAAAAGTTGAGAAAAACTGAAAAAGCAAAAAAATAAAAGACGATCAGACAAATCCAGCAAAAAGAAAAATAATAAAAAAAATCAAGATCAACGAAAGACAACAAAAAAATTGAAATAAATCGGCGTAGCTTAAAACAAATAAAAATCGGGTGGGGACAGAGAAAAATTAACAAAGCAAAAACAAAAGACGATCGAGCAAATATGAAAGATGATAAAAAGAATAGAAATAAATCGGCGTGAGCAAAACGAACGAAAATTGGAAACGAAAGAAATCAAATCAAAGGTAATCGTGCCCAAAAAGACGAGAAAAACAGAAAAAGCAAAAACAAAAGACGATCGGACAAATGGCGATAAATGAAAAACGACTAAGAAAAATCACGCAAAAATCGAAAAACCAAAGAAAAAATAAGAGACGATCAGACAACGAAGGTCAACAAGTTGGAATATAATTAATTGGTGAAGTTGAAACAAAGGAAAACTAATCAAAAGATAAACAAATAGTTTAAATTGTTTCAGAAAACAAAAGATGATCGGCCAGAGAAAGGCAATTTTTCTGCAAGACGTAAGTGAAAACAGAAAACGAGAACAAACCACAATTTCTTTAAATTATCTGTCGTTCCTTAATTAATTTCCTGCACTCTAACAATACCTAATAGTTTCCACTTCCATGGCCTACCAGGATGACAGTATTTTATGATCACATGCTATAAACAACCTGTGAAAAGTAATCGCAAAAATTGTTGCTTTGTTTGGACTCTGTTATTATTTTTTTTTTTTCATTTTTCTGTCGCAGATAAACAAATTCCAAACCAATGACGAATTCACGCATAATGAATTGACAATAAAAACGCACTAAAATAATTGAAAGGGCCACAAAATATGAAACCCCGCGCGCAAGAAAAACATGTTTGAAAACGTGATTGAATTTTCCCAAATAAAAACGTCGTGTTTTCCGCTCGCGTGAAACGCACGCGGAAAAAAATTGGAAAACTAAGCGATTCTGTCGGCGGCGGCGGCGGCGGCAAAAAAAATAATATACGGCGTGATTGATTAAAACCAAACAAGCGCCGTTTAAAACGTATTATTTATCCGCGGCGCGCGGATCCAAATCCGCCCGGAAATTTTTATTCATTTCCGCTTTCGATAGAAATCGAAACCCGAGATAAAGGAGGAAGGGCTGAAAAAAAGTTGCCCGCCTGCATATATTTTTGACGGGCGGGCGGACAGCCCTAATAAATTTTAAATGCCCTCCCCCCCTCACCGTAAAGTTGGGCGAAGTTTCAGTCATCCGCTGAATAATTGGTCGCGGTTTTCGGGGCTTGATGAATGCGCGGGTTAACGGGTCATTATTAAACCTGTCTGAACGGCGGTTAATGCCTTTAAATCCACCACGTCCAATTTCATTATTTAAGTAGCTTCAGCCGGGTTTTTTTTTTTTGGGCTTTCGTTTTTGAAAGCCGCCGCCGTCGCTGCTGCCGTCCTTATAAGGACAATGCGTCGTAATGCGGAAGGATCGACGTAGGATGTGACCGGAATCTAAAAGCCACGTAATCACGTGTTTCCTTCTTCGTTCGAATCAACATCCAGACACATAAGTTACTCCTTCTTTTTTTTTTATACTCGCCCTACCACCTCGTAGCACGTATACAGGGTGATTTTAAAATAGAACGATAAACCGTAATCAACACGTCTTGGATAACGTCATATTAATACTAATTGTGAATCAATTATGGTGCCGGAAGTGTTTAACATTACTCATGTAGTGTAATTATACAGGGAGAGTAGAATTATTGCGGAATATTTTAATGTAAGTATAACCAGCGATCAATATAAAAATGAATTAGGGTAGGCGTTGAAATTTAAATGCACGTCTTAGATAACGTCATATTAATATTAATTGTCGTCATATTAATGTTTGGCGTTACTCACATAGTTATTCCTACAGTTTAAATGTATCTTAGCGCAGCAGGCGGTGGTCATTTTACACATCTGCTTTAATTTTTTTTAAACAAAACCGTTTTCTTGCTTTGCAGAAACGTCAATGGGACTGCAGGAGCGTTCGATGAACTAAATGCACACATAAGTGTTTAGTTGCATCGCCAACTCTAATTCATTTTCATTTGCTCACTTTTTATAATTTACTTTTGCTTTAAAATCAACTCCTTCTTATACTTGTTTCCGGTTTCCGAACCCATCAATGTCTGATTAGTACGTATTTTGTCTTGCCTTTAATTATATTCCGTCCACTATAATCTTTTGCTCCTTTTCGTTCATTTGCTGTCAGTCTCGTGTGTCTTCTTTGCTTTTTTCTCTCTCGTTCTATGTAAGATCAGTTGCTTCTGTCTTGTGTGTTTTTGCTTCGCTATTTTTTTTATCATTTGCGTTTTCTCAATCCGCTGTGCATTGTTTTCAGAAATATATAATTTTTCAGATTTTGTTTCATTAATTGGTAATTGCTTCCTTCACCATCTTACGGTCTCTTTCTCCCCTGTCCTCTTTTATCATTTTTTCTGATTTCTTGCACCTTCTTTTTGATTCTTGGATATTCTTCCCGGATTTCGATCTTTACATTTTGATCTTTCGCAACTTCTTTTAGATCTTTTGGTGTTCGACGTTTTCTGCCTTTCGGTTTACATTTTGTTTTCGTTGAAATAGCTTCGGGAGGCCAAAGCTTCTTGCTTCTTGCTCTCTTTTCATCTCCCTCATTATGTTTATTAACAAAACTAACTTATCTTCTTCTCTTAATTGCCTAATCGTGGGCATTCTGTGGATTTTCTTTTCTTTCTTTTGTTTTTGTCTGTGGATTAATCGACTCCTTTCAAAATTTCCTTAGAACTGTTTCATGTATTTGGCGATTAGAGGTCGAAAGCTGACTTCTTCAAAGACTCCATTATGGAATTTTTCATTTTTTCTCTAAATTGACCAAAATCTCTTTGAGGTGCCCCTAATCCTCCCCCAAGCATTTAGATCTCCCTTTTGATTTCTTTTTGGTCTCTTTTCATCTCCCCCATTATGTTTACTTTCTTCTCCTAATTGGATTATCATAAGCAATCTATTTAGTTTTTTCTTCACTTTTCAGTCTTCCGTTTCGTTTTGCCTTCGTCTTTGGATTAATCATCTCCTGTCAAAATCTCCTTAGAATTGCTTCATGCGTTTGCCGATTTAGGTCTAAAGACGACTTCCTTAGAGGCTCTATCATTGAACTTCCGTTAAATTGTTAGTTCTGACCCTGCTAGGTTCAAGTCTGAAAATCATAACAGTTCCTCGTATTTAATGTCGAGCCTGCATTTGTAAACCTCAGAGAAAAAAATTAAAATTGATCTTAAGTTTTATAACAGCGTCAATGCAGCTGAAATCGATCGTCTTTTGTTTTTTGTATTTTTGGAATCTCCCTTTTTTCATTTTGTGACGAGTTTCTTTGGTGAAGTAGATCGTCTTTTTTTCCTGTTGGAATCTTTCAATGTTTCTGATTTTTTTTTTTTTTTTTTGGGGACGACACCTCTTGTCAAATCGATCGTCTTTTTTTTCGTTTTGTGACGGGATTATTTGGCGAAATCGATCGTCTTTTGTTTTTTTTTTTTTTTGTCATTTGATGACTAGATTCTTTTGCCAAATCGATCGTCTTTTTTTTTGGAATCTCCCTTTTTTCATTTGTGACGAAATTCTTTGGTGAAATCGATCGTCTTTTATTATTATTTTTTTTTTTTTGTTAGGAACCTCAGTGATTTCGATTTTCTCTTTTTGCATTTGGTGACAAGATTCTTTTGTCAAATCGATCGTCTTTTCTTCTATTTTTTTTTTTTTGGGAATCTCCCTTTTTCATTTTGTGACGAGATTCTTTGGTGAAGTCGATCGTCTTTTGTTTTGTCTTTTTTGTCGGAATCTTTCACTGTCTCTCTTAACTTTTCTTTGTGAACTCGAATGTCAATGGCTGCCATTCTAGTGCACACTCGGTACGTATCTTCATCTCTTATTATTACATGAAGTCAAAATGAGATGAAGTGTGCACTATTGCAGTCTTTGGAAAACGCTATTAAAAAAATAAAACAAACAAGAAACGATCGACCAAATAAAAAAAAAAGACAATCGAAATTATGACAGCCTTCATTTGATGAAACTAACGACTTTTTCCTTTCGACTCCAAAGGCAACGGCATAACAAAAAAAAAAAACTAGATTTTGTCTATTTCGTGAAAAGAAAAAACGAAACAATTGCAATTATTTTTCAAGTTTTAACTAGAAAAATACGTAAGTGCCGCTCTTCAATTGTTCTATTATTCTAAGGAAAATAAACAAACGGCGATCGATTTCAACAAAGGACGCTCGTCATCAAATGAAGAAAAAAAAGAAGACAATCGAAATTACGATTGAGTATTAAACTTGTTTCTTCACGATTGGAAAAAACAAGTGATACACTGGGGAACGGCGGGGAGGGACCAAGTAACCTCAAGAGGAGGCGCCAAAGACGTCTTATTTAACTTGTCATTAAAAATAAAAATTTAATTAGTGAATTGCAACTATAGAAAAATTATTTTCAAACGGCAGCACTTAAGGATAAGAATAAAAATAAATAAATGCGACCAGAAAATACAGCGAAGTAGGCGTGGCTTGGTGGCTAACATCTTTTGTTGTAAAATATGTGCTAGCTCCGCCTTTTTTCGCGTTTCAATGAAACAATCGGTATGTACTACAGTGTATCTATTATCTCATTCAATTTCCGTCACGGAAATTTTGTTACGGGGGCATTTTTTATGTAATATTTGACTTAATAATTATTTCTTTATTTATTTATTTACATTACATGGGTCAGTACCAAAGTTGATGCTTCGTTTATACTTTGGGGCGGGCTGGACTTATTGGTGACTGTGATCTAAGAATCCTTGCTACGCCACTGATTTCTGAAGCAATTGGAAAATACAAAAAAATTTGTGCAAGTTGCAAAAATTCCGTGGTCCTTGAGGGTTCATTTGGTGTGATTTTACTCGAATTATTTTAATTTTTCAAACAGCTTCATTAGATTAAGATTAGCAGCACGTGAAACTGCCGTTTAAAAACTTAAAAAGCACAGGTTTTACTTTCTACAGTAAATAAAGGCTCGACGCACGAGCTCGTCTTGTCATAGGTGTCCTGCAGACTGAAATTTCCCGTAATCCCGCAAATGCTGTCATCAAAATTAGCGTTGCAACCTCGGCGTGATCGCTTGGCACTGTGGAAGTTTACCATAAGGTTCAAATTCGAATGATTTTATTACTTTTCGCTGCAATTCTTTCTAGCACCCTATGATGTACAGGGTGAGGCAGAAAAAAAAAGAAATTAAACTAAAAAAAAAAAAAAAACAAAAGAAAAACAAATCGGACAAAAAAGTAAAAAATATCGAATGTCTTATTCGATTTTGTAATTGCGTTATTTTTGTTTTTAGTGCGAATTTGTTTTCGTTTGAGTTTGTTTTTCTTTTGTTTTTTTGTTTAATTTCCCTCTGTGGAAAAAAATAAGCCAGAGGAAATCAAATTCAAAAAAAAAAGACAAAAGAGAAACAAACCCAAACAAAAACAAATTCGGAAAAAAAAAACTCAAAAATTACGGAATTACATAATCGAATAAAAGGTGAACAAAAAGCAAAAGGAAAATTCAATTGTTTTTCTTTCGGTTTTTTTATCAAAAAAATCGAGCCTGAATTTCGTTTTTTTTTTTGTTTTGTGACCGAGTTTGTCTTTCTTTTGTTTTTTGTTTAAGCTTTTTTTTAGTTTTTTTTAGTTTAATTGTTTCTAGTTAAATCTTTTTTAAAATAAAAAACAAAAGAGAGTTTTTCACTAGTCGATCGTCTTATTATTTCTGATTTCTTTTCAATAATTTCGTTGTGCAATTGTTTTTTTTTAGTTTTATTTTATGAAATTAAAAATTTTTTTTTTTCATTATTTATTCAGCGGCGTCTGTTTTGGGGCGCCATCTGGCGGAATAGCGCCAACTTTAAACCGTTCCAGTTGTTTCTATCCCCCCCCCCCCATTGTGCAAGTCTCTGTTGGTTCTAACTTTAGAGAAAGAGTTGCATCGATTCAATTTTTCTTAAATTCCCGTTTTTGTTTTGTTTTGTTTTTCGCTTTCACCAGACGATCGTCTTTTATTTTATTTTCTCTCTTGATTTTCTTCGTTGCTCGTTAGTCCCATCTTCTTACTCGTTACTCGTTCGTCTCTTAACCATCTTCATGCAATTTTCTTAATTCTTCGCTTTCGTTTTCTTTTCCTTTTTCACCGGTCGTGATCGTCTTTTGTTTTAATTTTTTTTTGGTTCGCTTCGTTGCTCGCTCGTCTCTCCTTCTTCTTCGTTATTCGGTCATCTCTTTCTTAATCATCTTCAAGGCGACAAAAAAAATAATAATGCGAAAGTGATGGCGTCATCTTCATCGCTCGATTATTTATGGTTTCTTTTTCAATTTATTCGTTGCTCAATTGTCTTTTTTACCATCTATCAAGATGGCGGAATAGCGTAAGTCAAACTGTTTCCAGTTGTTTCTGCCCCCCCCTCCTTCCTTGCGCTATCGGTTTTAACTTAAAAAAAAGAGCTGCGTTCAATTCTATTTTTCTCAAGTTTCCTTTTTTGTTTTTCTTTTTTTACCAGGCGATAGTCTTTTATTTTATTTTCTCTCTTGTTTTTCTTCCCTACTCAATCGTCTCTTCTTCTTCTTCTTCTTCTTCTTGGCTATTCAATCGTCTCTTCACTATCTTCACAGAATTAAAAAAAATGTTAATTTTTGATTTTATTTTCCTTTTTCACCAGCTGCGATCGTCTTTTGTTTATTTATTTTTTCTTGATTTCCTTCGTTGCTCGTTCGTCTCTTCTTTTTCATCTCTTTCTTAATCATCTTCAAGCGACAAAAAAAAATAATGGTGCCAAAGTGATTGCGTCTTCTTCATCGGTCGATTATTTTTGGTTTCTTCTTCAATTTTTTGTTGCTCAATTGTTTTTTTTTACCATCTACCAAGCGTCAAATTGTAGAGGAAATAAAATTAAAATTGAGAAAAAAAAACAAAAGATGAACGACGAAACATTTAATTTCATTTAAAAAAAACAGAGAAAAAAAAACAAAAGATCATTGAAGATGTTCCAATTTGAAAATAAGAAAGAAAAACGAAAAAAGACAAAGACAACAAAACAAAAGTCAAAATGAAATAAAAACGTGACGGATATTAGGGAAGACAGGAAACAAAATTTAGAAAAAAAAAAAACGAACGGGCGATGTCTACGGCGATTTGAAGAAACAAAAGGTAATTTGATTCAACAAAGGAAAAAAATATCATCGAAAGACAATAAAAAAAAAAAAGAAAAACAAAAGACGAAAGAATTTCGATTCGTAAAGAAGCAAGAAATGAAAAACTTCAGAGGAAACAAAAGACGATCGAAAATAGAATAGAAATTAAAATAAAACAAGTGTATGTAAAATATATGACGGACATGAGAAATTGGAAGAAATAAAATTAAAATGAAAAAGAAAATAGAAAGAGAGAGAAAACACAAAAGACCAACGAAAGATGTTCCAATTTGAAAATAACAAGAACAAAAACATATGGAAAACAAAAGACGATCGAAAGTGGGACAAAAATTTAAATAAAACAGAAATGAAGACAAAACAAAATTAGAATATGACGAATATTAGAAATTAAATGAAATAAAATCTAAATTAGAAAAACAAAAAACGAATGGATGACATTACGATTTGAAAAAAAAAAAGAAAAACAAAAGAGGAACGAAGTAAAATTTGAATTTGATTAAAAAAGAAAAACAAAAGACGATCCGAAAATGATACGAAAGTTAATATAAAAGAAATGACAATAGAATGACAAAATATGACAGACAATAGAAATTAGAGAAAACAAAATTAAAACAAAAGAATGTGAGAAATAGAGGAAAAAAAAAACAAAAAACCAACGAAATTAAACAAAGTCAAGATAAAACCAATTAGAAACATTACGGCTGTTGGAAATTAGAGGAAACAAAATCAAAATAAAAAAAATAGATCGGCCGACATTCGGATTTGAAAAAAAAAAAAAACAAAAGACGATCGACGTAAAATTTAATTTGATCAAAATAAAAAGAGAGAGAGAAAAACAAAAGACTTGTTACATCGAAGTAGTTCGAGCTGTTTTTGTTTCCAATGTTAGTTTTTGTTTTAAAACAATCGCAGACCGTCGTCTCGTCTTAAAAACAAAGAAACATGATTATTACAAAGATGTTCAAAGGCTCCAACAAAAACCTAAGAAAAAATAAAAGACTAAAGATTGTCGATTTGTGAAAAATCAAAGAAAAAAACAAATCGAAAATGGAACAAAAACTGAAATAAAACAAAGGTCAAGATAAAGCAAAGCTTACTTTGACTTAAAAGAAAAGCAAAGAACCAGGGAAAGATGCTCTAATTTGGATGTAAGAAAAACTCAGCAAAAAAAAACAAAAGACGAACGAACGAAAACATTCCGATTTGAAAATGGAATTAAAATTTAAATGAAACAAAAGACACAAGAAACAAAACAAAAACATGACAGATAATCGAATTTGAAAATAAAAAAGAAAAGAAAACAAAAGACGAACGAAAACATTCCGATTTTAAAATGGAACTAAAATTTAAATGAAACAAGAGTCACAAGATAAAACAAAAACAAAAACATGACAGATAATCGAATTTGAAAATAGGAAACACAAAAACAATACAGAATTCAAAAAGCAAAAAACAAATGACAGAGATTCTGATTTGGACTTAAGAACAAATAAAAGATTAATGAAGTTGAGGATTTGTTTTTCGTAGCTGCCAACATATTTCTGTTTTTGACAGTATTGTAACTATAGCAAGGAAATTGACATTGATTCTTATTTTGTTTTGTTTTTGTCTCAGAGTGTTTGTTTTTTGTTTTCACCAACTTGAAGTGTCGACTTTAATCTTCCTTTATTTTCTAAAAACGAATGGCTGTACATTTTATTTAATAATTCGCTGTCAAAACCAACAAAAGTGCATATTATTTTTTGCATTTGTTTTTAACAGATCACTATGAAAATTAGAAAGAAAAAAAATGAAATAATTGATGAAAAAGATAGATATTAATATTTTTTAAAAAACTTGTAAGGGAACGAAAATCTTATTACTTTCAAACTATTTAAAATAAAAGTGTAACTCCTTTTTTTTGTTTAAGGTTGAAACCATCTTCAAATTTTAAACCGCTCTCTGTTAACCTGAACTCGATGAGAATTAACAGCACTAACTAATCAGATACTCAGAAACACAGAAAATTTATGACATTCACATGCAGAGTATTATTATTATTATTTCTGCTTCTCCCCCCCCCCTACGCTATCGTCTTTAACTTTAGAAAAAGAGCTGCGTTCAGTTCTATTTTTCCTTTTTTGTTTTTGTTCTTCTTTTTCACCAGCCGATCGTCATTTATTTTATTTTCTCTCTTGTTTTTCTTTGCTACTCAATCAACTGTACAGGGGAAGTAAACGTTGTAAAATGTGGGACTTGGTGCAAGGGAAAGCTTTCCATTCCATTCATAGTTTACAAGCATGGGCGTGCATTACAACCAAATCCGTTTCCTTCGCGTTCAAGAAAGTCACCATTTTACATAACTCACTTCTCTCACAGCGAATATTACAATTTTGAGGCATCGTGATTCGTGTCAACCCCAACAAGTGCAGATGAGATCATCCTCCCGCCCTCTACTTGCACAGTTCCGCTTAAAGCTCATGTTTACATTTCGTTCGTCGGCTGTTCTGTCTTAACCAGGAGCGTATCGTATTTTCAGGACAATTTTTGATTAATTTAATTTGTCAAATGGCTTAGTTAGATTATCAACGCGTGAAACTGTCGTCTAAAAATACAAAAAGCACAGGTTTTACTTTTTACAGTCAATAGATGTTAGATGCTCGAGCTCGTCTTGTCATAGGTGTCTTGCAGGCTGAAATTTCCCGTAATCCCGCAGATGTTGTCATGAAAATTGATCTTGAAATGACGGCGTGATCTCCTGGCACTGTGGAAGTTTACTATAAAGATCAACTTCGAATGATTTGATTGCTTTTTGTTGAAATTCTTTGTAGCACCGCTCTACAGGGGAAGTAAACGTTGTGAAGTGTGGGACTTGCAAAGGAAATCTTTCCGTTCATAATTGACAAGCACGGCGTCCATTACATCCATATCCGTTTCCTTCGCGTTTGTTAAAGTAACCACTTTACGTAACTCACTTCTCTCACTACGAATATTACACT
This sequence comes from Serrognathus titanus, assembly GCA_039766575.1. Taxonomy (NCBI): domain Eukaryota; kingdom Metazoa; phylum Arthropoda; class Insecta; order Coleoptera; family Lucanidae; genus Serrognathus; species Serrognathus titanus. The sequence continues at coordinate 57,641,896 of CM077911.1, forward strand.
ATTGAGGCGCCGTGACCCATGACAACCCCAATAAGTGCAGGTGAGATCATCCCCCACCCACTACTTGCACAATTTCGCTTAAAGCTCATGTTTACATTTCGTTCGTCGGCTGTTCTGTCTTAACCAGGGGCGTATCGTTATTTTCAAGACAATTTTTGATTAATTTAATTTCACAGCTTCATTAGATTAAGATTTAGATCTTCGATGCACGAGCTCGCCTTGTCATAGGTGTCCTGCAGACTGAAATCTCCCGTAATCCCGCAGATGTTGTATAGTAGAATTAATTTTGTAACGTTGGCGTGATCGCCTGGCACTGTGGAAGTTCGAATCCGGGCGGTTTTATTGCTTTTCTTTCTAGCACCACTGTAGTGGAAATAAACGTTGCAAAGTGTGGGACTTGACGCAAGGGAAATCTTTCCATTCGAAGTTGACAAGCACGGCGTGCATTACATCCGGATTTTTCATAAATTCCGCGTAAAGGTCAAGTTTACATTTCACTCGTGCGCTATTCTTTCTTAACCAGGGGCGTACCGTGATTTTTACGACAATTTTAGATTAATTATTTCTCACAATCTCGAACATTGATTCTTTTAGTAGTTTCGCTTTGTCGGTCTACTTCACAGTCACGCTGTATACTCATAATCCTATAAACAGTGGTTGCTTTGACTTCTTCATCAAGATTCCAGCTTCGAATCGCGTTGCATTAAAAATAAAATCAATTATCGAAGCTTGCAAGTAACAAAAAGGAACTGGCTTGAATTATTAAGGGTGACAACGCGTAGCTTGATTTGACCATGGAAGAAATGGGGAATTAGAAGCTGTGGGGGGGAGGGGGAGGAAGAATAATAGATGAAACGACGTGCCTTACTAATTAAGATCGTCTTGCAACCGATGTATTTGTGTGAACGGCGAAGACTGAGGGAACAAAAATACCCACGAATCGAACCGGCATTGCTAAATAATTCACGAAACACTACGGCGTTGTCGATGGATTGATTTCAACCCCCCCGTGGAACTCCATCCAACCCCGTTTCAATCCAGATCCAAATCAAACTTGCAATAACTTCCCAGATTAAATAGAGTAATGGAAGATTTTATTTCACGTGTTGACCTAAAACATAAGCGGGCGACCTCTGGCGAACCAGCGCAGAAGAAATTTGCATCGCAACTGGCGGAATATAGCAACGAAAAGCAATAAGATGCAAACTACCGCCGGGATCCTGTCCCATATAATTTTAGGGAAAAAGTTGACGTCGTCTGCGATATTGCCGTTTATTCAATGTCATGTATGAGGGCAAGCCAATATTTGGTAGACAAACCCCGTGGCGAAAAGGGTGCACAAACTAAGTCTGCAAATATACCCCGCGGCCGGGTATTAACAACTTCAAAAGAATCGAAATGCCTCGTCTGCAGTTCCCCGACTTTCATATTAAGGGAATAAAATTCTTATATCTTAGCTTTACGGGATTTCCAGGTTTTTAAACCCCGTCGATATTAAACCAGAAATTTGTGTTTTTTTCTCTCCCTCTCGCGTACGTACGGAGGAAAACAAAAATATTTTCCCCCGTTCCCAAATATCGCAAAACCAACAGCAATTAAACGTGTTTATTTTGCTAATGGGAATACTCCGCGCGGCCCGCCGCCGCCGCCGCCGTAAACTAGCGAAAATAACGGAAAAAATATTTTCCCGAATTGATACAGATTCGCGCCGGTTTGTTTGACTTTCGGATTATACCGGAAGGCTTTCCTTAAGATGGCGCGCAAATCTCTGCGGGTCTCGTTTTTATATATATATATAACAGAAGAAAAACACTTTTTTTTGCGCGGTGGAAGTTTCATCTTGTATTATTTCGTCCAAAATACGCGAGCTGCCTCCAAGTTGTCTGCCTTATTTTTATCAATACCGTTTTTCCTCGGGATAAAGAAAAATAATGTGACGCAGTTCGGACGCTTAATAAATTGAAGACGCCTTTACGCCGTTTACTTTTACCTCCTATACATATTTTACATCAGGGAACACATCAATCGATGTCCTTAAGAGCATGTAAGTATAAATAAAATATAAATAATAAATTAAAAGCGCCTATACGCTATCATCTAAGAAACCGGCATTATGCAAACGCAAGCAAACGCCTGGACGCTTTCATCAAGGAAGCTGGCGTTATGCAAGTACAAGCAAACGCCTATACGCTATCATGAAGGAAACCGGCGTTATGCAAACACAAGCAAACGCCTATACGCTATCATGAAGGAAACCGGCGTTATACAAACACAAGCAAACGCCTATACGCTATCATCAAGGAAGCCGGCGTTGTGCAAGCATGAGCAAACGCTATTATCAAAGAAACCGACATTATGCAAACACCTATACGCTATTATGAAGGAAGCTGGCGTTACGCAAACACTAGCATACGCCTATACGCTATCATGAAGGAAACCGGCGTTATGCAAACACAAGCAAACGCCTATACGCTATCATCAAGGAAGCCGGCGTTGTGCAAGCATGAGCAAACGCTATTATCAAAGAAACCGACATTATGCAAACACCTATACGCTATTATGAAGGAAGTTGGCGTTATGCAAACACAAGCATACGCCTATACGCTATCATGAAGGAAACCGGCGTTATGCAAACACAAGCAAAAGCCTATACCCTATCATCAAGGAAGCCGGCGTTGTGCAAGCATAAGCAAACGCTATTATCAAAGAAACCGACTTTATGCAAACACCTATACGCTATTATGAAGGAAGCTGGCGTTATGCAAGCACAAGCAAACGCCTATACGCTATCATGAAGGAAACCGGCGTTATGCAAACACAAGCAAACGCCTATACGCTATTATCAAGGAAGCCGGCGTTGTGCAAGCATAAGCAAACGCTATTATCAAAGAAACCGACATTATGCAAACACCTATACGCTATTATGAAGGAAGTTGGCGTTATGCAAACACAAGCATACGCCTATACGCTATCATGAAGGAAACCGGCATTATGCAAACACAAGCAAACGCCTATAGCTATCATCAAAGAAACCGGCATTATGCAAACACAAGCAAACGCCTATACGCTGATATCAAGGAAGCTGGCGTTATGCAAGCACAAGCAAACGCCTATACGCTATCATCAAGGAAGCCGGCGTTATGCAAGCACAAACAAACATAACTAAGAGTGGACGAATTTAGGAAAGTCACGATGACTCATAGGTGCTTCTTGATCCCGCCCACAGCGTTTTATTCGTAATCGGAATTTCCGGTTTAAACCACATAAACGACGGCCGGTACCCATTAGATATCAGACAGTTAGAAGACGTTTGGTCGTGAAGTCATCGGCAGAAGCGACAAGTCCTTAGTGTGATTCACATTCAGTACCATGGTTTGGTAAGTAAACTTAATTAATTTATTATTAACGGAATGAGAAGAAGTAGAAGTAGCTTTTCTCTCACTCCTGCCGTGGTATCTAGAGGAACTTAGCCTCGTAAATTGGTAAACTCGAAAATATGACTTTTAACCAACCGTCCCTCACATTTCCAAACGTACTAAACACATTAAATCCGTAGTAGTAAAATAATTAATTAATACGGTCGGTGTTTCAGAGAGAATACTTCAGCACGCGCCCCGGATGGCACGTGTACAGGGCGTAAAGCGATCCCCGCAAATTAATCCGCTTTGCCTAAATGCTTTTTTAGCAATGAATACTTAACTTCTGTGAAAGGAAATATGATATAAACAGCCCTCGCGCTTGTAACCGTACGCCTTTGATCACCCTCAAAGTCGTTTGCGGCGGAGCATATACATTTTCCCTGGAAATAATGCCGCGCTTCCCGAGCCAGAACGCTTAATCTAACGTGCGATATCGCGTACTTTATAACGTCGGGGAAGCCCCCTAATCGAAACTAACGATGTGAATCACGTTGTCGACCGATATTTATGCGTACGATATGAAAATGTATATTCTATGACTTCGCCGGAATTAATCTTGCAACTAAGAACATCTGTACCTGCACCTTGTATCATCATCCATCCTGTTCGAACACAGAGGGAAGTTCTAAATGCATTATTTAATCTGACTATGTCCCTTATTCAAAATACACCGTTAACAATAACGAGAGAGACAGAGAGGATCCATGTATCAAATAGGATACTTTTGATGATTTCCATAACAATATCCCGGTTCATACACTGCACACTGTTGCATATTAAATTATATGACACAGACGTCAGTAAGTTTCCCTTGTTCGACACAAGCATGATGCTCCTATTGAAAACGTTATAGAATATTAATACAACAGAATCTCTCGCTTCCGAGGGTAGCTAGCCTATCTAGGCAATCGGCGGCGGAAAGGGGGTAGTTCGCGCGGTGTTATTATGCAGAGAGAGGGCTGCTCGGAATGCTAAGTAGGATGCATGTGTTACAATGCCATTATTCCCTAGCAACGCAACAATTACATTAGCCCATTTGATTGTGCGACACACCAATTTACACCAAATCATGACATCACAGCGTCAGTAACAGCGGTGCACTTTGAAGCAATTCGACAGTAATTAAATCACCCGCATGAATCCCCCGGGGCAAGCCCCCCCTCCCACCCTCCCTTAATTGCGTGCGTTATTCTTTAGGGGGCGCTCAATTTTATTCGTTAAGACCTGACCGGCGCGGCGGACTTATCCGGAATATAAAGCGAATGCTGATTCAGACTCATTTATGTAATTTGCGGTGGAAATGCACATGCACGACGAGACGGTTAGGATTCTCAAACAAATTAAATTACCAAACATAATCGCATATTCCTATTACGCTTACGCTCTCTCCCTTTGCCCCCTGAAGAGTGTAGGATTAGGCTACCAATCAATCAAATGGGAAATAACTTGGTGTTTTTATGCGAGGAAGTAGAATGCGTTGCCTATCTTCGATGAATTTTAAGGGGTCAGGATCGAGTTCGGGATAAAAACTTACGCGGCCACTCCTCATCGAACATTAATGGAATGATTACATTTTCCTCGCAAACACACTAATGTCCTTTTCACGGCGAAGACACTAATGTCCTTTTCACTTTCGCCGGGGTTATGTGATGTTTCCCGAGTAATCCAATCTGGTCTAAGTCGAAGCATTCGGGCGTTCGCCCGGATGAGTTTTAATCTCGCTTGCTTGCGCCTTTTTATCACTCCCGGTGTCCCAATAATTCTATTTGTATTCTCCACTTCTCCCTAGTTTTACGCCGTCAGGTCGGTTTTCATCTTCACCGCACCGAGATCGCCCGATAATTCGGTTAGCAGCGGCGGCGTTTTATTTACGCTGCGGAAAATGGGAAAGAAACTCGAACTTTCTGTTTTTTTTCTCCACCCCCCTCCTCTCCCACACCAAATCAATTAAAAAATTCTTACTTTATTGACTTAATGTAAGCCATAAACTACCATATTTCTTGTCGTGGGTTGCAGGAATGGATTTCTTAAATCAAATCTTGCACAAGATGTAGGGTAGTTTAAAGAAAAAAGAAAAGTCATAATTGACGTGTGGAGGAGGAAGAATACTATACTAGTAGCCATTCCCCCCAAATCGAGTAAGAAATTCTTGGGCTGCAGAGATAGAAAACGTTCTACTTTCTAGATAGTTTCTTGAATCAAATCTTCTACAAGGTATAGGGTAGTTTAGAGAGAAAAGAAAAATCATAAGTGACGTATGGACGAGGAAGAATACCATACTAGTAGCCATACCCCCAGTCGAATAAGAAATTCTTAGGCGCACGTTCTATTTTTTTAAATAGTTTTATTACGACTGCTACCATACGTTAAGGACAATAAACTCCTGGAAGGCAAACTTCCTGATAATAATTTGAACGGAGCCGCCTTAAAAGAGGGTAGCACTGGGTTGTTACGTTAGGAACAAAAGCCACGGAGAGTAAACATACGTAATAGCTGACCTGCGAAACAAAATTTACCATGCGGTGGTCCGCAGTGTGCGTCCACATCTAGCTGGGTGGTACGGTCTCATAAACTGGACGACACAAACCTCTAGGTCCGCTAGCTCTAACTTCAGATGATCGGAGAGCGTGGTTGGGTTGTAATCGATACTGGACCAAATAATCCGGGAGGCGCCAGCCAAGGTATATTCAAACCCAAGAGGATAGCTATAAACCCACTGTATCCCTTGACTTAGACAGTAGAAGGTCCAACAATACACACCCCAAAAGAAACCAGACATACGAGTGTACAGTTATATATTTATCACCCATGGAGCATTACATGCGTATGAGTTCAACATGAACATAAAGCGTATTAAGTGACAATGGGATCGTAAACTGTAGTCCCTTGCAACAGTAAAATCTTCAAAAAGGGGCAACTCCAGAAGGGAGTACCCAAGCACTATGGTACAGTAAAGTACACTCGCAATTAAATAATGACAGTGATAAAAGTCAGCTATTGGAATTCCAAACACCTCACAACAATATTTACAAAATAAGTAAATGTGCGTAAACGCACCAACCAATACAAGGACCTAAAGTCACTCTACCTCAATTATTTAAACGTAATCACTTAACGTCAAAGTGTCTGACGGAGACTGACACAAATAATCAAAACAATAAGTAAATGTACACTAAAAAGAACCTGAAGGGTAAATTGAATCAATAACGTAAACGGGTAGAAATTCCTTGATTCCAGTGAGGCGACACTTCTGACGAAAAAGGCGCAAATATAAACAATCAACACGGTACCTGCGGTTGACAGCTGATATAAGTGTGCAGAGCGTGCATTACGAGCAGTACTACCAACCCGGACGATGCAGCTGCGTTGTAGAATGTACTCCACGGACCGGTTGATGGCCGAGAACGAGCCCTATCTCGTCTCTTCGCCGGCGATGTAAAATTACGTTCAACTCCAAAACAACGGAGTCGTAAAGCACATCGAAGACAACGTGCAATACACTGGCTCAATACGTATAACCACGTATACAACGAAAACCCCAGCGGGAAGATAAAAAGCCTAAAAAAGGAAATAACACAAGGACGCCATTGCAATTCGGAAGTTTTATTCACCGAAAAACGGCTTCCAATGACACTCGCGAGAACAGAATTTCCTTAACGGAGAGATAAAACTATCGCCGCACGGTGGCACAAATATTTAAGCTCAAAAGCTTTCAAAATGCCATAACCCCAAAGGTCAATACGACAACAGCCGCTCGCGCACTTCGAGTGTCGAAGATCAAGAGAGCGAACCAACGCTCGTCGCAAAGAGTAACGAAAATGCACAGGGTTGCCAACGAACGAAACGTAACCCAAAACAAAATAAAATTATTCGAACCGGACGGACGTAACAGTTTCTTGAATCAAATCTTGTCTGTACAAGATGTAGGGTAGTTTAAAGAGAAAAGAAAAATCGTAAGTGACGTATAGAGGAGGAAGAATACCGTACTAGTAGCCATACCCCCACATCGACTAAGAAATTCTTGGGCTGCAGAGATACGACACGTTCTATATTTTAGATAGTTTTTGAATCACCAAAGAAGTAGGGTAGTTTTCAAACGACTTTAAGTTTAAAGAGAAAAGAATAAGCATAAGTGACGTAGGGAGGAGGAAGACCATGCTCGTAGCTATCCCCCCAATCGAATAAGAAATTCTTGGGCTGCACGTTCTATTTTTTTAAATAGTTTCTTGAATCAAATCTTGTATGTACAAGAGGAGGAAGACCACAAACAATAAACACCGGAGACGTTCAGGTATTGTCGAGGGGCGCCTCTCTCTTGGGAAAGAGTTGATGCACCTGCGTGATCGGCGGTACAGAGCGTCCCACATTTGGTAGGGCAAGAAGCCCACCTAGCCTTGTGAAAGGCGAGGTGAATTGGCTAACTCGTGATACCTGGTTTCGCTTTGGACAAACAGCAACCTGTATCGTCAAAGGGCGCCTCTTTCTTGTGAAAGAATGGAGGCACATGCGTGATCGGCGGTACAGAGCACAAAGTGTACAGCTGGTAGGGCAAGAGGCCCACCGGACCTTGTGAAAGGCGATGTGAATTGGCTAACTTGTGATACCTGGTGTTCGCTTTGGACGGAATAACCTGTATCGTCGAAACCATCTCCCCAAATCGAGTCGAGTAAGAAATTCATGGGTTGCAGAGATACAACACGTTCTATTTTTGTAGATAGTTTCTCGAACCACCAAAGAAGTAGCAGGGTAGTTTTCAAACGGCTTTAAGTCGTAAGTTAAGAAAAATATAAATTATAAAGGAGAAAGACCGCGCTTACGGCCATGTGACATCCCCATCCCCATTCCTTCCTCGATTCCTTCGCGTGTAAGTTCCGTACCATTGCAGCGATAAAACATTCGTTTTCTTTGACAGTTTTCGTTATTTGTGGGTTATATTTTACGATAATTGTCGTGGGGGGGCCGCGCGCGTGCGAGTGGAGAAGATTGGAAGTTCGTAAAGGCCGGAATATTTTCGCCCTGTATTTAACACTGTCGTTGCTTCGGCTGATACGAAGAGGAAAGACGGCACGGGACGGGGGGGGGGGTTTGAGAAAGCACCTGATTGACAAAGTGCCCTCGTCCACGTTCGCCTTCGATGTTCCTGATAGCGGTTCAAAGAAAGAAAAATGAGCACGCTTATAAGGACGATTTTTTCCACTCGCATTTACAATCTCGGATGAAACTGCGACGAATTTATCAATTTTTTTTTTGAAATCATTATGAAATGGGGTTTTGTGATCGAATGAGATCCTAAATGGAATTAAATTATAAAAGGAGAAGGGGCGAAAATTGTACCCCCTCGTCCCCTAAAGAGATAAAATTATTTCGTAAGGATTCGATATTTGTTCGGCTGGCGGCGGCAATTTTGTATCATCTCATGAATGCAAATCGGTTACTCTTGTGGTGGTAATCTCACTATCGTGCGGAGCACACATCTTGGCGTATTCGAATGAAAATCCGGCGACATCCCTCATTAGATATACGTTTGGATTCTCGATGCCCGTGAAATAGGGGCAGTATGTGAGAAAATTACCATAAGGGAAGAGCGGCCCCGTCCGCAAGAGCTTCCCGGCGATAGTGGCTAACGGCGTCATCAAGTAATTATCCGGATATGGTAATGCACCCTTCGTAATACCGAAGGGTCAATTTTCTATATACGCGCCATTCACAATTCTGGATTACATGGGCCGGTATGTTCGAAATTCCCCTATCATTCACATCCACTCCTTCAGATCCACGTTTAATCTCACGTCCATTCGCGGCCGAATGGGGATGATGATGATGATAATAATAAATAATTTAAGAAATCGTTCGGCCGTACGCGGCTTAACAAGAAAGATCTCATCACAACAACGTCGGCCCTTCGGGCTCCCCCATCCCCCTCTTCAAATAACAATCCGGCGAAATCGAATCGAATAATGCACGCCAAATTGCGCGTTTATTTTAATTAAATTAAACGAAATGCGAATTTTAATCAAGCGAAATCAAATCAAATTACGCGCGCTCCGCCGCGACACAGTTTCATTCTTCCTTTGTTGTGTTTCAATTAATTTAACTACGGCCCCGGATAACGATATTAAATTAAATATTAATTATTAAAAGTGGACAGTGTAATTACCCCGGAACAAATTGCCCTAACAATATAATTGATGATTCATTAATTATTAAAGCTAAATTGAAAATTTATTTTATTTAAATCGCCAGAAATGAATAAATCACGAGACCAGGATAAAATAGTACAGAGCGATTAACTAACTAAAGTCTGGATTGTATCGGGAACTTCATAATAACTTTCTTTCAACATCAGCGGTACTCAAACAAGTTAATATTTTTTCTTGTTGCCATCGAAACAGTTTCGAATAGGTTACGCATGCCTGCCATAATAATACTCCCTGTATTGTTCAAACTTCTTTAAGTCCGATTCTCTTAGCAGGGTCGTGAGTACGTTTTTTGACGTATAGATGGCGCTGCAGTACCTGAAATTCTCTCTATGTTGTTCAAACTTCTTTAAGTCCGATTCTCTTAGCAGGGTCAAAATAAGGATGTGTGAGTAAGGCGGCGCTGTGGTACCTAAAGTTCGGGGGTAGCTACATGCAAGCGTTGGGGTGCTAAGCGAGTATTTACTTAAATAATAATAATAATAATAATAATAAAGCACGAACTTTCCCGTTTGTAAATTCTGATGCGTTTTCATATGCAAAACAAGTGCGAATCTATCATCGCGCGCAAAATCATAAACTCAGTGTTACCACGTTCAAAAAACAAGTGAATAATAGTTTGTTGGAGAATTTTAAAGCCGAGACCATTTTATATTCATGAGGATTATTAAATTAGCATCCATTCTATTACGCTCTCTTAACAAAACGAACACAAATTGCATGAAATTTATGACCTAACTATGCATTGTTCGCCCCCCCCCGCGCGCTTTTTTCTTATCCCCATCCCCGTACTTAGGGGTGGTTCTCCTCGTCCTCGTCCTCGTTCTCGTTCTCGTTCTCATTTTCATTCCCATTCTGATTAGTTCGAGCCTGCGGTAATTTAATCTCGCGCGCTACTTTTTGGGTCCCCGATTCAAAACTAGTCGAGTCGCGTGAGTCATGGGCCGTAATTGCGCCCCCTCGTCCTCTGATAATCTGCGTCGACCCTGAATTCGGACTAATGTCAGTTTTATGTTAATGAGGCCCCCAGCAGTTAGATTGCGCGCCCGGGCGCGCGGAAGCGGAATTACGTTAATCCGAACGGTGCATTTGGGACTGCAAGTTTTATGGGCTCGATTTGGTGAAGTGTCACTCTTTGTAAGCTGATTTGTTTTGCGAACTGTGCTTATGGCTTACAGCTTTTTCGGCGCCCCAAAAAAAAAAGGGAAAAAAGCACCGGTACGTACAACATTGCATGGCGCAGTGACGTACGTCGGCGATTGACAGGCCATAAATTAACTCCGTCCCGGACCAAATCGGAATTAATTCGCATCCGAATTACACAAGTTTCGACATGGTTGAATTACATGCGGACGAAAACGCTTGTATGTGCATTTCGTTCATTCCACGCGGAAAAGTTAACCGACCAAGTTGTTTGTGGGTTAAAAATTTTGCTTTGGGCGCCAAAAATTGCTACATAGTTCATGGGTCTCGAAGACGTTGTTTTGTGCGAGTCGTGAAATCATCAATTCTGAGAACTAAGGCGAAAACGGCAGGGTCCAACGATGACTTGTTGGGTTTAAATGTAATATGTAATTTCCGTGTGCAATTTTCATCGCATTACATTTGCAGACGTGTGAAGAAGGTAGCTTAATTAAAAATAAACCTAATCAATAGCGCAGACAGAAAGGGCAAAGCAAATACAAAACGTGGAACGACTGCAAACGAAGAAAAAAGTAAAATATAGAGACGAAACTACACAATTGGTATTAACTGTTACTGGGTGATGTCATTTTTCACCCACCAGAGACGCAGGACGGAATATTTAAAGTTAGTTCCCATCAGGAGAGTTTCCAACTTACAATTACAGTCACAGTGGCAGTTATCCCTAACAATTGACATTTACTGTTACTGGGTGATGTCGTACTTCCCCCACTAGAGACGCCGCACAGATTATTTGAAGTTAGTTCCTGTCAGGAGAGTTTACGTCTTACAATCACAGTCACAGTCGCAGTTATCCCTAACAAATTGGCGTTTACTGTTACTGGGTGATGTCATTTTTCGCACAGAGAGACGCCGGACAGGATATTTAAAGTTAGTTCCCGCCAGAGGAGTTTCCGTCTTACAATCACAGTCATAGTCGCAGTTATCTCTAACAATTGACATGCACTGTTACTAGGTGATGTAATTTTTCACCCAGCAGAGACGCCGGACAGATTATTTGAAGTTAGTTCCTGTCAGGAGAGTTTACGTCTTACAATCACAGTCACAGTCGTAGTTATCTCTAACAAATTGGCGTTTACTGTTACTGGGTGATGTCATTTTTCACCCAACAGAGACGCTGGACAGGTTAGTTCCCGCCAGAGGAGTTTCCGTCTTACAATCACAGTCATAGTCGCAGTTATCTCTAACAATTGACATGTACTGTTACTAGGTGATGTTATTTTTCACCCAGCAGAGACGCCGGACAGATTATTTGAAGTTAGTTCCTGTCAGGAGAGTTTACGTCTTACAATCACAGTCACAGTCGTAGTTATCTCTAACAAATTGGCGTTTACTGTTACTGGGTGATGTCATTTTTCACCCAACAGAGACGCTGGACAGGTTAGTTCCCGCCAGAGGAGTTTCCGTCTTACAATCACAGTCATAGTCGCAGTTATCTCTAACAATTGACATGTACTGTTACTAGGTGATGTTATTTTTCACCCAGCAGAGACGCCGGACAGATTATTTGAAGTTAGTTCCTGTCAGGAGAGTTTACGTCTTACAATCAGTCACAGTCGCAGTTATCCCTAACAAATTGGCGTTTACTGTTACTGGGTGATGTCGTATTTCCCCCACTGGAGACGCCGCACAGATTAACTGCAATTAGTTCCCGCCAGGGGTGTTTTCGCTTTACAATCACAGTCATAGTCGCAGTTATCTCTAACAATTTGATTTTACCGTTACTGGGTGAGAAAAAGTGCACAAAACAGAGACAACTGGGAGGAAAGAAATCGTAGGGAAGAATAGAGAAAATATCAGAGTCTTCAAAAGAAGAAGAACAAGAGGAAGGTATAAAAATAATAAACCCATGATAGTGGAAGGAATGAAAAAAAATGAGGAAGTAAAAGTAGAGAGGAAAAAAGCACAACAACTGAAGAAAGTAAACAAACGAAAAGTTAAAACGACACAAAAAAGAGAAAGAACTCTGAGTATCACTCATACTCAACTCACCCTCAAACCGACAGTTTGACGTTCATTCGAAACTGAGACGAGAAATGCTTCAATTTTAATGATTTTTTTGACTTTCTCCATTAAATCACCGGCGACCAAAGTACCATAAACTTGATCATACGTTTAAATACCAAAATATTTTTGACTGAATTTCAGATAACGTCACATGTCAAGTTTGAGTGTGAGTTAGGCACGCCCCGAGCTACAATACAACAGGAAAGGTAACCAAGTGGCCAAAGTTATGCAAAATCCTTGGGCTAATAGCAAAAGGAATGCCAGTGACGTCATTATTATACTAAGCTCTAACGCTATGAGGTCATACAGCGTTGCCATCTCTGTTTTGACGAGAAGATGATTACGTTCTAAAGTTCGTGGCAACAACGCAACTCGATTTCCGTCTTCCACAGCTTCCGGAGCTGCAAACAACAGAACAATGACGTCACAAGTAGTTTCTACGTCATTGGTTCAAGCTAAAAACAGTCGAGGTCGTCAGAAAGACATCCTCTAATAATTAATAGACAGTTCACTTTGGTGTGGTCCTTAAACTGACTGGGGCCACATATTTTTCAAAATGCCATTACTATGTACAGTGATGGCCATTAAAATCGATGCCCCCGCATTCTACTTCCCCCTTATTGACCTGCGCAATGGGGAGGGTTACGTGTCCTTCGAATCGTAACGAGTTTACCATGAAGTTATCATCAAAACTGCTTGCCTTATCTGGCGTTTAATTATCCCCTCCTGTTGTTTACAGCTCTTGCTACCCATCCAAATATTTCCGTCACGTTACATCTTTAAATCCTCGTCGCTTCGTTTAAAATTCAGTCTAACTCATGGGCTCGTGTTGGCTTGGAGTGTGTTGGTGATTTGTATTAGTTCTTCTTGCGTACTGTTATGTTAGCAGCGAGCTTTGCCCCGCGTTGGGCGCCAAAATGACTACGTTACGCTTTGTTGGGCGCCAATTTATTACATTGCAGTTGAGTTGTTAATTTTCCAAGGGATCCATCTTCCAATAATCTATTGTCTTTAACTTACCAGCGTTTTGGTTTCTACTACCTCTTCTTTAAACATTCGCAAAACTCTAACCTCCTGTATTACGTTGCATGTTGCCTCGTATGCATGTATCCAAAAAACAAAAGAAGGACTCACAAAAAACAAAACTGAAAATTAGAAGAAAAAAACGACGAAAACAAAAGATAATTGAAATGCGAAGAAAAAGTAAAAAAACAAGAAGATCGATAGTCCTTCGGCGACCGGCAAAAAAGGAAACAAAGAAATTACATAAAAATAAGAGGAATTAAACAGAACACAAAAGACAAACACATTTAACTGAAAAAACAAAAGCAGAACAAAAGAAACGTTGACATAAACGACATTTGTAGCGGTAGATGAATGGAAAACAAAAGACGATCGACGATTCTTCTCCGATGGCACGTATTAAAAAAGAACAATAGAAAGACTCTCACAAAAACAATAGAAAGTCTCGCAAAAAAAACGAAAATAAAAGCAAGAACCAACGAAAACAAAAGAGAATTGAAACGCGAAAATAAATTAAGAATGAATCAAAAGAAGACCAAAAGAAACTCTAACACAAACAACGAAAGTACTAGAAAAAAGTTCACAGAAAACAAAAGAACTCTTTAAGATGATTTGAAATAAGTTGAACGAAAACAAGAGACGATCGACGATCCTCCTATAGTGGAAAGGTGACGGAAAACGTTGAAAAGCTGGCAGAAAACAAAAGAAAACCGTAAATTAAAGAAGAAAATCGACGAAAACAAAACGGAGCCGAAGTGTCTGAAGACTGAAATAAAAAGAATCGTTGCCTTTCGGCGACTGACCAAGCAGAGAAGAGACAAAAGAAACGTCACAAAACAAAAAACAAAAAAAAATTCAACTAAGCGTCGTTTGAAGAGTAAGATGATTAAGAAAAAACAAAAGACGATCGACGAAACTTCACCGGTGGAAAGTATCCACAAAAACAAAAACAAAAAACAAAACCGTAAATGCGAGAAAAAGAGACGACGGAAACAAATGAGAACTGAAATGCGAAGAATAAGTTGAAAGAAAAATCAAAAACCAGACCAAAACAAACGCCAGAAACAAAAGACTCTCTCCTCCGACGGTACTGGAAAAAAAACTCACAGAAAACAAAGAAAAAACTCTAAGAAATAAGATGAGTGAAAACAAAAGACGATCGACGATCCTCCTCTAGTGGAAAGGTGACGGAAAACGTTGGAAAACTCGCAGAAAACAAAAGAAAACTGTAAATTTAAAAAAATCGACAAAAACAAAAATTGACCATCCAAAGAAAAGGCAAAAGAAATGTCACAAAAAAGAGGAATCCAACAAAAAAATAAGAGAAAAGCAGCGTTATTTGGAGAGTAAACAAAAGACAATCGACGTTTCTTTCTTTCCGCGGCGGAGAGTATCGAAAAATCAAGAGCTCACAGAAAACAAAAGAAAGTTATAAATGCAAAAATAAATGACAAGAGTAAACAAGAGAGAGAGCTAAAACAAACGACAATTGACGGTTTTCATCCAACGGAAAGTTGGAGAAACTCACAAAACACAACAGAACATCGTAAAAAGGAAGAAACAAAAGAGAACTGAAACAACGAAATGCAGGATTAGATTTTGAAGAAAGGAAAACGAAAGAAAATCGTCGGCTCTCATCAGGTGGGAAACGATAGAGCTGCCAGAAGAATAAAGAACAAATGACGAACGTTGACAGTGGATTGGATTTCATACGAGCTTTACCTTGCCCCACGTTGGGCGCCCAACATATGCAGTATAGTGAGCTTAGTCTTTTCAGTTGGGCGCCAAATATTTGCAATGTATTTCGGGAGCCCTTATGTTGGAATCCAATTTATTTCTGTGTTTAATATGGTTGGGTTTTAATTTTATTTGCATTTTTTTATAGTTGTAACGACCACACGACCAAACTGCTTTTTTATTGTATTTTTTTCTGTTTATTTATAGGCACCGCCCAGTTAGCTACCTAATTATATTATTCGTTTTCGCTTGTTTTACATCCTCAATTAAAATTTCTTCGCCGTCCGTTTATGCCTCGTATTTTACATGGAGTTCTACAACTACCCCCTTGGCTTGGCATAAAGAACACAAGTGAGTTATAACAAGTGATCAAATGAAAAATGAATTAGAATAGGTGCTGCAATTTAAATGCATGTCTTGGATGACATCATATTAGTATTAATTGTCAATCAATTGTGACATAAATAACACGCCGGAAATGTTGTTTAACGTTACTCACGCAGTTATTCATAGAGTTAAAAAGTGTCTTGATGCAGCAGGCAGTGGTCATTTTTATGCATCTGCTTTAATTGTTTAAAAATAAAACGGTTTTTTGCTTTATAGAAACGTCAAAGTGACTGAACGAACGTTCGATGAACTAAATGCACACATGCATGTTCAGTTGCATCGCCAACTCTAATTCATTTTTCATTTGATCACTTGTTATTGATCGAAGATAAAACAATATCGACTTAATCAGGACTGTTTACTACAGACTTTTTCGGTTGATGTGGTTGCAAGACTTCCTAATTAATTAGAAAAGCCTATCACCGATACCAAATGAATGCAAGAAGTTGTAGGTGATCAAATCAAATAGCGAAATGAATAATATAATCAAGGGCATAAAAATAAAAATAAATCAACATGGACTCACAGGATAAGGAAATTGCACATCATGTCGTACAGCTAAAACCGTTTTCTTATTTATGGGCTTCCTCATTTAAAAACCATCTCGAAAGAGACATCGGAAGGAAGTCCACAAATTACCTACGTTTCTGCGGGGAAATAATATTCGCGTATTTATTCGCGCCGCGGGCAGTTACAACGAGATTTTACTCATTAAAAGTTTGGAATTTGCTTTCGCGATCGCAGATTAAATTTACATTTTACAATGTTAAGAATTACGTCGACCCGTTAATTAAACCCGACGACGCAAAGCCCCCGCACACTCACACACACAGGAGGGCGAAAAAACGCATACACAGACGGATAGGGGGAAGCATGTCGGACGAATTCAGGCTGCTCATCGATCTAAAACGGATTTCTGTGTCACATTCGGAAACTAGTTAAACTAATAACGATCGGGACATGGCTTTGGAATCAACGTGGGATAAATATAAAAAGGGGATTTTTTTCTTTTGAGTTGTTAGGTTGGTTCATGTAGGTGATTTCTAATTAGAAAATATGAAGAATGTAGAATACAATATGTTTTTAATTTGAAAGTTACGGGTGATGTCGTTTTTCCCCCATTAGAGACGCCGGAGAGATTATTTAAAGTTTGTTTCTGTCAGGAGAGTTTGCGTCTTACAATCGCAGTTGCAGTCGCAGTTGTCCCTAACAATTAGGTATTTACTGTTACTGGGTGATGTCATTTTTCACCCACTAGAGACGCCGGACAGATTTTTTGAAGTTAGCTCCAGTCAGGAGACTTTCCGTCTTACAATCACAGTCATGTCGCAGTTATCCTGAACAAATTGGTTTCACTGTTACTGGGTGATGCCATATATACCCTATTAGAGACGCCAGACAGAATATTTGAAGTTAGTTCCCGTCAGGTGAGTTTCCGTCTTACAATCACAGTCACAGTGGCAGTTATCCCTAACAAATTCGTTTTACGGTTACTGGGTGATGTCATATTTTCCCCACTAGAGATGCCGCACAGATTATTTGAAGTTAGTTTCTGTCAGGAGAGTTTGCGTCTTACAATCGCAGTTACAGTCGCAGTTGTCTCTAACAATTAGGTATTTACTGTTACTGGGTGATGTCATTTTTCACCCACTAGAGACGCCGGACAGATTTTTTGAAGTTAGCTCCAGTCAGGAGAGTTTCCGTTTTACAATCACAGTCATGGTCGCAGTTATCCCTAACAAATTGGTTTCACTATTACTGGGTGATGCCATATATCCCCTATTAGAGACGCCAGACAGAATATTTGAAGTTAGTTCCCGTCAGGTGAATTTCCGTCTTACAATCACAGTCACAGTGGCAGTTATCCCTAACAAATTGGTTTTACTCTTACTGGGTGATGTCATAGTTCCCCCCACTAGAGACGCCGCACAGATTACTTGAAGTTAGTTCCTATCAGGAGAGTTTCCGTCTTATAATCATAGTCACAGTGGCAGTTATCCCTAACAAATTCGTTTTACGGTTACGCCGGACGGAATATTTAAAGTTAGTTCCCATCAGGAGAGTTTCCAACTTACAATCACAGTCACAGTGGCAGTTATCCCTAACAATTGACATTTACTGTTACTGGGTGATGTCGTACTTCCCCCACTAGAGACGCCGCACAGATTATTTGAAGTTAATTCCTGTCAGGAGAGTTCCTGTCTTACAATCCCGGTCACAATCGCAGTTAATCCTAACAAATTGGTTTTACTGTTACTAGATGACGTCACTTTTCAGCCAGCGAAGACGCCGGGCAGAATATTTAAAACTAGTTTCCGCCAGGGGAGTTTCCGTCTTACAATCACAGTCACAATCGCAGTTATCCCTAAGAATTGGCATTTACTGTTACTGGGTGATGTCATATTTTCCCCACTAGAGACGCCGCATAGATTATTTAAAGTTAGTGACCGTCAGGAGAGTTTCCGTCTTACAATCATAGTCACAGTCGCAAGCATCCCTAACAAATTGATTTTACTATTACTGGGTGATGTCACGTTTCCCCTACTGGCGATGCCGGACAGATTAGATGCTATAATCTCAAAAGGAGGTCGACTTTTAGTTACAATCTCAGTTGTCAGTGACAGACATAACTTGTAATTAATTAATTATAAATTTCCTGTTGTAATTGAGCGAAAAATTAATAATCACCTGCATATACCTGTGTAACGCATTACAGAATTAATTTTAATTAGAGATGCGTGTGGCGTAGTGGAATTTAATAACGCTTCAGTGACATTTAATTACTTTACAGAGGAAAAAAAAACGTGTGCCTGAGTGCAGTAGTTCTAACGCGGAGGAGCTCAATGTTTAATTCGCGTAGCATAATTTATGAGCGGCCCTTAACAAGCCGATCGATACGTCAAACATTTACTAATTCGAACACGAATCGGGGGGAGGAGGCGGCGAAAAAACTGCGTACACCGCGACATTTATTAAAATCCATCGATTTTAATTAGCGGGTCGTTAAATCGCCCATTCCATTCCCATTTGCAGTTGTGTAGTTGTCCGTCGTAAATATTTCAATTAAATTATGTCACCGCCGTTATCATTATGCAGTATGGGTGATTGATGATGTACTAATCTGTCATAACGCAGGACACGACGCTCGCGACAATTTATTGCAGGCCGCGCGCACTAGACCTTTGGGACCTTCCATGCGGCCGCCGTCTGCATTATGGATAAACCAGAAATTATATGTAGCCGTTTCCCTGCGTAAATTTCGATGTATTATGTACAGATTCATGTTTTGTTGATAACCGGACGTTACAGCCGACACGTTATCTCCCCCCTCTCCACCCCCCAATTATTCCGCACATAAAAATTACGCCCGTGGAATTTACATGTTACAACGCGAGCCTCCTTGCACGTCGTCGCAAACATTCTAAGAAAATGCCACTCACACCGCTAGATCATTCGAAAAAAAGACTTGCACCTGAAAACCTTAAGGAAATGCGCTATTTGCGTGGCCGCATTAAGAAAAACAATGGGAATTGTTAGCTGCAGCCCATACGGAAGCTATCCGCGGGAGGGAAATGTTTTTAATTTGAATGTGACCGGGTGATGTCATTTTTTCCCCGACTGGAGACGCCGCGAATGTTACCGGGTGATGTCATTTTTCCCCTGCTGGAGACGTCGCGCCGGATGAAAGATCATAATTACAGTTTAGCTACGTGATTGTATGGGAAAAGTAAGGAAACGGAAGAAGAGGATCAAGGGAACTTATTTAGACATCGACTACCTATTTCCCAATTAATAAGTATCAATAAAAGATGTCGCCCTGCTACTCCTTCCGCTCACATTAAGGCCACTTGTCCGAAATTCGTATTCCTCGCCCGTCCCAGGCCCGAACTACATTAACTAATTTTTAAACAAACGTGCGCCGAATAGACGTCGGTTACGTCGGGGCGGGCGCCTTCCATTTCCGAAAGTGCTCCGATATACATTCAGCGAGTGTTTGGCCCCGAAACAATGTAAAGTATTTATCTCGCATTTCAGAACGCCCTGTAATTCTATTAAGGGGCGCCCAACCAGGTGGGATTGATTAGACTGTGAGACCTGCGTTAATTATTAACCGTCGCGCTGTAGTTCTGGAATTCCGTGAATTATTCCGGGCCCGTGCGTGAGTACTTCGCCAACGACAGGCAGGAGAGAGGGCAACGCACCCCCCCAACGGATTCGCTCTTGATACCTTCCAAGGAGTAGGGCAACAACATCCACCGACGTTATCCCTACATGCTAAGTAGGGTGGATTTATTTAAATTATAAACAAAAAGAAGAAGTAAAACGCAAGGATTTATCAAATATGGTGGAGGCGCCGTTAAAAAAAATTGTAGCTGTTAACCCGCATAGGTTAATGAGGGTGTGATGGAGCAATTTTAAAACCTTTTGAGTTTTCGTTTAGGCACAAAAACGACATCAATACTTTCTACTTTAGCCTCCCCCCCCCCAATTCAACATCGAACTTGTACGAGTGAGCGCTGCAGGAACTAGTAGATCCGTTTTAGGCTTCGGGCGCCGCTTAACTCTAATGGAGTTCCGGAGTCGAGAACCCCCTGGAATATGCATTACGTGCTCACCCGAATACACCATGTGTTCAAATACACGAATAAAATATAATCTATATCAATAAATTAGGGCGGGAATTTAATTTCGCTAATGCGCCCACGGCTTAACGGCGGATCAACGCGACCATAGATGACGCGGCGCGTTTTTTTTTTTATTTTTACGCCCCATGCTCAATTTCATTGCCAAAATTAGATTGTCTCTAAAATTTTGTTTCATTCAGATGAAACGGAAACGACGAGTGCGTGGGGGAGAGTTCTGTTGATGTTGGAAGGCTGGACGGAAACAACAACAAACCGAGGAGATTTATGTGCCTCTGTGTTTAGCGCCTCTTAAATTTTAATGCGGAAAGTTTGATGATAAACAAACAGCTCCTTGTCTTCCTTGGAATATCAAAGTTAGATTTCGCGGATTTTATCACGAAACTATCTAAGCATTACATTTAATGAACTTAATAGCAATCACCCATGGACGTTCTGACACAGTTTTCCATTTCATTTAACAACAGAGGAGAAGTGTAGGTATTACTACCGCCTAATTGATTTGGATGAAAGAAATTGTCACCTATTATTGGACAAACAGGACCTAGGCAACCACACTTACACATTTGGAACACACAGCCGCCCTCAATGTTAAATTAAAGGGAAAACTGAGCCATAAAGTAAGTATAGGTATGGTTGCCTAATTAACTCCGATGGCAGAAGCTGGTAACTGTTATTAAACTGACAGATCATTCACTTAGGCAACCACACTTACGCATTTGAAACACACAGCCGCCCTCCCTTCTTAAAATAAATGGGAAATTTAGCCTTGAAGTGATGGTACCCCCAAATTAACTTTGGACGAGTGAATCCAATAAAAACTGTGGAGTTGTTAGAGCCATGTCGTTTTAAAATGTAAATCTAAAGAATTGGGATGATGGAAACTGCTCCCCTTCCCCACCCCTTTGCTTAAAAGTGGAAGAAATGAGGTTTCTTCGCGTGCCATTTGAAGAATTCTTTTAAAATCGTTTCTCGCCATTCCCAGGGGTAGTGCGTTTAATTTCTCTTTTTCCAATGGACGTTCCTGCTTTTTTCGAATTTAAAAATCCGTGCCCTCCTCCATCCACTGCTGACAAGTGGAAGAAAGCGTGCCATTTGGATACTTTCTTCGCCAAGCCTAGCGGTTGTGCCTTTAATCTTCTCTTTTCCATTGGGTGTTCTAAAGTCTTTTTGCTTTTTCGAATTTAGGATTCCGTACCCTTCCCCACCCACTGTTTCCAAGTGGAAGAAAGAGAGTTCTTTGATGAGCCACTTAGGAATTCTTTTAGGCCAATCCTAGTAGGGCCGTGCGATCAGTTCTCTTTCTTACTTTTCTCGAAGGATTTCAGATTCTCCTCCACCCACTGCTCCCAAATGGAAGAAACAAAGTGCCATTAGAAACATTCTTTTAGAAACACTTGGCGCCAACCCTATTTTTTCTTTTCCATTGGATGTTCGCGTGCCTTCTTGCTTTTTCGAACTTAGAATTCAGTGCCCTTCCTCGTCCACTGTTTCCAAGTGGAAGAAATTAAGTTATTTGATGAGTCAATTGAAAAATAGATTAGTGATCAGTTCTCTTTCTTACCTTTTTCGAAGGATTTCAGATTCTCCTCCACCCACTGCTTCCAAGTGGAAGAAACAAAGTGCCATTAGAAGCCATTATTTTAGAAACACTTGACGCCAACCCTATTTTTTTTCCAATTGGATTTTTGTGTGCCTTCTTGCTTTTTCGAACTTAGAATTCTGTGCCCTTCCCCGCCCACTGTTTTCAAGTGGAAGAAATGAAGTTCTGTGACGAGTCAATTGGAGAATTCTTTTAGAATCACTTTCTGCCAATCCTACACCGGCCGTGTGATTAGTTTTCCAGAGGTTCTCTTTTTTACTTTTTTCGAATTTAGGATTTCGGGCTCTCCCCCACCCATTGCTTCCAAGTGGCAGAGACGAAGTTCTTTTCTGTCCATTTGAAGAAATCTTTTTTCGACAACCCTAGGGGCAGGGCTTCCTTTTTTCTTTGGACGTCCTCTCGTCAGCCTTTTTGGAACTTAGGATTGATCCTCTCCCCAATGCACTGGTCATAAGTGGAAGAAGCAAAGCTCTTTACGTGCCATTTGAAGAATTCTTTGAGAATCACTTACTGCCAATCCTGTAGTGGCTGTGTGTGATTAGTCTCGTCTACTTCCACTGTTTTTTCGAATTTAGGATTTTGTGCCCTCCCCCACCGACTGTTTCCAAATGGAAGAAATGAAGTTCTTTAGTGTGTCACTTGAAAAATTCTTTCAGAATCATTTTCTCCGACCCTAGCCGTCGTGTTTATAATTTTTCTATTTCCATTGCAAGTCTTTCTGCCTTTTCCGAGTTTAGGATTCCGCGTTCTAACCCCATCCGCTGGTTCCAAGTGGAAGAAACGAAATTTTTCGATAAGCCATTTGAATAATGCTTTTCGAATCATTGTTCGTCAAGCCCAGGGGTGGTGTGTTTCATTTTTTCTTTGCTGGGTGTTCTCGTGTCCTTCTACTTTGCCTTTTAGTTCAGGATTCCATGCCCTCTCTCATCCACCGCTTGTAAATGGAAGAAACGAAGTTCTTTTCGTGCCGTTCGAAGAATTCTTTTAGTAGAATCATCTTCTGCCAATCCTTGCGGAGGTGTGATTAGCCCTGTCTCTTTTAATTGGACGTTCTTTTATTGCTTTTTTTTTTCGAATTTAGGATTTCCTGCCCTGCCCTACTCACCGCTTCCAAGGGGTGTGTGCCATTTGAGGAATTCCATTAGAGCCACGCTTTTCAATCCTGGGTCATTCATTAAGGCTTCCTATTTTATTGGCCTATTTTATTGGCCACGTGCACTTTTGGAATACACAGCCACCCTCTCATGTTAAATAAAATGCGAAATTGAGCCATAAAGTGATTATATCCCCCAAATTAGCTTTGGACAAGTAAAGAATTTGGAGAAATACGGAGTCGTTTTAAAATGTAAATCTAAAGAAGAAGAACGTTCGGGATGACTCCGCCGCATACATGCGAATTGCTTTATTTCTTTATTTCCCGCGCGATATATTTGCGGGGGCGCCGTTCAAATTCGTTATCGCCCCCAAGGTGACTGTTCGAAGCCGGCGGAGAGGAGCCCCGGAAACGAAACGAAAAAGAAGGCGCGGCACATTTTCATTTGCGGAATCGATTCAAAAATTTCTGCACTTATTCCGGATGCAGGCGAGCGCGAGCGGGCGATACGACCGCCGCCCTTCGCCCCGCCGCCCCGGCCCCCGCAGGCAAATAAAACAGAAGTACGCAAATTGAATTCTTTGTTCCGAGTTGTTCGCACGGAGTGCAAGTCGTCGACGTCCGCCGGTGGTTTCGAACGCATTAACATTCGCTAATACTTCGTTAATTTCCGATACGTATGTATTATGCAGCCGAACAGGAAATTGTTATCGATCGCCCGTTTTCAACTTTATAATTAATCCGCAGCGAGAAGTTGCGAAAGCGATTTTGTCTTTTGTGTTTGAGCGCGCGCGCCGCGGCGGTAAATATTTAAAATCGGGAAGCCGGGAATCGGAAAAAAAGCGAGGGGGCGGGCGGGCGGGGGGAGCCGGAAAGCCCGTACATTTTAAACGCGCGCGTTATTTTCCGCTGCGGCGATTTCCTAAAGCAATTATTAGCACTTAAAGCCGGCGAGGTTTTCCTTTCAGGGCTTAAACCAATTAAAGAATTAGGAACTGCACGTTAACCACAACTGAAACGAAATCGATTACGACGACCATCACGATCGAGAAGTCACAAATAATTACATTTTTTTTAAACTAACTCATATGGCATCCCACAATCGATTATTCATCAGAAGACCGTGCCTCCGCCAGTAGTACAGTAAGCTGGATACTGTGACACATTGGCTTAAAGACTTACTTCTTCAGTACAAGAAACAACCCCTGTAGAAGGGGAATTACCTTAAACGATAGTCACTTCAGATGGACGTATGCCATCCGCCATTTTCTTCAAGGACAAAGTGTCACAGTATCCCGCTCGCTATAAAGGCCAAAGTGTCACAGTATCCCGCTCGCTATAAAGGCCAAAGTGTCACAGTATCCCGCTTGCTACACTATTACCGCCTTTTCTCAAGTTTCAACGCAAGTCCATCTACCTATCAACTTAAAATGACCTTGAACGATGATCACTTCGGATGGACGTATGCCATCTGCAATTTTTTCAAGGACAAAGTGTCACAGTATCCCGCTCGCTATACTCCTTCCGGCTTTTCTCAAGATTCAAAGCAACAGCCCATAGAGTTATCGACTCTTAAAATGGACGCATGCCATCCGCAATTTTTTTTAAAGGCCAAAGTGTCACAGTATCCCGCTTGCTACTCTATTTGCGCATTTTCTCAAGTTTCAACGCAACAGTCCATACACCTATCGACTTGAAATGACTGAAAATGATGGACGTATGCCACCTGCAATTTTTTTCAAGGACGAAGTGTCACAGTATCCCGCTCGCTATACTCCTTCCGGCTTTTCTCAAGATTCAAAGCAACGGTTCATAGACTTATCGACTCTTAAAATGGAGGCATGCCATCCGCAATTTTTTTTTAAAGGCCAAAGTGTCACAGTATCCCGCTCGCTACACTATTTGCGTCTTTTCTCAAGTTTAAACGCAACAGTCCATACACCTATCGACTTAAAATGACTAAAAAGGATGGACGTATGCCACCTACAAGTTTTTTCAAGGACAAAGTGGCACAGTATCCCGCTCGCTATATTCCTTCCGGCTTTTCTCAAGATTCAAAGCAACAGTTCATAGACTTATCGACTCCTAAAATGGACGCATGCCATCCGCAATTTTTTTTTAAAGGCGAAAGTGTCACAGTATCCCGCTTGCTACACTATTTGCGTCTTTTCTCAAGTTTAAACGCAACAGTCCATACACCTATCGACTTAAAATGACTAAAAAGGATGGACGTATGCCACCTACAAGTTTTTTCAAGGACAAAGTGGCACAGTATCCCGCTCGCTATACTCCTTCCGGCTTTTCTCAAGATTCAAAGCAACAGTCCATAGACTTATCGACTCTTAAAATGGACGCATGCCATCCGCAATTTTTTTTAAAGGCCAAAGTGTCACAGTATCCCGCTTGCTCCACTATTTGCGCCCTTTCTCAAGTTTCAACGCAACACTCCACACACCTATCGACTTAAAATGACTGAAAATGATGGACGTATGCCATCTGCAATTTTTTTCAAGGACGAAGTGGTACAGTATCCCGCTCGCTATACTCCTTCCGGCTTTTTTCAAGATTCAAAGCAACAGTCCATAGACTTATCGACTCTTAAAATGGACGCATGCCATCCGCAATTTTTTTTTAAAGGCCAAAGTGTCACAGTATCCCGCTTGCTACACTATTTGCGCCTTTTCTCAAGTTTCAACGCAACAGTCCACACCTATCGACTTAAAATGACTGAAAATGATGGACGTATGCCATCTGCAATTTTTTTCAAGGACGAAGTGGTACAGTATCCCGCTCGCTATACTCCTTCCGGCTTTTCTCAAGATTCAAAGCAACAGTCCATAGACTTATCGACTCTTAAAATGGACGCATGCCATCCGCAATTTTTTTTTTAAAGGCCAAAGTGTCACAGTATCCCGCTTGCTACTCTATTTGCGCCTTTTCTCAAGTTTCAACGCAACAATCCATATTCCTATTGATTTAAAATGACTGAAAATGATGGACGTATCCCATCAGCAATTTTTTTCAAGGACAAAGTGGCACAGTATCCCGCTCGCTATACTCCTTCCAGCTTTTCTCAAGATTCAAAGCAACAGTCCATAGACTTATCGACTTAAAATGGACGCATGCCATCCGCAATTTTTTTTTAAAGGCCAAAGTGTCACAGTATCCCGCTTGCTACACTATTTGCGCCTTTTCTCAAGTTTCAACGCAACACTCCACACCTACCGACTTAAAAGGACTGAAAATGATGGTCGTATGCCATCTGCAATTTTTTTCAAGGACAAAGTGGCACAGTATCCCGCTCGCTATACTCCTTCCGGCTTTTCTCAAGATTCAAAGCAACAGTCCATAGACTTATCGACTTAAAATGGACGCATGCCATCTGCAATTTTTTTTTAAAGGCCAAAATGTCACAGTATCCCGCTTGCTACACTATTTGCGCCTTTTCTCAAGTTTCAACGCAACACTCCACACACCTATCGACTTAAAATGACTCAAAATGATGGACGTATGCCATCTGCAATTTCTTTCAAGGACAAAGTGGCACAGTATCCCGCTCGCTATACTCCTTCCGGCTTTTCTCAAGATTCAAAGCAACAATCCATAGTCTTATTGACTCTTAAAATGGACGCATGCCTCCCGCATTTTTTTTTAAAGGCCAAAGTGTCACACTGTTTCCGCCTATCTTCAAGTTTGAACGCAACAGTCCTTATACCAATCGACTTAAAATGACCTTGAACGATAGTCACTTCAGATGGACGCATGTCATCCGTAATTTTTTCAAGGTCAAAGTGTCACAGTATCCCGCTCGCTATACTACTTCCGGCTTTTCTCAAGTTTCAACGTCGGGACTTAAAAAAAAGAGCAGACGGAAGATTTCTGGCGCGATGACAATCGAAAGCGAGTAAAAAAAAAAGTTTAATTAGTTCCTAGGTACTTTCGCGTTTCATGTATCGTGCTACAGCAACACGCAATGTAACCGATACTTCCATTTATGATTACGTAAATACTTTCCGCGATAATTTGATAACTGCGCGCACCTCTAATTAAACGCGCCGTGGCTAACTTCAAGAGGAAGAGGGTCGATAATGCAGTGGAGAAGACAGGGAATGTTAACGTTGGTAATGATATCAAGGACGACGCCATTTTGTCACCGATTCTTTAGGAATTAAAAAACCTTCTAGTGTTTACGTCTAATTGGTAGTTCCCAACCATCATGATCTTCGTCAACTATACAGGGTGCGTGATGATTTTAGAATAGGAAACCCCCGTCAATCAAACCAGCTTCGTGCTTTTATAAGGTAGCAAACGCACGGAAGCAGAACGGGTTGCCTATTTTCAATTGTTAAGGCGTCGCGCCGATTTAAAATTGCATATCCTTGAAACGAAACCTGTTAATTAATCGCGATCTACGGTTTTGACTTTCTTACCATCTTCGTATACCTTTCAAAAGATTTCATCTACGTGCGCTGATTATTAAAGTCAACAAAGCGGCGAAGCCACAATCCCCGCCGCCAGAAATGGAATCAACTCTCGCGAAAGAGTAAATATCAAGAGGAGGTAAATTAAATTTCTTCGGAATTGATTTATTTACGTGCAGAGCGGGGTGACAAAGCAGCTTTATTGCCAACTGCAGCTACGACAATATAAATAACGACGCCCCAGCGCCTCTAATATTTATACAGGGCCGGTCGGTGTACGCCCGAGAAAGGGTTGGGCGAACTCGGACCACAAATTCATCCCTTATTTATACAAGGTGGGACGCAAACGAATGCCCCCGCTTAATAAAATCAATTCGGATGGGCCACCATTTACAAATCAATTAAGTCACGCGTCTACGAATCGCCGAAACTTATCCGATTACACCCTGTATCGTGTTTGTTTTTCGCAAGCGCGACAAACCAACGTCCGTTTGAATTTACGACGTCGTAAACCACACCAACGGTTTAGCATTAATGTTAATCACGCAATTATGTTTGATTTGATTATGGCGAAACGTAAACGTCAAGTTCGATTGCCGCCGATCGTAGAGGATTGTTTCTTCGCGTGAAACGAGAAATCTTTAATCTCTCGCATTACCCGGAGTATTCCGGACGAGTTCCGGTTATCGCCTGTAAATCCGTGGGTACGTTTCGCCCGCCTTCGGGTCGCATTCACGTCATAAACCGGGGGGAAGGACGCCGCGGCGGAGATTTCAGCGCATAATTTCTTCGCAGCCGAAGAAGACCCGGCGTGGAATTGACAAGATTAACTTTGATAGCGGCTGCAGTAAAGATAAATAAAGAGCGCGGGAGGCGGAGGGGGGGCGGCGAGCTTTGAAATATCGCTTAAACACACAAGATTGCACTCGGAAGAATTACGGGGCGAGATAGAGCTTGGGAATTCGTGACAAGGCGGCATTAGTCTCGCAATTATTCACTTCATATCTCTTACGTGTATTACCGTTATTAATATTTACGGTAATGCTACGAAAAGGGAGGGACTCTTAAATGTTAAAAAAAAAGGCTCGAAATAAATACAATTGATTATAAATAGTCTGGGGCCTTCACCTCACCCCTACGTCACTTGTCAAATTATGGTGACATTCCCCCCTTCCACGTGACACTATTTCGCTGTGCCCCTTCGGTGGAATAAAGTACGAAGATCCTCGATTTTGACAAAGAGAGACTTCATCAATTAATAAAACCGAAGCAGCAAATAACATCTGTTAATAAATAACGTTTCGACTTCATTTATTTTTATGTAACAGATAAAAGACGATGTAGAAACCTCTACACAGGGAGGACATTATTTTTTATACAGGGTGACTGACAAACGTACCTAGACAAACCAGTCCACTTGTATCCTAGAGCATCTTCCACTGGTTTCGCCTTTCTACGTGGCTTCTTCTATCTCGTACAATATCCGGTCCTCTTGTACCCCAAAGTGTCATGGTTTCTTCTTTCCGTATGGCTTCTATCTTGTAGATAATTCGTACCCCAAAGTGTTATGGTTTCTTCTTTCCGTATGGCTTCTATCTTGTAGATAATCCGTTCTTCTTAGATCCCAAAGTGTCATTATTTATTCTTCCTGCACGCTCTTTCTTCTTCTATCTTGTACATAATCCGTTCCTCTTATACCCCAAAGTTCATGGCTTCTATCTTGTACATAATTCATTCTTCTTGGATCCCAAAGTGCCATGGTTTCTTCTTCATGCATGGCGTATGTTCTTACTTCTTCTATCTTGTACATAATCCGTTCCTCTCGTATCCTAAAATGTCGAGGCTTCTTCGGGACACAAATATTTCCTTGCCCTTTGCCTGTTTTCCGCACGCTACATGGTCTTGTACGCTATGAGTACAACTTCCATAATTTTGGAAATGAGTTTTGGTTATTATCGGGTCGTTGATGACACAAAACTCTAGACAATCGTAGTCGAGGAAGGCCAACGACCAGATTAAACGGCGATCTCAGAAGAAACTCCACTATCTGGGTTGGAATTACTCAAGGGGAGGAAAACTGTAAGTGTCTTGAGGCGGCATGTATTCAACATTGAAGAAGAAGAAGAAGATTTCTTTATTTCATACCATTTGTAGGATTGCTTTCCCCTTTGGCCATAGCTTCTGGTAGACGGTGGTCACTTTCAATCTCATAGCTCTACTTAAACCTCTTACCTCTTTAAGCGACTTTCCTCCTCTACTGCATATCTTTGGAAATAAGTTTTGGTTATTGTTAGGTCGTTGTCGGTGCGCAGTTGAGGAAGGCCACCGGCCACCGATCACCTCAGAAGAATCTCCACAATCTGGATTGCAAGCACTCAGGGCGAGGAAAATGGAAACGCCGTGAGGAGGCAAGTATTCAGCATTGAAGGCCAGAAGGTAGAGTAAAGCAGAAGAAGAATATTTCTTTCTTGCAGCTAATTGGTAGGATTGTTTTCCTCTATGGCCACAGCTTTAGGTAGACTTTCAATTTCATAGCTTTCCTTAAAGCTCCCCCTTTACTCGCCATTTCTTTGGAAACAAGTTCTAGTTATTATTAGGTCGTTGTCGGTACGTAATCGAGGAAGGCCACCGACCAGATGGACTGACGACCTCGGAAGAATCTCCACAATTTGGGTTGCAATCACTCAGGGCGAGGAAAATAGAAGCTTCGTGAGGAGGCAAGTATTCAGCATTGATTGCGTAGAGAAGATTTCTTTATTTCACCTAATTGGTAGGATTGTTTTCCTCTATGGCCACAGTTTCAGGTAGACAGCGGTGATTTTCAATTTCGTAGCTTTCCTTAAACCTCATACCGTTTTCTTCCTCTAAGAGCTACTTTCCCACTCTATTCGCGATTTCTTTGGAAACAAGTTCTAGTTATTATTACGTCATTGTCCGTACGTAGTCGAGGAAGGCCACCGACCAGATGGACCGACGACCTTAGAAGACACTCCACAAGCACAGGCACGAGCTGGCCTTGTCATAGTTGTCCTGCAGACTGAAATTTCCCGGTAAAGAGGCGAAACATTTGAAGCCTCGTGAGGAGGCAGGTATTCAGCATTGAAGGCAAGAAGGTTGAGTAAAGAAGAAGGAGAAGAACATTTCTTAGTTTCACCACGTCTTTAGTAGGATTGTTTTTTTCTATGGCGAGACAGTGGTGACCTTCAATCTCGTAGCTTTCCTTAAACCCCATACGTTGTCCTCCTCTAAGAGCGACTTTCCTTCCCCCTCTACTCGCCATTTCTTCAGAAACAAGTTCCAGTTATGATTAGGTCCAGATGGACCGACGACCTCAGAAGAATCTCCACAAGCACAAGCGCGAGCTCGTCTCGTCATAGTTGTCCTGCAGACTGAAATTTCCCGTAAAAAGGCGGAAAATTTGAAAGCCTACGAATCGCTATGCGCGGGTCGGAAATGTTTTGATTTTGAATCGTTACGGGTGATGTCGTTTTACCCCGCTTAGAGACGCCGGACAGATTGTTTACCTAAATATTGCTGTGATCCCGAAAGAAAGTCTTTCCTTTCCTTTAGGGTGGTCCTGAGCGTAATCACTTGTGCGTATTTTCAATAAATAAAATAAACAGCAACACGTGACACACAAGCGTACGCCTGGGAGGGGGCGGGGGAATCGACAAACGGCTGACGAAATTATGAAAGAGGCAGAAAGAACATTTCAACGCCTACTAGAACCTATGAATCGTTTATAACAACTCTGCAGAAGGTATACAGCAAGAAATATAATTACTTTTATTTATTTGCATAGAATTATGGCAGCAATTTGCTCGAAATGTCGTCGTACGTCATTGGTGAGTCTGGGAAAACCTTTAGTGAACAAAAAAGAAGTGCGGAAAACGTTTGCTTATTTCTTGAAGTGTCGCATACAGGGTGATTTTAAAGTAAACCGACAAACTTTAAGCACAGCGACAGCGTGAAGAGTAGAACTGAATGCTGTTACTTATACGTCGATATTTCCATCCCAACACGGACGCTAATGTAATAAAACGAATCGCTTGCTAACACGGTTATGAAAAAAAAAAAAAACCACCGACCTTGCATGCACTAAGAAGTGTGTTTCGTAATAAGTATTGACATCATTTGTACTTTGGAGAAAAGAACCTGACCTTAATTTTTATAACGGCATCAACACAGCTGATAAATTTAAGTAAATTGCAAAAATTCTGTGGCTTTTGAGGATTCATTTACCCAAATTATTTTAATTTGTCAAACAGCTTAATTAGCTTAAGATTATCAGCATGTGAAACTGTCGTTTAAAAATACTTTTTGCAGTAAATAAAGGCTCGATGCATGAGCTCGTCTTGTCATAGGTGCCCTGCAGACTGAAATTTCCCGTAATCCCGCAGATGTTGCCATGAGAGTTAATCTTGCAACGACCTGGCATTGTGGAAGTTTACCATGAAGTTCGAATCCGAATGGTTTTATTCCTTTTCGTTGCAAATCTTCCTAGCAGCGCTGTACAGTGGAAGTAAACGTTGTAAAATGTGGGACTTGACGCAAGGGAAATCTTTCCATTCACGAGCTCGTCTTGTCATAGGTGTCCTGCAGACTGAAATTTCCCGTAATCCCGCAGATGTTGCCATGTGAATCAATCTTGCAACGACCTGGCACTGTAGAAGTTTACCATAAAGTACGAATTCGAATGGTTTTATACCTTTTCGTTGCAATTCTTCCTAGCAGCGCTGTACAGTGGAAGTAAACGTTGTAAAATGTGGAACTTGGCGCAAGGGAAATCCTTCCATTCATAGTTGACGGGCACGGCGTGCATTACATTCGGATTCTTCATGAAGTAGATCCACATCCATTCGAAAAACTCACTGTTCTACATAACTAGCGAATATTATACTATTGAGGCACACTGACCTTGTCAAGAGTCTAACAGGTGCAGGTCAGATCATCGCCCTCCCTCTTACCTGCACCAATTCGGCTTAAAGCTCATGTTTACACTTCGTTCACTCTGCTCTTTCTTAACCAGGGGCGTACCGTGATTTTCGGGGCAATCTTTGATTAATTATTTCTCGAAAAGTAAACTAAAAAAATTCCCATAATCTCAGATATCAATTCTTTCGTCGGTCTCTTTCACAGTCATGTTGTAGTGAGAGAGAGAGAGAGAGAGAGAGGTTCCTTTTTCCCCCCTACGAATGACCCCCACGTCAAAAAGCACTTAGAAAGCAAACTCGTATCAATAATGAATTAAGGGGACCCGCGCTGATTGTGATTTCGCCGCTGTAACTAAAACGAGTTTGAAAAGCGCGAAGCAGGGGGCGAGGTCAACGTTTTGTGTTTTGTAATGAATTTTGCATAGGTTAGTAGCTGAATCCCCCTTTTGTATAGAGTGGGCATAAATTAATTATAAGTTGTAACGCGGCGGCGGCGGCGGCAGAACATTATGTTTTATTTATTGTGGTAATAAGTTAGAGTTTTAATTCGAAGTGACACTTTCTCGGGGCCGAATGAGATTGTTATGTGGAGCCCCGGGATAATTTAGCGCCTAATTTGGTGTGGTGAAGTAATGTTTCGGGCAGGGCGACAAAAAACTGGACGCCGCGCCGCCTTCTTCCACCACAATATAAAATCTACGGTGGTTATAAAACGAGAGACAAGTTTATCGAGGGGGCCCCGGCTGGATTTGGTTTTATGTTGGCTTTATCGTTATCAAGTTTTTATGTCGATCTCGATGCGAGTGAAACGTTCTCTGTTTATGAATGTAGGACGGACATGTCCGTTATATAAAGCAGGTCAAGTCAGACACACACTCACGCTCATACACAAACTGAATTCAATAGTACAAATTTATATATCAAACAAACTATTCAAGATTAGACAGAGACAGTCCGATACCTTAAAATTCCTTGACTGACACAAATTAATTAAGTGAAATAAAGCTAATATTGAGGCAATACAAAAAGCTGTTTTTAACTCATCTTGAAAATTCAAACAAAAAAGAATTAAATTAATTAAAAGTGTTCGTAAAAGTTTGAAAGAAAATTTGAGAAAAAGTCGGAGTCGTTATACAAACATATTAAAAGTAAAATAAATTAAAAGTAAAACGAAATAAAAGTGAAATGAATTAAAAGTGAAATAAGTTACACTATTTAAATAAATTCCACAATTACATAAATTAATTAAGTGAAATAAAACGAAAGATCAAAGAGACAACAAAAACTGATCGTCTGTTTTTGTCTCCTTCAAAAAACTCGAACAGAAACAAGGAAATTAATTTAAAAAG
The DNA here is from genome assembly GCA_039766575.1 of Serrognathus titanus. NCBI lineage: Eukaryota > Metazoa > Arthropoda > Insecta > Coleoptera > Lucanidae > Serrognathus > Serrognathus titanus. Next base: position 57,675,912 of record CM077911.1, read on the forward strand.
TGTTAAAATTAAAGTTTGAAACAAAATTTGTTGAAAATAAAACAACAACTTCGAGTTATCCATTCAAGCTATAAAGTAATTAAAAGTGAATTAAATCAGAAGTGAAATAAATTAAAAGTAAATTAAATCAGAAGTGAAATAAATTAAAAGTGAAATAACAGATTCAAATAAATTGCACAGTGACACAATTTAATTAAGTGAAATAAAACAAATGCTGATGATCCGTTTTTAATTTCTTTAGACAACACGGAAATAAACCATTATTTGAGAAAAATAAATTAAAAGTGAAATAAAACAAAAGGTTAGATAATAAAAGCTGAAAATCTGTTTTCAACTTCTCTCGACAACTCTAAAAGAAATTAAAAAATTAATATAAAAAATTTATGCAAGCGATAAGCGCAAATTAAAAATAAATTAAATTAAAAGTGAAATAATTCAAAAGCGAAATAAGTTATACAATTTACATAAATTACACGAATTAATTAAACGAAACAAAACAAAAAAGTTAAGGCAATAACTCATCTTAAAGGATTCAAACAGGAACAAAAATAATAAATAATATAGAAGTGTCAATTAAAGTGAAGTAAAATTTGAGCAAAAAGAATACATAATAATGAATATAAAAAATAAATTAAAAGTAAAATAAATTAAAAATAAAATGAAATAAAAGTGAAATAAATTAAAAGTAAAATACGTTAGGCAATTTAAATAAATTCCACAATTGTACATAAATTAATTAAGTGAAATAAAACAAAAGGTCAAAAAAGACAACAAAAACGTGTTTTCAATGCCTTCAAAAAACTCGAACAGAAACAAGGAAATTAATTTAAAAAGTGTTAAAATTAAAGTTTGAAACAAAATTTGTTAAACAAAAAATAACTTGGAGTTGTCCGTTCAAGCTATAAAGTAAATTAAAAGTGAATTAAATCAGAAGTGAAATAAAAAGTGAAATAACAGATTAAAATAAATTGCACAATGACACAACTTAATTAAGTGAAATAAAACAATAATAATAATAATAATTCGTTTTTATTTTCTATTGACAACACGAAAATAAACAAAAAAAAAAAATTATGGAAAAGTGTTGCTTTTAAAAAGTTTGAAACAAAATTTGAGAAAAATAAATTAAAAGTGAAATAAAACAAAAGGTTAGACAATAACAGTTGAAAAGCTGTTTTTAACTCCTCCTGACAACTCTAAAAGAAATTTAAAAAAATAATATAAAAAGTTGAAAAAATATGCAACAAAAATCACCCTGGAATTGTTATACAAGCAAAATAAATTAAAAGTTAAACAAGTTACACATTTACACACAATTACAGATTAAGGAAACAAAGCTGATAAGCCGCTTCTAACTCCTCTTAAAAACTCAAACAGAAACAAAAGAAAGAATTAATATAAAAAGTATTAAGAAAGTTTGAGTCAAAATTTAGACAAAAGAAACACCTTGGAGTTGTTATGTTGTAAGCGATAAACGCAAATCAAAAAGAAATTAAATTAAAAGTGAAGTAAATTAAAAGTGAAATGAAATAAATTAAAAGTGATACACTCACACACACACACACACTAATTTAAACAAATTACATTAATTAACTAAGAGAAATAAACAAAGGATTAAGGCCAGATTAAGAACAGAAACAAAAAATTAATGTAAAAAATTTTAATTAAAACTTGTGAAACAAATTTGAAGAAAAACAAGGCACCTGGAGTTGTTACGCAAGCGTAAGCGCAAATAAAAAATAAATTAAATTAAAAGTGAAATAATTTAAAAGCGAAATAAGTTATACAATTTAAATAAATTACACGAATTAATTAACAAAAAAGTTAAGACAAGATTAAAGCAGTAAATCATCTTGAAGGATTCAAACAGGAACAAAAATAATAAATAATATAAATGTCAATTAAAGTGAAGTAAAATTTGAGCAAAAAGAATACACAATAATAAATATAAAAAATAAATTAAAAGTGAAATAAATTACACAATCACACAAATTAAAATTGAATAAATCAAATAATTAAGGCAAGTTTAATTAGTTAAAAGTGAAAGTCAAATAAATTACACAAATTAAATAATAAAAAGATTCAGACAACAGAAGCAACTACTTTTGAAAAGTCAAACAGAAACAATCAAAAAATAATATAAAAATTGTTTAAGTTAAGAATTTAATTAAAGTTTGTTGTTATAATTAAAAACTATAATAGCAAATTAAATTAATTAAATTAAGGGGCAACGAAAGCTTTTGGAAACTCAAACAGAAACAAAAAAAATATTACAAAATATGAAGTGCTAAGAAATTAATTAAAATTTAACACAAAATTTGAAGAAGAAAAAACACAAAAAAAAGTAAAATCAATTAAAAGTGAAACAGGTTACGCAACGACGCAAATTAATGAAGTGAAATGAAACAAAAGATTTAATGCAACAAAAGAAAAGCAGTTTTTTATTCGTATTTTACGCCGCGAAATGCATTCTTGGAGTTTGTATTTATTCGAATTTTCTGTTAAAATCGATCGTCTTATGTCTTTTTTTCTTCTTCTGTGCGCACTTTCTTTCACAAAATTCGATCGTCTTTTGTTCGTTTTTCTTTGTGTATTACGTGGTGCGAAGCTTCTGCGAAACAAAAGAAGCGCACTTAAAACAAGAGAACTACGTTCCGTAGTGACTTTTCTTTTGGCGCGTTTACTTGAATTTTCTGCTAAAAACGATCGTCTTTTGTCTTTCTTTTTTCTTTTTTTTTTGACTAAGCGCACTTTATTTCGAAATTTTTCGTTCTGTTTTTTTTTTCATTTTATGGCGCGAAGAAGCTTCCGCAAAACAAAAGAAATGCATTCGAAACAAGAGAGAACTGCGTTCCGCGGTGCTTTTTCGGAGTTTGTGTTGATTTGAATTTTCCGTTAAGATCGATCGTCTTTTGTTTTTGTTTTTTCTTCCTTCTTACGCGCGCTTTCTTTCGCAATTCGGTCGCCTTTCGTTCGTTTTTTTCTTTCTTGTTCGTACTTTATGATGCGAAGCTTGTTCAAAACAAGAGAATTACGTTCCGTAGTAGTTTTTTTTTGGCGTTCGTCTTTTGTTTTTCTTTATTTTTTATACTGGTTTCATTTTTTATGTTCTTTTGAGTCGGATTTTTATTTATTAAAATGTGCGCTGTTTCGGTCTACTTCGATTTCGTGCACGACTTTGTTTAAAATTCGTTATTTTTCTTTAATAAAAAAAAAAAGGATGAGGAAGTATTTCAGAAATTTCAGCTTCGGTTTAAATTCAAACTGGCGTTGCAGTACGGGGCCTAAGTCTATCCAGTAACGCTGTGGAATTAGTTAAACCGAAAACAACTTTTAACTTCGACAATTATAGCAATTTTGAAGTGACGCGTCGCACTATTTCCTTCGACCTTAGATGTATCATTTTTGGGCTATCGACTCATGGGAAAACCAACCGTATCGTGAGATTGATTGAACATCAAAATCTCAATGTACTTGACATCTCTAAATCAACCGATAATATTGTAAAACAGGAAACTTTCACACCCAATTCAAACAGAAGCCATTATATACAGGCTGTCCCTACACAGCAAAACACACCAAACGGATTTACTAAAGTACAATAAGAAGTTTTGAAACTTACACAATCACAGACCCCCAAAATAAAATAAAACGAAGGATAGTTACGATTACAACGAATAACAAAGCTTTTTTTTGTAACTCAAAGTACAAAAAGGTCGTAAGTGTCAGAAAAATGAAAGCACGAATCAAAAATTACCAATTGGCGTTCACAAAAACAAACGATCGGATTCTTTTAAATAAAAGTAAAGTCAAATAGAGTTGATTTAGTTGGAGTATCAAGAATCGATGCGATTTTCTCGACGGCTCGCCCTCCTCGCTCGCTCGCTCGCTCGGTCTTTAAGCAAAATCCAATCACGTAAATAACGAAAACGTGAAACTGAAGCAGTCCAGCGATAAACACAATTTATCTCTGGTACAAGAGCGTCCAGTAACTACAAAATAGTCTTAGCAATTGACAAATTGATTGAATTTGTCAGCTTCCAACGTCCGTTAGAGGTGCTTAGCAGCGTTCAGGGGACATGCAGCAGAGCTGCTCCGCTTTTATACGGTCAAGTGCTCCGAATAAAGTATAAATAACTCAAGATCGCGCAGCACACAATTAAATACATCCTCCTTCAAAACTCACAGCCACAAACGTTTTATTAAAAACAATAATTAGTTTTCTCTTAGCGCGGTACGTTTTTTAAATCAAAGTTAGGCTACGCTTACAATAGGCAAGCGGGTTTTGGGTTGGGTTAGGGTTAGGTTGGGTAAATAGTAAATAATTTTCTTGGGCTAAGCAGTTAATAGTTTCAAACCATGAGATAAATAACGAAATAACCGAAAATATGGCAGGCTGGCACTGCTATACATGGATGGCGCGCCGGGGGTAATTAATTGTAATGCAGCTGGAATTTCAAACAGAAATTTACTCCATCAGCCAATTACAATAACCGGCGGGGTGGAATACAAACGAAGCGCGCGGTTCTCGGAAAAAGAAACGCTCCCTCGCCCCCGGCCGCCCCCCCATTCGAAACGAACAACGCCGATAAACAATCAGAAACAAAACGTGAAACATGGAAAACATTATACAATACCGTTGGCGCGGCAGTTGCAATAAATTGTGTACGTGTGTGTATGTGGGGTGCGTGAATATGACGTACAAGTGTTTTATGAAGTACCCGTCGCCTAAATAACACTTTTCAGCGAACGAACGCGGCGCGGGGGAAAACGATTTTTCCGGACGATAAAAGCCGATCAGAAATAGAACAATGCCGCTCTTAATTTCGCGGTTTCATTAATTTAACACCAATCACGAGAAAAGAACATTCAGGTCACCCCTGTATATATACATACCCATGCTTCTTTTAATCTGTGAATCGATTGTTCCACCAATCAGCCAAAAGTGTACAGTGCAGTAAGTAACTCACCTGAAACAAAAAAGCAAGATGAGAAATTGTCTCTGGAAGGCGAGACACGCGAGATCGATCGATTTTCTTAAATATTCACCGATTTTCCGCCCGATGATGTGCGCCGGGGGTGAATTATGGCAGGCCGTAAATTTATTATTTATAAATATTTGAGCTGCATATGAGCACTTTGGTTATAGCAGGGATTAAATTTCCGCTTCAAGTAAAAGCGCATTAAACCTGGCCGTACACGTTCGGGTATGTTTAATACACAAATTACTGCCGCATTAATTATGTTGATAATGCAAAGGAGCTATTTGCGAGCTAAATTGTTTACAATGCTATAATGGGGGCGAATGGCCATTTTTTTCCATAGACCATTTTCCATTATGAATTGGGAACGTACGCCACATTTCTTTCCGTTCTTTACTTTATTATAATACAGCTACTTCTATCCTGGCTCCGCCCCTTTTCAAGTTCCAATGAAACAGTTGGTATATTATGCATACTTAAACGATGGCAGCTCCAAACCACAATTTATTTTTTTCAATAAATAAAATCAATCTACACATTTAACCAAATCACCATTTCTACTTCTACAGGGTGTTTCAAGATTATTCGATCAAATTTAAATTCGAAATGAGATCCTCAAGGATGTCTGGAAGGTTCCTCCAAATATGGATGCTAAAATTACTCCTTGAATTTGGGAAAAAATATTTGGCAGGGATTTCTTCAGAAAAAAAAAAGTATTTACAATCATCCCTTATTATTAAGAAAAGGTGAATTCAGTAACATTCATTTCATTCCCGCCCCTTAGTCGCGCCAACGCATGGCTTAGTTTTGACACGGTCATGTTTGCCGTTGGGATTGAAGAGGAACTCTCGTGCTCCTCTTCTGCTGATGAGGTCGCAATTAGGTCCGAAATAACCCATACAGAGAAAGCTCGGGGTCCCATTACAATCCAGGATCAGGCGGCTCATTTGGAAGACCCTCAGAGCCAGAGGACTCCATGTCTGAGTCACTTTCAACGTCTTTGGCTGTTTAATTTATAAATGAATTAAGGGCAACCACAAATTGAATCATTTCGACCAGCCTATAAGAGTGTAAGAAGGTGTAGCTTTGAATTCGAGATGTCGGATGACCCTCAGAGCCGATGGATCACTTCCAATGACATCAGCTGCTCCATTTTTAAAGTAATTAAATGACAGCCACAATTTCAGAGCATTTCGACCAGGTCATAGTAGTCAGAAGGTGTACCTCTGAATTGGGGCAGTCGCCTGATCTTACCTGGAGGACCCTCAGAGTCGATGGACTTCATTTGGAGCGCTTTCAACGTCTTCGGCAGCTCCACTTTTAAATTAAATAAACGCAGCCAGAGTTTTTCGACAATTAAATAAAAGTCACAAGATGTATTATTGAATTGGAGATGTCACATAGGACCACCAGAGCTGATTTGGATTACTTTCACGTCCCCAATCCAGAAAGAAATAAGAACAGTCGAAGTATTGGATCATTTCTATGAGGAAGTAAGAGTTGGAAGGTGTAATACTGAATTGTAATCAGGATGTAAGAGTCAGAAGGTGTAGTGTTGAACTGGAGATATCTCGGAGGACCCTCAGAGCCGATGGACGTCATTTGGATCGCTTTAAACGTTCTCGGCAGTTTCACTTCTAAATTAAATCAAGGCAGCCAGAATATCAGAGTTTTTCGACAACTAAATAAACTTCACAAGATGTATTATTGAATTGGAGATGTCACGTAGGACCACCAGAGCTGATTTGGATTACTTTCACTTCTCCAATCCAGAAAGAAATAAGAACAGTCAAAGTATTGGATCATTTCTATGAGGAAGTAAGAGTTGGAAGGTGTAATACTGAATTGTAATCAGGAAGTAAGAGTCAGAAGGTGTAGTGTTGAACTGGAGATGTCTCGGAGGACCCTCAGAGCCGATGGACTTCATCTGGATCGCTTTCACCGTCTTCGGCAGCTCCACTTCTAAATTAAATCAAGGCAGCCAGAATATCAGAGTTTCTCGAAAATAAAATAAGAGTCACAAGGTGTGTTACTGAGTTGGAGGTGTCACGTAGGACCATCAGGACTTAATTTGGATCACTTTGACGTCTTCAGTTGCTCCAATTCAGAAAGAAATAAGAACAGTCACAGTATTGGATCGTTTCTATGAGGAAGTAAGAGTTAGAAGGTGTAGTGTTGAACTGGAGATGTCTCGGAGGACCCTCAGACTTAATTTGGATCACTTTCACGTCTTCAGTTGCTCCAATTCAGAAAGAAATAAGAACAGTCACTGTATTAGACCGTTTCTACGAGGAAGTAAGAGTCAGAAGGTGTAGTACTGAATTGTGATGTCTCGGAGGACCCTCAGACCCGTTTGAATCACATTTACGTTTTAAGTTACTCCAATTCAGAAAGAATTTAGAACAATCATACTAATGGACCGTTTCTATGAGGAAGTAAGAGTTAGAAAGTGTAGTGCTGAATTGGAGATGTCGCCCGGGCTTATTTGGAGGACCCTCAGACTTTACCTGGATCACTTTCAATGCCTTCATTTGCTCCACTTCTAAATTAAATGAGAGCTACAATATCTGGGCATTTCGGTCAGGAAATTTGGAGTCAGAAAGTGTCGAATGCCGAACTGGAGCTATCGCCTGAACTCATCAGGTGGACCCTCAGAGTCGCTGAATCGCTTTCAGCGACTTCAGCTGCTAAACTAGATAAGGGCAGTCATAATATCAAAGCATTTCGACCAGGAAATAAGAGTCAGAAGGTGTAGTATGAACTGGGGATGCCATAGAGGACCCTCAGAGCCGACGTATTTCATCTAGAACACTTTCCAGCTACTCCAGTTCAAATTAAAGAAATAAGAACAGCCACAATACTGGCTCCTTTTCGATCAAGAGGTACGTGATTAGACGTAGTGTTGGACTGGAGATGTCTCGGAGGACCCTCGACTTCATTTGGATCACTTTCAACGTCTTCAGCTGCTTCAAATTGCTTCAAATTCAAAAAGAAATAGGCAGCCGCATTTCGACCCGGAAGCCAGAAGGTGTAGCGTTGAATTCGAGCCGATGAACTTGTTCTGGATCAGCTTCAACGTCTTCAGCTGCTCCGATTCAAAAAGAAACAAGAACAGTCATAGTATAGGATCGTTTCATCAGGAGATAAGAGTTAGAAGGCGTAGTACTGAATTGGAAAGGTCAAGGAGGATCCTCATGGACTTCATCTGGAGCACTTTCAATTTGTTCAGCTGCTCCATCTCAAAAAGAACTAAAAGCAGTCACAATCTACGACCGTTTCGATCGGGAAATGAGAGTTAGAAGGTGCAGTGCTGAATTGAAGCCATCGTTCAGCCTCATCTGAAGGACCCTTAGAATCGTTGCACAATTTTTCAACGACAGCCACAATGTCAGGGCATTTTGAATGCTGAATTGGGGATGTCACGGAGGATCATCTGAGCTAATGGAGTTCATCTGGATCACCTTTAACGTTTTCAGCTGCTCCAATTTAAAAACAAAATAAGTACAGTCACAATATTGGTCCGTCTCAATTAGGAAATAGCATTGGTGATGTCACGAAGGGTCCTCAGAGTCGACGGACTCCACCTGGATCACTTCAACTTCTTCAACTGTTTCAAATCCAAAGAGAAATAACAACAGCTACAACATTGGACCATTTCGATCAGGAAATAAGGGTCAGAAGGGCACTGGTGAATTGGAGCCTCATCTGGAGGAACCTCAGAGTCGCTGTACCGCTATTAAATGACATAAGGGCATCCACATCATTAGAGAATTTCGACCCAGGATATAAGAGTCAAGAAGGTGCAGTGTTGACTTGGAGCTATCGCCCCCAGAGTCGTTGGGCTTCATCTGGATGACCTTCAACGTGTCTTCAGCTGTTCCCTTTTGAATGAAATGAGGACAGCCACAATTTCAAAGCATTTTGGCGAGGAGGTAAGAGTCAGAAGATGTTGTGCTGAATTGGAGATGTCACATAGGACCCTTGGGCCATTGGGAGTTCATCTAGATCACCTTCAATGCCCTGAAGTTAGCACAGCCACAATATTAGAGCATCTCGACCAGAAAATAAAGAGTCAGAGGGTGCAGTGTTGACTTGGAGCTGTCGCCCAGTCTCATTCGAAGGACCCTCAGAGCCGATGAGTTTCATCTGGATCGCCTTCAAGCTGTCCTACTCTAAATTTAATAAGGACAGGAAGAATATCACGATACATATAAGAGTTAAAAACTGAAATGGAGCCCAGTCACATCTGGAGGACGCTTAGAGCGAATCACTTTCAACCATTTTGACGTTTTTTGTCCAACGATTTGCCACGTCACGTCGTTTGGATGCGAATGGGATTGTAGAATTTCTGTATGGCGGCATTTATGACCCTCTGGAGCAAGTCTCTTTGTGCAATCGAATGAACTGCTGGTTTTCCAATTGGCAGGGTTGCCCTATTCATTATCACAGTCAACTAGGTTTGCTCCAACAGCAGTTCGAAACTGCGTTCCTCAAGGTTGTACACTTGATGGAGTTGTGCAAGTGTTTCTGGCGGTTTCGAACCAATCAAAAACTGCTGTTGGAATTGAACACACAGTACCCTAAACAATAGACCTGCAACTTGGCCCGAATTTAACGCCAATTAATTAATCTCGGTGAGTTGCTCCATTTGAGAGTAATGACCAGAAATAACTCATAGGTTTAAAGATTCGTTAGGGTCACTACGACCTTAGGAATCATAGTGACCTTGACAAACAATCTTTAAACCTTTTTATACGTGGGAAAGTAATTAAATTTCAAATTCATTATGGGTCACTATGGCCTTAGGAATAATAGCGAATGGTTTTCTTTATTCCTGGGCATGGGGGGCGGGGGAAGGAGAGAATGAAATTGTAGAACTTGTAGAACTAACCACACTGTGTCATGCTTCTTGGTTTTGGTTGGAAGAAATTTGGACTTTCATTTTTGGTGGGGCGTTTTCAAACATACCTCCACAGAACCTTTTTTTTTCTATTTTGTGATCCAAAGTTAATCCTGAAACACCCTGTGTAATGATTCTTTTACACCAAAAAAAAAAATCCCTCATATCGTTCGTTGTAAATTTGCATAGAACAATACAGTTGGCAAAAATGTGCAAACGAAAAATTCGCGGAGGGCATAAATCATGTTTACCGGACCGCGAACCTGAAAAATAGTCAGGTACTGGCCGGGCGGGGGGCAGGAGGGAGTCCGAGGGATGGTTAGTCGGGAACTTTCAGGGAGTTTAAATGTAATTACGGAGTCGACGAAATTATTCCTAATTATTCCCGGTGATTCGCGTTTCGCAGCGGAGTACGTAAGTCCGCACTAGCACCACCGCGCACAATGGGGTTAGGCGAGGATTAAGCGGAGAAAAATGTGGAATTTATTAGAATGGAGCTCGCGTAATTACTTTCGCGGAGTCGTTTCTTAATTAACTTATCCCCCACATGCATATTCAAAGGAGACGGCGGCGGCGCGGGATTCGATGCCTAATTAATTTCCGACCGTGTGTCGCGAGCTATGATGTTCGAAAGTAAATTGGGCGGCGAGGACGTCGGCTGTTAATTCGGAAATACAAACATTACAATGTAATGCGGGCTGTAATTACCGCCGGGCGGCGGCGGATTAATACCCGCCCCTGAATAATTGAACGTGAAAAGTTAATTTTCTTAATGCGCCGCAATGGAGGCGAGGAAAACTTACGGATATTAAAAATGCTCATTTAAGCGAGAGCTAATTAGTGTAACCGACGACGACTTGGAAAAATTAAAACAAGGAAAAACGAGCGTAAATATAAGGAAGTGTAGAGTTTTTTTTTTGGATGTAATTGAAGATTAATTCGAGATGATATCATACATAACAAATTCGAAATAATTTTATGTAAAAAGAAGAAACGGCATTCTGCACAACAATTAAAGCAGTTGTTAGTGTTGGCAAATAAATTGCTCAAACCAAACCAAGAGACTTGGAACCATTGTGTTCGCTATGAGTTTACGGCCACATGTCTTCTGACTGTGTGATAAATTTTCATGACAATAACCGTCTTTTATTTAGTTATTAGACCGATTCATTACGATGAAATGCAGGCTGCAGCTTGTTGCGACTCAGAGCACACGGGCCCAGGTCATCTTGGTGCGCTTCGTCATGTTTGTTTATAATTTGAGCACATGGACGCAAGACATCTGGGTGAACTTCGTCATGTTTGTTTATAACTGCATTTTGCACAGAATATCGGTTCCTTACGTAAGAACCCAGTTCAGTTGAGTCTAGGAAGGATGTAAGTATTACAAATCACATCAGTTACGCTCCTATTTAAAAAAAATCGAATTCAAATACTATTTGACGTTCGAAAAACAGAAAATAACTAGAGATTCTTGTAATGTGCAGCGTAAGTTGGTCCGGGCGAATGAAATAAAAGCAAAATTCGGTTCTCATCATTAGTATTCTTCTCTCTCACATAACAGCCCGGGTCCGTTGTGTCGGTAACCTATCTCGCATTTAAATAATGAACGTTTGCGCGCAGCGAAATTGAATGAATTTGAATAAAATGAAGACGAAGTGCGTGGAGTCCGCAATCCGATTACGCATATCTACTACGCCCGGGCATAAACACGGCGGCTCCCGGATTACTTCCGGTCCATCAGACAACTTCCGCTCCGCCGAAATCCCTCGCCGCTCCTGACCAAGAGAAGAAGACACCGGGGGCTTCCCAGGCCCCCCCGAATTAAAATGCTGCAACGGGACGACGATTTATTTGATTGCGTTCGGGGCCTCCGACGAATAATCCGGCCGCCCCCAACCCCCCTTTTTTTCCCTAATTTAATGATTTCAGCATCCCTAATTGATTTTACCCCGAAACTTCAATCAGGAGTAACTCTTAATTGGCATGAGGTGAGGGCGGGGGGGGAGGGGGCGGAATGAAATTATTATTTTTCTTTCGATAAGTCATAAAAAATCGGACGGGGCGATTTGTTTCCCAAAAAGGACGGGCTTAATTTTTCACGCACGCTCTCCCTCTTTCTTGCGTCCTTTCTTTCGTCGTTCGTTCGTTCGTTCGTTCGCTCGTTCGTTCTCATTGAAGCTTTGTGATTTGTGTAGTTTTGAGAGTATTAGTCACCCCGGTGGTGCGGTGGTGGTTGAAATATTGCAACGCTCAATTTGCAATTCAAATTTTTATCTGCGCGATCTCGCATTTTCGAGAGTTTCCTGTTCGACAAATTTATACCGATTCATAAAGTAAATATGCGTTCTTCCATCTAGCCGCGTGCCCCCCCCCCCCCTTTATCACACACACCGAGTTTTACACACAATTCTCTTTAATTAAAAATATTTTATTTCATACGAGGTGAAAGCAGTGCGCGCAATGCTTCTTCCACTCGAACTCCGGTTGTATGATTCATAACGTATGTGATTTTTACTTACAAGGTTTATTTCAAAACGTGACTCATTCTCCATGACTAAGACACCGTTGCACACACATACAAATACTCCTAAGCAATATCAAAAACGTGTGGAAAGCCTTAAAGCCGAGTATACACTTGGAAACGTTTTAATTCCAACAGCGGCGCGCTCCTGGCCTTCTCTTCCACGTTTAGTGGTCGCTTTAAACGTTGATCTTTCCCGAAGTGTTAAACCAGGCAAAGACTGAATGAATTAACCTCTGCTGCCCCCGTCCGAACGCTAACCTCATTAACCGTTCGAATTAAATACTATCACACCGGTTGGATTATCGTTTCACAATTAGGGCTAGGATTGCCACAGTTAGATATCAAACGAAGCATTGATTAATAGCTTTGATGTTATTAGCCCCGGCGCTGAGCGCGGGGCGGCGGCGAGGAAGGTATATTTGTAATCCGATGCCTGCTGCCCACGTATAAATTAAACGCATATATCAATTTCACAGGCAAATGAAGCAGTTAGCCTGGGCTGGGGCGCGAACGGCGTATTTCTGCTCCGCGGGCAAACAAAGAAACGCGCGAATGCACATTTGTTACGGACGGCGAGCGCGGGAATTAAGACGACACCGACGAAAGATAATCCCCCATTATGAACGGCAAGAACCTCGTCCAAGGACGCCCCATATTTCATTGATATTAAATTACATCTCTTTATGCAACTCTTTGGGGTAAGGTCTTCAAATTTCATTAATTTCGGTTAACTGTTTGCAGTACAGGGTTGCAACTAATTTAAGGGCACTAAGGAGTTCAACTCCGGCAAAAAATAGTTTTCGTTTTTACAGAAACTGTGTAAACGACACTGGTCGGGCATTCAAATGGATTTAAATTGATTTTTATTATCTAGCCATAAACGAATGCGCCTAAGATGTATGTTGGGGTAGGTCAAGTTCGTCAGTCGTAAGAAAAAAAGCGATGTTTTAGGTCGACTAGGTGCAGACGTTCTTACGACAATCGCAATTACATATTAAAGTAAATAAAACGACAACTTTTAATTTCTTATCAAAACTCTGGAGATGTTTTCGGTTTTGGGTCACGTTCAGAAGGCCTTTCTCTTTTCATTTCATGCATGGGTACTTCAAATCTCATTAATGATTGGATGAGGCTTTGAGAGCTTTTCAAACAGACGACGCAAACGTGAGGCTCAAATGAGCAAAGGAATTATTGCCCTTTGGATCTCAAATTTCCGTTACTGTTTGAAAATCCAAGGCCACAAGGAGGAGGAGGAGGAGGAGGAGGAGGAGGCTTCGGTTTCCATGGGTCCATAATTTCTAAGTGTTTTCCTGATACGTTTCAATTTTCAACCATTTGTGTTTGGTTACGGTTGATCTCTCTTGTGTCTGTACTCTATGATCTCCTCGCTTGTTTTGTTAAGTTTCTATGGCAGTTGGTAACATCGCTTTTCACTATTGACGGTGACTGGTTACTGCTTGTCTTTTGTAACGGTTGCCGGAATCGCCTTCCGTTTTCTTTGTGCTATTTTGTGCCTTGGTTGAGGCCTCCTTGAGAAATTAGGGCTTTTGATGTCGTCTGTAAGAAGATTCTGGAAGATTTAGTTTCCACGCTTGTTGGCGTAATCATGATTAAACTAAAAAAAATTAAAAAATTCTCACCGAATGAACAAACTAAAACTAAAATGAAGATATATTTGACACAACTGTGCAATCTTTAAAGTAAAACACATGAAACAAAAGACGATCGATTAAATAAATAGAGAAAATGCATACAATTAAAAAAAAAATAATGTAAACAATAATAAAACAAAAATTCTTATCAAATTACTTCGACTTTCTACAATTAAGATGTATTTTAAGGCAACCGAGCAATTTCTGACGTAAAACAAAACAAAACAAAAACAAAAGACAATCGAGAAATAAAGAAAATTTACGAAATTAAATGAAAATTTTTAAAAAATCTCATCAAAAAAAAAAAATTGATTCGACTTTCTGTAATTAAAATGGACACGTGCAATTTTTGACGTAAAATAAAACAAAAGACGATCGAGAGAAAAAAAAGAAAATTTATGAAATTAAATAAAGACAAAAAAATCTCATTAAATAAAAAAAAATGGTTCGACTTTCTATAATTAAAATGCACATGTTTTAATGCAATTGTGCAAATCAAATAAAAGACGATCGAGAAATAAATAAAATTTATAAAGTTAAATGCAATTGTGCAATTTTTGACGGAAATCAAACAAAAGACGATCGAAAAATATAGAAAATTTGTGAAGTTAAACAAAAAATTTAAAAATTCTCGTTAAATAAGAAAAAGGTTCGACTTTCCATAATTTAGATATATCTTAAGATATTCGACAATTACGGAATTTTCTGACGTAAAGTAAAACAAAAGACGATCGAGAAATAAAGAAAATTTGTGAGAAATTAAATAAAAAATTAAAAAAATCTCATCAAATATAAAAAAATTGGTTCAACTTTCTATAATTTATTTAGAAATATTTTTAGACGTTCGACAATTGCACAATTTTTGGTTGACGGAAAGTAAAACAAGAGACGATCGAGAAATATAGAAAATTTGTGAAATTACACGAAAATAAAAAAAAAATTCTCATCGAATAAGAAAAAAATTGGTTCTACTTTCTTTAATTTAAATATACATAATTTAATGCAATTGTGCAATTTTTGACGTACAATAAAACAAAAGACTATCGCAAAATATAGAAAATTTTATGAAGTCAAACAAAAAATTTAACAATTCTCGTTAAGTAAAAAAAAATTGATCGATTTTCTATATTTTTAGACATACGACAACTGCGCAATTTTTGACGCAAAATTAAACAAAAGACGATCGAGAAATAAAAGAAAATTTATGAAGTTAAATGCAACTGTGCAATTTTTGACGTGAAATAAAACAAAAGACGATCGAAAATATAGAAAAATTGTGAAGTTAAATAATAATTTTAAAAATTTTCGTTAAATTAAAAAAAATAGTTCGACTTTCTATAATTTAGATATATTTTATGACATTCATCAATTCCGCAATTTTTGACGTAAAATAAAACAAAAGACAATCGAAAAATATAGAAAATTTATGAAGTCAAACAAAAATTTTTACAATTCTCGTTAAATAAAAAAAAATGATCGATTTTCTATATTTTTAGACATACGACGCAATTTTTGACGCAAAATTAAACAAAAGACGATCGAGAAATAAAAGAAAAATTACGCAGTTAAATGCGATTGTGCAATTCTTGACATAAAATCAAACAAAAGACGATCGAAAATAGGAAATTTATGAAGTCAAGTAAATTTTTTTTTAAAAAATGGTTCGATTTTCTATAATTTAGATATACTTTATGACATTCGACAATTGTGTAATTTTTAACGTAAAATTAAACAAAAGACGATCGAAAAATACAGAAAATTTATGAAGTTAAATAAAAATAAAAAACAATTCTCGTTAAATAGAAAAAAATGGTTCAACTTTCCATAATTTAGATATATTTTTAGACATTTGACAATTATGCAATTTTTGACGCAAAATGAAACAAAAGACGATCGACAAATAAAAGAAAATTTATGAAGTGAAATGTAATTGTGCAATTTTTGACATAAAGTAAAACAAATGACGATCGAGAAATAACGAAAATTTATAAAGTTAAATACAACTGTGCAATTTTTAACGTAAAGTAAAACAAAAGACGATCGAGAAATAAAGAAAATTTATAAATTTAACGCAATTGTGCAATTTCTGATGTGAAATAAAACAAAAGGCAATCGAGAAATAAAGAAAATTTATAAAGTTAACGAAATTGTGCAATTTCTGATGTAATATAAAACAAAAGACGATCGAGAAACAAAAGAAAATTTATAAAAAAAAATTGGTTCTACTTTTTATAGTTAAAATATACATAATACAGTTGTGCCATTTTTGACGTAAAAGAAAAACAAAAGACAAGAAATAAAAAAAAGAAATAAAAGAAAATTTATGAAGTTAAATGTAATTGTGCAATTTCTGACGTAAAATAAAACAAAAGACGATCGCAAAATATAGAAAAATTATGAAGTTAAATAAAAATTTTAAAAATTTGCGTTAAATAAAAAAAAATTGGTTCGACTTTCTATAATTTAGATATATTATGACATTCGACAATTGCGCAATTTTTGACGGAAAATAAAACAAAAGACGATCAAGAAACAAAAAAAAAATTATAAAGTTAAATAAAAAAATTCTCATTGAATAAACAAAACTTGGTCGACATATTTTGGGATAATAATTGAATGGGCTTCCGGTTGGAGCCGCAAACACGACTTCTTCTACTGTCGACGTTTCGTTCTCCATTGCAGAAGAACTTCCTCGGGGCTGCCGCTGCTGCTGCTGGCGGTGTTGCTGCTGGCGGTGTTGTTGCTTGTGGTGGTGTTGCTCATCGACTAACCAGAAGTAGCAGCAACACCACCGGCAACAACAACAACGCCAGCAGCAGCAACAGCCTTGAGGAAGTACTTCTGCAATAGAGAACGAAACGTCGACAGTAGAAGCAGTCGTGACGCGGTTCCAACCGGAAGCCAATTCAATTATGTACAACGGCCGCGGAAGCCTCCAAGTTAAAATATTTCGAGGCAGTTGACATTTGCATAATTTTTTGACGTAAAGCAAAACAAAAGACGATCGAGAAATAAAGAAAACTTATGAAATTTAAGAAAATAACACAAAAATTAAAAAACAAATCTCAATAAGTAAACAAAACCGGTCCGACTTTCTAAAACTTTCTAAAATTAAGATATCAAGGTTGAAGAGGGTTTAAATCATTCGATTAAAGTCATTCTTAAAATAATAATGATTTAATCAAGCCACTTTTATTTTAAAAAATCATGATTTTTTAAAAGGTCATTAACGATATATATTTTGCTACTTTTATTTAAAAAAATGTCAAGAAAATCAAGAGTTTTTATTTTTTATTTAATGCTTACGTATCATTAATCTTCGATTTCTTTCGTACGAAAGTCATAAACGACCTGCCTCAACATTTATTGTTTTACACCTTCGGATCTACTGCTCTATCATTTATTGCACGCACGTAAACTTCGGTCAGATTGGGCATTTAAGTCATATCCAGTGCTTCCCAAACGTTTTTAGTAAAAAGTAAACGTAGATTTTTTCGAAGTTATTATTTGTCCCCCATTACGTACGTCATAACTTCGCCGCTTCTTATGTATTTATTAATAGTGGTTAGAATAAGTGTTGCACGTAGGCCACCCACATACCACGCTGTTCGCCCAGTTGCATTCCTGGTCGGTTTCAGGCGACTGCAGACGTGTAATAACATAATAATGCGATTATTTAATTCCGCGGCGTTAAAGTGAAAAATGCACTTACTACCCACTGTTTTCACGCACAACACATTTTTTTTATATCGTGCGGGTGGTAGGTATAATGCTTTCAGTTTGATTGGAAGAGAGTCGGAGTCGTTTAGGGAGAACGTTAAAGCGACTCAATTATTAAATTACCTTTATTACGTGGTCGCTCATAATAAATATTACGTGTAATTAATTTTTGTTTGTTTTACTGCGCCGCGCCGTAGCCGCAAAAGCCAACGAACACCGGACACACCTATGTAATTTATTTGTTGTGTCGCGCGGCGCGGCGCGAATAACGGATCAGATAGTATTACGACATAATAGACAATTACTATAATTTAACTCCGCGTTTCCTATTGACTTAATGGCCGTGCCGTATGAAGTACGTAATTAGTTCGATCGGTTTTCGTTCGCCGTACGACATTGAATTCGCTGAAATTTCAGCGCGGTCCTGATCAAGATTTAAGACCTGACAATAAACGTAATTTAGCGCGAGGCTTGTATCGGGAATAGTTTCCGGCGTTTTGCGCCAGCTAATGCCTCCCCCAGTAAATTATGAAACATGTAGTCGATTTTATGTAATCGTTTTGCGCGCTGTGGTTTTAGAGATACGTTATGTTATGTACAGTACATGCAGAACATAAGTGCTACAACTTCGAAACTTACGTAAGTCTTGTACCATACCAGAAGATCGTAAGGATGAACTTTGCGTGGATAAGGCGAATTTAATTGCGTATGTACAGTCAGGTAATAAAAAAAGACGTGATAGCACTGTGCCGACCAGGCGGACAATCGAGTGGTAAGAGCATAAGGGAGACATCTTTTTATTACCTGACTGTACACCTATAATTCCATCGGCATTTCCATTGTCGACGAAGTGTTTTTGTTTTAGAGAAGAAAAAAGAACAAAACAAGAAGGTTTCTTACTCATTTCGCCACGTCTAGAAAATATTTGATAATGATTAGGGGTGGATAATTAAGAGAAGCCCCAAAAACCTAACAGTTTTTGTTTTAGATAAGAAAAAAGAACAAAACAAGAAAGTTTCTTACTCATTTCACCACGTCTAGAAAATATTTGGTAATGATTAGGGGCGGATAATTAAAAGAAGCCCCAAAATCCTATCAGAATGTTGCTGCTAATGGTTAGGTTACCTACCACCTTGCCCTGTGCTTTACGTCTAAGCTTAGTGAAAAGAATGGGGGTAAATGGCACTGCTTGTTTCTCCCCTTTTCAGCTTCCTTTTAGTGCTTCACTTCCTTTGTAAACCAGGCTTTTGTTTTCTAATCTAAATAGTTTATAATAGTGACATCTGTATTTGTCGTGAAATGTTTTCGGAAATGTTGAGTAACCTCTGGAATTCTTTTCCACTAAAATCGATCGCCTTTTGTTTTTGAAAATCGTGATTTTCGGTTTCTTCTTTTGAAAATTTCGAACATTTGACGAAATCTTCGAAAAAAAACTTTATTAAATTAAAATTTTGCGCGTCTTTTCCTTCTGCGTGCTACAGTTTCGGGCGCGCCTTCTTTCAACGTTCGATCGTCTTTTGTTTTTTTTTTTTTTTTGTATTTTGTAATACGCAAAACGAGAGAGTTAACGTCCAAAACAAAAGAATTATGTTCAGATTTTTTTTTTGGTCTGCATTTGTATTTGTTCGAGAATTTGTTAAAATCGATTCCCCCGTCTTGCTTTTTTTGTTCTATTTTTGATTTATTATAATTTATTTTTCCAAAAGTTTGACAATATTTTCTAAATTTTTATTAAAAAATTATTTTTAGCGAAGTTAAAACGAGCATAGCAATGGAAATGTGTTCAAAACAAAAGAATACCTTCCACGTTTGCATTTATCCGAATTTTTTGTTCAAATCGATAGTCTTTTGTTTTTTTTTTTTTTTTTTCTTTATTTTGAACACGCTGATTTTTTTTTTTAATTTTCTTTTCGTGGTTTATAGCACGAAACATCTGCAAAACAAAAGAAATATGTTCAAAACAAAAGAATTACGATCCGCAGCCTTTTTTGGCGTTTTTTTTTTTTTCGTATTTTATGACGCGAAGTACAAATCAAATCTAATATATTTATTCACTTCTTGGCGTTTGAATTTATTTGAATTTTCTGTTAAAATCGATCGTCTTTTGTTTTTTTTTTTTTTAATATGTGGTGCGAAGCTTCTGCGAAACAAAAGAAACGCGCTTAAAACAAGAGAATTATTATGTATTTGAATTTTCTGTTAAAGTCGGTCGTCTTTTGTTTTCCTTTCGTTGTCTAAGCGCACTTTATTTTAAAATTCGATCGTTTTTTGTTCGTTTTTTTTTTGTATTTTATAGCGCGAAGCTTCTGCAAAACAAAAGAAATGCATTCAAAAATTACGTCCCGGCAGCACTTTCTTGGCGTTTGTAATTTATTTGAATTTTTGTTAAAATCGATAGTCTTTTGTCTTTATTTTTCCCTCTGCGCGCACTTTCTTGCAAAATTCGATCGTCTTTTGTCGTTTTTTTTTTTTGTATATTATGTGATGCGAAGCTTCTGCGAAACAAAAGAAACACGCTTAAAACAAGAGAATTATTATGCATTTGTTTTTCCTGTTAAAACCGATCGTCTTTTGTTTTTCTTTTTCCTTCTGTACGCACTTTCTTGCAAAATTCGATCGTCTTTTTTTTTTCTCTTGTATTTCATAGCCCGAAGCTTCTGCAAAACAAAAGAAACACACTCAAAACAAGAGAATTATTATTACGTATTTGAATTTTCTGTTAAAATCGATCGTCTTTTGTTTTTTTTTTTTTTTTTCTGTGCGCACTTTCTTACAAAATTCTATCGTCTTTTGATCTTTTTTTTTTCTTCTTGTTATATTATGTGATGCGAAGCTTCTGCGAAACAAAAGAAACACGCTTAAAACAAGAGAATTATTATGCATTTGTATTTCCTGTTAAAACCGATCGTCTTTTGTTTTTCTTTTTCCTTCTGTACGCACTTTCTTGCAAAATTCGATCGTCTTTTTTTTTCTCTTGTATTTCATGGCCCGAAGCTTCTGCAAAACAAAAGAAACACACTCAAAACAAGAGAATTATTACGTATTTGAATTTTCTGTTAAAATCGATCGTCTTTTGTTTTTTTTTTTTCTGTGCGCACTTTCTTACAAAATTCTATCGTCTTTTGTTCTTTTTTTTTCTTCTTGTTATATTATGTGATGCGAAGCTTCTGCGAAACAAAAGAAACACACTTAAAACAAGCGAATTATTATGCATTTGCATTTTCTGTTAAAATCGATCGTCTTTTGTTTTTCTCTTCCTTCTGCGCGCACTTTCCTTCAAAATTCGATTATCTTTTGTTTGTTTCTTTGTTTTTGTATCTTATAGCGCTAGAAGTTCCTGCAAAACAAGAGAAATCATGCGAAACAAGAGAATAACGTTCCGCAGCACTCTTTTGGGCGTTTGTATTGATTTGAATTTTCTGTTAAAACCGATCGTCTTTTGTTTTTCTTTTTCCTTCTGTACGCACTTTCTTGCAAAATTCGATCGTCTTTCTTTTTCTCTTGTATTTCATAGCCCGAAGCTTCTGCAAAACAAAACACACTCAAAACAAGAGAATTATTATTACGTATTTGAATTTTCTGTTAAAATCGATCGTCTTTTGTTTTTTTTTTTTTTCTGTGCGCACTTTCTTACAAAATTCTATCGT
Organism: Serrognathus titanus; assembly: GCA_039766575.1. Classification (NCBI taxonomy): domain Eukaryota; kingdom Metazoa; phylum Arthropoda; class Insecta; order Coleoptera; family Lucanidae; genus Serrognathus; species Serrognathus titanus. Next base: position 57,697,340 of record CM077911.1, read on the forward strand.
CTTTTGTTCTTTTTTTTTCTTCTTGTTATATTATGTGATGCGAAGCTTCTGCGAAACAAAAGAAACATTCTTAAAACAAGAAAATTATAACGTAATTGAAATTTCTGTTAAAATCGATCGTCTTTTGTTTTCTTTTTTCTTCCTTCCGCACGCATTTTCTTTCGAAATTCGATCATCTTTTGTTCGTTTCTTTGTTTTTGTATTTTACAGCACGAAAAGCAAGAGAAATACATCCAAAACAAGAGAGAATTACGTTCCGCAGTACTTTTTTGGCGTTTGTGTTGGTTTGAACTTCCGTTAAAATCGATCGTCTTTTGTTTTTTCTTTTTCTTCCTTCTCTTAAGCGCGCTTTCTTTCAGAATTCGGTCGTGTTTTGTTCGTTTTTTTTACTTTTGTTTATACTTTATGACGCGAAGCTTCTTCAAAACAAAAAAAAATACGTTCCGTAGTTGTTTTTTTTTTTTGGCGTTTGTCTTCTGTTTTTATTTTTTGTACTGATTTCGCTGTTTCGTTCTACCTCAATTTCGCGAGCAACTTCTTTTGAAATTCGTTATTTTTGTTTTGCATTTTATTTGTGTATACCTAAATTTCCTATTAAAATCGACCGTCTCTTGTTTTGCTTGTTTTTTGTTTGTAATGTGCTTTTTCTTTTTTTAATTTGGCGTCCAAGTTAACGGTATTTATTGTGAACGCACCACAATTTCTAAATATCTCTTTTGCATCGATTTCTTTTAGTTTTGAAATTAAAATTGGGTTTTTTTCGTATAAAATAGTTTTTCTTTTTTGGCGAGAACAGAAATGTCATATTTTCATACCGGCCACGGAGTTGATGATGAGTGGCATGTATTCAATTCGAAGTTGTTCTGAACAACAATTTCTCGTTGCAGTATTGACAAGTAGCAATTGTCAATTTGATGTTGGTTCACATTCACATTCACATTCATAATTAAATTTTCATGGCCAACTTCAACACCAGATTAAAAAGAAAAAAGACACTAGTTATTTCAAGCGATTTAAAATTTTTCTTTCATTTGCTGCTTCCATTCGTAATTCCATTATTATGTGGACGAGTGCGCATTTGCGTCATAGAGCTGATTGAAAGATTTCGAAAATTATCTATTCACGAGAACGGCAAGTTGTATTCGAAATGGAAGGAGGAGAGATAAATCAGGCGTTCGTGCCGACATAATTTTTCCGAACGGTGTAATTGCTCGGAAGGAATTCTCAAGTAAATAGCGTAGCCGAGAATAGTTGATATTAAACCGAAACTAACAAATTGTTTTACCTCTCCAACCCCGGCGATAATTAATTGAAATAACAGAAGCAACGAGCTAAAGATAATGTAACGGCGGTCGGAATACATCCCCATTGTGCTGAAGAGACGAATCCGCACGAATTCTATACGTTTTGGTCCCCCCCGCTCCGTTATTGATTAAAGTTATGTAAAACAACGACCGACGGTTGCGCATACACATTTTAATTATATGCTGCATAAACATGGGTATTGGATATTCTAATTGTAATTCATGTATACGGTAAATGCATATTGGACATCTAGAGCCGTCCGGTTTAATATATTTATGGAACGGAACGGAATTGCAGAGAAATAAAGCAAATTATTCCGCGAGCGAACGAATGAATATGCATGCACTTTCAGCTTTCATTTTACCAGATAAAGATTTGATTTAACTTACGCAATCATCATAAAAAATTTGGGCTAACGCGTAACTAGGATCCATCCGAAAAAAAAAAAGCCATCCGATCCACTGAACTTGTAACGTCGTCAGCGAAATGTGCGTTTATTACATGATGTATAGGCCGTCATTATTTTTATCCATGAGTAATTTCAGTTTATGTCAAAAACATTTTCCAGTACAAATAACCGCAGATACAACAAAAAAAAAGAACATCCATTATCACGCTGAAATGGTTATATGTATTTAAATCGGGTAATTGAAGTGATATTGGATGAACACACAATTATATGTCTGAATTCATTGGTCGATCAACTCAATAGAGTATATAAACACTTCGTCAATCAAATTATTTAAAAAAAAAAAAACTTGAAGAATTCAGAGAGAAACTAAGTTCTCATGATTTGGGCCAAATTTGGTTCCAAACAGGATTGCGAATGCCACGCGAAAGACAGAGTCTTCACGCTTTTAATTAAAGCCGTTTTTTTATTATAACTATTTATGCCTTTACCCAGCGTACAGCTGTGTATTTGTTCACCCTGGCGCCTTTATCAACACCTTTAAACCACGCCCACCTCCACTGAGCCACCTGGGGCAACAGATGATTAAAAACAGCGCAAACTTGCCATTGGTTTAAGTAAGTAAGTAAGTTTCGTGGTAGCACTAAGGCAAAGAGTGGAAACCAACTAAATCAGGTAACTAACAAGTTTCCGAAAGTTTAGAGTTGTGGAGACACGAATGAAATACTAAACCTCAACGGATAAAATAAAAAGCGAAGAGCGCAGGTGAAAGTTAAAAATGAAAGGGGGTGGAAAACGGCAGAGATCAAAAGATTGCGCTAAAAAGAGAATAGGTGAAGCCACAAACCATTTTGGTCCAATAGGGACGTTCTAAATTGTTTCATGGAAGACAGGCCCAGCGCCAATGGAAGACGCATAACAATGCACAATTGCCCCATGAGTCATTGAGGCATTCCCCGAGTATATTTCATTTAAAATTTAAAAAAATCGTGCAGCATGCAGCGTTGCCTACGAGTCTCTTCGGCGACTCCTTGATGTAACGCAATATAAATACAATCATGACTCATGATGGCAAAGCAAGTCGCTTGTTTATTTAATTTTTAGGTGGGCGAACGCGTAGACGACGTGCCATCAAGTTGAATTTGCGCGACGTTTTTAACGATCTGCAAAAATGCCGATTTCTTACAGTAGGAGTAGATTAAAGAAACCACACTTTCTACATTATCGATTTTATAAGAAAGGACTCGTTTCATCTCCCTAGAAGACTCAATGAGACCTCATACTAATGTAACCCCATAAGACTTTAGCTATTCTGGCGTTGCCTTATTTTCCTAAGTCTTCTAGACCCCTTTTGCGTGATTTGATAATTCTTCGTAGGGACTGCGTGCATCTTACGTGCATTTTTAAGACGTACCCTTAACGAGAGGTTGCCAAATTAGTCGTCTTCTTATTCGCCATCTACGTCCTACACAGATTGTAGACCCTTTCACGTGATTTGATAATTCCGTTCTTCTTCCTAGGGACTACGAGCGTCTTACGTGCACTTTTAAGACGTACCCGTAACGAGAGGTTGCCAAATTAGTCGTCCTCTTATTCACCATCTACGTCCTACACAGGTCAGTACTTTATGCTCATGCGCAGTTATGAACTTTCAGTTTGATGTGGCCCTTTTGAAATAAAGAAGCGATGTTGGGCCAACATTGTTTCCTCATTCTTATTTTAAGGTTAAACGCACCCCTAACGCCGCAGATTCTATCGTTATTTCCTGTCTCAGATGTACATCATCTGTGTAAGCGAAGGGGACAATCTCTATCTTCCTTGCGAGCCATTCCAAGGCCTAGGACATGGATTCTCCTTATCGTAATCCTGAATGGATTTGCATATATATCTCATTTGCGTAGCCTAGTTGGTCGAATCCGCTGGCAATGGACTTGACGCTTGACGGGGCAACTATTAGGTGAGGGTTTGAATCCCCTCATGGTGCATGTGGGTACTTATGCGTCGGATTGCGTTTCGGATTCAAGTCGACTCCTTCAAACTGCATCTCCCGAGTTTGTAAGGTGAATGCCGAAGGTGAAATAAAACATCTATAAGTCAGTCGTAGCCACCAACCCTCGAGGACATAGGTAGGGGAAAAATAAACCTACCCCCTGATATTTGCTTCTGTGAGAATCTAAGCTCTCTCAGTATCTACCACATCTTTCATGGTTAACAAAGCAAATCGAACCTCTCTATCGCACTCACACCTCTTCTCTGCCAATCCACGAGTCGGTTCTCCCGTTTTTCGCATGCATCTCAGTCTTTTAAGCAAGTTGGTTGGCGCCATTCCTTTGTTTGCCCAAATTTTGTAAATTGATTGGTGCATTTCTTCTCCTTCTTCCTACCAAAGCAGTGCTGCCACTTCATTCAGTCCACACCTTAGATCTTTTCGGTGGTTTGGTCTCTCTCCTTTTCTTTTCTGCACGTTTTATCTTTTATTGTTGTTGCCCCAAGTAAATTCTGCTGGTTTTAAATCCGAGCGTCTCTCACACTGGCCTTGTTCATATTCTTGTTTATAGTTGAGGTCGCTCTGGTTTGCAGTTTTTGCCAATTACAAAAGTAAGTGCGCTTAGACCAAAAAAAGAAAAACAAAAGGCGATCGTTTTTAGCGGGAAATTCAAGTAAATTACAAACGCCAAAAAACTACCACGGAACGTAATTCTCTTGTTTTAAGTGCGTTTCTTTTGTTTCGCAAAAGCTTCGCACCACACAATATGCAAAGAAAAACGAACAAAAGGCGATCGAATTTTGCAAGAAAGTGCACGCAGAAGGAAAAATAAAAACAAAAGACGATCGATTTTAATAGAAAATTCAAGTACAATTATAATTTTCTTCTTTTAAGCGCGTTTCTTTTGTTTCGCACCACATAATAATATGCAAAAAAAAAACGAACAAAAAACGATCGAATTTTGAAAGAAAGTGCGCGCAAAAAAAAGACAAAAGACGATTTTAAGAGAAAACTCGAATAAATACGAACGCCAAGAATGTACTTCGCGTCATAAAATACGAAAAAAAAAAACGGACAAAAGGCGATCGAATTTTGAAACGGAATGCGCATAGAGGAAAAAAAACAAAAGACGATCAATTAGTCGTCTTAGTCCTCTTATTCGCCATCTATCCCTTTACGACTTATACAGGTCAGTACTTTATGAACTTTTAGTTTGATGTGGCCCTTTTTAAATAAGGAAGTGATGTAGGGCTTACTTTGTTTCCTCATTCTAATTTTAAGATCCTTTTGGTTAAACGTACAGAGTCTTTCTTTATTTCCTGTCTCAGATGTACATCATCTGTGTAAGCGAAGATCAAACGTGCAACGACAATCTCTATCTTTCTTGCGAACCATTCCAAGACATGATCGAACAGAGGCCCTAGGACATGGATTCTCCTTATCGTAATCCTGAATCGATTTCAAAGGGCTCATATATCCCATTTGCTTAGCCGAATTGGTTGGTCCGCTAGTAACGAACTTGACGCTTGGCGGGGCAACTATTAGGTGAGGGTTCGAATCCCCTCATGGTGCATGTGGGTTCTAGGTGAGAGATAGAGTACTTACGAGTCGGATTGCGTTTCAGATTCAAGGCGGCTCATTCGAACTGCATTTTCCCAGTTTATAAAGTACATACCGAAGGTGAAATAAAACATTTATAAGTCAGTCGTAGCCACCAACTCTCGGGGACATAGGTGAGGGAAAAGTAAACCTACCCCCTGATATTTGCTTCTGTGAGAATCTAATCTCTCTCAGTATCTACCACATCTTTCATGGTTAACAAAACAAATCGAATCTCTCTATCGCACTCACACCTCTTCTCTGCCAATCCACGAGTCGGTTCTCCTGCTTTTCGCATGCATCTCAGTCTTTTAAGCAAGTTGGTTGGCGCCATTCCTTTATTTACCCAAATTTTGTAAATTGATTTCTTGTTCTCCTTCCTACCAAAGCAGTGCTGCCACTCCATTCAGTCCACACCTTAGATCTTTTCGGTGGTTTGGTCTCTCTCCTTTTCTTTTCTGCACGTTTTATCTTTAATTGTTGTTGCCCCAAGTAAATTCTGTTGCTTTTAAATCCGAGCGTCTCTCATACTGGCCTTGTTCATATTCTTGTTTATAGTTGGGGTCGCTCTGGTTTGCAGTTTTTGACAATTTTCTTCATTCTGCATTCCTCCTGCTTTCAAACACCTTTGGGGGGCTTACTTCTCATTACTAAATTATTAAAGTATGTTGGTATTAATACCAACAAGCAGGCAATATTGATTGTATCACGATTTTGACAGAATGGGCGAGTGTTTTGTCTTCAGTCTAATGTGTTTCCTTCTTTTTGTTGACCTTCACGCGAGCTGCTTTTGGTTTCCAAATTGTAAGTCTCTCAGAAGTTAGTTTCTATCCATCTTCTAGGTGGTTTCTCTCCCCTTTTTTACTATTGAGACCTATTTCCCTATTTGGTTGACTATCATTTCGTTACACGTTTCTTACAATCACTTCGAAGCACGTGGAAGCGACTATTTATTAACTTTGATTGCGCAACCTCTTATAGATGTGGCTTGTGTCCTTCGTCAGACCTCCTTATTCCTTTTCGAACTACAAGTTGGTGAACAAGTACAAGTCTGTGGACTTGTGCTGCTTATAACGATAAGTATTTCGGCTGTTCTTCCTATTGCCTTACTTCTAGGTCTTCAAGAACGTATTTCTTTTTCACCTCCTTAGTGGTCTCTCTCTTTTGAGGTCGATTCTATTAGTTCCTTTTGACAGCCACTACCCACCTAACCCACACGATGTTGTTGCTTCTGGATTAACATTCTTTCGAATTTTTTGCACGTATTATGAGCTGTCGCGATTCAAACCCTTTATTTCCTCTCAAGCTATAGTTTCATGAACAGCTCCATGGTTTTGGGCTTTGCTTTCTACAAGGGCAAGTTTTTTTTTTCCACTTTATTGTGTTGCTGTTGTTTCCTGCATCATTTAGTCTGATTTAATTGATTCAAGGCAAAATTGCATCGTTTTGATCCCGATTTCAAAGAAGAAAGCAAAAGGAGAGTGGACGACTCAGCCTCAACGTGTTACTATCGGAACGTCTTCAGGGGCATTTAAATTGTGTCATGTATAATTTTTGGTTAAATGGGAGAAACTTGTAGGTTATAAAATCTAGTAAAGTTTTCGCTTTTGCTTCCCTTGTTTGCACTTAAAATTTATTACCCTACGTTGTGTGAGTGGAAACTGCGAGGAGGAATATTTAAGGACTTTACGTCCAAAATTGTACACAAACCTCTTAAATATAAATTTCTGGTAGAGTGAATATGAATGGGGGAATATCCCTAAACAGAAAATACTTAATCCGGGGTAGTCTAGTGTGAAAAATTCTCTCCCTTGCATTCAAACGGGCGTATATACATATATACCACCATCCAGGCTCTCGGTTATGTTTGCGCTCTTGTAACGACGACACAGAGCGGCGGGGGATTGCATGTTCTGCACTGTGTAAATATATCGTTCTCTATGATGATAAGGCAATGTTTATAGCGTCGTTGCAGAGACGTCCCAATTGTGTTTTCATATCGTTAGCTACGACTCTCCAAGTGGACAATATTATTAGGTGCTTGAACTTGGAGCTGTACATAAATTCACTTTATGACCGACCGCGCTGCACACGTGCTTAATTAATTAATTTTTGTTTGGCTTGATTGTATAGAGAGAGATCCATTAACTTTCCTTTGTAACGGTGGCCTTTTGATTCCGTTTTAAAACAAAAATGAATTTGCAATGTCATTATATTTCTATTCGCGGCTTCCTTCCCTCGCTTCTCCTCCTCCTACTCCTTCTTTCAAACACAATTATAATTCGAATGGGAATCGATTAGGGGCATAGAATCCGTGCCATTTATTCCTTTCATCCTCTTTTTCGGTCGGTCGGTCGCTCGGTCGGTTTAAAAATGAACGAGGAGAATTATCGGGGGGGCTTTGTCTCCAATTTATACGAATCAAAGCGGCAACAATCGATAACCATTAAAGTAATTAGATAGTGGAGTAGTTCATTAAACTTGGAGAACATTTCAGTTGGACGAAATCCGGGCGTTCGCAGATTTAATTTCCGCCGTATGATGGAATGCCCCCCGCCGGCCCCCCTCGCGCGCCAGGCTAAACAAGTCCGCATAAATACGTTCGCGCGCGCTCTCTATATAAGATATAACTTCCTTTTTCTCTTGCTTCGCGCGATACCGTAAATCTATTGTTACAACTCAATGCTTTTAAACTGGAAAGTTTGTTTAAATCTTCTTTGGGGCAAACTTTTCAAGTGATACTCGCGACATCTTTCGTTTTTATTTTACTTCGACGCCGCCGCCGACGACGACGACGCCGAATTAAAAGTACAACACTTTACTACTTACACCGCTACTTTAAAACCTTGCGCTGATTCCGAACTGTACACACACTCTCCTCCCCCCGGGATTTTTCGCAAACGATGTTTAACTTTGCTCCTTAAAGTTCTGATAATTATGGAGCTCGGATAATTATCCCGTTCTTAAGAACTGCACGAGGTTAGCTGAAACCAACTTGCGAAACTATAAACTTTCGGTTATTGAAAGCAACGAACACAATGGAAGTCTTTCCGAACTAAGAGCTTTTAGCTACTGTGCCGTGAAGTTACCTTGAATTCATTAAAAAGCTCGCGCACTTTTTTAGTTTGGCTTGGCTAAAGACTTTTTTTGGGAGTCCATTCGAGTCTCGAAGATAAAATTGAGAACTTCGAGGAGTACAAACAAAAGAATTCGGTTCATAAAATTTCCCGACAAGGGAAAAATTGTGAAAATCCAAAAAAGAAACGACAAGACGTAAGCATTAAGGGGAGAACAAAAATACGACGATGTTAGAAAGAAGTTCTTCTGAGCGATTCGACGAAACTTAAGGCTTTCAGTACATTTGTATTACGATTAACGGTGAACAAACACAGTAATATCATTAATTATTACTGCTGTGTTAGTTTTCCCCTTAGTCGAAGCACCATTAATTGTTACTATCGCGTTAATTTTCCCCTTAGTCGGAGCACCATTAATTGTTACTATCGCGTTAGTTTTCCCCTTAGTCGGAGCACCATTAATTGTTACTATCGCGTTAGTTTTCCCCTTAGTCGGAGCACCATTAATTGTTACTATCGCGTTAGTTTTCCCCTTAGTCGGAGCACCATTAATTGTTACTATCGCGTTAGTTTTCCCCTTAGTCGGAGCACCATTAATTGTTACTATCGCGTTAGTTTTCCCCTTAGTCGGAGCACCACTAATTGTTACTATCGCGTTTATTTTGTCCTTAGTCGTGGTACCATTAATTGTTACTATCGCGTTAGTTTTCCCTTTAGTCGTACTACCACTGTACACAAAACCTTACGTTTGGTCAAACGAATCAAACTAATTAGTTGGATCGTATTATGTTGACTTCGATAAATTCTTTTCTCCCTCGGCTTCGTCTTCGCTTCTTCCTCCTTCTTGCCCTCCTTAAAAGGCGCGCGCTTAAATTTTAATGCAAAGCGTCCGACACGACCCCCAGGAAAAAAAAACAAGCGCATCAATTAATACTACATCTGCACCCTTCTTCGAGCGAGCGTTCGCAACACCCTCTATCAGGGCCTTGTACAATTTTAATGACGCACAGTTTACGAGATCGTAAACCGCCTATGGTTTATTGATGACTATTTAAGAGGGCCGGAGTTATTCTTACGTTCGAGGAGGGCGTCCGACAGGCCAAAATTGATCGGACTTCCTCATATCATTTTAATAAAGGCTCGGAGAATGTTGTTGTTAAACCATACGCAATTATTGTGCTGGATTTGCGACCAATTTGCAAAGGCAGAAGCTCACGCCGCCGCCGCCGCCGCCCGAGGTGATGATATATTGAGCTTTTAGTTCGGCCTACGATAAGATCAACATTTAAGCAGGCAGCGGCGTATTTGTTTTGTCGACGTCGTTCCGTATCAATAAATTAATTACTCTGGTAATTACTTGCATTAATTAAACGCTCGGTGCGTCGTTAGCATGCCGTCGTTCGTAATGAAGTACGGTCATGCAAATTACTTTGAAATTATACACCCGAGCAAAACAGGAGGATTTTTTTGAAGAATTCAAATTTGTTTCGGGGCCACGCACATCACTGCTCAAAAGTTTAAGACCACCATAAATTAACTTTAGGAAAATTTCCTTAACACACACGACATGCAAAGCCGAGTCCTAATATTTCAGAGCACCCTGTGCATACATGCAATGTGCTTTAAGGTATCTCTTCCCTTTCGTGGTCTTAAACTTTTGAACGTCAGTGTATGGAGACAAGTATTAAATTAGGCAGGCTCTGGTTTTCCGAACACCATAAAATCGCGCGCATAAAATCCCCCACAAGACAGTAACCCAGTGGAGCTCCTCGCGGCCGACCTGGACCATTTTCCGAACAGATTCCCGCGCATAAATCAAGGCCCCCGGGACGCCATAATATGGCGAATGTATAGAATTAAGTTTACTGAAGCGAAAAGGTCATTTAATTATAGTGGATCCGATGGGTTTTAGTTCAACATTTCGTATATATATATCGCGCTCGCCGAGGCAATTTATTTTACAACTGACAAATAAACGCATCAGGACGTATTAGGGTCCGGGTTTTTAATCTCCCTAATGGCAGTTCCAAAATAAAAAAAAAAAAAAGAGTAACTGCTGCGCTCGGTTTTTCAATCCTTATTTATTGTTAGGTTTAATACATCTGATTAGTTGTAATGAAAGAGACTGTGACTCGTTTAGAATTAAAATAAAAAGTCGACTGGCAACTTTACATATTATTTTTACAGTTTCTGAATCGCTTATCCTACCGCTGCCACCACAATTAGAACTTTGCGATGAAGGTTCTTTTGTCTAGATTCAAGTGTTCATCCTCTAATGTCCGTATTCATAATGCTTCTTTGAGGCTTCCTTCAGTATGGGACCCCTTAGAATGGGTACTGTCATAATGCACCTGCCTTACTACAATCCCATTCTAAGGGTTCCCACATTGAAGGGAATCTCAAAGAAGCACTATGAATAAGGACATTAGGCAAACATCTTGACCCCTTTGACTCCCTTGCTCAACTTGGTTGATCCAAAATAATGGCGGTTCTTTTCGTCTGGGCACAAGTGCTCACAACTTGGCCCCTTCGACTCCTTTGGTCCACCTGGTTGATCCAAAATAATGTCAAACAGCTTGAAATTAGTTATTTTGTAGCATTTGGAGAACTTTACATTTTTATTTGAGCAAGCTAGGGCAAGGCAATCGATTATCCCGCCGCTGCCACCAAAATTAGAACTTGCAAATGGTGGTTCTCTTTGTCTGGGCTCAAGTACTCACGACTTGACCTCTTCGATCCTCTTGGTCCATCTGGTTGATTAAAAATAATGTCAAACAGCTTGAAATCATAGTTTTGTAACATTTGGAGAGCTTTACATTTTTATTTGAGCAAGCTGGTACAAGGTAATCGGTTATCCCGCCTCTGTCACCAAAACTAGAACTTGCACTGACGGTTCTTTTGTCTGGGCTCAAGTGTTCATCCTCTTCTTGGCCTCTTCGACCCCTTGCTTGATCCAAAACAATGTCAAACAGCTTGAAATCAGTGGTCAGGTAACATTAGGAGAGCCTTTCATTTTTATTTGAGCAAGTTAGTACAAGTTAATCGGTTATCCCACCGCTGCCAGCAAAATTAGAACTTCCAATGGCGGTTCTTTTGTCTGGGCTCAAGTGTTCATCCTCTAAGGCACACTTCTCGGCCCCTTCGATCCTCTCCTCCACTTTGTTGATCCAAAATAATATCAAACAGCTTGAAATCAGTTGTTAGGTAACATTAGGAGAGCCTTGCATTTTTATTTGAGCAAGTTAATACAAGTTAATCGGTTATCCCACCGCTTCTACCAAAAATAGAACTTGCAATGGCGGTTTTTTTTTGTCTAGGCTCCATTTGCTTCCTTTTAGTTCAATAAAAATAGAAAAAATAAACGAAACGAAACTCTTCTATCCAATTATCTTCAAATAAGCGAATTTTATGTTCAAGTTCAATGAGAAACAAAAAATAATCATAATGGCCGTCGATACTGTTCCATCCTGTTGCCACCACCACTCAACAAGGGGGAGGAGCGGTATATTTGTAATCATCATGCCATCTAGTGGCTTCGCGGGGATTCTCGAAGCCTCGTCGTGGTCCAGAAACGATCTGAATTATCCTCGAAATCGCTTCCCGTCTTTACAAAAGCAGAACCGAAACAGTTTCATGTGACCTTGAACGCGCGCGAACGAAAAACGGTGAACGAGACTCGAGTTTTCTTTTTCTCCGTGCAAACCTTAACGAAACGCACCTCTAGATCAAGGTGAGTTGAGATAAATCGTCTTGCTTAGGATCTGTGACAATTTTTTTTGTCATAGAATGTCAATTCTGGATTTCTGCCTCGTTTTAGGGAAGTAAAGATGGGTTTACACGGAGCGTTGAACGCGTACTGCATTCCCATTGGTTAGTACTCGTTACGTAAAGAGCAGCAACCAGTTATAGTACGGTATGTCCGTCGTACGTTCGACGTTCCAGCTTAAGGGTTGGACCTGAAAGGTCCCTGAATGTGATTCCCGTTGTTAAACGACTTCCTGAAACTCAAATGGACGAGTTCAGTAGCGCTCAAACGGTTTTTGTAAACGTTTCCGACGTAACACCCAACAATTGTTCCCGTTATCCCACTTCTGACTCCGATTTTATGGTCCTTTTAATTTAAATCGTCCATTTTGTAAGCAGCTCTGAGGTATCACATCGGAATTGAATAACATTTGTCATTATCCTTATAATTTCACTTCTGATTTCCGATGTTTAAATAAAACTGTCGGTTTTAACTTTGGTGATTGATGACGCAGAGCTCATCTGTCGTGAATTTGATAATAGAAACTGGCGTGATACATATTGGCGGTGGTGGGATACGCGGCTGTAAATGTACGGCTTAAGAATAAGAGAAAATGGCACGACACAGGATATGTGGCACACGGTGTGAACGGAAAGGGAAAAGATTAGTGGCAAAGGAGTTTAAAAAAAAAGCGACCGCAAGTGAAAGGATTAATAATAATCGAAACTGGCGCGGTGCACAATGTCACAACACGCGGAAGAAAAAAATTGGTGGCGTTGGTGGGATCGGCGGTGTCATGTGCTGCGAACGGAAAGAAAAAAATTTGGTGGCAGTGGTGGGATACGCGGTCTATTTTATTTATTATGGTGGTCGTGCGAGTGCATGTGGTATTCTTTTTTTTTAACTCATTTATAATAATATTACCTTCATTTAGAGATTTACTTTACGTAACCGTTGTTAATTTCCCAAGGAAGAAAAAGTAATTCCGCGCCGTTTTTTATCTTCCGAACGGAATTAAAATTTACACAGTCCATTTTCCCTTGTTTATACAACTTGCAGCGGCGGCGGTAGCAGCAGCCTGATGTTGAAATATACATACAGCGCGGCTCGGCGTGGATACAATTAAACGAGCTTATTTGAGTTGGCCGACACAATGCCCCTAATTTCTAAAGTTTGGACATCAAAAACTTGCACAATACGCAGCAAAACTCATCCCGGCCCTCTTAATTATTCATGCCTTTATTTCCACGCACATTTACCAAGTTTTCCCGAGTACATTTTCGCCGGGGAAAATAAACTTGCGCCATCCAGCTCGCGCCGGTCATTGGCCATTGTCCGACACGGAATGCATTCATGCCGGTGAATTCACAAAGTCGAGATCTCTAAACTAGATTTTCAGTTCGGCACTTATTATTTTATTAAATTTCAGACGCTTTTGAAACGAGAATTTATGCTTCCATTCAGAGGCGAAATACAGTTTCTGCGCTTAATTTCGTAACGCGATTTTAGTAGCAAAAGACCACTTCGTTAGAAATAATCTAGAACACTGGAGAATTTTTGGCCGTTTTAGAGATCATCGATCGACGAAAATTTCGCGTCATGATGACCTTTGCGTTTATTGGATGGAGCTGACTCTATTTGAGATTTCTCGGCGTTAAGTGACATCATTCCGTTTTGTTTTGTGGGTAACGCGTCATAAGTCGTTCATTGGCGGCGGAGCTGTGGTCGCGCGTTACAATTTGTTGTTAGAAAATTAGAAAAACTCATCTACGACTTTGTCGGAATTTTTTAAGACATCACCAAGCGGATTTTGGATATTTCTTTTATCCCACAAAGCTTGGAATGTGATAACGGAGTGACGCCATCTCGATAGCTAATTTCACATTTCTCCGTGATTGATGACCTTTGCGTTTATTGGATGGAGCTGACTTCATTTGAGATTTCTCGGCGTTAAGTGACATCATTCCGTTTTATTTTGTGGTAAGCGCGTCATAACTCGTTCATCGGCGGCGGTGTTGTGTCGCGTGTTACAATTTGTTGGAATTTTTGCTAGAAAATTAGAGGAACTCATCTACGATTTTGTCAGAATCCTTTAAAGCATCAACAAGCGAATTTTGGATATTTCTTTTATCCCACAAAGCTTGGACTGTGATAACGGAGTGACGCCATCTCGATAGCTAATTTCACATTTCTCCGTGATTGATGACCTTTGCGTTTATTGGATGGAGCTGACTTCATTTGAGATTTCTCGGCGTTAAGTGACATCATTCCGTTTTATTTTGTGGTAAGCGCGTCATAACTCGTTCATCGGCGGCGGTGTTGTGTCGCGTGTTACAATTTGTTGGAATTTTTGCTAGAAAATTTGAGGAACTCATCTGCGATTTTGTCAGAATCCTTCAAAGCATCAACAGGCGAATTTTGGATATTTCATTTATCCCACAAAATTCGAAATGTGATAACGAATTGACGCCATCTCGATAGCTAATTTCACATTTCTCCGTGATTGATGATCTTTGCGTTTATTGGATGGAGCTGACTTCATTTGAGATTCCTCGGCGTCATTCCATTTCGTTTTGTGGTAAGCGCGTCATTCCTCGGCGTCAAGTGACATCATTCCATTTCGTTTTGTGGTAAGCGCATCATAACTCGTTCATCGGCGGCGGCGGTGCTGTCGTGTGTTACAATTTGTTGGAGTTCTTGGTAGAAAAATTAGAAGAACTCATCTACGACTTTGTCGGAATCTTTTAAAACACCACCAGGCAAATTTTGGATATTTTCTTTTGTCGCACAAAGCTTGGAATGTGATAACGGAGTGACGCCATCTCGATAGCTGATTTCCCATTTCTCCGTGATTGATGACCTTTGCGTTTATTGGATGGAGCTGACTTAATTTGAGATTTCTCGGCGTCAAGTGACATCATTCCATTTCGTTTTGTGGTAAGCGCGTCATTCCTCGGCGTCAGTCAAGTGACATCATTCCATTTCGTTTTGTGGTAAGTGCGTCATTCCTCGGCGTCAAGTGACATCATTCCATTTCGTTTTGTGGTAAGCGCGTCATTCCTCGGCGTCAAGTGACATCATTCCATTTCGTTTTGTGGTAAGCGCGTCATAACTCGTTCATTGGCGGCGGTGTTGTGTCGTGTGTTACAATTTGTTAGAGTTCTTGCTAGAAAAATTACTAGAACTCATCTACGACTTTGTCGACATCCTTTAAAACCCCACCAAGCGAATTTTGGATATTTCTTTTATCCCATAAAGCACCAAGTGGCATCATTTCATTTCGTTTTGTGGTAAGCGCATCATAACTTGTTCGTCGACGGCGGTGTTGTATCGTTTGTTATAATCTGTTGGAATTTTTGCTAGAAAATTAGAGGAACTCATCTACGATTTTGTCAGAATCCTTTAAAGCATCAATAGGCGAATTTTGGATATTTCATTTATCCCACAAAGCTTGGAATGTGATAACGGAGTGACGCCATCTCGATAGCTAATTTCACATTTCTCCGTGATTGATGACCTTTGCGTTTATTGGATGGAGCTGACCTCATTTGAGATTACTCGGCGTCAAATGACATGTTGGAATGTAATAAGGGGGTGACGCCATCTCGATAGTTAATTTCACATTTCTCCTTTAATTTAGGCTCGCTGTGTTTTGATATATTAGCATTAAGCATACGTTAGCTAATTTAATCGATGTGAGTGTACCCTCGGCATGCGAGTGAGTAAGATTAAATCTCCTGGCGTTTGGCGAATGACCTTCTATAGAATCGAGACGGGCTGGGAACGCCGTTAAGGTTATTACGAAGCAACAGCTGCGTTTATAGTTCACCCTGGCGTCCTCTTTAATAAAATCTGAATTACCCAGCCTCTCTATCTCACTATTGCTACCCAAGGGGAAAGAAACAGCGCAGATTTGTTACCGGGTCAAAGTAAGTAAGTTTTGTGTCAACAAAATACTAGTTTTAAATCGAAACTTCATCACTGCATGAGAAAATTAATTAATTTAAATCATTCGAAGACATAGGCGGGATCTGCCTTCATTTTACTTTTCACTTCAAAAGCAAAAGCAGCTCCACTTAGCTTCGTTTCTTCTGCAAAGGGAGGGCGGTTTCGTCCGCTAGTATTTGCGGAAGTTTTTTTTTTTTTTCTGAAGCGCAGAAATGTTTAATGGTAACATTGTGAACGTGTGACACGGCGGAAACGTTGACACACATTTTTCCGGGCTTATTGTAATCTGTTGACACAATTTGCATGAATTACGCGCGGCGTGCATTACGCAAACACACGGGCAGATGATGGCGCGCATTAATTACACCCCATGAAATTGCCGAGTGTCAATTATACGGTGTCAAGTGCAGGACGACGTAGTAAAAGCAGCGCGCGCCGTAATTACGCGAAGGAGAAAAAAAAAGTTCCATAGTAATTATGGGCGCAATTAAAATCTCCGGAGCGCATCGAGGAATTCGTTACAGTTCATTGAAAACGCTCAAGTTCAGAGTAGACATGCCATATTGCATAACAAATTGAAAGCCGACGTAAATAATTCTAAGAAAATTTTATTTGGCGATGACTACGCGACTGTATTCTCGAAGTCTAGGTATAGAGGAAATCACCCTCTATACCTAGACTTCGAGAACTAGATTTTAAACTAATTTAAAGCCTAAATAGCACAGGTTTTACCTTCTACCGTAAATAAATGTTAGAAGTACGAGCTCGTCTTGTCATAGGTGCCCTGCAGGCTGAAATTTGCCGCAATCCCGCGCAGATGTACAATCATGAGAATTAATTTTGCAAAGACGACGTGATCGCTTGGTACTGTAGAAATTTACCATAAGGTTCAAATTCAAATGGTTTTATTGCTTTTAATTGCAATTATTTCCATCACTGTACAACGGTAGTGAACGTAAAACTAAAATGTGGAGCTTGACGCAAGGGAAAGCCTTCCGTTGTAAACGTAAAACTAAAATGTGGAACTTGGCGCAAGGGAAAGCTTTCTCACAACGAATATTACACCGTGACTCGTGTCACCCCAATAAGTGCTGGTGAGATCATCTCACCCTCACTCTTACTTGCATAAACATCGCTTAAAGGTTATGTTTGCATTTCGTTCGTCCGTTGTTCTTGCTTAACCAGGGGCGTATCGTGATTTTCGGGACAAGTTTTGATGAATTATTTTTCGAAAACTAAATATGACGTCGGATATCAATTCTTTTATTGGTTTTTGTCTGTCTATTTCACAGTCACGCTGTATATAAGTATAATAACTAACTATACAGTACGAGCATGAAATTTTATTAAGCAATTTCGGAAGAGAAATCGTCAATTCTATTTGAATTATTATCATCGCAGCAACAAAAGATATTGTAATAAAGTAATAACGGCACCTGACAAGCCCTGCTTATACACCTATTAACTGGAAATTTAACGCGAGGGGGGGGGCACCATTGTTCCGGTGGCGCGGCGAGAAATTTCGAGTGACAAGATATTCCATAATGAAATTTCCGGGAGATGTATTATGATTCAAAGATGCATTTGTTTTAATTAAAATCGCCGAACTAATTAAATAGAGTATATTAAGGCGAGTTCCGGGGGCGGCGCGGAGGACGGGGTGGCGGGGGGGAGGCAGCTGCTTTAAAATTCGGCCCGCATTTTTACTAGTAATCCGGGAAAATTTCGCGCGCTAATCACTTATCTCCGAGAAACAATTATTTTCAACTTCCGTTATAAATCTCCGGCGCAATGTATCTTCGCTATCAAGAGGCTCCTTTGTAAACAGCGGACTTTTTCCAAGTTTCCACTTCTGGCGGAGGAGCAGAGGGGGGGGAGAAACTTCGGCCCGGAAAACTTTATTATGAATTCTTGATTTTCTCTCTGTAATTCGTCGCGTATTAAAACGAGTCCGGGAAGAGGAGTATTTATTTCGTGGTCGTAATCGACTCGGGATTTAATTTTTTTTTATTACTTATATAAGTCATTTAACATTCGAAGAAAGTTTATCGAAATGCTGGGTATTTCTTTAATTGAGTCGTACTCAAGAAAAGCAGCGAAATTTCTTAATAAAAAGGCGAGAGCTTTTTGAAGTCTTTGCTGCCACAAAACTTTAATAAAGAACAACTCCTGCTTACGTACCCAGAACGGTAACAAATTTGCGCTGCTTTTCATCAGCTGTTGTCCCAGGTAGCTCTAAATGGAGAAGGGCGTTGTGTAATGACGTTAAAAAGGTAAGGCGCCAGGGTGAATGTAACGTCTCCTGTTGGCCGGTCCACGTGACCGACCGCCATTCATAGATTGAATAATCACCAAAACTTACATTGGATATTTCACGGATGTAATACCAAAAAGGACAGGAAAAATGTGCTCTAAGTATGCAAGAGTAACGTACATGTCAATAGACGTCAATAGAAGCCTGAATTAAAGGAAAAATGTGAAGATGGCGTCAGCCGTTACTGTTTTCATTCCAAGCTTGGTAGGATAACAGAAATATCCAAATTCCTCTGGCGACAAAGTCATAGATGAGTTCTTCTAATTTTCTAACAAATATCAATTTAAAGCTATCCTCAGAACGACATGGAATTAAAAATCATGTTCTAGTTGGATTCAGATTTATTTTAAATAGAAAAGTCTCTGTCCTAGTCACTTCAGTGCTCTCTCGAATAATCACATCATTCTCCAATCAATCGCCTCCATCAAATTTTGAGCTATTATGACTAGAGCTAATGGTCAAAACACCATCCATCACCCTCCAACCCCCTCCCGACGTAGATTTTTTTGTATAACGCGAAATTTATGAAACAAGCGCAAGACTATATAGCTCAAATACTCTATAGATTTGACACCTATGGGTGTATCTAAAGAATCAAAGTGCATAGCTTCGCTCTCTAGATCTGGACACGGTGGAGCCTACATACTAAAGACAACATGAAACTCATGAAGTAGACAAGTTTGATTAGCTCGGGGTTTAGCTTCGTTGCGTGTAGTTTGAGCAAAGCGGAGCGCAACTTACTGTCGTCATCCATCATCGAGATATAGCTTTTGTGTTCGTTGTGAGTGGATTTTCCATTAGAGCTAACGAGTTAGAATAGCTTTGCGGTATAGATCTGAGACTTACGGAGCTAATAGCGAAGGGAGAAATTTACTAGCAACCTCAACACAGAAAAAATTGACGGAATTAGCGCCTAGCAGTAAAGCAGTACGAATAACTGGGGATATAGCTTTATTGTATAGATTTGAGCACCATGGAGGTAATAGTTTTCTAACCTCAC
Organism: Serrognathus titanus; assembly: GCA_039766575.1. Classification (NCBI taxonomy): domain Eukaryota; kingdom Metazoa; phylum Arthropoda; class Insecta; order Coleoptera; family Lucanidae; genus Serrognathus; species Serrognathus titanus. The sequence goes on from CM077911.1 coordinate 57,716,724, forward strand.
CCATTCTGAAGATATAGCTTTGTTTGTAACATGATTTCCGTGTGCACGTGGAGTTCATAGAAGTAAGCAAATATGAATGGATGAGGATGTAGCCTCATTCTATAGATTTGAGCACCGCAGAGTTAACAGTGAAGACTGAAATTTGTTAACCTCAACTACCCTCGAGATATAGCTTTTTTTTTGTACGATGATATACATGTGTCGGTGTACATGCAGCTAATAGAAGTAAACAGGTTTGAAAGGCTGAAGATATAGCTTCATACTGTAGACGTGATTACCGCAAAGCTAACAATGAAGATCGACTTTTGTTAGCACTGCCCATGTAGCTTCGTTCTATAGGATTCAGCATTGCAAAGCTAACTAAACGACATCTACCACCCTCCAACCCTCTCAAGATCTATATTAGATGTGCTTTTGCTTTTGAAAATGAACACAAATTTGTATAGCTCCACTCTATAGGCTTGGATACGGCGACGCTGATGTCACTAGACCAATGTAGATGCTCCTGTACGCCAGGCTAGAAGGACCTAAAAATTTACAGTACGCCTGAATGGCGTGAATATAGCTTCATTCTGTAGAAATTTGCTAACCCTGCCCATTCGATAGGTTAGCTTTTCCGTGTGCGCGTGGAGATCACAGACGTGAACAAATCCAAGTAGATGAGGATATAGCTTCATTCTATATGTAGACTTAAGCTATTCTCTGTATGGTGCTCAAACATGTTTTAATAGTCAAGGATATAGCTTCGATCTATAGATTTGAGCACCGCAGAGTCTGAATTTTGCTAACCCCGCCCAATCGCAAGGCATAGCTCTTTTGTAATACGATTTCCGTGGGCGCGTGGAGTATATAAAAGCAAACAAATTTGAAAAGCTGAGAATATAGCTTTGTTCTACAGATCTGAGCATAGTGGAGCTAAAAAAAGACTGAAATTAGCTAACCTCGCGCTTCCTCGAGGCATAGCATGTGGCCGTGGAGGTCACACAAGCAAACAAACCTGAATAGCTGGAGATATAGCTTCACTTTACAGATTTGAGCACCGTAATTGAAATTTGCTTTTTTGTAACACTTACGTATGGAATTCATAGATGTAGATTTTTTTTAAATACAGCGAAATTCATGTGCTTTTACTTTTGAAATGAAAAGGTGCTCAAATCTGTAGAGTGAAGCTATATCCTCAGCTATTCAGATTTGCTTGCTTCTGTGACCTCCACGCGCACATGCTATGCCTCGAGGAAGGGCGAGGTTAGCTAATTTCAGACTTTTCGTTAGCTCCACCGTGCTCATATCCATAGAATGAAGCTATATTCTCAGCCTTTCAACTTTGTTTGCTTTTAAGTATTCCACGCGCGTACGGAAATCGTATTACAAAAGAGCTATGCCTTGAGATTGGTCGGGGTTAGCAAAATTCAGGCTCTTCGGCGCTCAAATCTACAGAATGAAGCTATATCCTTACCTATTAAAACTTGTTTGTGCACCATACACAGAATAGCTCAAATCTACGTATGGAATGAAGCTATATCCTCAGTTACTCGGATTTGTTCACGTCTGTGATCTCCACGCGCACACGGAAATCACGTCACAGAGAAGCTATAGCTCTCGAATGGGCAGGGTTAGCAAATTTCTATAGCATGAAGCTATGTTCCCTGTCATTCAGATCTATTTACTTCTAGGAACTCCACACGCACACGGAAATCACATTACAAAAAAGAGAATGGGTGAGGTCTACAAATTTCAGTCTTCACTATCAGCTTTGCGGTGCTCAAATCTATAGAATAAAGCTATACTCTCAGCCATTCAAATTTGTTTACTTCTATGAACTCCACGTGCACATGGAAATCGTGTTACAAACAAAGCTATATCTTCAGAATGGGCGAGATTAGCAAACTCCAGTCTTCGTTATTAGCTCCATGGTGTTCAAAAATCTATAGAATAAAGCTATAGACTCAGCTATTCAGATTTGTTTGCTTCTGTGACATCCACGCGCATATGCTATACCTCGAGGAAGGGCGAGGTTAGCAAATTCCAGTGTTTCTGTTAGCTCCACCGTGTTCAGATCTATAGAATTAAGCTATATTCTTAGCCTATCAAATTTGATTGTTTTTAAGTACTCCACGCGCGCACGGAAATCATATGGCAAAAGAGCTGTACCTTGAGATTGGGCGGGGTTAGCAAAATTCAGGCTCTGCGGTGCTCAAATCTATAGAATGAAGCTATATCCTTAGCTATTAAAACTTGCTTAAGCACAATAGACAGAATAGCTCAAATCTACATATAGAATGAAGCTATATCGTCATCTACTCGGATTTGTTCACGTCTGTGATCTCCACGCGCACACGGAAATCACGTCACAGAAAAGCTATACCTATCGAACGGGCAGGGTTAGCAAATTTCTATAGATTGAAGCTATATTCTCTGCCATTCAAAGCAGTTTGAAAATATTAATTACCCTTTGAACTTTGTGTTTATATTGTTAGAGGCCCCACGTTGTGGACCAAGCGATGGAGAGGCCCCACGTTGGGCGCCAGCTTCTGTAATGTTTGATTGAGGCCCCGCGTTGGTTCCCAATTTATTAATGACGCAATAATATACAGTATACAGGGCCAAGCATTCTTTTGAATTAAATTTCACATCGAAATGTTAAAATCAATACTATAATAAACCAATCAATTGGAAGCAGGACGCCGTGCGCCGCCATTAAACTCCTCCACGTTGAATATTTTATCCGGTCGACCCGTGGTGTTGTTAACCGATGCCGATTCGTACATAACGACTGACAATTATCTGCAGATTTCTTCGACATTTCTCGGTGCTTTATTCGGCCCTAGAACCTTTCAGGGTATTCTAATTTGATTCCTTGCATTGTGCCGATTGGGAAATTGAGCGGGGGCCCCGCCATTGTCGGCAGAATGTGAGGGCGAGAGGCGGCCGAGGAATGCGAAAAAGTCACATTCCGATTTCAGGTGACACGGGTTCCTATGCCTTGATTGACGCTCGAAATTGATTGCCCTTTTATATGCAACTGGAATACATAATCGGCCGACAACGTCAATATTTCCACGGGAGAATATTAGCATTTGATATCTGTAATGATATTGTTCGTGACGAGAAAGTGGAAAGAGATGTGCGCTCTCGATATTTGTTATGTTATCATCTCCCTAGGCGTCGAGATAATGTGAGTTATGTGTCGAACGTATATTTCCGATACCCCCTTAGATATATACTTTTCTATTTTATACTTTTGCCGCGTCTTTATTCAGAAACGCGCTACAGTTATAAAGGAAGTATGTATTATAGTTCCTCCTCCCAAGTGGGACGAACGTAAGGAATTTCTGATGAGGACATGAAATGAATATTAATTTCACGTAATCCTAAGGAACGAGAATTCAAAAACGTATAAAATATAAGTACAACATACTTAGGGATTTGATTGGTTTTAATCAACTGTTAAGTTGGGCGCCAATTTATGCGTCACATGAGATGCAAGTATGTTTTTAAATTTGAGTTTCAGCTGATGCATTTTCTCTACGCAATCGCGTGATTAATTACGCCGCCCAATTCCAAAAAGGTAATTAGGGCGAGAATTAATGAATTATCTTTGACGCCCCCGATCGATCCGCGGTGCAGTTCCAGAGAGTGCGTCGAGTGTGAAATGAACGAGCCGGAAGGAAAAGGAAAAAAATAAAACCGTCGGCGTTTATATTAAATAATGCGGGGGTAATAAATCAAGGCGAACGGAACGGCGATGTGATGGTGGTGGTGGTGGTTGTTGTGGTGCGATGGGAAAAAGAAGGCGCAGACTTTATAAATAGAAAACAGATTAATTCTGGATACGAGTTTGTGACCTGACACCATCGATAAGTATCTCATTAGCGCCTGAATACGAACGGATATGTTAATAATGCTTGACGTGTTAGCAGGTGAATGATAAGTTATAAAATTAGAGCCTCCTTAATCGAAGACGTTAACTTAAAAGCTAACAAAAAAAAATGCCTAGCGCTTCTCCATCATCCACTTGTCTAAGTAAATAATGCTTCTATAACTTAAACGTTCATGGCGCGCTCATTTTCGCTTATATAGTAATTCGGCCCTTCTGAAACAGTGTGGATTTCCAGCATCATCTAGATCGCGCCCGGACAGTTCTGGAAGTTTCAGCCAACTCATAGAACAATAAATTCAATAAACCAAAGGAATCGTTGTAAATTCTACAACGATTCGAGTACCATCTAGGACGTAATCCGGAAACTTCTGGAATCTTCAGCTGACTCATAGATGACGTGACTACTACTACTACAAAAACAAAATTGGCGCAACGGATGTAGCACTAACAAAACTAAACAAAGTTGAATAAATCAAGGGAATTGTTGTAAATTCGAGCGCCACCTAGGGCATGCCCCGGAGAGTGCTGTCATCTTCAACTGGCTCACAGATGGCGTAACTACCAGAAGAAAACAAGTAGATTTAACGGCGTCACGGTTATAGCAGTAATAAAACCAAGAAAGTTATATAAAGCAAAGGAATCGTTGTAAATTCTACCACGGTTCGAGAACCACCTAGGAGATGTGCTTCAGAAAGTTCTAGAATCTTCAGCTGACGCATAGATGGCGTGGCAACCACAAGAAACAGGTATATTTCTCTGCCTCGCCGATGTAACAAAAAGATAACCGAAAAAATTATACAAATCAAAGGAATCGCTTTAAATTCTACCACGGTTCGAGCACCACCTCCTTCTAGGGCGTGCCCCAGGAAGTCTAGGATTAGCGTCACGGATGTAACAACCATAAAACCGAAAAAAATATGTAAATAAAGGGAATCGTTATAAATTCTCCCGCGATTCGAATACCACCTAGAGCATACCCCGGAAAGTATTGGAATCTTCAGTCAAGTGATAGATGGCGTAGTTTCTAGAAAAAAAAATTGATTGATCACCGTCACGGATATAACAGCAACAAAACCGAAAAAAAACGTTAGATATTCTCCCATGATTCGAACACCACCTAGAGCGTACCCCGGAAAATATTGGAATCTTCAGTTGAGTCATAGATGGCGTGACTTCCACAAAAAAAAATAGATTGATCAGCGTCACGGATGTAACAGTAACAAAACCGAAAATATATATAAATGAAGCGAATTGTTATAAATTCTCCCACGATTCGAACACCACCTAGAGCATGCCCCGGAAAGTATTGGAATCTCCAGTTGGGTCAGTAGATGGCGTCCACAAAAAAGAAGGATTGATCAGCGTCACGGATGTAACAGCGACAAAACAAAAAAAAATACACATTTCATAGACATTTTTGTATATTCTACCACGATTCGAGCACCCCTAAAGGGCGCCCTGCATAGTTTTGGAATTTTTTGACTCATAGATGGAGTAACTACCTAGAAAGTCTAAGAATCAAGTAAATTTGTAGATGTAGCAATAACAAAGCCGAGAAAAATTACATAAATCAAAGGAATCTCCGATTTTTCCGCTTACAAAAGAAAGAGAGGGAAAAAAATGATGCAACGACGTAAAGAAACAAATGAAAGCCTGACTTGATTTTCAAAAGTTTTTCTTCCGCTAGAAATCGTCGACTTTTTGCTTACGAAAAAACAAAAACAAAAAAAAAACAATGAAATGCCAAGAAACAAACGAAAGTTTAATTTTCGAAACTTCTCGCCGACTTTTCATTTGTTATTATTTTTGTTTACACACAAACAAAGAAATACAAAGAAACAAAAGAGAGCCCTGATTTGATTTTCAAGTCGGAAATCGCCGACTTTTGTTTACGACAAACAAAAAAAAAATGAAACGCAAAGAAACAAATGAAAGTTTGATTATTGCAAGCTTCGCGTCGAGGGAAAACCGTCGACTTTTTTCATTTGTTCTCAGCTTACGAGAAAAAATGAGAGTTTGCCGCTGTAACTCATAGTTTTTTCATTTGTTTTCAGCTTTTTTTGCTTACAAAGAGTCGAATAAGAATCTTCTTTTGTTTGATTTGCAATCGATTACAGTCGAAGGAGAATCGACGTTTAAATCGCGACATCTAGCGGACGATTTTTGAACTGAAGCTCTCGAGTCGCTGTTCTGCTGAAGCCCCCCCCCCTCCCTAACTAGAGGGCACTCGAGTATTCCATTGCAATTAAAACAGATTAGCAACAAACTTTTAAAAATTCAAGGCAAACTTAAACATTAAAAAATATCAGATCTGGCGAATATAAATTCTACCACGATTCGAGCACCACCTAGGGCACGCCCCAGATAGTTCGGGAATCTTGAGTTAACTCATAGATGGCGTGACCACTGCAAAAAACAAACAAGCAGATTTAACAGCGTCACCGATGTAATCTTAATAAAATCAAAAAAATTATAGAAATTAAAACAATCACTGTAAATTCGACCACGATTCGAGTACCACCACCACCTAGGACGTGCTCCGGAAAGTCCTGGAATCAAGTAGACTTATTAGCGTCACGAATGTCACAATAACAAAGCCAGAAAGAAAATAGGAATCTTTTTCAGCACAATTCGAGCACCATCTAGGGCGTGCCTCGGAAAGCCATGGAATCGTCAGATGACTCATAGATGGCGTGACTACCGCAAGCGTAAATAGATTTATTGGCAGTACGGATGTATCAACATCAAAGTAACAAAGAAACTAAATAAATCAAAGGACTTTTTGTAAATTCTGCCACGGTTCGAGCCCACCCAGAAGATGTACCCCGGGAAATTCTAGGATCTTCAACTGACTCATAGATGGCGCGACTACCACGACAGCAAATAGATTTAACAGCGACACAGACGTAATATGTAGTAACAAAACCGACAAAGTGATAGAAATCAACAAATTGTAAATTCTACCACGATTCGAGCATCATCTAGGGCGTTCCTCGGAAAGCCTTGGAATCGTCAGATGACTCATAGATGGCGTGACTACCACAAGCGTAAATGATTTATCGGCGGTACGGATGTCTCAACATCAAAATAACAAAAATACTAAATAAAGGAAAGGAATTTTTCTAAATTCTCCCACGATTCGAGCACCACCGAGGAGATGTACCCCGGGATCTTTAACTGGCTCATAGATGGCGTGACTATCACGAGAGCAAATAGATTTAACAGCGTCACGGACGTAATATGTATGTATGTAAAATCCATCTCCCACATGTATCTTCCCCCCTCTCCCAAGAATTTACCAAAAATAAACTAGGTTGTGCTTTATCCAGTCAAAATTCACCTAAATACTGAACTTTCTCGCTTAAAATTAAGTTAAGTAGGCAGCAAAGAATGTACAGTAAAAAACTGTAAGAGATGATGCTGATGAGGCCTCAATTTGGGGTCGAAATAGCTATACAGAGGGTGCTCGGGGACTCCATTGCAATCAAACCGAAATTTTTGCATTTTGTGTTGACACGCTAATTGTCCACGCTGGCCATCTTGTGCGTGGTAGCTTATGAGGCAGCGATATTGCTGCTATTAACAGCATAATTATAAAAAAATTATCGCAAATCGGTTTTGATTACAGTGGACGGTTGTTTCGGGCCCTATTTGGGGTCTAGTCAGCAGAAGCAGAAGCAAATCAAACCGACCTGTCCCAGATTATTCGCATTTGCGATGTAATAATAATGAATAGTTTGAATCGCAACATCCTGCGACTACTTTTTGACACAACATTGCATTAGGAATGACAAATTGTAGTCAGTTTGCTACTTAATAAGTCATGGCATGCAAGACGGCTGTCAAATCATATTGGAAGTTTCAAAAATTTTATCGCAAATCGGTTTTGGTTGCAGTGGACACCTAAAGCACCTTCTGTAAGGTTGTTTCGGCCCTATTCGGGGCCTCGTCAGCAGAAGCGTAGCTCGAGACTTTAATTTTTAAAACTTTAAGTATGTTTTGACAGCAAACTTGACTTATTAAGTAGCAATTTGTCATTCCTAATGCAGTGTTGTGTCAAAAAGTAATCGCAGGATGTCGCGATTCAAACTATACAGCATAATTGTAGGTCGGAAAACAGTCGCGCGGTGCCGTGACCTCGTGGCACTGTAAGAGACCGTCGGTACTTAATGATGATTATTTCGAATCTATTTCTGATCAGTCTCCGCTTTCTTTCAACCTTCAATGAAACAATCGGTACCTATTGTAATGTTAAAGCCCCATCTTCGGGCGTCACCAATGATTTTAAGAACTCCACACTGCGGTGCCAATATTGCAGTGTTCTGTTAGAGCCCCCCGTTTGGTTAACACATTGTGATGTGCTTTTTATACGTGTCCTTGAGCCCGTTTTTCTCGTTTTTGTCAATTATTGTCTTTGTGTATGTGGGTATGTGTACTACTTTCTTTTTGGCTGTCTCTCAGGGGTTTCTTGGGTCACTCCGAATTATCCACGTTTCGTATATTGGCCCCATGGTGGACACATACAATGACGAACACAGAAAAATGAGGGAGGGTGGCAGTGTCAAATGTATATGCGTTCGTGGTTGTCAGAAAAAGAAATGAAGGAAAGGGTTTATCAAAGAGGTTGTTGTCTGTCCAAACTGTATACCTGTTAGCTAATACAAATCGGCCAAATCACCTCTTGCCCTATCAGATGTATACTTTGTCAAAGTACCGCAGATCACGCATGTGCCTCCATTCTTTCACAAGAAAGAGGCACCCTTCGACGATACAGGTTGCTGTCCGTCCACCAGGTATCACGAGTTGGCCAATTCACTTCGCCTTTCACAAGGTTAGGTGGGTTTCTTGCCCTACCAGATGTGGGACGCTCTGTACCGCCGATCACGTAGGTGCATCAACTCTTTCACAAGAGAGAGGCGCCCTTCGACAATACCTAAACGTCTCCCGTCGTCTGGTGTTTATATAAGAAAATTTTGTTTGTGGTCTTCCTCCTCTTTCATACGTTACTTACGATTTTTCTTTTCTCTTTAAACTCTTTACGTCTTGTACATACAAGATTTGATTCGAGAAACTATTTAAAAAAATAGAACGTGCAGCCCAAGAATTTCTTATTCGATTTGGGGAGTTGGCTACGAGCATGGTCTTCCTCCTCCCTACGTCACTTATGCTTATTCTTTTCTCTTTAAACTTAAAGTCGTTTGAAAGCTACCCTACTTTTTTGGTGGTTCAAAAACTATCTAAAATATAGAACGTGTTGTATCTCTGCAACTCACGAATTTCTTACTCGATTCGATTTGGGGGTGTGGCTACGAGTTCTCCTCCTCCTCCTCCATACGTCACTTACAATTTTTCTCTTCTTTTTAAACTGCCCTACATCTTGTACATATAAGATTTGATTCAAGAAACTATTTAAAAAATAGAACGTGCGCCTAAGAATTTCTTATTCGACTGGGGGTATGGCTACTAGTATGGTATTCTTCCTCCTCCATACGTCACTTATGATTTTTCTTTTCTCTTTAAACTACCCTATACCTTGTAGAAGATTTGATTCAAGAAACTATCTAGAAAGTAGAACGTTTTCTATCTGCAGCCCAAGAATTTCTTACTCGATTTGGGGGGTATGGCTACTAGTATGGTATTCTTCCTCCTCCATATGTCACTTATGATTTTTCTTTTCTCTTTAAACTACCCTATACCTTGTAGAAGATTTGATTCAAGAAACTATCTAGAAAGTAGAACGTTTTCTATCTGCAGCCCAAGAATTTCTTACTCGATTTGGGGGGTATGGCTACTAGTATGGTATTCTTCCTCCTCCATACGTCAATTATGACTTTTCTTTTTTCTTTAAACTACCCTACATCTTGTGCAAGATTTGATTCAAGAAATCTCCGTCCTTGCAACCCACGACAAGAAATATGGTAGTTTATGGGTTATGTTAAATCAATAAAGTAAGAATTTTTTTTAATTGATTTGGTGTGGGGAGAGGGGGGTGGAGAGAAAAAACAGAAAGTTCGAGTTTCTTTCTTTATTATTATTATTAAAAGGAGGACGCTCTGTACTGCCGATTACGCAAGTGCCTCGACTCTTTCACAAGAGAGAGGCGCCCTTCGACAATACCTAAACGTCTCCCGTTGTCCGGTTTTTATATATATATATAAAAAAAAAAATTGTGTTGTCACGTATGCCCTACCTGGAAGCGTCTTCCATGTTGTGGTAAAGGAAAAAGGATACAGGGTGTTCAGGATCAAGTGAAAGTTCTTTGATTCTTATTATTGAAATTACACAAACGGGCGGTCCTTCGGCATTTATCTCTCTCGGACGGTCGGCCAAGTTCCATTACCTTACTCCGCAATTGTACGAGATTCTTACAGCGAAAGTAGCTTATGACGAGCACCGGTTATAATTAATTCATAATTAATTTTTATGTTCCACCCCCCAAAGAGGAGGAATCGGCGTGAAGGTATTTGCGTATTTCAATAAAAAAAAATGCGAAAAGTGAAATTTATTTAAATTTTCCGTTGAATATGCAAAAGTTTAAAACATCAAAGCAAACACTAAAATTTGCGCTAAAACAACATTACGCCCCAATACAAACACGGGGCATGCAAATGCGCACTAATGTAATTGTGATAGAATTCTTGGTGTTTTCGTCAACTTTAATTATCCGCGCTGAATATTCAGCGACGACGAGACTAAACTCGAAGATTATTCCGAATTTAAATAACTCGGAGGAGTTCATTAGGGGGCCCCGCGGATAATGTGCACCGAAAGAAATATATATATTATGCATAAGCAAGCGGAAAATGTATTATTCAACACATTTACTCTTTAACGCTGCAGCGCACGACCCCACCTGATTTATAGAGCCAATTTGTATATTCGCGAACTCGCGAATTATTTACTGCAATACTCTATCATGACGCTTAATCCCTCCTAGCTGCGATTAATTTCAGTTGCAGGTTCGCTTGTTTCTCTTCGGAAATTAAGCGCGCGCGGAAAGAAACGCTCATAAAAAGATGACCGAAATGCGAAATTAATGGGCGAACGCCCAGACAAGAACTTGAAGCCCAACTGTCAGTTAAGGATTAGTTAAGACTCTTCGCCAGAACAATTTAATCACACGCGTCACTTGGGGTGCATTGTCTTCCACGTCTACGAGAATATTGATAGTGAAACGCAGTCATTGTTAATAATGTACATTGCTAGGCTATTGTTGCTACTACCTCCAACAATGTCTAATTAATTATTGTCGCTCGCGACATCATAACACGATCAAAAAAACAAAGAGTACTTTAGAATAACAGAAGAATTAAGTAGTAGAAACTTGATGTGAATTGAAAAAGAATCCACCAGGCGAGGATTTCGATAAAATACAATTCCTGAGCGGCGCGCAAAGTTCGAAGCGGGGAAAAATGGAAAGAAAACAACGAGACGTGACCAAAGGCGAAGTCAAAGTTATTTCTGATTTATTCATTTCCTATCTCGTCCGTGGGATAATGTCATAATATCGAAATATGCACTTGCAAACTGACTTGAAAACTACGGGGGGAACTTCATGCGCGCAATAACTTCGGAATAAATTTCTCAAGTCTGGTTTTACGACGGAATAAAATTTTTACATTTTTCGCTTTATGAAAATTTATCGCCGATAAATTTCGCCCCGCTAACAATGTCGCGGCTAATAAGAGGAGAATTTCGAATGCGTTTAAAAACCGCATTAATATTCCGAAGGCGTCTCGGCGCGGAATTGAATCAACGGACGTGCCGGCTTTCCCCGATATAGACCCAATTAATTCAAATTTCAATATTAATTATGATTGATGTTTCCATTAGTTACCTGTCAGACGCGCTCCAATAAAACCCTCACCCTGTTGCACCGCCAAACTCACCTGTAACAAAAACATCAAACGTTTAAAGCAATTCAAAAACATTTTGACGGGTGTGGAGGGGGGGCGGGGGGCTATCCAAACACACAATAGTCTATGAAACGAAATCAACGTGAACGTGAATGTGAACGTGAACGTGAACATTTATAGTTTGGCAAAATGGATTTTATGACCTGCAAATTAATGCAAACAACGGTTACCAAACAAACAAACACCCGGTGGTAATTTACGTTTATTGCCTTTATCGCCCTCTGTGTAAATCGCCGGTTTTAAGTAAACGCCACCCCCAGGGCAAAGAAATACATTTTCTTCTTGTAAACCACTTGGCTATTGGCATTCATTTACATGCAAACTAGTGACGTAAGTCTTTTACATTATTCAAAGGAACTATGCGGTAAGGAAACTGTTATTTCCAAAATATGGCAAAGTGGTCTTCCATTCGACACAAAATATGCAGTTTTAGCTTATATAATTTAGGACAACGTGAAGCCTTGTTGTAAGCTTAACGTTTCGCAGAAAATTTCTGTTCTTATCACGGTCGGCGCCGCTACGAAACCTCTTACTTCAGCAATTCAAGATATTTTCGCTTATTCAGGGAACGGAGGCGAATTATTTAGATTGGGCTTGCAAGGGCGCATTGAAAAAACAGTGAAAATAGTATCCATGTGCCCTCTGTTGGTAGCTACTTCCCACTTAGAAGCTTCACGCGGGACAGAAGTATTCACCCACTTACAAAACCTGATAGCAAAGTCTTAAATACGGCCGCTCAGAGTAAAAAAATTAGTTCCTACTTCCAGTTGCGTCTTCTCACTGCGTGATCTCGTCGCGAATCTTCCCTTCAAGTTCGGTTTTCATGAAAGATTCAATTGCTACCTCGCCTGGTTTGCAAAATGTGAAATGTGCAAATTACGAACATCTCCTTGTCCGGCTAACTCGAGGAGAATGGGTCGAGGTCGTACGTAACCCCAAAATAAAACGGAGCAGAATTTACGTATGGATAAAAACCGCCTAATACACCACACTTGTCTTTATATTTGTGCAAAAGTTTAATCCCAAGGCGAATGCAAAGCCCGGAGAGGGTTAAAATTGGAATCGGTAAAACGGACTTACCAAGTTGAATAATAATTAGGACCGAAGCACGGATCCGTCTTTCGTTGACAAAGGTCCGAATGGTCGGGAGAAGATAATGGCGATGTGACCTGCTATTGTGATCTGAAGGTTTTTAATAATTAGGACCGAAGCACGGATCCGTCTTTCGTTGACAAAGATCCGAATGGTCGGGGGAAGATAATGGCGATGTGACCTGCTATTGCGATCTGAAGGTTTTTAATAATTAGGACCGAAGCACGGATCCGTCTTTCATTTACAAAGGTCTGAATGGTCGAGGGAAGATGATGGCGATGTGACCTTCGCCTGCTATTGCGATCTGACCTTCGTCTTCTATTGCGACATGAAAGTTTTCAATAATTAGGCCGAAGCACGGATCCGTCTTTCGTTTACAAAGGGTCCGAATGACCGGGGAAAGGTAATGGCGATGTGACCTTCGCCTGCTGTCGAGATCTGATGGTTTTTAATAATTAGGACCGAAGCACGGATCCGTCTTTCGTTTACAAAGGTCCGAATGGTCGAGGGAAGATGATGGCGATGTGACCTTCGCCTGTTATTGCGATCTGACCTTTGTCTTCTATTGCGATCTGAAAGTTTTCAATAATTAGGCCGAAGCACGGATCCGTTACAAAGTGTCCAAATGACCGGGGAAAGATAATGGCGATATGACCTTCGCCTGCTATTGCGATTTGATGGTTTTTAATAATTAGGACCGAAGCACGGATCCGTCTTCCGTTGACAAAGATCCGAATGGTAGGGGGAAGATGATGGCGATGTGACCTTCGCCTGCTATTGCGATCTGATGACTTTTAATAATTAGGACCGAAGCACGGATCCGCACAAAGGTCTGAATGGCCGAGGAGAGATAATGGCGATGTGACTTTCGCCTGCTATTGCGATCTGATGGTTTTTAATAACCAGGACCGAGGCATGGATCCGTCTTCCGTTGACAACAAAAGACAATCGACCGCTTGACACTATTAAGAAAAACAAGAGAACAATTAATAATGAAGGAAAGCAGCTGACGGTCGTCCTTGCAAAAAGAAAACTGCAAGCCGAAAAATCGGCAATAAAAAAAATGTTTGCTATATGTTTGTTAAAGGAAAATCAAAATTAAAAATTGAAACGAAAGCAGAAACAATTGACAATCTCCAACGAAGATAAAAGTGTACCTACTTCGTTAACGTTGAAGAAAAACAGAAAATAATCGAAAAATAAAAAAGAAAAAAAAACGTTCGCTAAGAAAAAAAATGCATAGAACGATATACCAGGAAAAAAACAAAAGAAAATCAACAGCTTGCCATTATTAAGAAAAACAAGAAAACAATTAATAATGAAAAGAGACAACTGACAATCGCCCTTGCATAAAAGAAACTGTAAAAAGAAATATCAGAAGTAAACAAAATTTGTTAGAGCAAATCAAAATGAAAAATTAAAAAGAAAAAAGAAACAAGTGACAATCGCCTAGAAAAAAAGTGCGCAATGGAGTATCGAAAGTTCCATTTGTTTCTACCTCATCGAACAGTGTTAAAAATCGATTCAGAAAAAAGAAAGAAATGGCGATGTATTGCTTTGAGTTGACCGTTACTTAGGAGTTGTTCGTCATTTGTTTCTGGAACGCCAGCAAATTCTATTTAAAAAAAAAAAAACAAGAGAACAGAGAAAATTAGAAAAATTACACAAGCCAAATAATTTGCTTTTTATCTGAAGCTCGTTCGTCATTTGTTTCTACCCTGTTGAGGCAAGTTCAAGGTCGATTCAGAAAGAGAAAAAATAAATAAATAAATAAAAATTCGAAAGAACGTCATTTGTTTCAGCGTTATCTATCGAAACAGGCGCTAAATCGATTAAAAAAAAAACTTTGAAGAAAAGGAAAGAAAAGAAAAACAAATGACCACATAAACCTTATTCGTCATTTGTTTCTGCATCGTTAGCACAGTTGACTCAGAAAATACAAGAAAACTCTGAAAAGAAACAAATTCAAAAAAGAAATCAAAATATCTTGCATTCTGTCTTAAAGTCATTCGTCATTTGTTTCTGCACTATCGAGATAAGTTCAAAATCGATTCAGAAAGTAAAAATGAACAAAAAAAAAGAAAGAGCGAAAAAGTCGTCATTCATTTGTTTCAGAATTGCCTATCGGAGCAGGTCCAGGTCGATTCAGGAAAAAAAAAACTTTTGAAAAGGAAAGAAAATAAAAAAAAAACAAATGACGATTGGCTGTCACGCAAACGTTCTTCGTCATTTGTTTCTGCATCGTCAGTACAATTGACGTACTGTACCTCGAAAACGGTTAGTTTTCGGACCCATGTTTGTTAAGACTTTTGTGTTTGTATTGACGAGATTTATAATTAGGCAAAATATCCGAACATATTTTTGAAACACCTGTATATACGTTTGTCGCGATTACAGGAAACAAAAGACGATGGACCGTATGAGATCATAGTTGTTGTTTTTTTCTAATGATTGCCACGAATTCTTGCAAATTTTGCAACTTTTTCGGAATTTTTTCATCGTCTTCTGTTTATTGCTTGAAACTTCACTCCATGAGGATTTGTGCAAAAAAATAATCAGTGGCTTTAAAAGTTTCTTCTTTTAGAAGTTCGTGTTTCTTTAGCTCTTGTGTTGCGCCTTACCGTGGTGGAAAATCCGACATTCTAATAGAAAAACATTATTTCCACCACGGTTTCAATTTTTATTTTTCAAAGTTTGATTTCACGCAGAAAAGCGACGATTTTTTTTTAAATTTCGAATTATTGGCACGTTTCTTTCAATTTTATCTTGTATAGCTGTTTTTTTGCAGGTTTTCCGAAATTTTCTGATCGTCTTTTGTTTATTGTTCGAAACTTTCACTCTGTGAAGACACTTTTCCGTTTACATTAGAATTTTTCTTCAAAAGTTATTCTTCTTTTAGGAGTCTGGCTTCTTTAGCTTTTGTGCTATGTCTTACCGTGGTGGAAAATACGAAATCCTAAAAGAAAAAAATAATTTCTTCCACGGTTTCAACCAATTTTTATTTTTCAAAATTTCTTTGGTAAAAAAACATTATCTTGTATGAGAGCGGACTACTGTTTCGCAGATTTTTCGTAATTTTTCGATCGTCTTTTGTTTATTGTTCGAAATCTTCACTCGGTGAAGACTTGCGTAAAAAAAATTCGTTGGTTTTCTTTGCATTTGAATTTTCTCCTCGAAACAATGTCGTTTCTTTTTTTCTGGAAGTCTGCCTTGTTTAGCTTTTGTGCTACGTGTTACCGTGGTGGAAATTACGAAATCCTAAAAGAAAAAAATAATTTCCTCCACGGTTTCAATCAATTTTTACTTTTCGAAATTTCTTTGCTAAAAAAATTATCTTGTAAGAGAACGGATTCAAGAAAGATTCGAGAGAATCAGAATCTGATCGTCGTTTTTTTTAAACAAAAGACAATCAAATCCAACGCGAAATATTTGAAGGATCAAACATTAAACAAAAAACGATCAAAACAAATGCGACCATTTTAATATAAGTCAAAAACGTCAAAATCTGACCCAAATTTAAACAAAATATAATCGAATTTAAACCAAAATATATATATAAAAAATTTGTGAAAATCATTCGAGAGAATCAGAATCTGATCGTCGAATTTTTAAACAAAAGACGATCACCCGAAACATTTAAAGGAAAAGAAACATCAAATACGTCGGACTCTGATCAAACATTAAACAAAAGACGATCAAAACAAAGGCGAACAATTTAGTACAAATGAGAAATGTCAAAATCTGATCCAAATTTAAACAAAATATAATCGAATTTAAACTCAAAATAAAAATTAAAAATTTGTGAAAATCATTCGAGAAGGTTTTAAACAAAAGACGATGAAAACCAACGCGAAACGTTTGAAGAACAAGAAAAATCAGATATGTCGGAGTGTGATTAAACATTAAACAAAAGACGATCAAAACAAATGCTAACAATTTAATACAAATCGAAAATGTTAAAAAATCTGATCCAAATTTGGACAAAATGTAATCGAATTTAAACCTAAAAAAATTAAAAATTGTCAATATCGAATGAAAAATTTCAAGATCAATCAGAGAAGAATCACAATCTGATCGAATTTTAAACAAAAAACGATCTAAAATAATAATTTTTGAGTATCAAAAAAAAAATTTTTAAAAAATTCAAAATCAGATCGAAATTAAAACAAAAGACGATCGAATTTAACGCAGACAAAAACAGAGAAAATTAAAATCATTTAAAGAAAGCTTCGAAGATGAGAATCTAATCGAATTTTAAACAAAAGACGATCGAAACCAATGAGGAACAACTCAATAGAAATCAGAAACGTCAGAAAGTGATCGAAATTAAAACAAAAGACGATCGAATTTAACGCAGACAAAAACAGAGAAAATTAAAATCATTTAAAGAAAGCTTCGGGAGAATGAGAATCCCATTGAATTTTAAACAAAACGCTAACACCTCTCCTTTAGCCTAGCTCGTTTAGCTTTTGTGCTACGTCTTACCGTGGTGGAAAAAACGAAATCGTAAAAAGAAACAAATATTTCCTCCACGGTTTCAATTTGATTTCATTGAGAAAAATAACGAGGTCATTGCTTTTTTCTTGGCTAATTAAACAATAGATATTTATTGTCTGGTGAAGTGTGTACTAAAAACTGCATGTGCACTTGACTTTTGCCCGATGAGTATTCTCTCCGTAACATAATTCTCTCTACAGTTTGTATTCGGTAGTAAAGAAAGTAAAGAAAAGAATTATTTTCGTGAGTGCTTTAGTTTCTCAGAAAATTTCTGTTCTTATCACGGCCGGCGCCGCCATGAAACCTCTGCTTCAAGTTCGACTTTCGTTGAAAAAATCAATTAATTCTCCCCTACAGATTGCATTCAACATTCTCTCTTTTGAATTACCTCGTCAGTATTTTTCTGTTTATTCCAAAAATTAAGTGGGTAAATAAAAATCAAGAAGCATAAGTCAAAGAAAAATTGAAGCAATAGTGAGGGAGGGCGATGCTTCCAAATATTTACGCAAGACGTAACAGGGGGGAATATGTTGAATAAATATTTACGTATTGCGCCGTTTAAACACGTTATTAATTAATTAAACATCAATCAGGCGGAAAATACAGGGAGGTCCTCCGGTGGCGGTGACCTCTGCCGTTACTTCGGGGCTAATAACTTCGGATCCCTCGTCGCTTCCTATGCAAATGCAACCTGTGCTCCTAATAGCTATTACACTCGGTTTAATTAACTAATAGTCATTATATAATTGAAGCGAGTCTTGCACCTGATAGGATTAGGAGCAGCCGTTAAAAAAAAAAATAATCAGTCGCGCCACAATCGATGGGCTCGAAGGAAACGTGCGAAACGCAAAAAAAAAAAATAATATAATTAGGCTAAAACACAAAAGGAAGGGCTAAACCAATTTACTAGAAAGGAAAACTAAATTAAAGAGAGATCCTCGGCGCGCGCGGTAAAGTAAAGCAAAAAAAAATAAAAAAAAAACGAAGTCAGTCGTTCCCGCTTATGGATCGCTCGCCCCGGCGTCCCCCCCGCGCGCTCAAAAGAAGCAACAAATATTTTTTTGGCCCGAATTCCCCCGGATGCTTCTTTTACATAAATTGCTTTCGGAATATTTGCCTTGCGGTCAGTTTAATTTTATTAACTGAAATTAAAGCCGAAGGGAATAAAAAAAAAAATACGTTGGGGCCGGGCGCTTGCTGCCCGTTTCGCCTGAACGGGGGAGCGTTAAGATAATTAAATTTTTTTTTCGAAGTTTTTTTAAAGGCTTTACAAAAATAGAAAATCCGGGGCATAAATTCTAGACACTCACGAAGGGGGAAAGAGAGAGAATAATCATTAGACTTGGTGCAAAAAAAAGCGAGAAAGGAAAACTTTTTTTTTTTTTATAATCCAGGATCGATGGGCTCAACTTCCCTCCCAGTCGATATAACATAGATGGCGTAAGTATGGTTGCCTAACTAACTGGCTTGAAGGCGAAAGCGTCGTATGACTCTCCTCCTTATATCAGTTGGTTAGGCAACCATACCTGCACATTAGAAGCTAGCCTCCATTATGTTAATTTAAACGGGGAATTACTTGGTTACTTTTTTTTTATACCAAAGTATGAACTAAATAAAAAAAGAAGTAACATCAAAGAACGTTACCAGGGGTAGCATAAAACCCGTCGGAAAATTCACTTCCGCGAATACGATTTCGCTCTTATTAATAATAGATGGCGCTCCCCCGTCCCCTTTCGTGGCAAGTGCGTTTCTGTTTATGATGATATTATAAAAGCTCAGCCCGAACAATTACGTTTCGCGTCGTCAAAGAAAGGCAAAAGGAACAATGCGCGAGCGACGCCAAAGGACGCCGCCGTCGCCGCTTTTTCGGCCAGAAAGAAAATGGAGCCGAACGCGAAATAATCACCGAAGTGCTGATGTTTCGCCGGAGTGTGGAAATAATCCGGGGGGCATAAATTAAATGGAAACGTCATCAGGTTTTCATCGTGCGCGCTTGATGGAGCGCTTAAAAATACATTAATATCTGCGATTCGGGCGGACCCCGTTTTACATACATTACTATTTCGCACCGATGCACATTCGAATTAACTAAAAATAAACGCGATGCCTTTTTTTTTTTAATTCGGATATAATGTTGGAAACATGTTTGTTATTACGACTGCAACAAACTATGCGAAAAATATCACATAGCAGATAGGGGAGCGCAATTGATGTTTATTTATTTATTTATTTACTAAACGATATGCCAAAATAACATTTAATATTAATTTTAATGTTCAATACACGTGAACCAACCGAATGCACCCACGACCCAACATTGAAAACCTCAAACTAAAATCAAAGTTGCTTACGCGTTACTAATCTTTCGTCATAGATGACCTGCCTCAACGTTTATTGCATTACAGTGTTACGCTTTTAGTTTTTGGGTCATCCTGTATGTTGGCGGAAACCTGGTCGCATCGCCGTTTGGTCTTTAGGAGCTTTGGCTGCCACCTCTTCCTTGTCGTATTGAGTCTGCCACGAGTAAACACTTGTTTGAATTCTAGGCTTGATATTCGCCCATCCGACACATGTAACTCTTCCTCCCACCCCAAACCTTGCGCATTGTAAGCTGCACGACCAAAAGTTCATGGCAGTCTTGTTGCTGCTCGCTTAGCAAACAGTCCGCGTGGAGACTTCTTCTCGCTTTTCATTGAACTGTGTATGGAGTCTGCCCCGGGTAGAGACTCGTTTGAATTCTAGGCTTGCTTTTCGCCCATCCGAAACATGTAACTCTTCTTCCCACTCCAAACCTTGCGCATTGTAAGCTGCACGACCAAAAGTTCGTGGCAGCCTTGTTGCTGCTCGCTTAGCAAACAGTCCGCGTGGAGACTTGTTCTCACTTTTCATTGAACTATGTGTTGAGTCTGTCCCGGGTAGAGACTCGTTTGAATTCTAGGCTTGCTTTTCGCCCATCCGAAACATGTAACTCTTCTTCCCACTTCAAACCTTACGCATTGTAAGCTGCACGACTAAAAGTTCGTGGCAGCCTTGTTGCTGCTCGCTTAGCAAACAGTCCGCATGGAGACTTGTTCTCATTTTTCATTGAACTGTGTATTGAGTCTGTCTGATCTTTAGGAGCTTTGGCCGCCACCTCTTCCTTGTCGTATTGAGTCTGCCACGAGTAAACACTTGTTTGAATTCTAGGCTTGATATTCGCCTATCCGAAATTTGTAACTCTTCCTCCCACCCCAAACCTTGCGCATTGTAAGCTGCACGACTAAAAGTTCGTGGCAGCCTTGTTGCTGCTCGCTTAGCAAACAGTCCGCGTGGAGACTTGTTCTCACTTTTCATTGAACTGTGTATTGAGTCTGTCCCGGGTAGACACTCGTTTGAATCCAAGGCTTGCTTTTCGCCCATCCGAAACATGTAACTCTTCTTCCCACTCCAAACCTTACGCATTGTAAGCTGCACGACCAAAAGTTCGTGGCAGTCTTGTTGCTGCTCGCTTAGCAAACAGTCCGCATGGAGACTTGTTCTCACTTTTCATTGAACCGTGTATTGAGTCTGTCCCGGGTAGAGACTCGTTTGAATTCTAGGCTTGCTTTTCGCCCATCCGAAACATGTAACTCTTCTTCCCACTCCAAACCTTGCGCATTGTAAGCTAAACATTGTAAGCACAACTAAAAGTTCGTGGCAGTTTTGTTGCTGCTCGCTTAGCAAACAGTCCGCGTGGAGACTTGTTCTCACTTTTCATTGAACTGTGTGTTGAGTCTGTCCCGGGTAGAGACTCGTTTGAATTCTAGGCTTGCTTTTCGCCCATCCGAAACATGTAACTCTTCTTCCCACTCCAAACCTTACGCATTGTAAGCTGCACGACTAAAAGTTTGTGGCAGCCTTGTTGCTGCTCGCTTAGCAAACAGTCCGCGTGGAGACTTGTTCTCACTTTTCATTGAACTGTGTGTTGAGTCTGTCCCGGGTAGACACTCGTTTGAATTCTAGGCATGATATTCGCCCATCCGAAACATGTAACTCTTCTTCCCACTCCAAACCTTACGCATTGTAAGCTGCACGACTAAAAGTTCGTGGCAGCCTTGTTGCTGCTCGCTTAGCAAACAGTCCGCGTGGAGACTTGTTCTCACTTTTCATTGAACTGTCTGTTGAGTCTGTCCCGGGTAGACACTCGTTTGAATTCTAGGCTTGCTTTTCGCCCATCCGAAACATGTAACTCTTCTTCCCACTCCAAACCTTACGCATTGTAAGCTGCATGACTAAAAGTTCGTGGCAGCCTTGTTGCTGCTCGCTTAGCAAACAGTCCGCATGGGGATTTGTTCTCAGTTTTCATTGAACTGTGTTTGTTCTGAGGAAATTACTCTGATTTAAGGAATCCAATCCAATTCCAATTTTCTTTAAATAAAAAATAAATGTTGAGGAATAAGTGTCTCCTTTTAACTTTTTTGCGGAAGTCGAATAGATTTTAAAGTTCGCAATGAATTCCCTAGCAACAAATGAATATCTTTAAAGAAATTATCATTTTTAACATTGTTGGCAAGGAATTTACGGATAAAGCAGAAATACTTCGTTCATTCGATGAAGAAATTTGTTGCGAGTCGGTTTTAATTGCAAGGATGCAGCTGTTTCGTCCCCATTTGGGACCTGGTCAGCAGGAAAACAAGTCAAAAATTGAAAGAAAAATTCAGATGATTGGCAACACCGTTTTGAAAATTACTATACATCACTCACCACGTGTAGACACGTGTAAGTTAATCACTCACAAGTTATTTCCTTGATACCTTTGACGATTTACTTAGTGAATACTACTTTCAAAGCGTCTAATTTTTAATTAAAACTTTCATGCCTTTTTATTTTGTTCCAAATTTGTTCGATTTGAATTTGTTATTAAGAACACCCTGTACACGGAGGTCAGAACGCCGAACGCCTAGCGGTCAAGCCGCCATAAGTAGAGGATCCTTTGGTTTACGATAGAAAAAAATACCATAAAGCAAGAAAATAAATCGTCAATAATAAATGGAAAACAAATCTCGAAAGAAAATTAAAAAGAAAATCGAATTGTAGACAAAAGACGATCGACATCAACGCGAAATTCGGAGACGATTAAAAGAAAAATCAGGATCGTGGGGATCCGATCGAAATTTAAACAAAACAATAACAATTTCTGAACGTCGAAAGAATTTTATCAAAACTTAAACAAAAGACGATCGAATTTGACACGAAAAGAATTCAATAAAATCAAAATCACTTAGGAAAGGTTCGAAGGAATCAAAATGCGACGTAGAAGTCTTAAACAAAAGACGATCGAAATGAATGCGTACGTTTGAGGAACAATTTTTCAACGAAATGCAATCGAACTTAAACCCAAAATTAAAAAAGACAAAAATTGTCGAACACCCGAAAATTCGAGGAAACAAGAAAACCAGATGCGTCGGAATCTGATCGAACTTTAAACAAAAGACGTACGAAACAAATGCGAGAATTTGACTAACAATTTAATCAAATCACAATTAACCGGAAATGTCAAAATCTGATCGAAAGCTACTAAACAAAACACAATCGAATTTAAAGCAAAAATAAACCTAAAAAATTTGTGAAAAATCATTCGAGAAAGATTCGAGAGAATCAGAATCTGATCGTCGTTTTTTTTTTAAACAAAAGACAATCAAATCCAACGCGAAATATTTGAAGGACCAGAAAAATCAGAAGTCTGATCAAACAAACATTAAACAAAAAACGATCAAAACAAACGCGACCATTTTAATATAAGTCAAAAACGTCAAAATCTGATCCAAATTTAAACAAAATATAATCGAATTTAAACCGAAAAATATATATAAAAAATTTGCGAAAATCATTCGAGAAAGATCCGAGAGAATCAGAATCTGATCGTCGTTTTTTTTTAAACAAAAGACGATCGCCCGAAACATCTGAAGGAAAAGAAACATCAAATGCGTCGGACTCTGATCAAACATTAAACAAAAGACGATCAAAACAAAGGCGAACGATTTAGTACAAATCAGAAACGTCAAAATCTGATCCAAATTTAAACAAAATATAATCGAATTTAAACTCAAAATAAAAATTAAAAATTTGTGAAAATCATTCGAGAAGGTTTTAAACAAAAGACGATCAAAACCAACGCGAAACATTTGAAGAACAAGAAAAATCAGATATGTCGGAGTGTGATTAAACATTAAACAAAAGACGATCAAAACAAATGCTAACAATTTAATACAAATCAAAAATGTTAAAAAATCTGATCCAAATTTGGACAAAATATAATCGCATTTAAACCTAAAAAAAATTAAAAATTGTCAATATCGAATGAAAAATTTTAAAATTCACAACTTTATCGAATTTAAACAAAAGAAGAGCGAATTTAACGCAGACAAAAACAGAGAAAATCAAAATCATTTAAAGAAAGCTTCGAAGATGAGAATCTAATCGAATTTTAAACAAAAGACGATCGAAACCAATGAGGAACAATTCAATAGAAATCAGAAACGTCAGAAAGTGATCGAAATTAAAACAAAAGACGATCGAATTTAACGCAGACAAAAATAGAGAAAATCAAAATCATTTAAAGAAAGCTTCGAAGATGAGAATCTAAACGAATTTTAAACAAAAGACGATCGAAACCAATGAGGACCAATTCAATCGGAATCAGAAACGTCAGAAAGTGATCGAAATTAAAACAAAAGACGATCGAATTTAACGCGGACAAAAACAGAGAAAATCAAAATCATTTAAAAAAAGCTTCGGGGGAATGAGAATCTCACAGAATTTTAAACAAAAGACGATCAAAATAATAACTTATGAATATTAAAAAAAAAAAAAATCCGTTCAAAATTTGATCGAAATTAAAGCAAGAGACGATCGAATTTGAGGCGGACAAAAACTGAGAAAATCAAAATCATTTAAAGAAAGTTTCGAGAGAATGAGAATCTGATCGAATTTTAAACAAAAGACGATCTAAACCAATGCGCGGAATATTTCAGAAACAATTTAATAAAAATCAGAAATGTCAGAAACTGATCGAAATTTAAACAAAATGCGGTCGAATTTAAACAAAAAATTATAATTTGTGATTATTGAAAGAAATTTAAAAAAAAATAAAAATTTGATCGAAATTTAAACAAAAGACGATCGAATTTAACGCAGACAAAAACAGAGAAAATTAAACTCATTTAAAGAAAGCTTCGGGAGAATGAGAATCTGATCGAATTTTAAACAAAAGACGATCTAAATCAATGCGGAATATTTCAGAAACAATTTAATAAAAATCAGAAATGTCAGAAATTTAAACAAAATGCAGTCGAATTTAAACAAAAAATTATAATTTGTGATTATTGAAAGAAATTTAAAAAAAAATAAAATCTGATCGAAATTTAAACAAAAGACGATCGAATTTAATGCGGAAAGAATCGAGAAAGTTCATCATTTAAGAAAGATTACAAAGAAAATCAAAGTCTGACCGAACTTGAAACAAAAGACGATCGAAACCGATGCGGAAATTTAAAAGTACAATGAAAGGAACCAGATACGTCATCACGGCGATATAGCCGAACTTTAAACAAAAGACGATCGATTTTATACCAAAAAAAAAAAAAAAGTGAATATCAAAATTGCATCCGAATTTAAACGAAAGGTGATCGAATTAAGAAGAAAAGCAGAAATAATTTGTGAATATCGGAAGAAAAATTAAAAAAAATAAAATAAAATCGAATCGAAAATCAAACAAGAGGCAATCGAATTTAAAAAAGTAGGAAAAAAAAAGAAGAATCTTTGAATCATTTGTTTAATTATCCGGTTACCACTCTTCTATTTTACTGTAGTTTTCTGTATTTATCGAATAATCGTCGTTCGCTAATCGAATATATGTAAGTCAAGATATAAAGTGTCATTAATCACAAGGCAGAGGACGCTGAACGTTTAGCGGCCATATGTAGACCATCCTTTAGGATGCAATAAAAAAAATTACTTATGAAATACCATAAAACAAAGAGTACAACGCTCAGCTGGGAGGGGGCATATATAAATTACATCCTGTGCTTCTCAAACGTTTTTTTTTTTTAGTAAACAGCAAACGCCCCATACGTACGTCACAACTTCGCCTCTTTCCTCGTGTAACTTATTCGATTACACACTGTATATAGGTCATAGAAATTGGATGACCTCTGGCTTGGATTAATCTAACTTGGACGTCTGCGACATTTACATGCGCGCTTGATTATTCCGTCGGAATAACTGCAAAACTATTTACAGTTCGCAGGCAGCTGCGTCTATTGAATAATCATTCGCTTGCAACGAGCGCGTTTCCTCCTGTTTAGAGCCTCCTAGTTTACTGCATTAAACTAATTGTTTTAGACGCACGCTTAATGCCCCAGCTAGCTTTACGTGAAAGTCAAACGGGCGACCCCATTCCACGCGGGGTTCCATTATTTATTTCCGACAAAAGGGGACAGATTTAATTGTGGTGATCGATGACGACGTTTGTTTTACATAATGCGCGCGCTAAACGGACCAGAACTATAACTGAAAGCGTCTAAATGCATTATGTACATGAGTACATCGCTCACAATAATCAAAGGATAATGTATTTATGAAACAAAGAAGTGTCATTAGTCCCCTCGGATTCAACACGGTGCAGACGCGCTTTTGGGACGACTTGAGTTCAAATGCAGTTCTTTGCATACATGTTGATCGCATTGTCAAAATTGTATATTGAAATTATAATTTATGTGTAGGCAAGTCGACAAATCAAATTAATAATACTTGCGCAATTTAGTGTATTCGATGTTGTTCACGCCCTTTCATTTTTTTGTGCCAATTTCCGCGCAATAATTGCACATAAAATATTTAGAACGTTTCGGGGGTGGTGCAAGTGACCCGGAAAAGCCGGTCCGGAAAACGAATTTAATTTTAGCGTTTCCATTGTGCGCCGCCGCCGCCGCCCGCCGGCTGATGGCGGAAAACTTATTAAATTGATTGAATTCGATTGATTTCATTAGGCGCGCGGCAGATTTAATTATGTTCGTTAATCGGCCGGCGTAATCGATTCGGCCGGAAATTAATTATTTGGCGCAAATATTTTTTCTAACGGAATGAAGCAGTTCGTTCGCTAATTAGATTCAAGAGGCGCGCGCCATTCAAGTTTTCGTCAAGAATTTACGCTCTCGGAGGAGCGTCGGCGACGGCGGCGGCGGGTGGCGTTACCCGTTTACCAATTATGTTATCAGGGGGCTCTTTCGCGGATGAGATAATTATAAAATGCTTCTTGCTTGCAATGCAGCTACATTAACGAGCACGCTTCGTAACTTCTCCGGTTCGCGACACTCCGCCTGACTTTATGTCCCTTCTTCGAATTAGTTTGCATCCGGGGAACTTACGTAACTCTTCAGGCGTCCATAAACACGTCGTCTTGCTTGTCGTATTTGTTTGTTGAATTAAACACATCATCGCATACATAAAATTCATTAATAAACTTGGAAAAAACAGTCTCGTTATGTTATTAAAAGCCCATAAGACCCCAAGCATGTCTACGTGTATACAACCGGCTTTACACTACATCCTGGAACAAGATTATTTTATGGCCTGCTTAGCATAACACATTTTCATTTTTATATTGTAAATTTTGCGTTACACGGTTTGAAGGGGGACGGAGGGTGGCTGTTTAAACCCCTCGATTTTCATCGGCACGATTTAACAGCACCTAATTTCGGCGGCGGCCAGGATAAGAATAATCTATTTTATATGGAGGAGTACATGTGTTGACACGGTAACAAAACAATTATTTCCACCGGCTCCAGATTTGCCAGTAATTTAAAAAAAAATAACACGAGGCATGGAGGGGATGGGGACGGCTGTTTAAACGCCTCGGCTTTCATCTGCACGGTACCTAATTTCAACGGCTAGGATAAGTGTGAAGCTCGCGAATATTTTGCTCAAGACAACGCCCCATTTCATAATGGAGAAGTACATGTGTCAACACGGTAAGAAACCAATTACTTCTACCGGCTCCAGATTTGCCAGTAATTAAAAAAAAAGTACACGAGGCTTATGGGGTGAAAACGGCCGTTTAAACACCTCGGCTTTCATCTGGACGGTACCTAATTTCGGTGGTTAGGATATGAGTAAAACTCTCAAATATTTTGCCTAAGACAACGCCCTTTTTCGTAATGGAGTACATGCGTTAATACAGTAAGAAAACAATTACTTTTGCCAGCTCCAGATTTGCCAGTAATTAAAAAAAAAAATAACACGAGGCTTAGGGGGGTGGAGACGACTGTTTAAACATCTCAGTTTTCATCTGCACGGTACCTGATTTCAATGGCTAGGATAAGTGTGAAGCTCGCGAATATTTTGCTTAAGACAACGCCCCATTTCATAATGGAAAAGTACATGTGTTAACACGGTAAGAAAACAATTACTTCTACCGGCTCCAGATTTGCCAGTAATTAAAAAAAAAGTACACGAGGCTTATGGGGGTGAAAACGGCTGTTTAAACACCTCGGCTTTTATCTGCACGGTACCTAATTTCGGTGGTTAGGATAAGAGTAAAACTCTCAAATATTTATCGCTTGTAATTAAACGGCTGGCTAATGACACCGAAAAAAAAGAGTTTACGCGCCTAGTCTGATAACGCGCACGTGCGAGTGAGCTAATTATAATTTTAGCTTCAAATCACTACTACTACTACTACTACTATAATTTATAGGTAATTTGGACTTGGGTTACTCAAACGCCCACTAGACATAGTGCTTACCAAAAAAAAGAAAAAAAAAACAAAAATTGAACAAAAAGAAGAAAAAAATGAAAGTTTGTTTTGATTTTCGAAAGCTTCCCGTCGGAAGTCATCCGTTTTTTTGCTTTCAGAGAGAAGCAAAAAAAAAGAATTACAAAGAAACAAATGAAAATTCGATTTTCAAAACCTTCGCGCCAAACAGAAACAAATGATTTTGATTTGGTTTTTTATTGACTTCATTTTCAAAAGCTTCGCGCCGGAATTAGTCGATTTTTCTTTTGTTATTTTTTTGTTTACAAAGAAAAAAGACAGAAGATGATGGAACGCAAAAAAACGAAAACTTAATTTGTTTATATTTGTTTTCAAGGTCAAGGAAAATCGGTAAAGGAAAGCAGAGGTTGGCGCCGGAATTAGTCGATTTTTCTTTTGTTATTTTTTTGTTTACAAAGAAAAAATGCAAAAAAGAAGAAACAAATGAGTTTGTTTTGATTTTCAAAAACTTCCCCTCGGAAGTCATCTGTTTTTTTTGCTTTCAGAGAGAAGCAAAAAAAATGAAATACAAAGAAACAAATGAAAATTCGATTTTCGAAACCTTCGCGCCAAACAGAAACAAATGATTTTGATCTGGTTTTTAATTGACTTGATTTTCAAAACCTTCGCGTCGGAATTAGTAGATTTTCCTTTTATTTTTTGTTTACAAAGAAAAAATGCAAAAAATGGTGAAATGCAAGAAAAAACGAAAGCTTAATTTGTTTATGTTTGTTTTCAAGGTCAAGGAAAATCGGCAAAGGAAAGCGGAGATCTTGTTGCTTACAAAAAAGAAATGAAGTACAAAGAAACAAATGCAAATAAACTGAAATCATCGTTCTTTTTTTTGCTTACAGAAAAAACAAAACAAGAAAATAATAATTAAATGCAAAGAAACAAGTGAAGGTTCGTTTTTCGTTCGGAAATCGTCGATTTTTCATTTGCTAGTCTTTGTTTAACAAAAATTGATCAAATGCAAAAAAAAACAAATGAAAGCTCTTAATTAATTTTTTCAAAAGCAAGGAATAGCGGAGATTTTCTTGCTTACAAAAAAAAATTAAACACAAAAATGCAAATTAAAGTTTGGTGATTCAAAAGCCTCCCGTCGGTAATCATCGATTTATTTGCTTGCAGAAAAAAAAAACAAAAAAAAATAATGAAATGGATAGAAACAAATGAAAATTCGATTGTCAAAATCTTCGCGCCAAATAGAAACAAATGACAGCTTGATTTGATTTTCAAAAGCAAACAAGTGAAAATTAACAAATGTAAATTCGATTTTTAAAATCTTCGCGCCAAGCGGAAACAAATGACAGCTTGATTTGATTTTCAAAAGCAAACAAATGAAAACTAACAAATAAGAATTCGATTTTCAAAATTTTCGCGCCAAACACAAACAAAAGAAAGCTAGCTTGACAAGGTTTCCATCGGAAATCGTCGATTTTTTTGCATACAGAAAGAAACAAAAAAAATTAATTAAATGCAAAGAAACAAGTGAAATTCGATTTTCAAAAGCTTCGCGCCGGAAATCGCCGTTTTTTTCACTTTTCTTTTTCGCTTTCGAAAAGAAACAAGAAACGACGAAACGCAAAAAAAAACAAATGAAAACTTAATTAATAAATTTTTTCAACGGCAAGTGAAAGCGGAGATTTTTTTTAACAAAAAAAAAAAAAACAAAAAAACATTAAAGGCGGAGAAACAAATGAAATCTTTTTTCTTTTGTTTTAATTTATGAATCTAATTGTGCTTTGTTTTTATTTTATTTTATTTTTATTTAACAGCGCCAACTGTTGAAACATGTTGAATGTTTTTTCTTTTAATTTATGAATCTAATTGTGCTGTAAAATCGATTGTCTTTTGTTTTTATTGTTTTTAAGTTTTACAATTTCGTATTTAAACAAAAATTCATTACTCATTTCATCGTCTTTGCTTTCTCGTCGTTCCTTTTTATTTTATTTATTTTTTTATTAATCTATCAAATTGTGTTTTGTAAAATCGATTGTCTTTTGTTTTTATTGACATTTAAGTGCGCCATCTGTTGAAACATGTTGAAATTTTATATTCTTTTGTATCAATTTATGAATCTAGTTATACTTTGTTGTGTCTTTGTTTTTACTTTATTTATTTATTTTTTTAACAGCGCCATCTGTTGAAACACGTTGAATTCTTTTTGTTTTAATTTATTATGTTTTGTTGACAACTCCCTTTTTCATAATGGAGTACATGCGTTAACACAGTAAGAAAACAATTACTTTTACCAGCTCCAGATTTGCCAGTAATTAAAAAAAAAAAATAACACGAGGCTTAGGGGGGTGGAGACGACTGTTTAAACATTTCAGCTTTCATCTGCACGGTACCTGATTTCAATGGCTAGGATAAGTGTGAAGCTCGCGAATATTTTGCTTAAGACAACGCCCCATTTCATAATGGAAAAGTAACGGGTCTACCAATAAGAACTTTGTTTTCTAATAGGTTTGCAATAGGTTATGTTGAGAGTTCTGTCATTCAGTTTTTTGACATATGTACAGCAGAAGGTTTACCATTTGTTATAATGGCTTCAATTTCGCTCGAAAATCGCATTAAAATAATTCAAATCTATTATAAAAATGGTGGATCCGTGAAAACCACATTTCGTAAAATTCGCGATATTTTTGGTCGCACTGATCGTCCTTCTGAGACTGCAATTGCGAATTTAGTGCGAAAATTTGAGTCCACCGGTTCAGTAGCAAACGTAACCACAACAACACGAGCTCGTGCAGGCCGCTCAACCGAAAATATTGCTGCAGTAAGTGACAGTGTTGCAGAGGACCCAAATTTATCAGTTTCACGACGCAGTCAACAATTGGGCATATCCACAATGACCACATGGCGAATTTTGAGAAAAGATTTGACTCTAAAGCCTTATAAGGTCCAACTGGTGCAAGAATTAAAGTCACCAGATCATTTTCAACGTCGTGCATTTGCTGATTGGATCATTGAACATGGTGCTGGTTTTTCTGAAAAAATAATCTTTTCGGACGAAGCTCATTTTCACTTAAATGGGTATGTCAACAAGCAAAATTGTCGGATTTGGGCTTCTGAAAATCCAAGAACAGATATTGAACAACCATTACATTCATCTCGTGTCACTGTATGGTGCGCTTTATGGGTAGAAGGCATCATTGGTCCATATTTTTTCGAAAATGAGGCTGGTGCTACCGTTACTGTCAATGGAGTGCGCTATAGAGACATGTTAACCAATTTTTTATGGCCTATTTTGGATGATATGGATGTGGAAGACTTGTGGTTACAATAGGACGGAGCTACGTGTCACACAGCCCAAGAAACAATCGATTTATTGAAAACCAAATTTAATGGACGTCTAATTTCGCGAAGAGGTGTTGTCAACTGGCCACCACGAAGCTGTGATTTAACGCCACTGGACTTCTTCTTGTGGGGCTATGTGAAAGATAATGTTTACGAGAAGAATCCGCAAAGAATTCAAGAGCTCAAAACCAATATCGAAGACGTCATCCATGAAATGGAACCATAATTATGCAGAAATGTACTCGAAAATTTTGTTAAACGTAGTCGTGGTGGACATTTGCCTGATATTGTTTTTCATTCATAAATGGTAAAGTCTCTACAACATATTTCGATAAAGAATTACAGAATTTTCCTACAAAATGTGTGTTTCTTTTGAAATTTAAAAACAAAGTTCTTATTGGTAGACCCTGCACATGTGTTAACACGGTAAGAAAGCAATTACTCCTACCGGCTCCAGATTTGCCAGTAATTAAAAAAAATAACACGAGGCTTATAGGGGTGGAGACGGCTGTTTAAACACCTCGGCTTTCATCTGCACGGTACCTAATTTCGACGGCTAGGATAAGAGTAAAGCTCGCGAATATTTTACTTAAGACAACGCCCCATTTCATAATAGAGAAATACATGTGTTAACAAAGTAAGAACGTAATTGCTTCTACCAGCTCCAGATTTCCCGATAATTAAAAAAATTTACATTACATTATACATTACGATTTTAATCGTATATTATGAATGAAATATTTGAAAATAAATTAATTATGACGCATTCTCAACTCCTGAATGAATTTTAATTAGCGATTCTTTCCGAACTGACTCCTCCAAAGCTAAAGCAGGTCTCGTCGCGCTCCGTTGCTAATTTCTTTTATTTATAAACTAACAAAAGCTCAATTCAACTGGAAAGCTCAAGATGGATTTCCTGAACTCACAAATCTACGATGGGGTTTTTAAATTACGATCACCACTTAATTTAATAACCTCTCAATCATCGCACGGTAATAGTTACTGGCGTGTAAAACATCAGTATGAATTTTTAAGCGGTAATTAAGCGATCAAAAACGGTGTTCACCAATACACAAGTCAATTAAGTTTTGATAGACGATCTCGACTCTTTCGTGAATGCGAATAAATAATATTCGTCGCGTGAGCCGTGCGTATTAAAAGCGGACAAGGCGTGCTCTCGCCTCTTTCACACTCGCGGGTCACGCCACGCCGGGCCTCCTTTGTTGGCCTCAGCTTCTAAAAACCCCCAAATTGGAGCGCAATATAATAAAACCCGGGTACATATGCTACCGATTATGCCCTCCTTTGTTTCTCACGGATTTATTGTTGAGTTTTAATTCCAGCCGAGCTCGTATATTATTCGATGTTCTGCTTTCGCAAACAAAGAATTGGGATTTGCGCGGCGCGTAAGATCCCCCTTTTTTTTTTTCGTTTCGCACGGTTTCCACCCCCCAAAATCGGCGGTGACGACGTGCCTCTAATCGATTGTTTCATTTCGGCCATCTTTATCTCGGTCTCGGTGATTTATGGGCGATCTTTTAGGGGGCTAGTTATGGTATATGCTCTGTTTGCGCCAGACAGGGGGTAACCAACCACCAAGCATCACCCTAATATTTACATTACTTTTGTGAAACGCTTGCGATTAGGGACTATATGAAAACACTTGTGTTTTTCAAGCCCTCTCAAGCAACATTAAGAAAACAGTAATATAAAATAATTTCGTCAAAGCTACTACGAAATAATGAGGTTGAAGGTAAAAGAAGATAATTAACTAAGAGGGTGCGAATATGTTGAAACAGTGAAGGCGGGTGGGGTGGCAAGAAACAAAACCATGGGAAAGGAAATAAAGGGGCAGACTAATTACTGAATCCCGCAAGAGGCCTACAAGGTTGGAGACTTCGCCCGGTTTATCATAGAATTTATTATCGCCTCAATAAGGACGTTTGTATTTGCATCACCTACTATTTGGAAGTATCGTCGTTCGGGCTTTAAATTTGATTTAAATCTAGACAAGTTAATAAGCACAGACACAGAACAAAGATCACAGTGGCTTTGTAAACCGAGTAATCCAAACGCAATGCCATGAATATTTCAGTCGACAAGATGAAACTTTCCATTGCCTGGATATGACTTTGCCGTTCGGCCACTTCTCTACGTTTACGAATTACATAATAAGCGGAGTGCATGGGGCCGCGCACTTTGTCTGCAAAACGCCAGATTAAGGTTCTCCTTGTGTACAACCCGCCACATGCCCTTAGGAAACGAACCCACCGCCGCACCGGTGATTTGTTTGTTTTGCTTGCCCGCCCTTGCATCGGGTTCATTATTATTTTTCGTTCCGTTTGCATATGCGCTTGTTATTGGAAACAATCGCAGAAACTGTATATTTATGCCGCCGCTGCTGCTGCTGCTACATTGTTTACACAATGGTAGAGGAATGAAAGGTAAACACGATGCAAATGTACATAATACATCGGGGAGGGCATAAATTAAAGATTCGGCCGCTCTTTACGGACCACTCCGATTTCATTAGCTTCGAGACCATCACCGTCATCGTCAAAACTTGGATAGCTAATAAAAATATCTCTCTCAATGGTTGTGTATTCTTTATGTGGTGGATGCTGTTAATGGCGGTTGTCTGGTTAGCCTTTATGCGAATATAAAGAGTGATGTATACGGGGGGCAACGAGAAGACGACGACCTACTTTGTTTTACGACGACCTCATGCAGCAGAAACATCTCAAGCTTTCCCCCATTCCTTTTGTTTTTTCTTGTCGGACTCATGTCCAAGACGTCGTCGTTCCGTACACGTGCAACATTTGATCTGGATTTGATGCCCTGGCATGTATACAAAGGATGTTATGCGGGTTATTTATTTCGTACGCCATTCCTTCTTTTTTACAACGTGTGCTCTACCACTAGAGAAAAGATCAATAGAGTACACTTATGTGCTTTAAGTCCTTTAACCGTCTCACATGTGCATATTTGATTGTGGAATCTTGTCATGGACGGACTTGAGATGGCTTAGCGGTGAAGCCTATGATCTCTTAGGGTATGCAGACGATTTAGTCAGGAAATGTAGCTGAGGAGGAAGCTCTGTGGACCAGTCCTCAAGACTTCACCCGAAGGCGAAATCTAGAGGGTTTAGGTCCACTGCGTCTTCGTGCAAGTGAGATAGTATGGTCGGGGGAAGTGAAGTACCTTGAACCAACACTTAACAAAATAGTTAGGCGATCGGTGACCAATTCGTAAGGGTCAGACGAGCCTACGACATAACTTAGGGCCTAAAACCAGGTATGGATAGAACATGGGACCTAAAACCAGGTATGGTGTACGCCAGAATGGTAAGAACTACGCGGCTTTGATGTGGTGGCCAAAGGTTAAGCAGGAAACCACCAAACTTAGGCTGAGCAGGGTACAAAATGTCTAGACATAACGGGGGTGATGTGTAGTACACCCATCGCTGCAATGGAAACCCTTCTGGACCTCCATCCCTCATACATTGTGATAATGGGAGAGGCAAGAAGAAGACTACACAGACTACAGCATTCATATCACCCACTTAACATGAGTACGGGTCATACAAGTATCGTTGTAAGGAGTCCTTTACTCCATGAGGACGGGCTAGAGCATTCATGTCACCCACTCAACATGAGTGCAGATCATACAAGCACCTTTACTCCATGAAGACGGATTATATGGCTACCAAAGGCGGAGTCTTTTACTCCTTGAGGACGGTCTAGAGCATTCATGTCACCCACTTAACATAAGTACGGATCATACAAGTACCTTTACTCCACGAGGACGGACTATATGGCTACCAAAGGCAGCGTAAGCCTGTTCATCAAGGTAAAAATTAATGAATCTCCTAAGCAACGTCAACCTGAACAGGACTTTCCTCCTGGAAGTCTGATCTGGTATACAGACGACTCTAGAACTGAGAGTGGTGCCCAGATCTGGAGCTCGAAGCTTGAAGATTTCATCCAAACTGGTTTGGGAATGTTTAAGTGACCTCAATGACCTCGTGGAGCACAACTACGTTACACTTGTGTGGGTTCTAGGCCAGCGGGGCATTATCGGCAAAAGTACATGTGTTAACACGGTAAGAAAACAATTACTTCTACCGGCTCCAGATTTGCCAGAATTAAAAAAAAAGTACACGAGGCTTATGGGGGTGGAAACGACTGTTTAAACACCTCGGCTTTCATCTGCACTACGTCACACTTGTATGGGTTCTAGGTCAGCGGGGCATTATCGGCAACGAACGGACCGATGAACTAGCCAGGCCGTGACGTACCTTGGCCCTGAACTTGT
Organism: Serrognathus titanus; assembly: GCA_039766575.1. Taxonomy (NCBI): domain Eukaryota; kingdom Metazoa; phylum Arthropoda; class Insecta; order Coleoptera; family Lucanidae; genus Serrognathus; species Serrognathus titanus. The sequence continues at coordinate 57,752,494 of CM077911.1, forward strand.
CCTGGGCATAACCAAGGGGCCTTTTCAGTCACTGGATAAGCTAGGAACACAATAGATATTGGATAAACAGACCATAGTAAGACCTTCCTCAGAGGTCCTTGCAAAAACGTTTAAAAATTAATTAATCTGCCGAGCAACGTGAACCTCATCAGGATTTTCCTCATAGAAGTCTGATCTGGTGTACACACGGCTCCAGAACTGACAGTGGTGCCGGGTCTGGAGCTCGAAGCTTGAAGATTTCATCCAAACTGGTGTGGGAATGACCTGGCGGAGCACAACTGCGTCACAGTTGTGCGGATTCTAGGTCGTCGGGGCAATGAATGGGCCGACAAACTAGCCAGGCTGGATGGGAGTACGGCGTACTTTGGCCCTGAACCTGTCCTGGGCCTTTTCAGTCAGTGATTGGATAAGCGTGGAACACAACAGATACTGGATAAGCAGACCATAGCAAAACCTTCCTCGGAGGTCCTTGCAAAAACGTTTGGTTTTGAACAAGACGCAACTCAAGATCACCACGACACTTGACTGTTAAGGAGCATCTGTGGGGGATCGTGACCTAAACCGCAGACTCTGCAAAGACCTGACGGAGTACAAGTACGTCACACTTGTGTAGATTGTGTGGCATTATCGACAACGGACGGGCCGATGAACTGGCCAGGCCAGGTGAGGTATGACGTACCTTGGCCCTGAACCTGTTCTGGGCGTAACCAAGAGACCTTTTCAGTCAGTGACTGGATAAGCGTGGAACACAACAGACACTGGATAAGCAGACCAGAGCAAAACCTTCCTCAGAAGTCCTTGGAAAACGTTTGCTTTTGAACAGGATGCAACTCACTTGACTGTTAAGGAACATCTGTGAAGGATCGGTAAATTGAATGATGACCTAAACCATAGACTGCTGCAATGACCTGGCGGAGCACAACTACGTGGGTTCTAGGTTATCGGGGCATTATCGGCAACGAGTGGGCCGATGAACTAGCCAGGTCAGGTGGAGGTATGACGTATCTTGACCCTGAATCTGTCCTGGACCTAACCAAGGGACCTTCTCAGTGACTGGAGAAGCGAGGAACACAACAGATCGTAGCAAAACCTTCCTCAGAGGTCCTTGCAAAAACGTTTGCTTTTGAACAGGACGCGACTCAACATCATCACGATTCTTGACTGTCAAGGAGCATCTGTGGGGGATCGGTAAACCGCAGAATCTGCAATGGAGGACCAGAAACAGCAATGCACATTTTGTGTAGGCAAATCGCAGGACTTTAGTACGCAACCAGCTGATATAGGAGACCTGACCTTACTGAATGGCAGCGTTAACAGAACAAGGTGCATTTTATGCAGACGGGTTTCTGGTCATGGGAAAAAAAATGTACATTGATTGATAGATTAAAAAGTTTTCAGAATCGCCTCTAGGGGGTTGTTTTATGTCGTGCATCAACAAATAGTCTGGTTTCGACAACTACACTCGCCTGATTCAGCTCCAATTCCCAAAACTCAAAATATTCCTGGTTGGAAAGTCACGTCCGAGAGGTAGGAGGAGAAACGTCGGAGACCAAGTATGTCGAGTTTCGAGTTAATTGTACTGCAAATAATATTTAAAATGCAGTAGTAATCGTGTCGATTTCTCCTCCTCCCCCCTCATCCATTGGCTCCATCCAATCCACCTCATTACTGGCCCGACATTGCGCTGCAGGAAGTACAATAGAAGCGCATTACTGCCAACTGCGAAAAATAAATTCAAATAACGTCGGGCCGCGCGCTTCCTTCCCTAATATCGGATCCTGTTTAGAACGATCTCATTATTTTGAAATATCGCGTTTCCGCGTGTAGCCATTAGAATACCATAACAATCCATCTGGCGTTCATAATGCGGGCCGCGTGTGTGTTTAATTCGACGATCGTAAATTGATTAAAAAAATATATATAATCACTGGGTCGGCTTGCCCTCAAAATTTAATCGAATTCGGGGCTCCGATTCTTTACGTTCGACGGCCTCGTCGCCGGTTTATTTATGGAAACTGCCCTGCGGAGGGCGATCGAATGGCGCGATTCCAATGGAGAGTAATAAATGACGGTCAGTGTAACGACGATACACTAACGGCTAAGAGACCGTCACTGAAGTGCGTCGCGCGTGGTTTCAGATTACCGACCGTCCTGTGGACGTTATCGTGCTTGTAGGGTCGTCGTATAATGCCCTGCCTACCTACCAATGGCTCAGATTAAACAGAAGTACGTGGGGCTTTGTTAGCGATCGTCTTCTGCAGATGCGGGGCTTAAAGGGAAAGGGGGTTTTATGTTACCAGCGTCGTTTTTCACGATTGATGCAAGTTTAGGGCATTTAATTAATCGTTGAAGATGCGATCAAAATATGAAACTGTCGTACAAGATGGCAGTTCTTTTATCTTTGATTTAAGGAATGTTCTGTGGATGCCCAGTCACGGTAGTTCGTGATGTACGGAATATTCTATAGATGGCAGCCGGTATTTTCTACCGAAGTTTGTTGATTTTAAATAGAACGTAATTATAAACAAACATGACGAAAAGCGGCGCGTCGCAATGACTCATCAATACCTACCACGACGAGGCCTTGTAAGCTGATAAATTCGAAAGTAAAGGATTGTTCATTCCCCTTTCTTTTATCGTTTCGCCCCCTTGTCGAATTCTAAGAAATGTTTTAATCGATGAATGAGTTTTTGAGCTTAAAAAAGTAGGTGGGTGTTTACATAATTACGTAAGGTGTTAGAGCGCTCATGAATAAACCGAAGGCATCCGCTTTAGTATTCCTGTAACAATTCTGCTTATTCATCCCTTGTCCCTTCTAGAATTCAGACGCATCTTCGCTGTAGTGGTCTCCTTTACATGTAACTTGGTCTCTTTCTCCGGCGATGTAATCTTGAGCGGCGGGCGTCTTTGTCTATCGCGTGCGAGAGGCGGGCTGGTCGATATTTACGAAAACGCGATGGCGCCGCAGACCCCTTATTCCCATTGCTATCTCGAAGATGTGATCCGGCCTATGTCTTAATATACACACAACAAAGTCCATTTTCTTTCCCTGTAAAATGATACGTGCAAAGATTTAACGATACGTAAGAGATGCGCGCCGTCGAAGAAATCTCGGCGGTGGATGAATTGCGGCGGTGGATTTTATTTTTTTTTTCCTCCTTCTTCTTCTTCATCAGAAGAGAGGAACGAGCGCGCTCGTAACTCACCTCGGCCCGACAAGGAGAAAATTAAAATACTTTTGTTGTCGAACGTGTAAATAAAATAAATCGATGCGCCGCTCGAAGTTTTGTATATTAAGGAGGAAGAAGAAAAGAACGAGGGGGGTTTGGGGGTGGACGAGCAGCACGCAAAAGTTAAATTTATAAAATACTTGCGCGCCGGAGCTCCCTGTAAGTAAGTAGATTTATTAAATATTTCTGCAAACTTCGGCCAAAAAAAAAAAAAAAAAATTCTTTATTCGAATCGTATAATAAAGTTTGAAATTCGTTATCTTCCACATTCGATCCGGGCCGAGTTTCGTAACAAAAGTTAAGGTCCAAGGAATACTTTTTTTTGCACTCTCTCTCTTTTCCCCCAAAATGGGATCTGTGTTTGACCAGTAAAGCATAAATTCGAATGCGCGAGAACCTTCAACTGTTTACCCTCATATATTATACTGTTTGCGCCCGGGTCTGTATAAAAATGCCAGAAGTTAAAAACCTTATGTGATAGAATGTATGTTTACCGTGAAATAATGTTCTTTACATCTGCAAACACGTCATCCTCAAGCTTATTCCTTGTTTAGCCAAATACGAAAAACGATACGTCTCTTGTTTACGGACGGATTTTACTACAAAAAAAAATTACCTACTTATACAGGGTGTAAGTCTCCAAGGACGAGAAGGTCACGGTAAATTGTTGCGGTAAAGGAGAACTCGACCAATAATACAGCTCTCATCTGCGGGCAAGTCTACCGCATTGGCATACATTATACATCCATCAGCTTCGTTTATTGATTCTCGATAATCATATGCAAACTCCGGCGACCGGGATGTCGACGGTTGTTGATGTTCCTGCGAAAATTATTCCCAGTAACGTACCGTTAGCGCAATCGACCGTATTTACGTTTTACGCTCGCCTTGTAGGAAAAAAATTGCAATAACCACAACTGTCCGGCGGAAGAGGAACCCGATATTTAATAATCGGGCGGAGAGCAGAACGAAAAACAAGAAGAAAGGATTAGGGCGGGTGAGGGAGCTCTTTTACATCCTGGCATTATTTCCTACGATAATAAATGACCTGGACGAGTCGGATGGCACAGCAAGTTTTATTAAAATTTCGCGTCCACTCAGACCTCAGTCTCCGGAGTGCTGATGTGACAATGGCTGCTCGTAAAACCGCAATCTTCCATCTAGGGATTTTATACATTACGGACCTTATTTAACGGAATTTTACAGAAATCACTATTTATGTCGTCCACATATGAAAAAGCTCGCTTAGCGTTTTGAGGACAAGTCTGCTTGCTAATGAGATTCCCTTTGTCCCGGCGTCGGTGAAAACGGCATAAAAGTTTCTGATTAAACTTTTATGCTGTTCTCTTTATTTGCGGTCGAAATTTAAACACGTAATGATAAGAGCGTGACAACTAAAAACTTAGGATAGCAGGCCTATCTATCTTTAGTATGAAAAGTCTCGCTCGAAGTGTTCAGTTTTAAATTATTGGGGCCCTCCTTCTAGTTATAGACACCTCTGAATAATAAAAACAAAACGCACGAGCCATAAGGGATGTGAAAGCAACGAACAGAATGCTAAGGGAAGGTGTCAGGATGGAGATGTAAGAAACCGGCATTTTGTAAAATATCACACCCATCTAGAGTAAAATAAGCAAATAAAACTGATAAAATGATTGTTAAATTAAAAAAAAAAAAAACTAATATAATTGATCAAAACAAAACACAAACGATCGTAAAGTTACTACAAAAAAAAAAGTTCAATGACGATAAAAAGGAACAATAAAAAAATTTTAATGAAAGCCTAACAGAGAAGAGCGAGATAAAGATAAACGACTATAGAATGATAAAGAATAAGTTTAAACAAAAGACGATCGACAGAAATCGAAATGTAAAAACAAAACACAATCTACCGTAAAATTAATAGGTACCAAAAGAAAAAATAAATAATAAAATTAAAACGAAAACCAGATAGAAAATAATTTAAACAAAAGACGATCAACAGGATCGATAAAAAATGTTAAATTGATTAAAATGATTTTTAAATTAAAAAAAAATTCAATAACAATAAAAAGGAACAAAAATTTTAATTAAAGTCAGAGAGAGAAAATCCGGGATAGAGATAAAGGACAGAATTATAAAAAAAATTAAAGTTTAAACAAAAGACGATCGATAGGAAATGCAAAAACCGACGAAAATGATTTTCAATTCGAAGAAAAATTGTAACAAAACACAATCGACCGTAAAATTAGCGCCAAAAGAATAATGATAATATAATTATTAAAAAAAAAATAAATAAAATGAAAGCCAGATAGAGAAGTAAGCGTGGGGGGTAAATATGAAAGACAAAGTTATAAAGCAAAAATCTAAACAAAAGACGATCGACAAGACTTGATTTAAAAAAATGTGAAACTGTTGAAAACGATTATACTTTTAAATTAAAAAAAAATGTAAACACAACAAAGCACAAACGACCATAAAACTACTACAAAAAAAATAATAAAAATGATAATAAAATAAAACATAAAAAAAGCCAGACAGAGAAAGATAAAAAAAAAGAAAATGGGAACAAAAGACGATCGCCGCAAATCGAATGAAAATGTAGAACTGATGAGAACGGTTTTCAAATAAAAAAAAATTAAACAGAACAAAACAAAACACAATCAACCGTAGTATTACTGCAATAAAATAAAATAAAAACAAAGATTAAATAAAAGACGGCGTTATAAAGCAATAATTTAAACAAAAGACGATCGACAGGAATCGATAAAAATGTTAAACTGATGATTTTTAAATTAAAAAAAAAACTAATGTAAAAAAATATTTTTTAACGACAATAAAAAGGAACAATACAAAAATTTTAATTAAAGTCAGAGAGAGAGAGAGAGAGAGAGAAAAGCGGGATAAAGATAAAGGACAGAATTATTAAAAAAAAATTAAAGTTTGAACAAAAGACGATCGTCAGAAATCGATAGGAAATGCAAAAATCGGCGAAAATGATTTTCAATTCGAAGACAAAAATTGTAACAAAACACAATCGACCGTAAAATTAGCACCAAAAAAAGAAGAATAATAATAATTATGGAAAAAAAATAATAAAATGAAAGCCTGATAGAGAAGTGAGCGTGGGGGAGAGGGGTAACGATGAAAGATAAAGTTATAAAGCAAAAATGTAAACAAAAGACGATCGACAGGGCTCGATAAAAAAATGTAAATCTGGTTAAAATAATTTTTAAATTTAAGAATAAAACTAATATAATTGATCAGAACAAAACACAAAAATCGTAAATTATTACAAAAAAAAATAATAATAAAGGAAAATGAAAAGCAAGGAACAGAATACCAAAGGAAAATGTTAAGGATGCAGATGTAAGAAACCGGCATTTTATACACCTTCACACCCACCTTGAGTAAAATAAGCAAATATTACAGCGACTTCCTTTTTTATTTTAAAATTGGGGCCCTTCTAGTTGTAGACACCTTTAAATAATATTTTAAAAAAACGCACGATCCTTAAGCAATATAAAAGAAACAAACAGAATGCTAAGGGGACGGTTTCAGAATACAGATGTAAGAAACCGGCATTTTGTAAATCGTCACACCCACTCTGAGTAAAATAAGCAAATATTACAGCGACTCCCTTTTTTAAAATTGGAGATACGGGATATGAAAGCAAGGAACAGAATGTTAAGGGAAGGTGTCAGGATGCAGATGTAAGAAAACGGCATTTTGTTAAGCATCACACCCGTCTAGAGTAAAATAAGCAAATAAAACTGATAAAATAATTTTTAAATAAAAAAAAACTAATATAATTGATCAAAACAAAACACAAACGATCGTAAACTTACTACAAAAAAAAGTTCAATGACGATAAAAAGGAACAATAAAAAAATTTAAATGAAAGCCTAACAGAGAAGAGCGAGATAAAGATAAACGACAGAATTATAAAGAATAAGTTTAAACAAAAGACGATCGAAGAAGAAATCGATAGGAAACATAAAAACAAAACACAATCAACCGTAAAATTAATTAAGGTACCAAAAGTAAAAGTAATAATAAAAAATATTTTAAGAAATTAAAACGTAAACCAAATAGAAAAGAATTTAAACAAAAGACGATCAACAGGAATCGGTTAAACTGATTAAAATGATTTTTAAATTAGAAAAGAAATTCTTAATGACAATAAAAAGGAACAATACAAGAATTTTAATTAAAGCCAGAGAGAGAAAAGCGAGATAAAGATAAACGACAGAATTATTTAAAAAAATTAAAGTTTAAACAAAAGACGATCGCCAGATAGGAAACGTAAAAACCGACGAAAATGATTTTCTATTCGAAGAAAAAAATTGTAACAAAACACAAACGACCGTGAAATTAGCACCAAAAGAATAATAATAATTATTATTAAAAAAATATCGACAGGACTCGATAAAAAAAATCTCAAATTGTTGAAAACGATTATATTTTTAAATTAAAAAAAAAAAAAAACGATCGTCAGGAATCGATAAAAAATGTAAAACTGATTAAAATAATTTTAAAATAAAAAAAAAACTAATAACTAAGAACAAAACACTAAAGTTACTATAAAAATTTTTTTAATGACGATAAAAAGGAACAATAAAAAAATTTAAATGATGAAAATTTAAAAGCCTAACAGAGAAGAGCGAGATAAAGATAAACGACAGAATCATAAAGAATAAGTTTAAACAAAAGACGATCGACAGAAATCGATAGGAAACGTAAAAACAAAACACAATCAACCGTAAAATTAATAGAAAAGAAAAGAAAAAATAATAAAAAATATTTAAAAAAATTAAAACGAAAACCAGTTAGAAAAGAATCTAAACAAAAGACGATCGACAGCACTCGATAAAAAAAGTGAAACTGTTGAAAACGATTATACTTTTAAATTAAAAAAAAAGTAAACAGAACAAAGCACAAACGGCCGTAAGACTATAACAAAAAACATAAAAATGATAATAAAACAAATCGTTAAGAAACTAAAAATAAAAGCCAGACAGAGAAAGGTAAAAAAAAAAGAAAATGCAAACAAAAGACGATCAGCGCAAATCGAATAAAAATGTAGAATTGATAAGAACGGTTTTCGAATAAAAAAAATGCAATCAAACAGAACTAAACAAAACACAATCAACCGTAATATTACTAAAATAAAATAAAATAAAAAAGAAGATTAAATAAAAGTCAGCGTTATAAAGCAATAATTTAAACAAAAGACGATCGACAGGAATTGATAAAAAATGTAAAACTGATTAAACTAACTTTTAAATAAAAAAAAACATAATTGATCAGAACAAAACACAAAAGATCGTAAATTACAAAAAAAATTAAAAAATGACAAAGAGGAATATGAAAGCAATGAACAGAATGCCAAAGGAAGGTGTCAAGAATGCAAATGTAAGAAACCGGCATTTTGTAAATCACACACACACACACACACTTAGAATAAAATAAGCAAATGTTATAGCCACTTGCTTCTTCTTTAAACGCAGCTAGCTTCGCCGTCATGATAATGAGACTGACCTTGCAATAAAAGTGCATCACAGAATGCACTTTCCATCATTAAACATTCGCTGAGGCGACTCGTAAAGAAAGCCGGTATTCTGTGAAGATGTTTGTTTATTTTGAATCGAATGTAATTATAAACAAACATGACTAAGGGGGAATGCCGCGGCACAAATGTAACATACCCGTCAAAACAATCTGGGCCAACTCTAGTTACTTGATTAGTTTAAATGCAGCTTTGAACAATTCATTTTGCTTGTTCTATGGTAACTTAAAAACACACAATGAAACAATACAAAAGAGCTCGCTCGTAATCGGGATTTCCAGTATGGACAGCTGTTTCCAGAATTACAGACGCACATCAGCCTGTAAGCACCGTCCGAAAGTGTATCTGGCAATCGAATAATCGAATACAATTATAAACAAAACGTGACTAAGTAGCGATTGATCTAGAGAACACCGTAACGTAGCGTACAGTCGCAAGCAATAAGTTTTCATCGTCATTGATTTGTATTTTATTAAAAAGAAGAATACTGAGGTCTTCATTTTGAGTATTGGGAATCATCATCGTCATTTAGCCTTTACAATCCTGCCTGGTTATGGGGCTAAGCTTAAGCTTTTCGAAACACATTTCTTGAAGTGCTCCTGTTCTTGTTTTTCTTTAAAGTTTGTTATGGATCCTTGCCGCCTGTGTTATTTTCCTCCAGAACGCATTTCTTGAGGTGGATTAATCCTCTTGTTCTTGATTTTCTTTAAAGTTTGTTGTGGGCCCTGGCTGCTTGCATTATTTTCGTCCCAACTCTGCATTTTGATCGCCAATCTTTTATTCCCATTGCTTTTGGGCCTTCTTCCAAAGCACCAGAGTATTCCTCCATCGTTTCTTCGATCTTCCTCTGCTTTTAGGCCGTTATTGGGATTCTCTGTGTTATCTTCTTGATCATTTCTGTCGGTTTCCTTCTCATTATGTGTCCTGCTCATTGTAACCGTTTTACCTTTACGTACTTCATTTCTCTTCAGACTTACTTCTCTGTCTCTTGTTATGATTGGTCCTAATATTGTTCCTTTCCATTATTTTTAAGTCTTCTTCTCTTTTATCCGTTTTTATTGTTTCCATCGCATGACAGGTCTTATCAGGATCTTATAGATTTTTATTTTGGTCTTCTTGCTTGGCATTTTGCTCTTCCGTATGTTCGATTGCCTTTTAAATTTCTTTCTTCTTCAGTTTTTCCTATATTGTCACCCCTAGGTCATTAAAGGAAGCGACCTCTTCAAAATTGTCGATGTTTTTGGATGGTTCCTTGCATACACCTCTTTTTTTCTCATCCTCATGTATCCTCATTCTTTACTTATCTCCAAACCAACGCAAATTCCTCGAATTACAGAAATATAGAAACTCATCGCAGTACATAGAGCTAAGCACTTCCTTACAGAGAGATCAAAAAGGATTTGAAGGTCACGTGATCTACATTAGGACAAAATAACTCACGCGCAGAAGTTTCCTCTCATTGAAACTACTCTTATACAGAGCGAATAGAAACCATTGAAGGTCACGTGACCATTGCCCAGGAGTTTAACGATTGTCGCTCGCTCTGTGTAAGAATTCAATGCGAAAAACGTTTTTCTACAAATTGAAAGTACTGTCGCCATCTGTCATTTCAAATTTAAAGGACTATCGACGTATCGACACTTCAGATCAAATTGAAATCACTGTCGCCATCTATCAATTCAAATTGAAAGCACTTTTATACAATGCGCACCAAGGAAAGAATTGAAGTTCACGTGATCACCACCTAGGAGTTAGTTGTGGAGCACGTGAGCTTAAATCGCTCTGCGTAACAAAAAATTCCTTCTTGCCCCTCATTCCCTCGCTCCCCCCTCCCACATTCAACGTGAAAGACCTTATACGCAAGACTACTTATGGGTGAGTAGAAACTAATTTTTTTTTTACTCGCTCTGTATTATGACAGAACTCCTCAAGTATTGCCACACCTAATCGTTGGCCCACCAAGCATCAAACCCGTTGACAGAGGATTGAAGTAACTACTCAACTATGCAACTACCAAATTTGACGTACAGAGTGCCGTTTCTTCTCTTTGTACGATTATTTTGAATTTGTTTTGCATTTTTTCGTATGACATTTCGGATTCGTCTTTAATCACGTTTAAATTAAAGGAGGCATAGACTCGACAACCCCGAAAAGTAAATGTAGGGGAGAGGCAAGGGCGGCTAAAGTCTCATTCCACATAGAAGAGGTACTGAGAGCAATTTCTGGCCACTCAAAACTCAAACCAGAAACGCACTGCCACTTGAATCTTTTATGGTTTGACTGAAATTTTGGTAGAAAGTGTTTATTTCCGTGTAAACATTTTTGTGAGAAGATTTAAATGATTATACAGATTGTTCCAAAAGATGAAGCAACCGCTCCTTAATGAGGGAAGACTTCCCAATAAAATTTCCTTCTGGGAACGAAGGTTTTTCTGATTGGTTTTCAAAAGTATGACATCCTTTGATCAAATAGGTTCGAAAATAGTTTCCGCTTTAACCTCGATAAGTTTTCGTTTGAGTTACCATTGAAATGGGGGAACGAATGCGTCGGATGTGCCCTCGAGTACAATTACATTATAAAAATTTAATAACTTACTTATTTATGTCGGGCTATATTGCAGCAATAAAGGGAGAGAAAGGCGCGGACAACAATTTCGTAGTCATACTATCACGTACGCGGCCGGCACAAATGCGATGCCCCATCAATCAATAAAAGAAACGAGGGATGAATTACGATGTTTGCCACCACGGAACGTACGGGTGCATTCTTCTTGGTATTAACGGCATTCCTTGCAGCCGAAGTGAACGGGCCACGATTCACGGCGGGTTCCGGATGTTGAATGCCTGTTTCCTCCTTGTCGGATCCAGAACCAATGACAACTCTGTTCCTTCTCTCTATTCATTCTATCATTGTGCTTCGATTTAATGCAGGGTATTTTTGCATGGACGAGCTGTTTATTTGGGTGGGGGGGGGAGAGTCACATCCGTGGAATGACTTAGCTGGTGGTAGCACGCGCCTTTTCGTGACGTTTGTTCATTACACTCACACCTGGCATTCCACGGAACCATCCACCCCAACCTATGTACACCGGATCTAATGACACTTCTATCCCTTTTCCCCCGTCTGCCCGCCCGCCCTCGTAACTTACGCCATCTTATCCCATTATTAATTCATTTCACACCACTCGGGATTACGCAATGTTACTTCCAAAGTTCATCGTGTTTTATGCAACTAATTTAGTTGCAAGGTTGAATTTGCTTCACCTTCCAGCTTATAGGGTGGCCAGTTAAAACGATACTCCTCTGGGTTGTCGTAGTCTCCTCGCCTGTCCATCTTCCCAATCATCTCCTTCCAATTACTTTCTGGGCATACCCCTTTTTTTTATTCTAAGCTATTTTCTGGCGATTTCTTTTTCTGTAGAAAGGCGGCTGTCATATTAAGATTTTTCTTGGTCCTCAACGTCGCCCTTTCGTTTCACGTGATCGTGCAATAACGTTTGACATTAAAAGCAAATGGGGATTGAATTGGGAACTTTGCACTCCCCCGGAGTTCTCTGTCTTGAGGCAGGTTGAGATTTAGGGAAAATCAATTCCTAATGTAATGAGGAACTTACAGTCTTAATTATTTTACGTTATCCATTTGGTGTAAAGGTCAAGTTCCATTTGAATATGGGGCAGATGATGAAGTGGCCGCGGTAAATGTTCGATAACGTGCAAACTGTTCTCACGAACTTCTAATGACCGTCCATAAATACGTTAAATATCGGTTCGCCGGAAATAGGGAAGCGTATAACGTGAACGAACGGCGGAATATATTAGGAGACATTTGTCAATATTCTACGGGGGCTTTGGATGGCGGAGAGATGTATATCGAAATGCACTCCCGGAATTCTGGTATTTGTTTGATTTATAACAAGGGGCGAAATCTGTACGTGATTCATACCCGGAAAGAAAATGAGGTCTTACTTATTCCGAGCCTCGCGCGACGTATAATTCCGGAGGCATCTTTTCACGTATTCCAGGTAAAGAGAAAACGTAACGCTCTATATATCACGGCGGCGGCCATTAACGAGGGTAAACATACTACGAAACGTGTCATCTCGAGTTCAATAGCACCCACCACCACCACCCATGGACTCTTTTCGTTGTACGTATAACCAACCTACATTTTTTTATTTCCCTTGCGAGATAACCTCCTCCCGTGCTCCATACACCATCGTCATTCTTTTTTTTTGTAAATTTTCAATCCAGATTGAAAATAATAGAAAACTTTCATCGAATGCGAATGCGAACGCGCGAACGCCCGGAAATAAAAGGATAGTGCGCCTGGGTTAAAGTGATCCGGAAGTTCCGAGCTTTATTGCTTTCGGGTAATAAATCTAATTCCAAGTCTTGTTTCATTTCAGTTATTCCTATTATAAGTTTTATGAATCACGCCGGAAACTTAATAAGGCATGTCCGCAGGTGATTTGTTATTTTACATCGTGGCGGCGCAGCTGCGCTCCCGCCGGCGGCGGCGGCGTGTTTCCTACTTTCCGCGCAAACAACAACAGCAACCAAACAGACTCATTCGAATTTCATATTTTTGTTCGTTTTAATTCGCGTTATATTAAGTCGCCCCCCCTCCTCCCCACAGAAGCAGGCGTTTGTGAAAGCGAAAGTTGTTGAAGTAGGTTGGCGGTCCTGCGAGGAGGTCCTGGGGGAAATAACATGATGTCCTGCAGAAGCATTGAAATAGAGTCCCGCTGGGTTTCCCGCAACATCTATTATAATTGACAACAGACACGCCAGCCGTGATGTTATCGTTATGGTAAATTGTCCTTACAACGGCCCCCACAATACAGTGCCATGCGTTTCGCCCGTGTAACATCAATTGCATTACATCCTGTAAGCTGTAAAACGATCGTCCGGCTACCTACGTCCACGTCCATTTGCTATATTATCGTACGGGTTCAGTTTGGCGCAGGACAATCAACATTAACCCCCACCCCCCACCCCCAGCCTCATATCGCACCTAATTACATTTCAAGAACGTAAAGTTCCAAAAAAAAATTACTCCGGCCGGTCGGTCGGTCGATCACGGGACAGCCGCGCTCCCGCACGACGCATTTAAATTCGAACGAACTCGCTGCGTTCCTTTTCAATACGTAAACGTAAAGAGGCTCCTCGCCCCTCTCCCCTCTCCCGCCCTAAGTGGGCCATCTCTTCTTCTTCTTCATTTATAAATAAAAGAATTCCGGTCGCGCGGAGACGTCGTCGCAGATTACGACGACGACGACGACGACGACCTTCTTGTTTATTTTCGAGCCTGAATGTTTCATTCATTTGTTTCCGTGGGAGAAAAAAGAGGCCGTTATGCAAACGCCCGGAGTAGACGGACGAACTTTGCAGTCGTTACTGACCCGCGTCCGGAAAACTTCCGGGAGGAGTAATCGTGTCACACATCCGCGATTGTTTCGGGCGAAGTTAATCTATTGGGGTCGGACGTAAGTTCTATTTTAATAATTCTCGGATTGTTCTTGTGACTTGCGTCACACATATGTACACTGACGTTGAAAAGTTTCTGGCGCTTTGGGCGTATTGCCTTACGTTCTAGCTTTCAATCAAACAAAAACCTGGCTGCTAGACAGCTGGGGAAGTGCGGTGGGGCCATCGTATAGCTATTTCGGCCCTAATTGGATCGTCATCTGCAGAAGCGTAACTCGACAACTCCACTGCAATCCAGAAGGCCATCGCCAAGTGCCGACCTTCAACCTATTCTCTGCACAACTTAAGGTCAAAACTCAGCCGTGCGATGGCGCGACCAAGCGGGAAACCTCCACGTTACGGAAATGCAATCAATAACAATTAATAACAAAATCTATTTAATATCTGGCAAGCCTCGGATATTGGCACATCTGGACAATTAATTGCAACTCGTTAAATGACATACCAAGGTAGGATTTGACAACAAATGGTATATACGACATTACTTACAGCGCCCCCCTCAAAGTATCTCCAACTCGTTTTGTTACACGAGGTCAAAACAAGATGCAAATATTTGTAGGTGAATCGAAAACGCTATTAGACTCCTAATGACCAGACGATTTCGGAGCGTTGCCATGGCTCCGCAATGAATGGGCACTTTTCATTGGTCCTCGCACTTGGCAACGCTTCCAACTGTCCGAAGTCTGCTGCTGATGATGATGATGATGATGATGACATATGTATGTGTCAGTTTTTTCTAGTGTTTCGGTCACTTCTGTCAAAAAATAAATGAGTTTAAAGAAGAGGAGCGCCGGAAGATTATTTATTGACGACAAAAGCTATGGCAGGGTCTTTAGGGGTTGTAGGAATCTGCCTCATTTGACACAATTGAAAGAATTGACCTTGACGGTCGTGTTGGACACAGTTAAATTAATTTCGTAATTAAGTGAGTTTGTACGATTTACAATTAATTCATTGTTAGTTGGAAATGGGTTTAATTAACCATCAAACAGTTTCTGCTTGACCACAGGGAGAAGGAACCAAAGTTGAAGACTAGCAATCAGTTTTTTCTTGGTGTGTTTGTTTTAAACCATCGTATAGCTTCATACTCTACGAGACCATACACCTTTTCTTCTTCTCCTTCTTCTTCTCCGTCCTGTTCGTTAGGTTATTGCGTTTGAAATTAGATGCGATTGATAAATTCTACAACTTCTTCTCTCGATGCTTTCAATTTTTCGTTTCGTCTTTCTTTGATTACCCACACCTCAAATTGCAATTGTTTCTGTTGTCTTTTGTCTTTATTTCGCCTTAATCATATTTTTCCTCTTTCCTAAACGATATTAATAGCTTCGTCATCCGAATAAATGTGAAAGCTGTTGTAAGCTCTTGGTTGCCCACTTCTTGTAACGTCTCTTCTTCATTTCACAATTTTCTTTCTCTTTTCCCCTTTCCTGTACGATAGTAATAACTTCGTCACCCAAAAGCAAGTGAAAGATGTTGAAAGTTGGTTTCTACTTTGCCCCCTCATTTCAATTTTAACTTCCATGACCTTCCAAAGCGTCCTAGAGTTAAGTTGGATTGTCCACACTCCTCCTGTTAATACCTTCAAGGTCACTCCTTCATTCTGTTCCTAGGATTTCCTCTTCGTTTCTTCTTTTTCAAGTTTCTTCCTCAAATGTGATCGATTTGGAACAACGATTAGCTTGATCCCTACCTCTATTCGAGGTATGGGGTCCGACGATTCCCCTCCCCTTTACTTTTTGACTTTCAACGTCCAGCTTTGTTGTTTGTTGCGAAAAAAAAAATTGTGCAAAGCGCACTCGTAAATAAAACTTATGTGGATGGAAAGCCGTTGGGGGCAGATTTTGCGCCCGCGTAACGCTGATGTTGCGGATAATCGCGTAAATCAGATGATCCTAATAAATATGTACACGAGCGCATCGTTTCGGGTCGGGTGTATAAAGGGAATTAATTGCTACAAATGAGGCCGTTGTAATATGCATGCAAATAAGCCAGACAGGTAAACAGATATTGAGAATCTGGTTTGCATGTGACGTTATTTGAATGTACTTAATTATGAATGAGTTCGGGGAGCAGCGGATTCCGCCACTCAAACATGTTGTACATGGATGAACCAGGGTAAATCTAATTGCAGACCAAAAAAATAGATGGTTACGTGTATAACGGCAGGGGCCATCAGTATCAACGGCTTTGTGTTTCTATGACACCTGAGTCGGAGATAGCTCGGAGTTTGTGTTATCATCATCATCATGAAGAGCTCTCCGCTGCAGTTCGTATTACCACTGCAGGACCAATTAATTCTCATTAAGGCGGAATGCTTGGGATATCGCTCCTCGGAGTGGCAAATGTCTTGAATTTAATATCAACAGCGGAAGCATATTCGCAAAATGGATACTGAAAGCACCCAGACATGCAAACTCGTAGAGGTTTCTAATAAAATCATGGCACTTCTTTAATTGATATGGAAATAGCTTTACAGAACTTTTCACTTCTTTCTGAATATCTTCAGGTTGCTACTGTCCCTGCTATTGGCTTCGCCTCTGTAACGAAGCAGAGCCTAGCGTATTTACAATGCTTCACCGTCCCAAGTCTATAGAATAGAGCTATATTTTGATTTTCACAAGTAAAGGCACGCATAATATAGAAACTTTAGTCAATGAGAGTCCTCACTGTCGTAAAGAACAAAGCTTCATCAGTTATTCAGAATTGTTTACTTCTATGAACTCCACGCGTAAATTACGTTATAAAAAAAGCAAATTTCAATTACGATGCTCAAATCTGTAGAGTGAAGCTACATCCTCAGCTATCCAGATTTGTTTGCTTCTGTGACCTCCACGCGCACATGCTATACCTCGAGGAAGGACGAGGTTAGCACATTTCAGTCCTTTTGTTAGCTTCACTGGGCTCGGATCTATAGAATGAAGCTATATTCTCAGCCTTTTAAATCTATTTGCTTTTATGTACTCCACGCGCGCCCGAAAATCGAAATACAATAAAGCTATGCCTTGAGGTTGGGCGGGGTTAGCAAAATTCAGGCTCTGCGGTGCTCAAATATAAAGAATGAAGCTATTCCCTTAGCTATTAAAACTTGTTTGAGCACCATACAGAGAATAGCTCAAATCTACATATGGAATGAAGCTATATCCTCAGCTACTCGGATTTGTTCGCATCTGTGAATTCCACGCGCACACAGAAATCACGTCACAAAAAGCTATACCTCTCGAATGGGCAGGGTTAGCAAATTTCTATAGAATGAAGCTATGGTCTCTGCCATTTAGGTGCATTTACTTCTAGGAACTCCACACGCACGCGGAAATCACATTACAAAAGAGAGCTACGTCTCGAGAATGGGTGAGGTCAGGAAATCTCAGTCTTCATTATCAGCTTGGCGGTGCTCAAATCTATAGAATAAAGCTATACTCTCAGCCTTTCAAACTTGTTTACTTCTATGAACTCCACGCGCACATGGAAATCATGTTAAGAACAAAGCTATACCTTCAGAATGGGCAAGATTAGCAAACTTCAGCATTCGCTATTAGCTCCATGATGCTCAAAAATCTATAGAATAAAGCTATTTGCCTCTGTGACTTCCACGCGCTTATGTAATGTTTCATTGAAGAGCGAGGTTAGCAAATTTCAGTCTTTTTATTAGCTCCACCGTGCTCAGATCTATAGAATGAAGCTATATTCTCAGCCTTTCAAATTTGTTTGCTTTTAAGTACCCCACGTACGCACGGAAATCGTATTACAAAAAGCTATGCCTTGAGATTGGGCGGGGTTAGCAAAATTCAGGCTCTGCGGTGCTCAAATCTATAGAATGAAGCTATATCCGTAGCTATTAAAACTTGTTGGAGCACCATACACAGAGTAGCTCAAATCTACGTACGGAAGGAAGCTATATCCTCAGCTACATTACAAAAAAGAGCTACGTCTCGAGAATGGGTGAGGTCAGCAAATCTCAGTCTTCACTATCAGCTTGGCGGTGCTCAAATCTATAGAATAAAGCTATACTCTCAGCCTTTCAAACTTGTTTACTTCTATGAACTCCACGCGCACATGGAAATCATGTTACGAACAAAGCTATACCTTCAGAATGGGCAAGATTAGCAAACTTCAGCATTCGCTATTAGCTCCATGATGCTCAAAAATCTATAGAATAAAGCTATTTGCCTCTGTGACTTCCACGCGCTTATGTAATGTTTCATTGAAGAGCGAGGTTAGCAAATTTCCGTCTTTTTATTAGCTCCACCATGCTCAGATCTATAGAATGAAGCTATATTCTCAGCCTTTCAAATTTGTTTGCTTTTATGTACTCCACGCGCGTACGGAAATCGTACTACAAAAGAGCTATGCCTTGAGATTGGGCGGAGTTAGCCAAATACAGGCTCTACGGTGCTCAAATAATAGAATGAAGCTATATCCGCAGCTATTAAAACTTGTTGGAGCACCATATACAGAGTAGCTCAAATCTACGTATGAAAGGAAGCTATATCCTCAGCTACATTACAAAAAAGAGCTACGTCTCGAGAATGGGTGAGGTCAGCAAATCTCAGTCTTCACTATCAGCTTGGCGGTGCTCAAATCTATAGAATAAAGCTGTACTCTCAGCCTTTCAAACTTGTTTACTTCTATGAACTCCACGGGCACACGGAAATCATGTTACAAACAAAGCTATATCTTCAAAATGGGCGAGGTTAGGAACCTAACACCTCCATGGTGCTCAAATCTATAAAACCAAGCTATATCCCCAGTTATTCGTACTCGTTTGCTTCTAAGTGCTAATTCCGTAAAATTTTTCTGTCTATGAGGTTGGTAGTAAATTTCTTCCTTCGCTATTAGCTCCGCAATACTCAGATCTATAACGTAAAGCTATTCTAACTCGTTAGCTCTAATGGAAAATCCACTCACCACGGACACAAAAGCTATATCTCGATGATGGATGAAGACAGTGAGTTGCGTGGCGCTTTGCTCAAATCACACACAACGAAGCTAAACCCCGAGCTAATCAAACTTGTCTATTTCGTGAGTTTCATGTCATGAGGAACCCGTTGTGATTAGTATATAAGCTTCACCGTGTCCAGATCTAGAGTGCGAAGCTATGCACTTTGATTTTTTAGATACACCCTCACATGTCAAATCTACAGAGTATCTGAGCTATGTAGACTTGCGCTTATTTAATAAATTTCGCGTTATACAAAAAATTTATATCGGCGATAGATAGTGTTTTGACCATAAGCTCTGGTCATAATAGCTCTAAATTTGATTGGAGTGATTGGTTGGAAAATGATGTGATTATTCGAGAGAGCCTGAAGTGACTAGGAGAGAGACTGAATCTAACTGGAACACAATTTTTTTAATCCATGTCCTTCTGGGGATAGCTTTAAATTGATTTCTTGAGTCTCACTGATTGTGTGCTATAGCTTAATTAATAGAAAATGGAAGCATGAAAATTCTGTGTTTCGTTTAGAGTATTTGAGCTATATAGACTTGCACATATTTCATAAATTTCGCGTTATACAAACAAATCTATACCGTGAGAGGATTGGAGGGTGATAGATGGTGTTTTGACCATCAGCTCTAGTCATAATAGCTCATAATTTGATGGAAGTGATTGATTGGAAAATGATGTGATTATTCGAGAGAGCATTGAAGTGACTAGGACACAACAGCCTCTTCTATTTAAAATAAATCTGAATCTAACTAGAACGGTTTTTAAATCCATGTCCTTCTGAGGATAGCTTTAAATTGATTTCTTGAGTCTCATTGATTGTGTACTATAGCTCAATTAATAGAAAATGGAAGCATGAAAATTCTGTGTTTCGTTTAGAGTATTTGAGCTATATAGACTTGCACTTATTTCATAAATTTCGTGAGAGGATTGGAGGGTGATAGATGGTGTTTCCATCAGATCTCGTTCTAATAGCTCATAATTTGAAGCGATTAAAGAAATCGATTGGAAAAGATGTGATTATTCGAGAGAGCATTGAAGTGACTAGGACAGGCCCGTTTTTAGAGCACAATTTTTAATTCCATGCCGTTCTGAGGATAGCTTTAAAATGATTTCTTGAGGCGATTGAGTAATCTCATTTAGCTTGATTAATAGAAGATGGACGCATGAAATTTTGTGTTTCGTTCACGTTCGAAGGACAACCCTTCTTAATTATGTATGTACCCCACCCCCGAGTACCTGGTGCGTAGAAAAATTACAAAAAGGGAAACGTGAAACTTCCATGGCGCAGTTAGCGCGCTATTAATTAGCTTTATAAATCCCAGCAATAAAATACAGAACTAAGTATGAAAATACGGGGTAATTACGTCGGCGACGCGTTATTAATCCTTTACTATTTTTATTGTGGCGTGCAAGGAATAATTACGCGCCGAACAAAGAGACCACAGGACTTTCACTAAAAATAGGTTACGCCAGGCTATTTACATGCATATTGCTTTCGCAGTGGAATGCATTATTAATAAAGTCGCGATTTGTATTATGCGGTACGTTGGAAATTATTTTGTGCGTTTCGCGAGGGAAAGAATTTGGAAGGGGGGTTGATTTCTTGATGCTTCCGTAATTACATGTGGAGAGGCTCTTTGTTAATTGATTAGTTTCAATTACGTGTGAGTTAGCAAGATGGATGAACACTTCAAGTGTCAAGAGCAGTTATGCAGTAATTCGAGTGAGCAAACATGCACTTAGAAACTTTTCCTAAAAACAACACCTGTAATTAAATTAATTCACGTTTGAATTTTCATTAAAACTAGCCCAAGGTGTTTATTAACATTGCATAATAATACTCAGTGGCGGTATATACGATTAATATAAGCTCTAGCACATAGAAAATGAGTTCGCCCGTCAATATTGCGTGCTGTCGACGATGACATACCCCTAAATTAGAATTTCACAGCAGCGCGCAAAATAATAAACGCCTTTCATTCCCGCGTCCCTTTTATAAATTGACCAAAACACGTAGGAATTTCACAATTTGCGCTAAAACTGAGGTGCAGTATTAAAAATTTTTAATCAAGCTTGTGCGCGCCGGACGTCCGTGCAGCGGCATTCCAGCGCGCGATATATACGGTTATTGCAATAAACAAAAATAACGGACGACGTTACGACGTCACGTCCGCGAAGAGATTGCAAAAATGTTGCAAGACACCGGTGGAAAGGGGGGCGGCATACCGATGCTCTCCGGCTGCAATTTCACTTATTTCACGGGAAGAACGCCCCCCCCAACCCCCCAACCCGCCCCCGAACAATAACTATTCTTTCCTCACCGCCGCCCTCGACAAATGGCGGCCAAAAGGAAAAAAAAACCAACGCCGGACAAGACACATCGCAACTTGAAACTTCCTTGCAACTTTAATAATTTAATATATATATATATCACGTTCAAAGTTTTGCTCGCCAAAAACCACCCTAATTTGAAATTTTTTCCTTCCACCACCCTCAAGACATACATTTTTTTATATATAACACGAAATATATGTGCTTTTAATTGAATAAGCGCGGGTCTGTGCGGCTCTTTCTACTCTACAATGTCGAAATGCCAGTTAAGCAATTTAGTTGTCTTGTTTCTTCTCTACTTATTCATTTATTTATATAAATAAAAAGAGAGGTCAAAACAACAACCAACTTCACAAGCGCAAGTTACAGGGTGACTGTTAATTAACACGAGTAAAGGCAGCCATGTCCGAGAGTATGGGAAAAAGTGGAAAAAATTCTTTCTACTTCCGTCCTCGGGGAATAATTCATCAGAAATTAGCCCCCAAACGACGATGCGCCCCTGCTTAAAAAAAATAGAAGAGCACACGAACGATATAAAGTTTTTTTTTTATAGTTTTATGATACGGCGGCGTCTACTTGACCTTTAAGCGGAATTTCACGTCAACGACCGATGCCGTGAAATACGAAATACTTGACTATCGCATGCAAATTATCTGAAGCAGATTATTCCATGCGAAGGATTACAACTTTGACCGCCTCCTTTGATAGGTAAACAAATAAATCACCACAACACAAAAACGATTCAAATCTCCGCGTTAAGAATTCCTAGTTTTTCTTTCTTTTTAACTTAAATTGTATTGCAAATGAAGTTAATCACGTCGACACACCTCCTCATGCAGGGTTTGTTGTGACAGATTGGTTGAATACTAATTACGCCATTGAATCGATTAGACGTTACGGGCCCCCAGATTTAAATCCTTGCGATTTTTTTTGTGGGGTGGATAAAGCATCTAGTACATTCCACTCCAGCAAATACTGCTACCGTGATTCAAAATAGTCCGCATGCTTTCGAACGAGGGCGAGAGAATATGATAAACAGGCTACAGGGTGTATATAGATAATAATGGCCTTCATTTTGAGGTGATTTTAGGGTAATTTTTTATGAAAATTAATTAAAATTGTGTAACTGGTAATATAGAAAGTGTTAGGAAAGAGTTTATACATGTATTTCGGCCTTATTGGGCCTCATCAGAACTCTGTACCTAAAAAAAATTTGGTTTATTGAAAAAATTTTTAATTAATTATAAACTATTTAGAAGAAACTTTTTAATTTCTTTTAGTAGTTCCACTATGTCGGGTTAATTAACAGTCACCCTATATATAGCTCAAATATTCTATAGACTTGGTATGTATGGGAGTACCTAAAGAATCAAAGTGTATAGCTTCATATTCTAAATCTGGACATGGTGAAGCTACCTCAGAATCACAGTGGCTTTCTCATAACCTAAAGCTCACGAAGTGACAAGATTTTTTTTGTTCATTGTGAATGGACTTATCATTAAAGCAACGGTCTGAAATAGCTTTACTCTATAGATCTGAGTACCACGGAGTTAACTGTTAAGAATAAATAAATAAAAATCTTGCGGAGTTAACGCATAGAAGTAAACGAGCACTGAATAATAACTGAGGATAGCTTCGTTCATTGAGTACCACCGTGGAGCTAACAGTAAAGACTGACATTTGCTAACCTCGTCCATTCTCGAGATGTAACTCTTTTGAGTGCGGTATCCAACGAGAATATAGTTTTGAGCTAAGAGTGAAGCTAACCTCACCCGTTTTCGAGATACAGTTGTAGAACTAACGGTCAAAACGACATCTTCCACCCTCCAACCCTCTCAATTTTTTTGTACAAGACGAAATTTACGAAATTAAGTCTATATAGCTCGCTCAAATATTCCATGGGAGTATCTAGCAAAGTTTGAAAAGTATAGGGCATAGCTTCACACTCTAGATCTAGACACGATAAAGCCTACATAATACTAATCAAAACGGGTTTCTTATAACCTGAAATTCACGAAGCAGACAAGTTTGATTAGCTCAGGGATTAGCTTCGCTGCGTGTAATTAGAGCAAAGCGAGCGCAATTTACTGTCCTCAACTAGCATCGAAATGTAATTCTTTTGTTCGTTACGTGTGAATTTTTCATTGAAGCAAACGGGTTGGAATATCTTTACTCTATAGATCTGGGTATGATGGAGCTATTGGCGAAGGGCGGATTTACTCCTAATCTCATACGCACAAAAATTGTGCGAAGTTAGCTCATAAAAGTAAACAAGTTCGAATAACTTAGGAATTTCACGTGTGGACATTTGCAGAAGTAAACAAGTTTGAATGGCAGAGAATATAGTTTCAATCTATAGGTTTGAGCACCGCAAAGCTAACAGTAATGACTAAAATTTAATAACCTCGCCCCTTCTGGAGATATAGCTTTGTTTGTAACGTGATTTCCGTGTGCGTGTAGAGTTCACGGAAGCAATGGCTGAGAATATAGCTTCATTATATAGATTTGAGCACCGCAAAGCTAACAGTAATGACTGAAATTTGCTAACTTCGCCCCTTCTCGAGATATAGCTTCGTTTGTAACGTGATTTCCGTGTGCGTATAGAGTTCACGGAAGCAATGGCTGAGAATATAGCTTCATTCTATAGATTTGAGCACCGCAAAGCTAACAGTAATGACTGAAAATTGCTAGCTTCGCCCCTTCTCGAGATATAGCTTCGTTTGTAACGTGATTTCCGTGTGCGTATAGAGTTCACGGAAGCAATGGCAGAGAATATAGCTTCAATCTATAGGTTTGAGCACCGCAAAGCTAACAGTAATGACTGAAAATTGCTAACTTCGCCCCTTCTCGAGATATAGCTTCGTTTGTAACGTGATTTCCGTGCGCGTATAGAGTTCACGGAAGCAATGGCTGAGAATATAGCTTCATTCTATAGATTTGAGCATCGCAGAGCTAATAATGAGGACTGAAATTTGCTAAGCTCGCCCATCCTTAAGTGATAGCTTTTTTTTGTAAATGCGATTTCCATGTGCGTGTGGAATTCGTAGAAGAAAGCAAATTTGAGTGGATGAGGATATAGCCTCAATCTATAGATTTGAGCACCGCACAGTTAACAGTGAAGACTTAAATTTGTTAACCCCACCTATCCTCGAGGTATAGCTTTTTTTGTATCATGATATACGTGTGACTGCGTGCATGGAGCCAATAAAAGTAAACGGGTTTGAATGGCTGAAGATATAGCTTCATACTATAGATATGATTACCGCAAAGCAAACAATGAACCCTGCCCAATTTCGATGTAGCTTCGTTCCTTAGGATTCAGCATTCCAGAGCTAACAGTGAGGACTCTCACTAACTAAAATTGATCGTCAAAACCACCCTCCAACCCTCTCAACATATAGATTAGACAACACGAAATTCACGTGCTTTCACTTTTAAAAATAAACACACATTTGTTTGGCTCGAAATATAGCTCTACTCTATAGACTTGGAGACGGCGAAGCTGATGTCGCTTGACTAATGTAAATGTTAAAAGGGCATAGAAGTTTATTGTGATTGCTATTTTATATATCATGAAAATCAAGTACTTTTAATTGAAATAAGCTCTACGAATCTGTGTAGCTTAAAACATAGCTGAGTTGGATTGGTGAAGCGGATTAATCGTATGGGAGTATCTAAAGAAGTGTGAAGCAAAGCTTCACGTCCTAGTTGGAACGGCGAAGCAACTTACTAATCACATTGTGCGAGATTCATGAAGAAGGCATGCTTCGTTAGCTCAGGGTTTAGCATCACGCTGTAGATTTTGAGCTGGCTTCATCCATCCTGGAAATATTTTTTGTTCCTCGTTATAAATAGATTTTTCGCTAAAGCGAACAGGTTAGAATAGCTTAAATGTAGCTTTACTCTCTTGATCTCGCCATCACGGAGCTAACAGTGAAGGCCAAGATTTACTATATAATAACTTCGTCCGTTCTCCAGATATAGGTTTTATTTGTAACACGAATTTTAGGTGTGGACATTTGCGGAAGTAGACAAGCTTGAATGGCTGAGAATATAGCTTCAATCTATAGGTTTGAGCAGCGCAAAGCTAACAGCAATGACTGAAATTTGCTAACCTCGCCCCTTCTCAAGATATAGCTTTGTAACGTAATTTCCGTGTGCCTGTAGAGTTCACAGAAGCTATGGCTGAAAATATAGCTTCATTCTAGAGATTTGAGCACTGCAGAGAAGTTAACATTTACTAACCTCGTCCATAGTACTCTCAAGATGCTGATTTTTTTCTAATTTGAATTCCAAGGACCTCAACAAATTAGAATGGTTTTTTCTTGACACGATTCCCGTGTGCGTAAGGAGCTCGCAGTGGTAAACAAATTTGAATGGCCGAGAACATAGCTTCATTCTATAGATTTGAGCATCGCAGAGCTAATAGTGAAGACTGAAATTTGTTAACCCCACCTATTCTCGAGTTACATCGGTTTGGGAACATGATTCCATATGTGGGTGTGTGTGTGTGAAGCTCACAGAAGTAAAAACGAGTTTGAATGGCTGAAGATATAGCTCCATTCTATAGATGTGAGCACGGCAAAGCTAATAATGAAGACCGTGAATTTCGTGTGTTTGCCAAACACGAAATTCAATTGGAAGTAAACAAGATTAAACAGTTGAGGATATAGCTTCATCTTATAGTTGTGAGGACCATGGAAACCCTGACATTTACAAACTCTCCATATGCTGACGTGAATTCCTTGGAAGTAAACAAATTCGAATAGCGTGGGCTGGGGGTATAACTTCGTTTTGTAGGTTTGAACATCGCGGAGCTAACAATGAACACCAACCTCGCCCACTCTCGAGGAACGTGAACATGATAGGTCTATACAACTGCCGTGTCAGTTTATATCTTGCGTACTGTAACAAATCGTTTAAGGAGTAACCCTTGATTACATTGTAAGGGAGGGGCGGTCTTTTTCGATAATTACAAACTGAACTTCACCAACGCAGCCACAGTCACACGAACATAAAATATTCTCTCGATTCTTTATAGTCAAAATGTGATTCCATAAATTATATATATGTGTATAATTTGGATAATACAGCATGGACTGATCGGGGTTCTACTGTACTTACGCGTATTTTTTTAATGTGAAGGGAAGTTGTGGTATTTCCCTTGAAAAAACAACCTAAAGAAATGTTTGCCCATTAAATTCCTTTTCTGTAGCCCCCGCAATGACATTTTCCTCATTCTTTTCCCCCTAGTCTCAAATAATTAAGGGGTGAAAATATTATTTGTTTAATATTGAACCAGGACCGAACCAGTAAAGGTTAAATAAACTTATTCGCTATGTAGGCGTATTTTCACGACAAACGAGAATTAATTTATGCACGCCACTGTACGCGATCCCCGATATCAAAATAACATTTAGATAAGTTTAATAGCGCAATAAAAACATCGATTATAAATTTTCGTCGTCGTCGACGACATATCAAAGGCGTGTTTTATGTTCGTCGCTGATAACCCCGAACGCGGTAAATAAATTTGCTCCTGCATCCCGCTCGCGATTCGGGGGGATGACGCCCCCCCTCTTCGAATAAACACGTCAGGAATACTCGCAGGAATATGACGGTAAATATTTGGATTTTGCAAAACCAATATATATATATCAGCGTTCCGGTTCATTTGGCGCGCTCGTAAAAATTTTCATTGATAAATACCCGGCAATTCCGGACAAATCTACCCAATATCTTACTTTCAACGGTCCTTTGTGGCCAGGTCTCCGGTAATCAGTACGAAAGTCAGGCGATTTATCAAGAAAAGTCCGGACATATTTCTTCTTTTTTCCGGGTTTCATTAAGATTGAATTGCAACTTACAGTGCTCCGAGCGAACGATTTATAGTTTCCACGGAAAATAATAACTTAAATACTTCGCAACACCTATAAACAACTGGCGGATAGTTTGGAGGAAAGAAAGGAAAAAAAAATCATCCGCAATTATTCAGTAATGAATGTTACAACGTTTGCGCATTTCGGAATTGTCGAAGTTTTGTTCAACATGAGAGTGCGACACGGACAAAGAGATTAATCACCGCAACAATGTAGAGAGTGCAGTTATATGTAACCCCGTTCTGTTTCAAAGCAGCTAATTAAACAAAGTTAATAAACACGCCATCACCGAATGAAAGAGAAATTCTAGTCTGCATCTGTCGGGGGATTGCAGTGTGCCAAATTATAGCGTGCGCCAGTGAAGATGAGATTATTTGTGGTGGCGCAATTAGTTCGTTAATAAAAACGTTTTCCTACCCCGCATATCTGGGGTTAACACTGTGAGTAGTTATATTTTTAACCCACGTCGAAATTCCAAAGGTATTTTATTAACAAACAGAGAGAACGCCTACCCAATATCAATGAAACAAAACGCAACGCTAGAAAAACGCTCTTCTAACTTCTCCGTTAATTTTTGACAAAAATTCATTTACGATTGCAGCTATCATTACATTATCGAGTGCTTTGTATTCAAATGCAATGTTAACAACGAAGTCCCGCGTATACAGGGTGTAATCGAACAAGATCTTCACCACATAACAGAATTACTTCTGCAAATAACAGTGGTTTAACTCAAAAATAAAAACTGACCTAGCACAAGAGCGTTCGGTTGGGGGTTTTTCAAAACACGTCGTAAAACAACAAAGCTCCGGCAAAATTCAAGGTCACTCGGTTAATATCGCCGCCCACACGCAAGAAGCTTCTAAATATTCACTCGCGTTGATTACTGAATTGATTTTAATTATAGATCAATTTTTACGTATTGTTAATACAGTTTGTAACTGCTACTCATAAAGCGTAGCAATTTACATCAATAATTGTAATCTTCGACCATCCGTTTCTTTAAAATAGTGAAAATAGTGAAAAGAACAACATGTAATCTAGGAACTCTAAACTATAGCAAACCACCAGAGAAGTGGAAAGGTGTAGAATAAAAATTCTACATAAATGATAGCAATAATAGCACGTGATGCGTTGATAACAAAAAATCAAAGCAGACTCTAATTAATTACGTTAATAAAAAGACTTATATTTTAATTGTCAAAATGGTTGACAGTTCTGGGTTTTGGCGGTTTTGACAGCTGTGGCAGTTTCAATGAATTGAACAAAAAAATTATTTTAATTAATCTTCAAATTGACCGAAATCTCTCCTTGTCCGACACAGCTGTCAAAGCTTTAATAACGTTATTGTAAAGAACCAGATTAATAAAAAAAAAGACTGTCAAACTAATCGAGAATTGATTTTCTGACAATTGTGACAGCTGTGAAAGCTTGAAAAAATTTTCTAGTCGATTATTTATGACGACATTCTAATTATCACGCTAAGAAAAAAAATCCTATACTTTGATTGTCATGTTGACAGCTGATTTTTTTTTGACAGTTACATACAAAAGCTGTCAAAGTTTTAATAATTATTTCTACTGGGCTACTGATGGAGTCATTCTGATCAAACACATTAATAAGAAACGTATTTTAATTATAAAGCTGACGGCAGCTGATTTCTTGATAATTTTGACAGCTGTCAAAGTGTTAATAAACTTTCTGTTTTTAGAAAACATCATTCTAATTAATAGAATAACTTATACTTTAATTGTCAAACTAACTGACGTCTGATTTTTTTTTAAGTTGGCAGCCACCAAAGTTTGACATCATTCTAAATTTGACGTAAAAAAACATATTAATTAATTATCGAACTGACAGGCAACTGATTTTTGCGACAGCTGTCAAAGTTTGAATAAAATTTTCTAGTAGATTATTGATGACGTCATTCTAAACTTATATTTTGATTGTTAAACGATGACATCTGAATTCTTGGCTATTTGACAGGTGTCAGGGTAATAAAAAAACGTTTCTGGTATACTGTGGAGGACGCCTTCCTAATAAATCACACCTAACAAAAAAAAAACATTTTAATTATCAAACTGACTGACAGAAGATTTTTCCACAATTGTGACAACTGTCAAAGTGTTCAAACAATATTCTAAGCTGTCCAGTGGACTGTTCATAACGTCAATATAATTAATGACATCAATAAAAAAAAACATATTTCAATTGTCAAACTGATTTTCAGTTGATCTTTTGACAATTACGACAGCTATCAAAGTTTGAATAAAAATCGAGTAGATTATTATTGATGGCGTTATTCTAATGGATCACGTCAATAAAAAAATCTTAAATTTTGATGTTAAATGATTGGCATTTGATTTTTTTATTAATAACATCAATAAAAAAAACTGGCGTTTTAATTGTCAAACATACCGACGTCAGCTGTTAAACTTTGAATTGATTATTGGAGACTTCATTCTAAATATGACATAAAAACATATTTCAAGTATCAAACTGATTGACTGACTACTGATTTTTTGACAATTACGACAGCTGTCAAAGTTTCAATCAAAATTTCTAAATAATAGATTATCGATGACGTCATTCTAATCAATCACATTAATAAAAAACCTGTTGATTGTCAAAGTGTTAATAAACTTTTTCTTTTTAGTAATTAATAACATCAACAAAAAAAGCTGGTGTTTTAATTGTCAAACTGATCGACACCAGCTGTCAAACTTTGAATAGATTATCGATGACCTCATTCTAAATGTGACGTAATAAAAACATACCTTAATTATAGAACTGACTGGCAACTAATTTTTTTGACAATTACGACAGCTGTCAAAGTTTGAATACAATTTTCGAGTAGATTATTATTGATGGCGTCATTCTAATGGATCACGTCAAAAAAAAAAATCTTAAATTTTGATTGTCAAATGACTGACATCTGATTTTCTTGAATATTTGACAGCTGTCAGAGTTTCTAGTATACTTTAGATGACGTATTTCTAACTAATCGAACTAATAGAAAGTCATTTTAATTATCAAACTGACTGATAGCGGATTTTTTTCACAAGTACGTCACCTGTCAAAGCTTTAATAATATTTCTTAAACTATCTAGTGGGCCGGTGATGACGTCATTCTAATTAACGACATCAACAAGAAAAACGTTTCAATCATCAAAAACAGTCCGACAGTTTATTTATTGACAATTACCACAACTGTCAAAGTTCTAACCAAATTTTCAAGTGTATTATCGATGACGTCATTCTAATCAATCACGTCAGTAAAAAAAATGTTGATTGTCAAATTGACAGCTGGTTTTTTTGAAAAACAGTTTTAATAAAATTTTCTAGAGCGCAATTAAAAAACAAAAGAAAGTGAAGATCAAATAGACCATATATGTACAGGATGTCCCAAACCTTGTAAAATAGTCCAAAAAACGATGCCCCTTTATAGATATACATTTTATCCAAAAAATTTTTTAATAAAAGTTGTGTAGGTTTCCATTTCGCATAATTTAAAATTATTTCCAACTATACAGGGTCGTTCGTATGAAAGTTACAGGCCTAACCCAAACCCAAGCTTTACATTGAACCACATTTGATGGCCTTACGATTGATGACAATAACTCACAAGTTTTCAATCATAAACCCATAAAGTGTGGTGTCAATGGAAAGCTGGTAGAAAGGGCTATCCATATACGCTATAATATACAGCGTGTTCCATGAAAAAAATTGAGTAAGTCTGAATTTGAAAGGATACATCTTAATCTACGCGATCTTTCTGAATTTTGTTCGTGCAGTTGGACGTAATAAAGTAATAAAATCATAAATTAAGGGATGGGATAATATTTTTAGAATGTGACCTCTATTAAATTAAGTATTATCTCATTTTTATTTTATTTTTTATTGTTGGTGGTCGGTGGTACATAGGTGGTAGGTCTACCAGGTAGGTTAATGAGTGATAAGGGGAGTCTTGAGTGGACTGGGCGACCTGGTAGACCTCTGAACCGAGCTGGGCGAATAAAGGGATTTAAGTGAAAGTACCGTTTCCATTAGTACAACCCCTCAACTACCCCCACAGCGAACTGACGGTGAAGGTAAGCCTAGGCCTTTCGCAACTCCACAAAGTACCTCGAGCTAGCCAGTACTCTTCCGGGAAGGGTACGTAACAATATTATTATGTACGAATTACCTTGTATATTTCTATTACTGAAATACTCATCAAAAAATAGTCATTTTTTTGCTTACGTATCACTGATCTCCGTAATCTTTGATACGAAAGTCACAAATGACCTACCTCGACGTTTATTGCGTTACATCACTTATTGCACGTTATAGTAAACTTCGCTCAGCCGGGAGGGGGCATTTAAATCATCACATCCGGTGCTTCTCAAACGTTTTCTCTGTAAAAAGTAAACGCAGATTTTTCCGGAGTTGTCATCGATCTCTGCCCCCGCACGTATGTCATAAGGTCGCGTCTATTCTCGTGTATTGTAATAAGGAAATTAGAACGCCGCCAACGCAAGACTTCGGATCTCACAGGCGGTTTTATCCTTGACGGAATCACCAGCAATGAGTCACCGAAAAGAAAACGTATACAGGATTGCATAAACCCTTCCAAAAAAAAAAGTAATTTGCAAGGTGTTCAAGTATAGTGTTTGTCTAAGGAATAAATGTATTGTTTAATCGAGTTGCGTCCCTTATTTTAACCATTACGTAACAGCATTAATAGTAAGTGAAACTTATTCGATTGCACACTGTATATGATTTCGTTCTTGTAACTGTAATCCAAATGACGCCGGCAACAACTGTTAATATTATTTATTGCGTATTTACGGCGTCGTAATACAATATTTATAAACATGTCACACGGCACCGTGTGGAAACGTTAGACGCCCCACATGCAAACTTGCGCATTTCCAGAAGCTCGCCGCCGTCTGCAGTGCTTCCCGTTTATTTTTAGCGCAAACTATTTAAGTATTTTCAAAGCCGACCTTGTGCGCAAGCAAGCCCCGATACCTACGTACATGCGATTGTAAAATAATAATAATAGTAAGTCGCGTGATGGTATTTAAAATACCTCGCCGATTAACAATAACAAACTGTTTCGTAAGCCGTGCGTACTCTTGAAATTAAGTTCAAACGCCATCTCTTCGTGGGTTTTGAAAAGTATTTTGCGCGCCCCTCGGATTCGCGACGCACGCAC
This sequence comes from Serrognathus titanus, assembly GCA_039766575.1. Taxonomy (NCBI): domain Eukaryota; kingdom Metazoa; phylum Arthropoda; class Insecta; order Coleoptera; family Lucanidae; genus Serrognathus; species Serrognathus titanus. The sequence goes on from CM077911.1 coordinate 57,785,119, forward strand.
GCACGCACTGATTTTCCTTTCAGAACGCGCCGACAAGTCAATGTGGGAGACTAATTCCATCAATTATTCAATTTCGTGAATGACTCCAAATTGATTGCACTTATTTTCGTGCGGCAGCGATTTACGTCGGCCGTTTTAAAAATTAATTCTAATGCCCTGAATTAAATTACTTAAATCACTATAATCATCATGTAAATCGCGCGCTCCGCCGAACACAACCTCAAAAGTGCGGCGTTGTATAAATAAGGCGCGCGCATTTTTTTCGACTTTTGTATAATCCGCCCCCCCCTCCACCCCCGCCCCATAAATAATAACAGCGCCGCGACGTTATCGCCTGTTGAAAACGAAATAGCTTTCGTGCCGCAGAGAAAACTTTTGAATTTTACGCTCTGGGGGGGGAGGAAGGAAAAAACCTGAAATCGTTCTCCACGAACATTAACATACTAACAAAGGCACCCCCCGCAGCCCCCCCGAAAATATTACTCTTTCGGTAAGATTACGGCGACGCACATTTACATATCATACGTACGGCGGGCGTTATTTCGTATGCAAATGCGTTCCGACAGGTCGTATAATTTTTGTGTTATTCTCATTAGGTATTTAAATCTGTCTGAGCCTTTCACGAAAGGAAGAAGACGAATCCTTTCACGCCGCCCCCCCCCTCCGCCGCCGCCGCCGTCCCGCCGACCGGCACGTACGCATCTTAACTGCCCGCATAATGCGGCTCAAAACAGCCACCGAACACGCTTATCCGGGGCGTAAATCAAAATAAAACTACCCACCAGAAACACCCGCATTGTGTGCAGTCGGCCTTTTTTTTTTTTATTTAAATAATTTAATGCGTCAATTATTTATGGGGAGTAGACGGGTGGAATTAATTTAAACAGCGTGATGACTATTGTAATCTTAAATTGTGGTTTTCAGAAGTGATTTGAATTTGTAGGGTCTCCTTTAAATTGGTGGCAGGGGTGGGATGGTAACGAGAGCGCTTACTCAAGCGAATAAATAAAATAATAAAGTGAAGAGACGAAACGCAGGTGCTCGTCGAGGACCTTTGGATAAGACCAGCCATCACTCCTGAAGTTGGCCTTCCGGACACCATCGAGAATGTTAAGGTCAAGATCCAGTTTTACTCTGCAACCTCTTCACTTGTTTTGTTAAGTTGGCTTTGGTAATTGTCTTTTGACAGTTGGTAACACCCTGTGACGTTTGCGCCAAATTCTACGAGGTCGTCACTCATTTCTTCGGCCTCCATAGTGATTCACGAGTACGCTCTTACAGATAACGCTTGAGTTTTGGTTGCACTTCTTGACTTTGGAGTTGAAACCAACTAATTGAAGGGAATTTGGTTGCCCGTACAATAAATACTGGACTAGTCAAGTTCCAACGCTCTTGGAGAGCACAAAAAGGACTTCAATTGGAGCTCTTCGAAGATCGCACTCCCTTCAGAGGACGAACAACCCTGTAATTAGGTGAAGAACGTCTGGTATCAATTGCTCCCTCTCAAGACTATAACACCCAGAAGGAATCGACGAACTTGCATAGTGTTAAGTTTAAGATGAGGAATCAATGGGGCCACAATCGTTCCCCCGAAGAAGCTTTATTGTTAATGCCATCGTGTCTCGAGTTCCAACTACCTTGACACCGATTGTAGCTCCTCGAAGAGTGCACCCCCTTCAGTGAACGAACAACCCTGTAGTTTGATGGAGAACGTTCGTTATCGATGCCTCCTCTCAAGACCATAACATCCAAAAAGATATTGTTGGGTTCAAAATGAAGAATCAGTGGGAGACACCCTCTCTCAAGACTATAACAACCAGAAGGAATCGATTTCAAGACAGGAGGCACCCACCCATTGATGCCCCCTCTCAAGACTATAACATCCAGAAGGAATCGCTCTCAAGACGGAAGGCACCCATCGATGTTGGTTGTTTGTAAAATAAATACTGGACTGGCCAAGTTCCAACGCCCTTGGAGTGATTAAATGTTGCATTTTTCATGAACCGACACCCCCACGTGTGTTCTTCATTCGGGCCAATTGACTTTGGGGTAAGTTTTGGTTAGTCAACTTCCTTCTCGTTATCGAATTTCCTTTAGCACGTCGTGTTGGGCCAGTTTTTGGGTTAGGATAACCCACCTTGGGGCCACAATCGTTCTCCCCGAAGGAGCTTTATTGCTGATGACATCGTGTCTCGAGTTCCAACTACCTTGACAACGTGTCCGCAGCGAAGAGACCTTCGATTGTAGCTCCTCGTTATCGAATTACTCTTAGCACGTCGTTGGATCAGTTTTTGGGTTGGGATTACCAACCTTGCGGCCCCTGAAGAAGTTTTATTGCTGATACCATCGTGTCTCGAGATCCGACTACCTTGACACCGTCTTCGCAGAGAAAAGACCTTCGATTATAGCTCCTCGTTATCGAATTTCTCTTAGCACGCAGCGTTGGGTCAGTTTTTGGGGTGGAATTGCCCACCTTTGGACCACAATTGTTCCCCCGAAGGAGCTTTATTGCTGATGCCATCGTGTCTCGAGATCCGACTACCTTGACACCATATTCACAGAAAAAGGACTTCGATTGTAGCTCTTCGTTATCGAATTTCTCTTGGCATGTTGTATTGGGCCAGTTTCTGGGGTGGGATTGCCAACCTTGGGGTCACAATCGTTCCACCAAACGAGCTTAAACGCTGATGTCATCGTGGCTCGAGATATGACTACCTTGACGCCGTGTTCGCAGAGAAAAGACCTTCGATTATAGCTCCTCGTTATCGAATTTCTCTTGGCATGTTGTATTGGGCCAGTTTCTGGGGTGGGATTGCCAACCTTGGGGTCACAATCGTTCCACCAAACGAGCTTAAACGCTGATGTCATCGTGGCTCGAGATATGACTACCTTGACGCCATGTTCGCAGAGAAAAGACCTTCGATTATAGCTCCTCGTTATCGAATTTCTCTTAGCACGTTGCGTTGGGCCAGTTTTTGGGGTGGGATTATCCACCTTCGGGCTACAATCGTTCCCCCGAAGGAGCTTTATTGCTAATGCCATCGTGTTTCGAGTTCCAACTACCTTGACACCGTGTTCGCAGAAAAAGTTTTTCGATCGTAGCTCCTCGAAGATTACACCCCCTTGAGCGAACGAACAACCCTATAGTTAGATGGAGAACGTTTAGTATCTCAAGACTATAACACCCAGAAGGAATCGATCTTGCTTAGTGTTGAATTTAAGATGAGGAATCAATGGGAGGCACCCACTCTCAAGACTACAACAACCAGAAGGAATCGATTTCAAGACAGGAGGCATCCATCGATGCCCCCCTCTCAAAACTATAACACCCACAAGGAGTCGATCTTGCACAACACGGCCATGGGGTAGTACGCTCACTCATCGCTCCCCTTCTGTTAAAGGCGCGATACTTCACAGGCTCTACCGGTCAGTATCCGAGCTAAAAACAGCTCACCCCTTTGCATGTTGGCTGCTAACCACTTCTCCCACGACCCCAAACCTAGTCGGCAGGAGACAAGCCAATGGGATCGTCGGACAACCGGCCACCTGTAGTTCCGCCCAACATCACCGGTTAGATGTTCGAACCGAAGTACCTTCATTGCACACCTTAGCTCTGGTCAGCCGACTCAGGAGGGTGGGGTCGTTAAGCCCAAAAAAATCCATCCTAGTGCCCAGCGAGGTTACATCAACAAACCGAAGCTCCTACGATCCCTCTCTGATCAAATTAGTGAAGATAAGAGCAGACATCAACGGGTGGAGCAGACATCAACAGGTGGAGGAGACATCAATCGATGCCCCCTCTCAAGACTATAACATCGAGAAGGAATCGATCTTGCATATAGTGTTGAGATTAAGAGGAGGCATCCTCTCAAGATTATAACGTCCAAAAGTAACGTAGGCACCCATCTCAATACTATAACATCGAAAAGGGATCGATTTTGCACTTGGTATTGAAATTGAGAGGAAGCATTAAGACTTTAACAAACAATGCCATCACAGTCAATACCATTGAGGCCAAAATCCAAAGAGACAAAGAGGGTATTCGTTTAGACCAACGGTGATTTGTGTTAGCTACATCCACC